>CM035146.1:52137514-54642514 GCA_020205605.1 Panax ginseng | reverse complement strand
CGCCTCACCCTATTTAATTCACCAAATATAACTACTAAATGATGACCACCATTCTATTCCCCTGTTACCCCCGCTCGACCCAGCTACACTCTTATTACCTGAAAGGAATTATGAAGCAAAAGTGTGAGCACAACTAGCTCAGTAAAGAATATCATGACTAAAGATAATTAAATTATCAATAGCCTTCATCAATAATAAATCAGAGATTTAGAACATATGGTAGATGATAAAAAATTTCAACCATAGTTGCGGTGAACGAAAGCAATCCATTAGAAGAGTCAAATAGACCATAAAGTCTATTATCTTCTCCATGTTAAAAATCCACCAACAATGTTTTATCCCTGTAACATCAATCAATAGTTCTGGTCCACAATTATATGAATAACTCATAATCATAATTATGATTCTAAATTCCTCTTCGCATCCAGGACGAAGATAATTTTCATCACATGTCTTTACCTGAAACATCAAAGATCATGGTTATACCAAATCACAGTTCATGTTCACAATCATACTAATAAATTCATCTTTGCACTACGGGCCAAAGATATTCATCAACAGTTCATCTTTGCACAACTGGCCAAAGATATTCAACAACAAGTCATCTTTGCACTACGGACCAAAGATATTCATCAACAATTCATCTTTGCACTACATGCCAAAGATATTCCTCAACAGTTCATATTTGCACTACATGCCAAATATATTCATCAACAGTTCATATTTGCACTACAGGCCAAATATATTAATATCTTAAAAAAATATATAATCATTTCAGAATTTATATAAACAATAATTATAACCATGTTGATCCATTCACCTTTGCACTTAAGCTAAAAATATCCAATTATAAATTCAATGGTCATGATCATACCAGTCAATAATTTAAATTTGCACTACTGGCCAAAGGGAACCCATAGTCATGATCATACCAAAAATCTACACATCTTTACACTTAAGTCAAAGAGAAATATCATCATTAGGGTTATAAAAATGTTATATATAATAATAAAAACAATATGATCAACAACTACATTTAATCTCAAGAGTAAGATTCATAAATCAACGATAATTTGGTTAGAAAAAGAAACCAATTTTATCATGAATAGTAACTCGTGAATAGTAACTCATGAATAGTAACTCGTGAATAGTAACTCATGAATAGTAACTCTGACATGAAAAAGGTAGAAATTCCACAATAAAATCCATACCAATATTTCAGTATAATGATATTGAAAGAATAAAATTTCTTAAACTTGTAAACAATTTATTTTAATTATTTACATTTTACTAAATAATGCATTTAATCATCCTAAAATTCCAAACTCATAAGATTTCATCACCAATAACCAAAACCCTCATAAAAAATCTGCATATACCTAATATAGGATTCTCAAGCCATAAAATCCTATTTTTCAATTTCCTTACTTCACATAACATATTTAATTCATTTACTCATAACTAGTCTATTTTTATGAAAAATACCAAATCAGTACAAACAAATTTTCTTTTCTGAGATTTAGTAGAATATAGTCCCATATTGAACATATATTTTTCTCAGAATTTTTAAAAATCATTTACTATTTTTCATATGGCCAAAACAGCCGAATATTTAGATATTTATCAAAAATTATACTTTTATCCAAAAATTCTGAAATTTACAGAGTATACTTCTATCATATACATGTACTCCCAATACAAATTTCATCAATTTTAGAGTTAACCACAAGGAGTTATAAGGATTTTCTTTTAAAATAGTCTTTTCTCATAAAATTCACAACTCTTAATCTATACATCCAAAAATCCCCATTTTTGGAGAAAATCAAGAAAACTCATCAAATTATCATTTCAAATTTTTCCAGAATTTTTGAAGGTCAGAAAAATTATGAAATTGAAAAACATAACAACCCTTAAAATCCCCTACTGTCCCTTACAATCCCTTACTATCCCTTACCTCAAAAGAGCAGCACTTCTGACTGGATATCGGAAATGACACTAAAGGAAACTTGCACCGATGAATAGCAACTCACCAAATATCTAAATACTCATAAAATACACTCGATAATCTAGAGAGAAAAAGAGAGAAAACTTATTAATTCTGGTGTGATTTTCAATTCTAACTTAGCCCTCTATTTATAGGAAAATGTTAGCACGCCGAAGCAGACTTGACCTGCTACCTGATGGCTTTACTTGCTACTATTCGACCCATCAAAAATCAGCCATCTTCCCTAACAACCAAAAGTGGGGCCCACCCATTTCTAGAATTTTCCACCAAAATCATTTATAAACCTAATTTCTGAATCAGTCACCTCTTAAAAGTCATAACAAATCATTCGTTCATTTTTAACGGTTCAAAATTTATGAACATATACTCAACTTATATATGTATAACATATCCAAAAGTCACAACGATCCAACGGTCAGATTAAAAATTATAACTCACACAATAAAGCTGTAAGAACACTGATTTGATCTTTTAATACCTCAAATCCGACAAAATACTGATAAAATAGCTCAACATTAACTCTTTCATTTATAACCACATAAATAAATCCATCATTTATATCCACATCAAATAAATATTTCATTATCATATAAATCAATAATTAATTATTCACAAATAATATTACAGAATCACAATAATGACAACCAGGCAGTTCCTAGGAAAGAGGAGGCTTTCCGATAAGGATTTCTCCTTACTGGCGTGCAATTAGGTGACCAAACCTCTCCTTGACAGAACTTTCTAGACATTGCCAATAATGCTAGCTAATAATATTATTCAAATAATATGAATTATTGATTTGAGAATGGAGATACTGTGCAGTGACAATTATTGAACAACAATAATATAAAATATCAACGTAGCAATTATTGAATCAATTAAATAAAATATTGAACAGTAATTACTGTAACAATTTTTGAGTAGTGCCTTCTTACGTAAGAATCAATCATTCAAAAATACTGTGCAATACCATGTGCTACTGTGCAACCACGCGTATTGCTGTATTTTAACCACCGGGTATTCCAACAGTGTTAACGGTAACAACTACGCCGTTATTTATAAAAACTCAAACTTTATTGTTTTCTTCATCCGACAGTTATCCGTTATGGGACCCGCAAATAGCTGCGCCATCGTACGAATATTTCCTGACAGAAAAAATATTCCACGACCAAACGAATACCCCGATAAATGAATATTTTATAACCACTTGCGTATTTTGAAAAATTTCATATATTACCCTTAACCAGAGAATTATATCAAATTAATACCTTATTATTCACAATAATAATCAGAGGAAATTCAATTTTATTTATAATAAGTTGGGGACTTACAGAAATAATTTTATTAAGAATTTTAGATAAGTGTGTCATATTTTATACGTCATTTTAACTGTTGATTTTGGTGAACCAAATAGGGTGAGGTGAACCCAACTTTGGAAAGTTGTTTTTCCACTATCATATAAGATCCCTAATGACAGACGACTTCGTGTTATCATAAGACAGGGTTGTTCACATGCACTTACTGATTATATCTATGAGCACTACCTATATAATCTCGGAGTTTGGTTGGAATATAATTCTGAATTGAAGATAATAGAGATAAATATATGTCAAGAGAAGACTCACCATTGAAAAGAACATGATAGTAATCTTCTCGTTTTTCTTTGGGGTCTATTGGGTCAACCAAGGATAATTCTTGAGTCATATGATATCTATCATAACTTATATGTATGGTCTCCCATGTACGAAGGTTTCCTTGAGCATTTTACAAAGATTTTAATTTCTAAAGCAGTTATTGACTGTACTTTTATATAAAGTACCATCGTAAGGTGGTGTGGTCGAGACACCATGAGAGTTACATATATTTGTATTAAAACTCACAGATTATGTGTTGTCGTACTCTACGCGATAGTTCAATAGTTGTATAAATGAAGTTTGTATTTAATTTCTGTAGTGTGATATCTGGCGACTTAGAAATGGTCGTGTGGACCTATTTTGGGGGCGTCACAAATGTGATCAGCCTTTCATACCTAATGAATACATGCAGTGTGCACGGAATGTGATTTAATAATTCTTAGACATGGCAACTAGAAATGATTAACCACAAGTATAATTGAATAATACAACTCGAGGTCGAGTTAAGAAAAACTTGCCTGAACCGTTGATTACCAATGTGCAATTTAATAAGCTTTGTCTGAAAACCTAATATTAATAATATTTATTGCTAAGTTAGAATAATATCATCACCGTATTTAAAATAATCTAACACATTATCACATAACCCTATCAGTCTATAGCACACATAAAACTTAACCTCAAGTCAATAGTTTCTTGAAAAGAGGCAGTCACCGTGGTAACACGGATGTCGGGGGGGTGCCTAACATCTTCCTCCCGCATAACCAAGTCCCCGGACCCTAATGATTCTCGGTTTCATCGACCCGTATATCAGTGTCACATCACTAGGTCAATGTGCAAACCTTTTCTCGGTTGTGTTGTTACAACCATTTAAAAAACCAACTGGCGACTCTTAACAGTCCATCGTCGATATTATACATGTCGGACCTTTTTCACTTATTTTTTCAAACAAATCTCACCTAAAATGAGAACACCAAAGAACAAGTAACGGAAAGGGACATCCAAAAATCTCGACGTCGACAGGTGGCGACTCTGCTGGGGACTCTAGTAAGAGGACTTAAGCCGCTATTACAATCTTTTCAAAATTGTTATCTGCTTGTGTGTAGATGTTGCATTTACATTTGATGAATGTGTACGAATGCATTTCCTTATTGCACTTAGTGCTTCGCACCATAACTGCTTGTGATGCTAGTGCTTCGTACCATAATTGCTTGTGATATTAATGCTTCGCACCATATCTGCTTGTGATATTAGTGCTTCGCACATGTCATCATTTTCATACGGTGAGATGCGATGTATGTGAATGTATGTTGTGTGGTCCCTCCACCAAGAGGCTATCCTATCGGTGTTTGATTACTGGAATCGTGAGAAGACTAATTCTCCGAGGCTCAGGAAAGGCACCACCCAAATTCGCTCCAGTTGAAAGACCGGATTAATTTCCTGTCAAGTAGATTGCGATGATTTGGGAACCTTAATACCAAAAAGCCGCGAGAGTAACCTAAGATAGGTTAGCCTCTGATAAACCCAAAACGGAGGAAAGTCTCCTCATGCTCTCATTTCAATTACTTGTAAACACAATTACTTGTAATTTCATTCCATATCTATCTCCATGTAATGAGAAATATGAAAAAATATGTACACATACATGCTACAAATAGCTGACATCCGTTGTGCAGGATAAAAATCCCAAAATGGACACATCACATAGCATGTTATTCTATACATTCCCTAAAGACTAAACTATGCCAGTCTTTCGCAGGGAATCAATCGGACCTACTACCCGTTCAAAATCCAAAAAGGCAACAGGCCTACAGTCAATCATGTCATCATCCGACCAGACTGAACTTAATCTAGTTTCTCGCAAAGAATTCAACGGATTAAGTGAACAAATCACAGATTTGGCTGCTCTACTCAAAGAATTACACCAGTCTACACAGGGTCAGAAAATACCCATACATACTGAATCCTCCACACAAGGAGGAATCCAGGTCATTACCATACCTGAACCATAGTTGGATACGACCAACAAAACTCTTGATGTTGCCCATCCCACTGGAGATCCAGACACTGGTGACATCAAAAAAAAAGTCCTCTAAATGGAAGAGACCTTTCACACTATCAAAGGAATTGGAACACACGGGAGTGTTTCATATGCTGATCTGTGTATTTTTCCTGGTGTTCATTACCCAGAAAAATTTAAAACTCCTGATTTTGAAAAATATGACTGGTTAGGAGATCCTTATACACATTTAAAAGTATTTATTGGAGAACTTGGATCCTATGCAGAGGATGAAAAACTCGAGAATGCAATTATTCCAAAAGAGTCTAACTGGAGAAGCCGTTCATGGTACACAAGATTAGACAACTCCAAAATCCATAATTTGGGAAGAGCTAGCACATGCCTTCCTCACTAATATCTGACTTTCAAACTCGGATGGCTCTCGATCGGTATCAAATTACCAAGATCAAAGCGATCTAACGGGTCTTCAGAGAGTATGCCCAGAGGTGGAGACTTTGACCGCCCAAGTTAGTCCTTCCATGACAGAATCGAAATGGTCATGACTTTCGTGAGACATACAAGAAGCTCCCTTCTATGAGAGTTTTTTTAAGATCGGCAAACCATTTTCTGAAATGGTCAAGCACGGGGAGATGGCTGAGATGGGATTGAAGTCAGGAAAGATTCAAGACCTAGCTGCAGTCAAAGTTGTTGCGGATCACATCCAATCTTGAAATTATGGGAACAACCCCCGGAGGGTCTATAAAAAGAAAGAGGAAGGTGTTTCCCTGATACTACAGGGGCAAAAAGGCAATCAGAACATGCCTATTCAAAGAAGAAACTACACTCCCTTTCCAGCACAGTCTGCAAACCCTCCAGTACCAAAAGGTGGAGAAGTCAAATGCCCTTGAGTGTTTACACCCTTAGGGGATACCTTCGAGAACATTCTAAATCTTCTGACAACACAGAAGAAAATTACACATCTTCTTCCACCAGTCAGCCCTAATGGACGGGGTTTCAATGCTGCTAGGAAATGTGCTTATCATGCCGGGGCACCTGGACATGATACTCAGGATTATTGGGCCTTGAAACACAGGATTCAGGACCTAATAGACAACGGGGAGATCGTAGTCATCAAACCCGATCAGCCTCATGTTCAAGAAAACCCTCTTCCTCAACATAAAGAAGAAGAGGTCAACATGATTAATTGGAACAGTGGACAGAGTTCTAATTTTAGCTGTGATTCCTCCCAGACCATCAAAGACGGTGATGACAGATGGGATTATGCCAAGTTCCAATTCATAATTGAACGAAAGATGAAAGCTATCTGCAAATAAATTGAATAATTGGCGAAATTGGTGACTTATCAACATCAAGTGACTCGTCAGTTAATCAGCCAGGAGCATGCCAGTCTCCTAACTCTTGTCATGAATATTCCCTCGTCACTTTCAGAAAATGAAATGCTGGAAGACAAAGTGACGAAGAGAGCAAATGCCAAAGCCCGTCGGGATTTCGCCAACAAAATGGAATTCACCTATATGGGCCAACCTATGGAGGAAATCCTTCATATGCTAATCAATGAAGGAAGGATCAGCTTCCTTCTACCTCCAATCAACCCTCGTTCAGGGCGATACAACTCTGATGGAGTATGTCAATATCACTCCCAGTCACGCGATCACAGCACAAAAGAATGTTGGGCACTCGGCCACCTTATTCAAAATCTAATCGACAGTGGTGTCCTATGCCTAGCGGACGACGATACTGTGTTACGTGCAAGTGAGAATGCAGGCCCTACCAATTGGAAGAGTGTGGTAGTAGTTATATCCACTGAAACTGATGGGATTAATACCTTACTCACAATGCCAACAATTCAACTCAAGGGAGGAAACAATCCTTTGAAAGTGGCCGCTCCCGAGCCAATCAACTTGCCATGCAGAGCACAATATCCTATTGTTAGCTTGCGCAAAGTTCCGTGGAATTATGGAGAAGGTGAAGGATCTACCTCACATACAACTGTTGCAGTGTCAAAGGAAAATCCACTATATCTCCCATATCGGGTGATGAAGCCCACCACAAAATCATAGGGGAAAATACCCATGGAGAAGATTAAAAAATTCCTCCGCGCTATGGGTCATAATGAAGCTATGGTGGTTTTAAGATTGAAAGAAGCTCCACAACAAATATCAATTTTGGACTTGGTCCTAACTTCCGAAAATCACCGGAAGGTCTTGTTAAAGGTTCTAGAAGAAGCCTATCTCCCGACATCAGTGGATACGAAAAAGTTTCAACATATGGTTGATCACATTTTCAATAACAATAAGATATCCTTCACTGATGATGACATACCACCCGAAGGGACCTGTCATTGCAAACCGTTGCACATTGCGGTATTGTCCTCCGGATATATGGTAGTTGGAGTCTTAATAGATGGAGGTTCCTCTCTGAATATCTGCCCATATGCTACCTTGGTTAAGATGAATATCAATCTCAACAGAATTCGGAGTAGCCATACTATCATCAAAGCTTTTGATGGAGCCCGCCATAACTCGGTCGAAGTAATTGAGCTGCCAATCAAAATTGGTCCTCACACATTTTGCGTATCTTTCCATGTGCTCAATATAGATTCAGGATACAACCTACTCTTAGGATGACCATGGATTCACATGGCAGGGGCAGTCCCCTCCACTCTTCATTAATAGTTGAAATACATTATCAACAATAGCCTGGTCACAGTCAACGCTGAACCAGAGATTCCTCAGCACGGAGACATGTCGTTCATCAATGCCAATGCGGACGTTGAACCAATCAATTTTCATACTTTGGAAATAAGCAATGCCCAATACCATGTTATTGGGCACGCTTTGCCGAACCCAGATTTACATCGAGGTAATGTCGGCTACTCAAGAAATGATGTCATTGGTCATAATAAAGCGGGACAAGGGTTGGGTAAAGATTGCCAGGGTATCAAGTACCCAATTCTCTTGACCAGACAAGCTGGAATAGCTGGGCTAGGCTATTCTGCCAGTTCTAATCACAGGAATCCTCATAAACATCAGCAGATTCCTTCAGCTTCAACCGTGTGGCGTTTATCTTTGCCTTCAAACTCTGAGTTCGCACAACCTCCCGTAAAGGTGCCAGCCAGTGTAATGGCTATGTTGTGTCCCAAGCCGGTACCGGTGAAAGGAAAAGAAATCTTTGTTCCAAATCCCGCAGTGGAAGAAGAGGAACGAAGAATCAAGTAAGACGTCATCCGAATGATGTCAGGCATACGCATCATCATTCATGATGAACATACCAACAGATACACCCCAGACGATGATTGTCCAGACGTAATGGCCATCATTTGGGATAGGGAGGATGATGAAAATCCCTCCATCACTGCGGTCCATCCGGACTTTGCCATTGCCAATTGGAACAGCATTCCTTGCATTGGTCGTCAAGGGTAAAACGGGCAGAACTCTTTCTTCCCTGTAGATATAATAACTGCTTACTTTTCTATACAGTATTAGCAGTTTATTTTGCCAGTATATGCTAACACTGTGTATAATCAACGCATTTCATATATACTAAGTGAAAGAATATTTTGTTTTAGGACTCTGAATTTAGTTGTGCCTGTAATTGCGGATACGATGCCTCTCCTACACAAGGATTGTACCTTTGATGTAGAGATGAATTCAACCTTGGTGGATATACAGGATGACATTGAGGTGCCTCCAGAAATTCAAGAATGGGTCAAAGACAAACCCAAACCTAACCTTGATCAAACCATTTCTTTCAATCTCGGAACCTTAGAAAGCCCTAAGTTAATCTAGATTGGTTCAGACCTTACCCCAAACCAGCGGAATTACATGGTTACACTATTAACCCAATTCCAGGATGTGTTTGCATGGTCTCATAAAGACATGGTTGGTTTGTCCACTGACATTGTCCTTCATCGCCTTCCAATTAAAGAGGGATTTAAGCCAGTCAAGTAGAAACTCAGGCGATTGAAACCTGAGTGGAGTTTAAAGGTAAAAGAAGAAATTATGAAACAATTTCAGGCTAGCATCATCATGGTGTCTACATATCTTGAGTGGATATCCAATATTGTACCCGTGCCTAAACCTGGAGGGAAGGTGCGTGTTTACGTGGATTACCGGGACTTGAACAAAGCTTACTTAAAAGATAGCTTTCCCGTGCCATTTGTCCACATTCTCATTGAAAATACTACGCAATACGACATGTACTCCTTTGCTGATTGCTTTGCGGGGTATCATCAGATTATGGTTGCCGAGGAAGATCGTGAGAAAATTGCTTTCATCACTCCTTGGGGAACTTTTTACTATAGACGGTTGTCATTCGGCCTCATCAATGCCAGAGCTATCTATCAATGAGCTATGATGGCCCTTTTCTATGACTTAATACACAAAGAGATTGAGATCTACGTGGATGACATCATTGTCAAGTCCCGGAAGGAGGATGACCATATAGACCATCTTAGAAAGTTGTTCAACAGGTTGTGTAAATACAACTTGAAGTTGAATCCAGCTAAGTTCGCCTTTGGCGTTAAATCAAGCAAGTTGCTAGGATTTCTAGTCAGCCACAAAGGGATAGAGCTGGATCCTGCCAAAATCCAAGCCATCACTGAAATGCCCATTCCTCAGACAGAGAAGGAAATACGGGGATTTTTGGGAAGAATCAACTTCATCAGTAGGTTTATCTCCCAACTCACAGCAACCTGTGAGACAATCTTAAAGCTATTAAGGAAGAACTCCTCCATGAAATGGAATGATGAGTGTCAAAGGCCTTCCTTACAATCAAGAAATAGCTAGTCAAAGCTCCCATTTTGGTGCCACCCAGGGATGATGTTCCCCTGTTTATGTACCTGTCCATAACTGACAATGCCATGGGCTGCAAGCTGGGACAGAAGAACGATAGAGGCCAAGAACGAGCTATCTATTACCTCAGCAAAAGGTTCAGCAGAAGTGAACACAAGTACACTCTGATCAAAAAGACGTGTTGTGCTTTAGCATGGGCTTCCATGAGGTTACATCATTACCTCCATGGTCACACAACCCACCTCATATCCCGCGTGGATCCTCTCAAGTACGTGTTCAGCAAACCCATGTTAAATTGTCGGCTGTCCAGATGGCAGTTGATCCTACAGCAATTTGAAATCGTATATGTGACTCAAAAGTCCATCAAAGGTCAAGGAATCACAGATCAACTGGCCGACGCACCTTCAGGGGATTTCAAACCCTTGGAAACATATTTCCCCGATAAAGAGTAATGACATTACAACAACACCATCAGTATGATACGCACCAATCATGGGAGATTATTTTCATAGAGCTGTTAATATGGAAGGTTCTAGAGCTGGAGTAGTTCTAGTATCTGATACGGGGGAGCAGTATCCTGTCGCCGTCAAATTACAGTTTGTCAGCACCAACAATACGGCTGAGTATGAAGGCTGTCTCATGGGGCTAAAACTTGCCCGTTCAATGGGCATCAGGTGGTTAACTATATTTGGAGATTTCGAGTTGGTAATCAAACAATCCACCGGAATCTATCAAACGAAGGAACTACATTTGCTGCCTTACCATCGGCAGGTTTTGAAGATGGCTTTGGAGTTAAAAGAAATCTCCTTTCTGCACATTCTTCGTAATAGGAAGGACTTCATCAACGCATTAGGAACTTTGGCCTCCTTAATTCGCATATCAGACAATGAACACTCGCCAAGCGTCACAATTTCCCTGCACAAGGCCCCAGCCTATGGGAATTATGTTGGAGAAGTATTGGATTAGCTACCTCCCATCCATCATCCTTGGTATTAGAATATCAAGGAATATCTACGAGATGGATCTACACCCGCTAAGGCGAACCCGACTGAGAAAAGGCGTATCCATCGACTTGCTATGAAATTTTATCTGAGTGGAGATACGCTCTACAAAAGAGATGCAGAATTAGGTCTCCTCAGATGTTTGGACAAAGATCAAGCCCAAAGGCTTATTGATGAAATCCATGGTGGAGTCTGTGGCCCCCGCATGAGTGGCCCCCTCCTTGTCAAGAAAGTCCTAAGGACGGGACATTATTGGCTATCTCTCAAGGCTAATTGCAATGACCACGTCAGGAGATGTTATCAGTGCCAGATTCATGGGAATGTTATACATGCCCCTCCATGGGAACTCCACAATATGAGTTCACCTTGGCCCTTCTCAATGTGGGGAATGGACGTTATCGGGCCCATTGAGCCTAAAGCCAGTAATGGTCATCGGTTTATCTTCACCATGATCGACTACTTCACCAAGTGGGTACAACTCTGGACAACGGTGGTCCGAAATACGTCCTGTATACCTCAAACGGATGCCCGGATTGCACTTCTAAAAATCCGAGTAGACATTACAATGCCTTAGTGCACGTACTTCGAGATGACCTGACCCAAAAAACCCAGGCCAACCAGGGTTGCCTCTGGTACAACTGCGGCTCAGCCGCAGGTACACCTGCAGCTAATATGCCTATAAATTGAGGGCTTGGGGTGCTGATTTTCTAAGCAAAAAAGATAGGGAAACCCTGCACAATTCGATTCGCACTCGCCCTACATTGTATTTTCCCACTTTTAAACACCTGTGAGCTCATATATAGCCTCTTTTGTACCCACAAAAGCCAGTGTTTACCCACTCTAAAGATATAGAAGCCTTTTTAGCAGTCAGTTGTAAGCCTTCTCACACACTTTAGAGTTTTTCTCTTCATCTTTGCACACACCCTTCTACACGTTGAGAGTCGTGTTACTTGCTTTTGCCCGGACTTCGGTCCGTGGTTTCATTCTAGTCTATATATATATATATATATATATATATATATATATATATATATATATATATATATTGACTAACATTATCGAGTTATGCCTCGATTGAGCCTAAACTTGATGCGGGCGTTTACTTGATTTTTTTCTATATATATACATTTATATATATAAACTGTGTGTCGAGCTTTGTTCGATGAGCCTAGACTTTGGTTTGGAGCATTTACTGCTTTAATATATATATATATATATATATATATATATATATATCTATTTTAAATCTGCTGGAGTGTCCTTCGTGGCGATTAATAAAGTATTACAACTTTATTTACGTTTCGTCCCGCCTGGAGTTTCCTCCGTGGCGGTTGATAGCTTTTAACAACTTTATTTACATTTTTAATCCCCATGGAGGTGATTCGTGGTTGGTAATCATGTCTATATATATATATATACCTGCTTACTGCTTTCATACAAATTGCAGCATTTTGTGCGCCTAGGAATCATGTGATCACAGATTCATCCCATTGGATCTAGATTCGGTTCCCGTGATGGACATTTTCAGTTGTAAGCAGCTTGTAAATTATTCTGCGGTGTCTGAATTTCCTCAGATGGTTTCCATACCCACGAGGAAGTTGGCCTTATTTTAGTACATTATTTTTTTTACGGATGCCTCACATCCGTCGAATAAAATCAATCAAGCTGATCACTTAATAAAAATGGGAGTGTAAAAGGTCTCAATTCCTATTGAGCATCAGGGTTTGAAAAACCTCTTTTATAAAACATCACTGCCATATCTCGCTAAAAACTGAATTTTTACATAAATTCAAACCCTGTGTATATAGGTTCGAACGAGGCTTCGCACAACTTCCATATAACAGCACATTGACCCACACACACACACACACTCGGATAATAGTTTCTTGAAAAGAGGCAGTCACTGTGGTAACACGAATGTCGGGGGTTGCCTAACACCTTCCCCCCGCATAACCAAGTCCTCAGACCCTAATGAATCTCGGTTTCACCGACCGGTATATCAGTGTCACATCACTGGGTCAATGTGCAAACCTTTTCTCAGTTGTGTTGGTACAACCATTTAAAAAACCAACTGGTGACTCTTAATAGACCATCGTCGACATTATACATGTCGGACCTTTTTCACTTGTTTTTTCAAACAAATCTCACCTAAAATGAGAACACAAAAGAACAAATAACGGAAAGGGACATCCAAAAATCCTGACGTCGACAATAACCTATTTATATGTTATACACATGAGAAAATAATCACCTTCTCAACACACATATAGCAAATAGTGAGACACAAACCTAATCTTAACCCCTTCTTAATACGAATTTCATTCAATTCGTATTCATAATCCTTTTCTGAATCTGTAACAATTCATAGTACAACTGACACATAGCAATCTTATTGTAAACTTTTCAATCATTCACTTGATCCTTCTCCATACTATAACGTTATTAGACCACGGGGTGATCTCATCATATATATTACGATTCATTTCTATGTCTTGATCATTTTGTTTTACGATATCCTATCTCTGTACTTTTAGTATTTTAGACTCTATCTATTCATCACTACTATTCACTTTTATTATCAGAGTTAGGGAACTCTGTATCTTTATAACCCGCCAAGATTCATCTTTGAATCTTACCGACACACTAACTCTATTTGAGTTAGTACTTATCCTAATCACTGCGGTTATTAGTCTCATGTATTCCTACCTAAGGTTCATAACCTACAGCTTTGATACCAACTGTGAGAGGCCCAAATCCGGGTCCTAAATCACCACGGATCTGGTACAATCATTCTACAACTATTACTATTTGCGAAAGATATAAACATAAATTGTTTATAAAATAAAATTTACTCACTATTCCCCAAGATCGAATAACTTTAACTTATACATGAATTATAACATGTCTAACATATAACTTTATTATCATACTATACTATTACAAGTTAGCTGCACATATTATCCCAATCTGAACTTGGCTTTGTCCTTTCCTGTATCCGACTTATGCATCTTAATCTTCAATGTTTATGATGATATAGCAAGGGTGAGCAATAAGTTTGCCCAGCAAGTTTAAGTTCAATAAATTAAGGATATATCATGATTGAAAGAATTGAACAAAAGCAGGCTACAGTTCTACAATATAATTTTGAACTAGCATGAACAAAATTTACATAGCTGAACGAACATTGAACATGAACATACATATATATATATATATATATATATATATATATATATATATATATATATATATATATATATATATGGATATGAATGGTAATGAAGGTGATCGACCTTTCATACACGATGAATACATGCAAAGGTACATAGAGTGCAATTTAATAATTCTTAGACATGGCAATGAAATGATTAACCGCATAAGTATAATTGAATAATACAACTCGAGGTCGAGTTAAGAAAAACTTACTGAGCAGATTGATTTGATTATGCTATGCAATTTAATAAGCTTTGTCTGAAACCTAATATTAATAATATTTATTGTTAAGTTAGAATAATATTATCACAATATTTAAAATAATCTAAACACATTATCACATAACCCTATCAATCTATAGCACACATAAAACTTAACCTCAAGTCAAACTATTTCAGTCTGAGTCGAAACCGACACAATTCTGACATCCCGACGGCCTAGTCGGACAATTATCGATTTTAAGTTCAATTAAACTCTTCCTAAACACTTAACAATTATCTTAGATAATTTATTATCAGTCAAAACATTTTTCCTAAGCTTGTAATAATTTTCAAATAATTATTATCATTTAAAATGATTTTTTAATCATTAATATCGTATTTATAAGAATTAAATACCCAATAAATTCCTTTATCATTAATATTTATTTAATATTAAATATTAACAAAAATCATATCATAATATTATAATATATTTATAATATATCAAAGTATTTTTAATACCTTAAAATCATATTTATATGATTTTAAATAATTAAATTCATTATCAGATAATTGACATTAATATTAAATATTAATGTTTTTTTCATGACAAAATATCAAAAGTTATATATTATAACTTAAAATATTTTTATAACACTTAAATCATTTTTATATGATTTATAAATAATTAATTCTTTTTTTTATAATTTATTTAATATATTTATTAAATAAATTAATTACCATTAATAATAATTTATTAATGAATTTCCTCACAAAATATTAAAAGTCACTAAAAATAACTTAAAATATTTTCTTATACCATAATATAATTTTTCATGTATTAAAATCGTTTTCAAATAATTTATTTAATATTATAATTAAATAAATTAAATACCATTATTATTCAAAAATATTAAATATTTGTGAAATATATTTAGAATAATTAAAAACTAATTTTCGGACTTTAAAATAATTTTTAGGAATTTATTTTGTATTTTTAATAATTAAAAACTAATTTTCTTTAATTATTTAATAAAATAATTATTTTTCTAATTAAACTATCGCTAAAGGGCCCTATAGCGATGAAACTGTCATTATAGGTGTTCTTGAGCTGTTCTTGAGCCTTAATGTTAGTTATCAGGTTGTTACTTTGACCACTTACAAATTCTTGATTATAAAGTTTACGGGCTATATAAAACATTGATCATGTAGTATAAGTATCAATCATTATCTAGGTCATAAATCAACACATCATGAAGATTTGGGCTGACAAAGTTCTTGTCAGAACGTTTCTGGGTTTTCCAGAAACCCAAGTTGTTCGAGTGCCTACATTATAGCTCCATTTAATCTAGGTTCCAGTCATGATTCCTATGATTTAATAGTTCGAATCTGTTGTCCTTATGCCAAGGAAAATATACATAACATGATTTCAATCCAAAAATAACAGAATCAAAAATTATCCTTCGGTCAAACTCTGTCAGAAACTTTGTTTATAGAGTTTATGGGTTTTCCAGAAACTTAAACTGTGACCGAGTGGCCTGGTTTGACCACTTACTACAATCTATTGATTGTTTACATGGTCTAAAGACACAAATCTAAACTACATAAGACAGACTACAAACTGATTACAACAACGTTATCATAACACTTAACAACCGACAGATCAAGACATTGCAAAAGCTTGTGGGATGTCTTTATGGATTTTGGGTTACCTAAATCGCTTTGGCCACGGTCATAATGGGTCAACGGACTTTAACATTAAATATCTTGCAATCTGGGCATGGAATAGACATGATTCCACTTCCAAATCACAGTACTCCTGGCATACTACAAATCCAAAACATAAAATACTATAAATCATTAACTGGGAAAGATCTGTGGCGTCTGACATTTGCTTGTCAGAGAACTTTAGGGTTCATGGACAGTTTTTTGAAAAACTTCATTTTAAAGCCATTTGATGTTATGGATCTATGATAGATCATCATAAAACATCACATAACACTTATATAAACACAAAAACATGAACTTTTTCTTAGCATACATGATCAAAAAGGGACTTAGGGTTTACACCTTTCTAATTCCAAACTTTGATCTTAGCTCTCCAATCTGATATTGGGGTTGCTAGGGGCTCTTTTAGGGACTGATACACTTTAGGATTTCGGAGGTTAGGAGAGAGAGAGAGAGTTGTTTGAGGTAAGTTAGCAAATGAGCAACTTTGTGGACTTTTTCTCTCTTTATTTTCTAATTTTTAGATACAATGTATGTAATACATGGAAGGTGTCATGCTAGATCAGATTGTAACTAAGATTTAAGTCAAAAGACTAGCTTTAGTTGGTGAACAACTACAAATTTGGCAAGATTTGTAAGTTAGCTCATTAAAAATATAAAAAGGGTACTTTAGTCATTTTGATTTTAGTTTTAATGGTATACATGTCTTTTGCCCTAACCCTTAGGGTTTAAGGTTTAACCCTTAGATCTTATAATTTAATTTCTAAAATTTCCAAATTTCGGTTTTCAAAATAGAAAATTAATATTTCTGAATTATAATTAGGATTCGATAATTATATTAAGATTTCAAAATCATAAATTCAATCTTGCTAATTAGGATTAGTATTTCCTAATTAAAATTGTTAATTTAGCAATTAAGGACAAAATTGTACATTAGGGTTTCTAACGAAATAATTAGTGCTTCCAACATTAAATTAGGGTTTTCTAATTAATATAATTTCTAATTAATCAAATAGGCTTACCCCTAATTAGATTTGTGATTAATACACAAAAACCTTATACCTTGTATTTAAATCCCCAAATTAGGGTTTCCAGAACCGATTTTTAGGGTTTTTTATATATCGTAAGAATTTTCTAACTGAACGTTAAGGTTCTTAATATAATACTAGGGTTTGCCACAGATATAGCTTATCTGGTCAACCCTTGACCCTTAACCACATATTGTACACATATATAACCATATACACAGAACATATTCACGTATATACTAAATCTTGAATAATTCACCACAAAAATTTAAATTCACAAAATTCCTTCTCGGAAATCTCAAATCCATTCACTTATTTTCTGTCTAGGTTTATTATTTAACCTTAATTCAATATTTTAAGATTTTATAAATATTCAAATTCTTGGGTTGTCACGTAATACATGACCAATATGCCATGTAAGGTGTTAAGAGACATGCTATGTGATGGAAATAAAGGTTAATCTTGACTTTCGAATGATAAGTCCAAAAGAATGTTTGCATAATATCAAAACAATGATACGTGGGTTGAACTTGTGATGACGTATAAACTGATTTTGCACCATATGTGCATACTTGAATTATGTTAAACTAGGTTAAAGACTGTGTTAGCTAATGAACATCTTGAACATATAATACGCTATTTCGAAAGTGTTGATTTCTTAACGTGGATAAACTACGTTTAAGGAAAGTATCCGAACCCTACTTTACCTTGTGAAAGTATTCTAACTCTTGTGTTACTTTATTCAACGAATATCGTAAGCTTATCTCTTTGAATGCAAGTTATCCTACTTATTCGTTCAATTAAGCTAGCATGTTAAACTCTTGAGGAAAACTATTATTCATGTGAACTTAGTATTGTTCTTGAATATTATTAAAGTATCTATGCCATTTGATTCGGCTAGATTATATGCATGTTTATAAAACTGTCCAAACTAATTGATTGGTGCGAAAATCTTGAAAATTGAGTTGAACAACCCTTAAGGTAAGGGGAATGTATGTTGTTGGAAATCCCGACACATGAGTATATTATTACTATGGTGTTATGCATAACTTAGAGTATTGTATATTGATCATCTATAGTGCTTGATTCTTTTGGGTTATCAGTTTACTATTGGTAATTCTAGTAGATGTTCAATAGTCCTTAGTGACTGCTCAGTATAAATTGTTATCCAGTCGGATACCTTGATAGTCTTTGAATTCATATATATCAGTTGATTTATATTGAAGTATCGTTCTTATTCCTAGAATTGTTGATATTCATTATTCATGATATTATTCTGAAACTTTGAACTATCTTAGAGATGATACTTCGATATTTCAAACTTGTGTTATAAAACTCTTTACCTTTGTTGTATATTACTTGCTCGACAATTTGTGCTCATTCTTGCTTATTTAAAACCTTTCAGTTAAGGCGGGATAGGGATGTATCTCTGGGAAAGACAAAGGCAAGGGCAAGGCTACCGACTAGCTTGTCCTTTTATGTTTAAATCTATTATGTTGTATTAAAACTATTTTCAGACTATGTTTAAGCTTAAGTAGGATTACGTAATAAGTCTTTATTTGATATTATTATGTAATCTATTAATCAATGTAGGTTGCGAGACTTGGGGGAATAATTATTATAAATCATTGTATATTATTCAAAATTAGATCTTTCGTTGTGAATGTGTGATTTTAGTTATTATGATGTTACCATGAGAACGTGACGAACCGAATTCAAGAGACCAAGTGGCGGTTAGAATTTGGGGGGCGTCACAGATAAAGTAGTTATATATATATATATATATATATATATATATATATATATATATAAATTATAAATATATATATATGAACAATCAATCGCCACGAAGTGAACTCTGTGCAGTAGGACTTGGATTGTAAATATATATATATATATATATATATAAGTTGTAAACGCATACGGATATCACACCCAGACTCAATCTAAGCAGAGTTCGATAATTGATATATATATATATATATATATATATATATATATATATATATATATAAGTGGTAAACGCATTAGGATGTAAATCTAGGCTCAATCAAACAGAGTTTGATAGGAAGAAATATATATAAGTATTTATATATATATAAGTAGTAAACGCTCCGGATATAAATCTAAGCACAATCAAATAGTTTGATGAAGAGAAATATATATATATATATATATATATAAGTATTTATATATATAAAAGCAGGAAACGCTCTGAATATTATATTGTAACGACCCTAAAATTCATACAATAATATTATCCTTCTCGATCGTTAACAATACAACTATAATTTATCTTTACATCATTATTCGATATTAAAATCACTAAAAATGCAGAATATTTAAAACTTTTATACATTTCCTTTTGTATTGCCCTAAATCGTAACCTTTACATTACATCTATTCGATTTAAATTTATATCATGAATCGTTACAGCAAAATGACTATACAAAGTCTTACATCATAAATAGATATCCAAATACACCGGATAGGTCAACTTAGAATTCAACAACATGTTACATTCAAAATATTAAATACATTTCTCATAAAACATAATTAATCTTCGCGAATATGGATCTCTATAATTTACTTAGCACATATCTTTACCTTAAAATCTTGACCTATAAAAATGGTTATTTGAAAGGTTGAGCTCAACAACCCAGCAAAATCTAACAGTTTTCATGCATCACGTAGCATATAATAACATGCTCAACATATAACTCATAAACATTGGACAAAAATAATATACATGCTACAGTTCATATAACAAGTATAAAGATTGAGTTCCTTACTTAATCAGCATGCTTTACTCAATTAACGTAGTCATAGGTTGACTTTAACATTTCATACTTACAACATATATATAACACATCATACTCTTTGCAATAAACATTTAAAACAGTTAATCATTATGTTCACATAGCAAATAGGAACTGAAAGACTTGCCTTGATCGTTGTTTACCAATAACAGTTTAACAGCTTACGGATATCTGTACTTCACGTGCCATTCAAATAGGTTGGAAATCCTCTTTGTTAAACACTGAAGTTGCTCAGATTTTCTCTCAATCTCTCAAGTTCTCTGTCAAGCTCTCTCTAAATTCTCAGAATTTTTCTAAGGTCTAGCACTAAGGTTATGAGTAAAAACCAAACTAATACTAATAATAATATGCATACTTATTGTTGTATAATTTACAAAATAGACGTATATATTATAAATATATTATATTTATTATTTAATTTAATTTATTTATATTATTTACAAATTAAAAAATTAAAAATCCAAAAGCCATAAGGCTTTGTTTAGCAAAACCTTTTAAATATTAAAGACTTAATGTGACATCCCCGAATCCGGGGTCCCGAATCACCGCGGATCCGGATCGATCATTCTAACACTATTACTATATTTGCGGAAGATATAAACATAAATTGTTTATACAATACATTACACACTATTCCCCAAGGTCGAGTAACCTTAACTTATACACAATACATAACTTATTAACTTACAATAACATTAATATACAATACTTATACAAATCTAATCGCGCACATTAAATTTAAGCTGGAACTGTCTTTAACCTTTCCTTGTATCCGAAGCATTCGCCTTAATCTGCAATATTTTATCATGATATAGCAAGGGTGAGCATGAAAGTTGCCCAGCAAGTTTAAGTTCAATAATTTAACGATATATCATGATTGAAAGATTCTGAATAATAAGCTGGCTATAATTCAACAATATAATTGTGAACTAGCAGGAACAAACTTTTGATTGAACAAGTATTATACATGAACAAATATATCTGGACCAAACGGTAATTAAGGTGATCAGCCTTTCATACCTGACTTATACATGCAATATGTACAGAGTACAATTATTCATGGCACTCAGCAATGATTAACCATAAGCATATCCGAATGAAACAACTATTAGTAGAGTTAAGTAAAAACAAACGTGCCTGAACCGTTGATTACTGCTACGCAATTTATAACGCTTTATCCGAAAACCTAATATTAGTAATATAGATCTCCAATATTAGAATAATATCATCATAATATAATACTATTATATATATAGATATACATAGAATAACCTAAACACATAATACATAATCCTATCAGTCTATAACACACATAGGACTCGGTATCAAGTCAAACTATTGTAGTTTGAGTTGAACCCGACACAAATCTGACATCCCTACAGTCTTGTCGAACTTTTCATGAGTTTAAGTTCAATTAAACTCTGCCTAAACACTTCAAAATTAACTCAGATAATTTTAATAATAGTCAAAATATTTTTCGTAAGCTCGTAATAATTTTTAAATAATTATTACTACTTATCTTGATTTTCCAATCATTAAAAACGTATTTAAGTGAATTAAATACCACATAATTCTTTTATCATTAATATTTATTTATTATCAAATATTAATGAAATACATATCATAATATTATAATATATTTATAATATCACAAAGTATTTTTAATACTTTAAAATCACCTTTATATGATTTTTTAAACAATTAAATACATTATCCGATAATTTCTATTAATATTAAAATATTATTATTTTCATAACAAAATATCAAAAGTTATATTTTATAACTTAAAATAATTTTATAACACTTAAATCATTTTTATATGATTTATAAATCATTAATTCTATTTTTCATAATTTATTTAATATATTTATTAAATAAACTAATTATCATTAATATTAATTAATTAGTGAAATTCATCACAAAATATTAAAAGTCTTTGAAAATATCTTTAAATATTTTCTTATACCATAATATTATTTTTCATGATTTTTCATGTATTAAAATAATTTTAAATAATTTATTTAATATTATAATTAAATAAATTAAATACCATTTATATTCAAAAATATTAAATATTTATGAAATATAGTCTAAATAATTAAAAACTATTTTTCAGACTTTGAAATAATTTTCAAAATTTATTAAGTATTTTTAATTATTAAAAACCATTTAATTCGATTTATTTAATTAATATAATTATTTTCTAAATAAACTGTCGCTTAGAGCCTTTTGGCGACGAATCCGTCGCTAATAACGTTCTTGGGCTGTTCTTCAATAAACCCAGAAACTCATGTCAGACTTCGAGGTTACTACTTTGACCACATAAATATTCATGTTCTGGATGTTATTAGAGTTATATATTGCATTAATATTGTAGTATACATGCAACACTACTATTATAAATCAAGTTCATGGCCATCCAACAACTAATCAGTGAGTTATAGGCATCTGAAATGCATGTCAAAGCTGTTCTTCATTTTTGGGTTTCCCAGAAATGAAGAACAGTTCGAGAGGTTTCTTTCCAAGTCTTTGATCCATGCGTTCCAGGTTTACTCTATGTGATCTAAGAGTTCAATCGTGTAGATAACATTACAGGGTACATTTATATATAATCATATCATCATAACAATACCAAAACTCCCAAGATTCAAGCTCGTCAACGTGCATAAAAAAAACTATTCTTGGTGAATTCTGGGTTTTCTAGAAATTCAATTGGACAGTTGGTCAAAGCATGTTTGACCACTTATTACTTTTGTTCTGATCAAGATCTAGGTGATCTAATGGTTTGAGTAAGTAGATTACATGTCAGGCTACAAGGATCAAACAACAACATAGCTAAAACACTAATATACAGCAATATCTAAGGCTTGGAAAACCTTGTCAGAATTTCTGGGTTTATGGGAATTTTCTGGGTTGCCCAGATTTGGATTTCCGTGAACGGTCAACGGCTTTTGACTGCTCATAAGTTACGATCTAGATATGATATGACTCTGTTTCATGTTTCAGAAAAAAGACCACACAAACATACTATAGATCTATAACATAAAACAACACTAACACTTAATAGATAAAGATCTATGGCCTCTGACATATGGTTGTCAGGCCATATTTCAAGCATTTCCCAGATTTCTAAAAACTCAAATTTCGAGCATCAAAATGATATGGATCTAGGTTTTGACAACCCAGATCATCAAATGACACCCTAATACACAACTCTAACCAATCATGCTTAATCTATGATTCTGATATATGGATCTATTTTTGTTTAGCTATGGACTGATTATTGCTTATCCTATCTTACTTTCTCACTCTAAGTCCCGAAATTCTAGAGAGAGGATGGGTTTGGAGAAAATGAGAATTAAAGTGCCATTTTCTCTCTCCTTAATCTATTTATTTATTGACTTGTTGCTATGATTTTGATGATTTCGGCTGGTATAATAGATATAAGTCCCATTCTAGATATTGTTTGGTCACCCACTCCAAGATTATGGCTAGATTTGCAAGTTTCCTTCAATTATTGAACAAAGGGCAAAATGGTCGTTAGACTATTAAATTTAATGGCATTAGGGTTTAAACCCTTTAGGGTTTAGGGTTTAACCCTTAACTTTGCAATTTAGTTTCTAACATTCCGAATTTCGGTTTTAAAAATTGAAAATTAATATTTCTAAATTATAATTAAAATTTTCTAATTATATTAAAATTTCTTAATCATAGCTTAAATCTTGCCAATTAGGATTAGTATTTCCTAATTAAAATTGCTAATTAGGCAATTAGGATAAAATAATATATTAGGATTTATAACCAAAAATTAGGATTTCTAATAGAAGAATAATTTTTCTAATTTATAAATTAGATTTCGTAATTAGATTAGGGTTTTCTAATTACCTATAACTTGAAAATTAGGATTAATATTTCATAATTAACATTAAAACTACTTAATTAACACTTATGTTTTCCTTATTTATAAATTAGAGTTTCAAATCCATAAATTAGGGTTTAAAAATTTGAAATTAGGGTTTGCTAAATAATTAAGATTTACCCTAATTAATATTATAATTAAAAGTATTTGAGCATTATAATTATCCTTTAAGTTCCCAGATTAGGGTTTTAAATTTCCGAGTTAGGGTTTCGGATCCCTGGAACTGAAATTAGGGTTTCCAGAACCGGTTTCTAGGGTTTCTTGTAATTCGCTAGGATTTTCTAATCGAACGTTAAAGTTCTTAATATATACTTAGGGTTTGTTAGAGATATCGTTTATCTGGTCAACCCTTGATGTAACGCCCCGAGAAAATCGGATTTTTGAGAATTAAATTTTTTTTTATTAAATGAATTTAATTAATTATTTATGGAGCAAGCTAATCGAAGGTCGTTCTCTGACCTAGAAATGTCAGAACATCGTAGGATTTTGGATACGTGTTAGAATTTCCAAGACGAAAATAAAAGCTTTCTGAGAAATTTTCCGAAAAACACTATTCACGTATTTCTGCTCGGGAATTATTTTTGAACTTCCGAGAAATACGTAACGATAAAATATCGAGGTGATATGGAGTATCCAATAATATTTCAGTTATGGAAAACGTAATATTTCGCCTGTGGACTTAAAAACCTAGCGTTTAAGGAAAATGATTTACGAAGAGGAAATGTAATGCGATTAATGAAATAAAACAATTAGCATATAATACGAGGTATTATACGAAGTAATGAATATGAGTATGATACGAGGTATTATACTGAATATGTATGAATGATAGTATATATATATGTTGAATGGTATGCGAGAGGAATACGAGATGAATACGCAAAATATCGTTATAAGGCTTTAAGCTCAATGTAGTGAATTTGTAGGATTATGTAGGAAATATTAAAGTCCAATGTGAATTGACAAAGCCCAAAGGTAAGAATGGTTAAGTCAATATAAATTAATGTGCAAGCCCAAATGATTAAGCTAAGATTAATTAAGATAAGGCCCAAGGTAAATATCCAATGAGTTAGGGGATGGTTTAAACCAATGGGGCAACCCATGGATAATCCAAGGTGATGAACAAGCAAACTTAGAGACAAAGTTAGTGTGGTGATCACACAAAGTGCTTATAAGTGATGACAAAGTAAACTTAAGGGCTAAGTGTTGTGGGGAGCAAGTAGACTTAATGATTAAGTAAGTGTGATGGCCAAGTATATGTGGTGAGCAAGAAAATAATGTGGGGAGCAAGTTTACTTAATGCCCAGGTAATGAATAGTAAGGAGGTGGATGGATTAAAGACTAAACTACCCTAACTTAGGATTTCCTATAAAAATAGCAAGCTTTGTAATTCATTTGTGGGTTGTTATATTTTCATCCGACCCTAAGGTTGAGAGCTTATTTACTTGAGAGAATAAGCACATAAAAGCTAGACTTCTATTATTAGATTTTCCACAACAACTTATAGCTTATTGGCTTGAGAGAAAAAGCTAGAGAAGCTTGAGTTCTTATTAAGCAAGAAGAAGTTTAAGGTGTAGCAAGAGAACATCAAAGGTAAGCCATCTTTAACCATGTTTTCTCTTTTCTCCCATTGTTAGAGAAAGGGGTATTGGTAGAACTAGCATGCTAAGGAAGGGTAAGAATGAATGGTTAATGGACTTAAGCCGTAATAAGTCATGAATAAGTCATTTCTACTTATATAAGTTATGAACTTAATAAGAAATTATAAGAACTTGTAACATGTTTACATTAATGGCACTAGTATGATAAGAAGATGTAAAAATAATGATTAAAGGACTTAAGTCATTAATAAGTCATATGAAAATAAGACATAAGTCATGAAGTGGAAATATAAGTATTTTATACTTTAATAAGTTGCAAAATCATCAAGAATAGGTAATGACTTATCATGAATATAAGTTAACGAAGCATGTATGTCAAGATGATAGTATAATGGATTGAATCCAAGTGAAACGGTTTAAAAATCTCAAGTAACAAAGTTTCGTCGGAATTCACACGATTAGACGACGATCGTCGAATTCGTGAAATTCTCGGAATGGAAGACGAATTTTGATATTGAGCTTGGAAACATTGGTTTTCAATGGAGACAAGTCGTATTTGTCATTATAGAGTTGCGGACTCAAAAATGGCCGGATTTCAACTTAGAACGAAGAAACGAGCGTTAAACGTTCACGAACGTTTATCGTTTTCGTTAAAAAGGGACTAATCGGTGAAATTTTAGCAAACGAAGTCGAATAGATAAAATTCTTGCATGAACGCATAGAGTACGTAATTTGTGAACCGTAGGCTCTTGAATGAGCCAATTCGGACTTATAACGAAGAAGTTACGAGTCCGGGAATCTCTCAAAGTTGAAAATCTGTTAAGAATATTTGTGGCTCACAATCAGCGCATACACGACTCAAGCTTAAATGCCTGTGTCTTGCATGGCGCCAAAGTGAGCTTTAGACATCTTTGCAAACTCGTGGTAGCTTGCCGCGATAGTTAACAAAGGACTCGCACCATGGCAGCCATGAGTCCGGTCTCCAAGCCCCAATGGGCGGCAGCAATAGCATGGCACAACAAAGGATCACCGTGGCTAGGCCATGACACCGGTCTTAAAAGCTAGACAATAAAGAAATGTTTACAAAAAAAGAAGATGAAGGGAAATTGTTGAGTAACGAACTAATGAACTTAATTAAACATTATCAAGTCATAATTGAACCCCAAGTATGATCACTTAGGGTTTAAAGAAAGTCAATTGAAGATGAAAGCAAACGATATTCAATGTTAATACTTCACCAATGACGATCAAGTTTCGATTAATAACGTCACGGACTTTAGTAAGCCATGAGGAAGGATAATTAACTTTAACTCAAGGTTGTATTAATGAAATAATTTCACTTAGGTATAAGAGAACGAAGTTGGTAAGAATGATGTAAAAGAATGACGGATGGGATTAGATTGAGAAGTGGGGTAAGATTCTTTAGGAAATATGTATGTTCATTCATGACCTAATGTTGTATGTTATGTGATTATGTATTATAGAGACTGTAAAGACTCAAAGGAAACGTAATTGTACTGTAGCAGACGCTGAAGGCAAGTTTTTCTTAAGCGCTTGTCTAAACTTCGTGTTAGCCAGGTTTTTAAAATGATTCACGTTATGAGATGCATGTATGATTTCAAAGAAAGGGTCGAAGCCAGTTTTAACTCGGCTAGACTAATCGTAATAGATTGATTGATTTCTTTACAAGTCTTTCAATATAGAATTGCTAACGCTATCCTATGCCAATTCTTTGGTACGGATATAAGGTAAGCTTGAACATGTATAAACAAATGTATTTTCATCGATTATTCGATGGGAACCTGAGGTTGCCACAAATTAAACGTACACAGGTTTAATGGATGTAGTGTTGATCAACATAAGGTACTATAGGCTAATCACCTGGATGTACTCGTAAGCTATGCCAGACTTACAGACTTCGTGCCGGGTTGTCCTTTTCAAAGAAACTATAAGACGTTCACGTCTTGAACTAGAATTGATGATTCATGGAATATTGTTATTAAAAAACGTTTTGAAGGAAAAAGGAAAGCTATTTTGAATTATTGATAGTACTTCGTAACTATCATCCAGTTATTGAAGATATACGATTCCTATGTTTCAAGCATGCTTTTAAAATGAAATTGGTATACTTGCTGAGCTTGTTATGCTCATTCTTGCTTGAACCATATGAATAAACTTAGCATTTATATGATCAAGGATTCTACAAGGATAAAGAGAAGGCTAAAGTGAACGTGTAGATTACCTATGTAATAGTATAGGTTTGTAATGATAATATTTGATATTATGACATGAAGAAATGTAACGGTTATAAAGAACCTGGGGAATAGTAGTATTGTTTTGGAATATATATAAGACATATTCGTTCTTTTTGAGGCATTTCAATTGAATGATTATGTGAACTGTAGCACTGTGGAGCACCATATGTCGGGTTGAAAGAGACCCGGATTTGGGGGCGTCACAGGTTGGTATCAAAGCATTAGGTTATAAAACTTAAGGGGGGAAGAACCTTAGGCTCATAACCTCGTTAAGGAAGAGAAGATCAAAGGAAGAAAAACTTGAGCTTTACTTGAGTTGAATGAGTCAATAAGGTATTGAGGAAACTCAGTATCAAAAGATTTAAAAGATGGAAAGTAACCCTAAATAAATTAAATGTGATTTGTACTTATACGATTCTGTGTTATGTACTAATCAACATATATGTTATTGTAGGATGTCGATTGATAGCTTGATGTATAGAGATATACACGCGGTGAGTGAAGAGCTTGTGAACCGAGTAGAGCCTATACCTATGCCGGTGGCGGAGGTACCATTAGTGATTCTAGCGGAGTCGGAGGCAGAGGAGTACTTTTCCGAGGAAGACTACTCAGAGGGAGAGATGGATATATCGTCATACCTTAGTATGATGAATGATGTGGAGGAAGAAAGAGAGGTAACATTGGTTACCACGGTGGTACCTACATTGGAGTCATCACCTCCAGATGAAATGGAAGCATTGTATCTGGCGGTAACATTGACAGAATGTGCAACTCGGAGTACAGTGTAATCGAGAATCGAAGTGAAGAGATAAGCGGTGCTTATGGAGGTGATATGGAGTATCCAATAATATTTCGAGTTATGGAAAGCGTAATATTTCGCTTTGTGGACTTAAAAACCTAAGCGTTTAAGGAAAATGATTTCTGAAGAGGAAATGTAATGCGATTAATGAAATAAAACAATTAGCATATAATACGAGGTATTATACGAAGTAATGAATATGAGTATGATACGAGGTATTATACGAATATGTATGAATGATAGTATATCGTATATGTTGAATGGTATGCGAGAAGAATCTGAGATGAATATAAAAATATACGT
Source organism: Panax ginseng (assembly GCA_020205605.1). Lineage (NCBI taxonomy): Eukaryota > Viridiplantae > Streptophyta > Magnoliopsida > Apiales > Araliaceae > Panax > Panax ginseng. The sequence goes on along the minus strand of CM035146.1, from coordinate 54,613,199 downwards.
TATAAGGCTTTAAGCTCAATGTAGTGAATTTGTAGGATTATGTAGGAAATATTAAAGTCCAATGTGAATTGACAAAGCCCAAAGGTAAGAATGGTTAAGTCCAATATAAATTAATGTGCAAGCCCAAATGATTAAGCTAAGATTAATTAAGATAAGGCCCAAGGTAAATATCCAATGAGTTAGGGGATGGTTTAAACCAATGGGGCAACCCATGGATAATCCAAGGTGATGAACAAGCAAACTTAGAGACAAAGTTAGTGTGGTGATCACACAAAGTGCTTATAAGTGATGACAAAGTAAACTTAAGGGCTAAGTGTTGTGGGGAGCAAGTAGACTTAATGATTAAGTAAGTGTGATGGCCAAGTATATGTGGTGAGCAAGAAAATAATGTGGGGAGCAAGTTTACTTAATGCCTAGGTAATGAATAGTAAGGAGGTGGATGGATTAAAGACTAAACTACCCTAACTTAGGATTTCCTATAAATAGCAAGCTTTGTAATTCATTTGTGGGTTGTTATATTTTCATCCGACCTAAGGTTGAGAGCTTATTTACTTGAGAGAATAAGCACATAAAAGCTAGACTTCTATTATTAGATTTTCCACAACAACTTATAGCTTATTGGCTTGAGAGAAAAAGCTAGAGAAGCTTGAGTTCTTATTAAGCAAGAAGAAGTTTAAGGTGTAGCAAAGAGAACATCAAAGGGTAAGCCATCTTTAACCATGTTTCTCTTTCTCTCCCATTGTTAGAGAAAGGGGTATTGGTAGAACTAGCATGCTAAGGAAGGGTAAGAATGAATGGTTAATGGACTTAAGCCGTAATAAGTCATGAATAAGTCATTTCTACTTATATAAGTTATGAACTTAATAAGAAATTATAAGAACTTGTAACATGTTTACATTAATGGCACTAGTATGATAAGAAGATGTAAAAATAATGATTAAAGGACTTAAGTCATTAATAAGTCATATGAAAATAAGACATAAGTCATGAAGTGGAAATATAAGTATTTTATACTTTAATAAGTTGCAAAATCATCAAGAATAGGTAATGACTTATCATGAATATAAGTTAACGAAGCATGTATGTCAAGATGATAGTATAATGGATTGAATCCAAGTGAAACGGTTTAAAAATCTCAAGTAACAAAGTTTCGTCGGAATTCACACGATTAGACGACGATCGTCGAATTCGTGAAATTCTCGGAATGGAAGACGAATTTTGATATTGAGCTTGGAAACATTGGTTTTCAATGGAGACAATTCGTATTTGTCATTATAGAGTTGCGGACTCAAAAATGGCCGGATTTCAACTTAGAACGAAGAAACGAGCGTTAAACGTTCACGAACGTTTATCGTTTTTCGATTAAAAAGGACTAATCGGTGAAATTTTAGCAAACGAAGTCGAATAGATAAAATTCTTGCATGAACGCATAGAGAGTCGTAATTTGTGAACCGTAGGCTCTTGAATGAGCCAATTCGGACTTATAACGAAGAAGTTACGAGTCCGGGAATCTCTCAAAGTTGAAAATCATTAAGAATATTTGTGGCTCACGGTCCGTGCCATGCCGCGACTCAAGCTTAAATGGCCTAGGTGTCAAATACCAAAGTGAGCTTTAGACATCGCAGAAACTCGTGGCCATGCAATACGATAGTTAATAAAGGGACTCGCATTAACACGAAGTCCCGGTCTCCAAGCCCCAATAGGCGCTTGCGTGTGACACAACAAAAAAGGATCACCGTGGCCAGCATGGCCAGGTCTTAAAAGCTAGACAATAAAGAAATGTTTACAAAAAGAAGATGAAGGGAAATTGTTGAGTAACGAACTAATGAACTTAATTAAACATTATCAAGTCATAATTGAACCCCAAGTATGATCACTTAGGGTTTAAAGAAAGTCAATTGAAGATGAAAGCAAACGATATTCAATGTTAATACTTCACCAATGACGATCAAGTTTCGATTAATAACGTACGGACTTTAGTAAGCCATGAGGAAGGATAATTAACTCGAACCGAGTTGTATTAATGAAATAATTTCACTTAGGTATAAGAGAACGAAGTTGGTAAGAATGATGTAAAAGAATGACGGATGGGATTAGATTGAGAAGTGGGGTAAGATTCTTTAGGAACTATGTATGTTCATTCATGACCTAATGTTGTATGTTATGTGATTATGTATTATAGAGACTGTAAAGACTCAAAGGAAACGTAATTGTACTGTAGCAGACGCTGAAGGCAAGTTTTTCTTAAGCGCTTGTCTAAACTTCGTGTTAGCCAGGTTTTTAAAATGATTCACGTTATGAGATGCATGTATGATTTCAAAGAAAGGGTCGAAGCCGGTTTAACTTCTATTTAGACTAATCGTAATAGATTGATTGATTTCTTTACAAGTCTTTCAATATAGAATTGCTAACGCTATCCTATGCCAATTCTTTGGTACGGATATAAGGTAAGCTTGAACATGTATAAACAAATGTATTTTCATCGATTATTCGATGGGAACCTGAGGTTGCCACAAATTAAACGTATATGAGTTTAATGGATGTAGTGTTGATCAACATAAGGTACTATATAGTGATCACTGGATGTACTCGTAAGCTATGCCAGACTTACAGACTTCGTGCCGGGTTGTCCTTTTCAAAGAAACTATAAGACGTTCATGTCTTGAACTAGAATTGATGATTCATGGAATATTGTTATTAAAAAACGTTTTGAAGGAAAAAGGAAAGCTATTTTGAATTATTGATAGTACTTCGTAACTATCATCCAGTTATTGAAGATATACGATTCCTATGTTTCAAGCATGCTTTTAAAATGAAATTGGTATACTTCTTTGAGCTTGTTATGCTCATTCTTGCTTGAACCATATGAATGAAAAATTTTAGACGATATGAATGAAGGATTCTACAAGGATAAAGAGAAGGCTAAAGTGAACGTGTAGATTACCTATGTAATAGTATAGGTTTGTAATGATAATATTTGATATTATGACATGAAGAAATGTAAGCAGTTATAAAGAACACGGGAATAGTAGTATTGTTTTGGAATATATATAAGACATATTCGTTCTTTTTGAGGCATTTCAATTGAATGATTATGAATCAGAAATAATGTGGAGCACCATATGTCGGGTTGAAAGAGACCCGGATTTGGGGCGTCCAAAGTTGGTATCAAAGCATTAGGTTATAAAACTTAAGGGGGAAGAACCTTGGGCTCATAACCTCGTTAAGGAAGAGAAGATCAAAGGAAGAAAAACTTGAGCTTTACTTGAGTTGAATGAGTCAATAAGGTATTGAGGAAACTCAAGATCAAAAGATTTAAAAGATGGAAAGTAACCCTAAATAAATTAAATGTGATTTGTACTTATACGATTCTGTGTTATGTACTAATCAACATATATGTTATTGTAGGATGTCGATTGATAGCTTGATGTATAGAGATATACACGCGGTGAGTGAAGAGCTTGTGAACCGAGTAGAGCCTATACCTATGCCGGTGGCGGAGGTACCATTAGTGATTCTAGCGGAGTCGGAGGCAGAGGAGTACTTTTCCGAGGAAGACTACTCAGAGGGAGAGATGGATATATCGTCATACCTTAGTATGATGAATGATGTGGAGGAAGAAAGAGAGGTAACATTGGTTACCACGGTGGTACCTACATTGGAGTCATCACCTCCAGATGAAATGGAAGCATTGTATCTGGCAGCGCTTGACAGGAATGTGCAACTGGGTACAGTTGTGCAGAATCAGAGTGAAGAGATAAGCAGGTGCTTATGGAGGTGATATGGAGTATCCAATAATATTTCAGTTATGGAAAACGTAATATTTCGCCTGTGGACTTAAAAACCTAGCGTTTAAGGAAAATGATTTACGAAGAGGAAATGTAATGCGATTAATGAAATAAAACAATTAGCATATAATACGAGGTATTATACGAAGTAATGAATATGAGTATGATACGAGGTATTATACGAATATGTATGAATGATAGTATATCGTATATGTTGAATGGTATGCGAGAAGAATACGAGATGAATACGCAAATATACGTTATAAGGCTTTAAGCTCAATGTAGTGAATTTGTAGGATTATGTAGGAAATATTAAAGTCCAATGTGAATTGACAAAGCCCAAAGGTAAGAATGGTTAAGTCCAATATAAATTAATGTGCAAGCCCAAATGATTAAGCTAAGATTAATTAAGATAAGGCCCAAGGTAAATATCCAATGAGTTAGGGGATGGTTTAAACCAATGGGGCAACCCATGGATAATCCAAGGTGATGAACAAGCAAACTTAGAGACAAAGTTAGTGTGGTGATCACACAAAGTGCTTATAAGTGATGACAAAGTAAACTTAAGGGCTAAGTGTTGTGGGGAGCAAGTAGACTTAATGATTAAGTAAGTGTGATGGCCAAGTATATGTGGTGAGCAAGAAAATAATGTGGGGAGCAAGTTTACTTAATGCCTAGGTAATGAATAGTAAGGAGGTGGATGGATTAAAGACTAAACTACCCTAACTTAGGATTTCCTATAAATAGCAAGCTTTGTAATTCATTTGTGGGTTGTTATATTTTCATCCGACCTAAGGTTGAGAGCTTATTTACTTGAGAGAATAAGCACATAAAAGCTAGACTTCTATTATTAGATTTTCCACAACAACTTATAGCTTATTGGCTTGAGAGAAAAAGCTAGAGAAGCTTGAGTTCTTATTAAGCAAGAAGAAGTTTAAGGTGTAGCAAGAGAACATCAAAGGGTAAGCCATCTTTAACCATGTTTCTCTTTCTCTCCCATTGTTAGAGAAAGGGGTATTGGTAGAACTAGCATGCTAAGGAAGGGTAAGAATGAATGGTTAATGGACTTAAGCCGTAATAAGTCATGAATAAGTCATTTCTACTTATATAAGTTATGAACTTAATAAGAAATTATAAGAACTTGTAACATGTTTACATTAATGGCACTAGTATGATAAGAAGATGTAAAAATAATGATTAAAGGACTTAAGTCATTAATAAGTCATATGAAAATAAGACATAAGTCATGAAGTGGAAATATAAGTATTTTATACTTTAATAAGTTGCAAAATATTCAAGAATAGGTAATGACTTATCATGAATATAAGTTAACGAAGCATGTATGTCAAGATGATAGTATAATGGATTGAATCCAAGTGAAATGGTTTAAAAATCTCAAGTAACAAAGTTTCGCCGGAATTCACACGATTAGACGACGATCGTCGAATTCGTGAAATTCTCGGAATGGAAGTCGAATTTTGATATTGAGCTTGGAAACATTGGTTTTCAATGGAGACAAGTCATATTTGTCATTATAGAGTTGCGGACTCGAAAATGGCTGGATTCTGACTTAGAACGAAGAAACGAGCATTGAACGTTCACGAATGTTTATCGTTTTCATTAAAAAGGGACTAATAGGTGAAATTTTAGCAAACGAAGTCGAATAGATAAAATTCTTCCATGAACGCATAGAGTACATAATTTATGAACCGTAGGCTCTTGAATGAGCCAATTCGGACTTATAACGAAGAAGTTACGAGTCCGAGAATCTCGCATGGTTGAAAATCTGTCAAGACTATCTGTGGCTCAGAGTCCAAAGTGCTGTGCATGGCGACTCAAGCTTAAATGACCGTGGCATAGCAGTACAAAGTGAGCTTTAGACATTGCAAGCTCGCGCCGCAGCGTGATAGTTAACAAAGGGACTCACGCCGCAGCGCCGAGTTCGGTCTCCAAGCCCTAATGGGCGATGCCGCAGCGCGGCACAACAAAGGATTATTGACGCCACAGCGCCTGTAGAGCCCCCGAATCACCGCGGATCTGGTTCGCTATTTCTATAACTGTTGCGGAAGATATAAACATAAATTGTTTATACATTAAACATTATGCACTATCCCCAAGGTTGAGTAACCATAACTTATACACATTTCATAACTTATCTGACACATGATATTATCATCATACAAGACTATTACAAATCTAATCGCGCATATAAACGCCCCGAGAAAATCGGATTTTTGAGAATTAAATTTTTATTTTTATTAAATGAATTTAATTAATTATTTATGGAGCAAGCTAATCGAAGGTCGTTCTCTGACCTACAAATGTCAGAACATCGTTGAATTTTGGCTACGTGGTAGAATTAAAGTGTTTGAATTTCCAAGACGAAAATAAAAGCTTTCCGAGAAATTTTTTGAAAAACACTATTCACGCATTTCTGCTCGGGAATTATTTTTGAACTTCCGAGAAATACGTAACGATAGAATATCGAGGTGATATGGAATATCCAATAATATTTCAGTTATGGAAAATGTAATATTTTTCCTGTGGACTTAAAAACCAAACGTTTAAGGAAAATGATTTACGAAGAGGAAATGTAATGCGATTAATGAAATAAAACAATGAGCGTATAGTACGAGGTATTATACGAAGTAATGAATATGAGTATGATACGAGGTCTTATAAGAATATGTATGAATGATAGTATATTGTATATGTTGAATGGTATGCGAGAGGAATACGAGATGAATACACAATTATACGTTATAAGGCTTTAAGCTCAATGTAGTGAATTTGTAGGATTATGTAGGAAATATTAAAGTCCAATGTGAATTGACAAAGCCCAAAGGTAAGAATGGTTAAGTCCAATATAAATTAATGTGCAAGCCCAAATGATTAAGCTAAGATTAATTAAGATAAGGCCCAAGGTAAATATCCAATGGGTTAGGGGATGATTTAAACCAATGGGGCAATCCATGGATAATCCAAGGTGATGAACAAGCAAACTTAGAGACTAAGTTAGTGTGGTAATCACACAAAGTGCTTATAAGTAATGACAAAGTAAACTTAAGGGCTAAGTGTTGTGGGGAGCAAGTAGACTTAATGATTAAGTAAGTGTAATGGCTAAGTATATGTGGTGAGCAAGCAAATAATGTGGGGAGCAAGTTTACTTAATGCCTAGGTAATGAATAGTAAGGAGGTGGATGGATTAAAGACTAAACTACCCTAACTTAGGATTTCCTATAAATAGCAAGCTTTGTAATTCATTTGTGGGTTGTTATATTTTCATCCAACTTAAGGTTGAGAGCTTATTTACTTGAGAGAATAAGCACATAAAAGCTAGACTTCTATTATTAGATTTTCCACAACAACTTATAGCTTATTGGCTTGAGAGAAAAAGCTAGAGAAGCTTTAGTTCTTATTAAGCAAGAAGCAAGAAGAAGTTTAAGGTGTAGTAAGAGAACATCAAAGGGTAAGCCATCTTTAACCATATTTCTCTTTCTCTCCCATTGTTAGAGAAAGGGGTATTGGTAGAACTAGCATGCTAAGGAAGGGTAAGAATGAATGGTTAATGGACTTAAGCCATAATAAGTCATGAATAAGTCATTTCTACTTATATAAGTTATGAACTTAATAAGAAATTGTAAGAACTTGTAACATGTTTACATTAATGGCACTAGTATGATAAGAAGATGTAAGAATAATGATTAAAGGACTTCACTCATTAATAAGTCATATGAAAATAAGACATAAGTCATGAAGTGGAAATATAAGTATTTTATACTTTAATAAGTTGCAAAATCATCAAGAACAGGTAATGACCTATCATGAATATAAGTTAACGAAGCATGTATGTCAAGATGATAGTATAATGGATTGAATCCAAGTGAAATGGTTTAAAAATCTCAAGTAACAAAGTTTCGCCGAAATTCACACGATTAGACGACGATCGTCGAATTCGTGAAATTCTCGGAATGGAAGACAAATTTTGATATTGAGCTTGGAAACATTGGTTTTCAATTGAGACAAGTCGTATTTGTCATTATAGAGTTGCAGACTCAAAAATGGCCGGATTCCGACTTAGAACGAAGAAACGAGCGCTGAACGTTCACGAACGTTTATCGTTTTCGTTAAAAAGTGACTAATAGGTGAAATTTTAGCAAACGAAGTCGAATAGATAAAATTCTTCTATGAACGCATAGAGTACGTAATTTGTGAACCGTAGGCTCTTGAATGAGCCAATTCGGAATTATAACGAAGAAGTTACGAGTCCGGGAATCTCGCAAAGTTGAAAATCTGTCAAGACTATTCGTGGCTCGTAGTCGCGCCGCGGCAATGACTCAAGCTTAAATGACTGCGGTGTGCATGACCGCCAAAGTGAACTTTAGACACTGCAAGCTCGCGCCGCAACGCGATAGTTAACAAAGGGACTCGCACCACAGCGTCGAGTCCGGTCTCGAAGCCCTAATGGGCGATCTTACAAGTAATGCAACACAACAAAAGATCACCGTGCCCTTAATTTATCAGAATAGCGCTTCAATCACCATGGATCTGGTTCGCTATTTCTATAACTGTTGCGGAAGATATAAACATAAATTGTTTATACATTAAACATTATACACTATCCCCAAGGTCGAGTAACCATAACTTATACACATTTCATAACTTATCTGACACATGATATTATCATCATACAAGACTATTACAAATCTAATCGCGTATATTAACTCTAAGCTGGAACTGTCGTTAACTTTCCTTGTATCCGAAGCATTCGTCTTTATCTGAAATGTTTTATCATGATATAGCAAGGGTGAGCATGAAAGTTGTCCAGCAAGTTTAAATACAATTTAAGGATATATCATGATTGAAAGAGTCTCGAATAATAAAAGTGGCTATAATTCACATGTAGTTGTGAATTAGCATGAACAAACCTTTGACTGAACAAGTATTAAACATGAACAATATATATAACTGGACCAACTGGTAATGAAGGTGATCAGCCTTTCATACCTGACTTATACATACAAGATGTACAAAGTACAATTCTACATGGCAATCAGTAATGATTAACCATAAGCATAACTGAATGAAACACTCTTAGTAGAGTTAAGAAAAATAAACTTGCCTTCACCGTTGATTATCGTTACGAAATATAACTTAGCTTTATTCGAAGACCTAATATAGATAATACAGATCTCCAAATATTAGAATAATATCATCACAGTATAAAATAACCTAAACACATTATCACATAATCCTATCAGTCTATACAACACATAAGACTTACATCAAATCAGACTATTTAAGTATGAGTTGAAACTGACACAATTCAATCATCCAAGCGGCCTAATCGGACAAATATCAAGTTTAAGTTCAATTACACTCTTGCCTAAATAATTAACAATAATCTTAGATAATTATATTATCGGTCAAAATAATTTTCAAAGACTTGCAATAATTTTTAAATAATTAATATCATTTATCAACATTTTCAATCATTTATATCGTATTTAAATGAATTAAATACTACATAATTCCTTAATCATTAATATTTATTTATCATTAAATATTAATAAAAATCATAACATAATATTATAATATTACAATATATCAAAGTATTTTTAATACCTTAAAATCATATTTATATGATTTTTAAATGTATAAATCAATTATCCGATAATTGCTACAATATTAGAATATTAATATTTTCATGACTAAATATCAAAAGTTATATTTTATAACTTAAAATATTTTTATAACACTTAAATCATTTTTAAATGATTTTTAAAACATTAATTCTATTTTTCCATAATATAATTATTAAATAAATAATTACCATTAATAATAAATTATTAATGAAATTCATCACTAAATATTAAAAGTCATCAAAAATAACTTCAAATATTTTCTAACACCATAATATAATTTTTCATGAATTAAAACTATTTTTAATTAATTTATTTAATATTAAAATTAAATAAATAAATATCTTTTATATTCCAAAAATATTAAATATTTTTGAAATATACACAAAATAATTAAAAACTATTTTTAGGACCTTAAAATAATTTTTCATAATTTAATATGTATTTTTAATTATCTAAAACTATTTAATTCTAATTATTTAATAAAATATTAATTTTAGAAAATAAAGCATCACTAAAAGGCCCTATAGTGATGTAAAGCAGTAGCTATAGGTGTTCTTGAGTATTCTTGAGCACGCTTGAAACACATGTCGAATATTTAAGGTGCTAAGTTTGACCACAATTAATTTCGTGATCATAAGGTTTAGAAGTCTAAAACATTAATCTTGTAGTATGTATGTAATACTACACATAAAACAAATATCATGGCTAAACAACATCAAATCTATGAGTTATTAGCCCCAAAATGTAAATCGATAACAGAGTTCTTAAATTTCGGGTTTTCCGTAAATTGAAGAAACGATCGAGGTACTTATTTTAGATCCTTATAATTTGCAATATGTGAAGTGTTTCTGTGATCTAATGGTTCAGTCTTGTAGGGGAGATGTCAGGCTACAATAATATATAAATAGGTCGGTCTAACAACAACAGGTACACAAGATTAAAGTTAGTCAAAGTGAAGGCCAAGAACTGTTCTTGAAGATCTGGGTTTCCCCAGAAATCTTCATCTGGCGTGATGGTCAACCATGGTCTGACCATGAATTTCTCCGATTTTGGTACAGATTTGGGTGATCTAAAAGCATATGCTTGTATTCCATATGACAGAGAACAATATAAATACAACAACTTGTCCAAAACACTAACATATCTGCGAGATCTAAAGCCGCAAAAGTTGTCGAAACCATCTGGGCAAATCTGGGTTTTGATTCCAAATAAAATTAATTCGGTCAAAGGGTTTTATTTGCTTTCATAACTTTCGATCTAAACATGCTATGACTACGATTCAAGTTTGTGAACAAAGAACACATGACATACTATGGATTCATAACATAAAACACCATAAACAATTAACGAGAGACAGATCTAGAAGATCGACATTTGCTTGTCGAGCCTTACGGAAATCTGGAGATTTTACGGGTTTTCGAGAAATTGGTTTTGTGTTGGTCAACCATGTTTGATCGCTTATATCTTGAGATCTAGACATGGTATGGATGTGATTCCACTTCAAAGATATACTCTCCTTATGGCAAAGAACAAGTCTATAACTTAAAACACAACAAATACTTAACATACACGAGATCTATGGGTCCCGACATTAGTACATCGGACCATCTTTTGAAATTTTTCGGATTTATAAAAACTCATATTTTGAGCATCTAGATGTTATGGATCCGTGATATTACAAACCTGAGATCACTTATTAACACTCTCTAACACAACTTTGAACAACAAATCATAACATCTAGCATCAAATCTAAGGATTTGAAATTTAGGGTTTATACTATTTTTTGAGCTTGATCTTGATTTCGACTTTGATGTTTGTACTTGGCAAGTTAAAAGGCGACATTGGTTTTGTTTCTCACTCAATTTCACTCCCCATTCCGAATTTTAGAGAAAGAAGGTCTAGGGAAAAATGAAAACTTAAGTGGCCCTTTCTCTCTCTTTAATCTATTTATAGAATGATGCAATGTCAAGGGCTTATCATTTGATCAGTTGTGGGCTGATTAAAGGTTGCTTTCTAGACCATGTGGCTAGCTAGAGTTGGTCACCCACTCCTTACTAAGGCTAGATCTACACTCCACCTTATTAAAATAATATAAAGGGCACTTTGGTCATTTGGTTCATAAAGTGCAAGGCAACTTGGTAATTTCCCATAATCATTAGGTTTCAACCCTTAGGGTTTGACCCTTAGGGTTTAGGATTTAACCCTTTAGGTTTTGACAAATTGATTTCTAATAATTCCAATTTAGGTTTCAAAAATAGAAATTTAATATTTTCTAAATTGCAATTAGGGTTCTATAATTATAACAAGATTTCCAAAATCACGAAATTCAATCTTTCTAATGAGGATTATTAACTCTTAATTAAAATTGCTAATTTAGCAATTAGGGTCAAAATTATACGTTAGGGTTTACAGAAAATAGAAAAAGAATACTTCTAATTTAGAAATTAGATTTCGTAATTAGATCGTGGTTTTCTTATAACTTGAAAATTAGGATTAATGTTTCCTAATTAACATTAAAGTTATTAAACTAACAAATGAGTTTTCCTAATTATAAATTAGGGTTTCCATAGCCGGTAATAGGGTTTTCTAATAAGCAATTAGGGTTTCAAGTAATTCATTAGGTTTTTCCTAATAAATTTATAATTAACGACGTTTTAAACTTATTCATAGCATTTGCATTCCTGATCTAGGGTTTCCAAATACCGAATTAGGGTTTCAGACTCCCGGTACTGAAACTAGGGTTTCCAGAACCAGTTTCTAGGGTTTCTTATCAGACGTTTGGGTTTTCTAACATAACGTTGTCGTTCTTAATAATATTAGGGTTTGACACTGATAAGATTTATCTGGTCAACCCTTGACCCTTAACCACATACTATGCACACATAATACCATATTCACGGAACATAAACACATATACACTTAGTCCTGAATAATTCGCCTAAATCCTTCACAGAATTTTGAAACCCTCAAAATTCCTTCCCAATAACATCAAACGCATACACTTATTTTACATCTCTCAGTTCATTATATGACCTTAAATCAATCATTTAAGATTTTAATAAATTGTCTAAATTCTCGGGTTGTCACAGCGCCAGTCTTAAAAGCTAGACAATAAAGAAATGTTTACAAGAAGAAGATGAAGGGAAATTGTTGAGTAACGAACTAATGAACTTAATTAAACATTATCAAGTCATAATTGAACCCCAAGTATGATCACTTAGGGTTAAAAGAAAGTCAATTAAAGATGAACGCAAAGGATATTCAATGTTAATACTTCACCAATGACGATCAAGTTTCGATTAATAACGTACGGACTTTAGTAAGCCGTGAGGAAGGATAATTAACTCGAACCGAGTTGTATTAATGAAATAATTTCACTTAGGTATAAGAGAACGAAGTTGGTAAGAATGATGTAAAAGAATGACGGAAAGTCGGAACCCATAATACCAAATCTAATACGGGATTAGATTGAGAAGTAGGGTAAGATTCTTTAGGAACTATGTATGTTCATTCATGACCTAATGTTGTATGTTATGTGATTATGTATTGTAGAGACTATAAAGACTCAAAGGAAACGTAATTGTACTGTAGCAGGCGCTGAAGGCAAGTTTTTCTTAAGCGCTTGTCTAACCTTCGTGTTAGCCAGATTTTTAAAATGATTCACGTTATGAGATGCATGTATGATTTCAAAGAAAGGGTCGAAGCCAGTTTTAACTCGGCTAGACTAATCGTAATAGATTAATTGATTTCTTTACAAGTCTTTCAATATAAAATTGCTAACGCTATCCTATGCCAATTCTTTGGTACGGATATAAGGTAAGCTTGAACATGTATAAACAAATGTATTTTCATCGATTATTCGATGGGCACCTGAGGTTGCCACAAATTAAATGTACACACGTTTAATGGATGTAGTGTTGATCGACATATAGGTACTATAAATTTGATCACCTAGATGTACTCGTAAGCTATATCGGACTTACGGACTTCGTGTCGGGTTGTCCTTTTCAAAGAAACTATAAGAGCGTTCACATCTTGAACTAGAATTGATGATTCATGGAATATTGTTATTGAAAACGCGTTTTGAAGGAAAAAGAAAGCTATTTTGAATTATTGATAGTACTTCGTAACTATCATCCAATTATTGAAGATATCTGATTCCTATGTTTCAAGCATGCTTTTAAAATGAAATTGTTATACTTCTTTGAGCTTGTTATGCTCATTCTTGCTTGAACCATATGAATGCACTTAGGCGATATATGAGAAGGATTCTACAAGGATAAAGAGAAGGCTAAAGTGAACGTGTAGATTACCTATGTAATAGTATAGGTTTGTAATGATAATATTTGATATTATGACATGAAGAAATGTAACGGTTATAAAGAACCTGGGAAATAGTAGTATTGTTTTGGAATATATATAAAACATATTCGTTTTTTTGAGGCATGTCAATTGAATGATTGTGTGAACTGTAGCACCGTGGAGCACCATATGTCGGGTTGAAAGAGACCCGGATTTGGGGGCGTCACACTTGACCCATAACCACATACTGTACACATAAATGACCATATACACAGAACATAAACATGTATACACTTAATCCTGAATAATTCACCTAAATCCTTCACAGAATTTTGAAATCCTCAAAATTCCTTCTCAAAAATATCAAACGCATAAACTTATTTTCTGTCTAGGTTCTAATTTTGAACCTTAAATCAATTAATTAAAATTTTAAAAATTTTCTAAATTCTCGGGTTGTCACACTCATCCCTTCTTCTAAAAATTTTGTCCCCGAAATTTACCTTACACCTTACACCATACTGCTTACACCCTTCACACACATTATCACATGCTACTCAATACACCACTCACAAGAGTAAAAGTTTTCAAATTGTGTTGAGGGGGTATATAGACTATTTGTCTGTCATTTTCGCATAGGTTTTATGGAAATTCATCAGCAAACCGGCATAACTTAAGAAAAAAAAGGGTGATTAGCCCGATCTGCCCTGTACTGGCCATGTACTGCTGCTCGGAAAAATTTGTTCCTCTTATCTGCCTTAGGCGCACAAAATTTCTTACCTCATTCTTATTGGATTCCGCACCAAAACAATTTGGTTCGGGAAATTTCTTTCAATTAACACTTAGAGTTTTCATAAACATTAGTCTAGCTAAATCGAATAGCATAAACTCATATCAATAATTCAATTCAATCGAATTATTAAGATGTAGCCAAACCCTGTTGCCAAATTAAAATTTTGAAAATATTTTTGAGAATGACGATACGATGATGCATCTTTGTATTAATGATCCAGTTTGAGGATGCCGTCATCGTATGAATTTGTCATAACACATCATACAATAGTGGAATAACAATTTTACATCAAATTCACAATAAGTATTCCTATATTTACAACTCCATCAACTTTTTATCATCTCCTCTTTTGAGTTACATGGTACATAAGTGATAAATAAAATATATTTTGATATTTCAAATCATTTGCGTCTAGCTAAAATAAGTAGCATAGACTATACTTTAAACCGTTTCAAAAATGATTAGGAGTCTACATTTTTTTTAAAAAGCATATAGTGCGTATTTAGCTTGATGTCAAAATTTTGAATTCTAGCATAGCTAGGTGTTTTGGAAAACTTATTTCTTCACTAATAATCATTTGCTTAATAATCTATCTGTTCTTATAATCCTCAATTCTCCATTCACACACAACTATGCCCAGTTCGTAAAACTACACTTATGAGTCCATAAATTGCCACAATCATATGAGTTTAAGAACTTGTCCTAGTCAGAACTTTGGCGTCCATTCGCTGAGGGGTTCATAAACATTTCATATAACTATGAATCGAGAATGTCACGTAAGTATGAGTTTTAAGAACTCGTACTTAACCATATATTCTATACCTATAACCTATCTATCTGTTATACACATGAGAAAGGAATCACCCTCTTAACATGCATATATCAAATAGCGCGACACAAACATTTCAATAATTATCATTGTCAGAACTAAGTAGTTGTTACACCACATACAATTCCCCGCCCACACAAGGAATCATACAACTCAGCTGCAGATATGAATCCTCAATTGAATCCCCACCTAACACTAACTCCCTTCTCAATACAAATTTCATTTAATCCGTATTCATAATCCTTTCCTGAATCTATACCAATTCACACAACAATCTTGCTGTAAACTTTCCAATCATCAGATTGATTCTTCTCCCTACTATCACTTTATCAGATCACGGAGTGATCTCATCGTATATGTTATGATTCATTTCTATATCTTGATCGTTTTATTTTATGATCTCCTATCACTGTACTTTTAGTCTTTTAGACTCTATCTATTCACAACTACTATTCAACTTTATTATAAGAGTTAGGGAACTTTGTATCTTATAACTCGCCGAGATTCGTCTTTGAATCTTACTGACCAACTAACTCTATTTGAGTTAGTACTTATCCTAATCACTGCAGTTATTAGTCTCAGGTATTCCTACCTAAGGTTCATAACCTACATCTTTGATACCAACTGTGACATCCCCGAATTCGGGGTTCCGAATCACTGCGGATCCGGTTCGATCATTCTAACACTATTACTATATTTACGGAAGATATAAACATAAATTATTTACACAATACATTGCACACTGTTCCCCAAGGTCGAGTAACCTTAACTTATACAGAATACATAACTTATTAACTTACAATAACATTAATATACAATACTTATACAAATCTAACTACACACATTAAATTTAAGCTGGAACTATCTTTAACATTTCCTTGTATCGGAAGCATTTGCCTTAATCTGCAATGTTTTGTCATGATATAGCAAGGGTGATCATGAAAGTTGCCCAGCAAGTTTAAGTTCAATAATTTAACGATATATCATGATTAAAAGATTCTGAATAATAAGTTGGCTATAATTCAACAATATAATTGTGAACTAGCAGGAACAAACTTTTGACTAAACAAGTATTATACATGAACAAATATATCTGGACCAAACGGTAATGAAGGTGATCAGCCTTTCATACCTGACTTATACATGCAATATGTACAAAGTACAATTATACATGGCACTCAGCAATGATTAACCATAAGCATATCCGAATGAAACAACTCTTAGTAGAGTTAAGTAAAAACAAACTTGCCTGAACCGTTGATTACTGCTATGCAATTTATAACGCTTTATCCGAAGAACTAATATTAGTAATATAGATCTCCAATATTAGAATAATATCATCACAATATAATATTATTATATATATAGATATACATAGAATAACCTAAACACATAACACATAACCCTATCAGTCTACAATACATATAGGACTCGGTATCAAGTCAAACTATTGATGTTTGAGTTGAACCTGACACAAATCTGACATCCCGACGGTCTAGTCGGACTTTTCACGAGTTTAAGTTCAATTAAACTCTTCCTAAACACTTAACAATTAACTCAGATAATTTTAATAACAGTCGAAATATTTTTCGTAAGCTCGTAATAATTTTTAAATAATTATTACTATTTATCTTGATTTTCTAATCATTAAAAACGTAATTAAATGAATTAAATATCACATAATTCTTTTATCATTAATATTTATTTATTATCAAATATTAATGAAATACATGTCATAATATTATAATATATTTATAATATCACAAAGTATTTTAATACTTTAAAATCACCTTTATATGATTTTTAAACAATTAAATACATTATCCGATAATTACTATTAATATTAAAATATTATTATTTTCATGACAAAATATTAAAAGTTATATTTTATAACTTAAAATATTTTTATAACACTTAAATCATTTTTATATGATTTATAAATCATTTTTATAAGATTTATAAATCATTAATTCTATTTTTCCATAATTTATTTAATATATTTATTAAATAAACTAATTATCATTAAAAACCATTAAATTCGATTTATATAATTAATATAATTATTTTCTAAATAAACTATATAGCTTTTAGCCTTTTAATCGAATCCGCTAAAGTGTTCATTAATAGTATTCTCAAAGAAACTTGATAAACCGAGAAATGTCGTATGGGACTTGAGGTTACTACTTTGACCACATAAATATTCATGTTCTGGATGTTATTAGAGTTATATATTGCATTAATATTGTAGTATACATGCAATACTACTATTATAAATCAAGTTCATGGCCATCCAACAACTAATTAGTGAGTTATAGGAATCCAAAATGCATGTCAGAGCTGATCTTCATTTCTGGGTTTCCCAGAAATGAAGAACAGTTCGAGAGGTTTCTTTCCAGGTCTTTGATCCATGCGTTCCAGGTTTACTGTATGTGATCTAAGAGTTTAATCGTGTAGATAACATTACAGGGTACATTTATATATAATCATATCATCATAACAATACCAAACTCCCAAGATTCAAGCTCGTCAACGTGCATAAAAAAAACTATTCTTGGTGAATTCTGGGATTTCCAGAAATTCAACCGGAGAGTTGGTCAAAGCATGTTTGACCACTGATTACTTTGGTTCTGATCAAGATCCAGGTGATCTAATGGTTTGACTAAGTAGATTACATGTCAGGCTACAAGGATCAAACAACAACATAGCTAAAACACTAATATACAGCAAGATCTAAGGCTTGGAAAACCTTGTCAGAATTTCTGGGTTTATGGGAATTTTCTGGGTTGCCCAGATTTGGATTTCCGTGAACGGTCAACGGCTTTTGACTGCTCATAAGTTACGATCTAGACATCATATGACTCTGCTTCATGTTTCAGAACAAAGACCACATAAAATACTATAGATCTATAACATAAAACAACACTAACACTTAATAGATAAATATCTATGGCCTCTGACATATGGTTGTCAGGCCATATTTCAAGCATTTCCCAGATTTCTAAAAACTCAAATTTCGAGCATCAAAATGATATGGATCTAGGTTTTGACAACCCAGATCACCAAATGACACCCTAATACATAACTCTAACCAATCATTAACATAAAATCATATGATTTACAAAAATTAGGGTTTATACCTCATTCATGCTTGATCTATGATTCTGATATATGGATCTATTTTTGTTTAGCTATGGACTGATTATTGCTTATCCTATCTCACTCTCTCACTCTAAGTCCCGAAATTCTAGAGAGAGGATGGGTTTGGAGAAAATGAGAATTAAAGTTCCATTTTCTCTCTCCTTAATCTATTTATTTATTGACTTGTTGCTATGATTTTGATGATTTCGGCCGGTATAATAGATATAAGTCCCATTCTAGATATTGTTTGGTCACCCACTCCAAGATTATGGCTAGATTTACAAGTTTCCTTCAATTATTCAACAAAGGGAAAAATGGTCATTAGACTATTAAATTTAATGGCATTAGGGTTTGAACCCTTTAGGGTTTAGGGTTTAACCCTTAACTTTGCAATTTAGTTTCTAACATTCCGAATTTTGATTTTAAAAATCAAAAATTAATATTTCTAAATTATAATTAAAATTTTCTAATTATATTAAAATTTATTAATCATAACTTAAATCTTGCTAATTAGGATTAGTATTTCCTAATTAAAATTGCTAATTAGGCAATTAGGGTCAAAATAATATATAAATTAGGATTTCTAATAGAAGAATAATTTTTCTAATTTATAAATTAGATTTCGTAATTAGATTAGGGTTTTCTAATTACCTATAACTTGAAAATTAGGATTAATATTTCCTAATTAACATTAAAACTATTTAATTAACACTTATGTTTTCCCTATTTATAAATTAGGGTTTTAAATCCATAAATTAGGGTTTAAAAATTTGAAATTAGGGTTTGCTAAATAATTAAGCTTTACCCTAATTAATATTATAATTAAAAGCACTTGAGCATTATAATTATCCTTTAAGTTTCCAGATTAGGGTTTTAAATTTCCGAATTAGGGTTTCGAATCCCCGGAACTGAAATTAGGGTTTCCAGAACCGGTTTCTAGGGTTTCTTATAATTCGCTAGGGTTTTCTAACCAAACGTTGACGTTCTTAATATATACTTAGGGTTTGTTAGAGATATGGTTTATTTGGTCAACCTTTGACCCATAACCACATACTGTACACATAAATGACCATATACACAGAACATAAACACGTATACACTTAATCCTGAATAATTCACCTAAATCCTTCACAGAATTTTGAAATCCTCAAAATTCCTTCTCAAAAATATCAAACGCATAAACTTATTTTCTGTCTAAGTTCTAATTTTGAACCTTAAATAAATTAATTAAAATTTTAAAAATTTTCTAAATTCTCGGGTTGTCACACCCATCCCTTCTTCTAAAATTTTGTCCCCGAAATTTACCTTACACCATACTGCTTACACCCTTCACACACATTATCATATGATGCTCAATACACCACTCACAAGAGTAAAAGTTTTCAAATTATGTTGAGGAGTCATATAGACTATTTGTCTGTCATTTTCGCATAGGTTTTATGGAAATTCATCCGCAAATTGGCATAACTTAAGAAAACAAAGGGTGATTAGCCCGATCTGCCCTGTACTGGCAAAGTACTGCTGGTCGGAAAAATTTGTTCCTCTTATCAGCCTTAGGCGCACAAAATTTCTTACCTCATTCTTATTGGATTCCGCACCAAAACAGTTTGGTTCGGGAAATTTCTTTCAATGAACACTTAGAGTTTTCATAAACATTAGTCTAGCTAAATCGAATAGCATAAACTCATATCAATAATTAGATGTAGCCAAACCCTATTGGCAAATTAAAATTTTGAAAATATTTTTGAGAATGACGCCATGATGCCGTACTGTATTAACATCCATTTGAGGATGCCGTCATCGTATGATTTTGTCATAACACATCATACAATAGTGGAATAACGTTTTTAGATCAAATTCACAATAAGTATTCCTATATTTACAACTCCATCAACTTTTTATCATCTCTGCACCAGGTTACATGGTACATAAGTGATAAATAAAATATATTTTGATATTTCAAATCATTTGCGTCTAGCTAAAATAAGTAGCATAGACTATACTTTAAACCATTTCAAAAATGATTACGAGTCTATATTTTTTTTTTAAAATCATATAGTGTGTATTCAGCTTGATGTCAATATTTCGAAGTCTAGCATAGCTAGGAGTTTTGGAAAACTTATTTCTTCACTAATAATCATTTGCTTAACAATCTATCTGTTCCTATAATCCTCAATTCTCCATTCACACACAACTATGCCCAGTTCGTAAAACCACACTTATGAGTCCATAAATTGCCACAATCATATGAGTTTAAGAACTTGTCCTAGTCAGACCTTTGGCCTCCATTCGCTGAGGGGTTCATAAACATTTCATATAACTATGAATCCAGAATGTCACGTAAGTATGAGTTTTAAGAACTCGTACTTAACCTTATATTCTATACCTATAACCTATATATCTGTTATACACATGAGAAAGGAATCACCCTCTTAACATGCATATATCAAATAGCGCGACACAAACATTTCAATAATTATCATTTTTAGAACTAAGTAGTTGTTACACTAAGTACAATTCCCCGCCCACACAAGGAATCATACAACTTAGCTGCCGATATGAATCCTCAATTGAATCCCCACCTAACACTAACTCCCTTCTTAATACGAATTTCATTTAATCCGTATTCATAATCCTTTCTTGAATCTGTACCAATTCACAAAACAATCTTGCTGTAAACTTTCCAATCATCAGATTGATTCTTCTCCCTACTATCACTTTATCAGATCACGGAGTGATCTCATTGTATATGTTACGATTCATTTCTATATCTTGATCGTTTTGTTTTACGATCTCCTATCACTGTACTTTTAGTCTTATAGACTCTATCTATTCACAACTACTATTCAACTTTATTATCAGAGTTAGGGAACTTTATATCTTATAACTCGCCGAGATTCGTCTTTGAATCTTACTGACCAACTAACTCTATTTGAGTTAGTACTTATCCTAATCACTACGGTTATTAGTCTTAGGTATTCCTACATAAGGTTCATAACCTATATCTCTGATACCAACTGTGACATCCCCGAATCCGGGGTCCCAAATCACCGCGGATCCGGTTCGATCATTCTAACACTATTACTATATTTACGGAAGATATAAACATAAATTATTTATACAATGCATTGCACACTGTTCCCCAAGGTCGAGTAACCTTAACTTATACAGAATACATAACTTATTAACTTACAATAACATTAATATATAATACTTATACAAATCTAACCGCGCACATTAAATTTAAGCTGGAACTATCTTTAACATTTCCTTGTATCCGAAGCATTCGCCTTAATCTGCAATGTTTTATCATGATATAGCAAGGGTGAGCACGAAAGTTGCCCAGCAAGTTTAAGTTCAATAATTTAACGATATATCATGATTAAAAGATTCTGAATAATAAGCTGGCTATAATTCAACAATATAATTGTGAACTAGTAGGAACAAACTTTTGACTGAACAAGTATTATACATGAACAAATATATCTAGACCAAACGGTAATGAAGGTGATCAGCCTTTCATACCTGACTTATACATGCAATATGTATAGAATACAATTATACATGGCACTCAGCAATGATTAACCATAAGCATATCCGAATGAAACAACTCTTAGTAGAGTTAAGTAAAAACAAACTTGCATTAATATTGTAGTATACATGCAATACTACTATTATAAATCAAGTTCATGGCCATCCAACAACTAATCAGTGAGTTATAGGAATCCAAAATGCATGTCAGAGCTGTTCCTCATTTCTGGGTTTCCCAAAAATGAAGAATAGTTCGAGAGGTTACTTTCCAGGTCTTTGATCCATGCGTTCCAGGTTTAATGTATGTGATCTAAGAGTTCAATCGTGTAGATAACATTACAGGGTACATTTATATATAATCATATCATCATAAAAATACCAAACTCCTAAGATTCAAGCTCGTTAACGTGCATAAAAAAAACTATTCTTGGAGAATTCTGGGTTTTCCAGAAAATCAACCGGACAGTTGGTCAAAGCATGTTTGACCACTGATTACTTTGGTTCTGATCAAGATCCAGGTGATCTAATGGTTTGAGTAAGTAGATTACATGTTAGGCTATAAGGATCAAACAACAACATAGCTAAAACACTAATATACAACAAGATCTAAGGCTTGGAAAACCTTGTCAGAATTTCTGGGTTTATGGGAATTTTCTGGGTTGCCCAGATTTGGATTTAAGTGTGAATCGGTCATGACTTTTATTTGCTCATAAGTTACGATCTAGACATGATATGACTCTGTTTCATGTTTTAGAACAAAGACCACATAACATACTATAGATCTATAACATAAAACAACACTAACACTTAATCGATAAAGATCTATGGCCTCTGACATATGGTTGTCAGGCCATATTTCAAGCATTTCCCAGATTTCTAAAAACTCAAATTTCGAGCATCAAAATGATATGGATCTAGGTTTTGACAACCTGGATCATCAAATGACACCCTAATACACAACTCTAACCAATCATTAACATAAAATCATATGATTTACAAAAATTAGGGTTTATACTTCATTCATGCTTGATCTATGATTCTGATTTATGGATCTATTTTTGTTTAGCTATGGACTGATTATTGCTTATCCTAACTCACTTTCTCACTCTAAGTCCCGAAATTCTAGAGAGAGGATGGGTTTGGAGAAAATGAGAATTAAAGTGCCATTTTCTCTCTCCTTAATCTATTTATTTATTGACTTGTTGTTATGATTTTGATGATTTCGGCTGGTATAATAGATATAAGTCACATGCTAGATATAGTTTGGTCACTCACTCCAAGATTATGGCTAGAGTTACAAGTTTCCTTCAATTATTCAACAAAGGGCAAAATGGTCATTAGACTATTAAATTTAATGGCATTCTAGTAAATGGCTAAACCCTTAGGGTTTAGGATTTGGGTTAGGGTTTAGGATTTGAACCCTTTAGGGTTTAGGGTTTAACCCTTAACTTTGCAATTTAGTTTCTAACATTCTGAATTTCGGTTTTAAAAATTGAAAATTAATATTTCTAAATTATATTTAGAATTTTTTAATTATATTAAAATTTCTTAATCATAACTTAAATCTTGCTAATTAGAATTAGTATTTCCTAATTAAAATTGATAATTAGGCAATTAGGGTCAAAATAATATATTAGGGTTTATAACCAAAAATTAGGATTTCTAATAGAAGAATAATTTTTCTAATTTATAAATTAGATTTCGTAATTAGATTAGAGTTTTCTAATTACCTATAACTTGAAAATTAGGATTAATATTTTCTAATTAACATTAAAACTATTTAATTAACACTTAGGTTTTCCCTATTTATAAATTAGGGTTTCAAATCCATAAATTAAGGTTTAAAAATTTGAAATTAGGGTTTGCTAAATAATTAAGCTTTACCCTAATTAATATTATAATTGAAATCACTTGAGCATTATAATTATCCTTTAAGTTTCCATATTAGGGTTTCAAATTCCTGAATTAGGGTTTCGGATTCCCGGAACTGAAATTAGGGTTTCCTGAACCGGTTTCTAGGGTTTCTTATAATTCGCTAGGGTTTTGTAACCGAACGTTGACGTTCTTAATGCATACTTAGGGTTTGTTATAGATATCGTTTATCTGGTCAACCCTTGACCCATAACCACATACTGTACACATAAATGACTATATACACAAAACATAAACACGTATACACTTAATCCTGAATAATTTAGCTAAATCCTTCACAGAATTTTGAAATCGTCAAAATTCCTTCTCAAAAATATCAAACGCATAAACTTATTTTCTGTCTAGGTTCTAATTTTGAACCTTAAATCAATTAATTAAAATTTTAAAAATATTCTAAATTCTCGGGTTGTCACAATCATCCCTTCTTCTAAAAATTTTGTCCCCGAAATTTACTTTAAACCATACTGCTTATACCCTTCACACACATTATCACATGCTACCCAATACACCACTCACAAGAGTAAAAGTTTTCAAATTGTGCTAAGGAGTCATATAGACTATTTGTCTGTCATTTTCGCATAGGTTTTATGAAAATTCATCCGCAAACCGGCATAACTTACGAAAACAAAGGGTGATTAGCCCGATCTGCTCTGTACTGGCCAAGTACTGCTGGTCGAAAAAATTTATTCCTCTTATCTGCCTTAGGCGCACAGAATTTCTTACCTCATTCTTATTGGATTCCGCACCAAAACAATTTATTTGGATTTCCATATCCAATAATAATCAAATAAATTAATTACACATACCACATTTAAAATAAATATTCCACTTACACAAATATCACAAAATTATAATATCACATACCATCTTAAATTATTAAATTACAACAACAATATAACATCTCATGTTATATTACAACTCTCTAAATTATAAATTAATTTAACTTAGAATATTATATAGTCATAAATATTTACTAATAATAACCGCATCAATAAAATATTTATTTCATTTAATAAATATTTTAAATTACAATTACTAAAATCTTGGATTGTCACATTCTTCCGTTCTTACAAAGATTCTGTCCCCAGAATCGAAAATACATATTAAACAAATAACTTAGGGTACTATTAAACCTCACTTTTCCAATATATGAATATATATTTCTCTTCACACCCGATCACATATTTCATAATATACGGCACATACATATACATACTCAAACTGAAAACATCTCATAATAAGAATCTTAATTATTAAATTTCTATTTTAATAACTTATAAAAAAATTCGGGTTGTCTCATCCTTCCCCCCTTATAAGGATTCCAACCTCGGATTCAACGAAACCTCCTTTACTCAGTTTTCGCAAAATCACTTTTCAAAATTTATCATCGAATATATTCAACACATTACCTTAATATATGTTTTATTTATTAGCACTACCACCATTCTTCATAATAAAATTTTGTAAGTTTTATTTCATAACCTTTACTTTAACTCAATTATATTTGACTATTACATATTCTTTAACCCATTCATTATTTTTCTCTAAGGATCATTATCATAAACACTCGGGATATTACATTAACCCATTCTTCTAAGAATTTCGTCCTCGAAATTTTATTAATCTTTATTCATTCAATCTATCAAAATAGATTTTACGTTAATACTTTATTCATTCATTGGGTTCTATAACCACTTTCTTTCCACAAAGATCTTTCTACAATTATTAAAATTTTCTATTAAAAGTTTTACATTATTCTTTGATAACTCATCACTTTCTCATTTAAAAATTTATTTTCTCACTTATTCAATATATTTATCATTTAGTGTCGCATTCTACGACTTACTTCTTTATAAGGAATATCATCCTTACCACATTCGCCTTTTAGAATAGCAAGAATCTTCCACAATTGCTCAATAATTGGGAAGCAGTATGAATAACTCAGGAATTTAAAAGATTCCAAATCATGATGAGGGGTTATAAGACCATGAACTCATCTCTAAGTTTAATAGTGCTTCACCCCCGGTTCTTCACACTTTAAACCCTTTTAACAGAATGTTTATCAATCCCAAAGACTGAAAACACCATTTGCAAGTACTCTAGGTGATCAGCCTATCGTACCACTACGTCGTTCACACCGTATTACATCTCAACATCGTAATGACTATATGTGTTACTTTCGAAACCATTGTCTCCGATAACATGACCCCTTTTATAGGGTTGTTCTCCTCAGCTTCTTAATATCTGAATCCGCACCAACACAATTTTGTTTGGTATAGTTTGACAAAGAACGCTTGAATTTTCATAAACATTTGCCTAGCTGAATCAAATAACTTAGACGCATATCAATAATTGAACATCAATGAAACATTCACTAAAAAAAATGGGCCTTTAGCAACGATTTTTGAAGGCAGCGACTTTATAAGTCGTTGCTAAAATATATGTTTAGCAACGAAATTTGTCCTTCGTTGCAGATTGTATCGAGTTTTCACTTTTGCAATGAAATTCATAAGTTGTTGCAAAATTTCGTTGCTAATTAATTCATTGGCGGGAAAAATATTCGTTAAAAATTAGATTGCTAAAATTTTCTACCACTTGCTTTCTTCCGTCATCGTAAGCAACGAAAGTTTTTTTTGTTGCTAAAAATGGGGCTTTAGTAACGATTTATCAGGCAACGACTTTATAAGTCGTTGCTAAAAGTGTATGTTTAGCAACGAAACTTGTCCTTCATTGCAGATTGTGTCAGGCCTTTACTTTTTGCAACGAAATTCATAAATAGTTGCAAAATTTGGAAACAAAAGTCGTTAGAAATTCGTTGCAAAATTTCTAACCACTTGATTTCTCCTCATCGTGGACAACGAAAATTTTTTTGTTGCTATATTTTGTTGCCTAATATGGACCACATTCATTGGCAATATTTTTTATTTTCGTTGCATATTTTATACAACTTTTTGCAACGACTATTAACATGTTGCAGTAATAATAATAATAATAATAATAATAATAATAATAATAATAATAATAATAATAATAATAATAATAATAATAATAATAATAATAATAATAACAATGAATCTAGGAAATGGTCATTAGAAGTAGAAGTCAAAAGAGAATTAAGGCTTTATTTTCTAGTGAAGATGTGGAATTAAATAAATTTAGCTGCTGTTATGAAATAATTATGATCTATGGTTGATTAATTTTGCACTATTATTGAATCAATAATCAAATAAAAGAACACAAGCATTTATATGGTTCAGCAAGTAATTGCCTAGGTCTATGCAAATCAAAATGTACCGTAATAGAAATATGGAGATACATACAAGCCCCTCACTGCATTAGTACTATTATTACTATTATTATTATTTATTATTATTATTATTATTATTATTATTATTAGTACTATTATTATTATGATTATTGTTATTATTATTATTATTATTATTATTATTATTATTATTATTATTATTATTATGGTATGTAGTGAATGAGAAGAAATGAATAAATGGGGAAAATCTCATATTTTGATATAAATATTAATCCTTACAAGTTATTAACAAATAACTTGTGTTACTCCGGTGGTCAAATGACTAAAGTTTCAAACAATGTGTCGCAAGTTTGAATCTAAGGAGAAGTAATTTTTGGAAAAAATTCAAAAGACCTGTCATGTCAGTAGCGGACACGTGTCAATTTATAATATAAATACCATGTCAAATCAATTTTTGGAAAAAATTCAAAAGACCTGCCATGTCAGCAGCGGACACATGTCAATTTATAATATTAAATACCATGTCAGACCTGTCATGTGTGCCACGGAAGAAAGGAGCTCAATATCCAAATATCAGGTCTGACACGTGTGCCACAGATGAAATGGGCTCAATACCTAAATATCAGAAAAGTTCAGTGGTCGACTTTGCATTTAACCCGCATAAGATGGATCCAGCCGTATATATACCCATGTTTTTACAAATACTTTTAAAGGCTTAAGCTTCGTTTATTTTATAAAATGATAATCTTTACTTCAAATTTTATTTTTCCTAATTATTTTGAAATATTAATTAAAAATGTAATTACTTGATAATAAAAGTAAGGACATGTTAAAAATTTTATGGTATTTTATAGTAATATAAAAAAAAAAGTATTTTTAACATTTTTCAAAAAAAATGATGGATAATTTATGATTATGGACTTAAATAAATATTTTTCAAGTAAATATTTTTATAAATAAATAATAACCACATACAATATTTTTTCAAATTAAATTTTATCGAATAAATTTGAAATGTATTATTATTTTTTAATTTATAATAATTTAAGATGTGTAAATGAAACACACAACTATCATTACAGAACAAGAGTTTTTTTTTTAACAATTCTCCCATTACATTTTATAATGAAAATAATTTATATTCAGTCCAATCCCCCCATTACCCACGTGACCACGCCACGATTTTCTTCCTAAAAGTAACCACTAACAAAATACTACTTGAAAATTAGAAATCAAAAAATAAAAATATATAAATAAATAAATAAAAAGAAAAGGAGAAAAACTAAAGAGTAAAGAAATATCTATCTATATACCTAACATAACCACCATGTTTATTTTTTAGAATTAAATTATTTGTTTAAATTTAACATTATTTTAAACCATTTAATTCTTTGAACAAGGATACGTCAGAGTTCTAGCTAGTGGAGAGACACGTTTTTGGAAAAAATTCGAAAGAAGCCACATCAGATACGTCAGATCTGCCATGTGTGCCACGTATGTGCCACGTGTGACATGAATTGGAACCTATATATATATATATATATATATATATATATATATATATATATACACACACACATACACACATATATTAATAACTTATATTCAATAATTAATAAGTCACATATATATAAATTAATTATATATATAGGTATTAGCTTGTTACAAATTTTGTACTTTCAAAATTTTTGTACTTTCAAAATTTACTTGCGGTAACATGAGGCAATAACAATGGATAATATAATTTTATTATTAAAATGTGTTAGGTTCGAATTAATTTAGAATTAATGAACTATATTTTAAAATTCATTATTTTTTTCTTATTCTATTTATAATTGTAATTAAAGCTTTCACTTCAATCCAAATTAAACAACCCAAGAAATTATTATACAAATGCACAAGCACAACCCAAAAAAATTCAAAAATTATTTTTTTTATTTGGAAACACAAAAAATAATAAAAAACTAAAATCACTTATTATGTGGAAAAAATAATTAAAATAATAATAAAATTAAAATAAATATTTTAATTCATTTTATTTATAATTTTTCTTTTCCTTTATCTCTTTCCTTTCTTTTAATTATTATTTTCATTTTAAAATTAATATTAATATTAATGGAATGAAATCATTAAATTTAGGCTTAACATAAAACAAACATACTATTAAAAATATTAAAATCTATTAATAACGCAATTGGGTAGAGCCATTAGTTCCATTTACTGAACCAGAGTCTAGGGCACAACATAGCGCGCCATAAGCTTTATTTCATCTAGTGCTCTGGAGCTCTCTATCAATGGCAGACACAACGAATTCCCCTGAAAAAGCCACAGAGCCTAATTCTCCCAGAGCCGTTACTTCGATTCCCCAATCTGATAGGCCCGACGCACCACCATCACCATCATCCTCATCAACAACTCCTACTACCGCTCCACCAAACACTAACCCTAATCTCGTGGCTCCTACACAGCCTTTCATATCTCAACTGCAGCCACCTTCATTCCAATCATACGCACCGCCCCTTCAGGTATCTGCTCCTTCACTTCAGTTATCAGTAGTCCATTCATCTGCCCCATCGTACCGGCCAGCCGCTCCGCCGGTTCCGTTACCGATGCCACCACAGTTCTCTCCGCTCCCTAATATTAGCTTTCAGCCACAGAACCCTGGGGTTCAGCCGCCGGGTGTAGGTCCCGGATCCGTTACCGTGTCATCGGTTCCACCTTACCAAATCCGGTTATGAGGCCTTATGCGCCAATGCCCAATGGCTACATACTCATGCCTCAAGGGATGATGCCCCCTCCCAGTGGGGGTTTCCTCTCTCTATATATCTGTATCTAAAGCTATATATGTATCTTGTTGTGGAGTCTATTGTATGTTTAATGTGTTTCTGGTATCCATGTCTTAGTAAACTGAATCCCAATTTGTGTCTGCAAACAGAATATAACACCTCTGTTTGAAGAGTTATTGGTGTCAAAATAATTCTTTACCAATATGCAATACTGATATTCTGATTCATTGATGCTAGAATCTGTGAGGCTTAAGTGGGAACCTTTTCTGTAATTTATTCCAAAACAATCAATACACCTTCTTTACTAGTAAAGGACATGGGACTCTGTCCTCTACAATTATGTTGATAAAGTAGTAATTAATAGTATTCAAAACTGTTAGGGAGGCTCTTGAATATATGACATAAAGTTGAGATCACTGCACATCAATTCACTGATAAATTGATGGCCATTGAATTAGTTAATTATGATGAAAATTTTGGGTTAGACAATTAATACATTCAATAGAGAGGCTAGCATGCTTAGAATCTCATATATAAAATTTGTAAAGTTTCTATTCATGTATAATGTCAAGGTGAGAGCACTTAGTTTGATGTGGTACATGGAACGAAATCAGGATATCGCTGCGCTACATCAATTAATCATCCAGATCAACTACCAAATAAGAGAATAATAGTTGATAAAATATGATAATTGCTAAGTTACCGAAGGTTCCGCAATCCAACTAAATTTTCTTTCTCAGATTTTCTCATTATGTCTTGTGGACTATTGATCGATTTCGCAATCAATGAATACGTGCAAGTATACACGGTCAACAAGTAATAAAGTGATAAGAAAAGTATCGTTCCCACGAGGAATTATTTAATAAAAATTACCAAATACTAACTCTTAATCAAATCAATTTTATTTAAACAACCATAAATTGTGATTTTTCTAATTAAGAAAACTAAATTAATCAATTAAAACTAGATTACTCTAAAATTAATTCAAATAAATAAAGATTAAAACTTCAATATCCCCAATTATGAACTGTAAATCAATTATCCAATTATCCCAATTATTATGTCTACTGAATTGTTAACAGGAATTCTCAAATGCCAAAAGTCCTTTTTCAAGTGATCAATTGCCTTCTATTTAATCCAGATTAATCTTGCTATATTCATATGCAAAATATTTGAATTAAACTTCTTCTAATCCCAATTCCTTATGTGTTACATGCGGTGAACAAATATTTCCATTCAATTCACAAACTTAATTATTCACTGTGCAAATAACTAAGTCACATGATATCATGCCCAGTTCTAACCCTAGAATTCCTCTTTCAATTCCTTCTAGAGTAACAAGGTAATTACTGATCAGATAATTAATCAATAAGCTCAAGACAAGATAAACAATTCACTTTGACATAAATAATTGGAATAAATCAAATAACTAATTTATAGACATAAAAGGTTCAATTAAAATCTTAATAAAAGAGTTAGTTCATAATTAATGAATTGAAACTAAGAATCCACAACTAAATAAATATTAAAAGATAAAAGTATGATAAGAGAAGAGAATAGAATAATCTGCTGTGACCAACTCGATGCTCCCTCTTGCGCTCTCTTGCTCTTGATCTTCAGTGTTCTTCAATTTGCTTCAAAGCTAGGGTTTATATTCTAATCTAATGGAGTGTTTTATCTAAGCTAAGCTATGTAATCCCCCTTTATTTTATGTCTTACATCAAGTATTTATAGATTACAAGTTCAATTTTGAGCTTAGGAACAAACCCAATCCAATTTGGAGTCAAAAAGGTGTCAAAATTCACCAAAAGCGGCCCAAAGCTGCAACCAACCTCTTCCCAGTGCTCCGGTATTTGGGCTTGACCTTCAGACATCTTTGCTCCCAGACACTTAAGGCTGGACATAGGCCTATTTTGGGCGCCCCGGCGCTGGCCCCAAGTTCTGACATTTTTTGCGCCGACGTCCTTTGGGAAAACGGCCATAACCTTTGATCCAGGAGGAGTTACGGGGCCTGCCACCTATCAAATCGAAGATATCGACGAGATCTACAACTTTCATTCTTTGAGGATTGAGAAATTACGGGCGGATGACGGCTTAAATTGAGCTGGAAGTAACTGCTATTCAAATGACCACCCAAAACCATGACGTTCGACGTCCGTTGGTACAACGATCATAACTCTTGCATCCGAACTCCGATTGAAATGATTCAAAATGTTCCGAAAAGCTAAGACGATGCTCTTCAATGTAAGCTAAGATCCAAACCAAGAACATGAAGTAAACATGAAAGCCCAAATGATGTCCGGTTTGCTTTTCTTTACATTTTCTTTGATTTTCCTTACCAATAGTCGCTCACACCGCTCCCGAACGTATAACCTACAAAATGAACACAAAATGCATGAAAAGTAACTAAGACACATAAATATAAGCAACTAATTCAAGTAAAAGATACCGGATAAGTGTATATAAAATCCACTTATCAAATACCCCCAAACTTAATTGTTGCTTGTCCCCAAGTAACACAACATAATGCAATGCAATGTAATGAAATGCAACTAATCTATATGCCTACGAATCCAGCAGTATTTGATAGAATCAAATCTATTCACTCGGCCTTAGAGAAATCAAGCAAACACGACAATACTTCATATCAAAACCAATCAACAATTTTCTAGTCAATCATCAAGTCTTAAACTGTTATTACTGGTATAGTGCGTGTGTGTGCTCAACAACCATTCTAACTGATATAAAATCAAATTTAACACAAAACAAGTCTCTTCGAAGGCATCATACAGTGTAAACTCAAGAAATCTGAAAGATAGGCACGATTCAACTAAAATTAAACTTAACCAAATTCAAGGGTACATGCAGGATACTTATACTTTCTTTTCTTCCTTCTCTTTTTTTTACACGGGGGCTTTTTGCTCTTTTCCCGTGATTATTTCCCTTTACTTTTTCTTTTGATAGATGGTTGGTGAGTGCGTTTTACGCTCCATCTCACGCTTGTGTTTATGGGGAGTGTTTCTCCTCAACCCACCACAAGACTCAACATGTTTTCTTTTTCTTTTTCTTTTTTAAAGCTTATATACCCTACATATATTCCCCCAAACTTAGGTTCTTATCTAACTTTAGTCATCACTACTTATTCTTGTCATTCTTTCATTCAAACTAGCATTATCCTTTAGAGTCCCATTATGTATCAATTTAAACTCAATCAATCAACAAGTTGTTTTCTTTGTGCTTTATCATTATTATACTAGTTTCAAAGCAGAAAAGATTCAATTCATAACAAGAAATCACATCAAAGCTCTAATAGTCAGTATTATACTTATCTACCCAATTCCAATCTCATAATTGGCCAAAATAAACTTAACTATAACAAACCGCTGGACTTATGCAAAATGAACATAGTAACTAACTATTATTTTTGAATTTTTGAATTTTTTTTTATAATGAACCTAAACTATATTAACAACATATGCAAAATAACATAACATAAACATGAAACTAAACATGCAATAACGAACTACACTAAACTCCCCCAAACTTAGCAATTACAATGTCCTCATTGTAAGAATATAGCGATAAGTAGAAGAGAACTTCCCTGTAATCAGCTAAGCGTGAGGTGTTAGTGGCGATGGTAGCGACGATCATTTTCCTATCCATTGAACCTCCAATACCTGCAATGAAGAGAGACAACATGTATTAGATTATACGAGAACTTACTAAGCAAATTAATTCCTATCTACTAAATAAACTAGTAAAGCATATAAATATAAAAATTCTCAGGTTGCCTCCCCGGTCGGTAACTTGATTTATAGTCTTTCATTTGACTTTATGCGGTCAATGCTATCCAATTCCTCTTCGAAAGTTAAGGAACCCTCCATCCATCGGAAATAATATAGCTTTTGGTAGGTTCCCATTTACGATAGCCATTGTATTAAAGTCACCTAACATGCTTTGTTTAGATAAGATCACATTAAAGAACGTCCAACATCTAGGTATTTTTTCCATTGTGTCTGCGAATAGATTTTGGCATTGAGGCTTGTCAGACACAACAGTCTCTTCTTCTATCTTCTCCAACTCATTGAACCATGGCTTCGAAGTTGTACTTGATTTTACGTCACAGGGAGTATTGCCGACGACATGACTACCTAGCGGACATGGTTTTACAAATCTAACCGGATTCTTGAACTTTGGCGGAGAAGGAACTTGGGGCACTAATAACATCGGCTCCTCCTCGTTGGTAATCATAGTTAGTTCTTCACCGACCTTATTTTCATTATCCCCACTTGTCTCCTCTTTTTCAACATCTCGTGTCTCATCCAGTTGTAGATTTGGCTCGGGCACTTCATCAATTTTGTCATCCATGTCATAAAGCCAAGTGTTTGGAGGAAGGTTGTTTATGACTTTGGTCATTTGCTCTGCTCTATCGATCCATGTAAGATTTAGAATTGACCCCGTTTGATTAATCCTCTCTCCTCGAACTTGGACCACAATTCCTCCAACCTTGAATTTTCTTCTTTTAATAGAGGTTGATATGAGAATTCAAGGCGTGTATGTTGGATTTGGAGTAGAGTATTGGTCTTGATAGTTGTAGCTCCATGAAAAATCCGGGTGATACCCCCAAACTTGTTCATAATTATCATATGCATCTTGATTGAGGTAGTTACCACCATCTTATGTACGGCCCAAGATTGATGGTGCATTGATTACTCGGGTGATTGCCAAAGACAATAGTCACACATAAGCGCCATCCTTCGACTCTGTTGGGATGCGATAACGTCCAACTTCCTCGAAAGTTCTTTAATTTGTTCGACATTGCGAGAAATTGTCGCGAGTCTAATCTC
This sequence comes from Panax ginseng, assembly GCA_020205605.1. Taxonomy (NCBI): domain Eukaryota; kingdom Viridiplantae; phylum Streptophyta; class Magnoliopsida; order Apiales; family Araliaceae; genus Panax; species Panax ginseng. Next base: position 54,578,345 of record CM035146.1, on the reverse strand, counting down.
CATCCCCTTGGTTGAGTCACGTTAGGTGTATGGCCATTGATACTCAAAGTCATCCATGGTACCTAAAATGAGAGAAATATAAGAAGAGAATTAAAAATAAAAATAAAATATTTAAATTAAGACTAATTTGATTGAAATTAATATTGGTAAAAAATATTAAACTAATTCCCGTGGTGGCGCTAAAAACTTGTTGATCGATTTCATAATCAATTAATACGTTGCAAGTATACACGATCAACAAGTAATAAAGTGATAAGAAAGTATATCGTTCCCACGAGGAATTATTTAATAAAATTACCAAATACTAACTCTTAACCAAATCAATTTTATTTAAACAACCATAAATTGTGATTTTTCTAATTAAGAAAACTAAATTAATCAAGTAAAACTAGATTACTCTAAAATTAATTCAAATAAATAAAGATTAAGACTTTAATATCCCCAATTACGAACTGTAAGTCAATTATCCAATTATCCCAATTATTATGTCTACTGAATTGTTAACAGGAATTCTCAAATGCCAAAAGTCCTTTTCCAAGTGATCAATTGCCTTCTATTTAATTCAGATTAATCTTGCTATATTCCTATGCAAAATATTTGAATTAAACTCCTTCTAATCCCAATTCCTTATGTGTTACATGCGGTGAACAGATATTTCCATTCAATTCACAAACCTATTTTTTCACTATGCAAATAACTAAGTCACATGATATTATGCACAGTTCTAACCCTAGAATTCCTCTTTCAATTCCTTCTAGAGTAACAAGGTAATTACTGATCAGATAATTAATCAATAAGCTCAAGACACGATAAACAATTCACTTTGACATAAATAATTGGAATAAATCAAATAACTAATTTATAGACATAAAAGGTTCAATTGAAATCTTAATAAAAGAGTTAGTTCATAATTAATGAATTGAAACCAAGAATCCACAACTGGATAGACATTAAAAGATAAAAATATGATAAGAGAAGAGAATAGAATCATTGTCGCGATAATCGATGCTCCCTCTTGCTCTTGCTCTTGATCTTGATGTTCTTCAATTTGCTTCAATCTCCAATGGCTAATTAAGAACTAGGGTTTATATTCTAATCTAATGGAGTGTTTTATCTAAGCTAAGATATGTAATCTCCCTTTATTTTATGCCTTACATCAAATATTTATAGATTACAAGTCCAATTTTGAGCCTAGGAACAAACCCAATCCAATTTGAGTCAAAAAGGTGTCAAAATTCGCCCAAAACGCGTCCAAGCCGTAACCAACCTCTTCCCCAGTGCCCTAGCGCTGGGCTTGACGCTCAAACACTGCTCCCCGGTGCTGGGCATAGTCCTATTTTGGGCGCCCCGACGCTGGCCCCAAGTTCTGACATTTTCTACTCCGACGTCTTTTGGGAAAACGGCCATAACGTTTGATCCGGGAGGAGTTACGAGGCGTGCCACCTATCAAATCGAAGATATCGACGAGATCTAAAACTTTTATGCTTTGAGAATTGAGAAATTCTGGGCGAATGAAGGCTGAAATTAAGCTTGAAGTAACTGTTATTCAAATGACCACCCAAAACCATGACGTTCGACGTCCGTTGGTACAACGATCATAACTCTTGCATCCGAACTCCGATTGGAATGATTCAAAATGTTCCAGAAAGCTAAGACGATGCTCTTCAATGTAAGCTAAGTTCCAAACCAAGAACATGAAGTAAACATGAAAGCCCAAATGATGTCCGGTTTTCTTTTCTTTGCGTTTTCTTTGCTTTTCCTTACCAATAGTCGCTCACACTGCTCCCAAACGTATAACCTACAAAATGAACACAAAATGCATGAAAAGTAACTAAGACACATAAATATAAGCAACTAATTCAAGTAAAAAATACCGGATAAGTGTATATAAAATCCACTTATCATGGACTCATCTCTAAATTAAATTTCAGGGCTAGACCATGTTGAACTTAAAGGCTTTCTAAGCCAATTTAGCTCTTTGCAGTCTCACTATATAATCTAAACATAGTTTGAAATACTATAGGTTGTAATATTATACCTTTTCCTCGAGCTCTTTATTCTCTGAAAACCATGCTTGAGTCGTGTATAGTTCAATCTGTTGCTTTGCAAGTACCTGTCAGACAGGGAGAGATCAATTTACATATAATAAAGGTAAGTTTTTAATAAATTCATGTAGAATTAAGCATCAAGAACTCTCAATTTAAACTAGAATCACTCAAATACATTGAGAATTCATGGCACAAAATATGTTGCCTAACAAATCTTGGTTACTCATAAAATAGAAAGGGATATTAAAGAAACATCATCGGTGAACTAGGTATTATCTCTCTGTTCCCACTTATAGGAGCATGGATTTTTTAGAAAGAAGAGAGAGAGAGAGAAAGGGTACCTACAAACTGGATAACACCCAAAGATATGACATGTAACTGATGAACTTTATGGAGCTGTGCATCTAAGGGAATTAAAACACTAGTAGATATACAAATCAAAATAGTTGAAATAAAATTAAAAAAAGTGGTATTTTATTTAGTTGATGACATTCTTTATTCATAACCATAAAATCTATATACACAACCAAAGTGCCTGGAAAAAGTGAAGATCATATATTGAAATATCAAGCATGGCAAGAGTGAACAGGTAAGATGTATTATTTTTATTAATTGTTTTGATGTATTATTTTTATTAATTGCTTTGATGTAAAACTATTATTCTCTAAGGAACAAATGTTATGATGTATTATTTTTATTAATTGTTTTGGCGAGAGGAAACAGGTAAGATGTTCTCAACTTTTGTTTGGATAGACTTTCCTTTTTGTTCTTTCCTAACTTAAAAAACAAATCCTAACATTGTGAGAAAACATCAGAACTTGTCCTACCATGTCCTTATTCTTAGTCATGTTATCATCTGTAATATCCACTTTATATCAATTTATAGAGTATAAAGCAAATTTAAACACTTATTCTATTTGTTTCTTATTTGATTTGTGTATGCCATACAACAAATATTGGAGGATATGGCTTCTTGGGTAAGATTTCTTTGGAGCTACTTTATATGTCATGGGAGAAATCTCCGAACTTGAGTTTAGGAGAAAGAGATGAGATGTTGACAACCGTGGACATGCACCCTTGTGTTGTGAAGGTATATCCAAGTTCCTCGACAAGAATATTGTTGCTAACTGGTTTGCCTGTTTGTGATTGCTTTTCAAATTGACAACGATGTTACATCTTTTCTCATATGAAATGATGGTATCTTATGAAATGTCTGTTCAACTAAAATTCATTAAGATTCTTTTCTACCTTTTATACATATACCACTTGACAGTTACTGTTTTGTTCTTTTGCAGTCTAGTTCTTTGGATAAAGAAAACTATATTTCTTTTCAGATTCCCTGCAACTCTGGAGCTGTTGTATGTTCTGTCCTTACTCTGGATTGATTTTTTAGAAGGATTTCTTGTAATTTTGACAGCAATTTCCTTGTTTTAATTAAGAATTTGTTTTTTTCCTAATAATAAAATTCCATCCATATATTCAGTTACCACAGAGAATGCCTCTGCAAGTGCCTGTCAACATTTCTGCAGATGAGGTTGGGGCGAAAGAGCGAAAGAGAGAACTCCTTACAATTCATACTCATACAGTGATGTTCCTTCCTCTTCATTGTCTAATATTGTTAGGTAATGGTTTTTCTTAAGTAATATTTTTTCCTTTTCATATGCATTTGACATTCATTCATACATCCATCACGGTTCTTGTCAGTATTTATCAATCTCTTCTGCTCAGTGCTCAGAAATAGTTACTGATTTTATTGTCATTCATGTACTACATAACAATATGTTAAGTTTTAATCTGTTGGGACTACCGAGTAATCCAACTATCTAAATTCTTCGTCTGCTTCTCCTATTACTGAAATTAGAAAATAGAATATGTTTCATAAATGAAAAATCCAAAGAGAGAAAATTGAGATCAGATAACTAGTAATTGTAATCGTTTTTGTTCAATCCCCTGCACTAATTTCTTCGGGCCCAATATGGGTTCCCTCAAATCCTATAGGTAAATCCTACATGTAAATTATCCTAAAGGCTTCCATTTACATTGGGATTTATTGGTAGTATGGTTGGTACTATTTATGTTTCCATACTGCTTCACAGTTATGTTCTTTCCGTGCTATTCTCTGTTGTACAGGTATAACTCCATCCATTTGCCTATACTTTTTCATGTTTCCTGTAAATTGATGCTTCTCACTGTTCTAGGTCCTTGCACTTTCATATTATGCTATTTCCTACTTCCCTGGAGGATCTGCTGGCATGAAGTTTCTCTCTTCCACCCTTACCTCGTCAATATGAAGATGTTTTGGAAGGTGATAAATATCATATATTTACCATTTTTCAACTTACTCAATTTCTCTTACACCTTGTCTTTCAACTTGGTTTAAATACCAGATTCTACGATGTATTAATATATCAGATGAGTGAATGAACCATTAATGTTACCTTCCTGAGACTATGAAGTTGAATGTTCACTGCATGAATCATACTCGAACACACCATCTTTCTTTATTCGTCTACTATACATTTGTATACCCAAAGAAGAAGTTCAGTTTGTAGAAAAATGACTAGTGACAATAGTATAAAGATGGTGTTTAAATAATGTTGGACCACCTCATGAGGTTACCCATTTCTGTTTTCTATTTCCTGTTTCCTAGTTCTTGTCTTGGAAAATATACATCTGAGAATCTGCTGCAACCTAACAGAACATAATAGTCGTATTTTCTATTATTTTTGCATTTGGATAAGAAATATTTGACCTGAAATATATTTATAGTTCTCGGTTCTGCTTTACAGACTGGAGATTTCTCATAACCTGAGAAAAACATCGAATTATTTGTTTGGGGTTCTGGTAGTTTCTTGTTTGGTTGATGATAATTCTGAAGCAAATGCTGAATCAGTGTCTTCTGCTTCAAATGGCTCCAGCCCGGTATATTCTTATTGATACAATAAATTTTTATAGATTAATATGTTCTTTTGGCACTAATCAAATTTGAGGTCTTTATGATATTCATGCTATAAACTAATCTCCAGTGTTAGTATGCATAGGTGGGCAGTGTGAGTTTGATTGCGTTCACACCTTTATACAGATTTCAGTTATTGTTAGGTACTAATAATTTTTATAGTTTTTTGAATTTGAAGGTTAATGTTGAATGTATTAGGATTGATTAGTGTGGATAGTTGGAAAATTGTGCAATAGTCAGTAAGTGAAATGTGTTAAATATAGATAAAATGTCTTATTAATATATAGATACTAGCACCTTTATGATCATAATTTCCCTTCATTTTCTTGACTTTGCTATTATTTTTAAATATGTGCAGGAAGATTGCTTTTACGACCTGCCTTACAATACTGGATATTAAATTTTTGTGCTACGTTTACGGAAGACAAGGGATGAAATTATGAAGTGTACTTTCTCTATATATGTAGATATATACTTTGATTGAAGAACTGTGGTAGCTTTAGATGGTTAATTGTAAAGATAATAAATGATTATGTAGTGGATGATTTTATTAAATTAATAATATTTTAGTTTTTTGTATTTTTGCCATTATTTGCTATGGGGACATTGAGCCAGCCAGGTACACAAAAAGAATGTCAAATTTTGATTTGGCGACAATATAATTTGTTACCAAAGAATTGAACAAGTTTTAATATAGCAATAATTTTTTATACATTTAGCAACAAATTTTCGTTGCTAATGGCATTAAAAATATAATATTTGGTAACGAAAAATTAACCTAATAACAACGGAGAGGATATTGTTGCTAATACTAACATAAAAGGCAACATTTTTTATCGTTGCAAATCATATCAACTTTCGTTGCAGAGATAAAAAACGACAACATATAATGTAGTTTGCTAATCGATGACTTTCGTTGCTTTATTGAAAATAACCCAACAACAATATTTTTCGTTCTTTGATTCAAAGATAATGTCGTTGTCAAATAATATATCAGCAACGAAAATCGTTGCTAAAAAGTTTACATACCGCAACGAAAGCAAGCTTAGTCAATAATTTTCATAATTCACTGCAACGAAAAATGTCGTTGAAAAATGGTGTCAATTGCAACGAAAATGCATGGTCGTTGCCAAAAAAAAGAGTTCATTTCGTTGCCAATAGCAGACTTTTGCAATGAAATGGCATTTTTAGCAACAAAATTTTAATTATTCTGCAACAATACATTTTGTTGCTAAAGGATCGATGTCTCTGTACGAAAGTAAAATTTCGTTGCAAAATGTATTACTTTTGGCAATGAAAAAAAAACGTTCATTGCGGAACAATTAGCAACGCTCATTGCGCAACAAAATACGCAACGACAATAAAGTCGTTACCAAAACCCTTTTGCAACGAAATTTGGCACCTTTAGCAACAAAAATCGGTTGTTGCTGAAGCCCCATTTTTTTGTAGTGATTTGTCTAACCACTATAATTGGCATTGACTTTTCTTTAACTGGTTTAAAATTCTAAAAATCATTTTATGACGTCATGATATCGCACTGTATTTACAGTCCGTTTGAGGATTCCGTCATTTTGTGACTTTATCATACTACATCATACCATAATGGACTGACAATCCTTAGATCACATCCAACACTAAGAAATTCTGTATTAATAACTCCATCGTTTTTACCATCTTTGCACCAGCTTCCATGATGCATTAATGATATAAAATACATTTTAATATTTTTAAATCATTTTCATCTAGCCGAAACAATTAGCATAGACTATTCTTTAAACAGTTCAAAAATCTTTAAAAATCTGTTTTAGTGATATCATATCTCAACAGGTAACGATGTGTCAGTATCCCGAAGTCCTCACATACACATTTGTCACCATGCGTTGAGAGTAAAAAATCATTTTAAAAAGGCACGTAGTAAGAATTTAGCTTGATGTCAAAAATTTTGAAGTCTAGCATAGCTAGAAGATTTGGAATACCCATGCTTCCACCATCAACTCCACTTTCTATAATGATCCATTGCTTAATAGATCTATCTATTTCTATCATCAATACTCCATTCACACTTAATTAAACCCCAGTTCATCAAACTTACCGCACATTGGAAGTTCAGGACTTCCCACAATAATATAAGTTTAAGAACTTATCCTAGTCATACCATAGGCGTCCATTCGCTGAGGGTTCAAAACATACCATATTATTATGAGTCACGAACTTACCATATGCATTAGTTTTAAGAATAGCACCTAACCTAATAATATCTGACTAATCTTAATAGTTTCTAACTATCAAATATACACACGAGAAAAGAATCACCTTTTCGCCACATATACATTGATAGCGCGATACCAACATTCCAATGATTATCAATGTGATAAACTGAGTGCAAGAACAAAACCCTCGCCCATACAAAGGTTTGTACAACTCAGCCATCACGTGAGTCCTCAATTGAAATCCCACCTAACTCTATCTTGCTTATAACTTATTCTTAACTTGCCCCTTAACTTGCTCAATACAAATTCCTCGTATCACATTATCTATAACTCCTCGTGAGTTATCTCGTACTATATCATAGTACATTATCTTCATAGCATCAAGCTATAATTATTCAAACTTTATAGACCATCTTTATTTTATAATTTAAACAGATCACATCGTGATCTTATTCTATAATCATCTCCCTTAAAAAAAAATTCTTAACTCGTGATCGTTTTTGTTTTACGATCCTCTTTCTTTCCTTTTTCATCATTTATGATTTCATTTATGCTTTTAATCTTACAAACTTTGTCTATTCATCAATATTCGTTATCTTGGCTATTGGAGTTAGGTAACTCCCATTTCTTATCTTTATATCTCTTCAAAATTCTTCTTTGAATTTTCTTGATTATATAACAATTCTTCCTTTAAGAATTTCTAACTTCATTTACATTGCTCAACATTTCATTCAAGTTCTACATTTACATCATACATATCCATTTTTCTATACTTGGTACACATCGAGTCTCTAACAGTTTCAATATGGTACGCTGAGTGGTTTTCCACAAACAACCAACAAACTAGGTTCCGAGTTGCTAGTTCGTATATACCTCCGCTCTATGTAGGAATCGTTTAGCCCAGATACTGTGACACCCCCAAATCTGAGTACTTCAATTCCACGGGATTTGGTTTTCATTGTAAAAATATCATCTATCTGTCTACCCATAATAAATGCAAGCCATGCAATAGATAGAATAAAAACCTTCCCCTTAAGGGTTACAACATCTGAATAATAATAATACAATCCCAGGTTAAACTAACCTTAAACATCTGTGTGGAATCATAAACAAATAAGTCTTAAACAACATCATTAACTCGAGTCTTAAACATAAATACATCATCTAATAAAAATAACAAGTCTTCATCACTTGCTAACTTTGCCCTTGCCTTTACTAGTGGAAGGTTCATCGGTTCTTTCATTCTTAACTGCAATGTTATTATTAAGCAAGAGTGAGCACTATTTCCCACAAGTATAATAATGAAATAACAGTATAATAATATGGGAGTAAATCAAAAACATCTGAATAAAAGCTCAACTTTTGAATCAAGAATGAATAGCAAGAATCAAAAGAATTCTGAGGCTCATAAGACCTTGAACTATGTCCTAGGTTATCAAGGGTTATACTTGAAACCTTTAACAGTCATAAGACTATGGAACTTTCTACTCGTACTTAGGGGGATCAACCCTTAGTACCATACTGTGCACAATATCTTAACGCTAACGCATAAGTAAATCCTTTTGCAGGGTTGTTCATCTGAGTTTGACATTCGAGTCCGCACCAAAGGAAGTTTGGTTTGGATAATTCAATAAGGGTTCTGAAATTTAGAAGCGTTCATCAACTAAGGACTAGTTGAATCAATAAAGTTCAGTAGTCTAATAAGGTTCAACAATAATGATATTTGATTTGAATAATAATCTCAAGAAGTATACAATAGAACAATTATTGTATAACTGAATCATGCTTTGAAAAGATAATAAATCTTTAATATAACAATTGAACTTGAATAATAGTAATGATAATTTACTCGAGGTAACTAATAATTTGAACAATAATGACAAGTAGGGTTAGGAAACTTGCCTCGTGCGTAGGCTAAATGATTACTACTTCCGTTCACCACAAATCCTACACAGATACCATATGTATTCACGACATTCATTAGTTACATTTTCACTTAATTATTTAATATAAACTTCACTTTATTTAACAAATCATTACCCTTCTAATTTAATTACTTAATTAAATAAGAATATTTTTATTCTCTTACATTATTACACTCGAATAAATTATTTCATAATAATTTTCATCGAATATTTATTTTATTCCATAAATATCTCAATTAAAATATTTACTTTATTTTATAAATATTTTAATAATAATTTTATCGAATATTTATTTTATTCCATAAATATCTCAATTAAAATATTTAATTTATTTTATAAATATTTTAATAATAATTTTCATCGAATATTTATTTTATTCCATAATATCTCAATTAAAATATTTAATTTATTTTATAAATATTTTAATAATAATTTTCATCGAATATTTATTTTATTCCATAAATATCTCAATTAAAATATTTAATTTATTTTATAAATATTTTAATAATAATTTTCATCAAATATTTATTTTTTATTTTTTTTTTTTTTTATTTTTTATTTTATTTTTTTTTTTATTTATTTTTTTTTTTAGTATGGGGGGTTTTTAGTTTAGTAGCATGCACGGGGCTAAGTTACCAGCTCATTTTCTGCAGTTTCTCATGATTCTACGATTCCATGAACATAACAAGGCCAAATTAGGCCAAAAAATCAATCACAGTAAAATTATACATGAATATGGCCATAACTTCTAATTAGTTATTTTTACACGAATTTAGACTTACCCAATCATTGCAATACATATATAATCATTACTTAACCCATCTAGCATGATTTTTAACAAGTTACAACACATAATTTGCAAAATCAACACATTTACTTCCACTGTTCTTGATGTTCTTGAAGGTTTTGAAAATAAAACATGAAAATTGATACTACGGATTCGTTATAACACCGAATCCATTCGTTTAAAGTTTGGTCTCCTCGTATCAATATGTATAATAATATACGAGTGTAAAATTTTGGGATAATATACGATGAATGCATTAAATACCACTTATAGGGCCATAAGGCCAAAACCCATACTCTGTAATTTTGAAAAACATATAAGACATGTATTTTAATGAAACAGATGATATGGTCTACATAGTAAACATGTTATACTACTCGAATTATTACACATATTCTTATAACAATCATCATTTCCCAATTCACGTGAGATTTCTGAGAATATATGAAAGCCATTTTTATAAAAACTAAATGACGTAACTTTAAAATTTGGGAAGAAGGGATTACCCTTGAATACTCTGCTTAGATTACATAGGGTGACAACAATTCCCAATTTCTCACACTTCTTCTCCTTTAATCACAGTATTCACAATCTCAATCAAAGTTCTCAAACTCTCTCTGTGAATATTTCTTAGACTTAATAAAAAAAATAATAAAGAAGACATGATATAATAAGAGAACTGACGCACTGAGTGGTCAGTTAACCCAATAATGGGTAACTGCTCCAACTACCCATAGGGCCTTGTTTGGCTAGCAAAATAGATTTAAAAATCATTTAATTTAATAATGCTTTATCATATAGTTTAATTAATGTCACACTCCTTCATAAAATAAATCAATATCTTATTTATTTTAAATAAAATATAATAATTTCTCATAAATTCACATAGTCACATAATAAATTTTCTCATTAATAAATAATGTCAAATTATTAACTCTCTAATTCATAATTAAATTAATTAAATAACATCATGCTTAACTAAATATTTCATTTAATTCGATAAGCTCACATAATTACATATTTGAATAATAATTGTTTCTACATTAATTTAATAAATGTAACACATATAATTAAATTAATCTACCACACGATTGCATCAATTAATTATTAAATCTAATAATTAAATCATCAAAAAATATTTATTTAATTCAATAAATATTAAAATTAATTTACAAAAATCTCGTTCGTCACAGATACCATACATCAATTATTAAAGAGTGCAATTGTACCATACTTAAATATAACTTTTTTATTCTTAACTTCTTTATCATTCTCTTTTTATAGACACTGTCTATTTATTATCACCTTTTATTATTGGAGTTGGGTAACCCCACATTCATATTCCTTATAACTATGCGAGATTCTTATTTGAATCCTCTCACGCATGTTTTAATCCCTTCTTTATAAATTTCTTAAATTACTTCTTATTCTTCAAACTCTATCTGAGCTTATTCTTTCATTATCTTCACCTCTCTTCTCTAAGATTATAGCCTAAGGTACTCTTACCTAAGGTTTATAACCTACAACTTTGATACCAACTGTAACGACCCCAAAATTCATACAATAATATTCTCCTTCTCAATCGTTAACAATACAACTATAATCTATCTTTACATCATTATTCGATATTAAAATCACTAAAAATACAAAATATTTAAAACTTTTATACATGTCCTTCTGTATTGCCCTAAATCGCAACCTTTACATTACATCTCTTCGATTCAAATTTATATCAAGAATCGTTACAATAAAATGACTATACAAAGTCTTACATCATAAATAGATATCCAAATACACCGGTTAGCTCAACTTATAATTCAACAACATGTTACATTCAAAATAATAAATACATTTCTCATAAAACATAAGTAATCTTCGCGAATATGGATCTCTATAATTTACTTAGCACATATCCTTACCTTGAAATCCTGACTTGCAAAAATGGTTATTTGCAAGGTTGAGCTCGACAGCCCAACAAAATCTAACAGTTTTTATGCATCACGTAGCATATAATAGCATGCTCAACATATAACTCATAAACATTGGACTAACATAATATACATGCTACATTTCATATAACATGTATAAAGATTGAGTTCCTTACTCAATCAGCATGCTTTGCTCAATTAACATAGTCATAGGTTGACTTTAACATTTCATACTTTCAAAATATATATAACACATCATACTCTTTGCAATAAAGATTTAAAACAGTTAATCATTATGTTCACATAGCAAATAGGAACTGAAAGACTTGCCTTGATCGTTGTTTACCAATAACAGTTTAACAGCTTACAGATATCTGCACTTCACATGCCCTTCAAATAGGTTGAAAATCCTCTTTGTTAAACACTGACGTTGCTCAGATTTTCTCTCAATCTCTCAAGTTCTCTGTCAAGCTCTCTCTGAATTCTCAGAATTTTTCTAAGGCCTAACACTAAGGTTATGCGTAAAAACCAAACTGATACTAATAATAATACACATACTTATTGTTGTATCAGTTACAAAATAAATGTATATATTATAAATATATTATATTTATTATTTAATTTAATTTATTTATATTATTTACAAATTAAAAAATTAAAAATCCAAAACCAATAAGGCTTTGTTTGGCAAAACCCTTTAAATATTAAAGACTTAATATTTTAAGCTTTGTTTGGCAAAAACTAAATTAAACTCCATTAATCTATTTTAATAAATAATTTAGTTTAAAATTTATAATCACATATTATTTATTTGGATTTCCATATCCAATAATAATCAAATAAATTAATTACACATACCATATTTAAAATAAATATTCCACTTAAACAAATATCACAAAATTATAATCTCATATACCATCTTAAATTATTAAATTAAAATAACAATATAACATCTCATGTTATATTACAACTCTCTAAATTATAAATTAATTTAACTTAGAATATTATCTAGTCATACATATTTACTAATAATAACCGCATCAATACAATATTTAATTCATTTAATAAATATTTTAAATTACAATTACTAAAATCTTGGATCACACACACACACACACACACATATACATATATATATATATATATATATATATATATATATATAAGTATTTATATATATACAAAAGCAATAAAAGCCATTGATCGATGATCCGGGCACACACACACAACACGACTCTCAACGTGAATAGATATATGTGGATGGAAGTGAGAAAAAGCTTAAAAATCTGATATATCTTACAGTGGGCTACTAAGAAGACTTCACATAGCATCTAAAAACTCAGTTTATACCAATTAAATTTCAGTATGTAGCAAAACACGAGCTCACAAGTGTTTGGAAAAAGAAAGCACTCAGTTTAAAGTGTGTACAAAGTAAAATAGGCAGGACTTCCTCTTCTTTTTCTCTTTTAAAATGGCCACCCCAAGCCCTCTATTTAAAAAGGGGGACCCTCAGGTCTACCTGCGGCAGCCGCGGGTCCACCTGAGACTGTTCGGGGTTCCTCGGGCTCTGTGGGCTCTGTCGTCTTAAAGTACGTGCACACATATAACACGTTGTCTGCTTGAACCTTCATAAGTTTTAAACCGGTCATCCGATTGAGGTGTGTAATACCTTTCCAGAATATTGTTATCGAGAGCTACACAATGACATGTGATAAAGGGTTGTACGGAGCCGGGAAGATGGGTCCATGACCAAATCTTCAAGTCTTCAAATTTTATCCGGTATACTGTCTTGCGTAGTAGTTACTCGGGTTTGAGCTATGGTTCTTGTGGGATACTTCTGTATGAAATGTGGGTTGAAATGGTGTTGAGATGGCGTGAATGTAGTATCGAGGTGGCAAAATAGCGATTTTGCCCCTCACCGGGATTATGTCTAGCTTTAGGCTGATGTAGCAGTCGTTCCTCATGGTTATCTCTGAGATTGCGCTGCTGTGAGTACTGAATGTCCTCAGGGTTATCTCTGATGTGTTCCTGACCTCCCGAGATTATCTCCAGGATTGGAAATGAGTGCCTTGGGATTGTCTCCGAGGTTGAAACTGACTTCTCCGGGGTTATCTTTGGAACTGGAACTACATCCCTCGGGGTTGTCTCTGAGGTTGGAACTGAATATCCTGGGGTTGTCTCCGGGACTGGAACTGAGTATCTCGGGGTTGTCTCTAAGATTTAAAACTGAGTATCATAGAGTTTTCTCCAGGATTGAGATTATTTAACTTCCAGGGACAATTTTGCCCTCCTGCAAGGTTAGTAACAGGAATGCAAATTTTTGAGTGTCTACAAGCTCTAGATAAATTAAGAGAATTTAGAGGTTTTGAGAATCAAGGGAGATTGTCAGAGCTATTCTCGTCATCTAGCAAAGCATAATTAAGGATTTAACGTAGTAATTTAATGCTTTTGTTCTTAGTTCTTTGTGTCTTTAAGTTTTCATAAATATTCTTTGTAAATGAGTTTTTAAGTATGATTGTTGAAAACATGGTGTTATATGTGTTAATGGGTGTTGATAACATGTCTTATATAATTTATTTATAATGTATAGTAATCAAATTCATAGAAATATGTGTAGTATTAAAAAACTTGAATTACAGTGGTATATAAATATGATATGGCTTATTTTAGAATTAAAATAGATGTTCAATTCATGTGTTAAACTGTAAATTGATTGTTGATTGTGAAAATACATGAAGAAACAAAAACAATATGATTTAAACGGACTGTTTTGGTTGTAAAATGAATTCACAATAGATTGTTTCGCTAAGAATGTCTAAAAGTGAAGAAATAGTAAAAACAGTGAATTTAGAGGTTGTAATTTTAATGTTTATGTTGTTTATATGGTAAGGAACATGTTAGAAACATTATTTTATATTTCTGTAAACTTATTACAACTTGGGTAAGTTGGAATGGTTGTCAGAAAGGAGCTTTTAGGCCTAATTTGGCTTTCTGATGTGTTCGTTCGCGAACTGCAGAAGCTAATACTGGGTACTGTGACAACTCGAATTTTCATAAGTTATTAAAATAAGAATTTAATAATTAAAATTCTTATTATGAGGTGTAGATATTTTGAATTATGTGATTTGGTGTGAAAAGAATTATATATTCATATGTTGGAGAATGTGAGATTTAATAGTTAATTAAACTATTAAAGAAATTAAATAATATTAGTTAGCTTAATTAAATTGAAATTATGTTATGAGATAATATAATTTTAATTGTTATGCTCATGGGCAATGGAAACTATTATGAGTTAAGTTTCATAAATAGTGTGAATAATTCACTTAATTAAAATAGTGAATTAATACAAGTATAATTGATTTGATAATGTGAGAAGGTAATATATTGCACGAAAAATGTAAATGTTAGTATAATGCAAGTAAAATATTTATTAAATATATTAAATATTTTAGTTGGAAACTTTATGGAATAAAATGAATATTTATGGTATTAAATAAATATTTGATGAAAATTGTTATGGGATAGTTTATTTAAGTGTGATAAAATAGATTGAATTTATACGTATTTTATTACGCTTGAGTATAATAGTGATATTATAATTTAATTAAATAATTAAATTAGAGGAGTGAGAATTTGATAAATAATGTTATGATTATAATGGTTGAATAGAAATTATAATTTTACTGATAAGGTTAATTTTATTTTCCTAAGAAATTAAAGGTACATAATCTAGTTTATAATTCTAGTTTATGTGTTCTTGAGTTTCTTTTCAAATTAGAGTTTTGGTTAATGAATTTGTGGGTTACGATGTTATATATGTTATTAGATATTTATAATTTGATAATGGTCATCTAGAAACAAATTTTTAGAAATCAATTCATATATTTATACTAAAGTAGAGAAATTTGGGTTTTGATTGTAATGTGTGTTTTGGTATACTTTGGGACTAAAGTTGATGATGAATTCGTGATGGAAACTTTAAATTGATGGATAATTGTCGTTCTCCTCTATAAAACGAAAACAACGCAACTTGAACCGATCAAATTGGTTAAGAAACTAATTTGTGATGAATGAATACACTTAGCATGTTAAAAATATGAAAAATTAGTATAAAAAAATTAGAATTAGTATAAACCAAGTCAAACATCAACTAAATTGAGAACTTTACCCATTTCTAAACCTATAAATAGAAGGGCTTGACCCTTTGTTTCATTCAGCAACAATAAGGCCTCCAATTTTGAGAAAGGCTTTGTTGTGGGAGGACTTTTTATAAAGACCTCCTTAGTTAAATTTTGGCGTGGAAGTGCGTAGTCAGTTTGTCGAACTCGTATTTTCAGGTATGTTTCTTATTTAATTTTTTGTAATGTTATTATTTTAAATATTGTATTTAGTTTGTTAGTTAAAGTTTGAATTTTGGAAGTTTAGTTAGTTTTGTTAGTAAAACTAGTTAGTTTACTATGTTTATTTTGACTTGGAATTGATTATGTAAATAAATTCTAATGATGGTAATTATAGATATGAAGCCGAGACCTTAGACGAGTCTAATTATGTTAAATAAAACTTATTTGTAAAGAAAGTTGGGTTGGAACGAGTCGACGCGAGTTTTGGATGTCAAAACGAGAAGTCCAAAAAACTAATGGACTGCTGATCCAAAAACGAAATTTCGGGGTTAGGTAGAATGTTTTGAAAATTCTGGGCTTTTGGTATGTTATAGCTAGATTGCTGGCGGTAGTCTGCAGAAATACACTACAAATTCTGGCGGCTACCGCTACTGTTGGTTTTCTCTTTGCGGTGTCCTCTGGTAAAACGGCCATAAAGTTTGATCCGTGAAGAGTTAAGGGGCCTGCTACCTATCAAATCAAATTTCTCGACGAGCTCTACAACCTTCATTCTCTGACAATTGAGAAATAATGGAAGGATGAAGGCTGAAATTGGGTTGTAAGGGACAGCTATGCAAATGGCCACCCAAAACATTGAAGTTCGACGTCCGTTGGTACAAAGGTCATAACTTTAGCATCCGAACTCCGATTTGAATGATTTAAGATGTTCCAGAAAGCTAAGAAGAAGCTCTACAACATATTCGAAGTTCCAAGCCAAGAACATGAAATGAACATGAAAGCCCAAACCATGTCCGGATTGCTTTTCCTTGCGTTTTCATACAAATAGTCACTCACACAACTACCAAACATATGACCTACAAAATGAACACAAAATGCATGAAAAGTAATTACGTAACATGAGTTTAAGCAACTAATTCAAGTAACAGATACCGGATAAGTAGGTATAAAACCTACTTATCAAATACCCCCAAACTTAAACTATTGCTTGTCCCCAAGCAACACAATATAATGCAATTTATATGCTATGCAAGCTACGCTACTATGGAAATGAATCCCAAGATTTCCAGCCATGCTGATAATTCCAATAAGATATGCCTCAGAGAAATATCAAGATCAAAAAATAAAGCATCAATCTAAGATAAAGGCATAATGACATACAATCAGACAATCTCAACCTGCTATAGAGATGCTCTGTGTGTGTGTTGTGTTCAGAGATAAGCTTGACAAAGGTGAAGATTTCACATGCTATACTGCTTAAGAAAGAAAACAGAGGTTCAAATCAAGAACTATGCATATAAATGAAACAACAACTACTCCAACACATCAGTACAAGCTAAGGTTCAACAAAGGGTTTATTCTGCTTTATTTTTACTCATGAGGGTGATTTTTGCACTTTCTCGCGGTGTTTATTGATTTCTTTTCTTTTTCCCATGACTGTGCAATGCCTCATTCCATTAGGCTAACAGTGCTACCCCTTAGCAAGCTTTAAACCAACGACACCCAGACCATAAAAGACCTTAGGGTGCTAGGTGTAGAGACAATCCCCTCGGGCGTACTTACTCAAGTAATAAAGGCCCCAAAACAAGACTAGCCACTGTAATTATTCATTTTTTTCTTTTTTTATAGTAAGTATACCCATGCGTTCCCAAAGCTTGAGTTTTAGTGTTTTCATAGTCATTACTCACTTCCTATACAATTATATCTTTAAAACAGTGTTCTCCTCTCAGTAGACAAGTAAGCTAATCTTAACTAACAAGCAAACATGAACACTGACGAGCTACCCGGTAGCATCTTAACAACAATCATAAAATTATATCATGTATAACATTATAACTCAGCTCAAGATATCAACCAAGTTCAAAAATCTATCAAATTTCTATGTCATCATTGGCTAAATTAGAATTCAACTAACTAAAAACCTAGGATTATGCAATGCGTTAGTTCCCAGTAGGCACAATAGTTATCTAGAAGGGGGGGGGGGGGGTTGAATAGATATTTAAAAAATCTTTTTGTTTTAAACTTGTTAGTTGATGATGATTAAAACTTAGCGGAATTAATGTTTGTTTTAATCTCCTTTACGAAGTAGTGGAGTTATGAGAGTGAAGAAGTTATAGCAGTTATGGCAGATATAGCAGTTATAGTAAGAAAGTAAAAGACACAGTCGTTTTAAGTGGTTCAGAGAACTTAAAGCTCATAGTCCATTCTTCTACTCCTCGAGTAGGAAATCCACTAAGGATGTCTTTTACAACCTCGAATCACATGCATTCCTTCTGATCACTGCCAGCCTAGGAACTTCTTAGTTCACTCTTGAACTCTTCAAGTCCAGCAGACTTGGCTCTCTTACAGTTCACTTAGAACTCTTCCAGTCCATCAGACTTGGAACTTTTTCTTCAGTTGATTGGTAGATATTGAGTTCCTGATGGTTGCTACTTAGTTGCTGTTTAAGCACTTGTTCAAAAGAACTGAGTAGCTGAGCAAGCATTTCTATTTTTTCAGATCGTAGAGTTGAGCTTTAAGAGTTCTGTACATTTTTGTTCAGTGCTTGCTTGCCTCTCTCATCCGCTTGATTTGTATATATGTGATCTTGAAAACTATCCGTTGGATCCATCCGTTGAAGCATTAAATGCGTTTGACCTTTCTGTTCTTTGATGGAGACTTTTCTGCACATCTTCTGAATTGCATTCTGGCCCACTGACACAGCAGACTTCTTTCTCACCTAACACCTAAAAAGGTGTTTTCCCACTTACCAAAGGTACTTTCCTTAGCTTCTTCAATATGCTTCTTTGTTGCATACTAAGGATATTTCTTATGACTTTGGGACTGGTGAGTACTACAATGTTTAGAATCCATTCCTCATATGTTGGAGTTTGTCTCCACATAAATCGTGAGGCTTGATGCTTCTGACACAAGATAAATGATATTTAACGATTCAGATCATGGTACTCTACAATTCAGATCGTGGTGACTTGTCGCCTTGGTGCTTGGTCTGATGCTATCAGCCGAGAGCACTACGATTTCTCTTAACTATTTGCATACTACGATATTTGCTTGCTTAAGTTGTAAACTCTATGTTTTCGGGAGCACATTACGATCTCTGAGTTGGCTCGGGAAACGTTGGGACCACTCTACGATTTCTGAAGAGGCCCTTCAAGGCAGGCACACTACGATCCTTGAAGCTCTACGCTTCTGCCTTAACTTCTGTAATGTTGATCAGATTAATACACTATGAATTCTTCGAAGCCTATCTATTACATCTCAAGATCAACTTAATAGCTTTGATCTTTCTATCTATACATTCATTTCCAGAATGATACACATTAAGAGCTTAGATCAACCTAACAAATTTGATCTATCACTAAGTCCTTGTACATATATTCCTTGAAGGACTTTACAAATAATCATGAGCATTTATATTTAAACATCAAATTAATATATGCATTCTCCCAATAATCTCCCCCTATTTGATGTTGACATAACCAATGAGATTTTGTTTTCATGATTATTAGTATCTAGATACAATTTCAGACAATTTAAACATGACTTAGTATTTCAGTGAGCAGCTAAAATTTCTAGAGAATAAGCATGAATTTATTGATGATTGAAGAGTATTACAATTTAGCTTTACATCAATAAGAAGTTAAATTTTCACTTATCTCTATTTCTTTGGTCTTTTGCGTGGAGGATTGGCATACTCCTCAGCCCTTCTTTTCCTGTTTGCTTCATCCCTTTTGGCTATCTCTTCCAGCTCACTTGGGCTTCTCCTTGGGTTGTGATCATGCCTATTCATGAATGCAGGATCTCCAATTGGCATTCTTAGGCTTGTGGTGGTCACATTTTGTGAGCTGGTAGCTGGCCCTTGACTCCTCATTGGCTGAGCCATCAAGACTTCCTGCTGATCAGATCGTTGAGTCTGATTGCTTGATCGTGGAGTCTGTTGGTGGAATTGTCTTGCAGGAGGGCTTCTTGACGCTTGAGTGTGAAATTGTCCTCTACCTCTTCCCTGGCTTCCTTGAACTCCTCTGCCTCTGCCATGGCCTCCTTTAACTCCTCTCCCTTTATTCTCCCCCTTTATGTCAGCATCAAGGGTTCGAATGTCTTCAGATAGTCAAGTCACTCGTTGGACAAGCTCGTTGAGTTGGCTTTACATTTGAGCAATGCCCCCTCGATTTTCCTTAACCAGTGCTTCAGATCGAGCTTCTTTGTTTCGGAGGGCAGCTAGAACAGTGTTAGTTTGATGTTCTTGGTTTACATAGGATTTCTAAAATTCTGTGACTGAAGCTTTTAGGTTGATGATATTCTCCATCATAAGGTTATTTTGGGCTTCTTGAGATTTTTGCATTTCAAGAACAGCCTCTATTTGTTTGGTGGATATCCAGAAGTGAATCTCATCTCTGTCATTCATGCTTTGAAGTATTTCCTTGATAATTTCCCTCAGTTTCTTTGTAAGCTCAGCGTTCAGAGTGCCGGGGAGATTACTTGCACCAATGATCCTTTGATTCAGACGGAGATGAATGTGGTCTGAGTGAGTTTCTAGGCTTTCATCGATGTTCTTGACCATGTTCTTGGACAATTCATTCAAGTCATCTTTCATGGGCAGATTTGTGAGTGGATCACTGGGTTGAGGATTGTTTAATGGAGGGGATGTTTTTTGGGATTGATCTTGCAGGGAGTAGAGGGCAAGATCGAGATTGAAGTATTCTTTGTTGGATGTTGAGGGAATATCCGATGGAGGGGACTGGGTTCGGATGTTTGAGTTTGGTGATTCTACGATTTGAGGTGGAGACTCTACAATGAGGCTAGAGTCCGTGATCGTAGATGATGGGTTGTGAGAGCAATATAAAGTTTGGAATATCTGGTTCATCAATGACAAACTTTTGGGATTCTGTAATTGAGACTTGACTCGGTGGATTCAGAACTACTTCCAACTAACTTGGGAAGTCATAGAATTGGCTTGAAAAAGATAGGGGATAATGGTTTACTCTGAAAAAGATTGGAATAGATAATACCTTATGCACCACTCTTGAGGAGGGTTTATTTGTGATGAGTTTCTTGAAAAATTTGAAGGTGCCTGGGAAACCATGAGCCAACACAGTGATGGCTGGGTATTCTTTGAAGCTCCAGAACATGTGGTTCCAAGAATTTAGGATTTGGGCTTGATGATATGGCATCATGGGTAGGTAAGAGAACATCTGATTGTAGAGATAACTTCTATACCCATCTTTGCCCACACCAGTGATATCAAGGTCATCATCATCTTCTTCTCCTTTTTCTTTACTATCTTCTTTTGGGGATTCCTATATCTCAATTACTTCATTTTTCTCTTGCTTTGGTTCTTCCTAATTTTGTGTGGGAGTAGCTTCTTCTGTCAAGGGAATATCATGAGGCTCCCCCTCAACTTGATCATCTTCTTGTAAGCTCAAAAACTCCCCCCCAGCTGGTGTATTCTCTAACATTAGAACTTCAGGGATCTCCCCCTCAGCTGCAGCATCTTCCTCTTGGCTTACTTTAGATAGTTCCTTTTTGGCAACCATATTCTTATCTTCCTCCTTGAGCACTTTTTCATTTTCAAGGATATATTTCTTGACCAGCTTTCTTCTTGATTTTCTAGACTGAGCCACAGCCTCAGGACTTTCTTGAACTTTAGTTTTGTCCTGTTGATCACCCAGACTATCAGGTGTGGCAGTTTCTTTGCTTGAGGTGTTTGGTCTGGTCTCTATGATCAGTAGAGACTCTACGATTGAAGAGATGGATGGCCTTTGGATTTGTGGCTGACCTTATTCTTCTTCAGCAGCTGAGATATGGTGGCTCTATCTTCTTCTGCTTCAGCCTGCTGTTGCTTCTTTCTCAGGATCCTTAGAGTCTCAATGTTAGAGGACTCTACAGGTTTATCAGTTGTGGATCCCTGGGGTTCTTCTTCCATTCTAGTCTTAAGCTTCCTCTTGCCCTTGCTTTTTCTGATAAGGACAGAGGGTTCTCCTTTGTTTGTTTCTTCTTCTTGTTCAATCTCCTTGACAACAAACATATTTCCTGGAAGGCCTGAATCCTTCAGATCGCTAGTTCTTCCACTGGACTCAGTCATCATGCGTACATACTCAGTTGGGTTCCTTTTCCAATTCTCAAACAGTTGCTGGGTCATTCATCTATTTTGGTTGATAGCTTCTCCTTCATCGTCCCTAATTTTGTCGCCCAGAGTAGACTGTAGAATGATACTTATAAATCACCCGTAGAGCATCTTTTGAGGACTTTTTGACATTTTTGAGTTGGTAATCCACTTTCCAATCCATTCAAGCAATAGAGCTCCATAGTTAAGTTGTACTCCATAACACATGGTAGTCATGAGCTTGAGTTGTACTTCATTCACAGAGTCATGACCTGAGCTCCTGCAACCTATACATTTTCCAACAATATCAGCTAGAAATTCATACCTCCGTGGAAACTCCTTCTTCTTGTATCCTTTCACAGAGGGGAGTTTCTTGTGATGCATTCTTTTAAGTCCCTCTTAAAAGCCCGTGCTATCTATAAACGGACATCCTTCAGATTTGAGACCTAGGGCGAGGTTGATGTCTTTGGCCTTCAGTCTAATTTCCACTTCCTTTACTTTCGTAGTGATGATGTCGTTTTAAAACACACCATTCCTGTAGAATTATTTCACTAGTTTGGGGTAGATCAATGTGTCTGTACCCAAAGCTTCTTCGAGACCCGCCTTCTTTAGTAACGACAGAGTCTTGTGAAATTTGGGTTCAACTGTTTTGAACTCGTCAAAATAGAGTCTGTAGCCAGAGACAACACTGGAAGTCGCCATTGATTTTCTTGCAGGAAATGTGATTGACTGAGCTTTCTTCTAATCTAGGGTTTCTATTTTGAGAAGGGATGAGGGAGATAATCTTTTGAACTTCTGATTTCAAAAAGACGCTTTTAAGTAGTACATGTAACTTCCTTCTCTCCATTTTGCTTAGTGGGACAGGTGTCGACTTTTGTTTGGCTCTACGAATTTGACTGATAAGGATTGTACTGATTTGCCCTTGGCTCCTGCTGAGCTGATGTGTCCTTAGGGAGGACTACGATCGTTGAGGTAGTTTTGTGATCGTTGAGTCTGCTTTGCATTTATCGAGTCTTGAACTACGATCGTTGAGTCTGTCCAGCAATCGTCGTGTCTGAGCTATGATCGTCGAGTCTGTCCAGCAATCATCGTGTCTGAACTAAGATCATCGAGTCTGACCGGATCCTTGTGATGAGTTTTTGACATAACATTCTTTTAAGGTAGCTCAGGAAGGGCCAACCTCTTGGAGTGAGTCAAGGGTTAGGTTTGTTCCTGAGGCGCTTATCAGAGAGATTTCTTTGTTTTGAGACTTATCATCACAAGATGCTCCTCTTGATGGTTGGGGTTCTGCTATCGTTGAGTCTACACTACGATGGTTGAGTCTATGCTACGATCATTTTCTTTCATGTCACTTCAGCTCTACGATCGTGGAATTCCCTTGATCATGTCTACGATTTTGAGCTTAGCCTTTTGTATCTGTTATGGTTAGCACAAACTAGAGCATATATTTTATGGTTATAAATTTAGCATGCCTAGCTCACTTATTAACTTATTAAAACTGGATTCATCTAGAGGTTTTGTAAAAACATCGAGCAAGTTGATTTCAATGAGGGATATATTGTAAAGATATAGTTCCATTTTGCACTTGATCCCTAATGAAGTGATACCTTATTTCTATATGCTTAGTCCTAGAATGCATAATAGGATTATGAGTTATTGCTATGGCACTTGTGTTATCACAGTGAATGGGAATGGATTTGAAATCAAACCCATAATCAGCTAGTTAGTTTTTCATCCATAGGATCCGTGCACAACAGTTGCCAGCAGTAATGTATTTAGCTTCTGCAGTTGAAGTAGATACTGAATTTTTCTTCTTGCTAAACCAGGACACAAGTCTGTTTCCTAGTAATTGACAGGTGCCACTGGTACTCTTTCTATCTATTTTGCAACCTGCAAAATCAGCATCTGTGTATCCTGTTAGTTCAAATGAGGATTCCTTGGGGTACGAAATCCCCAAGTAAGGTGTACCCTTGAGATACCTAAAAATCATCTTTACAACAGATAAATGTGATTCTTTAGGGTTAGCCTAAAATCTAGCACATATGTATGTTGCAAACATTATGTCTGGTCTACTGGCAGTTAGATATAAAAGAGAGCCTATCATACCTCTGTATTGAGTTATATCAATACTTTTACCTTTTTCATCTTTGTCAAGTTTGGTTGCAGGAGCAATTAGGGTTTTCATGAGGGAGGCTAATTCCATTCCATACTTCTTAAGTAAATCTTTGATGTACTTGGCTTGGTTTATGAAGATTCCTTCATCAGTCTGCTTTACTTATAGTCCAAGGAAGAAATTCAGCTCACCCATCATGCTCATTTCAAACTTGCTCTGCATTAACTTGGAGAATCTCTTGCATAACTTTTCATCAGTAGAACCAAAAATAATATCATCAACATATATTTGAACCAATAAGACTTTGTCTTTATGCTTTCTAAGAAATAATGTGGTATCTACTCTACCTCTAGTGAACCCATTTTCAATCAGGAAGTTAGTTAGTGTTTCATACCATGCTCTATGTGCTTGTTTAAGACCATATAAGGCTTTATCTAATCTATAAACATAATTGGAAAGAGATGGATTGATGAAACCTGGTGGTTTCTCTACATAGACTTCTTCTTGAAGTTCTCCTTTCAGGTATACACTTTTGACATCCATTTGGAAGACCTTGAACTTCATGTGAGCATCAAAGGTAAGAAAGATTCTGATGGCTTCTAGTCTGGCAACAGGTGCAAATGTCTCATCGTAGTCAATGCCTTCTTCTTGAGAATAACCCTTGGCCACCAGTCTTGCCTTATTTCAGGTTATAACTCCATCTTCATCCATTTTGTTTCTGAAGACCCACTTGGTTCCAATTACAGGATGACTCTTTGGTCTTGGTACCAATCTCCATACTTTTCTTCGTTCAAATTGGTTGAGTTCTTCCTGCATGGCTTCTATCCCACTGGAGTCTTCCATAGCATCCTCTATCTTCTTTGGTTCCATTTGTGATAGGAAGCTTAGATAAAAGCATTCATTCTAGGTGGCAGCTCTTGTTTTGACTCTAGCACTCGGATCTCCAATGATTAGATCTTGAGTGTAATATCTGGCCCATCTGTTTCCTGGTTGGGACATCTGTCCTGATGCCTTCTTGTCTTAAGTCTTCAAGATCTGTTTCTTCTTCTTGGTGTGGAGGTTCGTTGTCTTGCATAGACCTCTCTACGATCTCATTCTCTTGCTCAACGATTTCACTTTCTGGCACTACGATCGTGGTGTTGAGCTCGAAGACTTCATTCGTAGTGTTTGCATTATCGGTCATAGTGTCTTGAAGCACTGTTTTGTCTAAGTCTATTTCATCAAAGATGATGTGAATCGAGACTTCAACATTCAGTGTATTCTTGTTGAACACCCTGTAGGCCTTACTGTCTATGGCATATCCAAGAAAGATTCCTTCGTCTAACTTGGGTTGAAATTTTGTCAGGTACAGCTTTTCATTGTTGAGAATGTAGCATGCACAGCCGAATACATGAAAGTAGCTGACACTTGGCTTTCTTCCTTTCCACAGTTCGTAGGGTGTCTTCTTGATTGTAGAGTGCATCAGTGATCTATTCTGCATGTAGAATGCAGTGTTGACGACTTCTTCCCAGAAGTATTTAGGTAGATGAGCTGCTGCTAGTAGAGTTCTTCCAGCCTCTATCAAAGTTCTGTTCTTTCTTTCAGCTACTCCATTTTGTTGAGGAGTTCGTGGAGCTGAGAAGTTATGACTGATGCCATTATCTGTGTAGAACTGGTCCATTTTTGTGAAGTCGAATTCTCTTCCATGATCACTCTTTATGGCCTTGATTTTCTCTCCTTTCTCGTTCATCACCAGTCTTAACATCTTGATTAATTGGGAGATCGTTTCATCCTTTGAAGTTAGGAAGAATACCCATGTGAATCTGCTGTAGTCGTCGATTGTAACTAGAGAGTATCTTTTTCCTCCAAGACTAGTTGTTGGAATTGGCCCAAATAGATCCATGTGGAGCAACTGTAGGGGCTTGTCGATAGAGTTGGCCGTTTTTCTCTTGAATGAGCTTCTGGTTTGCTTTTCAAGCTGACAGGCATTGCATGGCCTTTCTTTTATGAAGTTGAACTTAGGTAGGCCAACAACAAGATCTTTTGATGCCAGTTTGGACATGCTTTTGAATTTTAAGTGGGACAGCCGTCTATGCCATAACCAACTCATTTCTTTAGATGCTTTTTCCAGAAAACATATTATCTCGTCTGAGCTTAGTTGACCAAGATTCACTATGTAGACATTTCCTTCTATTGTCCTGGTTAGCTTTATAGAAGATGTCTTCAGATCTCTAACTTGACACTGGTTGTTGAGGAATGTTACTTGGTGACCCTTGTCGCAGAGTTGGCTAATGCTTAGAAGGTTGTGTTGGAGACCTTCCATATATGCTACTTTGCTGAAAGATACTGCACCATTGCCAGCAGAGCCGTATCCTCTTGTCTTACCCGAGCCATTATCTCCAAAGATGACTGAGGCACCCTCCTTTTCTATATAGTTCGATAGAAGGGCTTTGTTCCCTGTCACGTGTCTTGAGCATCCACTGTCCAGATACCAGGTTGTGATCGTGGAGCTCTTTCCCTGTCATAAACTTTAACCTTCATTTTGGTACCCATATTTTGGGTCTCACATGCATGGAATTATAATAGCACTTGGCAGCCTTGTGACCAAATTTATTGCATATAAAACATCTAGTATGATGCATGCCTGTGTGTATGATTATTCATCCTCCATTTGGACTTGTGTGATTCTTTAGTTGTCCTTCTGTTAAACTGATTCTCTTTCTTCCACGAGTCCTTGGGTTTCAGAACTAGTGATGAGTGTGCCTTACCTCTATTGTACCTTCCTAGTTGATTCGTAGAGTTGGTCTTACTTGACTCTATGATTCTTCGAGGTTGGTGAGTAGAGGTTGGGTTACTCTTCTCTTTTGTGAAGCCTAGGCCAACGTGAGACCTTTTACTCCTTTGAGTATGGATGGAAACAGTAGAACAAGGTTGAACTGGTTCTTCTTTCTGTGAGGATTTCACAAAGGTAATGCTTATACTAAAACTTGAGGCATTACTAGTGCTACTTTCCTTTGTCTTTTCCACACATGGCTCTGAGATGGATTCCCCAAAGCCTAGGCCTGTTCTGTCGAATATACTTCTCTGACTAGAGAGCAGGGAGTCCATGGATGATGAGGAATTGTTCCATATAGAGATAGTCTTTTCTAGTTCTTCAATTTTAGAGGTTAGATTAGACTCTCATTGTGTATTGAGTTTATTTGTCTGTTTTAAGATTTCATTCTCAGCGTCAAGTTTGGAGAGAAGGTTAGTACTTGGAAGGGCTGTTTCAAGCTCTTCTTGAACTTTCTTTTTTTCCTCTTGAAGAAGTGAATGATCCTTAGACAAAACTCTGAACCACTTCATGTATTGATGTAGATCAATGGTTATGCTATGCAGTGCAGTTCTTAAATCATTTATGTCTATATCAGGAGAGTTGAAGTCAAATACCTCATCGAGACTTACTTAATGTATGTTGGAGTTTTGTTTGTCCTTTGCATGTTTGACCATTAGGCACAGATTAGCCATTTGTAGTTCTTCATCATCTCCAGAATCAAGATTGGAGTCATTGTCTGAATCACTCCACGATCCTCCAACTACCAGGCCTTTGTCTCACTTTTGAGGCCTTTTGTTGCCTTTCTATTCCTTCTTTGCATGTGATTTCTTCTTTAGTTCTTCTCTAAGAGCTTTGTTGCAGTTGGCAATGAAGTGGCCAGGCTTCTTGCAGTTGTAGCATAGATCATTCATTTGCTCCTGGCTGTTGTAATTGCTGACCTTCTTTGGCTTGCTGGTTTTTCCTTGACGCATGAACCTTCTTAGTCTTTTTACCAGCATAGCAAAGTCTTCATCATCATCTTCATCATAATCAGAGTCAATCTCAGTTTTGACCTTAGATGCACCTTCAGTTTCCTTGAGAGCAACACCCTTATCCTTCTTTCTTCCTTCTGATAGGGTTTCAGCTCGTTAAGTCAGCTCCAGTTCGAATGTCAAGAGATTGCCATATAGCTGTTGAACTGTCATCTCATGAAGATTCTTTGACTCTCTTATAGCAGTAGTTTTGGAATCCCACCTGCTTGGTAGGGCTCTCACAAACTTTATGATCAGATCTTTATTTGGATAGATCTTCCCATATGCTCGTAGAGAGTTGAGCAGAATGTTGAATCTCTCATAGGTGTCAGTTACATTTTCTCCTTGAACATAAGAAAACATTTCATACTGTTGTGTCAGGAGTGATTGTTTGTTTTCTCTAACTTCTTCAGTTCCTTCGTGCATGATGAGCAGTGCTTCCCAAACCTCCTTAACTGTTTTGTTGTTGACAACGTTTTCGAACAAATTGTCTTTTAAGGATTGAAACAAGATGTTCTTGGTCTTTTTGTCAAGTTGGACAGCTCTCCTCTCGTTGTCTGTCCGCTCCTCTTTGACTTTAATTTGTATTATGTTTGGATCGTTTATGGTTGGTGCAAGCTTTGTTTTCTATGACTGAGATATGGCGTGGCCGCACTGTGTTTGGCTTGTAGTTGGGCGCGTGGCCATACTACTCATATACTGGCGACTTCAATATTTTGACTTGCATTTGATCTTGAATGCTTATAGCAATTGGATTGAACCTGAGAGGAGAAATAATATATCTATTATTAAGGCTTGCAACTATCAAACATCTACGAAATATGGAAAAGATGAAGAATAAAACATAGCAGAAGAAATAAATGGAAATGCAAATAAGAATTAAACAAGGAGGGAGAAAGATTGGATGGGGTGCCTCCCATCTAGCGCTCGGTTTATAGTCCGTTAGCTGGACTCTTTTCTTGACACCACTATCCGATTCCTCTACGATAAACTAAGAACCCTCCATCCATTAGAATTGCAATGTACATAGGTAGGTTCCCCATCTTGCGTGTCTGTGAATTGAAACAACCTAGCATATTTCATGTACATGATGCCCCCAGTTCTATTGCATAGCTAGGTTATTCGTTTGTTGTATTTGTGATGCCCCCATTAGTTGAGGTATGGTATCTGGGCTAAACGATTTCTTCATAGAGCG
Organism: Panax ginseng; assembly: GCA_020205605.1. NCBI lineage: Eukaryota > Viridiplantae > Streptophyta > Magnoliopsida > Apiales > Araliaceae > Panax > Panax ginseng. The sequence continues at coordinate 54,548,936 of CM035146.1, read as the reverse complement.
GAGGTATATATGAACTAGCAACTCGGAACCTAGTTTGTTGGTTGTTTGTGGGAAACCACTAAGCGTACAATATTGAAACTGTTAGAGACTCGATGTTTACCAAGTATAGAAAATGGATACATATGATGAAAATGTGGAACTCGAATGAAATGTTGAGCAATGTAAACGAGGTTAGAAATTCTTAAAGTAAGAATTGTTATATAAACAAGACAAATTCGAAAGAAGAATCTTGAAGAGATATAAAGATAAGAAATGGGAGTTACTTAACTCCAATAGTCAAGATAACGAATAATGTCGTAAATGATGAAAAAAGGGAAAGAATGAAGATCGTAAAACAAAACGATCACGAGTTAAGAAAAGAATTTTATGGGAGATGATTATAGAATAAGATCACGACGTGATCTGTTTAAGTTATAAAAAGAAAGATGGTTTGTAATGTTTGAATAATTATAGTTTGATGTTATGAAGATAATGTACTATGATATAGTACGAGATAAACTCGCGAGGAGTTATAGGTAATGTGATACGAGGAATTCGTATCGAGCAAAGGGCAAGTTAAAAAAATAAGTTATAAGCAAGATAGAGTTAGGAGGGATTTCAATTGAGGACTCATGTGATGGCTGAGTTATACAAACCTTTGTATGGGCAAGGGTTTTGTGCTTGCACTCAGTTTATCACATTAATAATCATTGGAATGTTGGTATCGCGCTATCAATGTATATGTGGCGAAAAGGTGATTCTTCTTTCATGTGTATATTTGATAGTTAGAAACTATTAAGGTTAGTCAGATATTATTAGGATTAGGTGCGGTTCTTAAAACTAATGCATATGGTAAGTTCATGACTCATAATAATATGGTATATTTTGAACCCCTCAGCGAATGGACGCCTATGGTCTGCCTAGGATAAGTTCTTAAACTCATATTATTGTGACAAGTCCTGAACTTCAAATGTGCGGTAAGTTTGATGAACTGGGGTATAATTAAGTGTGAATCGAGTATTGAGGATGATATGAATAGATAGACCTATTAAGCAATGGATCATTATAGAAAGTGGAGTTGATGGTGGAAACACATGTATTCCAAATCTTCTAGCTATGCTAGACTTCAAAATTTTTGACATCAAGCTAAATTTGCACTATGTGCCTTTTAAAAATAAATTTTTACTCTCAACGCATGGTGACAAATGTGTATGTGTGGACTTCAGGACACTGACACATCGTTACCTGTTGAGATATGATATCACTAAAACTGATTTTCAAAGATTTTTGAATTGTTTAAAGAATAGTCTACGCTAATTGTTTCGGCTAGACGAAAATGGTTTAAAAATATTAAAATGTATTTTATATCATTAATGCATCATGGAAACTGATGCAAAGATGATAAAAACGATGGAGTTATCAATGCAGAGTTTCTTAGTGTTGGATGTGATCTAAGGATCATCAGCCCACTATGGTATGATGTAGTATGACAAAGTCACAAAATGACGGAATCCTCAAACTGACTGTAAATACAGTGCGGTATCATGACGTCATAAAAAGATTTTTGAGATTTCTTTAAGATATGAGAATATATATATATATATATATATATATATATATATATATTTCGATTGATGTCCAAATTTTTGTAGAAGTCTATGCTATTTGATTCAGCTAGATGAATATTGAAAGATTTTCATGAAATTCAAGCGTGTCTTGAGAAGTTATGCCAAACCAAATTGTTTTGGTGCGGATTCAGTTGTTGAAAAGCTGAGATGAACAACACTTTTATAGGGGATTACGCGAGGTGTTTAGATGTTTGTACACAATACCTTATACGAATGGCTGATCCCCCTAAGTATGAGGAGTCCCTATAGTCTTATGACTGTTAAAGTTTAAGTTGAAAGATTACTTATAACTATGGACATACGTATAGCGTTTAAATGTTTGTGCACAATACATCGTATGAAGGGCTTAACACCCTAAGTACGGGAGTCCCTATAGTCTAATGACTGTTAAGGTTTAAGTTGAAAGAGTACTTATAATTGTGGACGTAGTTCAAGGTCTTATGACCCCTCAGCGTGATTTGGAATCTTTTAAATTCCTGAGTTATTCATACTGCTTCCCAATTATTGAGCAATTGTGGAAGATTCTTGCTATTCTAAAAGGCGAATGTGGTAAGGATGATATTCTTTAGAAAGAACTAAGTCGTAGAATGCGACACTGAATGATGAATATATTGAATAAGTGAGAAATGAAATTTTGAAATGAGAAGGAGATGAGTTATCAAAGAATAATGTAAAACTTTTAATAGAAAATTTTAATAATTGTAGAAAGATCTTGGTGGAAAGAAATGGTTATAAAATCTAATGAATGAATAAAATATTAACATAAAATTTATTTTGATAGATTGAATGAATAAAGATTAATAAATAAAATTTTGAGGTTGAAATTCTTAGAAGAATGGGTGAATGTAATATCCATAGTGTTTATGATAACGATCTTTAGAAAAGGAAATGAATGGGTTAAAGAATATATAATACTCAGAATATAATTGAGTTCAAGTGAAAGTTATGAAATCAAACCTAGAATTTGTTTAAGAAATGAATGTAGTAGGAAATATAAAACATATATTAAGGTCATGTGTTGAAGTTATTCAACGAAGAGATTTGATGAAAACCGAGTAAGGAAGGTTTCGTTGATTCCGAGGACGGAATCCTTATAAGGGAGGAAGGATGTGACAACCCGAATTTTTATAAGTTATTAAAATAAGAATTTAATAATTAAAATTCTTATTATGAGATGTTTAATTTTGAGTATGTATATATACGCTATATATTTTGAAATATGTAACTTCGGTGTGATATATATATATATATATATATATATATATATATATATATATTCATATATTGGGAAAATGAGGTTTAATAGTTAAGTTAACTATTGAAGAAATTAAATAATTTGGTAGTTATTTTAAAAATTTATTGAATTAAATAAATATTTTAAATAATTTATTTATTGAGAAAAATAAATAATTTATGAAATTGTGGTATAATAATTTAGTTGCATGTGTATGATAATTAAATTAAAGCAAAGATAAATTTTATTCTTTGAAGATTTAATTTAATGACTTAATTAAATTAAATGAGTTGTTTTAATATTAAAGAAAATAAGTATATTAAATAAAGTACTATTTAAGTCTAATTAATTAATTAAATTTGATACATGTAATTATTTGTTAATTATAAGTATAATTATAATAAGATTATAATATTTATTAATTATTATTATAAGTTATTTAAATTAACTAAAGGTGTGACACATGAAACTATATAATATAATATTATTAAAATAATCTAGTTTGGGAGAATTGGTGTGTGGCCAAACAAGGCCTTGTGGCCTTTGGTCTAATTTAACTGATGAAGACGTATTATTGTGTAACTGAAAGAGTATGTAGGAGGATGGCCATATCAGTTTATTTTTCTACACGTCTAAAATTTTAAGGCTAAGTTCAGAGAGGGTTTGGGGAGAAGAAGGAAACACAGAGAGTTTGGAGAGAGAGCAAGAAAGGAAACATGGTGAATTGGATTCTCTGTGATTGTCAAGGAGAGGAATTCAAAACCTAGTCATCATCTTTTGCTAGTCAACAATCAACGAATAAGGTATAACTTACTTCAATTTTAACTCTTATGTTTGGAATTTTTATTGATAATTGTGTTAGATTGATACATATACATGTATGTAAGGTTTATATTCTGTTAATCATCACATGTGAGTGTTGTTTGAGTGTCAAATTCATGAAATTTGGGTTTGTAGGGAGAAAAGTAAATAACAGTGTATGTTTATGAAAAATGGCTTAAGAAAGTACAAATTTTTATGTCTAGTATGTGTTATAATCTGTAAATTGGTATTGAATTATGTTAGTATTGAAGAAACGAAAACGACGTAGTTTGAATCATGTCAATTGGTTAAGAAACGAAGTCGTGGCGATTAAATTCGCTAAATGTGTTTAAAACATAAAAATATAGCATGAACACTGAATTGGAACCCTTAAAATGATTTGTTAATATGTTTGAAGTGTTATAATTATTCTCTAGATTAGTAGCTAAGAGTTTAACGAGTCCAACGAATCGAAAAACAACTAATTCTGACTTAAAAATGAAGAAGTTATGAAGGTTTGAAGTAAAAATATTGCAAAATCTATAATCTGTGTGAAGCTAAGCGGCGCGCCACTTGCCAGAGAGCGTGAGCTTGCAATCTGGCTGCTTCGCTAGGTGGCGCGGGACGCTTTGGGTTAGGAGTAATTAAGTGGGCAGCGCCAAAGTATGTCAAGTGCGACTATTTTGACTTATTTTAGTAAAATAGGCATAACGTTTTCATACGAACTCCATTTGAGGCGATTCAAGATGATCCGGAACGAGGACGAATATACCTACAACTTTTATTTTTTAAGATTTTTAATGTTTGGTCTATAACATAGGCAAAATGGTCATCTTTAGGACTGTTGTGTTTTCGGGGGCAATCGGAGGGCGTCAGGCATGCACATATGCTAGTATAGTGCTTCTGACGATAAAATATGTTATTCTAAGTTATAAAACATGAATGTTAGTAAATATAATGATGCTTAACATTAAAAATGATGTATTAGATAAGTTATGTAAGCACACTAAGCATACACAATAGAGACAATTCGGGCGTGTGACGAATGAAAGTTGAAATGCCGTGACAAGTGTTAATGAACATTATAAGATATGAAATGGGTTTAATATAAAACCCATAAGTATTCCTATCAAGACTTAAACACTTGAATGAATTTTGAATATAACATAGGTCGAAAAGTTAACACAAACTTATTGAACATTATGTGCTAATTAACAAGAATGATTATAAGATGTGGAGTAGTGTTTACATTACAATTACTATGTGTTGTTATGTGACTAATAATTGATGTGTATGATTATATAATGGTGTAGGGCACGTTAAGTGTAGATAACTGTAAGCTGTTAAACTGTTATTGGTAAACGACAATCAAGGCAAGTCTTTCAGTTCCTATTTGGTATGTGAACTTGCTGATTAGTTGTTTTAAATCTTTACTGCAAAGAGCATGATGTGTTATATATATATTGAATGTATGAAATGTTAAAGTCAACTTATGACTACGTTTATTGAGTAAAGCATGCTGATTGAGTAAGGAACTCAATCTTTATACTTGTTATATGAACTGTAACATGTATGTTATGTTAGTCCAAGGTTTATGAGATATATATTGAGCATGTTATTATGTGCTACGTGATGCATGAAAACTGTTAGATTTTGTTGGGCTGTCAAGCTCAACCTTGCAAATAACCATTTTTGCTGGTTAAGGATTGAAGGTAACTCTATGTGCTACTTGAATGATGTGGATCGGAAATAATACACGAAGATTAATATTTTATCTAAAGTTGTTATTTCTTTAAACCATGATTAAGATTCATGAGATGTACTAAATGTTTTATGATGTATAGTTTTATGTTGACTTGTAAAGTTTAAGTTTGAGTTGTCCGATGTATAAAAGGTATCGATTTGATATGTAAGTATATATATATATTAACTCTGATAAAGTGAATCATGGATTATATATGATTCCAAGATATGTAGATGATAAAGGTTGTGATTCAGGGAATTAAAGTAAGAAGATAGAAAAGTTTAAATTATTCCGCATTTTATTAATTTTAACGTCGATTAATGATGTAAAATTAGAAGTTAGACGTATTATTAATTTTAACTGTCTGAATGCTTGAGTCAGAAAATCTAAAAATGTAGCAGTGTTTGTTTTCTATGACTGAGATATGGCGCGTTCGCACTGTGTTTGGCTTGTGGTTGGGCGCGGCCGCGCTACCCTGTACCTTGACAACTTCAGTATTTTTGACTTCTGTTTGATCTTAAATGCTTATAGCAATTGGATTGAACCTTAGAGGAGAAACAATAAATCTATTATTAAGACTTACAACTATCAAACATCTTCAAAATATGGAAAGTATGAAGACTAAAACATAGAAGAAGAAATAAATAGAAATGTAAATAAGAATTAAACAAGGAGGGAGAAAGATTGGATGAGGTGCCTCAAATCTAGCGCTCAGTTTATAGTCTGTTAGCTGGACTCTTTTTTTGACACCACTATCCGATTCCTCTACGATAAGCTAAGAACCCTCCATCCATTAGAATTTCAATGTGCATAGGTAGGTTCCCCATCTTGTGTGTCTATGAATTGAAACAACCTAGCATATTTCTTGTACATGATGCCCCCAATTCTATTGCATAGCTAGGTGCTTCGTCCGTTGTATTTGTGAGTAAATTATTGCATTGAGGCATGACAAATTCAACGGACTTTTCCTTTTCTATTTTCTCTTCCTCAGCCCACCATGGTTTGTAAGAGGCCTCATAATCGTAGAAATTCTTGCTTTAGATGTGACTACGAAGGGGACATGGGTGTGCAAAGTTCACTGAATTTTTCAACTCTAACTGAGAAGGGACTTGGGGTATTATACAAGTTAGTTCATGTTATACATCATCCATTACCCCAGTTGTCTCCTCCATGACAATTTCTTTGAGCTCATCTAGTGGCATGTACACTTCTAGTTCTCCATCAGTTTCATCATCCATGACATAACACCAATTATTTTGAGGGAGATTGGTCAAGGCTTCAAACATTTGATCCACCTGATTCTGAAGATTTTGAATTGACCTCTCTTGCTCAATCATCTTCTCCTCAGTTGACGCTACAAACTTGAATCACAAATCCTCCAGTCTTGAATTATCTTGTTCAGTTTCAAAATTCCTGTATTGAGGGCCATTCATTGAAGAGTTAATGAGTTGTTCCATATGTAGATTAAGATTATGGGTTGATAACTCCTGACTCATTATGATCTCTTCCTGGTCTGCTATGCTCTTAGACATGAATTCCTTTAACTCTGAATTTTCTTCTTGTCACAATGGAGATGGATATGAGAAATCTGATGGATGTGTTGGTCTTGGGACACAGTATTGGTCTCGATAGTTATAACTCCATTCAAAATCCGGGTGATACCCCCAACCTTGATGATAATTGGGATACACATAGTTGTTGAGGTAATCACCCCCAAACTGTACTTGTCCAACCCTGATGTTGCTCTGATAACTCGGATGCTCGCCATCACAATATTCACATGTAACTGCTATCTCTCGAGTATGTTGGGCTGCAAGAACATCCAAACTCTCCGAAAGTGTTGCAATTTGTGCTGACAATGTAGAAAATACATTGAGTCCTTCAGTTCTTGTGTCCTTTGGTTGAGTCATATTTGCATAAGGCCATTGATAAGCAAAGTCACCCATGGTACCTGGAAAGATAGAAATATAAGAAGATAATTAAAACAAAATAAAAATGTTTAAATTAAGACCAATTTGATTGAAATTAATGTTGGCAAAAATTATTAAAATAATTCCCCGGCAACGGCGCCAAACACTTGTTGGTCATTTTACCGATCAATATATGCGTGCAAGTATACACGGTCAACAAGTAATAAAAAGTAAGTAAAGTATCGTTCCGACGGAGAATTAACTAATAAAGATCACCAAGCACTAGCCCATAACCATTTCAGTCTTATTTAAACGAATGATTTGATCTTTTATAATTAAACTATGAAATTAAATAAACCTAACTATTCCTAGAGTGAGACTAGATAATGAAGACCTGAGATCACAATTTCATCTATTGACTCATTTAAATCAACACACTCCTTTTTAAGCCAAACTAATTTTACAGGATTGTTAGTCAAGAACACGAAAGTAAAGTATAGACATCTCTCAATGTACCATACTAATATAACATATAATCCACGGTTGATAGAATACACATGAACATCCACATTACCTAAACCACTAGATGTCTATGTGATTTACAAATAATTACGGTTTAAGCCCAAGTTCTCAATTGACTACGAATGGTGCTTCGTTATATGTCTATCCTAAGCACAAATCATACATCCTATCATAATGTAGAATATACAATCAAAAGCTATTAAGATCAAATTCAAACCCATACTTCGTCTCTCAAGTCCATATGGATTATCACAATAATTGATGGCCAATCGACTAAGCAAATAACATGAATCTAAATAGACAATTCCATAGCAATCAATAAGGCTATCAATGAATTACATCAAAATAAACTAATCCATAGAATCCATTGCAATCTCAGAATAGAGTTTAAATCATAGCTGAATCAAATCTACCATCCACATATTGAATAAACATCATCAGGTTACAAATAGGAATCAAAGAAAGGTTAAGAGTAGAGAATTGAAGTGCAAATATGTTCTCCTGCTCCAATATTGAATCTCTAATGCCTTCCAAATGCTTCAAGTTTTCAATCTAATCAACTCTAGAAATCACTACTCTAATATACTTATATCAATTGAGCAAAGAAAATAACAGTAGCTTCTTGATCCCCCAAGGGGTGGTATCCCTTACATAATGAAAATACATCTCTTTTTATGCCCTCATTTAACCCCCCTCTAAGTTACGCTTCAATTGCACTGTTTAGTGAAAAAGCCAGCTCTGGTCAACATCAGAAGTGGCGCGGCCGCGCTAGGAATAGCCTGGAGTTAGGCGCACCCGCGCTCAAGTAGCAAATGACATTTTTTTGCTCTAGGGATTGACGCGGCCGCGCAGGAAATACACTACAAATTCGCGCGCCCGTGCTGTTACTTTTCTCCTGCAGTGTCCTCTAATCAAACGGCCATAACGTTTGATTCGGGAAGAGTTACGGGGCCTGGTACCTATCAAAACGAAGATCTCGACGAGATCTACAACCTTCATTCTTGACAATTTAGAAATAATGGAAGGATGAAGGCTGAAATTGGGTTGGAAGGGACAGTTATGCAAATGGCCACCCAAAACATTGAAGTTCGACGTCCGTTGGTACAATGGTCATAACTTTAGCATCCGAACTCTGATTGGAATGATTCAAGATGTTCTAGAAAGCTAAGAAGAAGCTCTACAACATATTCCAAGTTCCAAGCCAAGAACATGAAATTAACATGAAAGCCCAAACGATGTCCGGATTGCTTTTCCTTGTGTTTTCATACCAATAATCGCTCACACAGCTCCCAAGCATATGATCTACAAAATGAACACAAAATGCATGAAAAGTAACTAAGTAACATGAGTTTAAGAAACTAATTCAAGTAACAGATACCGAATAATCAGGTATAAAACTTACTTATCAGCTAGTAGCTGAACGTCAGACTTCGATGGCTTAGAAAGATGATGATATCTGTGATCTTGATGAATGTCTCATCAATGTGGTATAGAAGTTGGTTCACATAGAGGGCGAGAATGATTAGCTAATGGAGGAGGTTGCGAAACTGAAGGATAACTTGAAAGAAGAATCCGCCGAGAGAGCAAGAGTTGAACATGCGTACGAGAAAGCTTCTCAGCATGCAGAGGTAGCAGAGGGAGAGGTGCAAGAAAAGAAGATCAAGATGGAAGAGATGGACTGTGCTTTTCACATTGTGATGAATCGAGTTTAAGACTGAGTCATGTACTATCCGATTCAGTTCGAAGAATTACCATGGTATATGTTAGATCGTAGAATGATGTTCTGTATCATGGAAGAGGAGCGTCGTAAGGCTGTGCAACGTCTTAGTATGCTATAATAGAGAATGTTATTGTTGTGTGAATAATTATATAATAAATAAGATGCAAATCCCAAGTGTTATGTAACCAATGGGATATGATGATGTTATCCTGAAACTTTGTCAGTTTAGGAAAGTGATGTAGATAGCAGGGATGTTATCATTCCTATGTTTTCTTTAAAAGATTATGAATGAATAAAATGTTAATATTTATTCACGATGTTATGTGTTATGTGATGATCTTTTATGATGTGAAAGTTAAGTAAAAAATACTTCAGAAATTGAGTAAAATCTAATAAGTGTATTTTAACAGAAAATGCCTCAAAGACGTCAACCATGACAAAGAACCACTCAGGGGTCTACCAACAGCAATGCCAATGCTAACCCAGTTCAGCAGTTGGTGACATTAATAGTGGGAGCACTGTAGAATCAGCCGCAGAACCAAGCTACAACTTTTAAGGATTTTAAGGCGGTTGGACCACCATAATTTTGTGTGTCCATGAATCCGATTGAGGCACAGAACTAGATCATGGAAATAGAAAAAGTTTTCGATGTTGCGAGAGTCGGTGAGGACCAAAAGACTGCATTTGCAACATTTATGTTGAAAACAAAAACCAGCTATTGGTGGTAGATAAACAAAACCTGAGGGGGACATGGAGTGATGACATGGGATAGGTTTAAAGAAATATTTTTTGAGACCTATTTTCCAGAAAGCTCAAAGAATCATATGGAGGTCCAATTTTTAGAGTTGAAGCAGGGTCCAATGACGATGTCAGAATATCTGGTGAAATTTAATGAGTTGGCAAGGTTTGCGCCGTATCAAGTTAACATAGACGAGCGCAAGGAAAAAGATTTGAATAGGGACTGAAGCTTTGGTTATACAACAGAGTTTCTATGTTTCAGCTGAAGATGTTTGCAACAGTGCTTGAGAAGGCGATTGTCGCGTAAGGTGGAAGTGACACCTTAATGAAGTACATTCAGGAACAGAGAAAGAATAAGAATGAGAATGAAGGTAAAACTTGTGGTATTAGTGGTGGGAATAATAATAACCCAAAGAGGAAGTGGACTATGAGTGTAAGTGCTGGAAGTCAACAGAGTATCCAGCAGAAAAGGAAATTTAAAGTGTGTGCTACTTGTGTAAAGAATCACACTGGCATGTGCTTGAGGGGTAAGCAAGTGTGCTTTAACTGTGGCCAAGAGGGTCACATTACTCCAAATTGTCATCAACTGGGTCAAAGGATCATTTGGCTCGTGAGTGTCCCAGAAAGAAAGCTGGAGAGGTAACTAGAAGCAAGGGAGGTGGTAGTGGAGGTACGTTGGCTATTGCTGGACCAACGTTGATGAACAAACCCACAACCAAAACCTTGTGTAATACCCAAGAATTTTTGAATATTATTAATGAATATGTGATACTAGTCATACCAGTGGCAACAGTCATCGGAGTAGTGATAACCAAAGTGGAAGAAATTATAATGCCATAAATAGTAACCACTTCGGTGGTAATCCTGGCCAAGATAATAGAAGAAATGAGTCAAGTGGAAATTTCAAAAAGAAAAGATTCAACAATGACAGAAAGATATCGGTAGCAACACTATCAACCATTTCTAGGGGACGAGAGCGACCACCAGTTAGATGCTACAGATGCGGAGAGGAGGGACACATCAGTCCAAATTGTACACAGACTTCTAAGATGTGTTTCAGTTATTGAAAAGATGGTCACATAGCTCGATTTTATATTGTAGTGAAGTCAAGTCCAGCTGGGATGGTGGCATCGAAGGCTGTCCCGGACAAGTAAAAGTTGATGGTTCAAGAAAGAGCGTTTGTCGTGACTTCTCAAAGCACCTCCATGGGGGATCAGAAAATGTAAATAAAACTGTAAAAGCCATCAGCCACCACGAAGGAAACTTCAGGCGGGATGAAACGTAAATAAAGCTATAAAAGCGATCAACTGCCACGAAATAAACTCCAGGCAGGACAAAACGTAAAGAAAGCTGTAAAAGCGATCAACCACCACGAAGTAAACTCCAAGTGGGACGAAATATATATATATACTTATATATATGAGTATATATATATATATATATATATATATATATATATATATAAGCAAGTAAACGCTCCGGATGTAAAATCCAGGCTCAAAGTCTGACATACAGTTAATATATATAAGTATATATATATTAAAGCCGTAAACGCTCCAGTCCGAAGTCTAGGTTCATCGAACAAAGTCCGACACACAGTTCATATATATAAGTATATATATATATATATATATATATATATATATAAGCCAATAAATGCTCCAGACCGAAGTCTAGGCTCAATCTAGGCATAACTCGATAATGTTAGTCCATATATATAAATATATGTATATACAAACTAAAATAAAACCACGGACCGAAGTCCGGGCAAACACACGCAACACGACTCTCAACCTGAAGAAGGGTGTGTGCAAAGATGAAGAGAAAGACTTTAAAGTGTGTGAGAAGGCTTGCAGTGGGCTGCCAAAGAGGACTTATATATCTTTAAAGGGATGAACACTCGGCTCCCACCGATACAAAAGTAGCTATATGTGAACTCACAAATGTTTAAAATGAGAAAACACTAAGTATAGAGAGAGTACGGAGCAAATTTCACATGGCTTCCTCGCCTTTTTTCTCTTACAACTGGCCACCCCAAGCCCTCTATTTATAGTGGGGGAGTCGCAGGTGTACCTACGGCTACTCGGGTTGCCCCGGGCTTCGCGGGTCGCGTCGTCTCGTAGTACGTGCACGCAGGCACTATATTGTCCGCTCGAACTTTTAGAATTTCAATTCGGGCATCCGACTTAGGTATGTAGTGTGACGCCCCCAAAATTAGGTATACATCACCCATCCTGAGTCGTCAGATACATGGTACAAAATTCAAATATAACTTCATTTATACAATTGTTGAATTTGTTGTATAGAATACTTACTCCTGATTAATCTGTGAGTTTTAATACAAATGTATGTAACTCTCATGGTGCCTCGACCACAACCTTACAATGGTACTTTACATAAAAGTATAGTCAAAAACTGTTTTAGAAATTAAAATCTTTGGGAAGTGCTCAAGGAAACCTTCGTACATGGGAGGCCATTCGCTCAGGTTATAATAGATATCATATGGCCACGAGAATTATCCTTGGTTGACCTAATAGACCCCAAAGAAAAGCGAGAAGATTACTATCATCTTCTTTCCAATGGTGAGTCTTCTCTTGACATATAACTATCTCCACTTGTCTCCAAGTGAATATTATATTTCAAATAAACTCCAAGATCATATAGGTAGTGCAGTAGATATACTACTCGGCAAGTGGATGCGCACAACCACATCTTATGATAACACGAGGTTGTATGTCATTAGACATCTTGTATGATAGTGGCAAAACACCCTTCCAAAGTTGGGTTCACCTCACCCTATTTGATTCACCAAATATAACTACAAAATGTTGTATAGAATATAACACACTTTTCTATACTATTTAAGGAGAACCTCCACAGCTAGAGACCACTGTTCTATTCCCCTGTTATCCCCGCTCGACCCGGCAACACTCTTATGACAACACTCTTATTACCTGAAAGGAATTGTGAAGCAGAAAGGGTGAGCACAACTAGCCCAGTAAGGAATATCATGACTAAAGATAATTAAATTATCAATAGCTTTCATCAATAATAAATCAGAGATTTAGAACATATGGTAGATGATAAAAATTTTCAACCATAGTTGCAGCGGAATGAGCAATCCATTAGAAGAGTCAAATAGACCATAAGGTCTATTATCTTCTCTATGTTAAAAGTCCACCAATAATGTTTTATCCATGTAAAATAAATCAACAGTTCCTGTCCACAATCATATGAATAACTCATAATCATAATTGTGGTTCTAAATTCTCTTCTTAATCGGGACGTAAGATAATTCTCATCACCTATCTTCACCGAAACATCAAAAATCATGGTTATAACAAATCGAATTCCGCTTCATAATCATACTAATAAATTCATCTTTGCACCACGGCCAAAGATATTCATTAACAATTCATCTTTGCACTACATGCCAAAGACATACAACTGTATTTTAGAAGAGTCAAGTAGAACATGATATCTACTATCTTCTACGCATTAAAAGTGTATAATAAATATTTTATCGCTGAGACTCAGCTTTATAAATAATCCACATCATCGAATCACCCCTGAACTACGGCCAAGGATATTCGTTAATATCATATCCATGAATTTATATTTCATCGCTGAGACTCAGCTCGATAATCAATCCATATCACTGAATTATCTATACACTACGGCTAAGGATATTCGTTAATATCAAAACCACGAATTATCCATGCACTACAGGCTAAAGATAATCGTGTTTTCATCAACAGTCATGATCATGCCATAAAACAATTCATCTTTGCACCCTTGGCCGAAGAGAATCCATAGCCATAATCATACGAAAAACTGTCCATCAATGCATTACGGGCTAATGAGGACTTTTTCCACATCATTTATAACATTACAGTCATGATTATACCGAATAATCCCTGGTCATAATCATACCAAGTCCATCTATGCACTACGGCCAAAGATGACTTTTAACACAATATAAGCATGAGGATGATGACAATGACATAATAATTCAATAAAACAAGTTCAAGAATAAATTTTAAAGATTTATAAATTAATTTATCCAGGAACCAATAACGTCCAATTTGTCAACATGATACTGCTTTGTAGAGTAAAATTCAAGAATGCTCAGAAGAATATTTCCATGAAAAGATACTGGATGAAGCGCAAATATCAAGGATATTCCACTAATGTCATGGAGTATAGAAGCCAAAGCTTTAACCAACTGAGTATAATATAATATATAAAACTACAAATAGATTTTCACCCGCCATGCGGTAATCCACGTATACAGATCATTTCCAGAATTTAATAAGGAATGAATACACTGGATCATTCACCATGCATGTGGTAATCCACATAGACAGGTTATTCCAACAGAATAATAAAGAATGGAATAACAGAAGGATTCACCATGCGTGCGATAGACTGCACCGACATGTTATTCCCAACAGAATAATAAATAATGGAACCAGGTCCGACGTAAATGCACAGACAGGATATTCCGACATAATAATAAATAATGGAACTGGTCCCGAAGCTTATGATACAAGATATTAAACTGAATAATAAATAATAGAACCAGTCCCGGTAGAGAGCGCATACATACAAGATATTCCAACATAATAATAAAGAATGGAATAACAGAAGAATTTCACCAAGTATAGGGTAGTCCGCGTATACAGGTTATTCCAATAGAATAATAAATAATAATAATATCCTTTATGAGTACGACAATTATATCCCCTACCTTAAAAAGAAAAGTATTCCGACTGGTAGGGCTGGAATATACTTGAATAAAACTTGCACTACGCTCAAAGCTTTTTTAAACTCTAAAGAAATACGCTCAAGATTATAAAAGAACTCTCTCTAGAGTTTCAGTGAATTCGTAAGAAATAATGAAGGAATGAGCTTCTATTTATAGAAAAATAAACTGCATAGTAACTAACTCATGAACGGTCCAGATTGATTTACTTTATCTGACGGACCATATTTAAAGCAAAATCTTTTAAATAAAATATAATATATTCTATTTATAATCTAATAAAACGAATAACTTTATAAAAGATTTTACTATGCAAACACTATGCAGGCACTATACAAATACTATGCATAATAAAATATTATATATTCTAATTATTGTCTAATAAAACAGATAACTTTATAAAAGTATTCTGTTTTATATAAAAAGATTTTACTATGAAAAACACTATGCACAATAGAACATAATATATTCTATTTATAGAATAACTTTATAAAAGTATTCTGTTTTATATAAAAAGCTTTTCTGTTTTATTACATTAATAATACCAATAAAACAAAACTGAGTGACTTATCACATAAGCATCAATAATCAATACTATGCTATTTACCAAAATAGAAAGAAAAAAAATTGAATACTTTTATTTCATAAAATTCGGGGTCTCACATGTAAGACCTATTTCGGACCGCCATTGTCAAGGGTTACATAATGGCATGGGATTAGAGGTTGTACGAAGTCAGGAAGATGGGACGGTGCCCTCCGGTCTTCAAGCTTTAAATTCTATCCGTTACCCTTCATAATAGTCACTCGGGATTGGTTTTCCTTGATTCTTGTGGGACATTGTTGTGTAGAAATGTATGTATGAGATGTTGAGACGAAATGATGTGGCATCAAGGTGGCGAGATGACGACTTTTCCCCTCACCGGGGTTATCGTCGGTTTGGGCTGATAAATCAGACGTTGCTTAGAGTTATCGCTGAGATTGGACTGCTGCAAGTATTGAAGGTCCTCAGTGTTATCTCTAAGGTGTGCCTGTCTTCCAGGTGTTATCTCCGGGCCTTGTACTGAGCTCCTCGGTGTGAGTGCCGAGGTTGAAGCTGATTGCATGCATTTGAAACAAGCATTTCTGGGGTTATCTTCAGAATTGCATTCCTTGGGGTTATCACCAAGGTTGGTAGCTACTACTCCCAGTGTTGGGACTGAGACTGGATACCTCAGGGTTATCTCCGAGATTAATCGGTCTTCTCTGGTCGAATTTCCGGTATTGGAACTGCATGCCTCGGGGTTATCTCTAAGGTTGGAACTGTTACTCTCGGTGTGTGTTCTGGGGTTGAGACTGAACTTTCGGTAGTATCCGGACTGGATGTGAACTGTCTTCCATTGTTATCTCTGAAAGGCGAATCTGCATTCCTGCAAAGTCAGTGACAGGTGTGCAAAAAATTTTGAGTGTCTACAGATTCCCCTCTTTATAATATTCATGCAATGCGATGCATGGGTATGATAAAGAATCCTAGACACTTGAAATGCAACATGATGCAAATGTATGATGCATGTGTGCGGGGTTGTTGCCCAACATGCTGGGGATGATTGCCGGCTCCTTGTAGCTTCTACTGAGGATGGGCAACTATGACCCGATTTGGATGTGTCATCCAAATCTTGTAGGATGTTGACGTTGGGGCTATCACCAAAGTCCTTAATCCTTTATACAGACTTGATTCTGAAGATGTGCCTCTTATGTGTAAGAGATCTATGGGGATACATCTTTATCTGTTTGAGGATGTGTATAACATATTCTATCATCAATCCTCCTCGATGATGTTGTCCTTTCCTGGTTTGTATCGTCAGGATATTTCAAGGTTCTGTTGGATTTACTGCCAACAACATATGCTGTCAGGGTTGCCTGACCTTCGCTGATGTGTACTTCACCGATGTATGAATCTACAGATGAAAACCATGTAGGGGTAGACTATCAAGGCTGCTTGACCTTCGCTGACGTGTGAATCAACGGTTGAGATGCGTTGTAACCCCCGTCGGGGATCCGCTAGGGAATATGAATACCAAAGTACGAAATCATCGAATAGTTTTTGATGCATCAATGGGTTTACTTGCCATCGATTGAAATAATGTCAAGGTTGTTTGAACTTCATTGATACGTACACCAATGGATGACAATGTGTGGTGACCCTCGCCTGGGAATGCGTTGTAACCCCCGCCAGGGTATGATTTGTAACTTAGGGTTACGACCTTGAATTGGCGACATTGGACCTACGTTAGGTATTGCCGAGTGTGACTTGTAACATTTGAGAACATCGGCATATTGTACCTTGTGCTTGGGCTAATACCAATGAGTGATGTGCAGACCCGAGGTTCAGTTTGAGAAAACCAGGATTTGTAAGCTATTCTGCTCAATCACGTAGCGTTTTTATTCCTTATTTGACCTTCTCAGTTTGTGCGAACTCCTTTGCAACTCAAACTGAACCGAGCTGGAGGGGTGGGACCCATATAGGGTTGTTGTAGGTACACCTTCTCCAGCCGCAGATGGACTTGTGTCCAACCGTGGATATTAAAGTCCTGCAGGTTGCTTTCATAAGTCATTTTCAAGTTGCGCCGCGAAGGAAATCCGAGAGCTTTTCTTCAGATCTGCTGAGTTTGGGCGACTTTCTACAAATTTTGTCACCGTACTAGTGTTCTACACTATACTAGTAATGTATGCATGTATTTTGTTTCCAGTTTTTATCCGTTGGAAAATGACTTATCACATGAAATGCATCTAAACACATAGTAGTGATTATGTATGCTCAAATGACTTGATAAAAAATATTCAACATAGTAAATGTTAGTATTAAACCATGCTGAACATAATGATGTGAAAAAATTTGACTTTTGAGACTGTCAAATTAGCACCTTTTTCTGTTAGTTCTTGTCCTATTTGAGGGCAAATGAGCAAAAGGTAAAAAGGCAAAGTACTCCTTGTATTGAGGTTAACCTTATGTATTGATGACCTTGATTTTTAATGCATATATTATGTATATGACTTTGGGCAGGTGTGCTACAGAATGACCACCTAGTCATGCCTATGTGCATGTGGATAGTCCTATTTACAAAGGGGACTATGGCAAAAATGTGACGCCCCCAAAATAGGTATACATCACCTATTCTGAGTCGCCAAATACATGGTACAGAATACAAATACAACCTTAAATATACAACATGAGTTGTGAGTTTTAATACAAATATTGTCTTCTAGACTAATTTCAAACTCAAAATAAGTTCTCAATACATTTATTATCACACTATTTCATAGAATGTGAGGACTACTAATGCTATCATCTGGACCGTCACTCTGTTTCCCGACTAGTCCCTGCTACGTTCTCATTTCTTGAAGAGAACAATTAAAGCAAAAGGGTGAGCTCAACTAGCCCAGTAAGAAATATTATGACTAAGATAATGCAGAATAAATTATCATTAGCCTTCAACAGTGTTAAACTGATAAAATATAACAAACATCAAGTTTAACTGCAGCGGAACAAGCAATCCATTAGAAGTGTCAAGTACATAATAAAATCTAATATCTTCTATGATTTAAAAGGATTTTCATCACTTTTATCTCTGAGACTCAGCTTAATAAATAATCCACATCATTAAATCATCCCAGCACTACAGGCCAAGGATATTCTTTAGTGTCACGACCACGAATTATCCATGTACTACGGGCCAAAGATACTCGTGTTTTCATCAACGGTACTGATCATGCCATAAAATAATTCATCTTTTCACCCTTGGCAGAAGAGAATCCATAGCCATAATCATACCAAAAAATGTCCATCAATGCACTACAGGCCAACGAGGCTTTTTCCATATCATTTGTAACATTACGGTCATGATTATACCAAATAATCCCTGGTCATAATCATACCAAATCCATCTACGCACTAAAGGCCACAGATCACTTTCAACATAATATAAGCATGAGGATGATGACAATTCAATAAAACTAGTTCAAGAATAATCTTTAAAGATTTATAAGTTAATTTATCCTGAACTCAATAACGTCCAAATTGTCAACATGATACTACTTTGTGGAGTAAAATTCAAGAATGCTCAGAAGACTATTTCCATGAAAAGATACTAGATGAAGCGCAAATATCAAGGATATTCCACTAATTTCATGGAGTATAGAAGCCAAAACTTTAACCAACTTAGTATAATAGAATATATGAAACCGCAAATGTATTTTTGCCACCATGTGGTAATCCACATATACATATTATTCCAACGGAATAATAAATAATGGAATAACAACAGAATTCACTAGGCATGCGATAGACCGCACAAACAGATTATTCCAATAGAATTATAAAGAATGGAATAACAGAATAATTTCACCATGTATGCGGTACTTCGCATAGACACGTTATTCCAACATAATAATAAAGAATGTAATAACAACCCTTACGAGTATTGAAAGAAAATAACTCTCTTCATAAATACGAAAGAATAATACCCCTTACTTTAAAAAGAAGAGTATTCCGACGATAGGGCGAGGATATACTTGAAGAAAACTTGCACTATTTTCTATGCTCAAAGCTTTCTTAAACTCTAAAGAAATACGCTCAAGATTATAGAAGAAGAATTCTCTGAACTTCTGGTGTGATTTTCAATTCTAACTAAGCATCCTATTTATAGGAGAATGGAAAGGATACTATGTTGCACTATGCAATAAAATATAATATATTCTATTTATAATCAAATAAAACAAAACTTTATAAAATGTATTACATTTTTATATAAAAAGTTTTACTATACAAACACTACGCAGTACCTTTATAAAAAACACTATGCATAATAAAATATAATATATTCTATTTATAATCAAATAAAACAAAACTTTATAAAAAGTATTACATTTTATATAAAAGTTTTCTATTTTATTACATTTATAATAATAATAAAACAACATTTATCACCATTATTATAATTCACAATATTAATCGACCAGGTCATTCCCATGAAAGAGGGGCTTTCCAATAAGGATTTCTCCCTATTAGCGCGCAATTAGGTGACCAAACCTCTCATTGACAGAACTTCTAGACATCGTCAATATTGCAAATAATAATATTAATAACTCTATCATATAAATTATTGATTTAATAATATATAAAATATTGACAATAATTGAATCAAATAACGTGAGATACTATGCAATAATTATTATAGCAATAATTGAACAAAACTGAGTGACTTCTCACGTAAGCATCAATAATCAATACCGTGTGCTACTATGCAATCACGCCAGACATCGTATTTCTTTACTACGGAGAGTAGTTCAACAATTTTAACGGTAAAACTTCCACTAGTCATTTTTATAAAAAATATTTTTGTCGTTTTCTCAATCCAAATAATAATTCCGTTAATGGGGTCCACCAATGATGTACCGTCATACGGATATTCCCAAACAAAAAGAATATTCCCCGACCAATCGAATATTATACAACAACTTGCATACTTTTCAAAATTTATAAATATTATCCACAACTATAACATTATCTAAAATCCACACCATAATTTTGAAAAAAATATTTCGAGAAAATTAAATCTTTATTCGTAAAATTTGGATTTTTACAAAAAAATTTCAAAATATAGGCTTTTAATCAACCATGCATTTTTATCTCTACTATAAACATATGTTAAAGTAGTGCATGCATGCATACATGTAGTCATAAAATGCATTTTAAAAAGGTCCAAGTCAGAAAATACCACACCCTTTCTGAGGTGATTTGGAGACTTGTTGTCCAGATATTATAGATCTGGATCAGCCGAGTAGTTCCCGTAGGACCACTTCTGGTGTACGTAGGAGGGCTTCTGAAGTGCATCGACCCCACTCTGTTAGACAACCTCGTCGGTTGATGGAGGCGATGATACGTCAAGTCCGGGTTGATGTGCCAAACGTCAAGGATGAGGAGGAGGATGTTCCAGTTGTGGACCCCGCTCCTGCTGTATATGTTCCCCGTAGGAACCTCCCTAGTATTCAGGTGGCAAACCCAGAGCTTCTGGGTGATTTGAGCAGACATCCCTCGATGTATTTGTATGCCAACGAGGTATGATGTTAGATCTTGATCTTCCTTCTTTCTTATTGATGAGGAGTAAAGGATATTGATCTTGATCTCCATTTCATGTAGGTTCCTAGCTTTACACATCCTCGAGGGAACTGGTTTAGCATACACTCCATGTACTAGGCTCTTCATCCTGACTATAGAGCGATTGTGCATGATAGGGGATTTGGAGCATTCTTTTCCATCCTTCCCCAGCATTGTCCCTGGGGTTATCTCAGGGCATTGTTTGAGCGATGGTTTCATCAGACTCTGTCACTCTATTTGTTGGACTGTGAGGTGATGATGACTCCGATGGATTGGCAATTTATCACAGGTATGGAGTTTGGAGGGGCATCAGTGCCTTGTATGGCGAATATTACCCCTTATATCGTCAGATCATTGCTAGGAGTTCTGGCAGAGGCGCTCAAGGGCAAGACCGTTCGTACGGGTCCTTTGAGCGTGGATGCTATGAGTGAGCTTTTGAGTGAGCCCATGCCAGATGATGTCAGATTTAGGAATCGCATTCTTCGGAGATTGTTCCTGATGATCATTAGGGGCTGCTTCATAGCAGATAACTCTTCTATGATGTTGTTCACTTTGGTCAGTGCCACACATCATGTGGACCATATTGGAGAGTATGATTGGGGTTCCTACACCTTTGCCTATTTCCTCTTGGGCATGCGTATGCGCTCGCATGGTTTGACTGAGGCTTGGTTAGGATTCTACCCATTTATGTTGGTGAGTATTTCTCTTATCGTTTCCCATGTATAAGTAAAGAGTGTTTACTAACCGCAGATGTTTGCCTTTGTGTTGGCAGTTTTGGGCCTATGAGAGGCTTCCATGTTTGCACCTTGTGAGCGTGTTAGGTTTAGATACCTATCCACGAGGAAGATGATGGCATCATTCCATATTAGCGGAGGTCTCTGTGGCTGAATGTTTCACTCATTGCCGCCTACAACTGAATTTTTTGACAACTGATATTATCACATGGATTCCCTATTCTGGGGAGCATTTGGCCATCGATTTTGAGGATGGGTACCCGACTAGTGTCGAGTATGTGATCTCCACCTGGAGAGTTCCTCTCTTTACAGATGGAGGATGGGACCTCTATTTAGGAGAGTGTGCTATTAAGAGCACTACAGGGGAGATTCATATGCCGATCTTGCCTCATGTCAGGCATCACTGGCCTGTATCGCAGTCACCCGTCATTAACAGTTTTGGATTATCAGAGGGCCCCTGTACTCATGAGATATTCTAGCGTTGGTGGTTCCCTCATACTATTGGAGCCCATACTCGCGCCACTCAGTTCATGGGGGATATGATTCCAGGATCCGTGATGATGACGGATTAGCTAGCCTGTGTCCGAGATCCGACTCATGTGACACAGATTGATAGTTTGACCCAGTGCTTGGACCGAGCACATTTCTTTATCTGGAATTTGGGTAGAGATCCGGCAGAGGCAGATTCGTTTGATCCTTCCAGCTCAGGCGCTGGCCCCTCAGATAACCCATTTGGCTTAGCCGGTGCTTATCCTTCTCTGTATAGGCCTGGCATCCCCATTGATAGAGATCCAGTGACCCAGGAGGAGTTACATCAGGTGGACAGGATTGATGATGTAGATATTGACACCATTGTCTTCTTCTGATGTGTATTCTCGTTATCTCTTCTAATAGGCCTCTGTTAGCTATTGGGTGGTTGTGCCCCATTCTAGCTATATCTTTTGATAGGCCTCTGTTAGTAGTAGGGCGTCTGTGCCCCATTTCCCTGTATTTTTAGTTGTACAGAAATGATGTATATAGATAATGATATACTTAGGAATGTATGTACAGTTTCCATTCCCTATATCATATTGCCATCTATTACCTGTAATGTAAGTATCATGTTATGCATATGTATGTATTTCAAGAGATATTCATCATTGACCTCTGGATGGTCTTATAACACAGCCCGTACAGATGTCTTCTTCGACGGTTAGCCGTATTGATCATACCCCACCATTATCGGTGGCATCTGGTATGCGATCGTTTTATGACAACATGTCGCCATCAGACAGGGTGACCGTAGATTACTTGTTGCAGTATACTATGACCCTGTTGATGTTTCAGGTTCCCACATAACTCGTGGATGGCATGCTGGCGCAGTGGAGAGACATGTTTTCCGATTTTAGACCCAGGAGTTAACTCCCACTATGGAGGAGTATGTACGGTTGACGATGCTGCCACTGGACAGACCTCGCGTGCATATGGCTTTGGGGGACATGAGTCGACGATTCATGACCCTCACTGGATTGAGGCGTAGGGTGGTGCAGGATGAGCTTACATCTGGCCATGTTATATCCTAGCGTTTTCTATTTGATAGATTTGGCTCTAAGGATAGTTACACACGACATTCTGGGGATTTCACCACACCGGAGGATCATTAGCGCATAGCCAGGGTGGATGTACTGCTATTATGCGTATTGTCATATGTATATATGCCACGGTATATGGATGAGTTTGACATAGGGGTTATCGTGGCAGTGAGAGCTCTCAGGGAGGGTCATACCATTCTACCGATGATCATAGCAGAGACTTTGAGGTCAGCTACATACTGCTGCACTTATCTAACATGATTGTTTACGGGTAGCTCGGTCATGCTGTACGTGTGGTTTATGTCACACTTGAGACCGATCGGCACTTTTAGATGGCATGGATATTGTTTCACCCATGATATAGCCATGTCGTACTCTTTTCAGCCTGCGGAGTGTTTGGACGCTATGTCTTGGTCGGTATTTTTGATGGAGATTAGTGATCCGTTTAGAATATTGTCATGTTCGGGGCTCAGCTCACCTTACAGCTTTATTACTCATGCTCCGGGCATGGATTACCTACATCTAGCTGGTTTTAGGGGCATGCCTATATATCACCCGATGGTCGTGATGTCGCAGTTTGACCAATTTCAGGTTTTTCATCCTTTTTAGGGGGCATTGGGCCCGCTTTTAGCTTCTCGATACCTTTCAGCAGAGTATCGATCCTGTGTGTATGCTTGTTCGGATCAGCATGAGATAGCTCCTTTCTCTATTATCCATCCGGGATGTTCGCCAGAGTATTCACCGTGGATGGAGATAGAGATTGCGTCGTCTACGGTAGTATCCACATTGTCGTGTAGTAATTCAGACGATGTAGAGCCCACGGAGTACGTTGATTCTCACATCAAGGATGAGCTATTTACTGGGTTGCCAGCATCTCCTTTATATTCTCCCCCGATTACTAGCCTTTGTTGTGATTCAAAGATTCAAAGACAATGACTTTGAGCAGAGTCTTCATCTGATGACCTTCGAGAGAGACAAGGCTAGAGCCTTGATGGGAGAGACGCAGCTCTGTTAAAGAGAGACGAGACATTAGCTTGTAGAGACGCCGCTATTGTAGAGCGAGATGAGGCTAGATTAGCTAGAGATGCAGTGATAGTTGAGCGGGATAGTGACATATCTGCCCGGGATGTAGCCGTCCACGAATAATAATCTTTGCAGGTGAGGTCCCTTACTGGCATGATGATTAGAGATGAGCACTTATATTGATGAGCATATGGTCACCATGCAGATAGCTGCAGATATGTTGGGTCGTGTGGATACCCTCGTACAGGATACCACAACTTCGCCTCCTTCTTCTGAGAGGGATGCCATGTTGGGCTTGTTAGCTCGCATATACCCTGACTTGTTGATGGGATTGTATTCTCCTGCACAGTTTAGCATAGCCATTTTTTCATGTACAGTTTACATTGTGTATATCAAACAATATTATATATAGCAGGGAAATATATTTTTGATCACCTCCCTTTTTAGATATGTCGGTTGCTTGCTTGATATTTTGCCTGCTTCTTCAGGACTTGTGATCACGGTGTATTCTAAATTCCTCCTGGATGGATGCACATTGAGTTGTCTCTAGATAGTTCAGAATGGATCATTGATCTATATGTATCCCTACCATCTTTGGTGTCTTGAGACTGGTTTCTGTATGGAAATGTGGAGAGGAGTATGGATTTCCTCTCTGAGATTGACCGCACCACAGATGGTCGCCAGTAACCCTATTTAGGAGGAGCCTAGTTAATTCCATCTCTTATGGATTGGTGTTGCTCTTTGAGGTACAACCACAACTTAGATGGTCACCGAATCTCCTATTTGGGAGGAGTTCAGGTAATTCCACCCCTTTGGTCTGAAGCCGAATAAAATGTAGTGGATTGAAGGATGATCCCAGTACCAGTTGAAAAGTGTTTGTGTTTTGGTAGGGGGTTAGACCGAACCATGAATGGCTGCCTACGTACTCCTATTGAAGAGGAGATCAAGTCTGCGTAGTTTGAACCTGGTGTAAGAGGTTCAACGCTGTATGTGGCAAAAAGGGTGTATGAATGTTTTTGTTGTTTTTGTTTTGGTAAGGAGAAAGGAGTAGAAATGTTTTTTGTTGTTTTTTGTTTTATTGTGACCGTGCCATATGAAATGGTTGCCTACGTACTCCTATTGAAGAGGATATCGGGTCGACGTAGTTCGCCCCTCAGGATGAGTTGAAAAGGGTGATCCCATGTGCAGGTCAGACTGCGGGGAAGAGAAAGTTTGATCCTAGGTTGAAGATAAACTGCAGGTGTGAAAAGTTTGATCCAAAGTTTGGGGTAACAAACTGTAAGCGCGAAAGGTTCAATCCCTAGTGGGATGACTGAAGTCGTAGGAATGAAGTGAAGCCAAGCTGCTGGCTCGAATAGTATATTTCCCTAAGGGGTAAAGTGTAGAAAAGAGTTGTATGTGGTAAAGGGTAAAAGAACCGGAATGACTGGTGATCTAATGATCCAACACCAGGATGTTTGCTTGATGTTAACTTCAGACATAGTACCATTTCATGGTGTCCGAGTTAATGAGTTGTGGAAATTCATCGCCATCCATTTCTTGCAATCTGAGAGCACCTCATGTCAATACTTACTTGACAACAAATGGGCCTTCCCAGTTAGGAGTAAATTTTCCCTTAGATTGATCTTTGTTGTCAATGATCTTTTTCAAAATCAAGTCATGTTGTTTAAACTGCCGTAGCCGGACTTTTCTGTTGTAGGATCTGGCGATCTTTTGTTGATATAACTGACCATGGAAGATAGTCGCCGTTCGCCTTTCGTCTATTACAGACAATTGGTGATACATGTCTTGTACACATTGATCTTCATCCAGTTGAGCGTTTATCAACACTCTGAGGGATTCCATTAATATTTCTACTTTTATGGGGAGTACTGCTTCCATCCCATAGGTTAATGCGTAGGGGGTTGCCCCAGTGGAAGTGCGCATTGAGGTTTTGTAGGCTAACAGAGTAAGAGGCAATAAGTCAGGCCATCCTTTGTGGTTGGCGGACATCTTTTGCATAATCTTCTTGATGTTTTTGTTAGCCACTTCAACATCACCATTCATCTTTGGACGGTAGATAACGGAGTTAAGATGTTTGATGTGGAATTTATAACATAATTCCTCCATCATTTTATTGTTGAGGTTCTTAGCATTGTTTGACACAATCACCTCGGGTTGTCCACGTTGACAAATGACATTGTTTTTGATGAAAGAAATGATGACTTCTTTGGTAACCCTGGGGAAGGAAGCTGCTTCTACCCACTTGGTTTTAGTAGTCGATCATGGTGAAGATAAATCGATGTCCATTACTGGCTCTAGGCTCAATGGGCCCGATAACGTCCATTCCCCACATTGAGAAGGGCCAAGGAGAACTCATGTTGTGGAGTTCCCGTGGAGGGGCGTGAATAGCATTCCCATGAATTTGGCACTGATAACATCTCTTAACATGGTCATCGCAGTCAGCTTTGAGAGAAATTCAGTAATGTCATGTCCTGAGGATCTTCTTAACAAGGAGGGGGCCACTCATGTGGGGGCCACAGACTCCACCATGGATCTCATCGATAAGCCTTTGAGCTTGGTCTTTGTCTAAACATCTGAGGAGACCTTATCCTGCATCTCTTTTATAGAGGGCATCTCCACTCAAGTAGAATTTCATAGCAAGTTGATGGATCCGCCTTTTCTCAGTCGGGCTCACCTCAGCGGGTGTAGATCAATCTTGTAGGTACTCCTTGATATTCTGATACCAAGGATGTTGGATTGGAGGTAGCTCATCTGATACTTCTCCAACGTAGTTCCCATAGGCTGGGGCCTTGTGCAGGGAAATTATGATGTTTGGAAAGTGTCCCTTGTCAGGTATTGAATCAAGGAGGCCAAAGTTACTAATGTGTCTGCATAGTCATTCCCATTACGAGGAATGTGTAGAAAGGAGATTTCTTCGAACTCCGAAACCATCTGTAAAACTTATCGATGGTAAGGCAGCAAATGTAGATCTTCGGTTTGATAGATTCCCGTGGATTATCCGATTACTAACTCCGAATCCCCAAAGACAATTAACCGCCTGATGCCCATTGAACGGACAAGTTTTAGCCCCATGAGATAGCCTTCATACTCAGCAGTGTTGTTGGTGCTGACAAACTGCAATTTGACGGTGACGGGATACTGCTCCCCCGTACCGGATACTAGAACTGCTCCAGCTCCAGAACCTTCCATATTAATAGCTCCATCAAAATACATCTTCCATGTTTGGCACGTACCATACTGATGGTGTTGTTGAACTGTCATTACTCCTTCATCGGGGAAGTATGTCTCCAAAGGTTTAAAGTCCCCTGAAGGTGCGGTGACCAGTTGATCCGCAATTCCTTGACCTTTGATTGACTTTTGATTCACATAGACGATGTCAAATTGTTGTAGGATCAACTGCCATCTAGACAGCTAACAATTTAACATGAGTTTATTGAACACGTACTTGAGAGGATCCACGCGGGATATGAAATGGGTTCTGTGACCATGGAGGTAATGTTGTAACCTCGTTGAAGGCCATACTAAAGCACAACAAGTCTTCTCAATCAGACTGTACTTGTGTTCAATGCCGCTGAATCTTTTGCTGAGGTAATAGATAGCTCGTTCTTGGCCTCTATCATCTTTCTGTCCCAGTATATAGCCCATGACATTGTCACTTATGGACAGGTACATGAACAGGGGAACATCATCCCTGGGTGGTACCAAAATAGGTTTTTTGCCGAGCTGCTTTGTGATCGTAAGGAAGGCCTTCTAGCAATCATCATTCCATTTCATGGAGGAGTTCTTCCTTAATAGCTTAAAGATTGGCTCACAGGTTGCGGTGAGTTGAGAAATAAACCTGCTAATGAAGTTAATTCTCCCCAAAAATCCCCGTATTTCCTTCTTTGTCTGAGGAATGGGCATTTCCGTTATGGCCTAGATTTTGGTAGGATCCAGCTCAATCCCTTTTGTGGCTGACTAGGAATCCTAGCAACTTGCCTGATTTAACGATAAAGGCACACTTGGCTGGATTCAACTTCAAGTTGTACTTACGTAACCTGTTGAATAGCTTCCTGAGATGGTCTAAGTGGTCCTCCTGCTTTCGGGACTTGACAATGATGTCATCAAAGTAGATCTCGATCTCTTTGTGCATTAAGTCGTGGAAGAGAGCCATCATAGCTCATTGATAGGTGGCTCCGGCATTGATGAGGCCGAATAACAACCGTCTATAGCAAAAGGTTCCCCAAGGCGTGATGAAAGCAGTTTTCTCACGATCCTCCTCAGCAACTATGATCTGATGGTACCTCGCAAAGCAATCAGCAAAGGAGTACATGCAGTATTGAGTAGTATTATCAATGAGAATATGGATAAATCGCACGGGAAAGCTGTCTTTAAGGCAAGCTTTGTTCAAGTCCCGATAATCCACACAAACTCGCACCTTTCCTCCAGGTTTAGGCACGGGAACGATGTTGGATATCTACTCAGGATATGTGGACACTATGATGATGCCAACTTGAAACTGTTTCATAATTTCTTCTATCACCTTTAAAATCCACTCAGGTTTCAATCGCCTGAGCTTCTGCTTGACTGGCTTGAATCCCTCTTTAATGGGAAGGTGATGAAGGACAATGTCAGTGGACAAACCCACCATGTCTTCATGAGACCATGCAAACACATCCTAGAATTGGGTTAGTAGCGTAACCATGTCATTCCTTTGGTTTGGGGTAAGGTCTGAACCAATCTGGATTAACTTAGGGCTTTCTAAGGTTCCAAGATTGAAGGAAGTGGTTTAATCAAGGTTGAGTTTAGGTTTGTCTTTGACCCATTCTTGAGTTTTTGGAGGCACCTCAATGTCCTGATGTATTTCCATCAAAGCTGAATTCATCCTACATCAAAGTTACAATCTTTGTGGAGAAGAGGCACCATATCAGCAAGTACAGGCACATCTAAATTCAGGGTCCTGAAACAAAATATGCTTTCACTTAGTATATATGAAAGGGTTTGATCATACAAAGTGTTAGCATGTACTGGCAAAACGACTGCTAATACTATACAGAAAAGTAAGCAGTTATGATATCTACAGGGCAGAAAGAGTTCCTGCCCATTTTACCCTTGTCGACCAATGCAAGGAGTGCTACTCCAATTGGCAAGGGCAAATTCCGGGTGGAATACAGTTATGGAGGGGTTGTCATCGTTCTCCTTATCCCGAATGTTGTCCATTATGTCTGGGCAATCATCGTATGGGGTGTATCTGTTTGTATGCTCGTCATGAACAATGATGCGTATGTCCGACATCATCCGGATGACATCTTATTTGATTCTTTGTTTCTCTTCTTCCACTTTGGGATCTGGAACAGAGATTTTCTTCGCCTTCACCGGTACCAGCTTGGGAAATAACATAGCCATTACGTTGGTTGGCACCTTTACCGAAGGTTGTGCGGACTCAGAATTCAAAGATGAAGATAATCGCCATGCGGCTGAAGCTGAAGGAATATGATGATGTTTATGAGGATTCCTATGACTAGAACTGACAGAATAGCCTAGTCCAGCTATCCTAGTTTGACTGGACACTTGAATGGGGTGCTTGATGCCTTGGTGATCTTTACCCAGCCCTTGTCCCAGCTGATGACCAAATGACATCATTTCTTGAGTAGCCGACATTACTTCGACAAAAATCATGGGCACGGGAAATGGCATTCCAATAGCATGGTATAGAGTGTCACTCACTTCCAATGTGACGAATGAGATTTTGTAATTTAATTTTAATATTTATTGAATTAAATAAATATTGTTCGATGATTTAATTATTGGATTAATTAATTAATTGATGAAATTGTGGTATATTAATTTAGTTATATGTGTTATATAGTTTTCTCGAAATATATTTTTGATTATTATGGTGTGGATTTGATATAATGTTATAGTTGTGGGTAATATTTACAAATTTTTCAAAGTAAGCAAGTGGTTATATAATATTCGATTGGTCGGGGAATATTCGTTTTAACTGGGAATATTCGTACGACGACACAATCATTGGTGGACCCCACAACGGAAGTATTATCGTAGTTAGAAAACGACAAAATTATCTTTCTATAAACATAACGGCGGAGGTGTTACCGTTAAAACTGTTGAACTACCCAGTAGTAAAAGTACAATAATACGCGTGGTTGCATAGTAGCACACGGTATTGATTATTGATGCTTACGTGAGAAGTCACTCAGTTATACTCAGTTATTGCTACAGTAATTGCTGCATCATATCTCTCATATTATTTATTCAATTATTGTTACAGTATCATCTGCATAATATGATATATTATTAAATCAATAATTGAGACGACAAAGTTATTCATATTATTATTTGTAATATTGACAATGTCTAGAAGTTCTATCAATGAGAAGTTTGGTCACCTAATTGCGCGCCAATAAGGAGAGCTCCTTATCGGAAAGCCCCCTCTTTTCTGGGAATGACCTGGTTGTTAAATATTGCGAATTATAATATTAATGATGAATAAGTTCGTGTTGATTAAAGATGAATTTTATAGATCCATTGTGTTGGAATTATTTGTGTTAGTGGAGATCGACATTTGTTTCGATAATAATTGATGTCTGGAGGTTATATTGTTCAATCGGGTATTCGGGGCACTTTTCGTGTCGGAGTACTATTCACGAGTTACTATTCACAGGGTACTATTCACCCGTAAAATATATTTCTTTTCGGTCCAAATCATTTTTCGGTACAATATTATTCTATGAGGAGATGTGCTAATTTTCAGACCGATGGTTGAAGATATAATAGTAAATCGATATGGACCGCTGGTGGAAAATTATAATAGTAAATCAATATGGATCACTGGTTTAAAGTTTTAATTGCAAATCAGTATGGACCGTTGCTTTAAGTTTTAATAGTAAACTAATATGGACCGTCCGTTTAAAAGTAAATCAATCTGGACCGTTCATGAATTAGTTACTATTCAGTCCATTCTCCTATAAATAGAAGCTCATTCCTTCATTATTTCTTACGAATTCACTGAAACTCTAGAGAGAGAAACTATAGAGAGAAATAAGAAAAGTATTCTGCTACTTCACTATTCCAATATCCAGTTTCTTCTAAGGTAAAAGATATTATTTGTTGTACTAGTAAGGGGTATTATTTCTTTCGTATTCATGAAGAGAACTTCTGTTATTCCATTCTTTATTATTATGTTGGAATAACTTTGTTTGCGACGACGTCTGACATACATAGTGAAATTCTTACATTATTCCATTCTTTATTATTACATTAGAATAACTCCGTATGCATGCGGTCTATCGCATGCACGGTGAATTCTGTTGTTATTCCATTCTTATTATTCTGTTGGAATAACCTGTTTATGCGAAGTACCGCATAAATGGTGAAATTCCTATAATATTACATTCTTTATTATTTACGTAATAATATCTTGTGCGTCGCGTTCGTACGGGACACGGGTTCCATTATTTATTATTCTGTCGAAATATCATGTCTGTGCGTTTACACCAGACCTGGTTCCATTATATATTATTCTGTCAGAATATCCTGTCTGTGCGTTTACGCTGGACCTGGTTCTATTATTTATTATTTTGTTGGGAATAACATATCCGTGCAGTCTATTGCACGCATGGTGAATCCTTCTGTTATTCCATTCTTTATTATTCTGTTGGAATAACCTGTCTATGTGGATTACCACATGCATGGTGAATTATCCTTCGTATTCATTCCTTATTAAATTATGAAAATGATCTGTCTTCGTGGAATACCGCATGGTGGGCAAAAATCCATTTGCAGTTTCATATATTCTATTATACTCAGTTGGCTTTGGCTTCTATACTCCATGAAATTAGTGGAATATCCTTAATATTTGCGCTTCATCCAGTATCTTTTCATGAAAATATTCTTCTGAGCATTCTTGAATTTTACTCTACAAAACAGTATCATGTTGACAATTTGGACGTTATTGGTTCCTTGATAAATTAATTTATAAATCTTTAAAAATTTATTCTTGAACTTGTTTTATTGAATTATTATGTCATTGTCATCATCCTCATGCTTATATTGTGATGAAAGTCATCTTTGGCTTACGTGCATAGATGGACTTGGTATGATTATGACCAGGGATTATTCGGTATAATCATAACCGTAATGTGATGAATGATGTGGTAAAAATCCTCATTGGCCTGTAGTTCATTGGTGGACAGTTGTTGGTATGATTATGACCAGGGATTATTCGGTATAGTCATGACCATTAATGATTACATGAATATCCTTGGCCGTGGAGCAGGGATGATTCGATTTTATTTATTAAGCTGAGTCTTAACGATAAAGTTAATGAAAAACTTTTTAAATCATAGAAGATAGTAGATTTTATACCTTACTTGACTCTTCTAATGGATTGCTTGATCCGCTGCATTTAAACTTGTTGTCTATTATATTCTATCAGTTTAACATTGTTGAAGGCTAATGATAATTTATTCTGCATTATCTTAGTCATAATATTTCTTACTGGGCTAGTTAAGCTCACCCTTTCTTTCACTGTTCTCTTCAGGAAATGAGAACGTATCTGGGACTAGTCGGGAAACAGAGTGATGGTCCTAGATGGTGCATTAGTAGTCATCACTATTCTATGAAATAGGGTGATAATAAATGTAATGAGGACTCCATTAAGTGTGGATATTGTCTAGATGACAATATTTGTATTAAAACTCACAGCCTATGTGTTGTCGTATTTTACACGACTGTTGTATAATTAAGTTGTATTTGTATTCAGTACCTTGTATCTGGCGACCCAATATGGGTGATGTATACCTATTATGGGGGCGTCACAATACTAACCTATACTCTACGCTTTGGGTAATTTCTCCAATCCAATTTTATTTACGTTGTTTAAGTTTTTCAAGAAAATGACTTTCAAGTTCTGTATAATCTTTGTAATTGGAAAAAGGAGTAAAGATTTTGTGTTATTATGTTAAGTATAACATGTTTTAATATATATCGTATAATTTCATATCATCAGTTTCATAAAAATATATGTCATAGATTGTTTCTAAATTACAGAGTATGAAAATATGGCCATATGGCCTTACATACCAAATTTAACACGATAATCATAAGTTGTATTATAAATTTACACATGTATGTGTTAATATGTTAACGTAGTATGTTTTTACTATGTTGTATGAACCATAACATCAGTTTTATAAAATATATGTAGTAGATTGTTTATTCAAAATTATAGAGTATGAAAAAATGGCCATATGGCCTTACGTACAAAATTTGATACGTCAATCATATGTTATATCATATATTTATACTTGTATATAATTATGCATGTTAAAACAAAGGAATCAAACTTTAAATGAATAGATTCGGTGTTATAATAAACCTATAGTTTTGATTTTCATGTTTTGTATTCAAAACTTTCAAAAATATCAAGAACAGTAAATTATATGTTTTGATTCTGCAAATTATGTGTTATAACATGTTAAAATCATGCTAGAAGGGTGGAGTAGTAAATATATGTGTATTACAGTGTTTGGGTATGGCTAATTTCGTGTAAGAGTAAATTAATTGGAGGTGTTGGCTATGTTCTGTGATTTTTCACGAATTGCAGAAGCTATTCTTTGATTCGCCGCATACAGCTTTTGATCCCATATAAAGCCCCGCCTTGTGCATTATAGAGAACAAGCATAAAAGTGGTGCCGCACCGCCACTCTGCCAAATGTCCAAACATAAAATTTTTAAAGTGTTCAAGTCCATGACTGTGATAGTAACCTAATCTAATGAACATAAAAATATGTTAGAAGTATAACGAGACGTTAAAATAAGTTATTAACATGTCAATAACACAGTTACATATGGATTGAATGATTAAACACATAGTTAACTTATTGTTCGTGAAGTGTAACATTATGTGACAATAAGTGTGGCAATTTGGCTAAGTATAGTCATAATCCGAGTTAGATGAAAAGAATGAACTTGTAATGACTAGTTACGTATAATTGATTGGTACTGTGAACATGAATGGTATGTAGGATTAAATCGATTGAGGAACAAGTATAATTAACGTGTAATCTACGCACGAGGCAAGTTTCCTAACCCTACTTGTTATATTATTCAAGTTTATAATTTACGTCGAGTAAATTCTCATTATTATTAATCAAGTTTAATTGTTATACTAAAGATTATTTATCTTTTCAAAGTATGATTCTGTTATACAATATTTGTTCTATTGTATACCTCTTGAGATTGTTATTCAATTTAAATATCATTTATTGTTGAACCTTGTTAGACTAGTGAGCCCTTATTGATTCGACTAGTCCATAGTTGATGAACATTCTAAATTTCAGAACCCTTATTGATTTATCCAAAACAAACTTCCTTTGTTGCGGACTCTAATGTCAAATTGAGATGAACAACCCTGCATAGGGATTTCTTATGCGTTAGTGTTAAGATATTGTGCATAGTATGGTACTAAGGGCTGATCCCCCTAAGTACGAGTAGAAGAGTCCATAGTCTTATGACTGTTAAAGGTTACAAGTATAATCCTTGATAACCTATGACATAGTTCAAGGTCTTATGACCCTCAGAAATCTTTTGAATTCTTGTTATTCATTCTTGATTCAAAAGTTCAGTTTTATTTCAGAAGTCTTTGATTCACTCGCATGTTATTATATATTGTTATTTCATTTTTATTCTTGTGGGCAATCATGCTCACTCTTGCATAATATTAACATTGCAGTTAAAAATGAAAGGTACGACGAGCCTTCTACTAGCAAAGGCAAGGGCAAGATTAACAAGTGATGAAGACTTGTTGTTTTATGTGATGATGTATTTCTGTTTTAGACTTATGTTAATGATGTGTAATATGATTAATTGTTTATGTTTCCACAGTTCAGATTTAAGGTAAGTATGACCTGGGATTTATGTATTGTTATGATGTAACTCCTTAAGGAGAGGATTTATTTCTATCTATTAATGCTTTTATTTAGTATGGGTAGATAGACATATGATGTTTGTATAGTGAACACCAAATCATGTGGGAATTAAAGTACCCATATTTGGGGGTGTCACATCCAAGACATGGAAACTGGCTGGGTCAACATCTGAATTAACGTTGATATATGGTATGTCACCATGTTGAGGAACTTCCGGTTCAGCGTTGACCGTGACTAGGCTATTGTTGATAATGTATTTCAGTTGTTGATGACGGGTGGAGGGGACTGCCCCGGCCATATGAATCCATGGTCTTCCCAAGAGTAGGTTGTATCCTGAATCTATCTTGAGTAGGTGAAAAGCCACGCAGAATGTATGGAGACCAATTTCGATTGGTAGCTCAATTACTCCGATCGAATTCTGGCGGGCTCCATCAAAAGCTTTGAAAACCGTATGGTTTCTCCGGATTCGATTGAGATTGACATTCATCTTCACCAATCTAGCATATGGACAGATATTTAGAGATGAACCTCCATCAATCAAGACTCCAGCTAGCATGTATCCGGAGGACAAAATAACAATGTGCAACGGCTTGCAGTAATCGGTCCCTTCGGGCAGTATATCTTCATCAGTGAAGGATATCACATTGTTGTTAAAAATGTGATCAACCAGATGTTGAAAATTTTCTACATCCACTGATTTTGGTAGATAGGCTTCTTCTGAAACCTTCAGTAAGATCTTCCGGTGATCCTCGGAAGTCAAGACCAAGTCCAGAATGGAAATTTGGTGTGGAGCTTCTTTTAAGCTTAAAACCACCTTGGCTCATTATGACCCATAGTGCGGAGGAATTTTTCAATCTTCTCCATGGGTATTTCCCCCTTTTATTTGATGGTAGCCTTCATCACCCGTTGGGGAAGATACAGTGGATTTTTTCCTTCGACACTGCAGCAGTTGTATGCGAGGTGGATCCTTTAGCTTCTCCATAATTCCATGGAACTTTTTTCAAGCTGACAATAGGATATTGTGCTCTGTATGGTAAATTGATTGGCTCTAGAGCGGCCACTTTCAAAGGATTGTTGCTTCCTCTGAGTTGAATTGCTGGTATGGTGAGTGGTTTGTTAGTCCCATCAGTTCCAGTAGATATGACTGCTACCAATCCCTTCCACTTAGTAGGATAGGTATTCTCACTCTCACGTGAAATGCAGTATCATAAATACGCTAGTTGCGGGACACCCTTTGTCAATTAGATTTTGGATAAGGTGGCGGAGTGCCCAGCATTCTTCTGTGCTGTGACCGTGAGAATGGGAGTGATATTGACATACTCAATCAGAATTGAACCGTTCCAGATGGGGATTAATTGGAGGGATAAGGGAAGTGATTCTTCCTTCATTGATTAGCATCTGCAGGATTTCCTCCATAGGTTGGCCCAGGTATTTAATTCCCTTCTATTGTCAAAATCCCGACGAGCATTGGCATTCGCTTCTTTGTCACTTTGTCCTCCAGCGTTTCATTTTCTGAAGGTGACGAGGGAATATTCATTACAAGAGGAAGGAGACTAGCATGCTTCTGGCTGACTAATTGGCGTGTTACTTGAAGCTTATAGGTCACCAGTTCTATCAATTGCTCAATTTGTTTGCATAGAGCTTTAATCTTACGTTCCATTATGAATTGGAACTTAGCATAATCCCATTTGTCAACTCCGTCTTTGGGGGTCTGGGATGACTCGCCGTTGAAATTGGAACTCTGTCCATGGATCCAATTAATCAAGTTGACCTCTTCTTCTTTGTGTTGAGGAAGAGGATTGTCTTGTACGTGAGGTTGATCTGGTTTGGTGACCACGATCTCACCATTGTCTATCAGGTCTTGGATGTTGTGTTTCAAGGCCCAAATATCCTGAGTATCATGTCCAGGTGCCCCAGCATGATAAGCATATTTCTGAGCATCATTGAAACCCCTTCCATTAGGGCTGGCTGGTTGAAGAAGGTGCGTGATTTTCTTAAGCGATTTCAGAAGAGTGAGAATATTCTCGAGTGAGTCCCCTAATGGTGTGAACACTCGAGGGCGTTTGACTTCTCCACCTTTTGTCATTGGAGGGTTTGAAGATTGTGCTTGAAAGGGAGTATAATTTCTCCTCTGGATAGGCATGTTCTGATTACCTCTTTGACCCTGTAGTATCATGGAAACATCTTCCTCTTATTTTTTATGGACCCTCCGGGGGTTGTTTTCATAATTTTTGGATTGCATGTGCTCAGCAACAGCTTTAAGGGCAGCTAGGTCTTGAATCTTCCCTGACTTCAATCCCATCTCAGCCATCTCCCTGTGTTTGATCATTTCAGAAAATGGCTTACCGATGCCAGCTAAGACTATTTCATAGAAAAGAGATTCTTGTATGTCTATGAAAGTCATGACCATTTCTGATTCTATCATGGAAGGAATAACTTGGGCAGCCAGACGCCTACACCTTTGAGCATACTGTCTGAAAGACTCATCGGACTGTTTCTTGACCTTGGTAATCTGATACCGGTCAGGAGCCATCTGAGACTAGAAACTGTATTGAGTGAGGAAGGCGTGTGCTAGCTCTTCCCAGCTATGGATCTTTGAGTTGTCTAATCTGGTATACCACGAACGGGCTTCTCCAGTCAGACTCTTTTGTAACAACTACATTCTGAACTTCTCGTCCTCTGCATATGATCCAAGTTCTCTTATAAACACCTTTAAATGTGTGTAAGGGTCTCCTAACCCATCATATTTTTTGAAGTCAGGAGTCTTAAACTTTTCTAGATAATAAACACCAGGGAATATACACAGGTCAACATATGACACACTCTCGTGTGCTCCAATCCCTTTGATAGCACGAAGGGCTTCTTCCATTTGAAGAACTTTCTTTCTGATGTCACCGGTGTCTGGATCTCCCATGAGATGGGTGGCATCATGAATTTTGTTGGTCGTATCCAACTGCAGTTCAGGTATCGTAATGACCTGAGTTCCCCCTTGTGTAGAGGATTCAGCATGTATGGTTATCTTTGGACCCTGAGTAGACTTGTGTTGTTCTTTAAGCAGAACAGCCAAATCTGTAATTTGTTTGCTTAATCCGTCGAATTCTTTGTGAGAAACTGGATTAAGGTCTGTCTTGTCAGATGACGAAATAATTGACTGTAGGCTCGCAGCCTTTTTGGATTTTGACCGGGTAGTAGGTCTGATTGTTTCCCTGCGAAAGACTTGCATAGTTTAGTCTTTAGGGAATGTGTAAATAATAACATACTATGTGATGTGTCCTTTTTAGGAATTTTATCCTGCAAAATGGATGTTAGTTGTTTGTAATACAGGATAGCATGTTAAATATGTAGGTGTACACATTTCTTCATATTTCTCATTACATGGAAATGAATATGGAATGAAATTACAAGTAATTGATTTTATAAGTAATTTAAAATGAGAAAGAATGAAGAGACTTTCCTCCGCGTTGGGTTTATCAAAGGCTGACCTATCTTAGGTAACTCTCGCGGCTTTTTGGCATGAAGGTTCCCAAATCATCGCAATTTACTCAACGGGAAATTAATCTGATCTTTCAACTGGAGCGAATTTGGGTGGTGCCTTTCCTGAGCCTCGTTGGAATTAGTCTTCCTACAAGTCCAGTAATCAAACACCGACAAGCTAGCCTTCTGGTGGAGGGACCACACAACATACATTCACATACAACGTGTCTCACCGTATGAAAATGATGACATGTGTGAAGCACTAATATCACAAGCAGATATGGTGCGAAGCACTAAGTGCAATAAGTAAATGCATTCGTACACATTCATCATAAATGTAAATGCAACATCCACACTCAAGTAGATAATAGTTTTGAAAAGTTTGAAATATCGGCTTAAGTCCTCTTACTAGAGTCCCCAGCATAGTCGCCACCTGTCGACGTCGGGATTTTTAGTTGTCCCTTTTCGTTACTTGTTCTTTGGTGTTCTCATGTTTGGTGAGATTTGTTTCAAAAAACAAGTGAAAAAGGTCCGACATGTATAATGTCGATGATGGACTGTTAAGAGTCGCCATTTGGTTTTTTAAATGGTTGTACCAACATAACCGAGAAAAGGTTTGCACATTGACCCAATGATGTGACACTATTGAACGGGTCGGTGAAACCGAGATTCATAAAGGTCTGGGGACTTGATTATGCGCAGGGAAGGTGTTAGGCACCCCCCGACATCCGTGTTACCACGGTGACTGCCACTTTTCAAGAAACTGTTATCTAAATGTGTGTGTGTGCATCAATATGCTGTTTATTTCGAAGTAATGCGAGGCCTCGTTCGCACCTATAAACACATGGTTTGAATTTATGTAAAAATTCAATTTTTAGCAAGATATGGCAGTGATGTTTTATAAAAGAGGTTTTTTAAAACCCTTATGCTCAATAGTAATTGAGATTACACTCCTATTTTATTAAGTGCTCGGCTTGATTGTTTTTATTTTCGAGATGCGAAGCATCTATAAGAAAATAATATACAAGATAATGCCGACTTCCTCGTGGGTATGAAAACCATCTGAGGAAATTCAGACATCGCAGATAAATTTACAAGCTGGTTTCAGCTGAAAATGTCCATCACAGGAACCGAATCTAGATCCAATAGACTGAATCTGTGATCACATGATTCCTAGGCTCACATGATGCTACAATTTGTATGAAAGCGATGGCGAAGTGTATATATATATATATATATATATATATATATATATATATATATATATAAAATTTGTAAATATATATATCTGAGACATGATCAACCACCACGAAGCACCTCCATGGGGATCGGAAAATGTAAATAAAGCGGTAAAAC
Organism: Panax ginseng; assembly: GCA_020205605.1. Lineage (NCBI taxonomy): Eukaryota > Viridiplantae > Streptophyta > Magnoliopsida > Apiales > Araliaceae > Panax > Panax ginseng. The sequence goes on along the minus strand of CM035146.1, from coordinate 54,508,670 downwards.
CATCAACCGCATACGGAGGGAGCTCCAGACGGACGTAAACGTAAATAAAGTTGTAAAAGCGATCAACTGCCACGAAATAAACTCCAGACAGGATGAAACGTAAAGAAATCTGTAAAAGCGATCAACCACCATGAAGTAAACTCCAGGTGGGATGAAATATATATATATATATATATATATATAACAAGAAACGCACTGGATGTAAAATCCAGACTCATCGAACAGAGTTCGACAACAGTTCATATATATATATATATATATATATATATATATATATAAGCAAGTAAATGCTCCGGATGTAAAATCCAGGCTCATCGAACAAAATCCGACACAGTTAATATATATAAGTATATATATATATATATATTAAAGTACTAAACACTCCAGACCGAAGTCTAGGCTCATCGAACAAAGTCTGACACACAGTTCATATATATATATATAAGTATATATATATATGAAAGCCAATAAAGGCTCCAGACCAAAGTCTAGGTTCAATCGACGCATAACTCGATAATGTTAGTCCATATATATAAATATGTATATAAATGTATATACAAACTGAAATAAAACCACGGACTGAAGTTTGGGAAAACACACACAACACGACTCTCAACGTGAAGAATGGTGCGTGCAAAGATGAAGAGAAAGGCTTTAAAGTGTGTGAGAAGGCTTGCAGTGGGCTGCCAAATAAGACTTCTATATCTTTAAAGGGATGAAAACTCAGCTCCCGTCGGTACAAAAGTAGCTATATGTGAGCTCACAAGTGTTTAAAATGAGAAAGCACTCAGTATAGAGAGAGTACAGAGCAAATTTGGCAGGGCTTCCTCTCCTTTTTTCTCTTACAAATGGCCACCCCAAGCCCTCTATTTATGGAGGGAGGAGCCACAGGTGTACCTGCAGCTAGGCCGCAAGTGTAATTACGGCTAGGCCGCAGATGTACCAATGGGGCTAGGTGCTTGAGATGTACTCATGACTACAGGTTTACTTTGGGCTTCATGGTCGCATCGTCTCGCAGTACATGCATGCAGGCACTATAATATCCGCTCGAACTTTCAGAATTACAATCCGGGCATCCAACTGAGGTATCTAGGACCTATTTCGGACCGTCGTTGTCGAGAGTTACACAATTGCATGGGATTAGAGGTTGTACGAAGTCAGGAAGATGGGACGGTGCCCTCCGGTCTTCAAGCTTCAAATTCTATCTGTTACCCTGCATAATACTCACTCTGGATTGGTTTTCCTTGATTCTTGTGGGACATTATTATGTAGAAATGTATGTGTGAGATGTTGAGACGATGGGATGTGGCGTCAAGGGTGGTGAGATGACGACTTTTCCCCTCACCGGGGTTATCGCCGGTTTGGGCTGATAAAGCAGACGTTGCTTAGAGTTATCGCTGAGATTGGACTGCTGCAAGTGTTGAAGGTCCTCAGTTTTATCTCTGAGGTGTGTCTGTCTTCCCGATGTTATCTCCGAGCCTTGTACTGAGCGCCTCAGTGTGAGTGCCGAGTTTGAGCCTGATTGCATGCATTTGAAACAAGCATTTCCGGGGTTATCGACGGAAATGCATTCCTTGGGGTTATTACCAAGGTTGGTAGCTACTACTCCCAGTGTTGGGACTGAGACTGGATACCTCGGGGTTATCTCCGAGATTAATCGGTCTTTTCCGGTGAAATTTCCGGTATTGGAACTGCATGCCTCGGGGTTATCTCCGAGGTTGGAATTGTTACTCCCGGTGTGTGTTCTGGGGTTGAGACTGAACTTCTGGTAGTATCCGGACTGGATGTGAACTGTCTTCCATGGTTATCTCTGAAAGACGAATCTGCATTCCTGCAAAGTCAGTGACAGGTGTGCAGAAAATTTTGAGTGTCTACATCTATGCTACGTAAATATGTAGAAGGCCCAACCACATTATTGAATTAGAACTAGATGAGATAGCGGTCAATTTAACGTGTGAGGAGATACCTGTCAAGATCTTTGATAAAAAGGAACATATTCTATGCTCAAAGGTTATACCTCAAGTCAAAGTTTTGTGGAGAAACCACGATATTGAGGAAATGACCTGTGAGTTAGAATCTGAAATGAAAATAAGGTATCCTCACCTATTCGACATACCAGGTACATACATCAATTTTGACGATGAAATTTTACAAGGAGGGGAGGTTGTAAAACCTGAACTTTTTATGAATAAAGATTTACTTTTAATGTGTTGATTTGATATAATGTTATAGTTATGGGTGATATGTGCAAATTTTACAAAGAAAGAAAGTTGTCATAAAATATTTGTTTTGGTCGGAGAATATTCTTTTTGTCGGAAAATATCCGTACGACGGCGTAATCATTGGTGGACCACATAACGAAATAACTGTCGGTTATTAAAAGTGACATAAATAACCTTTTTTATAAAAAATAACGGCAAAACTTTTACCGTTAACTGTTGAAATACCCGTTGATAAAAGTACAGTAATACGCGTTGTTGCAAAGTAGTACAAGATATTGCACAGTGTTTCTAATTATTGATTCTTACGTAAGAAGTCACTCAGTTTTATTCAATTATTGCAATAGTAGATGCATAGTATCTCATATTATTGATTCAATTATTATCACAGTATTATTTTCATAATATTTTATATTATTAAATCAATAATTGAGACGACACAGTTATTCATATTATTTTTTGCATTATTGACAATGTCTAGAAAGTTCTGTCTAGGAAGAAGTTAGGTTATTTAATTGTGTGCCAGTAAGGAGAAATCCTTATCGAAAAGTCCCCCTTTCCTGTGAATGATATGGTTGTCAATATTGTGAGTTATAATATTAATGATGAATAATTGTTGAAAGATTAAAATGTGTTTATTGAAGATAAGTGACTTGTGGTAAATATTTATTCAATTTTTGATATAAATAGAGGGGTTTTGTCATGAAGTATTTGTTATAAGTTTGGCTTATTACATGGACCCCTACTTACTCATTTTTCAAAATTGCCGGTAGAAAGTTGTCTCAATTTTGTTTTATTATTATTATAATGGTAATAAAACAAAAAACTTTTTATATAAAACAAAATACTTTTCATAATATATATAAAGTTATTTGTTTTATTAGATTATAATTAGAATATATTATATTACATTATATATAAAGTTTTTATTTTATTAGAATATTTTATTGCACAGTGATGAATAGTGAAATCAAATTTTAGCCGAATTCTTCGCCCGTGAAACTTTTACTGTGCGTCCGTGATTATTTTCTTAAATAGTGCCTTGATATTCTCCTATAAATAGGATGCTTAGTTAAGAAATGAAAATCACAGCAAAATCAGAGAATTCTTCTTCAATAACATTGTGCGTATTTCTTTCTAGTATAAGTATACTTTGAGTGTTGCTAATAGTGAAAGATTTCCTCAAGAATATCTCCGCTATACAAGTTAGATTTACTCTCCTATTAAGGTAACGGATATTATTTTCGTTCAATATTCATAAGGAATATTATTTTCTTCCATACTCAATAGTATGTAAATGATATTATTTCGTTTCATATTCCTAAATCTACACTTACTTTGATAAGTATTGCTTCTATAATCCCTGAAATTAGTAGAATATCCTTGAGTTTTGCGCTTCATCTAGTATCGTTTCACTGGAATATTGGTCTGAACTTTCTTGTTAAATTTTGATCTTTTCATGTTAGGATACTATTCATACGGTACTATTCATGGGTACTATTCATACGGTACTATTCATGATTACTGTTCACAATAGAATTAAATTTTCTTTTCTGTCCAAATTATTTTTGATACATGAATATCATTCTTGAATTTTACTCGACAATTACTTATCATGTTGACAATTTGAACATTTTTGAACTCTGGATAAATTGAATTATAAATCTCTAATATTTATCCTTGATCTCACTTGATTGATTCTTTATATCATTGTCATCATCTTCATGCTTATATTGTGGCGAAAGTCATCTTTATCCCATAGTGCATAAAAGGACTATTGATTGGTATAATTATAACCAGGAATTGTGTATTGGTATAATCATGACCTGTAATGTTACAGACAAATGTTGTGGTGAAAGTCCTCTTTGGCCTGTAGTGCATAGATGGACAATTGTTTGGCATGATCATGACCACTGGTGATACTAACGAATATCCTTGGCCCGTAGTGCATGGATAATTCGTTGATTTGAAATATTTATTGATTCATGTTACAAGAATAAAATATTGATGATGGACTTTTAAATCATAGAAGATAGTAAACATCATGCTCTACTTGATTCTTCTAATAGATTGTTATTTCTGATGCAGTTGTTGATCTAAAACTTGTTGTCTATTATATTCTATCATATTTTTCCCTGTTGAGGACTAAGAATAATATGTTCTACATTATCTTAGTCATAATATTTTTTACTGGGCTAGTTGAGCTCACCCTTTTCCTTTTGGTTCCATTGTTCTTCTCAGGAGGCGAGAATGTAGCTGGGACTAGTCGGGGAGTGGAGTAATTGTCCAAGATGGTTATTTTAGTAATCCTCACTATTTTGAAAAATAGTGTGACAATAATTGTAATGAGGATTTTATTTTAGTTTGGATATTGTCTACGAGACAATATTTGTATTAAAACTCACAGCGTATGTTTTGTCGTATTTTACACGATAATTAATAGTTGTATAAATGACTTTTGAATTTGAATTTTGTACCATGTATTTGGCGCCACAGTTGGTATCAGAGCTTAGGGATATGATCTCTGGTGGAGATCTAGGATTAGAACTAGGAGGGGAGAGATGAGTAAAACCTTTGCTAGTGTGTCCTACCTAAGTTTATTTGTTATTTAATTGGTCGATCAGAAGATAGGGATAATATGTGGCATGTCAATTTCTTTAATTAACCCTTTTTTTGTGACAGAATTTGAGAATGGCATCTAAAAATTTAGAGATAAGAAATGGAGCACATGCGACCATTGAGTCACCGCAAATCAAAAACCAGGATAATGTGCATCATGAAGGCAATAATACTCATGTAAATGACAACACCGACAAAATGATGAACGATGGGATGTTTAGGAGCTTTCTATAATTTATGCAACACCAAACGGGATAGACTCCTATTCAAAATGTCGGTGGAAATAATGGTAACTGACCGTTGGTCAATGTTAAGCAATTCAAAGAGTTGGGACCACCGGAATTTTTGGGAAAGCCAGAGCCACTTAAGGCAAAAGCATGGATTAAGCCGATCACCAAGATATTTGATGTCTTAGGATGAAAAGAGGGGCAAAAGGTTCCCTTCTCCACCTTTATGTTGCGTGAATAGGCAGATTATTGGTGGGAATCTATAAAACGCACTCATCTTTCTGCACTTCAGATGTCTTTGGAGATGTTCCAAGAATTGTTCAACGACAAGTATGTTGGGAGATTGCATATTTAAATTTGATGTTGAAAGTAAATATTCATGATTATGTGTAAAGTCCTTCAAGGAATATATGTACAAGACTTAGTGGCCGATCAAATTTGTTAGGTTGATCTAAGCTTCTAATGTTTATCATTCTGTAAATGAATGTATAGATGAAGAGATCAAAGCTGTTAGGTTGATCTATGTCTTGAGATGTAATAGATAGGCTTCAAAAAAATCGTAGTCTATCGAACTGATCAAGATATTGCAGAAGCCAAGGAAAAATTATAGAGCATCGAGAATCGTAATGTGTCTTCCCTGAAGGAGCTCTCCTAAAATCGTAGAGTGGTCCAAACATTTGCCGAGCCAACTCAGAGATCGTAGTGTGCTCTCAGAAATGTAGAGTTTGCAAGACAAGCAAGTGAAGATCGTAGTGTGCCAGTACTTAAGAGAAATTGTATTGTTCTCATTTTCCAGTATAAGATCAAGCACCAAGGTGGCAAGACACCACGATCAGAATCATAGAGCATCATCTGCCTGTGTTAGAAGCATTGAGCCTTGCCCATTTTTTAAAGAATAAATCCTAACAAATGTGGAATGGATTATAAACGTTGAATCCCTTGACAGTCCCAATGTCACAACAGTCATCCTGAATATACATCAAGGAAACGTATTGAAGAAGCTAAGAAAAGTACTTTAGATCAGTAGAAAACACCTTTTCAGGTGTTAGGTGAGATAGTAGTCTGTTGTGTCAGTGGGTCAGATTGCTAATCAGAAGATGTGTAGAAAAGTCTCCATCAAAGCTCAGAAATGTCAAATGCTTTTAATGCTTCAACGGATGTCTTCAACATATACATTTCAAAGACCTAATATATGCAAAACATCAGCAGATGATAGAACTAAGCAAGCATTGAACAAAACGTTGAAGAACACTCAACGCTCAACTCTACGATCTGAAAAGAGAAAGCTTGCTCAGCTACTCAGTTCTTTTGAATAAAAGCTTAATGACAACTGAGTAGCACCATTCAAGAACTCATCAACTACTATCAAATGAAGTAAGAAGTTCCAAGTAAGAAAGACTTGAAGAGTTCTAAGTGAACTGTGAAGAACCAAGTCTGCTGGACTTGAAGAGTTCAAAAGTGAACTGAGAAGTACCAAGACTACTGGTCTTGAAGGAATCTGTGAGATTCAGAAAGTGTAAAGATATCCTTAGTGGATTTCTTACTCGAGGAGTAGAAGAGTGGACTAGGAGCTTTAAGTGCTCTAAACAACTTAAAATCGTCGTGTCTCTTACACTCTTGTTATAACTGCTATAACTGTTATAACTATTATAACTGGCTCACTCTCATTAACTCACTACATCTAAAAGGGAGAACAAATAAATCTTAATTCTGCTATGTTTGAATCATTAACAAAACTAACAAAGTATTTTGAAAAGAATTTAAAATATGTATTCAATCCCCCCTTCTAGATAATTATTGTGCCTCTGGGAACTAACAATTGGTATCAGAGAAGGTTCTATCAAGTAGCCCACAAAGCTTAAGTAGATCCATTGGCACATCTGATAAGCGAATCAAAGACTGGAGGAGGCAGTAAGCCACCTATGTGCAACAAAGACAAATTTGCCAACTGGAAAGTTCAGATGCAAGCATACATGGATTCAATTGATGAAGATCTATTTGAAACTATTCAGAATGGGCCCTACATTCCTATAAAGCTTGCACCAAATACAGAAAACCCAAACAGAATTCAGGTCAAGGTCAAAGAAGAATGGACAGACAACAAAAAGAAAGTTGTTCAACTCGACAAAAAGGCCAAGAACATTTTGTTCCAATCTTTAGAAGATGATTTGTTTGAAAATGTGGTCAATAGAAAAACAACTAAGGAGGTATGGGAAGCATTGCTCATCATGCATGAAGGAACAGAAGAAGTCAGAAAAAACAAGCAATTTTTCCTAACTCAGCAATATGAGATGTTTGCACACGTTCAAGGAGAAAATGTCACTTCCACCTACGAAAGACTCAATGTACTGCTCATCTTTCTCCGACCCTATGGTAAGATCTATCCAAATAAAGATCTAATCATAAAGTTCATGAGAGCTTTACCAAGCAAGTGGGATACAAAAACCACGGCCATCAGAGAATCAAAGAATCTTCATGAAATGACTGTTCAACAGTTATATGGCAACCTTCTTACATATGAACTGGAGCTAACTCAACGAGCAAAAACTCTATCTGAAGGAAGAAAGAAGGATAAAGGTGTTTCTCTCAAAGCAATTGACAACATCTCCAAAGCCAATATTGAAAATGACTCTGACTATGATGAAGATGATGATGAAGACTTTGCAATGCTGGTAAAAAGACTTAGAAGGTTCATGCATCAAGGCAGAATTAGCAAACCAAAGAAAGTCAACAACTACAGCAGCCAGGAGCAGATAAATGACCTATTCTACAATTACAAGAAGCCTGGCCATTTCATTGAAAACTTCAACAAACCTCTTAGAGAAGAACTGAAGAAGAAATAACATTAAAAGAAGGAATTCAAAGGCAACAAAAGGCCTCAGAAGAAAGGCAAAGGTCTTGTAGCTGGAGGATCGTGGAGTGACTCAGATAATGACTCAACTCCCGAATCTGGAGATGATGAAGATCCTCAAATGGCAAATCTTTGCCTAATGGCCAAACATGCTATGGATAAAAAGAACTCCAACATTCATGAAGTAAGTATAGATGAGGTATTTGACTTTAACTCTCCTGATACAGACATTGATGATTTAAGAACTGCACTGCATGACATAACATCTGATCTGCATTAATACATGAAATGGTTCAGAGTTTTGTCCAAAGATTATTCACTTCTTCTAAAGGAGAAAGAGAAATTTCCGGGAGAACTAGAAATAGCCCTTCTAAGTACTAACTCTCTCTCCAAGTTTGAGGCTGAAAATAAGCTCTTAAAATAGACCAATGAGCTCCTAACCTCTAAAATTGAGGAACTAGAGAGGATAATCTCTACATGGAATAAATCCTCTTCATCTATGGACTCCCTGATCTCTAGTCAAAAGAACAGGTTTAGGCTTTGGGGAATCCACCCCAGAGCCGTATGTGGAAAATATAAATGAAACTAGCCCTAGTAATGCTTCAAGTGTCAGTAGAGACATTATATTTATGAAATCGTCATAGAAGGAAGAACTAGTCCAACCCTGCTCTTCTAATTCAATCCATATTCCAAGGAATAAAGGATCTCATGCTGGCCTGGGTTTGAGAAAAGAGAAGAGTAACCTAGCCACTACTTTCCAACCTCGAAGGATCGTAGAGTCGAGTAAAATCAACTCAACGGGTCAACTGGGAAGGAACAGTAAAGGAAAGGTACACTCACAAATCATGAAACACAAGGAAATATGGAAGAAGGAGAACCAGTTTAAAAGAAGGATGGCTGAGAACCCACATAAGTCCAAATAGAGGAAGAATCCAAACACACACACAAGCATGCATCATATTAGATGTTTTGTATGCAATAAGGTTGATCATAAGGCTACAATGTGCTATCATAATCCTATGCATGTGAGACCCAAAATCAAGCAGATTTGGGTTCCCAAGGGCACTAACAAAGTAGGACGCATTCAAGTATGGGTACCAAAATGAAAGTTTAATATTACCACAGGGACATAGCTCCACGATCACAACCTAGTATCTGGACAGTGGATGCTCAAGGCACATGACTGGGAACAAAGCCCTTCTGTCTAACTACATAGAGAAGGAGGGTCCTTCAGTCATCTTTGGAGACAATGGCTCTGGCAAGACACAAGGATATGGCTCAGCTGGGAATGGTGCAGTGTCCTTCAGTAAAGTAGCCTATGTGGAAGGACTACAACACAATCTTCTGAGCATAAGCCAACTCTGCGACAAGGGTCATCAAGTCATATTCCTCAACAATCAATGTCAAGTCAGAGATCTGAAGACATCCGGTATAAAGCTAACCGAAACAAGAGAAGGAAATGTCTATGTAAGACCCAACCTTTTATGAATAAAAATGAATTTTCTATAAATATCATTTTTGAATATTATGGAGTGAATTTGATATTATGTTATAGTTGTGGGTAATATTTATAAATTTTGAAATGTATGCAAGTTGTTATATAATATTCGATTGGTCGGGGAATATTCATTTTAACAGGGAATATTCGTACGACGGCACAATAATTGGTGGACCCCACAATAGAATTATTGTCGGATTGAGAAAACGATAAAAATATATTTTTATGAAAATAACGGCGGAAGTTTTACCATTAATATTGTTGAACTACTCGGTAGTAAAAGTACAGTAATACGTGTGGTTGCATAGTAGCACACGGTATTGAGTATTGATGCTTACGTTAGAAGTCACTCAGTTTTGTTTAATTATTGCCACAATAGTTGATGTAAATTTTGTTTATTTTATGAACCGCATTTAACCATTTTTCAAAATAATCGATAGAAATTTATTCTTTATTATAAGGGTGGGGGCCACATGTGGAGTAAATGGATGAAATGAAAATGGGGTGGGGGGGAGGTAACGTAATAAGAAGGGAATTGATATTATATATATATATATATATTTAAAACATGTGTTTTTATATATTTATATATATATATTATATGTTTGTTTGTTTTTTTTCTTCCTTTTACATTGAAATTCAGTAAGCTTGACACCCGTGAATGCTACACTTGATCCGTGAAATTTTTATTCGGTGCACTGTGATCAAATAATATCCTCCAAATTCTCCTATAAATAGAAGCTCATTCCTTCATTATTTCTTACGAATTCACTGAAACTCTAGAGAGAGAAATTATAAAGAAACAATAGAAAACTATTCTGCTACTTCCCTACTCTTATATCCAGTTTCTTTTACGGTAAGGGATATTATTTCTTTTGTATTAATAAAGAGAATTTCTGTTATTCCATTATTTATTATTCTGTTGGAATAACCTGTATACGCGGGCTACCCTATATTTGGTGAAATTCTTCTTTATTCCATTCGTTATTATTCTGTTGGAATATATTATTCATGTGTTTTCTGTGGGACTGATTCCACCTTTATTATTACTCGTTGGAATATCACATGCATGCGTTTTACATGGACACTGGTTCCGTTAATTATTATTCTGTTGGAATAACCTGCCTGTGCGTTCTATCGCATGCCTAGTGATTTCTTTTGTTATTTCATTCCTTATTATACTCAGTTGGTTAAAGTTTTGACTTTTATACTCCATTAAATTAGTGGAATATCCTTGATATTTGTGCTTCATCTAGTATCTTTTCATGGAAATATTCTTTTGAGCATTCTTGAATTTTACTCTACAAAGCAGTATCATTTTGACAATTTGGACGTTTTTGGTTCTTAGATAAATTAATTCTTGAACTTGTTTTATTGAATTCTTATATCATTGTCATCATCCTCATGTTTATATTTTGTTGAAAAAGTCATATGTGGCCTATAAGTGCATAGATGGACTTGGTATGATTATGACCGAGGATTATTGGTGTAATCATGGATTAGTAATGTTACAAATGATGTGGAAAAAGTCCTCATTGGCACTGTAGTGCATTGATGGATGAGTTGTTGGCATGATCATGACCATTAATGAATACATGAATGTCCTTGGCCCGTAGTGCATGGATAATTTGTGGTCGTGATACTAAAGAATATCCTTGCCGTAGTAGTGCGATTGGTGATTTGATGACGTGGATTATTTATTAAGCTGAGTCTCAGCAATAACAGTGATGAAAAAACCTTTTAAATCATAAAAGATAGTAGATTTTATTTTTTACTTGACTCTTTTAATGGATTACTTGTTCCGTTGCAGTTAAACTTGATGGTTGTTATATTGTATCAGTCTAACACTGTTGAAGACTAACGATAATTTATTCTGTTTTATCTTAGTCATAATATTTCTTACTAGGCTAGTTGAGCTCACCCTTTCTTTCACTGTTCTCTTCAGGAAATGAGAATATAGCTGGGATGAGTCGGGGAACGGCGTGATGGTCCAGAGGATAGCATTAGTAGTCCTCACTATTCTGTGAAATAGTGTGATAATAATTGTAATGAGGACTCCTTTTGAGTTTGTATACACTCTAGTAGACAATATTTGTATTCAAACTCACAGTTTATGTTTTGTTGTATTGTACACGACAGTTGTATTATTAAGTTGTATTTGAATTCTGTACCATGTATTTGGCGACTCAAGATGGGTGATGTATACCTAATTTTGGGGGAGTCACAGTTGGTATCAAAGCTTAGGGATATGATCCCTGGCTAAAATGTGAGACTAGAACTAGAAGGGGAGATACGGGAAATTCCTTCACTAGTATGACCTACCTAAGTTTATTTAGTATTTAATTGGTCGGTCAGAGTATAAGGATAATATGTTATATGTTATTTAACCCCTGTTTTGTGGCAGTATCTGAAAATGACATCCGAGAATGTTGAGAATAGCAATAGAGCACAGGAGACCGTTGAGTCTCCATAAATCAATAATCAGGATAATGTGCATCAGGAAGGCAACAATCCTCAGGCAAACAACAACACTGACCAGATGACGAACGATGGAATGTTCAGAGGCTTTATACAATTCATGCAACATCAGGCAAGAGCGGCTCTTATCCAAAATGCAGGTAGAAACACTGGAAACTCTAGGACGTTCACCGCTAAATAGTTCAAGGAGCTGGGACCACCGGAGTTTATTGGAGAGCCAAAACCACTTAAGACGGAAGCATGGATAAAGCAGATCACCAAGATATTTGATGTCTTGGGATGCTCCGAGGAGCAAAAGGTGCCATTTGCCACCTTTATGTTGCGAGGAGAGGCGGATTATTGGTGGGAATCGGTAAAACGTACTCAACCTTTCGCACTAAAGATGTCTTGGGAGAAGTTCCAAGAACTATTCAATGACAAGTACTTTCCTGAAAGTATTAAATCATATAAAAGAGGTAGAGTTTATCAAGTTTGGAGCGAGAATAACATGACAAGTGTCACGATGAAGCTAAGTTTGCCGAGTTGTCCCGGTTTCGCCCCACTTAGTTGATAATGAAAGAGAATGACGCGGATGTTTTTAAGAGGTTTGAAGCCGGAGATACGTCAATATCTTATTTCTCATAAACTGTGTTTGTATTCAGATGTTGTAAATAGGGCTCAGTTAGTGGAGCGTGATAACGACTCAACGCAACCAAGAGAAAGCAACTGACAAAATGATAATACCAGTGAGAGCAGTCATCGAAGTGGTGACAACAAGCGTGGAGGTAATCAACATGCCAGATATGGTAACCACTTCGGTGGTAATCAGGGCCAAAGCAATAAGAATGGACATTTCAAGAAGAGTAGATTCAACAATGATGGAAAGACGTCAGCACCAGCACCCGTTGTTAAGGAAGGAGAATGACCACCTATCATATGCTTCAAATGCGGAGGGGAGGGACACATCAGTCCAAACTACGCGATGTCATCCAAAGCATGTTATAATTATGGAAGAGAAGGTCACTTAGCCCAACTTTGTCGTTCACCGAAGACAAGTTCAACTAGGATGGAGGCACCAAAGGCCGTCCCAGAAAAGTCAAAGCAGGTAGTACAAGGAAGAGCGTTCGTTGTGACCTCCTAGAAAGAAAGGAACCTGAATGAGGTTATCACGGGTAAGCTTATCAAAACTCTAGCAAAGTTTATACCTTATTTGATACCAGTTCTACCTATTCTTTTATTTCTCCTACTTGCGCTCAACGATTAAATTTGACTCCGGAGAAATTAGACTTTAACTTATCTGTTGAAACTCCGTTGGGAGAAACCTTCATTACATCCACTGTTTATAAGTCTTGTTTGGTTCAAATCGGTACCCTCATATTACCTGCCGATCTTATTTCATTAAAAATACTTGCATTTGACGTAATTCTAGGGATTGATTGGTTAACTACTCATCATGCAAAAATTGATTATTTTCGTAAGGTTGTTAGCTTTCATATTCCTAACCAATCTGTTATGCAAATTCAAGCCACCAAACCATTAAAATCAATCACTGTCATCTCAAGCCATAAAGCTATTCGTTTATTGAAAAACGGATGTCAAGTTTTCTTAGCTCATGTCACGGATCTAAACAAAAATACGTCAGTTTTGAATGATATTTCTATTGTTAATGAATTTCCTGACGTATTCCCTGAAGAACTTCCTGGGCTACCCCCAGAGCGTGAAATTGAATTTTGTATCGACCTTGAACCTGGTACAAAACATATTTCCAAAGCACCATATCGAATGGCTCCTATTGAACTTCAGGAGTTAAAGACCCAACTACAGGAATTGTTAGACATCGGTTTCATTCATCCTAGTACTTCTCCTTGGGGTGCTCCTATTCTATTCGTGAAAAAGAAAGATGGGAGTATGCGACTTTTTATTGATTATCGGGAGTTAAATCATGTCACCATCAAAAATAGGTACCAGTTGCAAGGAGCCAAATTCTTTTCAAAGATTGATCTTCATTTCGGATATCACCAATTGAAGATTAGAACCGATGACATTCCAAAGACGGCCGAACTCGAGACGGGCATTATGAATTCCTAGTCATGTCCTTTGGATTGACTAATGCTCCTGCTGCCTTCATGGATATGATGAACCGAGTATTCAAGGAATATTTGGATCACTTTGTGGTCGTCTTTATTGATGACGTCCTCATATATTCCAAAACCTGTGAAGATCATGAGCAACACTTGAGGCTGATACTCCAAAAGCTTCGTGAATATAAGCTTTATGCCAAGTTGAAGAAATGCGAGTTTGGCTTGAATTAGTAGCATTTCTTGGGCACGTGGTATCAAGTCATGGAGTATCTGTTGACCCAGCAAAGATTGAAGCTATTCAAAGCTGGGAGCAACCTAAATTCGTAGCTTTCTCGGCTTAGCTGGTTATTATTGGAGATTCGTAGAAGGGTTTTCTCGAATCACTACTCCATTAACTCAGCTGACTCAGAAAGATACAAATTTCGGTTGGAGCAAGGAATGTGAGAAGAGTTTTCAAGAACTCAAGAGGAGACTCATTTCAAGACTGTTCGACAATACCATCCGGTTGAGAGGATTTGTCATCTACTGATGATGCTTGAGCAAAAGGGTTAGGATGTGTTCTCATGTAACATGGGAAAGTCATAGCCTATGCCTCACGACAACTCAAAGAATATGAAAGGAATTATCCTACTCATGATCTAGAGTTGGCAGTTGTTGTCTTCGCACTAAAGATTTGGAGGCATTACTTATATGGGGAGAAAGTGGAGATCTTTACGGATCATAAAAGCCTCAAATATTTCTTCACTCAAAAGGAACTCAACATGCGACAATGACGTTGGCTTGAACTGTTGAAAGATTATGATCATACCATCCAATACCATCCTGGAAAAGCGAACGTGGTAGCTGACGCATTGAGTAGAAGATCATATGCAAGTGCGAATGCGATATTGTCAACTCAAAGGCCCATTTTGTGTGACTTACAAAGGATGGAGATAGAGTTAAAGACTCCAGGGACCCATGTGATGATGGCGAATATACGAGTAGAACCAAATTTAATTGATAAAGTTAAAAGTCGCTCAAGCTACTGGACCTAAAGTCGATGCGTATGAGGAAGAAAGTGCAAGAAGGTGCTATCTATGGGAAGAAAGAATCGATGAAGAAGGAATACTTCGAGTCAACTCCAGACTTTGTGTTCCTAACGACCCTGATTTAAAGTATAAAATCATGATGGAGGCGCATAACACACCGTTTGCAATCCATCCTTGGAGTACCAAAATGTGTCATGATATTCGTCATACACTTTGGTGGAGCAATATGAAGAGAGAGATAGTGCTGTTTATCTCAAGGTGTCTAACATGACAACGAGTCAAGGCGGAGCATCAAGTACCAAAAGGTCCATTGCAACCACTTGAAATTCCAGAATAGAAGTGGGAGCACATTACCATGGATTTCGTTACTGGTCTTCCCAAAGTTTCTCAAGGCATAGATGCGATTTGGGTCATTTACTGATAGATTGACCAAGTCTGCTCATTTCTTACCGATACGAGAAACTTATACACTTGAACGTCTTGCTCGTATGTACATAAACAAGGTTGTAAGATTGCATGGTATGCCAGTATCCATAGTTTCTGATCGAGACCCAAGATTCACTTCAAGATTTTGGGTTAGTTTGCAAAAAGCTATGGGCACGGATTTACGATTTAGCTCGGCATATCATCCTCAGACGGACGGGAAGTCGGAGAGGACGATTCAAACTCTTGAAGATCTATTAAGACTCTGTGTCCTTGACTTCAAGGGAAGTTGGGACAAGTTTAAACCATTGGTGGAGTTTTCCTACAACAACAGTTATCAAGCAAGTATTAGCATGGCTCCATTCGAAGCATTGTATGGAAGGAAGTGTCGTTCTCCAGTATGCTGGGATGAGGTGGGAGAAGCAACGTTGTTGGGACCGGAGTTGGTACGTATGACTACAGAAAAGATTCAAACGATCCGATAACGTATAAAAACCTCACAAGATCGATAAAAGAGTTATGCTGATTTTCATCGAAAGGATGTGGAATTCGATATAGGAGATCATGTGTTGTTACGTGTTGCTCCATGGAAAGGAGTTACGAGATTTTGAAAGAGAGGAAAGCTCAATCCTCGATTCATAGGCCCATTTTTAATCCTCGATCGAGTAGGAACTGTGGCCTATAAACTCGCTTTTACCGCCAAGTATGTCTCGTGTTCATAACGTTTTTCAATATCCATGTTACGTAAATATGTAGAAGACCCGAACCACATTATTGAGTTAGAACCGGATGAAATAGTGGAAGATTTGACGTATGAAGAGGTTCATGTTCAAATCTTGGATAAGAAGGAACATATTCTACGCTCCAAGGTTATACATCAAGTCAAAGTTTTGTGGAGAAACCACGATGTTGAGGAAATGACTTGGGAGTTAGAATTTGAAATGAAATCAAGGTATCCTTACCTCTTCGACATACCAGGTACGTACCCTAATTTCGAGGGTGAAATTTTATAAGAAGGGGAGATTGTAAAACCCCAACTTTTTGAATAAAGATGAATTTTCTGTAATTATCATTTTTGAGTATTGTGGAATGAATTTAATATAATGTTATAGTTGTGGGTAATATTTACAAATTTTACAAAATATGCAAGTTGTCATATTATATTCGATTGGTCGGGGAATATTCGTTTTAACAGGGAATATTCGTACGACGACCCAATCATTGGTGGACCCCACAACGGAATTATTGTCGGATTGAGAAAACGATAAAAATATCTTTTTATGAAAATAACGGCGGAAGTTTTACCGTTATCTTTGTTGAACTACTCAGTAGTAAAGTACGATGAATGGCGTGGTTGCATAGTAGCACACGGTATTGATTATTGATGCTTACGTTAGATGTAAAACCCCAACTTTTTGAATAAAGATGAATTTTATATAATTATCATTTTTGAGTATTATGGAATGAATTTAATATAATGTTATAGTTGTGGGTAATATTTACAAATTTTGCAAAGTATGCAAGTTGTCATATTATATTCGATTGGTCGGGGAATATTCGTTTTAACATGGAAAATTCGTACGACGGCTTAATCATTGGTGGACCCCACATCGGAATTATTGTCGGATTGAGAAAACGACAAAAATATTTTTATGAAAATAAGCGGCGGAAGTTTTACTGTTAAGCTGTTGAAACACCGGTGTTAAAAAATGATGAATACGCGTGGTTGCATAAGTAGCATACACGGTATTGATTATTGATGCTTACGTGAAAAGTTATCTCAGTTTTTTTTTTTATATATATATATATATATATATATATATATATATATATATGATTGATATTTTTATATATTATATATGTGTAATTTGACAAGTGGGGTGGGAAGAAAGGCTGTTATGTGGGAATGGGAGTAATAATTAGTCAAGTGATGGGAGATTTTGTCAAGTGGGTAGAAAATTAATTGGTGATGATAACATGGGGGTGTATTATTCCATTATTATATGTATGCAGGATTGAAAATCTTGGCAGATGGAATCAATTGAGTCACAGGCCATGATAATTGTCTACACATGTTTTATATTATATATATTTAAATATAATATATTATTTAAAAGATTTGACTTTAATTATGGTCCGTCAGATTAAAGTAAATCAATCTGGATCGTTCACAAGTTAGTTACTATGCAGTCCATTTTTTTATAAATATAAGCTCATTCCTTCATTATTTTCTTACGAATTCACTGAAACTCTAGAGAGATAAACTATAGAGAGAAAGAAGAAAGTATTCTGCTACTTCACTACTTATATATCCAGTACTCTTCTCCACAAGGTAGGGAATATTATTAGTTGTATTCGTAAGGGGTGTTATTCTTTCTTATTCATGAAAAGAACTGTTGTTATTCCAATTCTTATTATTCTGTTGAAATAACCTGTATACGCAGTCTACCCTATACTTGGTGACATTCTTCTAGTATTCCATCTTTACTATTCTGTTGGAATATCCTGTCTGTGCGTTTTACGTCGGACTTGGTTCCATCTTTATTATTATTACATTGGAATATCTGTCTCTCTGCATTTACGCGGACTGATTCCGTCCTTATTAGTATTCATTGTTGAATAACGTGTACATGCAAAGCACCGCATGCATGGTGATTTCGTTGTTATTCCATTCTTTATTATTACATTGGAACATCACGTCGGTGCGTAATTTCTTTGACTGGTTCCGATTATTTAGTACTCTCTTTGGAATAACTTTGTCTACATGGCACATACCATGCATGGTGATTTCGTTGTTATTCCATTCTTTATTATTCTGTTGGAACATCCCGCCGATGCAATTTACTTTGACTGGTTCCGTTATTTAGTACTCTCTTTGGAATAACTTTGTCATCTGGCACCGCATTCATGGTGATTTCTTTTGTTATTCCATTCTTTATTATACTCAGTTGGTTAAAGTTTTGACTTCTATACTCTATGAAATTAGTAGAATATCCTTGATATTTGCGTTTCATCCAGTATCTTTTCATGGAAATATTCTTCTAATCATTCTTGAATTTTACTCTACAAAGCAGTATCATGTTGACAATTTGGACATTAGTAGTTCTTGGACAAATTAATTCTTGAACTTGTTTTATTGAATTCTTATATCATTGTCATCATCCTCATGTTTATATTATGTTGAAAGTCATTTGTGGCATGTAGTGCATAGATGGACTTGGTATGATTATGACCAGGGATTATTCGGTATAATTATGACCGTAATGTTACAAATGATGTGGTAAAAGTCCTTGTTGGCCCGTAGTGCACTGATGGACAGTTGTTGGCATGATCATGACCATTAATGAATACACAAATATTCTTGGCCCGTAGTGCATGGATAATTGTGGTCGTGATACTAAAGAATATCCTTGGTCAGTAGTGCGAGGGGTGATTCGATGATGTGGAATATTTATTAAAATTTGAGTCTCAAATGATAATGATGATGAAAAACCTTTTTTAATCATAAAAGATAGTAGATTTTATTCTCTACTTGACTCTTTTAATGGATTGCTTGTTCCGCTGCAATTAAACTTGATGTTGTTATATTTTATCAGTTTAACATTATTGAAGGCTAACGATAATTTATTCTGCATTATCTTAGTCATAATATTTCTTACTGGGCTACTTGAGCTCACCCTTTCTTTCACTGTTCTCTTCAGGAAATGAGAACATAGAAGGGACTAGTCGGGGAACGGAGTGACGGTCCAGAGGATAGCATTAATAGTCCTCACTATTCTGTGAAATAGTGTGTTAATAATTGAAATGAGGACTCCTTTTGAGTTTGAATAATCTCTAGTAGACAATAATTGTATTCAAACTCACAATTATGTTTTGTCGTATTGTACACGGCAGTTGTATTAGTAAGTTGTATTTGAATTTTGTACCATGTATCTGACGACCCAAGATGGTTGATGTATACCTAATTTTTGGGGCGTCACAGTTGGTATCAGATCTTAGGGATATGATCCCTGGCTAAGATGTGAGACTAGAACTAGGAGGGGAGAGACGAGGAATTCCTTCGCTAGTAGGACCTACTTAAATTTATTTTGTATTTAAATTGGTTGGTCAGAGTTTTGAGATATTATGTTACATGTCAATTAACCTTTGTTTTGTGGCAGTATCTGAAAATAACATCCGAAAATGTTGAGAATAGCAATGGAGCACAAGAGACCGTTGAGTATCCACATATCAATAATCAGGAGAATGTGCATCAGGAAGGCGACAATCCTCATGCAAACAACAACATTGACCAAATGATGAATGATGGATTGTTCAGAGGCTTTATGAAATTCATGCAACAGTAGGCGAGAGCGGCTCCTGTCCAAAATGTAGGTGGAAACACTGGAAACTCTCGGGCGGTCACCGCTAAACAGTTCAAGGAGCTGGGACCACCGAAGTTTAAGGGAGAGCCAAAACCACTTATTGCGAAAGCATGGATAAAGCAGATCACCAAGATATTTGATGTCTTGGGATGCTCCGAGGAGCAAAAGGTCCCTTTGTCGCCTTTATGTTGCGCGGAGAGGCAGATTACTGGTGGGAATCGGTAAAACGTACTCAACCTGCCGTACTGAAGATGTCTTGGTAGAAGTTCCAAGAGTTGTTCAACGACAAATACTTTCCCGAATGTATTCGCCACATGAAGGATGTGGAGTTTATCAAATTGGAGCAAAACAATATGACCGTATCGTAATACGAAACAAAATTTGTGGAGTTATCCCGGTTTGCGTCCCACTTGGTGGATAATGAAGAGAGAATGGGGCGAATGTTTTTAAGAGGTTTGAAGCCGGAGATACGTCAACATCTTATTTCTCATAAACTGTGTTTGTATTCAGATGTTGTAAATAGGGCTCAGTTGGTGGAGCGCGATAATAAGTCAACCCAACATAAAGAGAGCAGCCGTCAAAATGATAATACCAGTGAGAGCAGTCATCGAAGCGGTGACAACAAGTGTGGAGGGAATCAACAGGCCAGAAATGGTAACCACTTCGGTGGTAATCAGGGCCAAAACAATAAGAATGGACATTTCAAGAAGAGGAGATTCAACAATGATGGAAAGGCGTCAAAGACCAAAGACCCGTTGTTAATGAAGGAGAAAGACCACCTATCATATGCTTCAAATACGGAGGGGAGGGACACATCAATCCAAATTGCGCGATGCCATCCAAAGCATGTTATAATTATGGAAGAGAAGGTCACTTAGCCCGATTTTGTCGTTCACCGAAGACAAATTCAGCTAGGATGGAGGCACCAAAGGTTTTCCCAGAAAAGTCAAAGCCGGTAGTGCAAGGGAGAACGTTTGTTGTGACCTCCTAGAAAGCAAGGAACCCGAATGAGGTCATCATGGGTAAGCTTATCATAAACTGTAGCGAAGTCTACACTTTATTTGATACCGGTTCTACCCATTCTTTATTTCTCCTACTTGCGCTCAACGATTAAATTTTACTCCGGAGAAATTAGACTTTGACTTATCTGTGGAAACTTCGTTGGGAGAAACCTTCATTACATCCACGGTTTATAAGTCTTGTTTGGTTCAAGTTGGTACCCACACATTACCTATCAATCTTATTGCATTAAAAATACTTGCATTTGATGTAATTCTAGGGATTGATTGGTTAACTACTCATCATGCAAAAATTGATTGTTTTCGTAAGGTTTTTAGCTTTTATATTCCTAATCGACCTATTATGTGAATTCAAGCAACCAAACCATTAAAATCAATCACTGTCATCTCAAGCCATAAAGCTATTCGTTTATTGAAAAATGGATGTCAAGCTTTCTTAGCTCATGTCACATATCTAAACAAAAATACGTCAGTTTTGAATAATATTTTTATTGTTAATGAATTTGCTGACGTATTCCCTGAAGAATTTCCTGGCCTACCCCCAGAGCGTGAAATTGAATTTTGTATCGACCTTGAACACGGTACAAAACCCATTTCTAAATCACCATATCGAATGGCTCCTAATGAACTTCAGGAGTTAAAAACTCAACTGCATAAATTTGTCATCTATATTGATTCTTCGGGCAAAGGGTTAGGATGTGTTGCCATGCAACATGGGAAAGTCATAGCCTATGCCTCACGACAACTCAAAGAATATGGGAGGAATTATTCTACTCATGATCTAGAGTTGGCAGCTGTTGTCTTCGCACTAAAGATTTGGAGGCATTACTTATATAGGGAGAAAGTGGAGATCTTTACGGATCATAAAAGCCTCAAATATTTCTTCACTCAAAAGGAACTCAACATGCGACAACGACGTTGGCTTGAACTATTGAAATATTATGATCATACCATCCAATACCATCCTGGAAAAGCGAACGTGGTAGCTGACGCATTGAGTAGATGATCATATCTTGGCACGAAAGTGCAATATTGTCAACGTAAAGGCCCATTTTGTATGACTTGTAAAGGATGGAGATAGAGATAAAGACTCTGGGGACCCATGTGATGATGGTAAATATCTGAGTAGAACCAGAGCTTTAATTGATAAAATTAAAGTCGCTCAAAGTTCTGAGATCTGGGAGGCGATGCGTATGAGGAAGAAAGTGCAAGAAGGTGCGATGCCAGAAGCAAGAATCGATGAAGAAGGAATACTTCGAGTCAACTCCAGACTTTGTGTTCCTAACAACCCTAATTTAAAGTATAAAATCATGATGGAGGTGCACAACACACCGTTTGCAATCCATCCTGGGAGTACCAAAATGTATCGTGATCTTTGACATACATTTTGGTGGAGCAATATGAAGAGAGAGATAGCAGAATTTATCTCAAGGTGTTTAACTTGTCAACGAGTCAGGCGAGACATCAAGTACCAAAAGGTCCATTGCAACCACTTGAAATTTCGAATGGAAGTGGGAGCACATTACCATGGATTTAATTCATTGGTCTTCCCAAAGTTTCTCAAGGCATAAATGCGATTTGGGTCATTGTTGATAGATTGACCAAGTCTCGCTCATTTCTTCTACCGTCGAGAAACTTATACACTTGAACGTCTTGCTCGTATGTACATAAGCGAGGTTGTAAGATTGCATGGTATGCCAGTATCCATAGTTTCTGATCGAGACCCAAAATTCACTTCGCAATTTTGGGTTAGTTTACAAAAAGCTATAGGCACGATTTATGATTTAGCTCGGCATATCATCCTCGAGACAGACCAGACGATCGGAGAGGACTATTCAAACTCTTGAAGATCTATTAAGACTCTGTGTCCTTGACTTAAAGGGAAGTTGGGACAAGTTCTTACCATTGCTTGAGTTTTCCTAGAACAACAGTTATCAAGCAAGTATTGGCATGGCTCCATTCGAAGTGTTGTATGGAAGAAAGTTTCGTTCTCCAGTATGCTGGGATGAGGTGGGTGAAGCAACTTTGTTGGGACCAGAGTTGGTACGTATGACTACGAAAAAGATTCAAACGATCCGGCAATGTATAAAAACTTCACAAGATCGACAAAAGAGTTATGCTGATCTTCATCGAAAGGACATGGAATTCGATATAGGAGATCATGTGTTGTTACGTGTTGCTCCATGGAAAGGAGTTACGAGATTTGGAAAGAGAGGAAAGCTCAATCCTCGATTCATCGGCCCATTTTTAATCCTTGATCGAGTAGGAACTGTGGCCTATAGACTCGCTTTACCGCCAAGTATGTCTCGTGTTCATAACGTTTTTCACATATACATGTTACGTAAATATGTGGAAGACCCGAACCACATTATTGAGTTGGAACCGGACGAAATAGTGGAAGATTTGACGTATGAAGAGATTCCTGTTCAAATCTTGGATAAGAATGAACATATTCTACGCACCAAGGTTATACCTCAAGTCAAAGTTTTGTGGAGAAACCACGATGTTGAGGAAATGACTTGAGAGTTAGAATCTGAAATGAAATCAAGGTATCCTTACCTGTTCGACATACCAGGTACGTACCCTAATTTTGAGGGCGAAATTTCATAAGAAGGGGAGAATGTAAAACCCCAACTTTTTGAATAAAGATGAATTTTCTATAATTATCATTTTTGAGTATTATGGAATGAATTTAATATAATGTTATAGTTGTGGGTAATATTTATAAATTTTACAAAGTATGCAAGTTGTCATATTATATTCGATTGGTCGGGGAATATTCGTTTTAACATGGAAAATTTGTACGACGGCTCAATCATTGGTGGACCCCACATCGGAATTATTGTCGGATTGAGAAAACGACAAAAATATTTTTATGAAAATAAACGACGGAAGTTTTATCGTTAACTGTTGAAACACCCGGTGTTAAAAAAATCTGATGTCTGGCGTGGTTGCATGGTAGCACACGGTATTGATTATTGATGCTTACGTGAAAAGTTATCTCAGTTTTTTTTTCATTATATATATATATATATGATTGATATTTATATATATTATATTTGTGTAAGTTGACAAGTGGGGTGGGAGGAAAATGGGTGTTACGTGGGAATTGGAGTAATAGTTAGTCAAGTGATGGGAGATTTTGTCAAGTGGGTAGAAAATTAATTGGTGATGATGACATGGGGGTGTATTATTCCATTATTATATGTATGCAGGATTGAAAATCTTGGCATATGGAATCAATTGAGTCACAGGCCATGATAATTGTCTACACATGTTTTATATTATATATATATAAATATAATATATTATTTAAAAGATTTTACTTTAATTATGGTCCGTCAGATTAAAGTAAATCAATCAGATCGTTCACGAGTTAGTTACTTATCTGATCCATTTTTCTATAAATAGAAGCTCATTCCTTCATTATTTTCTTACGAATTCTTTGAAACTCTAGAGATAAACTATAGAGAAAGAAGAAAGTATTCTGCTACTTCACTACTTATATATCCGATTACTCTTCTCCTCAAGGTAGGGAATATTATTAGTTGTATTCGTAAGGGTGTTATTCTTTCTTATTCATGAAAAGAAGCTGTTGTTATTCCATTGCTTATTATTACATTGGAATAACTTTGTATCGCTGTGATCTACCCTATACTTGGTGACATTCTTCTATTATTAAAGTCTTTACTATTACATTTGAATATCACATGCATGCGTTTTTACGCAGGACACTGGTTAAAATCTTTATTATTATTACATTGGAATATCACATCTCTGCGTTTTTAGTTTGCATTACGATTCAAATCCTTATTAGTATTACATTGGAATAACTTTGTATACATAAGCAATCGCATGCATGGTGATGTCTGTTGTTATTCCATTCTTTATTATTCATTGGAACATCATCGCCGGGGTGCGAATTTACCGACACAGTTCCGTTATTTAGTATTCTGTTGGAATAACTTTGTCTATCTGAAATACCGCATGCATGGTGATTTCTTTTGTTATTCCATTCCTTATTATACTCAGTTGGTTAAAGTTTTGACTTCTATACTCCATGAAATTAGTAGAATATCCTTGATATTTGCGCTTCATCCAGTATCTTTTCATGAAAATATTCTTCTGATCATTCTTGAATTTTACTCTACAAAGCAGTATCATGTTGACAATTTGGACATTAGTAGTTCTTGGACAAATTAATTCTTGAACTTGTTTTATTGAATTCTTTTATCATTGTCATCATCCTCATGTTTATATTATGTTGAAAGTTATCTGTGGCCTGTAGTGCATAGATGGACTTGGTATGATTATGACCAGGGATTATTCGGTATAATCATGACCGTAATGTTACAAATGATGTGGTAAAAGTCCTCGTTGGCCCGTAGTGCATTGATGGACAGTTGTTGGCATGATCATGACCATTAATGAATACACAAATATTCTTGACCCGTAGTGCATGGATAATTGTGGTCATTGATACTAAAGAATATCCTTGGGTAGTAGTGCGAGGGTGATTCGATGATGTGGAAAATTTATTAAGCTGAGTCTCAGCGATAACAATGATGAAAAACGTTTTTAATCATAAAAGATAGTAGATTTTATTCTCTACTTGACTCTTTTAATGGATTGCTTCTTCCGCTGCAGTTAAACTTGATGTTGTTATATTGTATCAGTTTAACACTGTTGAAGGCTAACGATAATTTATTCTGCATTATCTTAGTTATAATATTTCTTACTGGGCTAGTTGAGCTCACCCTTTTTTTCACTGTTCTTTTCAGGAAATGAGAACATAGCAGGGACTAGTTGGGGAACGGAGTGACGGTCCAGAGGATTGCATTAATAGTCCTCACTATTCTGTGAAATAGTGTGTTAATAATTGTAATGAGGACTCCTTTTGAGTTTGTATAATCTCTGGTAGATAATAATTGTATTCAAACTCACAGTTATGTTTTGTCGTATTGTACATGACAGTTGTATTAGTAAGTTGTATTTGAATTTTGTACCATGTATCTGACGACCCAAGATGGGTGATGTATACCTAATTTTGGGGGCGTCACATTAGAAGTCACTCAGTTTTGTTTAATTATTGCCACAATAGTTGATGTAAATTTTACTTATTTTATGAACCCCATTTACCGATTTTTTAAAATAATCGGTAGAAATTTATTCTTTATTATAAGGGTGGGGGCCACATGTGGAGTAAATGGATGAAATGAAAATGGGGTGGGGGGAGGTAACGTAATAAGAAGGGAATTGATATTATATATATATATATATTTAAAACATGTATTTTTAAATATTTATATATATATATATATATATATATTATATTTTGTTTGTTTTTTTTCTTGCTTTACATTGAAATTCAGTAAGCTTGACACCCGTGAATGCTACACTTCATCCGTGAGATTTTTACCCGGTGCACCGTGATCAAATAGTATCCTCCAAATTCTCCTATAAATAGAAGCTCATTCCTTCATTATTTCTTACGAATTCACTGAAACTCTAGAGAGAGAAATTATAGAGAAACAATAGAAAAGTATTCTGCTACTTCCCTACTCTTATATCCAGTTTCTTTTACGGTAAGGGATATTATTTGTTTTGTACTCATGAAGAGAACTTCTGTTATTCCATTATTTATTATTCTGTTGGAATAACCTGTATACTCGGGCTACCTTATACTTGGTGAAATTCTTCTATTATTCCATTCGTTATTATACATTGGAATATCACATGCATGCTTTTTCTGTGGGACTGATTTAAATCTTTATTATTACATTGGAATATCTTCTGCATGTTTTACGCCGGACCTGGTTCCGTTAATTATTATTCTATTGGAATAACCTACCTGTGCAGTCTATCGCATGCCTGGTGATTTCTTTTGTTATTCCATTTCTTATTATACTCAGTTGGTTAAAGTTTGGACTTCTATACTCCATGAAATTAGTGGACTATCCTTGATATTTGCGCTTCATCCAGTATCTATTCATGGAAACATTCTTCTGATCATTCTTGAATTTTACTCTACAAAGTAGTATCATGTTGACAATTTGGACATTAGTAGTTCTTGGACAAATTAATTCTTGAACTTGTTTTATTGAATTCTTATATCATTGTTATCATCCTCATGTTTATATTATGTTGAAAGTTATATGTGGCCTGTAGTGCATAGATGGACTTGGTATGATTATGACCAAGGATTATTCGGTATAATCATGACCGTAATGTTACAAATGATGTGGTAAAAGTCCTCGTTGGCCCGTAGTGCATTGATGGACAGTTGTTGGCATGATCATGACCATTAATGAATACACAAATATTCTTGACCATAGTGCAGGGGTGATTCGATGATGTGGAATATTTATTAAGCTGAGTCTCAGCGATAACAGTGATGAAAAACTTTTTTAATCATTAAAGATAGTAGATTTTATTTTCTACTTGACTCTTTTAATGGATTGCTTCTTCCGCTGCAGTTAAACTTGATGTTGTTATATTGTATCAGTTTAACACTGTTGAAGGCTAACGATAATTTATTCTGCATTATCTTAGTTATAATATTTCTTACTGGGCTAGTTGAGCTCACCCTTTTTTTCTTTATTCTTTTTCGGAAATGAGAACATAGCGAGGACTAGTTGGGGAGCGGAGTGACGGTCGGAAGGATTGCATTAATAGTCCTCACTATTACGTGAAATAGTGTGTTAATAATTGTAATGAGGACTCCTTTTGAGTTTGTATAATCTCCGGTAGATAATAATTGTATTCAAACTCACAGTTATGTTTTTGTCGTATTGTACACGCGGTTGTATTAGTAAGTTGTATTTAAATTTTGTATCATGTATATCGGCGACCCAAGATGGGTGATGTATACCTAATTTTGGGGGGCGTCACATTAGAAATCACTCGATTTTGTTTAATTATTGCCACAATAGTTGATGTAAATTTTACTTATTTTATGAACCCCATTTGGAGATTTTTAAAATAATCGGTGAAATTTATTCTTTATTATAAAGGTGGGGCCACATGTGGAGTAAATGGATGAAATGAAAATGGGGTGGGGGAGGTAACGTAATAAGAAGGAATTGATATTATATATATATATATATATATATATATTTAAAAACATGTATTTTTATATATTTATATATATATATATATTATATTTTGTTTGTTTTTTTTCTTGCTTTACATTGAAATTCAGTAAGCTTGACACCCGTGAATGCTACACTTCATCCGTATTTTTACCCGGTGCACCGTGATCAAATAGTATCCTCCAAATTCTCCTATAAATAGAAGCTCATTCCTTCACTATTTCTTACGAATTCACTGAAACTCTAGAGAGAGAAATTATAGAGAAACAATAGAAAAGTATTCTGCTACTTCCCTACTCTTATATCCAGTTTCTTTTACGGTAAGGGATATTCTTTGTTTTGTACTCATGAAGAGAACTTCTGTTATTCCATTATTTATTATTCTGTTGGAATAACCTGTATACTCGGGCTACCTTATACTTGGTGAAATTCTTCAATTATTCCATTCGTTATTATTACATTGGAATATCACTGCATGCATTTTATGGGACTGATTTCGTCTTTATTATTACATTGGAATATCTTATGCGTGCGCTTTTCTGTGGGACTGAATTTCCGTTAATTATTATTCTATTGGAATAACCTGCACATGCGATCTATCGCATGCACCGGTGATTTCTTTTGTTATTCCATTCCTTATTATACTCAGTTGGTTAAAGTTTGGACTTCTATACTCCATGAAATTAGTTGACTATCCTTGATATTTGCGCTTCATCCAGTATCTATTCATGGAAACATTCTTCTGATCATTCTTGAATTTTACTCTGCAAAGTAGTATCATGTTGACAATTTGAACATTAGTAGTTCTTGGACAAATTAATTCTTGAACTTGTTTTATTGAATTCTTATATCATTGTTATCATCCTCATGTTTATATTATGTTGAAAGTTATATATGGCCTGTAGTGCATAGATGGACTTGGTATGATTATGATTAGGGATTATTCGGTATAATCATGACCGTAATGTTACACATGATGTGGTAAAAGTCCTCGTTGGCCCGTAGTGCATTGATGGACAGTTGTTGGCATGATCATGACCATTAATGAATACACAAATATTCTTGACCCGTAGTGCATGGATAATTGTGGTCGTGATACTAAAGAATATCCTTGGCCGTAGTGCAGGGGTGATTCAATGATGTGGATTATTTATTAAGCTGAGTCTCAGCGATAACAGTGATAATAAAACCTTTTAAATCATACAAGATAGTAGATTTTATTTTCTACTTGACTCTTTTAATGGATTGCTTGTTCCGCTGCTGTTAAACTTGATGGTTGTTATATTGTATGAGTTTAATACTGTTGAAGACTAAGGATAATTTATTCTGCTTTATCTTAGTCATAATATTTCTTACTAGGCTAGTTGAGCTCACCCTTTCTTTCACTGTTCTCTTCAGGAAATGAGAATATAGTTGGGACGAGTCGGGGAACGGTGTGATGGTCAATTTGATACCATTAGTAGTCCTCACCATTTTGTGAAATAGTGTGATAATAATTGAAATGAGGACTCCTTTTAAGTTTGTATACTCTCTAGTAGACAATATTTGTATTCAAACTCATAATTTATGTTTTGTTGTATTGTACACGATAGTTGTATTATTAAGTTGTATTTGAATTTTGTACCATGTATCTGGCGACTCAGGATGGGTGATGTATACCTAATTTTGGGGGTGTCACAGTCTACACTGTAAATCTTGGTCAACTAAGCTCGGATGAGACGATATGATTTATGGATAAAGCATCTGAAGAAATGAGCTGGCTATAGCATAGAAGACTATCTCATCTCAACTTCAAAAGCATGTTTAAACTGGCCTCAAAAGATCTAGTTGCAGACTTACCCAAGTTCAGCTTCTTCAAAGAAAGGTCGTGCAATGCATGTTAGCTTGGAAAGCAAACTAGAAGCTCATTTAAGAGAAAAATTGTCAACTCAATTGACAAGCCCCTGCAGCTGCTTCACATGGATCAATCTGGGCCAATTCCAACAACAAGCCTTAGAGGGAAAAGATACTCACTAGTCATAGTGGATGATTACACCAGGTTCACATTGGTGTTCTTTCTAAACTCAAAAGATGAAACGAGCTCCCAACTAATCAAGATATTCAGACTATTGATGAACGAGAAAGGGGAGAAAATCAAGGCTATACAGAGTGATCATGGTAGAGAATTCGACTTCTCTGAGATGGACCAGTTCTGCACAGACAATGGCATCAGTCATAACTTCTCAGCTCCACGAACTCCTCAACAAAATGGAGTAGCTGAGGGAAAGAACAGAACATTGATAGAGGCTGGAGGAACTCTACTAGCAACATCCCATCTGCCTGAATACTTCTGGGCAGAAGCTATCAACACTTCATGCTACACTCAGAACAGATCGCTGATACACTCTACGATTAAGAAGACTCCCTACGAACTGTGGAAAAGAAGAAAGCCAAATGTCAACTACATCCATGTATTCGGCTGTGCATGCTACATCCTAAACTATGGGAAGTAGTATCTGACAAAGTTCCAACCCAAGTTAGACGAAGGAATCTTTTTTGGATATACCACAGACAGTAAGGCTTATAGAGTGTTCAACAAAAAGACACTGAGTGTTGAAGTCTCGATCCACATCATCTTTGATGAAACAGACTTGGACAAAACAGTGTCTCAAGACATTACGAACGACAACTCAGACACTATGAATGAGGTCATCGAGCTCAACACCACGATCGTAGTTCCAGACAATGAAATCGTTGAGCAACGAAATGAGATCGTAGAGAGGTCTACGCAAGACAACGAACCTCCACATCAAGAAGCAGAAATTGTTCTTGAAGGTCTCAGACAAAAAGGCATCAGGATCGATGTTCCAACTTCAAATAGATGGGCAAGGGATCACACTCAAGACTTAATCATTGAAGACCTAAATACAAGAGTCAAAACAAGAGCTGCCACCCAAAAGGAGTGTTTCTATCTGAGTTTTCTGTCATAAATAGAACCAAAGAAGATAGAAGATGTTATGGAAGACTCCAGCTGGATAGAAGCCATGTAGGAAGAACTAAATTAGTTTAAAAGAAGCAAAGTATGGAGATTAGTTCCAAGACCAAAGAGTCATCCTATCATTGGGACTAAGTGGGTCTTCAGAAATAAGATGGATGAAGATGGAGTAATTACCAGGAATAAGGCAAGACTAGTGGCAAAGGGTTACTCTCAAGAAGAAGGAATTGACTACGATGAGACCTTTTCACCTATTGCCAGATTAGAAGCCATCAGAATATTCCTTGCCTTTGCTACTCACATGAAATTCAAAGTCTTTCAGATGGATGTCAAAAGTGCATTCCTGAACGGTGAACTTCAAGAAGAAGTATATATAGAGCAACCTCCAGGTTTCATCAATTCATCTCTCTCTAATTATGTCTATAGATTAGACAAAGCCTTATATGGTCTTAAACAAGCACCTAGAGCATGGTATGAAACACTAACTAACTTCCTTATTGAAAATAGGTTCACTAGAGGTAGAGTAGATACCACATTATTTCTTAGAAAGCATAAAGACAAAGTCTTATTAGTTCAAGTATATGTTGATGACATTATATTTGGCTCTATTGATGAAAAATTATGTAAGAGATTTGACAAGCTTATGCAAAGCAAGTGTGAAATGAACATGATGGATGAGCTGAACTTCTTCCATGGGCTGCAAATAAAGCAGACTAATGAAGGAATCTTCATAAACCAAGCCAAGTACATCAAAAACTTACTTAAAAAGTATTGCATGGAATCAGCCTCTCCAATGAAAACCCCAATTGCTCCAGCAACCAAGCTTGACAAAGATGAAAAAGGTAAAAGTATTAATATAACTCAATACACAGGTATAATAGTTCTCTTCTATATCTAACTGCCAGTAGACCAGATATAATGTTTGCAATATGCATATGTGCTAGATTTCAAGCTAATCCTAAGGAATCACATTTAACTGTTGTAAAAAGGATTTTTAAGCACCTCAAAGGCACACCTCACTTAGGGCTTTGGTATCACAAGGAGTCCTCATTTGAACTAACAGGATATACAGATTGTAAGACCCCGAATTTTATGAAATAAAAGTATTCAATTTTTTATTCAGTAAATGGTTAAATTGATAAAAGTTAAAGTTAAGGGTGATATATAAATTTTTTTTCAAAATAAGCAAGTGGCTATAAAATACTTATTATTTGTCGGGGAATATTCATTTGGTCGTGGAATATTCTTGTTGTCGGGAATATTAACGACGGCCAGTGCGACCATTTGTGGGCCCCATAATGAATAAGCTGCCGGATGAAGATAACGACAAAATTTGAGTTTTTACAAATAACTGGCGTAATCGTTCACAATTACATTAACCTTTGTTGGAATACCCGTGGGTAAAGTAAGTAATGTAATACGTGTTGTTGCACAAGATAGCACACGGTGTTACTGCGAGTATTTTGAATTATTGATTCTTACGTGAAGGCACTACTCAATAATTGTTACAATAATTCTTATTCAATATTTTATTTTATTGAATCAATAATTGCTGCGTTGATATTTTATATTATTGTTGTTTCAATAATTGTCACTGCTCAATATTTCCCATTAATTATCAGATCAATAATTCATATTATTTGAATAATATTATTAGATAACATTAAGTTCTGTCAAGGAGAGGTTTGGTAACCTAATTGCATGCGCGCGATGAAGGAGAAATCCTTATTGGAAAGCCCTTCTTTCACGGAAGGCTGTCTTTGGTTGTCATTATTGTGATTACGTAATATTATTTGTGAATAATTAATTATTGATTTATATGATAATAAAATATTTATTTGATGTGGATATAAATGATGGATTTATTTATGTGGTTATAAATGAAGGAATTAATGTTGAGGTATTTTATCAGTATTTTGTCGGATTGGAGGTATTAAAAGATCAAATCGGTGTTCTTAAATCTCTATTGCGTGAGTTATAATTTTGATCTGAACGTTGGATCGTTGTAATTTTTGGATATGTTATACATATATGAGTTGAGTATATGTCCACAAATTTTGAACCGTTTAAAATGAACATATGATTTGTTATGAATTTTAAAAGGTGTTGAAACGATGTTTAAAATCATTCGTTTGTGGATTTCGGATATTTTCGGTTTGGAATTTGGAAAAACTTTCTTCTGCAAAGTTGTAGAGAATTCGATTTCGTGTGAAATGGACATAAAATTAGTATTTTTTTGATAATCGGGCTATTTTCTATGAATTATTAAAGTTTTGGAAAATAAAATGTTTTTATTAAAATTATGGGTGGGACCCACTTTTGGTTGGTGTAGAAAACATGTGCTGAATTTGTGGGACCCACTAGAGGTGGCTGAAATTTGGTCTTGGTTGGTGGCATGTGTAGAAAAATTAAATTAATATTTTATTAATTTAGTCTCCTTTGGCGTTCTAGCATTTTCCTATAAATAGGCGCTTATGTTAGAATTGAAAATCACACCAGAAAGTATATTTTTGAGAGTATTTAGATACTTTGAGAGTTGCTATTTAGTAGAAGTTTCCTTCGGTTTTTCATCCGATATTCCAGTCAGAAGTACTGCTCTTTTGAGGTTAGGGATTTTAAGCGTTATTATGTTTTTCAGTTTGGTAGTTTTTCTGACTCTCAAAAATTCTGAAAAAATTTAAACTAATATTTTGACGAGTTTTATTGATTGTGCCAGAAAATGGTGATTTTTGGATGTATAGATTAAGAGTTATGAATTTTATGAGAAAAGACTATTTTAAAAGTAACCACTTATAACTCATTGTGGTTAACTCCAAAATTAATGAAATTTTTATTGAAAGTATATCTATATAATATCAGTGTACTTTGTGAATTTCGGAATTTTTGGATAAAAGTACAATTTATGATAAATGTCTAAATATTCGACAGTTTTGACCATATGAAAAATAGTAAATGAATTTTAAAAATTCTGAGAAAAATATATGTTCAATATGAGACTATATTCTTCTAAATCCTAGAAAAGAAATATTTTTGGGACTGATTTGGTATTTTTCATAAAAATGGAATAGTTATGAGTAAATGAATTAAATATGTTATGTGAAGTAAGAAAATTAGAAAATAGGATTTTATGGCTTGAGAATCCTATATGAAGTATATGCAGATTTTTGATGAGTGTTTTGGTTATTGGTGATGAAATCTTATGAGTTTGGCATTTTAGAATGATTAAATGCATTATTTAGTAAAGTGTAAACAATTAAAATAAATTGTTTATAAGTTTAAGAAATGTTATTTCAATATCATTTTATCGAAATATTGGTATGGATTTTATTGTGGAATTTCTACCTTTTTATGTCAGGTTTACTATTCACGAGTTACTATTCATGAGTTACTATACATGAAGTTACTATTCATGGGTTACTATTCACGAGTTACTATTCATGATAAAATTGGTTTCTTTTTCTAACCAAATTATAGTTGATTTATGAATATTACTCTTGAGATTAAATCTAGATGTTTTTATTATATTGATTTTACTATTATATATAACATTTTTATAACCCTAATGATGATATTTCTCTTTGACTTGAGTGTAAAGATGGGTAGATTTTTGGTATGATCATGACTATGGGTTCCCTTTGGCCAGTAGTGCAAAGTTGAATTGTTGACTAGTATGATCATGACCATTGAATTTGTAATTGAATATCTTTAGCTTAAGTGCAAAGGTGAAATGATCAACATTTACCCAAAGATATTCATCAACAATTAATATTTGCACTACAGGCCATGTTGATCATTTAACCTTTGCACTTAAGCTAAAGATATTCAATTATAAATTCAATGGTCATGATCATACCAGTCAACAATTCAACTTTGCACTACTGGCCAAAGGGAACCCCTAGTCATAATCATACCAAAAATTTACCCATCTTTACACTTAAGTCAAAGAGAAATATCATCATTAGGGTTATAAAAATGTTATATATAATAGTAAAATCAATATAATCAAAACATCTAGATTTAATCTCAAGAGAAATATTCATAAATCAACTATAATTTGGCTATAAAAAGAAACCAATTTTGTCATGAATAGTAACTCGTGAATAGTAACTCATGAATAATAACTTCGTGAATAGTAACTCATGAATAGTAACTCATAAATAGTAACTCGTGAATAGTACTCCGTATTCGTATATAGTACCGTATACATAAATAATATCATATACATGAATAGTGCCGTATACGTGAATAGTGTCGTATACGTGAATAGTAACCCCGACTCAAAAAGGTAGAAATTCCACAATAAGATCCATACAAATATGCCAGTATAATGATATTGAAAGTATAACATCATTATGAAGAATATAACATCCCTTAATATCCCTTAATATCCCTTACCTCAAAAGAAGCAAGACTTACATTTGGAATAATTTGAACGAACTTGCATAGTATAGCAACACTCAAGATATCAAAATACTCACAAGAATACACTCGATAATATAGAGAAATAGAGAAAACTTGGTTTACGGTGTGATTTTCAATTCTAACCTAAACACCCTATTTATAGGAAAATGCTTAGAACACCAAAGCAGAAAATTTTAAAAAATATTAATATAATATATATTAAATTCCTACGCCCACTCTGACCATCTGACCATCTGAATTCAGCCACTAATAACAAAAAAAAACAAAAAAAAAACGTTTTTGTTATTAAAATTAATTAAAACTTTCAAAAATCAATTATTTCGGAACTTCGGAACTTCAATAATTTATAATAAATAGCCCTTTTATCAGAAAATTTGAATCGCACGACTTTTTATAAGAAATTCAATTCTCTACAACTTTGCAGAAGAAAGTTTTTCCAAATTCCAAAAGAAATTGAAGAAATCCACATACTGAAGCGATTTTACACAGCTATAATCAAATTTCGAATAAGAAATGGGTCCATGACACACACAAAACATGTGTTAATCATTTAATGCAACAAAATACTCTTCCACCTCATATACTCATATATCCCACATTCATTGTAAAAATATCATCATTATTATATTATAATAATATAATAAAATATTATTTTATCAGAAAAGATAAAATATCAATTTTCAACAATTGTCACTTAAATTTTTTTTTCCATATATATCCACATAAAATGAATATTTTCCTTATCATATAAATCAATAATTAATTATTCACAAATAATATTACAGAATCACAATATTGACAACCAGACAGTTCTCAGGAAAGAGGAGGCTTTCCAATAAGGATTTCTCCTTACTGGCGCGCAATTAGGTGACCAAACCTCTCCTTAGACAGAACATTATAGACATTGCCAATAATGTTATCTAATAATATTTTTCAGATAATATGAATTATTGCTTCGATAATGGAAAATACTGTGTAGTGACAATTATTGAAACAACAGTAATATCAACGCAGCAATTATTGAATCAATGAAATATTGAGCGATGAAATTCTTTGTAACAATTATTGAGTAGTGCCTTCTTACGTAAGAATCAATAATTGGTGCAATACCGTAATCTTCTTGTGCAATAGCAGCGTATTCTTGTATTTTAACCCTTTGGGTATTCCAATGATTGTTAATTTGGTAACAACTACGTCGTTATTTATAAAAATTCCCTTTTGTCATTTTCTTCATCCGACAGTTATTCTGTAATGGGGCCCACAAAAAGTTTTGCCGTCGTACGAATATTCCCCGTCAGAAAGAATATTCCACGACCAAAAGAATATTCCCCGATAGAAATGAGTATTTTATAACCACTTGCATATTTTGAAAAAAAAAAATCATATATCACCCTTAACTTTAACTTTTATCAATTTAACCATTTACTGAATAGTAATTATAAGAAAAATTGAATACTTTTATTTCATAAAATTCGGGGTCTTACAATCTCCCCTCTTTATGAAATTTCGTCACTGAAATTCGTGCACTGGTATTTCAAAGAGTTGAGAATACCTTGCTTTCATTTTGATTCCATCTTCCCCTCATCATCATGATTTCTCCATTGCTCATCTCCGTATTTGAGATATCATTCTAGAATCTGACTTCAAAACAAGGGTTAATTGAACAAATTAACATATCACATAATATCCGATATTATATCGACCAACAAATAAGCTTAGGTTGGACACACTAGCGAAGGATTTACTTATCTCTCCCTCCTAGTTCTATTCCCGATCTCGCTTGGAGATCATATCCTCAAGCTCGATACCAATTGTGGCGCCCCCCAAAATAGGTCCATTCCATCCAACCCATTACGAGTGCCAAATACATGGTATGAAAATAACTACAACTTTATTACAACAATTGTATGTGCAAAATACAACAACACATATGTTGTGAGTTTTAATACCAACTATGACTCATGTCCCAACTATGGATGACACCTCACGATGATACCTTACATAAAGGTACAATCTAGAAGCTATTTTAGAAATTAAAATCTTTGGGAAGTGCTCAAGGAAACCTTTGTACATGGGAGGCCATGCGTCTAGGTTATGATAGATATCATATGCCCACAAAATTATCCTTGGTTGACCCAATAGACCCCAAAGAAAAATGAGAAGATTACTATTATATTCTTCCCAATGGTGTGTCTTCTCTTGACATATCATTATCTCCACCGTCTCTAATTGAGAATTATACTTCAACCAAACTCCAAGATTATATAGGTAGTGCTCGTATATATACTCAGCAAGTAGATGAGCACATCCCTGTCTTATGATGATACGAGGTTGTATGTCATTAGACATGTTGTATGATAGTGGCAAAACAACCTTCCAACGTTGGGTTTGCCTTACCTTAGTTGATTCACCAAATATAACTACTAAATGATGACCATAGATTCTATTCTCTCTGTTACCCTATTTCAAACCCGACTACACTTTTATTACCTAAAAGGAATTTGTGAAGCAAAAGGGTGAGCACAACTAACTTCGATAAAGAAAATCATGACTAAAGATAAATAAATTATCAATAGTCTTCAACAGTAATAAATAAGAGATTTACAACATATGGTAGATGATAAAACTTTTCAACCATAGTTGCAGCGGAACGAGCAATCCATTAGAAGAGTCAAATAGACCATAAAGTCTATTATCTTCTCTATATTAAAAGTCCACCAACAATGTTTTATCCCTATAACATCAATCAACAATTCATGTCCACAATCACATGTATAACTCATAATCGTAATTGAAATTATAAATTCCTCTTCGCATCCAGGATGAAGATAATTTTCATCACATGTCTTTACCTAAAACATCAAAGATCATGGTTATACCAAATCACAGTTCCTGTTTATAATCATACTAACAATTCATCTTTGCACCACGGGACAAAGATATTCGTCAACAGTTCATATATGCACTACTGGCCAAAAATATTCAACAACAAGTCATCTTTGCACTACGAGCCAAAGATATTCATCAACAATTCATCTTTGCACTTCATGCCAAAGATATTCCTCAACAGTTCATATTTGCACTACAGGCCAAATATATTCATCAACAGTTAATATTTGCACTTCAGGCCAAATATATTAATATCTCAAAGAAATATATAATCATTTCAGAATTCATATAAACAATAATTATAACCATGTTGATCATTTCACCTTTGCACTAAGCTAAAGATATTCAATTATAAATTCAATGGTCATGATCATACCAGTCAACAATTCAACTTTGCACTAATGGCCAAAGGGAACCCCTAGTCATGATCATACCAAAAATCTACCCATCTTTACACTCAAGTCAAAGAGAAATATTATCATTAAGGTTATAAAAATGTTATATATAATAGTAAAATCAAAATAATCAAAACATCTAGATTTAATCTCAAGAGTAATATTCATAAATCAACTATAATTTGGTTAGAAAAAGAAACCAATTTTGTCATGAATAGTAACCCGTGAATAGTAACCTATGAATAGTAACTTCGTGAATAGTAAACCCGACACAAAAAGGTAGAAATTCCACAATAAAATCTATACCAATATTTCGGTATAATGATATTGAAATAACATTTCTTAAACTTATAAACAATTTATTTTAATTATTTATACTTTACTAAATAATACATATAATCATCCTAAAATGCCAAACTCATAAGATTTCATCACCAATAACCAAAACACTCATCAAAAATCTGCATATACTTCATATAGGATTCTCAAGCCATAAAACATGTGTAGAAAACATGTGCTGAATTGGTGGGACCCACTAGAGGTGGCTGAAATTTGGTCTTGGTTGGTGGCATGTGTAGAAAAATTTAATTAATATTTTATTAATTTAGTCTCCTTTGGCGTTCTAGTATTTTCCTATAAATAGGCGCTTATGTTAGAATTGAAAATCACACCAGAAACAAGTTTTCTTTCTCTCTATATTATCAAGTATATTTTTGAGAGTATTTAGATACTTTGAGAGTTGCTATTTAGTAGAAATTTTCTACGATTTTTCATCCGATATTTCAGTCAAAAGTACTGCTCTTTTGAGGTAAGGGATTTTAAGGGTTATTATGTTTTTCAGTTTCGTAGTTTTTCTGACTCTCAAAAATTCTGGAAATATTTGAAATGATATTTTGACGAGTTTTATTGATTGTGTCTGAAAATGGTGATTTTTGGATGTATAGATTAAGAGTTATGAATTTTATGAGAAAAGACTATTTTAAAAGTAACCGCTTATAACTCATTGTGGTTAACTCCAAAATTGATGAAATTTTTATTGAAATTATATCTATATAATATGAGTGTACTCTGTGAATTTCGTAATTTTTGGATAAAAATACAATTTATGATAAATGTCTAAATATTCGTCAGTTTTGACCATATGAAAAATAGTAAATGAAATTTAAAAATTCTGAGAAAAATATATGTTCAATATGGGACTATATTCTGCTAAATCCCAGAAAAGAAATATTTTTGGGACTGATTTGGTATTTTTCATGAAAATGGAATAGTTATGAGTAAATGAATTAAATATGTTATGTGAAGTAAGAAAATTAGAAAATAGGATTTTATGGCTTGAGAATCCTATATGAAGTATATGCAGATTTTGGATGAGTGTTTTGGTTATTGGTGATGAAATCTTATGAGTTTGGCATTTTAGGATGATTAAATGTATTATTTAGTAAAGTGTAAACAATTAAAATAAATTGTTTATAAGTTTAAGAAATGTTATTTCAATATCATTATACCGAAATATTGGTATAGATTTTATTGTGGAATTTCTACCTTTTTGTGTCAGGTTTACTATTCATGAGTTACTATTCACGAGTTACTATTCATGGGTTACTATTCACGAGTTACTATTCATGACAAAATTAGTTTCTTTTTCTAACCAAATTATAGTTGATTTATGAATATTACTCTTTAGATTAAATCTAGATGTTTTGATTATATTGATTTTACTATTATATATAACATTTTTATAAACCTAATGATGATATTTACATTTTGACTTGAGTGTAAAGATGGGTAGATTTTGGTATGATCATGACTATGGGTTCCCTTTGGCGATGGTGCAAAGTTGAATTGTTGAGTGGTATGATCATGACCATTGAATTTATAATTGAATATCTTTAGCTTAAGT
This sequence comes from Panax ginseng, assembly GCA_020205605.1. Lineage (NCBI taxonomy): Eukaryota > Viridiplantae > Streptophyta > Magnoliopsida > Apiales > Araliaceae > Panax > Panax ginseng. Next base: position 54,468,210 of record CM035146.1, on the reverse strand, counting down.
GCAAAGGTCAAATGATCAACATGGTTATAATTATTGTTTATATAAATTCTAAAATGATTATATATTTCTTTGAGATATTAATATATTTGGCCTGTAGTGCAAATATGAACTGTTGAGGAATATCTTTGGCATGTAGTACAAAGATTAATTGTTGATGAATATCTTTGGCCTGTAGTGCAAAGATTAATTGTTGAGGAATATCTTTGGCCCGTAGTGCAAAGATGACATGTTGTTAAATATCTTTGGCCAGTAGTGCAAAGATGAACTGTTGATGAATATCTTTGGCCCGTAGTGCAAAGATGAATTTATTAGTATGATTACGAACAGGAACTTTGATTTGGTATAACCATGATCTTTGATGTTTCAGGTATAGACATGTGATGAAAATTATCTTCGTCCTGGATGCGAAGAAAAATTTAAAATCACAATTATGATTATGAGTTATTCATATGATTGTGAACCAGAACTGTTGATTGATGTTACAGGGATAAAACATTGTTGGTGGATTTTTCATATAGAGAAGATAATAGACTTTATGGTCTATTTGACTCTTCTAATGGATTGATCGTTCCGCTGTAACTATGGTTGAAATTTTTATCATCTACCATATGTTCTAAATCTTTGATTTATTATTGATGAAGGCTATTGATAATTTAATTATCTTTAGTCGTGATATTCTTTACTGAGCTAGTTGTGCTCACCCTTTTGCTTCACAATTCCTTTCAAGTAATAAGAGTGTAGCTGGGTCGAGCGGGGGTAACAGGGGAATAGAATGGTGGTCACCATTTAGTAGTTATATTTGGTGAATCAACTAGGGTGAGGCGAACCCAATGTTGGAAAGGTGTTTTGCCACTATCATACAAGATGTCTAATGACATACAACCTCGTGTCATCATAAGACAAGGTTGTGCTCATCCACTTGCAGAGTATATCTACGAGCACTACCTATATAATCTTGGTGTTTGGTTGAAGTATAACTCTCAATTAGAGACAGTGGAGATAATGATATGTCAAGAGAAGACTCACCATTGGAAAGAATATGATAGTAATCTTCTCGTTTTTCTTTGGGGTCTATTGGGTCAACCAAGGATAATTCTGTAGCCATATGATATCTATCATAACCTAGACACATCGCCTCCCTTGTACGAAGGTTTCCTTGAGCACTTCCCAAAGATTTTAATTTCTAAAACAGTTTTTGACTATACCTTTATGTTAGATGTCATGGTGACGTGCTACCCAAGTTGGTGTCAAGAGTCACAGTTGATATATATATTTGTATCAAAACTCACAACACATGAGTTATTGTATTTTGCACGACAATTGTTGTAATAAAGTTGTAGTTGTTTTTTATACCATGTATTTGGCGATTCAGAATCGGTTGGATTGAATGGACCTATTTTGGGGTTGTCACACAGATGCTGACTTTGTAGGTTAGAAAATAGACAGAAAAAGTACCAGTGGCACCTGTCAGTTGCTAGGAAATAGACTTGTGTCCTGGTTTAGCAAGAAGCAAAACTTAGTATGTACTTCAACTGCAGAAGCTGAATACATTGTTGCTGGCAGCTGTTGTGCTCAAATCTTATGGATGAAAAATCAGTTACCAGACTATGGGTTTGAATTCAAATCCATACCTGTCCACTGTGATAACATAAGTGCCATAACAATAACACACAATCCTGTCATGCATTCTAGGACTAAGTATATATAGAAATAAGGTATCATTTCATTAGGCATAATGTGCAAAATGGAACCATATCTTTACAATATATCCCTACTGAAAATCAACTTTTTGATGTTCTTACAAAGCCTCTAGATGAATCCAGATTTAATAAACTAATAAGTGAGCTAGGAATGATAAATTTACAACCATAAAATCTATGCTCTAGTTTGTGCTAACCATACAGATATAAAGGTAATGTTTGAAATTGTAGAATTGACCAAAGGAAGTCCAAGATCGTAGAGCTGCAGTGATATGGAAGTCCACGATCTTAGAGCTCCATCAACAGAAGAAAGAAGCATCATGTGATAACAAAATTTCTACAATTCAAAGCATTCTCTCTGTCAAGCGCCTCAGGAACAAACCTAACCCTTAATTCACTCTAAGAGGTTGGCCCTTCCTGAGCTACCTTAACTCGAGAGAAATGATAAGTCAAAAGTTCATCACAAGGACCAAAGAAAACTCAACGATCGCAGTACAAACTTAACGATCGCAGTACAAACTCAACAATCGCAGTGCAGACTCAACGATCGCAGTGCAGACTCAACGATCGAAGTACAGACTCAACGATTATAAAAGACTACTTCAATGAACATAGTGTTACCCTGACGATCGTAGTCCTTCGAAGGAACACACTAGCTTAAGAAGAGCTAAGGTCAATTCATTACATTCCATATCAGTTAAATTCGTGGAGCCAATTAGAACTTGACACATGCCCCACTTAGTAGATCGAGAGGAGGGAAGTTACAAACACAACTTGAAAATATCTTTTTGAAATCAAAAATTCAAAAAGCTTATTCCTCGTTCTTCCTCTCTCTCTACCAGCAGAAACCCTAGCTTTTAAAATTGTTCAACCATCCTCAGTGCAAAGAAATCAATGGCAGCTTCGAATGTCATCATTGGTTACCAACTCTGTTTCGATGAGTTCAAGACAGCTGATCCCAAATTTCATAAAACCTTATTTCTGATAAAGAAAGCTGGTCTTGAAGAAGCTCTTGGTACATGTACATGGATCTACCCTAAGCTGATAAAAGATTTCTACAGAAATGGCACATTTGATAATGATATCCTCACCACAAGGGTAAATGACGTGGAAATTAAGCTCAAAGTTGAGTATATAAACCTAGCCCTAGGTTTCAAATCGAAAGGATTTCCATTCATACAAGGCATCTATTTCCATGAAGGATTACAGAAGATGCATCACAAGAAGTTTCTGACTGTCAAAGGGTACAAAAAGAAAGAGTTCCCCCAAAGGTATGAATTTTTGGCTGACATTTTTTGGAAATGCATATGATGCAAGAGCTCTGGCCATGTCTATGTGAATGAAGTGCAACTTAAGCTCATGACAACAATCAGTTGTGGGATTCAACTTAACTATGGAGCCCTACTACTCGACTGGATAGGGAAATGGATACTGAGTTCGAAGAAGTCAAAGAGCTCTGGAAAGATGCTCTACGGATGATTTATAAGTATCATCCAACAGTCAGCATTGGGAGATAAGATTGGGGATGATGAAGGAGAATCCATCAATCCGAACAGAAGAATGACTCAGCAGCTGTTTGAGAACTAGAAAAGAAATCATGCATAAAATGTAAGGATGATATCTGAATCCGCTAGAAGAACTGGTGATGCAAAGGAGTCCAGGATTCCAGGAAATATGTCAGTTGTGAAGGAGACTGAAGAAAAAGAAAAAATCAACAAGGAAGAACCCATTGCCTTAGTCAGAAAAAACAAGGTTAAAAGAAAATTGAAGGCTCAAATGGTAGAGGAACCTCAAGGTTCAAGCACTGATGTACCTCAAGAGTGTTCTGGCACTAAAACTCTGAGGAACTTGAGAAAGAAAGAACAACATGCTGAGGAAGATGAAGACAAAGCTACCATCTCTTAACTGCTTAAAAAGGAAAAAACACAGTCACAAGACAAAGAAGCCCTTTGTCTCTTCGATCGTAGAGTCTCTACCGATCGTAGAGACCAGACTGGACATCACTCTTGAAGAAAATGTTGTAACAGCTTCTCAAGCTAGTCAACATTTCAGAGCTGAAGCTGAAGAAAGTGCTATGGCTGTAGCTCAGCCTAGGAAGCCAAGAAGTACATCTTTGTCAATGAAACAGTGCTAAACGAAGAAGACAGAAAGATAGCTGCTGAAGAAGGATTACCCAAAGCTGAGAAGGGGCTATCCAAAACAAGTCAAAAGAACCCAGCTCAAGTTGAGGGGGAGCTGCCTTGTAAGACCCCGATATTTATGAAATGAAAGTATTCAATTTTCTTATAATTATTATGTTATTTAGTAAATGGTTAAATTGATAAAGGTTAAAGTTAAGGGTAATATTTGAAAATTTTGTAAAGTAAGCAAGTTGGTATAAAATATTCGTTGTGTCGGGGAATATTCGTTTTAAAAGGGAATATTCGTACGATGGCACAATCATTGGTGGACCCCATAACGAAAGTATTGTCGTATATAGAAAATGACAAAAATGTCTTTTTATAAAAATAATGGCGAAAGTTTTACCGTTAAACTGTTAAACTACCCGGTGGTAAAAGTACAATAATACGCATGGTTGAATAGTAGCACCCGGTATTAATTATTGATGCTTACCTAAGAAGCCACTCAGTTTACTCAATTATTGCTACAGTAATTGTTGCATAGTATGTCACGTTATTTGATTCAATTATTGACATAGTATCATCTGCATAATATTTTATATTATTAAATTAATAATTGAGATGATAAAGTTATTCATATTATTATTTGCAATATTGACGATGTCTAGAAAGTTTTGTCGATGAGAGGTTTGGTCACCTAATTGCGTGCCAATAGGGGGAAATCCTTATCAGAAAGCCCCCTCTTTCCTAGGAATGATCTAGTTGTTAAATATTGTGAGTTATAATATTAATGATGCATAATTATTGAAGTATTAAAGAATGTGTTTACTAAAGATAAGTGAATTACAAAACTTGAGATGAATAATGCAAACTTGGAAAACTTTAGGGGTACTAAAGTGTAATAAGTTAAATCAATCTGGACCATTGGTGGTGGTTTTAATAGTAAATAAATCTGGACCGTCGATGGTGGTTTTAATAGTAAATCAATCTGGACCGTCGATGGTGGTTTTAATAGTAAATCAATCTGGACCGTCGGTGGTGGTTTTAATAGTAAATAAATCTGTACCGTTGGTGGTAGTTTTAAAAGTAAATCAATCTGGATCGTCGGTGGTGGTTTTAAAAGTAAATCAAAATGGACTGTTGGTTGTGGTTTTAATAGTAATCAATCTTGACCGTCCGTTCTAATAGTAAATAAATCTTGACCGTTCGTGAATTAGTTAATATTTATTCATTTCTCCTATAAATAGAAGCTTAATTCTTCTTTCATTATCACCAATTCACTGAGACTCACAAGAGAAACTATAGAGAAAGAAACTATAGAAAGCAAGAAAAAGAGTACTACTACTTCACTATTGCAGTATTCAGTCTTCTACTAAGGTAAGGGATGTTATGTTCGTTTGGTAAGGGGTATTATTTCTTTCGTATTCATAAGGAATACTATTTTTCGTATACATCCTTTAATATGTTGGAATAACCTGTCTACGTAGATTACATACCGCATGACAGGTGAAAATCCATTTGCAGTTTCGTATGTTATTTCTTTTCATATTCTTAAATTTAATCTTACTATGGTAAGTATTGCTTCTATAATCCCTTAAATTAGTGGGATATCCTTGAAGTTTTGTGCTTCATCCAGTATCGTTACATTGGAATATTGATATGAACTTTCTTATTAAATATCAATATTTTCACATTAGTTACTATTCACGAGTTACTATTTACCCGATTACAATTCACTCCGGTATTTGGGGCACTTTTCATGCGGGGGTACTATTCACGGGGTACTATTCACTCGGGTACTATTCACCCAGAGTATTATTCATGATAAAAATTGATTTCTTTTATGTCCCAAATTATTTTTGATACATGAATATTATTCTTGAATTTTACTCCACAAAGCAGTATCATGTTGACAATTTGGATATTTTTAAACTCTGGATAAATTTAAAGTCTTTAATATTTATCCTTGATCTCGTTTGATTGAATTCTTATATCATTGTCATCATCCTCATGCTTATATTGTGATAAAAGTCATATGTGGCTTACATGCATAGATGTACTATTAATTGGTATGATTATTACCAGTGATTATTCAGTATAATCATGACCGTAATGTTACAAATGATGTGGTAAAAGTATTCATTAGCTCGTAGTGCATTGATGGACAGTTGTTGGTATGATCATGACAATTGATGATTATATGAATATCATTGGCCCGTAGTGTAGGGATAATTCGTGGATGTGATACTAATGAATATCCTTAGCCTGTAGTGCAGGGATGATTCGATGATGTGGTTTATTTATTAAGCTGAGTCCCAGGGATAAAATTGATGATAAACTGTTTAAATCTTAGAACATAGTAAATATCATGCTCTACTTGACTCTTCTAATGAATTGCTTGTTCCGCTGCAGTTAAACTTGATGTTATTGTATTTTATCAATTTAACATTGTTGAAGGCTAATGATAATTTATTTTGCATTATCTTAGTCAAAATATTTTTTACTGGGCTAGTTGAGCTCACCCTTTTGCTTTCATTATTCTCTTCAGGAAATGAGAACATAGCCGGGACTAGTCGGGGAACGGAGTGATGGTCTGAGATGGTTGTTTTAGTAATCCTCACTATTTAGTGTGATAATAAATGTAATGAGGATTGAATTTGAGTTTAGATATTGTCTATGAGACGATATTCGTGTAAAAAATCTCCGCTCTTGTTGTATAATTAAGTTTGTATTTGTATTCAGTACCATGTATTTGGCGACCCAAGATGGGTGATGTATACCTATTTTGGGGGCATCACAGTTGGTATCAAAGCTTAGGGATATGATCCCTAGCTGAGATGTGAGACAAGAACTAGGAGGGGAGAGACGGGGAATTCCTTCGCTAGTACGACCTACCTAAGTTTATTTGGTATTTAATTGTTCGGTCAGAGTATAGGGATAATATGTGGCATGCAAATTAACCCTTGTTTTGTGGCAGTGTTTTAAATGGCATCTGAAAATATCGAGATAAGAAATGAAGCACATGAGACCATTGAGTCACCAACGATCAATATCCATGATAATGTGCAACAGGAAGACAATAATCCTCAGGTAAACAACAACACCGATCAAATGATGAACGATGGGATGTTCAGAGGCTTTATGCAATTCATGCAATATCAGGTGACACTACACCAAAAATGGCCTCTAGTGAAGGACAAATCCTGCACTAGAGGCCCTATATCATTCACAAATGATTTATTGCGAAGAAATATTTCCTTCACACGAGTGCTCGCATTAGACCTCCTCACAATTGGGTATCCTTCGCTAAGTAGTAACTAAATGTTTTTTGTGAAGGATATATTGTGAATAACTTTTTTATTCACAAATTGTATTTAGTAATGGAATATTGTTATTTAGTGAAAGATTGGTTTCCTTCATAAATAATATTTTAAAGACTATTTGAAATTAGTGAATAACTTTATTCCCTCACAATAATATATTATGAAGAACAAATTTATTTAACGAGAGAAAATTTTCCTTCACGAATTATAAATTGAGAATGTATCTTCAAATTAGTGAGGGAAATAATCCTTCATTGATGACAAACTAATTAGCTAGAAAAGATTTAGTGAGGAATATAATCCTTTATTAAAATCCATTTCTCAAGTAAAATCCTTCACAAATTATAAAATTTTAAATAAAAAATTAATCGATAAATAATCAAAATTCATTGCAAATTATAATTAATTTTCAAATCACTGATTTCATTTTTTTGGCTTAAATTAAATAAAAGGAAATATACATAATTCATTATGCATACCCCATACAGTGACCATCAAAGGACATGTCCTATGATGTCAATAGTAAATCAAATGCAAAGAAGCAAAATCAGATGGCTATAGTAAATGTGCTAAAATAAAGCATAAAGCCTAAAAGGATATCAACAGACTAATACAATTTAAACCAAATTTAAAAAGCTAGCCAAACTCATAAAGATAGACCTAACCAAATTTAAAAGCCTAACAGACCAACTATAGCAATAACAACATTAGAGCTCAACCCAATTAAGCTTTCCCATTAGCGTGAAGCATGAAAGCGATTAAACAATGAAACAACCCAATTAGCCACTCATAGCATAACCCATACATAGCGACAACGATGGCAGAAGGCCCCCAACATCATAGCGATGAAAAAAGCGATAGCGATAGTTAAGCAAGAAACATCTGCATTAGCTAGGCTCCAAAGAACCAAACCCACTATGCGATCCGATGGAGAGCACTCAAAGCTTGAAATCGCAGACCATTGCGAGCGGCGAACATCCCTTCGCCACAATGACCTAGAACCAATGACCCAAACCATATGCAGACTAAAGCAAATTTGCATCGATGGGTGAAATAAAAGGCCATCACCAAACATATGCGAGTAGAAAGCTGTAGTAGCATGCACTTTCTTTGCAGCAAGAGATTCACAAAAAAAAAAAGAATTGGGAGCAAAACATTAGTATGGATGATTGCACGAAGAACCAAATGCATTTACAGGGACCTAGAAATACCTAGAAACCCAGCAACATCTGCATTCACAACAGTATTCCTAAATAACATGATAGAACCACCCACAACAAAGGTAGTAGGGTAATAAGATACCAACATCCTAGACCTATTATATCACCAACAACAACATAACAGAACAGGGATGCCCAACAGATAGAATACAATAGATAACTATCATCACAATAGAGCAGATTGAGTGATTACAACATATAACTATCATCAGTAGAAGCATTGCCTATAGACTTTATACTCAATTGACAGAGTACAATCTTATCAACCACATGCGGATGTGGTGCTTGAAATTGAAAACAAGTGAAATATATGTAGCAAGATAACATTGAATACAAAACTCCATAAAAACTTTTGCGAAGAAGCCAAGGAAGAAATTATATACAGTAAAGTACGAGATCTTATGCTAAGTGAACAAGGAAAAGGATTTCTAGAGGATACTTTTTTGTTTATAGGAGGTATAGATGACTAGTGGGGGCAATATGTTGGAATTGGTAGCTGTGTAAGCCAACTTGATAGGAATGATAAGAATAAGACAATTTGATGTATCTAAGCTATCAAAAGCTTAGGAATTACTACTCTACTTTGGTTTCATCGAGCAGTATTATAATCCTGATAATAATAGCATGAAGGAAAATTTCTACTAAGTGAATTGTAAATACCTCCTCTCAATCGTCAGATAGATAACCTCCATCCTCCATCCTCTATTTCTCAGGTAATTCATCTAGAAGATCTGCATAGTGCACACCATGTAAAACTAAGTTGTTGAATGTGATGACAATCATGACATTGATGCAAATGAGCTAACTGTATTAAGTTTGACAATTAAAAATAACATTTATGAAATGTGGAACACACGCATTAAAACTACATGAGATTGATGAAAACTATGCTACCTCGGCTCCCTTTCACATTTTGAATCTTTTTTCTCCTTTGATATTCCAAACTTGTCATAGCAAATATCCTTCATGGAGGCAGAGACCTGATACATAGTTTCCAAATTGGTTCATTAAGGTGCTAAGAATAAACCTAGAAAGTAGAGTTAATAACCTTAAGTAGTTCTAATAAAGAGACATTTCTTACACTATAAAATTTAGATTCTGATGCGCTACAGAGTTCAATTAATTTAATCTTGTCAACCTTGAGCTGTCATTTTATAGATAAATGACGAGAAGCCAACCAATAGTAATATCTGGAAGCAGAACTGATACAATCAATATGTCAATTTCCTCATTCTGTACTCTTGATATACAAAAAAAGTGATGAATTGCACATTCAAAAGGACTGAGAAATAGATATAGATTCATGAATTGGCATACCTTGTGTCTCTTTGCACACAAATAGAATGCTACTACAGTAAACATAGGGTGAGTGAAGTCAGCACTTGCTCGATGTGAAGGAGGAAATGCTGCAATAAACCGATCCCTGTATCTAAAAATGAAAAACCATTTTATGATCACCATTTAGCAAAAAAATACCACCTTATTACTATAATTTGCTTACTAGGAACCAACTATTCAAGAACTTAACCACATAACTAGGCCTAACATTTACTATGGATCTATATGACGCAGCACCCCTCAAATAAACCCACAAATACCAAAGAATGCACCCCACACATGAGCACGCGGGAGGCCCAAGTTCTATGGTCAATATTTTCTAGGTTTGTCATTTTGTCAAACATAGAAGCATAAGCAGATAACTAATATGAAATGAGAAAAACCTTGCAGGGATAAGCCTTTCTGGACCAAAGGAATGAGCCTGATACATCCAAATTGAATCCCCAATTCTCTAATACCAAGCTTGTTCCTACAATATATCATGGCTCTTAATTAGAATTTTAAAATGCATTAATTTTGTGCGTGCAAGTACATTACAAAATAAGCAATTGGGGGCAGGACCATAAGAATTAGCTTGATACCAACGCCATTATACATTGCATTGAGTGACCTGTTGTAAGCCTTTTCAGACATTCCACTACACTTTATGGCAGTTCGACGATCAAATATGACTTGTGCACTACAATTATTACAAAATTACCCTCAGGCCTCAATCATACACACCTAACAAAGATACACAAAATCACTAGTAGCAGCAAATTTTAAAGATTGAAATACTATATCGAGGGTCTTGAGCTTCCACTGAGCAGCAAGCTAAAAAATAAAAGAGAATCGAGGAATAGAAAGTTTGGGCAACACTGTTTTGAACCAATGAATAGTTAGTTTCTTTAATCGAATAGACTGCCAAATGGTGGAAGCTCTTACCGAAATGAATAGAGTATTTTCACACAAAATATAGTCAGAACTGCTAACATTGAAAGAAATGCTATAATCAAAATTATTTCTAAGATTGATAAGGTCAGAATGGTTGCTTTCAGGAAGCTGCCAATTATTTTGAGAAAAGAAATCACAGACCCTGACCCTAGCACCCAAAGATTGCATATCAAAAAGAATTGATTTAATCATCTAAAGTCTACCCGAATAAGAAAGGAAACAGTTAGTCCAAGAGGTAATTTTGTTTATAATCTTTTCAATAATGGGAACGCAGTCCTGTTGAGGCATTTTAGACGCAATAAGAAGCACTCCAAGAAATTTGACCGGGAGAGTACTAATAGGAAATCCCAAATAGTTTAAATTACATGCTTATCATGATGAATAACATTTAAAGGAATCATATAAATTTTAATTCTAACATATGTTAAATTGACTTCAAATAAGTCAAAATTGCACTTACATTTTGAAGTGGAACAATTTTTAACAAGGCAATTTGCAGAGAACAATGAAGTCAAGGATACTTAACTATTAAAGTCTGACAAATAAAATTGCAGGTATAACTATGTTCATTAGAGTTGAGCATAAAAAATTTTGGCCTCTATCTGGAAGGGCTAGAGTGCCCCGTGTAAGGAAACAATATAGCAAAAATCTTGGAGAAGTAAATCAGGAAATGTGAACAAAACTCACATAGCATTAAATACAACATTAAAATATATGACATCAAAAACTAGGTCACTATACAAATAATAACACCTTCCCCCCCCCCCCGAAAAAATGATTGGTTTTTCTAAATGTTTGAAAAATTTGAGAATACTAAATGTTTTCTTTAATATTCTCAAATTCTTCCAGCATTTAGAGAAACCTGTTTGATCTCTAACAAGATTTTTGTTCCAGAATGCCAAATTTATTAACTATCAAGACATCATGATGAGTTTTGGCCAAAACTATAAAGCCACAGGTATGAAATAATTTTCATAGCCTATTCTGTAGGTCTATAAAATATTAGATTCGCAAATGTAAATATAACTACTAACATCAAAGTTCAAAATAACACAACAATACAAGATTTCAATGAGATGCCAATGTATGACTTTACATAACTTGAGGAACTAAGATGTGTGCATAATTAACAAGGCAAGCATACCAAATTTTTTGCACTTCCAAAGTCACACAGCTTAACTTGACGTTAACCCCCAAGAGGAAATTTATCAAACATAATATGTGCACTATTTTTATGGACAGAACTCAAACGTATTTATACATTTTTAAACCTAAATTTTACCAACCTTATTACTCCGCATAACAATTACAACACATCCCCTTGCCAAATCATAGCCAACATAGCAATTAAATCCATAATATATATATATATATATATATATATATATATATATAACTCAGTTGCAAAAACATATAGTAAGAGTGCATAACATACCTTGTAAAGCTTAGTTTTGTTGAAATGCTAGCTTAAATAGTTAGCTTATAAGCATTCTTTACTGCTGTTATTCCATTTCCCAATTGAACCCATTACTCCTCTTTGCCAAAATTGAAGAAGTTTTAGAAAGCGTTTATCTTATTTATATTTCTAGTTTTATCATATAATGTTTATGTATCCATTATTATTACATTTATTCTGGCCAAAATTAGATAATTATACAATTATATTATGTATAATATTACTTTATTAATTATGAAATTACATTTTATAATTAAAATAAATATTCACACATAACAAATTAAATCAAGTAAATGATATTACTTCATTAAGTCAAATAAATATATACTTATTAACTCCACCGCATAAGTAAATCAAGCAATTGATATGTACTCTTCATTACATGGACTGTGTTATTTATTTATTCATTATTGTGATATAAAAACTTTGACATTACATCAACATTTTCTAGATATAGTGATGATAAGCTCAAAATTATGAAAGGTTACAAAAACACTATGTTTTTCCATGTACGCGTACATGGATTCAAATAAATCTGAATTGAGATGAAGAAACATAGATCTATAATTATATCTTTCAACATTACTTGTGCAATTTCAACATAGAAGCAAATTTTGCAATTTACAATTTTAAAACTAAAGTAAATTCTTATCCAATAAATTGAGAGAAACAGATTCAAACAATTCAACAAACCTACATAAACAGTTAACAACAAATATACATCCAAAATTATCAACACAATTCAACTCTAGCTACAACAAAATTCTCATAAACAGAGAAGTTTAGAATAAAACAACACACAAATACCAAATAGAAAAATACCTAAACATGGCACAATCAGTATAAGTATCAGATCAAAAGCCCTAAGAAAAATCAATTCAATCATACATGTCTTTATATATAAATCAGTTCATCAAGTAATGGAATATGGAGGAACAAAGTTGTTAAAAAAATACCTTCGAACAAATTGATGGGTCTTTGGGCCTTCGAAGTTACGGCTTCTGCAATTGGGCACAGAAGGAGCAGATTTGAAGATGCAAATATGAAGTTTGGGGTAAAATTTTGGGATTAATGATAATCCCTATACCCGTAGGAAACATTATTCACACAATCAAATCTCAATCTCGCTACTTGCGGCAAAATTTGGCGCTAATTTTTTATTTCTCCGTGCCTAAACTTTGGCCAAGGAAGAGAGAGGAAATCAAATTGAAAGAGAGCCAGCATGTACCTGGTTGAAACTCAATTTTGGCTAAGGATTGAGCGAAACCCTTGATCGCTCTTGGCTCTTGCTTCCCTTTCCCACGGACCGGACACACTACTGTACTAGAAATGGCTAAGGATTGAGCAAAACCTTTGATCGCTCTTTGCTCTTGCTTCCTTTTCTCACTGACCGGACACACTACTGTACTTGAAATAAAGTTTTTAAGTTTTTGGGAGATTATTTTCATTTTTTATTTTTTATTATGGTTTAAAATTTCTTAAAGTATTGAACTAATTAAAAATAAAAGTAAATAATCCAAAAGACTTTCCTAAAGCCCTCCCTAATTATTATTTAACTGAATGTTAAATACAATACCAAAAAATAACGTTACTTTAAATGAATATGACTTTTTTGGATTAATATTATGTACTTGAAATAAAATTTAAAGTCTTTTGGATTATTTAATTTTAGGGTTAAGTTCAGATCACCACCTGGGGTTTGGGCGCTTTCCCACTTAACCACCTGTAGTCAGTAAAGCTACATTTAAACTCCCGACTTTTTGAGTTGAAGTGAATAAATGCTTTCCGTCTTAATACCATTATTTGAATTGGCTAAAGACTTAATTACCCTCCTTATGACCTGTCATCGAACTAGCAACATTCCTTATGCTTCTCTAACGGCTCCCTTTCTTTTTCAATTTCAGTCCTCTTCCATTTGCATTTGAATTTACATTATCCTTATTAATACCATCATCCACATTCTGCCTTCTCATCAATTCTTGAACAATAGGCAAATAACCAACACACATCTCGAATTCCTCCATAGTCAACTGCCTTCCTTTACCCACTTCCTTAAGCTTGTTCCACGATCCATCCCCTCTAACCTCTTTCACCATAAACTCCTTCCCGGTATCTGTTCAACAAATTTTCCCACTAGTTGACAATATATTCTGCATTACTTTTGAGATGGTACATCAAATTATTTCCGCTGCAAAGAAACAGAACAATAAGCTACCATAATATATAACACCAATAGCCTAGTCTGATGTAATTAATGTTGATGAATTTGTGTCCCATTTCCTTCTATAAAAGGCAAGCTTCTCTCTAATGAAGGAACTATAGCGCCCCCCGAATCGCCGCGGATCCGGTTCGCTATTTCTATAACTATTGCGGAAGATATAAACATAAATTGTTTATACATTAAACATTATACACTATCCCAAGGTCGAGTAACCATAACTTATACACATTTCATAACTTATCTGACACATGATATTATCATCATACAAGACTATTACAAAACTAATCGCGCACATTAACTTTAAGCTGGAACTGTCTTTAACTTTCCTTGTATCCGACGCATTCATCTTAATCTGTAATGTTTTATCATGATATAGCAAGGGTGAGCATGAAAGTTGCCCAGCAAGTTTAAATACAATTTAAGGATATATCATGATTGAAAGATTTAGAATAATAAGCTGGCTATAATTTCACAATGTAGTTGTTAATTAGCATGAACAAACATTTGACTGAACAAGTATTCAACATGAACAATATATATATGGACCAACTGGAAATGAAGGTGATCAGCCTTTCATACTTGACTTATACATACAAGATGTACAGAGTACAATTCTACATGGTAATCAGTAACAATTAACCATAAGCATAACTGAATGAAACACTCTTAGTAGAGTTAAGAAAAACAAACTTGCCTGTTCCGTTGATTACCGATACGAAATATAACTTAGCTTTATCCGAAGACCTAATACAGATAATATCGATCTCCAATTATTAGAATAATATCATCACAGTATAAAATAACCTAAACACATTACCACATAATCCTATCAGTATATACATAACATAGACTTAGCATCAAACCAGACTATTTAAGTCTAAATTGAAACCAACACAATTCAATCATCCCGACGGTCTAATCGGACAAATATCGAGTTTAAGTTCAATTAAACTCTGCCTAAACAATTAACAATAACCTTAAATAATTATATTATCAGTCAAAACATTTTTCATAAACTTGTAAAAAATTTCAGATAATTAATATCATTTAAAAACATTTTTTAATCATTAATACTGTGTTTAAATGAATTAAATACCACAATATTCTAATATCATTAATATTTATTTAATATTAAACATTAATGAAACACATGTCATAATATTATAACATATTTGTAATATCTCAAAGTATTTTCAATACTTTATTATTTCCTTTAAATGTTTTTAAAGTAATTAAAAACATTAATCAATAACTTGATATTAATATAAATACCACATTATTCCTTGATCATTAATATTAATTTAATACCAAATATCAATGAAAATCATAACATAATATTATAATATATTTATAACATCTCAAAGTATTTTTAATATTTTAAAATGATATTTCAATGATTTTAAACTATCAAATCCATTATCCAGATAATTGCTATAAATATTAAAATATTAATATTTTCATGACAAAATATCAAAAGTTATATATTATAACTTAAAATATTTTTATAACACTTAAATCATTTTTATATGATTTTTAAATCATTAATTCTATTTTTCCATAATTTATCTAATATATTTATTAAATAAACTAATTACCATTAATAATAAATATTAATGAAATTCATCACAAAATATCAAAAGTCATCAAAAATAACTTAAAATATTTTCTAACACCATAATAAAAAAATTCATGATTTTTCATGAATTAAAACCAATTTTAAATAATTTATCTAATATTATAATTAAATAAATAAATACCATTTATATTCCAAAAATATTAAATATTTTCAAAATATACTCCAAATAATTAAAAACTATTTTTCAGACTTTAAAATAATTTTTCAGAATTTAATATGTATTTTTAATAATTAAAAACCATTTTTATCTAATTATTAATTAAAATAATTAATTTTCAAAATAAACTGTCGCTATAGGGACATTAGGCGACAAATCCGTCGCTAATGGTGTTCTTGGGCTGTTCTTCAACATACCCAGAACATCATGTCAGACTTCGAGAGGCAAGGTTTGACCGGTCCTAGTTTCTTGATTATTACGCTTCTGGGTTTGTACCATGGTTAGATCTGTAATATTAATGTAATACTACAACGACCAACTTGTGCTCTAGCAATCCTATCACACAACAGAAAGTTATAAGCTATTGAACTCCTTATGGGGCACATTCTTGATTTTCTAGGTTAAACGAAGCCGGGGTCCTACTTTTACTTTGGTTTGCTTGCAGTAATGCGTTACGTGTGTTGTTTACGTGATCTAAATGCTCCAACATGTAGTACACATGGCGGGTCCAATATCTTATCACTAGATCCACCTAACAACATAGCATGAACAAGATACGGTAGGTCAAACATCTTTGTCGGACAACATTCTTCACGAAATCTGGAAATTTCGAATTTGTCAAAAGCAAAGACGCATGTTTGACCTAAATTTTCTCTATCATTTCTGAGATATAGGTGATGTAAAGGTTTTAGTATGTACACAACATGTCAGCCTACAAGGATAAATCAATAACATGGCCAAAAAAACAAACGAAAGCAAGATTCATGGCCTTGAAAAACTTGTCAGACAACATAAAAATTTCAGTATTTGAAATCATATTTTGTGATCGGTCAACTAGGTTTGACCATTTATAACTTTGATCTAGACAAGATCCGGACTTGATTCAAGTTGGAGATCAAAGACCACATGGCATACTATAGATGTATAACATAAAACACCAAAAAATATTAACAGAGACAGATCTAGGAGACCTGACATTTGCTTGTCAGTCAACATTTTTCTAAATTTCTAGATTTGAGAAATCTTTAAATTCGTGCATCTAGATGTTATAGATCCAATATGTAACAACCCAGATTATCAATTGACACCCTATTACACAACTTTGAACAATCAATTGCAACAAATAACATAAAATCAAATGATTTCTAAAATTATGGTTTTTATACCTTTTGAACTTTGATTTTGATTTCTGACCTTTGATGTTTGTTCTTGGCAAGGTAACACCTGATCTTAGCTTAACTTATCACTCATTATCACTCTAAAATTTCGGATGGGAGAGAGAGAGAGAAGACTTGGATAGGTTGAAAATTAAAGTGAGCATTTTATCTCTCTCAATCTATATATAATATGATATGATGCAATGGCTGATCATGTTGGTTGATTAAAGGCTAGCCCATAGACCACATGCCTAGAAAAGGTTGGTCACCAACTAAAGTTATGGCAACCTACACAAGTTATCTTATTAAATAATGCTAAAAGGGCATTTTGGTCATTTGGCTAATAAAGTGCATGACAACTTGGTAATTTCCCATAATCATTAGGTTTCAAAAATAAAAATTTAATATTTCTAAATTATAATTAGGATTTGATAATTATATTATAATTTCCTAATCATAAATCAAGCTTGCCAATTAGGATTATTATTTCCTAATTAAATTTGCTAATTTAGCAATTAGGATCATAATTGGTCACTAGAGTTTATAACCCATTAATTAGGATTTTACATAGAAAATAATCTTTCAATTTAGAAATTAGGTTTCCTAATTTAGATTAGGGTTTCCTAATTACAATAAAGTTTACTAATCTCATTCAAGCTTGCTAATTAGGGTTAAGGCTTCCTAATTAACATTAAACTCTATAAGTTAATAATTAGGTTTTCTCTAATTGCATGTCAGGGTTTTCTATATTTGAAATTAGGACTTTCCAATTAACCAATTAGGGTTATCCCTAATTACACTTACAATTAATAGCATAGAAACCCTATACTTAACTTAAAGCTTCCCACTTAGGGTTTTAATATCTCGATTAGGGTTTCAGACAGAATAATTAGGGTTCAAATTTTGGAAATTAGGGTTTGCTAAATAATTAAGTTTTACCCTATTAAGCTTTTAATCTAAATCACTTGAGCATTATAATTCTCCATTATATTCCCAGATTAGGGTTTTCAAATATTCGAAATCTAAAATTAGGATTTTCTGATATGGTATTAGGGTTTTCTAATACTCAAATAGGGTTTCCAGTAATTCATTAGGGTTTTCCCTAATTAATTTATAATTAATAACGTTAAACCTTTTATATAGCATTGCACTCCCAATCTAGGGTTTTTAATATCTGAATTAGGTTTTCGGATTCCCGGAACTGAAACTAGGGTTTCCAGAATCGATTCTAGGATTTCTTAGCAGACGTTAGGGCTTTCTAACTGTTGACGTTCTTAATATAAACTTAGGGTTTGTCACAGATATAATTTATCTGGTCAACCCATGAGCCTTAACCACGTTCTGAACACATACATAATCATAAACACAGAACATGTTCACAAAATCCTTAAATCTTGAATAATTCACCTAATCCTTCACAGAAATTTTGAAATCCTCAAAATTCCTTCCCAATAACATCAAACGCATACACTTATTTCCTATCTAGGTCTAATATTTGACCTTATATCAATCATTTAAGATTTTAATAATTTGTCTAAATTCTAGGGTTGTCACATTCACCCCTCCTTATAAGAATTTCGTCCCCGAAATTCACCTTAAACCATACACCTTACACCGTTTACACATATCACATGCTACCCAATACACCACTCACAAGAGCAAAAGTTTTCAAATTGTGCTGAGGGGTCATATAGACCATGAACTACTGAGGTTTATAGGTATTACTACCTGCTACCTATTTCAATTAAGAAAAAGGTAATCTACCCCTTTAAAAAGGTTAACAATATGTTTACAATCACGAAGAAGGTAAACTACCATTACTAGTACTTTAGGTGATTAGCCTATCGTACTCTTACGTCGTGCATAACATATTAATCATTTTTAGCGAATATTTATGCTACTAGATTGGATTATTTATCCAAACATTATCGTTCACCTCAGTCTTATCATAGGATTCCGCACCAAAATAATTTGGTTCGGGAAAATTCTTTCAATGAACACTTTAGAGATTTCATAACATTAGTCTAGCTGAATCAAATATCATAGACTCATATCGATAATTCAATTCAATCGAATTATTTAGGTGTAGCCAAACCTCGTTGACAATTTAAACTTTTTGAAAATATTTTTGAGAATGACGTCATGATGTCGTCATTGTATTAATGATCCATTTGAGGGATCTGGTCATTGTATGACTTTTGTCATAACACATCGCATACAATAGTGGAACAACGACTTGAGTCAAATTCACACTAAGTATTCCCTGTATTTACAACTCCATCACATTTTTATCATCTCTCGCTTTTGATTACATGGTACATGAGTGATAATTAAAATAACTTTTGATATTTCAAATCATTTGCGTCTAGCCGAAATAAATAGCATAGACTGTACTTTAAATCATTTCAAAAATGGTTACGAGTTTACATTTTTTTTTAAAAGGCACATAGTGCGTATTTAGCTTAATGTCAAAATTTTGAAGTTTAGCATAGCTAGGAGTTTAGGAAAACCTAATGCCTCCACTAGCAATCGTTTGCTTAACAATCTATCTGTTCCTGAAATCCCCAATACTGCATTCACACAAAACTAAACCCAGTTCATAAAACCACACTTATGAGTTCATTAATTGCCACAATCATATGAGTTTAAGAACTTACCCTAGTCAGACCTTTGGCGTCCATTCGCTGAGGGGTTCATAAATATTTCATATAACTATGAGTCAAGAATGTCACATAAGTATGAGTTTTAAGAACTCGTACTTAACCTTATATTCTCTACCTATGACCTATCTATTTGTTATACACATGAGAAAGGAATCACCCTCTTAACCTGCATATAGCAAATAGCGCGACACAACATTTCAATGATTATCGATGTCAGAAACTAAGTAGTTGTTACACCAAGTACAATTCAACTCCCATACGAAGAATCATACAACTCAGCTGCCGACATGAGTCCTTATTGAAATCCCCACCTAATCTTAACCCCCTTTTCAATACGAATTTCATTTAATTCGTATTCATAATCCATAACTCTTTCATGAGTTTTCATAGTACCATTTCATAGTACAACTGACACACAGCATCTTGCTGTAAACTTTTCAATCATCAGATTGATTCTTTCTGGTTATCATAACCTTAATAGATCACGGGGTGATCTCATTGTATATATTACGATTCAATTCTATGACTTGATCGTTTTGTTTTACGATCTCCTATCCCTGCACTTTCATTCTTTTAGACTCGATCTATCCACTTTCTATACTTGGTACACATCGAGACTCTAATAGTTTCAATATGGTACGCTGAGTGGTTTCCCACAAATAACCAACAAACTAGGCTCCGAGTTGCTAGTTCGTATATACCTCCGCTCCATGAAGGAATCGTTTAGCCCAGCTACCATACATCAACTATTAAAGAGTACAATTGTACCATAGTTAAATATAACTTTTTGATTCTTAACTTCTTTATCAGAGTTAGGGAACTCCATATCTTTATAACTCGCCGAGATTCATCTTTGAATCTAACCGACACATTAACTCTATGTGAGTTAGATCTTATCCTATCACTGCGGTTATTAGTCTAAGGTAACTCTACCCTAGGTTTATAACCAATGACTACTCGATATTAATCAGCGCCCCAGATAAATCGTCAGCGGATCCGGTTAGCTATTTCTATAATTGTTGCGGAAGATATAAACATAAATTGTTTATACATTAAACATTATACACTATCCCAAGGTCGAGTAACCATAACTTATACACATTTTATAACTTATCTAACACATGATATTATCATCATACAAGACTATTACAAAACTAATCGCGCACATTAACTTTAAGCTGGAACTGTCTTTAACTTTCCCTGTATCCGACACATTCATCTTAATCTGCAATGTTTTATCATGATATAGCAAGGGTGAGCATGAAAGTTGCCCAGCAAGTTTAAATACAATTTAAGGATATATCATGTTTGAAAGATTTAGAATAATAAGCTGGCTATAATTTCACAATGTAGTTGTGAATTAGCATAAACAAACATTTGACTGAACAAGTATTCAACATAAACAATATATATCTGGACCAACTAGAAATGAAGGTGATCAGCCTTTCATACCTGACTTATACATACAAGATGTACAGAGTACAATTCTACATGGTAATCAGTAACGATTAACCATAAGCATAACTGAATGAAACACTCTTAGTAGAGTTAAGAAAAACAAACTTGCTGTTAAGATTTGATTCTGCGTCTGAAATATAACTTAGTTTTATCTGAAGACCTAATACAGATAATATCGATCTCCAATTATTAGAATAATATCATCACAGTATAAAATAACCTAAACACATTACCACATAATCCTATCAGTCTATACAACACATAGACTTAGCATCAAACCAGACTATTTAAGTCTAAATTGAAACTGACACAATTCAATCATCCCGACGGTCTAATCGACAAATATCGAGTTTAAGTTCAATTAAACTCTGCCTAAACAATTAACAATAACCTTAGATAATTATATTATCAGTCAAAACATTTTTCATAAACTTGCAAAAATTTTCAGATAATTAATATCATTTAACAACATTTTTCAATCATTAATACTGTATTTAAATGAATTAAATACCACAATATTTATTAAACAATATTCTAATATCATTAATATTTATTTAATATTAAACATTAATGAAACACATATCATAATATTATAACATATTTGTAATATCTCAAAAGTATTTTCAATACTTTATTATTTCCTTTAAATATTTTTTAAAGTAATTAAAATATTAATCAATAAGCGATATTAATATAAATACCACATTATTCCTTGATCATTAATATTAATTTAATATCAAATATCAATGAAAAACATAACATAATATTATAATATATTTATAACATCACAAAGTATTTTTAATATCTTAAAATGATATTTCTATGATTTTAAACTATCAAATCCATTATCAGATAATTGCTATAAATATTAAAATATTAATATTTTCATGACAAAATATCAAAAGTTATATATTATAACTTAAAATATTTTTACAACACTTAAATCATTTTTATATAATTTTTAAATCATTAATTCTATTTTTCCATAATTTATCTAATATATTTATTAAATAAACTAATTACCATTAATAATAAATATTAATGAAATTCATCACAAAATAACAAAAGTCATCAAAAATAACTTAAAATATTTTCTAACACCATAATAAAAATTTTCATGATTTTTCATGAATTAAAACCATTTTAAATAATTTATCTAATATTATAATTAAATAAATAAATACCATTTATATTCCAAAAATATTAAATATTTTCAAAATATACTCCAAATAATTAAAAACTATTTTTAGGACTTTAAAATAATTTTCGTAATTTAATATGTATTTTAATAATTAAAAACTATTTTATCTAATTATTAATTAAAATAATTAATTTTCAAAATAAATCGTCATTTATAGGGACATTAGGCGACAAATCCGTCGCTAATGGTGTTCTTGGGTGTTCTTCAACATACCCGAACATCATGTCGACTTCGAGAGGCGAGAGTTTGTGGGTCTAGTTTCTTGATTATTACGCTTACAGGTTTGTACCATGGTTAGATCTCGTAATATTAATGTAATACAACACTACAACGACCAACTTGTGCTCTAGCAATCCTATCACACAATGAAAGTTATAAGCTATTGAACTCCTTGTCAGGCCTGTTCTTCAGTTTTTCTGGGTTAAACAGCATCGGGATCCCTACTTTGGTTGCTTCTAGTGTGCGTTCTGTGTGTTGTTTCTGTGATCTAAATGCTCCAACATGTAGTACACATGACAGGGTCCAATATCTTATCACTAGATCCACTTAACAACATAGCATGAACAAGATCTGGCCGGTCAAACATGCTGTCAGACACTGTTCTTCACGAAATCTGGAAATTTCCAGAATTTGTCAAAACAGCACGCATGTTTGACCTAAATTTTCTACTATCCTGTTACAGATATAGGTGATGTAAAGGTTTTAGTATGTACACAACATGTCAGCCTACAAGGATAAATCAATAACATGGCCAAAAAAACAAACGAAAGCAAGATTCATGGCCTTGAAAAACTTGTCAGACAACATAGAAATTTATGGGCTGCCCAGAAATCATATTTTGTGATCGGTCAACTAGGTTTGACCATTCATAACTTTTGATCTAGACAAGATCTGGACTTGATTCAAGTTGGAGATCAAAGACCACATGGCATACTATAGATGTATAACATAAAACACCAAAAAATATTAACAAAGACAGATCTAGGAGACCTGACATTTGCTTGTCAGTCAACATTTTTCCAGATTTCCAGATTTGAGAAATCTTTAAATTCATGCATCCAGATGTTATAGATCCAATATGAAACAACCCAGATTATCAATTGACACCCTATTACACAACTTTGCACAATCAATTGCAACAATAACATAAAATCAAATGATTTCTAAAATTAGGGTTTTTATAACTTTTGAACTTTGATTTTGATTTCTGACCTTTGATGTTTGTTCTTGGCAAGCTA
This sequence comes from Panax ginseng, assembly GCA_020205605.1. NCBI lineage: Eukaryota > Viridiplantae > Streptophyta > Magnoliopsida > Apiales > Araliaceae > Panax > Panax ginseng. Next base: position 54,444,389 of record CM035146.1, on the reverse strand, counting down.
ACTTTTTGATCTTAACTTAACTTATCACTCACTATCACTCTAAAATTTCGGATGGGAGAGAGAGAAGACTTGGATAGGTTGAAAATTAAAGTGAGCATTTTATCTCTCTCAATCTATATATAATATGATATGATGCAATGGCTGATCATGTTGGTTGATTAAAGGCTAGCCCATAGACCGCATGCCTAGCAAAGGTTGGTCACCAACTAAAGTTATGGCAACCTACACAAGTTATCTTATTAAATAATGCTAAAAGGGCATTTTGGTCATTTGGCTAATAAAGTGCATGACAACTTGGTAATTTCCCATAATCATTAGGTTTCAAAAATAAAAATTTAATATTTCTAAATTATAATTAGGATTTGATAATTATATTATAATTTCCTAATCATAAATCAAGCTTGCCAATTAGGATTATTATTTCCTAATTAAATTTGCTAATTTAGCAATTAGGATAATAATTGGTCACTAGAGTTTATAACCCATTAATTAGGATTTTACATAGAAAATAATCTTTCAATTTAGAAATTAGGTTTCTTAATTTAGATTAGGGTTTCCTAATTACAATAAAGTTTACTAATCTCATTCAAGCTTGCTAATTAGGGTTAAGGCTTCCTAATTAACATTAAACTCTATAAGTTAATAATTAGGTTTTTTCTAATTGCATGTCAGGGTTTTCTATATTTGAAATTAGGGCTTTCCAATTAACCAATTAGGGTTATCTCTAATTACACTTACAATTAATAACATAGAAACTCTATACTTAACTTCAAGCTTCCCATTTAGGGTTTTAATATCCCGATTAGGGTTTCAGACAGAATTATTAGGGTTCAAATTTTGGAAATTAGGGTTTGCTAAATAATTAAGTTTTACCCTATTAAGCTTTTAATCTAAATCACTTGAGCATTATAATTCTCCATTATATTCCCAGATTAGGGTTTTCAAATATTCGAAATCTGAAATTAGGATTTTCAGATATGGTATTAGGGTTTTCTAATACTCAAATAGGGTTTCTAGTAATTCATTAGGGTTTTCCCTAATTAATTTATAATTAATAACGTTAAACCTTATATATAGCATTGCACTCCCAATCTAGGGTTTTTAATATCCGAATTAGGGTTTCGGATTCCCGGAACTGAAACTAGGGTTTCCAGAATCGATTCTAGGATTTCTTATCAGACGTTAGGGCTTTCTAACTGTTGACGTTCATAATATAAACTTAGGGTTTGTCACAGATATAATTTATCTGGTCAACCCATGAGCCTTAACCACGTTCTGAACACATACATAATCATAAACACATAACATATTCACAAAATCCTTAAATCCTGAATAATTCACCTAATCCTTCACAGAAATTTTGAAATCCTCAAAATTCCTTCCCAATAACATCAAACGCATACACTTATTTCCTATCTAGGTCTAATATTTGACCTTAAATCAATCATTTAAGATTTTAATAATTTGTCTAAATTCTCGGGTTGTCACATTCACTCCTCCTTATAAGAATTTCGTCCCCGAAATTCACCTTACACCTAACACCGTGAACTTTACACCATACACCTTACACCGTGCACCTTACACCATACACCTTACACCGTTCACACTTATCACATGCTACCCAATACACCACTCACAAGAGCAAAAGTTTTCAAATTGTGCTGAGGGGTCATATAGACCATGAACTACTGAGGTTTATAGGTATTACTACCCGCTACCTATTTCAATTAAGAAAAAGGTAATCTACCCCTTTAAAAAGGTTAACAATATGTTTACAATCACGAAGAAGGTAAACTACCATTACAAGTACTTTAGGTGATTAGCCTATCGTACTCTTACGTCGTGCATAACGTATTAATCATTTTTAGTGAATATTTATGCTACTAGATTGGATTATTTATCCAAACATTATCGTTCACCTCAGTCTTATCATAGGATTCCGCACCAAAACAATTTGGTTCGGGAAAATTCTTTCAATGAACACTTTAGAGTTTTCATAACATTAGTCTAGCTGAATCAAATAACATAGACTCATATCGATAATTCAATTCAATCGAATTATTTAGGTGTAGCCAAACCCCATTGACAATTTAAACTTTTTGAAAACATTTTTGAGAATGACGTCATGATGCCGTACTGTATTAACAGTCCGTTTGAGGATGCCGTCATTGTATGACTTTAATCATAACACATCATACAATAGTGGAACAACGACTTGAGTCAAATTCACACTAAGTATTCTGTATTTACAACTCCATCACATTTTTATCATCTCTGCACCAGGTTACATGGTACATGAGTGATAATTAAAATAACTTTTGATATTTCAAATCATTTGCGTCTAGCCGAAATAAATAGCATAGACTGTACTTTAAATCGTTTCAAAAATGGTTACGAGTCTACATTTTTTTTAAAAGGCACATAGTGCGTATTTAGCTTGATGTCAAAATTTTGAAGTTTAGCATAGCTAGGAGTTTAGGAAAACTAATGCCTCCACTAGCAATCGTTTGCTTAACAATCTATCTGTTCCTGAAATCCTCAATACTGCATTCACACAAAACTATACCCAGTTCATAAAACCACACTTATGAGTTCATTAATTACCACAATCATATGAGTTTAAGAAACTTACCCTAGTCAGACCTTTGGCGTCCATTCGCTGAGGGGTTCATAAATATTTCATATAACTATGAGCCAAGAATGTCACATAAGTATGAGTTTAAGAACTCGTACTTAACCTTATATTCTCTACCTATGACCTATCTATTTGTTATACACATGAGAAAGGAATCACCCTCTTAACCTGCATATAGCAAATAGCGCGACGCAACATTTCAATGATTATCAATGTCAGAAACTAAGTAGTTGTTACACCAAGTACAATTCAACTCCCATACGAAGAATCATACAACTCAGCTGCCGATATGAGTCCTCATTGAAATCCCCACCTAATCTTAAACCCCTTTTTAATACGAATTTCATTTAATTCGTATTCATAATCCATAACTCTTTCATGAGTTTTCATAGTACCATTTCATAGTACAACTGACACACAACATCTTGCTGTAAACTTTTCAATCATCAGATTGATTCTTTCTGGTTATCATAACCTTAACAGATCACGGGGTGATCTCATTGTATATATTACGATTCAATTCCATGACTTGATCGTTTTGTTTTACGATCTCCTATCCCTGCACTTTCAGTCTTTTAGACTCGATCTATCCACTTTCTATACTTGCTACACTTCGAGACTCTAATAGTTTCAATATGGTACGCTGAGTGGTTTCCTACAAACAACCAACAAACTAGGCTCCGAGTTGCTAGTTCGTATATACCTCCGCTCCATGAAGGAATCGTTTAGCCCAGCTACCATACATCAACTATTAAAGAGTACAATTGTACAATAGTTAAATATAACTTTTTGATTCTTAACTTCTTTATCAGAGTTAGGGAACTCCATATCTTTATAACTCGCCGAGATTCATCTTTGAATCTAACCGACACATTAACTCTATGTGAGTTAGATCTTATCCTATCACTGCGGTTATTAGTCTAAGGTAACTCTACCCTAGGTTTATAACCAGCACTCGATATTAATCTGAAGCGCACTTAGAATCATGGCGGATCCGGTTCGCTATTTCTATAACTGTTGCGGAAGATATAAACATAAATTTTTTATACATTAAACATTACACACTATCCCATGGTCGAGTAACCATAACTTATACACATTTCATAACTTATCTGACACGTGATATTATCATCATATAAGATTATTACAAAACTAATCGCGCACATTAACTTTAAGCTGGAACTGTCTTTAACTTTCCTTGTATCCGACGCATTCATCTTAATCTGCAATGTTTTATCATGATATAGCAAGGGTGAGCATGAAAGTTGCCCAGAAAGTTTAAATACAATTTAAGGATATATCATGTTTGAAAGATTTAGAATAATAAGCTGGCTATAATTTCACAATGTAGTTGTGAATTAGCATAAACAAACATTTGGTGAACAAGTATTCAACATAAACAATATATATCTGGACCAACTAGAAATGAAGGTGATCGACCTTTCATACCGACTTATACATACAAGATGTCTGAGTACAATTCTACATGGTAATCGAGAACGATTAACCATAAGCATAACTGAATGAAACACTCTTAGTAGAGTTAAGAAAAACAAACTTGCTTGTTAGATTTGATTCTGATCTGAAATATAACTTAGCTTTATCGAAGACCTAATACTGAGATAATATCGATCTCAATTATTAGAATAATATCATCACAGTATAAAATAACCTAAACACATTACCACATAATCCTATCAGTCTATACAACACATAGACTTAGCATCAAACCAGACTATTTAAGTCTAAATTGAAACCAACACAATTCAATCATCCCGACGGTCTAATCGGACAAATATCGAGTTTAAGTTCAATTAAACTCTGCCTAAACAATTAACAATAACCTTAGATAATTATATTATCAGTCAAAATATTTTTCATAAACTTGCAAAAATTTTCAGATAATTAATATCATTTAACAACATTTTTCAATCATTAATACTGTATTTAAATGAATTAAATACCACAATATTCTAATATCATTAATATTTATTTAATATTAAACATTAATGAAACACATGTCATAATATTATAACATATTTGTAATATCTCAAAGTATTTTCAATACTTTATTATTTCCTTTAAATGTTTTTAAAGTAATTAAAACATTAATCAATAAGCGATATTAATAAAAATACCACATTATTCCTTGATCATTAATATTAATTTAATACCAAATATCAATGAAAATCATAACATAATATTATAATATATTTATAACATCTCAATCTTAAAATGATATTTCTATGATTTTTAAACTATCAAATCCATTATCCGATAATTGCTATAAATATTAAAATATTAATATTTTCATGACAAAATATCAAAAGTTATATATTATAACTTAAAATATTTTTATAACACTTAAATCATTTTTATATGATTTTTAAATCATTAATTCTATTTTTCCATAATTTATCTAATATATTTATTAAATAAACTAATTACCATTAATAATAAATATTAATGAAATTCATCACAAAATATCAAAAGTCATCAAAAATAACTTAAAATATTTTTTAACACCATAATAAAAATTTTCATGATTTTTCATAAATTAAAACCATTTTAAAATAATTTATCTAATATTATAATTAAATAAATAAATACCATTTATATTCCAAAAATATTAAATATTTTCAAAATATACTCCAAATAATTAAAAACTATTTTTAGACTTTAAAATAATTTTTCGTAATTTAATATGTATTTTAATAATTAAAACCATTTTATCTAATTATTAATTAAAATAATTAATTTTTAAAATAAAGCTGTCATTATAGGGACATTAGGCGACAAATCCGTCGCTAATGGTGTTCTTGAATTTTTCTTCAACATACCCGAACATCATATCGGTTTTCGAGAGGTTCGTTTGTGGGTCTAGTTTCTTGATTATTACGCTTCTGGGTTTGTACCATGGTTAGATCTGTAATATTAATGTAATACTACAACGACCAACTTGTGCTCTAGCAATCCTATCACACAACAGAAAGTTATAAGCTATTGAACTCCTTGTCAGGCCTGTTCTTCAGTTTTTCTAGGTTAAACAGCATCGGGGTCCCTACTTTGGTTGCTTCTAGTGTGCGTTCTGTGTGTTGTTTCTGTGATCTAAATGCTCCAACATGTAGTACACATGACAGGGTCCAATATCTTATCACTAGATCCACCTAACAACATAGCATGAACAAGATCTTGCCGGTCAAACATCTTTGTGGAGACAACGTTTTTCACGAAATCTGGAAATTTCGAATTTATCAAAAGCAGAATGATCGAGCGCATGTTTGACCTAAATTTTCTACTATCCTCATTATGAGATATAGGTGATGTAAAGGTTTTAGTATGTACACAACATGTCAGCCTACAAGGATAAATCAATAACATGGCCAAAAAAACAAACGAAAGCAAGATTCGTGGCCTTGAAAAACTTGTCAAACAACATAGGAATTTTTGGGCTGCCCAAAAATCATATTTTGTGATCGGGCAACTAGGTTTGACCATTCATAACTTTTGATCTAGACAAGATCTGGACTTGATTCAAGTTGGAGATCAAAGACCACATGGCATACTATAGATGTATAACATAAAACACCAAAAAATATTAACAGAGACAGATCTAGGAGACCTGACATTTGTTTGTTAGTCAACATTTTTCCAGATTTCCAGATTTGAGAAATCTTTAAATTCGTCCATCTAGATGTTATAGATCCAATATGTAACAACCCAGATTATCAATTGACACCCTATTACACAACTTTGAACAATCAATTGCAACAAATAACATAAAATCAAATGATTTCTAAAATTATGGTTTTTATACCTTTTGAACTTTGATTTTGATTTCTGACCTTTGATGTTTGTTCTTGGCAAGCTAACACCTGATCTTAGCTTAACTTATCACTCACTATCAATCTAAAATTTCGGATGGGAGAGAGAGAGAAGACTTGGATAGGTTGAAAATTAAAGTGAGCATTTTATCTCTCTCAATCTATATATAATATGATATGATCACGATGGTGATCATGTTGGTTGATTAAAGGCTAGCCCATAGACCACATGCCTAGCAAAGGTTGGTCACCAACTAAAGTTATGGCAACCTACACAAGTTATCTTATTAAATAATGCTAAAAGGGCATTTTGGTCATTTGGCTCATAAAGTGCATGGCAACTTGTTAATTTCCCATAATCATTAGGTTTCAAAATAGAAATTTAATATTTCTAAATTATAATTAGGATTTGATAATTATACTATAATTTCCTAATCATAAATCAAGCTTGCCAATTAGGATTATTATTTCTAATTAAATTTGCTAATTTAGCAATTAGGATCATAATTGGTCACTAGAGTTTATAACCCATTAATTAGGATTTTACATAGAAAATAATCTTTTAATTTAGAAATTAGGTTTCCTAATTTAGATTAGGGTTTCTAATTACAATAAAGTTTACTAATCTCATTCAAGCTTGCTAATTGGGGTTAAGGCTTCCTAATTAACATTAAACTCTATAAGTTAATAATTAGGTTTTCTCTAATTGCATGTCAGGGTTTTCTATATTTGAAATTAGGGCTTTCCAGTTAACCAATTAGGGTTATCCCTAATTACACTTACAATTAATAACATAGAAACTCTATACTTAACTTAAAGCTTCCCATTTAGGGTTTTAATATCCCGATTAGGGTTTCAGACAGAATAATTAGGGTTCAAATTTTGGAAATTAGGGTTTGCTAAATAATTAAGTTTTACCCTATTAAGCTTTTAATCTAAATCACTTGAGTATTATAATTCTCCATTATATTCCCAGATTAGGGTTTTCAAATATTCGAAATCTGAAATTAGGATTTTCAGATATGGTATTAGGGTTTTCTAATACTCAAATAGGGTTTCTAGTAATTCATTAGGGTTTTCCCTAATTAATTTATAATTAATAACGTTAAACCTTATATATAGCATTGCACTCCCAATCTAGGGTTTTTAATATCCGAATTAGGGTTTCGGATTCCCGGAACTGAAACTAGGGTTTCCAGAATCGATTCTAGGATTTTTTATCAGACGTTAGGGTTTTCTAACTGAACGTTGACGTTCTTAATATAAACTTAGGGTTTGTCACAGATATAATTTATCTGGTCAACCCATGACCCTTAACCACGTTCTGAACACATACATAATCATAAACACAGAACATATTCACAAAATCCTTAAATCCTGAATAATTCACCTAATCCTTCACAGAAATTTTGAAATCCTCAAAATTCCTTCCCAATAACATCAAACGCATACACTTATTTCCTATCTAGGTCTAATATTTGACCTTAAATAAATCATTTAAGATTTTAATAATTTGTCTAAATTCTCGGGTTGTCACAGGAACACACCAAAAAAATATTGAAAAAATCTCTAAACTTCTATTTTACAAATCTGTTTAGTTATATAACAGTTAATATATTATTCATTCAATAACAATCCGAAAGCTCAAACATCAAAAGCCAAAAGTTTGGGTGATGAATTGATGATGCTCCCCTCATAAGCGACAATGCCGGGGAGAGACAAAGCTCTTAGAATAATGGGAGCGATGAATCATAACAAATCAAAACTTAAACCCACCTAAAATAGAAAATCTTATACAACATTAATCTTCTTTTCTTTCTAACAAACCCACTTAAAATTATTCCTTATTTTCACATAATTACATAAATCGCAACGAATCAAAGCCCAAACCCTCAAATTCGATAAATAGCTCATCAATAAAATAGGGAAATCTGGTTCAACTGCTCCTGTTCTTTTCTTCTTTGGTTGCCGAAATGAAGAGAATGACTTTGTACAAAGACTTTTGGTTGTCTCACTCAGAAAATGGTGGAATACTTTCAGAAGACATGGGTGGAGGCTTTTATGTTGCCTTCTCTAGAGAGATCCATAGTATTTGTACAGAGTCTTTTTGGGACTTCTTAGATCTGCACAAAAACTAAATTGATCCACGGGAAATTGCTGCAGATTCAGCTACAGATGATGATCGGAGAAAAATTATAGAGGAGAGAATTGGGGATTGTTATTTGAGGAGTGAGAAATGAGAGAGAGAGGACGCATGGTTTAAGGAGTGAGAAATGAGAGAGGATTGTGGTTTGAGGAAGAAGAGGGGGGTATTTTGGACATTTACTAGTCTTTTTTTTTTATTGTTATAGTCCCTTTTCACGCTCTTTTGGCATCTGACATACACGTACGGTTAAGTTGGATGGAAAAAGTGACGTTTTGACTTCAACTCAAAAAGTCGAGAGTTTAAATGTAGCTTTACTGACTATAGGTGGTTAAGTGGGAAAGCGCACAAACCCTAGGTAGTGATCTGAATTTTACTCTTAATTTTATTTTTATTTAACTTTAACTTTATTTATGATCATAAAAATAAACTTTTATGCAGAAATTTTAAAGTTTAACGTAGTCTAAAGTTATTTACTTTATAGTTTATATATTGTGGTGAATATAAATACCTTAAATTTTTTATAGAGCCTGGGAGAGCCAAAACCATTTAAGGTGGAGACGTGGATAAAACAGATCACCAAGATATTTGATTTATTGGGATGCTCTGAGGAGCAAAAGGTTCTGTGACGAACGGGATTTTTGTAATTTAATTTTAAATATTTATTGAAATAAATAAATATTTTTGATGATTTAATTATTAGATTAAATAATTAGTTGATGCAATTATGGTAGATTAATTTAATTATATGTGTTACATTTATTAAATTAACGTGGAGAATTTTTATTATCGAAGTATGTGATTATGTGAGCTTATTGTATTAAAAGAAATATTTAATAAGCCTAATGTTATTTTAATTAATTTAATTATTAAATAGAGAGTTAATAATTTGACATTATTTATTAATGAGAAATTTAATTATTTGACTATGTGAATTTATCAGAAATTATTATATTTTATTTAAAGTAAATTAAATAAAATATTGAATTTATTTTATAAGGAGTGTGACATTATTTAAAGTATATTATAAGAGGTTTTATTAAATTAATTGGGTATAAGCTATTAAATGGTAGCCAAACATGGCTTTAGTGGGAGTTGAGGGAAGTTACCCATGGTCGGTGGCGGCCACAACAACGTCGATTATTTTCTATATTATATACGTATTTTCTTATTCATTTTTCTAAGTTTAACAAGGAAATCACAAAGATAGTTTGAGAAATTTTGAGAGAGATTGTGTATACTGTGATTGAAGTAGAGAGATATTATCATCCTTATTCATCTTCGCTTTGGGTAATTCTCTCCAACCCAATTCTTATTTTACGTTTGTTAAAGTTTTCATAACTATGGCTTAAGTCTTCTGTAAAGTTTTTGTAGTTGAAAAGGGTAACAATTATGTGAATATATGTAATAATTCGAGTAGAATAGCATGTTTTATATATATTGTATATGATTCCATATCATAAGTTTCATAATACTGTGACTTGTTGTTTCAAAAATTTCTGGTCGTCATATGGCCATATGACCCTTATCGTAATCTTTAATATGTCAACCATAAATGGTTTTATAAAATTTATACTTGTATATGATTATGCATGCTAAAACGAACAAAACGAAACTTGAATGGTTGGATTTGGCCTTATAACGAATCCGTAGTATTAAATTCCATGTTTGTGTTCAAGAACATCAAGAACAGTACAATTTGTATATTTTAATTTTGTAGTTATATGTTTTAATGGGTTAAAATCACTCTTTAAGTGTTGGGTAATGATTATATATGAATTCTAACATATGGGTATGTTTAATTTGGAGAATTAATGATTATGTAGTATTTATTTCGCTGAATTTTGTGTTCTTCGCGAACTAGAAATTCAGAATCTGAGATGTCATGGCCATGGCTCAACTCAAACTTGAGACTTCATGTATAACGTCAACAACCAAATGCGGTATACGGTGACTATGGCATGAACCAATACAAAAGTGGTATGCATATTTACCACTTAGCGTAATATCCGGAAAATGTTTTTTAAGTGTTCAAGTATAGAAATGTGATAGCAACTTAATCTAATGAACATAAAAACTTGCTAGACATATAATGATGTGTTAAAATAAATTATTAACACATCTATAACATAATTACGTGTGAATTGAATGACTGAATGCATAGTTAACTTATTGTTCGTGAAGTCTTAATTTTTGACAATAAGTGTAGTAATTGACTAAGTATAGTCATGAATTCGAGTTAGACAAAAGAATAAACTTATGTTGTTTATTACGTTGTAAATTGACTGGTATTGTGAACATAATTGATATGTAGGATTTAAATCAAAGAACAAGTTTAGTTAAAGTGTAATCTACGCACGAGGCAAGTTTCCTACCCCTACTGGTTATCATTGTTCAAGTTTATTATTTACCTTGAGTAAATTCTCATGATTTATTATCCTTTCAAAGCATGAAATTGTTATACAATATTTGTTCTATTGTATACTTCGTGAGATTATTATTCAATTTGAATATCATTATTGTTGAACCTTGTTAGACTAATGTACCTTATTTATTCGACTAGTCTATAGTTGATGAACGTTCTAAATTTCAGAACCCTTATTGAATTATCCAAACCAAACTTCCTTTGGTGCGGACTCGAATGTAAAACTGAGATGAACAACCCTGCAAAGGGATTTACTTATGCATTAACGTTAAGATATTGTGCAAAGTATGGTACTAAAGGCTGATCCCCCTAAGTACGAGTAGAAAGGTCCATAGTCTTATGACTGTTAAAGGTTTCAAGTATAACCCTTGATAACCTAGGACATAGTTCACGGTCTTATGACCCTCAGAAATCTTTTGATTCTTGTTATTCATTCTTGATTCAAAAGTTGAGCTTTTATTTCAGAAGTCTTTGCTTCACTCACATGTTATTATACATTGTTATTTCATTATTTTATTGGTGGGCAATCATGCTCACTCTTGCGTAATAATAAAATTGCATTTAAGAACGAAAGAAGTGACGAGCCTTTTACTAGCAAAGGCAAGAGAAAGGTTAACAAATGATAAAGACTTGTTGTATTATATGATGATGTATTTCTGCTTAGACTTATGTGAATGATGTTGTTTAAGACTTATTGTTTATATTTCTGCACAGATGTTTAATGTTAGTTTAACCTGGGATTGTATTATTATTCGGATGTTGTAACCCTTAAGGGGAAGATTTTATTTCTATCTATTGCATGGTTTGCATTTATTATGGGTAGATAGATAGATGATATTTGTACAGTGAACACCAAATCCCATGGAATTGAAGTACCCAGATTTGGGGGTGTCACAAGTTGGTATCAGAGTTATAGGTTATGAACCTTAGGTAGGGGAACAACCTTAAGCAGTAGCCTTATAGAAAGAATATAGTAATGGAAAACTCTTATCGAGTTCTAGGAAATGAATTTTTGTAATTCATTGAAGATAATAAAAGACTTTATGTGCTTATGTGTTAAATTATGTGCTCACTAGTACGACTTAGTAACTAAAACTTGAAATTTTATTGTCACTATATATACGGCGTTGGAGGGACTAGTCGGTGGGGAGGAGGAACCCAAGTACCTATAGTACCTCTGTAAGAGGAGCCCAAAGACATTTATGTCGTTAGGGAACAGTTGGTACAGAGGTAGTCATCTCCATTGATCACCGTTGTTGGTCAGTAGCATGAACCTGAGACGGATCCTGAGGAGGAATTTGACAAGGAAGAGGAGGAAGAAGAGTTTCCATAGCACTCCATTGATGCTGAGATGTATGACACATTATACGACCGTAATGTAGAGTTACGAGATGAGGTGCGAGGATCATTGGCGGGCTATTATTGATGATTACACTAGAAGCGAAGGAAAGGGAGATTTTGACTCTTCATTCACGACTGGGGAATGTAGAATGGGATTTGGTCCACGAGAAGGGTCAAACCGAAGATAAGACCGCAGAGATAGAAAAGTCGAAGAAGGATCTGAAAGAGAGCTCAAAGAGGCTTGCCATAGGAGAGGAGGGCTGGGTAAGAGAGTCACGTCGTGCTGATCTTGCGGAAGAGGATGGTCGTGCAAAGAAGGCAAAGCTTGGAGAGACATACTCTACACATAATCATGCAAAGGATGAGGCCTAGGATCGAGTTTTGAGGTACCCCATCTAGTTCGAAGGACTTCTATCGTACATGCTGGATCGCAGGACGATGTCTTGTATCATGGAAGAGGAGCGTAGCAAGGCTATTCAGCGCCTTGACAGACAGTGATAGTATTAGTTTAATTATGTGAAAACTATTTGGTAGTTAATGATGTAAAATCCGATGTGATTATAAACAAAGGAAAATTTTGATGTTTTAAATCCTGTAGGTTCTTTTCTCGGGATTGTTGATGTAAATAGCAGTGATGCTATCTTATGATGTTAAAACTTTTGAATTGAATGAAATGTCAAAGTTTATTTAAATTGACGTGTTAAGTGAATTATGATTAAATGTTCTAGCTAAGCCTTAAATGTTTGAAGAATTGAATAAAGACCTAATAAGCGAATATTCGTAACAGAATTATGTCGCCAAGAAGAAGACAACAATGTTAACCAGCTCAGGAAGAGTCTACGATTAACAACAATAATGCCAATGTTAATCTTGTTCAGCAATTGGTTAACTTGATAGCTGGAGCAATGAATAATCAACCTCCAGCTCCACCAAATACTACATTTAAAGATTTCAAGGCGGTGGGACCGCCAGAATTTAAAGGTTCCATGAACCCGATCAAGGCTCAAACGTGGGTTATGGAGATGGAGAAGGTTTTCGACGTCGGTAGGGTTAGAAGAACCAAGTGCTTTTGCAAGCGTTTATCTTTGAAGTGCGAAGCTAGCTATTGGTGGCAAGAAAACAAAGTTCGAGGGAGTGAAGGTGTAATTACTTGGGAGAGATTTAAAGAGATGTTTTTCGAGATGTACTTCCCAACCAGCTCACAGAAACAGATGGAGGTTCAATTTCTGGAATTGAAGCAGGGAAATATGAGCGTACCTGATTATGTAGCTAGATTCAACGAATTAGCTAGGTTCGCCCCATATCAAGTACACACAGACGAGAGAAAAGCCAGAAAATTCGAATAAGGACTAAAGCCTTGGGTATCTGATAAAAGTATCAATGTTTCAGATAAACACTTTTCTTTGGAGTCTTTGGAAAAGGCCATCCTCGCTGAAGGTGGAAGCGATGCGATGACCAAGTATAATCAAGATCAGAAGAAGAAGAAGAATGAAGGTGAAGGAAATAACAAGACTAGTGGAAGTGGCATAGGAGGTGGTAATTTAATCAGAAGAAAAGGTGGAATGAAAACTCATCATCAGGGAATCAACAAGGAAGTTAGAAGAAAAGAATCGAAGTATGCCCGACCTGCGGGAAAGCTCATCTGGGAGTTTGTATGAAGGGAAAAAGATTGTGCTACAGTTGTGGTCAGGAAGGCCACATAGCACCTAACTGTCCTAACCCAAAAAAGGGTGCTTGCTTTACTTGTGGTTCGAAGGACCATCTGGCAAGAGACTGTCCTAAGAAGGGATCAGGAGGGTTAGGATCGAGGAGGAAGCAAGAAGAAGCAACGGTGGAAATGCCTTAACTATCATGGGACACAATGACAAAACCGACAAACCGCCAGGACTTTTAACATGATGATGCGAGGATGCGATTCAATCTCGTGATGCGGTGTGTCGGTATCATTCGATCAATAAAATTAATGCTTATATTTTATTTGATTCGGGTGCTACTTGTTCCTTTATATCCGATGACTTTACCAAGAATTTAGATTTGCCTAGGGATGAATTGGATTACCCCATGAACACAGAAATTGCGAATAGAGAAATAATCCCTATTAAGTACGTACATAAGAACCGTAGAGTGAATATTAAGGGTAATATCATGAATGTAGATCTTTTCCCTATTCGACTTGGGGAATTCGACGTTATATTGGGAATGGATTGGTTATTCAATTACGGGGCTGTAATTGATTGCCAAAAGAAGCGTATTAACCTTATGACCCCGTCAAAGGTTGTGTTTTATGGTAGCAAGTCGTCTAGACAAGCGAGTTATCTGATGATGATGCAGGCCAGGAAGTTATTTAGGCAAGGTTGTGTAGGATACTTAGCTTACATAGTCGACAGTCGAAAAGAGAATTCGAAGGTAGAAGAAATACCGATTGTGAGGGACTTCGTCGACGTATTTCCAGACGATTTGCCAGGACTTCCACCAGATAGAGAGGTACATTTTGTAATCTATTTGGAGCCCGGAACTGCTCCAATATCGAAGGCACCAATTCCGAATGGCACCAGTAGAGATGAAAGAACTAATGGTACAACTACAAGAATTATTGGACAATAAGTACATTCAATAGAAAGCGTATCACCGTGGGGGAGCGCGGTGTTGTTTAATGAAAAGAATGATGGATCGATGCGGCTCTGCATTGACTACAAAGAACCGAATAAGGTCACGATTAAAACAGATATCCATTCTGAGGATCGACGACTGTTTGATCAATTGAGGGAGCGAGATACTTTTCAAGATAAACTTGAGAAAGCGGTTATCATCAATGAAGGTGAGACCGGAGGATGTCTCAGAAAAAAGCGGTGTTCGAGAGAGCGATATGGTCACTACGAATTTTTAGTAATGTCGTTTGGTCTTACGAATACTCCTACAGCATTTATGGGACTAATGAATAGTGTGTTTAAGCCATTTTTGGACAAGTCTGTAGTGGTATTTATAGATGACATTTTGGTTTATTCAAAAACCAAGAGAACATTTGAGATTAACGTTGGAGGTATTGAGAAGGGAGAAGTTGTATGCTAAGTTTTGGAAATGTGAATTTTGGATTGAACGAGTGCAATTTCTTGGGCACGTGATCGATAAAAATGGAATCTCGGTAGATCCTTCCAAAGTCGAAGCCGTGATTAACTGGGATCAGCCGAGGACGCCGTCGAAAGTACGAAGTTTTCTTGGATTGGTAGGTTATTACAGAAGGTTCATTCAAGACTTTTCCAAGATCGCAACTCCGTTAACGAATTTAACTCAAAAAGCTGTGAAATTTGTTTGGACAGAGAAGTATGAGGAAAGCTTTCAAGAATTAAAGAAGAGGTTAAGTTCAGCACCGGTGTTATCTCTTCCAGATGACACATGAAATTTTGTTGTTTATAGTGATGCGTCGCATAAAGGACTTGGCTATGTGCTAATGCAAAACGGCAAAGTCATTGCGTATGCATCACGACAATTGAAGGATTACGAGAAGGGATATCCGACCCACGACTTGGAGTTAGCTGCAGTTCTTTTTGCTTTGAAAATTTGGAGGCACTATCTCTACGGGGAGAAGTGTGAATATATACGGACTACAAGAGTCTGAAATATATTTTCACGCAGAAGGATTTGAATATGCGTCAAAGAAGATGGTTGGAATTAATTAAGGATTATGACTATGAAATTTTATACCATTCGGGTAAAGCAAAGTGGTTGCCGACGCCTTAAGTAGAAAGGGTCGTGAGAAATTGATGAGGTTAACTGCTCAGGAGGAGCTAATTGCAGAAATGGAAAAACTGGAGTTGGAAGTGAAGTATCCTACAGAGACTGATGAGAAGCTATTTCAGATACAATCTGGTACAACTCTACTAGATAAAGTGAGGGAGGCTCAGCTTCAGGACGAAGAATGTAAAAAGGTGACAAAGAAGATATCTGAAGGAACTGAACCGAGATTTAAGATGGATAAGGAAGGAATACTGAGATTTGAAAGTAGAATTTGGGTTCCGCCAGTACAAGAGATTAAGGAAGAAATTTTGATCGAGGCTTATAGTTCACGATATTCGATTCACCCTGGTAGTACCAAAATGTACCAAGATCTTCGACAACATTTAATGTGGCCAAATTTAAAACGAGATGTTGCAAAATGTGTTGCCAAGTGTTATATGTCAGAAAGTGAAAGCAGAACATCAGAGACCAAGTGGATTGCTTCAACCGTTGGAAATCCAAAAATGGAAATGGGAACATATTACAATGGACTTCGTGGTTGGCCTTCCGACGACTCAGAAAGGGTACGAAGCAGGATGGGTTATCGTTGACCGACTGATGAAATCCGCACACTTCCTTCAGATCAAAATCAGATTCAACTTAGATCAGTTGGCAAGGTTATATGTGAAAGAGATTGTTTCGAGGCACGGAGTGCTGGTGTCAATTGTTTCTGATAGAGATCCGCGCTTTACATCGAATTTCTAGAAACGTCTACAGGAATGCATGAGAACGCAATTGCGAATGAGTACAACATACCACCCTCAAATAGACTGACGGAGTGAGAGAACGATTCAGACATTAGAAGATATACTAAGAGCCGATGTGATGGACTTTAAAGGAAATTGGGATGATCACCTACCGTTAGTAGAGTTCGGCTACAACAACAGTTACCACGCTAGTATAAGCATGCCGCCTTAAGAAGCGTTATACGGCAGAAAGTGCAGAACTCCACTTTATTGGGATGAAGTTGGCGAAAGACAATTGCTAGGCCCGAATTGAGTGCAATGAGGCACACAGAAATAGTCAAAGTGATCCGAGCACGACTGGTAGCAGCTCAAGATAGACAGAAGAAATACGTTGATCCACACCGTAAGATAGTTGAATTTGAACCAGGTAGTTATGTGTTTTTAAAGGTCTCTCCCTGGAAGAGAAAGATCAGGTTTGGAAAGAAATGGAAATTGAGCCCAGGATTCATTAGACCATTTGAAGTACTGAGAAGAATCGGAGAAGTTGCGTACGAGGTAGCCCTACCTCCAGCACTCGAGAATGTCCATAACGTCTTCTATGTTTCTATTTTACGACTCTACAAAGCCGATTACAAGCATGTAATTGAATACAAACCTCTACATATTGACAAAGACTTATCTTACGAAGAAATTCCTGTTCAAATTGTCGACCGAAAAGAACAAGTTCTCAGAAATAAAGTAATACCTTCTATTAAGGCAATTTGGAGGAACCACAACACTGAAGAAGCTACGTGGAAACTCAAAGAGAATATGATGAAGAATTACTCTCATTTATTTACTTAATTTATGTGTAAGCGATTCTGGGGACAGAATCTTTGTAAGGGGGGAGAATGTAACGGGTTGAATTTATTGAGTCGTGATTACGGGGATGAGAATCCTTTTAGAGAGGAAAGATGTGATGAGCAGGATTTTTGTAATTTAATTTTAAATATTTATTGAAGTAAATAAATATTTTGATGATTTAATTATTAGATTAAATAATTAATTGATGCAATTGTGGTAGATTAATTTAATTATATGTGTTACATTTATTAAATTAACGTGAAGAATTTTATTATCGAAGTATATGATTATGTGAGCTTATTGTATTAAAAAATATATTTAATAAGCCTAATGTTATTTTAATTAATTTAATTATTAATTAGAGAGTTAATAATTTGACATTATTTATTAATGAGAAATTTAATTATGTGACTATGTGAATTTATGATAAATTATTATATTTTATTTAAAGTTAATTAAATAAAATATTGGATTTATTTTATAAGGAGTGTGACATTATTTAAAGTATAGTATAAGAGGTTTTATTAAATTAATTGGGTATAAGCTTTTAAATGGTAGCCAAACATGGCTTTAGTGGGAGTTGAGGGAAGTTACCCATGACTGGATAACTGACCACAACGTGTCAGTTCTTTTCTATATTATATACGTCTTTTCTTATTCATTTTTCTAAGTTTAATAAGGAAATCATAGAGAGAGCTTGAGAAATTTTGAGAGAGATTGTGTATACTGTGATTGATGTAGAGAGATATTGTCATCCTTATTCATCTACGCTTTGGGTAATTCTCTCCAACCCAATTCTTATTTTATGTCTGTTAAAGTTTTCATAAATATGGCTTAAGTCTTCTGTAAAGTTTCTGTAGTTGGAAAGGGTAACAATTATATGAATATATGTAATAATTCGAGTAGCATAGCATGTTTTATATATATTGTATATGATTCCATATCATAAGTTTCATAATATTGTGACTTGCTATTTTAAAAATTATAGAGTACATCATATGGCCATATGGCCCTTATACGTAACTTTAATATGTCAACCATAAATGGTTTTGTAAAATTTATACTTGTATAAGATTAGTCATGCTAAAACGAACAAAACGAAACTTGAATGGTTGGATTTGGCCTTATAACGAATCTGTAGTATTAAATTCCATGTTTGTGTTCAAGAACATCAAGAACAATACAATTTGCATATTTTAATTCTATAGTTATATGTTTTAATGGGTTAAAATCACTCTTTAAGTGTTGGGTAATGATTATATATGAATTCTAACATGTGGGTATGTTTAATTTGGAGAATTAATGATTATGTAGTATTTATTTCGCTGAATTTTGTGTTCTTCGCGAACTAGAAATTCAGAATCTGGAGTGTCACGGGCATGGCTCAACTCAAGCTTGAGACTTCATGGCCACAATCATCAGCGACAAAGTCATGGTATGCTATCATGTAGCGCTAAGACCGATACAAAAGTGAGCGTGCAATGGCCACTTAGCAGAATGTCCAGAAAATGTTTTTTTTAAGTGTTCAAGTATAGAAATGTGATAGCAACTTAATCTAATGAACATAAAAACTTGCTAGACATATAATGATGTGTTAAAATAAATTATTAACACATCTATAACATAATTACGTGTGAATTGAATGACTGAATGCATAGTTAACTTATTGTTCGTGAAGTCTTAATTTTTGACAATAAGTGTAGTAATTGACTAAGTATAGTCATGAATTCGAGTTAGACAAAAGAATAAACTTAAGTTGTTTATTACGTTGTAAATTGACTGGTATTGTGAACATAATTGATATGTAGGATTTAAATCAAAGAACAAGTTTAGTTAAAGTGTAATCTACGCACGAGGCAAGTTTCCTACCCCTACTGGTTATCATTGTTCAAGTTTATTATTTACCTTGAGTAAATTCTCATGATTTATTTTCCTTTCAAAGCATGAAATTGTTATACAATATTTATTTCGCTGAATTCTGTGTTCTTCGCCAACTGGAAATTCAGAATCTGGAGTGTCGTCTTGTGGCGTAACTCGAACTGAGACTTCAGCGCATGCAAATCATCGCACCGTAGCGCCAATGACCAAGCCGCAGAGCCACGGCGTCGCAGCGCCAAGACCCAGTACAAAAGTGGCGCCGCAGCGTCACTTAGCAGAATGTCCAGAAAATATTTTTTTTAAGTGTTCAAGTATAGAAATATGACAGCAACTTAATCTAATGAACATAAAAACTTGTTAGACATATAATGAGGTGTTAAAATAAATTATTAACACGTCCATAACACAATTACATGTGAATTGAATGATTGAATGCATAGTTAACTTATTGTTCGTGAAGTCTTAATTTTTGACAATAAGTGTAGTAATTGACTAAGTATAGTCATGAATTCGAGTTAGACAAAAGAATAAACTTATGTTGTTTTGTACGTTGTAAATCGACTAGTATTGTGAACGTAATTGATATGTAGGATTTAAATCAAAGAATGAGTTTAGTTAAAGTGTAATCTACGCACGAGGTAAGTTTCCTACCCCTACTGGTTATCATTGTTCAAGTTTATTATGTACCTTGAGTAAATTCTCATGATTTATTATCCTTTCAAAGTATGAAATTGTTATGCAATATTTGTTCTATTGTATACTTCTTGAGATTATTATTCAATTTGAATATCATTATTGTTGAACCTTGTTAGACTAGTGAACCTTATTGATTCGACTAGTCCGTAGTTGATGAACGTTCTAAATTTTAGAATCCTTATTGAATTATCCAAACCAAACTTCCTTTGTTGCGGACTCGAATGTCAAACTGAGATGAACAACCCTGCAAAAGGATTTACTTATGCGTTATCGTTAAGATATTGTGCACAGTATGGTACTAAGGGCTGATCCCCCTAAATATGAGTAGAAAGGTCCATAGTCTTATGACTATTAAAGGTATCAAGTATAACCCTTGATAACCTAGGACATAGTTCAAGGTCTTATGACCCTCAGAAATCTTTTGATTCTTGATTCAAAAGTTGAACTTTTATTTCAGAAGTCTTTGATTCATTCGCATGTTATTATACATTGTTATTTCATTATTTTATTGGTGGGCAATCATTCTCACTCTTGCGTAATAATAACATTACAGTTAAGAACGAAAGAAGCGACGAGCCTTCTACTAGCAAAGGCAAGGGAAAGATTAACAAGTGATAAAGACTTGTTGTATTATATGATGATGTATTTCTGTTTAGACTTATGTGAATGATGTTGTTTAAGACTTATTGTTTATATTTACGCACAGATGTTTAAGGTTAGTTTAACTTGGGATTGTATTATTATTCGGATGTTGTAACCCTTAAGGGAAAGATTTTATTTCTATCTATTGCATGGTTTATATTTATTATGGGTAGATAGATAGATGATATTTGTACGGTGAACACCAAATCCCGTGGAATTGAAGTACTCGGATTTGGGGGTGTCACAGGTTCCCTTTTCCACCTTCATGTTGAGAGCAGAGGAAGATTACTGGTGTGAATTAGTAAAGCGTACTTAGCCTGTCGCACTCAAAATGTCTAGGGAAAAGTTCAAAGAACTTTTCAACGATAAGTACTTTCCCGAAAGTATTTGTCACATGAATGAGGTGGAGTTTATCAAGTTGGAGCAAAAAAATATGACCGTGTCGCAGTACGAGGCTAAGTTTTCCAAGTTGTCCCGGTTCGCATCCATTTGGTTGATAATGAGGAGAGAATGACGCGAATGTTTCTGCGAGGTTTGAGACCCGAAATATGTCAATACCTCATTTCTCACAAACTGTGTTTGTATTCAGATGTTGTAAATAGGGCTCAATTATTGGAGTGTAATAATGAGTCAACCCAACCAAGAGAGAGCAACTAGAAAGTCGATAATACCGATGGTAGCAGTCATTAAAGCGGTGACAACAAACGTGGAGGGAATCAACATGCCAGAAATTGTAACCACTTGGGTGGTAATTATGGCCAGGATAATAGATGAAATGATCCAAGTGGAAAATTCAAAAAGAGAAGATTTAACAAAGATGGGAAGACGTCGGCAGCAGCACCAGCGCCAGCAACAAATTCTAGGAGAGGAGAACGACCGCCAGTTATATGCTACAGATGCGGAGAGGAGGGACACATAAGTCCAAACTTTTCATAGCCTTCTAAGGTATGTTTTATTTGTGGAAAAGATGGACACATAGCTCGATTTTGTCCTGTAGCGAAATCAAGTCCAGTTGGGACGGTGGCACCAAAGGCGGATACAGACAAAACAAAATCGGTGGTTTCAAGAAGAACGTTTTTCGTGACTTCTCAAAAAGCGAGTAACCCGAACGAAGTTATCACGGGTAAGTTAATCATAAACTCTAGCAAAGTCTATACCTTATTTGATATCGATTCTACCCACTCTTTAATTTCACCTAGTTGTGTTCAACTTTTGAACTTGACTCTTGAGAAATTAGACTTTAATTTATATGTTGAAACTCTGTTGGGAGAAAACTTCATTACATCCACTATTTATAAATCTTGTTTGATCCAAATCGACACTTTCACATTACCTGTCGATCTTATCTCTTTGAAAATACTTGTGTTTGATGTGATTCTAGGAATCGACTTGTTAACTACTCACCATTCTAAAATTAATTATTTTCGTAAGGTTGTTAGCTTTCATATTCCTAACCAACCTATTATGTGAATTCAACCAACCAAACCACTAAAGTCAATCACTGTCATATCAAGCCATAAAGCCATTCGTTTATTGAAAAATGGATGGCAAGCTATCTTAGCCCATGTCACAGATTTAAACAAAAATACATCAGATCTGAATGATATTTCCATTGGTAATAAATTTCCTGACGTATTCCCTGAAGAACTTCCTGGCCTATCCCCAGAACGTGAAATCGAGTTTGGTATTAAACTTAAACCAATTTCTAAAACCCTCAAATATTTATTCACCCAGAATGAATGTAACATGCGCCAAAGACGTTGGCTCGAGCTGTTGAAGATTACGACCATACCATTCAATATCATCGTGGAAGAGAAAATGTGGTAGCTGACAAGTTGAGTAGAAGATCGTATGCGGTTACAAGTGTGGTGTTGTTAACACAAAGACCCATTTCGTACGACTTACAAATGATGGAGATAAAGTTAAAGACTCCAAGAACCCATGTGATGATGGCAAATATATGATTAAAACTGACTTTAATAGATAAAGTTAATGTCTATCAAGCTACAGACTCAGAGCTGATGAATGTGAAGAAGAAGGTTCAAGAGGGTGTTATTCTAGAAGCAAGAATCGACGAAGAGAGGATATCTCAACCCTCGATTTATTGGCCCATTTGAAATCCTAGATCGAGTAGGAACTGTGGCTTATAGACTCGCCTTACCTCCAAGTATGTCACGTGTTCATAACGTTTTTCACGTATCGATATTACTTAAATATGTGGACGACCCGAACCACATTATTGAATTAGAACCGGACGAGATAGTGGAAGATTTAACGTATGAAGAGGTACCTGTTAAAATCTTGGATAAGAAAGATCATATTCTACGCTCAAAGGTTATACCTCAAGAGTTAGAATCTGATGAGGTATCCTCATCTCTTTGGCATACCAGGTATGTACGTAAATTTCGAGGGCGAAATTTTATAAGGAGGGAAGATTGTAAGACCCCAAATTTTATGAAATAAAAGTATTCAATTTTCTTATAATTATTATGTTATTTAATAAATGGTTAAATTGATAAAGGTTAAAGTTAAGGGTGATATTTGAAAATTTTGCAAAGTAAGCAAGTTGATATAAAATTTTCGTTGTGTCGGGGAATATTCGATTGATCGGGGAATAATTGTTTTAACAGGGAATATTCGTACGATGACACAATAATTGGTGGACCCCACAACGAAAGTATTGTCGTAGATAGAAAACAACATAAATATCTTTTATAAAAATAACGGTGAAAGTTTTACTTAATTAAATTTGTTGAACTACTAAATTGGTAAAAGTACGGTAATATGAGTGGTTGCATAGTAGCACACGGTATTGATTATTGATGCTTACGTAAGAAGCCACTCAGTTTACTCAATTATTGCTACAATAATTGTTGCATAGTATCTCACGTTATTTGATTCAATTATTGTCATAGTATCATCTGCATAATATTTTTTATTATTAAATTAATAATTCATACGACAAAGTTATTCATATTATTATTTGTAATATTGACGATGACTAGAAAGTTCTGTCGAGGAGAGAATTGGTCACCTAATTGCACGCCAATAAGGGAGAAATCCTTATCGAAAAGCCCCTTCTTTCCTGGGAATGATCTGGTTGTTAAATATTGTGAGTTATAATATTAATGATGAATAATTGTTGAAGTATTAAAGAATATGTTAATTGAAGATAAGTGAATTACAAAAGTTAGAGGGGAATAATGCAAACTTGGAAAACTTTAGGGGTACTAAAGTGTAATAAGTTAAATCAATCTGGACCATTGGTGGTAGTTTTAATAGTAAATCAATCTGGACCGTCGATGGTGGTTTTAATGGTAAATCAATCGAGACCGTCGATGGTGGTTTTAATAGTAAATCAATCTGGACCGTCGGTGGTGGTTTTAAAATTAAATCAATCAGACAAAATCGGTGGTGGTTTAAAAAGTAAATCAATACTGGGAAAATCGATTGTTGGTTTTAAAAGTAAATCAATCTGGACCGTCGGTTGTGGATTTAATAGTAATCAATTTGGACCGTCCGTTATAATAGTAAATCAATTTGGACCGTTCGTGAATTAGTTACTATTTAGTCATTTCTCATATAAATAGAAGCTTAATTCTTCTTTCATTCTCACCAATTCACTGAGACTCACAAGAGAAACTATAGAGAGAAAGAAGAAGAGTATTCTACTACTTCACTATTGCAGTATCCAGTCTTCTACTAAGGTAAGATATGTTATTTTCATTTGGTAAGGGGTATTATTTCTTTCGTATTTATAAGGAATACTATTTTTCGTATTCATCCTTTAATATGTCGGAATAACTTTGTCTCATGATTCGTCATCGCATATGCGGTGAAAATTCATTTGCAGTTTCATATGTTATTTCTTTTCATATTCTTAAATCTAAAATTACTATGGTAAGTATTACTTCTATAATCCTTGAAATTAGTGGGATATCCTTGAAGTTTTGCGCTTCATCCAGTATCGTTTCATTAGAATATTGATCTGAACTTTCTTATTAAATATCAATATTTTCACCCGAGTTACTATTCACTCGGGTATTCGGGGCACTTTTCATGCCAAGGTACAATTCACGGGGTACTATTCACTCAGGTACTATTCACCCAGAGTACTATTCACGATAAAAATTGATTTCTTTTCTGTCCAAAATTATTTTTGATACATGAATATTATTCTTGAATTTTACTTCATAAAGCAGTATCATGTTGACAATTTGGATATTTTAAAACTCTAGATAAATTTAAAGTCTTTAATATTTATCCTTGATTTCGTTTGATTGAATTCTTATATCATTGTCATCATCCTCATGCTTATATTGTGATAAAAGTCATATGTGGCTTACATGACGTTTCCTCCTTTTAGTTCTAATAAAAGGACTCTAACTCATGCAAGCATGCATGGGTCAACAAATAATACAGAGTAAGTAAAGTACCGATCCACGGAAAAAGAATTCTAAATTAAACTATTATGCATCAACTATATCACTATTTTTATATGCTTAAACGAAACGCTTATGATTTTGAATTACTCTAAACTCAAATAATAACTAAAAGAAGAATATTAATGTAATAACTCAAATCTGGAAATAATGGGATCCGAACTTCATTTAATAGTTCATCTAATTACCACCATCATGCAAGATTATTCACGTACCACGGGAAATTAGCCAAGAGCACGGATGTAGACATGACCATTTTTCAATGAATTATGACCTACTTACATAATATCCACATACAATAGAAATCATGTAATCATCAATAAAACCAAAATCACTATATTTTTATTTGAAATTGCAGCCATATTGAATTTAAGCACAAGCCCTTATATAACTCACACAGTGAAACAGTATATGTCTATCTGATTCACGAAGTATAAAGCTAAGCAATTCATCCCCATACACGCATGCTATCATGATTACAACCATACTCACATGTTATTTTTCAATTCCATACAAGTACATAAAATGAATGATGATCAAGCATTCATGCAATCAAATCAATCATAACAGAATTTTCCTGACGATATACAAACAATCCAGCAATCAAGCCATCAATTAGACTACATATTAAAATCCGTTAGAATCCTATAATGGAGTTTAGTTCATGTCTGAACCAAAAGCCACTATGGGATTAAAGTAACACATGGAAAATAAATAACAATTGAAAACAATGATAGAATTGATAAAACCCAATTGCTGATTATAATCCAAAAGTGATGTTCAAATCATCAATAATCTCCAGCAATATAAAAGTAGTTCAAAGTCAATGATTGAATTCTAAAGAAGAGATTTAAAATATTAAGTCTATGCTTGGATACTCGTTGGAATTCGCTCAAAGCGTAGAACCCTAGTTCTCTATTATGAAAAACTCGTAAAAACAATCGATGATCGCGTCTGGTACTAACCAGAATAGTTTATACCAACTCAAACACTTAAAATTTCAAAAATAAAATAAAAGTCAACAAGCTGCCCATGATCGATGGCCTTATGTGTGCCACATGCGATCCCTTTGTAAATATGGTGCGGGCACGCGTGTGCAAAATGAGCTCTGTCCGGTTGATGGCGCGGGCGCGCGTGTTCCTGCTTATACAGTCGCGCGGCTCCTGCACTCTACAATCTTGTGATCTGCTTTTGCTGCTTCTTTGTCATGCTGCTACTAATTCTTTAACATGCTACTCTTACCTCTTTGTCCATCAATTCTCAGTTTCCTTTGTTCACTCGACCATCTTGTCATGCCATCACTGATCTCATACCACATACCAACGTCGAGCTATGCCATTTTCCTGCACTTTTACACCAAAAGATTTCTCAGTACATGCAATGCAAAATAACACGAAATGCAACTAAAAACACACTGAAATGTACTCGAGATGGGCATAGTTAATGTGCATTGATATCTAATAAGTAGGTATAAAACCCACTTATCACGTGCATAGATGTACTATTGATTGGTATGATTATGACCAGGGATTATTCCGTATAATCATGACCGTAATGTTATAAATGATGTGGTAAAAGTCCTCATTGGCCCGTAGTGCATTGATGGACAGCTGTTGGTATGATCATGACCATTGTTGATTATATGAATATCCTTAGCCTGTAGTGCAGGGATAATTCGTGGACGTGATACTAATGAATATCCTTGGCCCGTAGTGCAGGGATGATTTATGATGTGGTTTAATTATTAAGCTAAGTCCCAGCGATAAAATTGATGATAAACTGTTTAAATTTTAGAAGATAGTAGATATCATGCCCTACTTAACTCTTCTAATGGATTGCTTGTTCCACTGTAGTTAAACTTGATGTTATTGTATTTTATCAGTTTAACACTGTTGAAGGCTAACGATAATTTATTTTGCATTATCTTAGTCATAATATTTCTTACTGGGCTACTTGAGCTCACCCTTTCTTTCACTGTTCTCTTCAGGAAATGAGAACATAGCAGGGACTAGTCGGGGAACGGAGTGACGGTCCAGAGGATAGCATTAATAGTCCTCACTATTCTGTAAAATAGTGTGTTAATAATTGTAATGAGGACTCCTTTTGAGTTTGTATAATCTCTAGTAGACAATAATTGTATTCAAACTCACGAGTTATGTTTTTGTCGTATTGTACACCGCAGGTTGTATTAGTAAGTTGTATTTGAATTTTGTACCATGTATCGATTACTCAAGATGGGTGATGTATACCTAATTTTGGGGCGTCACGGTTGGTATCGGATCTTGGGATATGATCCACAGCTAAGATGTGAGACTAGAACTAGGAGGGAGAAAGCAGGAAATTCCTTCGCTAGTAGGACCTACTTAAATTTATTTTGTATTTAAATTGGTTGGTCGGGAGTTTTGAGATATTATGTTACATGTCAATTAACCTTTGTTTTGTGGCGATGTCTGAAAATAACATCAGAAAATGTTGAGAATAGCAATGGAGCACAAGAGACCGTTGAGTCTCCACATATCAATAATCAGGAGAATGTGCATCAGGAAGGCGACAATCCTCATGCAAACAACAACATTGACCAAATGATGAATGATGGATTGTTCGGAGGCTTTATGAAATTCATGCAACAATGATGAGAGGCGGCTCTGTCCAAAATGTAGGTGGAAATCTGGAAACTCTCGGTGGTCACCGCTAAGCATGATTCAAGGCTGGGACCACCAAAGTTTAAGGGAGAGCCAAAACCACTTTTTGAGGAAGCATGGATAAAGCAGATCACCAAGATATTTGATGTCTTGGGATTCTCCGAGGAGTAAAAGGTCCCTTTGCAGCCTTTATGTTGCGCGGAGAGGCAGATTACTTAGAAGTAGAGTTTAAAGCTCAACTTTGCCTGAAAGCTAATCACCAATGGCCCTTCTTCAGAAAATGGGCATGAGGTACAAACTATTCTCATCTCTTTCAAGGTTAATCACTGTCCACCATAATTTTTTAACCAATTCTATGAATTACCAAGATGGTTTGAAGTGATTCTTCATCCACACAATCAATTCCCAGTTACAGAATCCCAACATTTTGTAATTGATGAACCAAATGTGACCAACTTTATTTTGATACAATCTCCTAACATCTCTAACTCTACGATTATTGATTCAAGCTCAATCGTAGAGTCACATGCTCAAGCCATAGAGTCATCTCCTCTTGAAGCTCAACCCCACACGCCAGCCCCTCCATCAGATATCCCTTCCTCGTCCTCTAATGAATACTTCAACCTTGATCTTGCTCTCTTCACTATGCCAAATCAATACACAAGAGCCCCTCCTCCAAATAATTTGTAACTCCTTGAACTCATATCAGATCTTCCCACCAAAATAGAGTTGTCTGAAGCATCCAAGAAACTGACCAAGGATATAGAAGAAAGTCTTGAAGTTCGCTCCGAACTTGTTCACATGCGGCTAACTAAGTTGATCAATGTTGCCAAAACTCTCCCAAGCACCCTAAGTTTTGAGCTCTCAAAGAAGCTTAAGGAGATCAAAAGCAGATGCTTCAGAGCATAAATGAACGGGATCAAATCCACTTTCAAGTTGCTAAGAGACACAGAGATGGTGTTCTCATTTTACAAAATACTCAGGAGTCCCAGAACAACCTTATGATGGAAAGTATCTTGAATCTTCAAACTGCAATGAAATAATTCCAAGGATTTTCCATGGGTCAAATGAAACAGACAAAAAATTTCCTGGCCATTCTCCAGAAAAGGGAAGCTCGGTATGATTCTCTCATTAAAGAGAACCGTGAAGATATTGCTTAATCCCAGAATCAGCTCAACGAACTTGTCCAAGGCATAACGCGCCTATTTGATGACATTCGAGCCCTTGATGCTGACATAAAGGGGGAGAATAAAGGGAAAGGAGAAAAAGGCAAGGGTAGAGGCACATTCATCTCTCAATCATCAAGGAGCCCTCCTACACAACAGCCTCACCATCAGACTCCACGATCTGAACAGCAGCAAATAATAATGGCACAACCACTAAGGAGTCAAGGGCCTTCTCCCAGCTCACAAGAAGTGACCACCACAGGCCTAAGAATGCCAATTGGAGATCCTTCATTCATGAATACGAATGATCATCATCAAAGACTAAGTCAAATCGAGCTGGAAGATATAGCACGAAGAGATGAAGCAAGCAGAAGAAGAAGAGCTGAGGAGTATGTAAATCCTCCGAGGAGCAAAAGGCTAAAGAAATAGAGATAAGTTGAAACTCAATTCGTATTGATGTAACTAAGCTTAATTGTAATATCTATCTTTACAAATATCAATAAATTCATGCTTATTTTCTAGAGATTTCAGTTGCTCACTGAAACACTAAGTCATATTTACTTTCTAGCAATTGCATCTAGAAATTGATAATCTTGACACAAATCTCATTGGTTATGTCAACATCAAATAGGGGGAGATTTTTGTGAAATTGCATATTTAAATTTGATGTTGAAAGTAAATATTCATGATTATGTGTAAAGTCCTTCAAGGAATATATGTACAAGGACTTAGTGGCAGATCAAATTTGTTAGGTTGGTCTAAGCTTTTAATGTTTATCATTCTGTAAATGAATGTATAGATGAAGAGATCAAAGCTGTTTGGTTGATCTATGTCTTGAGATGTAATAGATAGGCTTCAACAAAATCGTAGTCTATCGAGTTGATCAAGAGATTGCAGAAGCCAAGGCAAAATCGTAGAGCATCGAGAATCATAGTGTGTCTGCCTTTAAGGAGCTCTCTTGAAATCGTAGAGTGGTCCAAATGTTTGCCGAACAAAATCAGAGATCATCGTGTGTTCTCGAAAATTTAGAGTCTCCAAGACAAGCAAGTAAAGATCGTAGTGTGCCAGTCCTTAAGAGAAATCGTAATGTTCTCATTTGCCAGTATAAGATCAAGCACCAAGGTGGCAAGACACCACGATCAGAATCGTAGAGCATCATCTGCATGTGTCAAAAGCATTAAGACTTTCCCATTTGTTTAAGAATAAATCCTAACAAATGTGGAATGGATTATAAACATTGAAGCCCTCGGCAGTCCCAATGTCACAACAGTCATCCTTAATATACAACAAGGAAACGTATTGAAGAAGCTAAGAAAAGTACTTTGGGTCAGCAGAAAACACCTTTTCAGGTGTTAGGTGAGATAGCAGTCTGCTGTGTTAGTGGGCCAAACTGCTAATCAAAAGATGTGCAAAAAAGTCTCCATCAAAGCTGAAAAATGTCAAATGCATTTAATGCTTCAACGTATGTCTTGAACGGATACATTTCAAAGACCTAATATATACAAAACATCAGCAGATGATAGAACTAAGCAAGCATTGAACAAAATGCTGAAGAACACTCAACGCTCAACTCTACGATCTAAAAAGAGAATGCTTGCTCAGTTACTCAGTTCTTTCGAACAAAAGCTTAACGGCAACTGAGTAGCACCATTCAAGAATTCACCAACTACTATCAAGTGAAGTAAGAAGTTCCAAGTCAGAAGGACTTGAAGAGTTCTAAGTGATCTTTGAAGAACCAAGTCTGCTGGACTTGAAGAGTTCAAAAGTGAACTGAGAAGTGCCAAGACTGCTGGTCTTGAAGGAATTTATGAGATTCAGAAAGTGTAAAGATATCCTTAGTGAATTTCCTACTCGAGGAGTAGAAGAGTGGACTAGGAACTTTAAGTGCTCTGAACCACTTAAAATCATCGTGTCTCTTATACTCTTGCTATAACTGCTATAACTGTTATAATTGCCTCACTCTCATTAACTCACTACATCTAAAAGGGAGAACAAACAAATCTTAATTCTGTTTTGTTTGAATCATTAAAAAAAATTAAAAAGTATTTCAAAAAGAATTTAAAATATCTATTCAACCCCCCTTCTAGATAACTAGTGTGCCTCTGGGAACTAACAAAGTATTTTCCAGAAAGTATTCGTCACATGAAAGAGGTGGAATTCATCAAACTGGAACAGAACAATATGATTGTATCACAATATGAGCCCAAGTTTGCAGAGTTATCCCGGTTTGCATCCCATTTGGTGGATAATGAGGGGCGAATGACACGAATATTTCTGAGAGGTTTGAAACCTAAAATTTGTCAATACCTCATTTCTCATAAATTGTGTTTGTATTCAGATGTTGTGAATAGGGCACAATTATTGGAGTAAGATAATTATATAGTTCAACCAAAAAAAATAACCGGCATCACGATAATAGTCGTACCAGTGGCAACAGTCATCGGAGCAGTGATATTCAAAGTGGAGGAAATTATCATGCCAGAAATGGTAACCACTTCAGTGGTAATCCTAGCCAAGATATTAGAAGAAATGAGTCAAGTAGAAATTTCAAAAAGAAAAGATTCAATAATTACGAAAAAAAATATTGGTAGCAGCACCAACAACAGTTTCTAGGGGAGGAGAGCGACCACCAATTAGATGCTACAAATGCGGAGAGAAGGGACACATCAGTCCAAAATTGTACACATCCTTCCAAGGTGTGTTTCAGTTGTTGAAAAAATGGTCACATAGCTCAATTTTTTACTGTAGTGAAGCTAAGTCCAGCTAGGACAGTGGCATCGAAGGTTGTCCCAAATAAGTCAAATTTGATGGTTCAAGGAAGGACGTTTTTCGTGACTTCTCAAAAATTGAGGAACCTAAACGAAGTTATCACGGGTAAGCTAATCATAAACTCTTGCGAAGTCTATACCTTATTAGATACCGGTTGTACCCATTCTTTTATTTCAAATGCTTGTGCTCAACGTTTGAACTTGACTCCTGAAAAATTAGACTTTGACTTATCTGTTGAAACTCCGTTAGAAGAAACCTTCATTACATCAACTATTTATAAATCTTTTTGATTCAAATCGGCACCCTCATATTACCTGTTGATCTTATCTCTTTGAAAATACTTGCAATTGATGTGATTTAAAAAATTGATTGGTTAACTACTCATCATGCTCAAATTGATTATTTTCGTAAGGTCGTTAGTTTTCATATTCCTAACCAACCTGTTATGCGAATTCAAGCAACCAAACCACTAAAGTCAATCACTGCGATATCAAGCCATAAATCCATTCATTTATTGAAAAATGGATGTCAAGCTTTCTTAGCTCATGTCATGAATTTAAACAAAAATAAGTCAAATTTGAATGATATTTCTATTGTTAATAAATTTCCTTACGTATTTCCCGAAGAACTTTCGAGCTTACCCCAGAGCGTGAAATCAAATTTTGTATTAACCTTGATCCCGTACAAAACCCATTTCTAAAAAATGAATGACTCCTATTGAACTTTAGGAGTTAAAAACCCAACTGCAGGAACTGTTAGACATCGGTTTCATTCGTCCTAGTACATCTCCTTGGGGTGCTCTTATTTTATTCGTAAAGAAGAAAGATGGGAGTATGCGACTTTGCATTGACTATCGAGAGTTAAACAATGTCACCATCTAAAATAGGTACCTGTTACCTCGTATTGATGACCTGGTGGACCAGTTGCAAAGTGCTCAATTCTTCTCAAAGATTGATCTCAGTTCTGGATATCATCAGTTAAAGATTGAAACTAATGACATTCCAAAGACTGTATTTAGAACTCGATACGGGCATTACGAATTTCTAGTTATGTCTCTCGAATTAACCAATGCCCACGCTGCCTTCGTGGATATAATGAACTGAGTATTCAATGAATATTTGGATTATTTTGTGGTTATCTTTATTGATGACATCCTACTATACTGTAAAAGCCTCAAATATTTCTTCACCCAAAACGAACGTAACATGCGCCAAAGATGTTGGCTTGAGCTGTTGGAAGATTACGACCATACCATTCAATACCATCTTGGAAAAGCGAATGTCGTTGCTGACGCGTTGAGTAGAAGATCATATGCGGGTACGAATGCAATGTTGTAAACACAAAGACCCATTTCGTATGACTTACAAATGATGGAGATATAGTTAAAGATTCTAGGAACCCACGTAAAGATGACAAATATACGAGTAGAACTGACTTTAATCGATAAAGTTAAAGTTGCTCAAGCTACATACCCAGAGATAATGAATATGAAAAAGAAGGTGCAAGAAGGTGTTATTCCAAAAGCAAGAATAGACCAAGAGAGAAAGCTCAACCCTCGATTCATTGGTCCATTTGAAATCCTTGACCGAGTAGGAATTGTGGCCTATAGACACACCTTACTGCCAAGTATGTCTCGTGTTCATAACGTTTTTCACATATCTATGTTACGTAAATATGTGGAAGATCCAAACCACATTATTGACTTAGAACTAGATGAGATAGCAGACAATTTAACATACGGGGAAATACATGTCAAGATCTTGTATAAAAAAGAAACATATTCTACGCTCAAAGGTTATACCTCAAGTCAAAGTTTTGTGAAGAAACCACGATATTGAGGAAATGACCTTGGAGTTAGAATCTGAAATGAAAACAAGGTATCCTCACCTATTCGACATACAAAGTACATACATCAATTTCGAGGATGAAATTTCATAAGGAGACGAGGTTGTAAGACCCCAAATTTTTATGAATAAAGATTTAATTTTCTTTAAATATTATTTTGAATAGTAAGATGTTGATTTAATATAATGTTATAGTTATGGGTGTTATGTGCAAATTTTACCAAGTAAGCAAGTTGTCATAAAATAAAATTTGGTCGGGGAATATTCTTTTTATCGGGAAATATATGTACGATAGAGTAATCATTGGTGGACCACATAACAGAATAACTGTCGGTTATATAAAGCGACAGAAATAACCTTTTCATAAAAAATAACGACAAAACTTTTACAGTTAACTATTGAAATTCCAGGTGATAAAAGTACAGTAATGCGCATTGTTGCACAGTAGCACACAGTATTGCACAGTTATTCTGATGATTGATTCATACGTAAGAAGTCACTCAGTTTTATTCAAGTATTGCAACAGTAGTTGTTGCCTAGTATCTCATATTATTGATTCAATTATTGTCACAATATTATTTGCATAATATTTTATATTATTAAATTAATAATTGAGACGACACAATTATTCATTGTGATGAATGAATTGATTGAGTTGTGATTCTGGAGACAGAATCCTTGTAAGGAAGGAAGGATGTAACAATCCAGAATTTAAATTATAATTTCAAATAGTTATTGAAGTAAATAAATATTTTAATTAATGTGTTATTGTTGAATAAATATTTATTTTGATTTAATTTGATTATGTGACAAATGGATTTAATAAGTTGTTATTGGTTTTAGTTTAATTAAATTGAATATGAAAATTTAATTGAATAAAGTGTGACAATAAAATTATATTATAACTAAGTTATGAAAATAAATTAAAAGAGTTTAATTCAAATAAGGCTAAATTAATATTAAGTCTTTAATTTAAATGGGTTTTATAAAACAAGGCATAAGGACTTTAAGTTATTATTTTTAAAAGGGTTTTAGCCAAACATATAGCGAATGTGATTTTTATAATTAATTAAAATATTTATTTGAGTTAGATAAATATGTTAGTTGATTTATTTATTGAATAATAAATATTTGATGTTTGTTGTTATGGCTTAATTTAATTAAGCATTATAATTTGATAGATAAATTTATAATTGATGTGCATTTTATTATTAAAGTTTAATTGATTTTACTAATAAAATAACTTTAAATTATATAAGTGTGATTTTATTAATTAAGTGTATATTAAATAATTCTTCAATTGATGTGTATTTTATTACTTTAATGTTATGGAAATATTCTAATTTAATTAAATTATTAAATTAGAAGGTTTGTAATGGGTTAAATAAAATTGCAATTATTTTTTTGTTAAATAGGAATTATAATTAGTAAGGTTTATTTGAGTTTATTACTAAAATAAGTATTTATTTAAGTGTGACAATAGAAATATGTTATATGTCATAGTAAAGTAATAATAGTATATAATTGTGACGCCCCCAAAATTAGGTATACATCACCCATCTTGGGTCGCCAGATACAAGGTACATAATACAAATACAAACTTAATATACAACTGTCGTGTACAATACGACAAAACATAAACTGTGAGTCTGAATACCAATATTGTCTACTAGAGAGTATACAAACTCAAAAGGAGTCCTCATTACATTTATTGTCACACTATTTCATAGATTAGTGAGGACTACTAATACTATCATCTGGTCCATCACTCCGTTCCCCGACTCGTCCCAGCTATATTTTCATTTCCTGAAGAGAATAGTGAAAGAAAGGGTGAGCTCAACTAGCCCAGTAAGAAATATTATGACTAAGATAATGCAGAATAAATTATCATTAACCTTCAACAGTGTTAAACTGATAAAATATAACAAACATCAAGTTTAACTACAGCGGAACAAGCAATCCATTAAAAGAGTCAAGTAGGGAATAAAATCTACTATCTTCTATGATTTAAAAGGTTTTTCATCACTTTTATCGCTGAGACTCAACTTAATAAATAATTCACATCATTAAATCATCCCCACACTTTCTGGGCCGAGGATATTCTTTAGTATCACGACCACGAATTATCCATGCTCTACGGGCCAAAGATAATCATATTTTCATCAACGGTCCTGATCATGCCATAAAACAATTCATCTTTGCACCCTTGGCGAAGAGAATCCATAGCCATAATCATATCGAAAATCATCCATCAATGCACTACGGGCAATGAGGACTTTTTAACATCATTTGTAACATTACGGTCATGATTATCTTTGAATAATCCACAGTCATAATCATACCAAGTCCATCTATGCACTACTGAAGCCACAAATGACTTTCAACATAATATAAACATGAGGATGATAACAATGATATAAGAATTCAATAAAACAAGTTCAAGAATTAATTTATTCAGAACTAATAACGTCCAAATTGTCAACATGATACTTCTCAGTAGAGTAAAATTCAAGAATGCTCGGAAGAATATTTCCATGAAAAGATCTTTGGATGAAGCGCAAATATAAAGGATATTCCACTAATTTCATGGAGTATAGAAGTCAAAACTATAACCAACTGAGTATA
Organism: Panax ginseng; assembly: GCA_020205605.1. NCBI lineage: Eukaryota > Viridiplantae > Streptophyta > Magnoliopsida > Apiales > Araliaceae > Panax > Panax ginseng. The sequence goes on along the minus strand of CM035146.1, from coordinate 54,408,014 downwards.
ATAAAGAATGGAATAACAAAAGAAATCACCATGCATGCGGTACTTCACATAAACGGGTTATTCCAACAGAATAATAAATAACGGAACCGGTCATGCGAAATTGAACCAAGACAGGATGTTCCAGCAGAATAATAAAAAGCGGAACCGAAGTTGGGGCGTAAATACCTGCGTACGAGGATATTCCAACGAGAATAATAATAAAAAGCGGAACCCGGTAAAGGCGTAAGCGCCTGCATGACGAGGATATTTCAATGAGAATAATAACAAAAAGGCGAAACCGGTCCGGTCGTAAAAGCGCACAAACGAGGATATTCAACGAGAATAATAATAAAGGCGGAATATTAGAAGAATGTCACCAAGTATAGGGTAGTCGCATTATCTTTGGTTATTCCAATGAGAATAATAAATAATGGAATAACAGAAGTTCTCTTCATGAATACAAAAGAAATAATACCCCTTACGAGTATAACAAATAATATCCCTTACGAGTACAACAAATAATATCTCATACTGTAAAAGAAACTGGATATAAGAGTAGGGAAGTAGTAGAATACTTTTCTTCTTTCTCTCTAAAATTTTCTCGCTCTAGAGTTTCAGTGAATTAGTAAGAAATAATGAAGGAAGGATCTTCTATTTATAGGAGAATGGAAAGGCACTGTGTAAGGATTTCTTCACAGATGAAATAATTCAAAGACTCGCAGATGAAAATTTGATAACCTATGGTTGCAAAAGTCAAGCCTTCCTCCAATAAGATTAAATCAAACAAATATAATATATATCTATATATATAAACCCACACATGCTTAAATGGAAAACTCACCCACCCGTGAACAACTTACTAGATTCCTTTCTCCCAAATTCATTTTCTCCCACATAGGCCCCATGTTCCCCCCACCAATATCTACTCACATTCAATATATATATATATATATATATATATATATATATATATATATATATATATATATATTCACACACTCCACCACTCACATACACATTTTTTACTTTCCCACCAATATGTCCACATCACACACACATCATTTTCACTTCTTTTCCACCATTTCCCACTCACACACACAACATATACATATATATATACACACATCACATACTTATATATATTAACTCCATCCCTTATACGTAACTTTCTCCCACCCCCATTTCTAAAATTAGTTTTTCAACACATATGGGCCCCACATGTGACCCCCACATATGGGTCCCACCTTTAAATAATTTCTACCGATTATTCTGAAAAATTGGTAAATGGGGGTCTATAAAATAAGCAAAAGCGAGTAACTTCTCACATAAGCATCAATAATCAATCTGGTGTGCTCTTATGCAACCACAGCGTATTCATTGTACTTTACTAAGAGTAGTTCAACAAGATTAACGGTAAAACTTCCATAGTTATTTTCAATAAAAATATTTTTGTCGTTTTCTCAATCAAGACAATAATTTAGTTTATGGGGTCCACAAATGATTCTTGTAGTTATACGAATATTCCCGACCAATCGAATATAATACAACAACTTGCATACTTTGTAAAATTTATAAATACTACCCACAACTATAACATTATATCAAATCCACACCATAATATTCAAAAAAATATTTCTAGAATTTTAAATCTTTATTCATAAAATATTTACTTTATTCATAATAATTACCCATTATCTTTACTTTATTCAAAAATAATAATCTATTATCAATATTTATTCAAAAAGATAAATCCATTATCAAAAAGATTATTCCATTTTAATTATTTATTCAAAAAGATAAATTCATTATCAAAAAGATTATTCCATTATCATTATTTATTCAAAAAGATAAATCCATTATCAAAAAGAATTCCAATTTTAATTATATTATCCGTTTTATACATTATTGACTTAATGTATTAATATCACGGATATTACTGTTCTTCAAATAATGAGTCGACCTAACTATTTAAAACCCGAAAATTCCATTTATGCAACTATCCATTACTACCATTATTACGATGTCAGTTATTGGTTCAATAATATAAGATACCATGACAATTATTGTGACATCCCTAAATCCATGTGCTTGCTACAGTGGACTAGTGCTCACTAATTTCTTTTAAGTATAATTATTATAGACATACAATATTGACAAACAGAACGTTCCCAAGAAAGACGGGGGTCTTCCGTATAAACGACACGTAATTAAATAAAATATTTCCTTGACAGAACTTTCTAGATATTATCAATAATGATTATTAACCTAATAATATCATATCAGGTAAAATGAGTTATTGTGTCGTGTCAAATATAATAATATGAAATATTGTGCATTTGTTACTGTGATAATTATTGAGTTCATTAAAATGAAATATTATACAGTTGTTACTGTTGTGACAACCCCAAAATAGGTCCATTCAATCCAACCCATTCTGAGTCGCCAAATACATGGTACAGAAAACGACTACAACTTTATTACAATAATTGTGGTGCAAAATACAACAACACATATGTTGTGAGTTTTAATACTAAAATATACCAACTGTGACTCTGGACACCAACTTGGATAACACGTCACCATGACACCTTACATAAAGGTACAGTCAAAAACTGTTTTAGAAATTAAAACCTTTGGGAAGTGCTCAAGCCTTCGTACATGGGAGGTCATGCGCCTAGGTTATTATAGATATCATATGCCCACAAAATTATCCTTGGTTGACTCAATAGATCCCAAAGAAAAATGAGAATATTACTATAATATTCTTCCCAATGGTGTGTCTTCTCTTGACATATCATTATCTCCACCGTCTCTAATTAAGAATTATACTTCAACCAAACTCCAAGATTATATAGGTAGTGCTCGTATATATACTCAGCAAGTGGATGAGCACATCTCTATCTTATGATGATACGAGATTGTATGTCATTAGACATCTTGTATGATAGTGGCAAAACACCCTTCCAACGTTGGGTTCGCTTCACCGTATTTGATTCAACAAATATAACTACTAAATGATGACTACTGTTCTATTCCTCTGTTACCCCCGCTCGACCCAGCTACATTCGTATTACCTGAAAGGAATTGTGAAGCAAAAGGGTGAGCACAACTAGCTCAGTAAAGAATATCATGATTAAAAGATAAATAAATTATCAATAGCCTTCAATAGTAATAAAACAGAGATTTAGAACATATGGTAGATGATAAAACTTTTCAACTATAGTTGCAGCGGAACGAGCAATCCATTAGAAGAGTTAAATAGACCATAAAGTCTATTATCTTCTCCATGTTAAAAGTCCACTAACAATGTTTTAATCCTGTAACATCAATGAACAGTTCCTGTCCACAATCATGTGAATAACTCATAATCATAATTGTAGTTCTAAATTCCTCTTCTCATCTAGGACGAAGATAATTTTCATCACATGTCTTTACCTGATACATCAAAGATCATGGTTATAACAAATCATAGTTCCTGTGCATAATCATACTAATAAATTCATCTTTGCACTGCGGGCCAAAGATATTCATCAACAGTTCATCTTTGCACTACTGACCAAAGATATTCAACAACATGTCATCTTTGCACTACGGGCAAAAGATATTCATCAACAATTAATCTTTGCACTACAGGCCAAAGATATTCCTCAACAGTTCATATTTTCACTACAGGCCAAATATATTAATATCTCAAAGAAATATATAATCATTTCAGAATTTATATAAACAATAATTATAACCATGTTGATCAATTCACCTTTGCACTTAAGCTAAAGATATTCAAATATAAATTCAATGGTCATGATCATACCAGTCACAATTCAAATTTTCACTACTGGACAAAGAGAACCCTATTCATGATCATACCAATAATCTACCCATCTTTACACTCCAGTGAAAGAGAATTTCAACATCAGGGTTATAAAAATATTATATATGATAATAAAATCAATATAATCAATACATAGTTTTAATCTCCAGAGTAATATTCATAAATCAACTATAATTTGGTTAGAAAAAGAAACCAATTTTGTAGTAAATAGTACCCGTGAATAGTAACTCATGAATAGTAACCCGTCATGAATAGTTAATCGTGAATAGTAAATTGTGAATAGTAACTCATGAATAGTAACCCCGACATAAAAAAGTTCCAAATTTCATAAAAAGTTCAAACCAATATTTCGGCATAATGATGTTGAAGAAATAATATCATTTATGAAGAAAATAATCTCTTTTACTATCCCTTACCTCAAAAGAGCAGTACTTCTGACTGTAATAACGTTGAACGAACATGCACCATATAGCAACACTCAAGATATCAAAATACTCACAAGAATACACTCGATAATATAGAGAGAGAAATAGAGAGAAAACTTCAGTTTCTGGTGTGATTTTCAATTCTAACCTAAGCACCCTATTTATAGGAAATTGCTTAGAACACCAAAACAAAAAATTTAATATAATATTTATATATATTATTAAATTTCCTACGCCAACCTTTGTAGATCTGAATTCAGCCATTAATGTCACATGCTAGACCCACTTAACTAACCAAAAACGTTTTCTTTGAAAAAAAATAATTAAAACTTCCAAAAATCAATTATTTCGGAACTTCAATAATTCATAATAAATAGCCCTTTTGTCAGAAAATTTGAATCTAGTGACTTTTTATAGGAAATTCCATTATCTACAACTTTGCAGAAGAAAGTTTTTACAAGTTCCAAACAGAAATTGACCGAAATCCACAAACGGGCGATTTTACATGCTATAATCAAATTTCAGTTAAGAAATGGTCCACCGACACACAAAACATGTGTTAATCATTTAATGCAACAAAAATACTCTTTCTCCTCATATACTCATATATCCCACATTCATTGTAAAAATAACACCATTATTATATTATAATATAATAATAAAATATTATTTTATCAAAAAAGATAAAATATCAATCTTTAACAATTGTCACTTTAAAAATTTTCTCCATCTATATCCACATAAAATCAATATTTTCCTCATCATATAAATTAATAATTAATTATTCACAAATAATATTCTGAGAATCACGAAGAATGCAACCGGTAGTTCCGAGAAGAGGGGCTTTCAATAAGAATTTATCCTTCTTCTTGGCGCATGATTAGGTGACCAAACCTCTCCTTAGAAAGAACTTTCTAGACATTGCCAATAATATTTTCTAATAATATTATTAGGATAATATGAATTATTGCTCTAGATAATGGAAAATACTTTGTAGTGACAATTATTGAAATAACGATAATATAAAATATCAGCGTAGAAATTATTGAATCAATAAAATAAAATATTGAGCAGTAATAATTCGTAACAATTATTGAGTAGTGCCTTCTTACGTAAGAATCAATAATTGGTGCAATACTGGTGTCTTCTTTATGCAACAACGCCATATTCTTACGTATTTTAACCACAAGGGTATTCCAAAGGTGTTAGCGGTAACAACTACTACCGATTATTTATAAAAACTCCCTTTTGTCGTTTTCTTCATCAAGACGGATATTTAGTTATGGGGCCCATAAATGGTTTGCGCCGTCGTATGAATATTCTACAAAAAGAATATTCCACGACCAAACGAATATTCCTCACAACAATGAATATTTTATAACCACTTGCGTATTTTGAAAAATTTTCATATATCACCCTTAACTTTAACTTGTTATCAATTTCTTGAATAATAATTATAAGAAAAATTGAATACTTTTATTTCATAAAATTTAGGGTCTTACTGATCTCCCTCCTTATGAAATTTCGTCCCCAGAAATTTACGTACTGGTATTTCAAAGAGTTGAGAATACCTTGCTTTCATTTGATTCCATCTTTCACTGTCATCATAATTTCTCCATTTCTCATCTTACGTATTTGGATATCATTCTAGAATACAACTTCAAAACAAGGGTTAATTGAATAAATTAACATATCACATAATATCCGATATTATGGTGACCAACAAATAAGCTTAGGAAGGACACACTAGCGAAGGATTTACTCATCTCTCCCTCCTAGTTCTATTCCCAGATCTCGCTTGGAGACCACATCCCTAAGCTCGATACCAACTGTGACAACCCCAAAATAGGTCCATTCCATCCAACCCATTCTGAGTGCCAAATACATGGTACGAGAAAACAACTACAACTTTATTACAACAATTGTCGTGCAAAATACAACAACACATATGTTGTGAGTTATAATACTAAAATATACCAAGCTGTGACTCGGACACCAACTTGGATATGACGTCACCATGACACCTTACATAAAGGTACGGTCAAAAAGCTGTTTTAGAAATTAAAACCTTTGGAAAGTGCTCAAGAAACCAACCGTACATGGGAGGCCATGCGTCAGGTTATTATAGATATCATATGCACACAAAATTATCCTTGGTTGACCTAATAGACCCCAAAGAAAAGCGAGAAGATTACTATCATATTCTTCCCAAATGGTGTGTCTTCTCTTGACATATCATTATCTCCATAGTCTCTAATTGAGAATTATACTTCAACCAAACTCCAAGATTATATAGTTAGTGCTCGTATATATACTCGGCAAGTGGATGAACACATCCACATTTTATGATGATACGAGATTTGATGTCATTAGACATCTTGTATGATAGTGGCAAAACACCCTTCCAACGTTGGGTTCGCTTCACCCTATTTGATTCAACAAATATAACTACTAAATGATGACCATAGTTCTATTCCCCTCATACCCCCGCTCGACCCAAATTACTACACTCGTATTATTACGAAAGGAATTGTGAAGCAAAAAGGGTGAGCACAACTAGCTTCGATAAAGAATATCATAACTAAAGATAAATAAATTATCAATAGCCTTCAACAGTAATAAATCAGAGATTTAGAACATATGGTAGATTATAAAACTTTTCAACCATAGTTGCAGCGGAACGAGCAATCCATTAGAAGAGTTAAATAGACCATAAAGTTTATTATCTTCTCCATGTTAAAAGTCCACCAACAATGTTTTAATCCTGTAACATCAATCAATAGTTCCTGTCCACAATCATGTGAATAACTCATAATCATAATTGTAGTTCTAAATTCCTCTTCTCATCCAGGACGAAGATAATTTTCATCACATGTCTTTACTTGAAACATCAAAGATCATGGTTATACCAAATCATAGTTCCTGTTCATAATCATACTAATAAATTCATCTTTGCACTGCGGGCCAAAGATATTCATCAACAGTTCATCTTTGCACTACTGGCGAAAGATATTCAACAACATTTCATCTTTGCACTACGGGCCATAGATATTCATCAACAATTAATATTTGCACTACAATCCAAAGATATTCCTCAACAGTTCATATTTGCACTACAGGCCAAATATATTAATATCTCAAAGAAATATATAATCATTTCAGAATTTATATAAACAATAATTATAACCATTTTGATCAATTCACCTTTGCACTTAAGCTAAAGATATTCAATTATAAATTCAATGGTCATGATCATACCAGTAACAATTCAACTTTTCACTACTAGCCAAAGAGAACCCTAGTCATGATCATAACAATAATCTACCCATCTTTACACTCCAGTGAAAGAGAATTTCAACATCAGGGTCATAAAAATGTTATATATGATAATAAAATCAATATAATCAATACATAGTTTTAATCTCCAGAGTAATATTCATAAATCAACTATAATTTGGTTTATAAAAAGAAACCAATTTTGTAGTGAATAGTACCCGTGAATAGTAACTTGTGAATAGTAACTCATGAATAGTAACTCGTGAATAATAACTCATGAATAGTAACCCACCGTGAATAGTAAATCGTGAATAGTAACTTGTCAATAGTAACTCATGAATAGTAATCCCGAGATGAAAAAGTTCCAAATTTGATAAAAAAGTTCAAACCAATATTTCGGCATAATGATATTGAAAAAATAATATCATTTATGAAGAAAATAATCTCCCTTACTATCCCTTACTATCCCCTACCTCAAAAGAGCAGTACTTCTGACTGTAATAACGTTGAACGAACTTGCACCGTATAGCAACACTCAAGACATCAAAATACTCACAAGAATACACTCGATAATATAGAGAGAGAAATAGAGAGAAAACTTCAGTTTCTGGTGTGATTTTCAATTCTAACCTAAGCACCCTATTTATAGAAAATTGCTTAGAACACCAAAGTAGAAAATTTAATATAATATTAATATATATTATTAAGTTTCCTACGCCAACCTTTGTAGATCTGAATTCAGCCATTAATGTCACATGCTAGACCCACTTAACTCACCAAAAACGTTTTCTTTGAAAAAAAATAATTAAAACTTCTAAAAATCAATTATTTCGGAACTTCAATAATTCATAATAAATAGCCCTTTTGTCAGAAAATTCGAATCTAGTGACTTTTCATAGGAAATTCCATTATCTACAACTTTGCAGAAGAAAGTTTTTCCAAATTCCAAACATAAATTGACCAAAATCCACAAACTATAATCAAATTTCAGTCAAGAAATGGGGTCCACCGACACACAAAACATGTGTTAATCATTTAATGCAATAAAAATACTCTTTCTCCTCATATACTCATATATCCCACATTCATTGTAAAAATATCACCATTATTATATTATAATAATATAATAAAATATAAAATATAAATCTTTAACAATTGTCACTTTAAAAATTTTCTCCATCTATATCCACATAAAATCAATATTTTCCTCATTATAAAAATCAATAATTAATTATTCACAAATAATATTACGGAATCACAAAGATCACAACCGACGGTAGTTCCGGAAGAAGGGGCTTTCAATAAGAATTTCTCCTTCTTTGCGCTTGATTAGGTGACCAAACCTCTCCTTAGATGAGAAATTTCTAGACATTGCCAATAATGTTATCTAATAATATTATTAGGATAATATGAATTATTGCTCAGATAATAGAAAAATTGTGTAGTAACAATTATTGAAACAACAATAATATAAAATATCAAGCGTAGAAATTATTGAATCAATAAAATAAAATCTTTGAAAAGATAATTACTGTAACAATTATTGAGTAGTGCCTTCTTATGTAAGAATCAATAATTGGTGCAATACCGTGTGCTACTGTGCAACAACGCGTATTACTGTATTTTAACCACCGAGTATTCCAAAGCTGTTAACGGTAACAACTACGTCGTTATTTATAAAAACTCCCTTTTGTCGTTTTCTTCATCCGACATATATTTCGTTATGGGGCCCACAAATGACTTCGTCGTCGTACGAATATTCTCCGACAGAAAGAATATTCTACGACCAAACGAATATTCCCCGACAACAATGAATATTTAATAACCAGTTGCGTATTTTAAAAAATTTACATATATCACCCTTAAGTTTAACTTGTTATCAATTTTACTGAATAATAATTATAAGAAAAATTGAATACTCTTATTTCATAAAATCTAGGGTCTTACAACTGTAACAATTATTGAATCTATAATATAAAGTATTGTGCAATACCGTGTGATAATGTAGAATGTTGTGTGTTATTGTAGAATACCATGTGCTATTGTACTTTTATCACCGGGTATTGATAATGTAAAAATGATAGTACCATTGAATATACTTTTTTATTAAAAAATTTATATATGTCGTTTTATGCATCCGATAATACTTTGTTGTTGGGCCCACCAATGATTGGATATTTCGGCGCCGTCGTACTTTTACCTAATATTCTCGACAAAACAAATATTCTTTGACAGAACGAATATTCCCCGACATAATTTTATAATTTACACATATCACCCTTAATACTTTTATAATTTATACATATCACCCTTAACTTTAACATTTTATCAATTTTACCATTTACTGAATAGAATAATAATTATAAGGAAAATTGAATATTTTTATTTCATAAAATTCGGTGTCTTACATTAATAATCTAATAAGCGTGTATCTTAAATAGAAAATACCGCCAAGAAAACGTCAACCGCATCAACAACCACCCCTGAGGGATCTACTAACAACAACATTGATGCCAAGGTTAATCCGGTTCAGCAGTTGGTCAACTTACTGACGAGGTTGTAAGACCCCAACTTTTTATGAATAAAGATTTAATTTTCTCTAAATAATATTTTGAATAATAAGGTGTTAATTTGATATAATTCTATAGTTATGGGTGATGTGCAAATTTTTCAAAGTAAGCAAGTTATCATAAAATATTCGTTTACTCGGAAAATATTATTTTTGTCGGGGAATATTCGTTCGACGGCTTAGTAATTGGTGGACCACATAACGGAATAACTGTCGGATATATAATGCGACAGAAATAACCTTTTTATAAAAAATAACGACAAAACTTTTAACATTAACAGTTGAAATACCGGGTGATAAAAGTACAGTAATACGCGTTATTGCACATTAGCACACGGTATTGCACAGTATTTCTGATTATTGATTCTTACGTAAGAAGTCACTCAGTTTTATTCAATAATTGTCACAGTAATTGTTGCATAGTATCTCATATTATTGATTTAATTATTGTCACAGTATCATCTGCACAATATTTTATATTATTAAATCAATAATTGACACGACACAATTATTCATATTATTAATTAGCATTATTGACAATGTCTAGAAAGTTTTGTCGAGGGAAGGGGTTAGGTTATATAATTGGGCACCAATAAGGATAAATTCTTATCGAAAAGCACCCTATTTCATGGAAATGTTCTGATTGTTAATATTGTGAGCTTATAATATTAAATATTATGTGGTGGATATTGGTTTAATTTTAATATAAATGAAGAAATTTAGCATGAAACATTTGTTGAATGTTTGGCATATTTTTCTATGGAATCATAATTTTCTTCTTCGATAAAATATTCATTCAAATATATTATTATAATATTACATTATAATAGTATAATGTAATAATATAATAATATAATTTTTTTTATTTAAATGGTAATATTATTATTATAATATATAATTTTCAGCATGTGAATAAAAGTAGAGTGAAGGTTATCATTTTGGTTTTGAATTTCTTTTCAAAACCTTCCGTGCACATTTTGAATTCTCTCATGCATATTTTTCCAAAGTGGACGCTTACTTGAATTATTCCTACTGCAAATCTTTTTCCAAATTTAGTGGGCCCTCAACCATGGAAATTGAGAGGTTATGCGCAGAAGAAAGTTTTGCAAAGTTAGACAAAGGTATTGATTTTTACTCTGAGGTTGTGCTATAAAAGGGGGGTAACCATGCTTCCTAAACACACTAAAAATCTAAAGCATTCCTACTACAATATTGTGAGTATTTCTTTTGAGTATAAGAATACTTTGAATGTAGTTTTTAGTTCAAGATTTTCTCAAGATAATATCCAATATTCTAGTCAAATCTAGTTTTCTACTAAGAAAAAGGATATTATTTTTCTCGTAAAGGATATTATTTTATTTCAATACCCGTAAGAAATATCATTTTCTTTCATACTCCATATTATATAAGTGATATTATTTCATTTCATATTCCTAATTTAAACCTACTATGATAAGTATTGCTTCTATAATTCCTGAAATGATTAGAAATTCCTTAAGGTTTGTGTTTCATCTAATATCATTTCACTGGAATATTGGTATGAACTTTCTTATTAAATTTTAATATTTTCATGTCGGGGTACTATTCATGGGTACTATTCATACGGTACTATTCATACGGTACTATTCATGGGTACTATTCATACGTTATTATTTATGAGTACTATTCATAATAGAATTTAATTTTCTTTTCTGTCCAAATTATTTTTGATACATGAGTATCATTCTTGAATATTACTTCACAATTAGTTATCATGTTGACAATTTGGATATTTTTGAACGCTAGATAAATTGAATTATAAATCTCTAATATTTATCCTTGATCTCACTTGATTGATTCTTTATATCATTGTCATCATCCTCATGCTTATATTGTGGTGAAAGTCATCTTTAGCCCGCAATGCATAAACAGACTATTGATTGGTATAATTATGACCAGGAATTGTGTATTCGTATAATCATAATCTTTAACGTTACTGATAAAGGTTTGTGGTGAAAGTCTTTTTTGGCCCGTAGTGCATAGATGGACAGATGTTTGGCATAATTATGACCACTTGTGATGCAAACGATTATCTTTGGCCCGTAGTGCATAGATAATTCGTTGATTGAAAATAATTATTGATTGGTGTTACAGGAATAAAATATTTATAATGGACTTTTAAATCATAGAAGATAGTAGACATCATGCTCTACTTGACTCTTCTAATGGATTGTTATTTCCGCTGCAGTTGTTGATCTAAAACTTGTTGTCTATTGTATTCTATCAAATTTTTCCCAGTTGAGGGCTAAGGATAATTTGTTTTGCATTATCTTAGTCATAATATTCTTTACTAGGCTAGTTGAGCTCACTCTTTTCCTTTTGGTTCTATTGTTCTTCTTAGGAGGCGAAAATGTAGTTAGGACTAGTCGGGGAGTGGAGTAAAGGTCCAAGATGGTTATTATAGTAGTCCTCACTATTTGAAAAATAGCGTGACAATAATTGTAATGATTACTTTATTTCAGTTTGGATATTCTCTACAAGATAATATTTGTATTAAAACTCACAGCTTATATTTTATCGTATTTTGCACGATAATTAATAGTTGTATAAATAAAGTTGTTGTTTGAAATTTGTATCATGTATTTGGCGACTTAGAATGAGTTGTGTGGACTTATTTTGGGGGTGTCACATTTAGTATCAGAGCTTAGGGATATGATCTCTGGTGGAGATCTGGGATTAAAACTATGAAGGGAGAGACGAGTACAACATTCGCTAGTGTGTCAAACCTAAGCTTATTTGTTATTTAATTGGTCGGTCAGAATATAGGAATAATATGTGGCATGTCAATCTCTATAATTAACCCTTGTTTTGTGGCAGTATTTAAGAATGACATCTGAAAATTTTGAGATAAGCAAGGGAGCACATGAGACCGTTGAGATACCACCAATCAATAACCAGGATAATGTGCATTAGGAAGGAAAAAATCTTCCTATAAACAACAACACCGACCAAATGATGAACGATGAGATGTTTAACAGCTTTCTACAATTCATGTAACACCAAACGAGAGAGACTCATGTTAAAAATGCAAGTGGAAACAATGGGAACTCGCTGCTAGTCACTGCTAAGCAATTCAAGGAGTTGGGACCGCCGGAGTTTTTGGGAAAGCCAGAGCCACTCAAGGCATAAGCTTGGATTAAGCAGATCACCAAGATATTTGATGTCTTGGGATGCTCAGAAGAGCAAAAAGTTCCCATCGTCATTTTTATGTTGCGCGGAGAGGCAGATTACTGGTGGTAATCTGTCAAATGTACTCCTCTATCTGCACTTAAGATATCTTGGGAGAAGTTCCAGGAATTGTTCAACAAAAAGTACTTTCTGGAAAGTATTCATCATATGAAAGAAGTGAAATTCATCAAACTGGAACAGAAAAATATGACTGTATCGTAATACGAGGCCAAGTTTGCGGAGTTATCCCGGTTTGCATCTTATTTGGTGGATGATGAGGAACGAATGACAAGAAAGTTTCTGAGAGGTTTAAACCCCAAAATTAGTCAATACCTCATTTCTCATAAACTTTGTTTGTATTCAGATGTTGTGAATAGGGTTCAATTATTGGAGTGAGATAATGAGATAGTTCAACCAAAAGAAAATAACCGGCAACACGATAATAGTTGTTTCAGTGGAAATAGTCATCGGAGCAGTGATAACCAATGTGGAGGAAATTATCATGCCAGAAATGGTAACCACTTCAGTGGTAATCATGGCCAAGATAATAGGAGAGGTGAATCAAGTGGAAATTTCAAAAGGAGAAGATTTAACAATGATGGGAAGACATCAGCAGCAGCACAGCACCCATTTCTAGGGAAGGATAACGACCACCAGTTAGATGCTACAGATGCGGAGAGGAGGGACACATCATTCTAAAATGTACACAGCCATCCAAGACATGTTTCAGTTGTGGAAAGGATGGTCACATAGTTCAATTTTGTCCTGTAGTGAAGTCAAGTCTAAGTGGGACGGTGGCACCAAAGGCTGTCCCGGACAAGTCAAAGTCGATGGTTCAAGGAAGAGCATTTTTTGTGACTTCTCAAAAAGCAAGGAACCCAAACGAAGTTATCACGGGTAAACTAATCATAAAATCTTGTGAAGTGTATACCTTATTAGATATCGGTTCTACCCATTATTTTATTTCACCTGCTTATGCTCAACGTTTGAACTTGACTTCTGAGAAATTAGACTTTAACTTATCTGTTGAAACTCTGTTAAGAGAACCCTTCATTACATTCACTGTTTATAAATCTTATTTGATTCAAATCGGCACCCTCACATTATTTGTTGATCTCATCTCTTCGAAAATACTTGCATTTGATGTGATTTTAGGGATTAATTGGTTAACTACTCATCATGCTAAAATTTATTATTTTCGTAAGGTTGTTAGTTTTCATATTCCTAACCAACCTGTTATAAGAATTCAAGCAACCAAACCACTAAAGCCAATCACTGTCATATGAAACCATAAAGCCATTCGTTTATTAAAAAATGGATGTCAAGCTTTTTTTATCCCATGTCATGGATTTAAACAAAAATACGTCATATTTGAATGATATTTCTGTTGTTAATGAATTTTCTGACGTATTTCCTGAAGAACTTCCTGGCCTAACCCCAGAGCGTGAAATCGAATTTTGTATTGACCTTGAACCTGGGACAAAACCCATTTCTAAAACTCCATATCGAATGGCTCCTTTTGAACTTTAGGAGTTAAAAACTCAACTACAAGAGTTATTAGACATTGGTTTCATTCATCCTAGTACATCTCCTTGGGGTGTTCCTATTTTATTCGTAAAGAAGAAAGATGGGAGTATGCGACATTGCATTGACTATTGGGAGTTGAACCATGTCACCATAAAAAATAGGTACCCGACTACCCGTTACCTAGCATTGATGACCTGATTGACCAGTTGCAAGGTGCTAAATACTTCTCAAAGATCGATATTCATTTCGTATATCATCAGTTAAAGATTAAAACTGATTTCATTCCAAAGACTATTTTTTGAACTCGGTGCGGGCATTACGAATTCCTAGTCATGTCTTTTGGATTGACTAATACTCCTGCTGCTTTCATGGATATGATGAACCGAGTAATCAAGGAATATTTAGATCATTTTATTGTTGTCTTTATTGATGACATCCTTATTTACTCCAAAAGTCATGAAGATCATGAGCAACACTTGAAGCTAATACTCCAAAAGCTTCATGAAAACAAGTTATACTCCAAGTTAAAGAAATGTGAGTTCCGGCTTGAGCAAGTTGCATTCCTTGGGCACATGATATCGAAACATGGAATATCAGTTGACCTGATGAAGATTGAAGCTATACAAAGTTGGGAGCAACCTAAGTCAGTAACCGAAATACGTAGCTTTCTGAACTTAGTTGGTTATTATCGGAGATTCGTGGAAGGATTTTCTTGAATCGCCACTGCATTAACTCAGCTGACTTAAAAAGAAACAAAGTTCGGATAGAGGACAGAATGTGAGAAGAGCTTCCAAGAACTCAAGAGGAGACTCATTTTCGCACATGTTCTGATAATACCATCAAGTTCAGAGGGATTTGTCATCTACAGCGATGCTTCAGGCAGAGGTTTAGGATGTTTTCTCAAGCAACATGGGAACGTCATAGCCTATGCCTCATGATAGTGACACCCCCAAATTCGGGTACTTCATTCCCACAGAATTTGGTGCTCACTATCAAAAAATAATTACATTTAACTACCCATAATAAAGGATAAAGACATCAAATAACTTAAACAATAATCTTTCCCATTAAAGGGTTATATCATCTCTAAAACAATCCCAGGTAATCTAACCTTAAATTATTACATAAGTTTACAGAATACATCATAAAATAAAGCAAGTCTTATAACATAATTCATTTAAATAAATTCTCATAAATCTTCAACACTTGGACATCTTGCCATTTCCTTTGCTCATAGATGGCTCATCGACTTTCTCAACTTTAGCTGCAGTGTTAATTGCAAGAGTGGGCAAACAATTGTTCACTGATATAAAGAGTAACATTAATAACAACATGAGAGTGAACAAAAATGCTGAACAATGGTGAACTTGATCTACGAATCAAAATCGAAAACAAGTTCGAACTTTAAGACCACGAACTATGTCCCTGGTGATTAGGTATTACTACCCCAGCCTTAATAGTCATTTAAATTATAAAGACCCTTCTTAACGTACTTAGGGGGATCAACCCTTTTTACAATGTATTGCGCACAAACATCTAAACGTTACACGTATAAAATCCCCTATGTTAGGGTTGTTCATCTTAGTTTGGATTTAGAATTTCCTCACTAAAGAAAGTTTAGCTTGGAACTAACTTATCAGTGGTTCTAGAATTTTAGAATACTATTCCATTATAGACTAGTTCAATCAATAAAAGTTTGCTTACTACTTGAAGGTTTAATACAACAATGTAGAATTGAACAAGGCTGCCAAAGTCAAAGATCGAATAACAGTAATGTACAACTGAATAGATATAGTATGTATGCAAAGTACCACATTCAAAAGAGTTAGAACAGTCTAATTTGAATCAATGTATTAGAAAAATATATACATTGAATAACAACAACAAGACTTAGGAAATTGAAACTCGCTTGATGTAACGAACATGATTACAAGAGCTTGTACAATCATACACGAGATAGAATCAATAGGCTTGCTCAACTTTAATGTAAAATATTTAGGAATAGAAAGCTTGCTTGACATAAAGATAGCATAGCTATGAAACTTGCTCAATAAAAATTTAGGATAAGGAACTTGCATTCATTATAAAGAGAATTAAGTTAGAAAACTTGCCTTGTATATAAGCTACACAAGTATAATAATGTTCGCCAATTACCCTACACATATCATTGAAATCGCAATAACAATTAGTTATATTAACATTAACTTCATTGCTTTTTTATTTTAGTCAAGTCTATAGTCTTTAGCTTAGGATCTGATTATCCTAGTCATTCAAGTACCATAAATCTGAATTCCTAATTATATAACAGTACTCGACATGGTGATTGAATAGCAACACCAATTCTCATGACATCACGATACGAACTTTCACAACTTACAAGTTCATAATCCATAGTCTCAACTCTGTGATTACAACATGTTATTGCATCTTACAACATGATTTAGGTTCCTCTACAATCATTAAAATAAGTTAGGTTAGCATTCCCAATGCTATGTTGTTAACAGTTTAATTCTGGGTCTACTAGACCACTGGCGCTGCCGTACCATGGTTAGCTTAGAGTGGCAATGCATGCATGAAGAGCGCCATCACCCGTAAGAAATGGCATGGCTGCCGCTGATTACATTGGGATCGGTTTTTACAAAGAACGCGAATTGAAGCTCTGCTCTAACCAAAAGTTCCAATTTCTCCAAATTCCACACCAATTCATTAAACTTAACATCTACAACTTTGTAACAACATCTATAAACATGATATTCATCATTCCAATTACATATACACAAATTTGAAGAATCAATCCCACAATTTTCCAAATTTCTTCAGTTTTGACACTTTTAGCGAATTCGATCGCCACGACTTCGTTGCTTAACCAATTGATACGATTTAAACTACATTGTTTTCATTTATTGACAAAAAAAACACAATCCAACCTCAATTTATAGATTATAACACATATTGGACATGAAATTTTGTACTTTCTTAAGTTATTTTTCATACATAAACACTGTTATTATAACTTCTTTCTTACAAAGCCAATTCCACGTATTTGATTACCAATATACAATTACAGATGATAACCAACAAATTTATCAAGAATATACATATATATAATCAACATATGAAATAACAATTCAACAAAAATCAATTATAGAGAACTTTAAATTACAAACTCCAACTTGAAAATTTAGGAATGAGTTATAGCTTGAATTTCCTGCTAGCAAGATGATAGAATCCTTCCTCAACCCTTAACAATTCATAGAGATTACACTCAAATTCTCTCTAACCCTCTGTGTTTCTCCTCTATGTATTTCTATGTTATCAAGCCTTAGAGAAAAATAAGACGTGTAACCCACATATAACTGACTCCCACGTTCGTCGGGTAAAAACCAAAAAGGTTTGCGTCAGTTCAAATAAGCCAAAGGCCACAAGGCCTTGTTTGGCTAAACACATTTCCCCATCTACTAGATTATTTTAATAATATTATATTATATTTTTTTTTATTTATCACATATATAACCCATTCAATTAGCTTACACTTGTAATTATAATAATTATAATTCGTGGAGCGTATAATATGATCCATTTTATCCAAGATTTTAACAGGTAACTCTTCATACGTTAAATCTTCCTCTATCTGGTCTGGTTCTAATTCAATAATGTGGTTCGGGTCTTTTAATATTTACGTAACATAGATATGTGAAAAACATTATGAACACGAGACATACATGGAGGTAAAGCGAGTCTATACGCCACAGTTCCAACTTGATCGAGGATTAGAAATGGGCCAATGATTCGAGGGTTGAGCTTTCCTCTCTTTCCAAATCTCATAACTCCCTTCCATGGAGCAACACGTAATAACACATGATCTCCAATATCGAATTCCACGTCCTTTCGATGAAGATCAGCATAACTCTTTTGTCGATCTTGTGAGGTTTTTATACGTTGTCGGATCGTTTGAATCTTTTTTGTAGTCATACGTACCAACTCCGGTCCCAACAACGTTGCTTTATCCACCTCATCCAACATACTGGAGAACGACTCTTTCTTCCATACAACGCCTCAAATAGAGCCATGTCAATACTTGCTTGATAACTGTTGTTGTAGGAAAACTCCACCAATGGTAGGAACTTATCCCAACTTTCCTTGAGGTCAAGGACACAGAGTCTTAATAGATCTTCAAGAGTTTGAATGGTCTCTCTCCCATTGCCCGTCCAAATTCGAGGATGATATCCGAAGCTAAATCAAATCCGCGCCCATAGCTTTTTGCAAACTAACCCAAAATCTTGAAGTGAATCTTGGGTCTCGATCGGAAACTATGGATACTGGCATACCATGCAGTCTTACAATCTCGTTTATGTACATACGAGCAAGATGTTCAAGTGTATAAGTTTCTCGTATAGGTAGGAAATGAGCAAACTTGGTCAATCTATCAACAATGACCCAAATTGCATCTATGCCTTGAGAAACCTTGGGAAGACCAGTAACGAAATCCATGGTAATGTGTTCCCACTTCCATTCTGGAATTTCAAGTGGTTGCAATGGACCTTTTGGTACTTGATGCTCCGCCTTGACTCGTTGACAAGTTAAACACCTTGAGATAAATTCTGCTATCTCTCTCTTCATATTGCTCCACCAAAATGTATGTCGAAGATCACGATACATTTTGGTACTCCCAGGATGGATTGCAAACGGTGTGTTGTGCGCCTCCATCATGATTTTATACTTTAAATCAAGGTTGTTAGGAACACAAAGTCTGGAGTTGACTCGAAGTATTCCTTCTTCATCGATTCTTGCTTCCGGCATAGCACCTTCTTGTACTTTCTTCCTCATATGCATCGGCTCGTGCGTAGCGAAAGCGACTTTAACTTTATCGATTAAAGTCGGTTCTACTCGTATATTTGTCATCATCACATGGGTCCCTGGAGTCTTTATCTCTAACTCCATCCTTTGCAAGTCATACAAAATGGGCCTTTGCATTGACAATATTACCCTCGTACCCGCATATGATCTTCTACTCAGCGTATCAGCTACTACGTTCGCTTTTCCAGGATGGTATTGAATAGTATGATCATAATCTTTCAATTGTTCGAGCCAACGACGTTGCCGCATGTTGAGTTCCTTTTGAGTGAAGAAATATTTGAGGCTTTTATGATTCGTATAGATCTCCACTTTCTCCCCATACAGGTAATTCCTCCAAATTTTAAGTGCAAAAACGACAGCTGCCAACTCTAGATCATGAGTAGGATAATTCCTCTCATATTCTTTGAGTTGTCGTGAGGCATAGGCTATGACTTTCCCATGTTGCATGAGAACACATCCTAACCCATTGCCCGAAGCATCACTGTAGATGACAAATCCCTCCGAGCCAGATGGTATTGTCAAAACAGGTGCTGAAATGAGTCTCCTCTTGAGTTCTTGAAAACTCTTCTCACATTCCACGCTCTAACCGAATTTTATATCTTTTCGAGTCAGCTTTGTTAATGGAGTAGTGATTCGAGAAAACCCTTCTACGAATCTCCGATAATAACCAGCTAAGCCGAGAAAGCTACGTACTTTGGTCACTGATTTAGGTTGCTCCCAGCTTTGAATTGCTTCAATTTTTGTCAGGTAAACAGATATCCCATGATTTGACATCACGTGCCCAAGGAATGCAACTTCCTCAAGCCAGAACTCGCATTTCTTTAACTTGGCATATAGCTTGTTTTCACGAAGCTTTTGGAGTATCAGCCTCAAGTGTTGCTCATGATCTTCACGGATTTTGGAATATATGAAGATGTCATCAATAAAGATGACCACAAAATGATCCAAATATTCCTTGAATACTCGGTTCATCATAGCCATGAAGGCAGCAGGAGCATTAGTCAATCCAAAAGACATGACTAGGAATTCATAATGCCCGCATCAGGAGTTAAAGAAAGTCTTTGGAATGTCATCGGTTCTAATCTTCAATTGATGATATCCTGAACGAAGATCAATCTTTGAAAATAATTTGGCGTCTTGTAACTGGTCAAACATGTCATCAATATGTGGCAATGGGTACCTATTTTTGACGGTGACATGATTCAACTCCCGATAATCAATACAAAGTCACATACTCCCATCTTTCTTCTTCACGAATAGAACAGGAGCACCCCAAAGAGACGTACTAGGACAAATGAAACCAATGTCTAACAATTCCTGCAACTGGGTTTTAACTCCTAAAGTTCAATAGGAGCCATTCGATATGGGGCTTTGGAAATGGGTTTTGTATCGGGTTCAAGGTCGATACAAAATTCAATTTCACGCCTGGGTAGGCCAGGAAGTTCTTTGAGAATACGTCAACAAATTTATTAACAATGAAATATCATCAGAAGCGGCGTATTTTTGTTTAGATCCGTGACATGAGCTAAGAAAGCTTGACATCCGTTTTTCAATAAACGAATAGCTTTATGGCTTGAAATGACATTGATTGATTTTAATGGTTTAGTTATTTGAATTCGCATAATAGGTTGGTTAGGAATATGAAAGCTAACAACCTTACGAAAACAATCAATTTTTGCATGATGAGTAGTTAACCAATCAATCCCTAGAATCACGTCAAATGCAAGTATTTTCAATGAAATAAGATCGACAGGTAATGTGAGGGTACCAATTTGAACCAAACAAGACTTATAAACAGTGGATGTAATGAAGGTTTCTCCCAACAGAGTTTCAATAGATAAGTCAAAGTCTAATTTCTCTGGAGTCAAATTTAATCGTTGAGCGCAAGTAGGAGAAATAAAAGAATGGGTAGAACCGGTATCAAATAAGGTATAGACTTCGCAAGAGTTTATGATAAGCTTACCCGTGATGACTTCGTTCGGGTTCCTTGCTTTTCTCGGGAGGTCACAACAAATGCTCTCCTTGCACCACCACGACTTTGACTTTTTCCGGGATGACCTTTGGTGCCTCCATCCTAGCTGAACTTGTCTTCGGTGAATGACAAAATCGGGCTACGTGACCTTCTCTTCCACAATTATAACACTCTTTGGATGGCATCGCATAGTTTGGGCTGATATGTCCCTCCCCTCCGCATTTGAAGCATATGATAGGTGGTCGTTCTCCTTCCTTAACCACGGTTGCTGGTGTTGACGTCTTTCCATCATTGTTGAATCTTCTTTTCTTGAAATGTCCATTTTTACTGTCTTGGCCATGATTACCACCGAAGTGGTTACCATTTCTAGCATGTTGATTCCCTCCACGTTTGTTATCACCGCTTCTATGACTGATACCACTGGTATTTTCATGTTGCCGGCTGCTTTCTCTTGGTTGCGTTGACTCGTTACTGGCGCCCAATAATCGAGCCCTATTTACAACATCGAGTACAAACATAGTTTATGAGAAATAAGATGTTGGCGTATCTCGGTTTCAAACCTCTTAAAACATTCGTGTCATTCGCTCCTCATTATCGACTAAATGGGATGCAAACCGGAATAACTCATAAATTTGTACGTATTGCGACACGGTCATATTGTTTTTCCTCCAACTTGATAAACTCCACCTCTTTCATGTGACGAATACTTTTCGGGAAAGTACTTGTCGTTGAATAGCTCTTGGAACTTCTCCCAAGACATCTTGAGTGCGCCGGGTTGGAGTGCGTTTCTGATTCCCACCAGTAATCTACCTCTTCAAGCAACATGAAGGTGGTGAAGGGAACCTTTTGCTCCTCGGAGCATCCCAAGACATCAAATATCTTGGTGATCTACTTTATCCACGCTTCCGCCTTAAGTGGTTTTGGCTCTCTAATAAACTCGGGTGGTCCCAGTTCCTTGAACTGTTTAGTGGTGACCGTTCGAGAGTTTCAAGTGTTTCCACCTGCATTTTGAACAGGAGCCGCTCTCGCCTGATGTTGCATGAATTGCATAAAGCCTTTGAACATTCCATCATTCATCATTTGGTCAATGTTATTGTTTGCATGAAGATTGTCGCCTTCCTGATGCACATTATTCTGATTGTGGATCTGTGGAGACTCAATGGTCTCTTGTGCCCCATTGTTATTCTCAATATTCTTGGATGCCATTTTCAAATACTGCCACAAAACAAGGGTTAATTGACATACAAAATATTATCTCTATACTCTGAACAACCAATTAAATACCAAAAAAATTAGGTAGGTCATACTAGCGAAGGAATTCCCCGTCTCTCCCCTCCTAGTTCTAGTCTCACATCTTAGCCAGGGATCATATCCCTAAGCTTTGATACCAACTGTGACGCCCGCAAATCAAGTATACATCACCTATTCTGAGTCGCCAAATACATGGTACAGAATACAAATACAACTTAATTATACAACTATCGTGCAAAGTACGACAAAACATAAGCTGTGAGTTTTAATACAAATATTGTCGTCTAGACAATATACAAACTCAAATTCAATATTATTACATTTATTTTCCCACTATTTCACTGAATAGTGAGGACTACTAATGCTATCATCCAGTACGTCACTCCAGTTCCACGACTAGTCTCGCTCACGTTCTCATTTCTGAAGAGAACAATAAAAGTAAAAGGGTGAGCTCAACTAGCCCAGTAGGAAGTATTATGACTAAGATAATGCAGAATATATTATCGTTAGCCTTCAACAGTATTAAACTGATATAATATAACAACCATCAAGTTTAATTGTAGCGGAACAAGCAATCCATTAAAAGAGTCAAGTAGAGAATAAAATCTACTATCTTTTATGATTTAAAAGGTTTTTCATCACTTTTATCGTTGGGACTCAGCTTAATAAATAATCCACATCATCGAATCACCCCTACACTACGGCCAATGATTTTCTTTAGTATCACGGCCACAATTATCCATGCACTACGGGCTAAGAATATTTGTGTATTCATTAATGATCATGATCATGCCAACAACTGTCCATCAATGCACTACGGGCTAATGAGGAATTTTACCACATCATTTGTAACATTACAGTCATGATTACCTTTGAATAATCCTGGTCATAATCATACCAAGTCCATCTATGCACTGACAAAGCCACAAATGACTTTCAAAAAAAATATAAACATGAGGATGATGACAATGATATAAGAATTCAATAAAACAAGTTCGAGAATTATTTTATCCAGGAATCAATAACGTCCAAATTGTCAACATGATACCGCTTTATGGAGTAAAATTCAAGAATGCTCAGAAGAATATTTCAATGAAAAGATACTGGATGAAGCGCAAATATCAAGGATATTCCACTAATTTCATGGAGTATAGAAGTCAAAACTTTAACCAACTGAGTATAACAAGGAATGGAATAACAAAAGAAATCACCAGGCATGCGATAGACCAAGACAGCGAGTTATTCCAATGTAATAATAAATAACGGAATCAGGTAAAACGTAAAAGCGCATGACAAGATATTCAATGTAATAATAAAAGGCGGAATTAGGTCCCGTAAAAGCGCGACAGACGAGGATATTCCAACAGGATAATAAAGACGGAACTAGGTCCGGCGTAGAATGTACAGACAGGATGTTCCAATATAATGATAAATAATGGAACCAGGTCCAGCGTAAACGCACAAACAGGATGTTCCATCGAATGATAAAGAATGGAATAATGGAAGAATTTCACCAAGTATAGGGTAGCTTGGCGTATCTGAGTTATTCCAATAGAATAATAAAGAATGGAATAACAGAAGTTCTCTCCTTGGATAAGAAGAAATAATACTCCCTACCTTGGAAAAACCGGATACGGGAATAGTGAGGTAGCAGACTTCTCTTCTTCTTTCTCTCTATAATTTCTCTCTATAATAATCGCTCTAAAGCTTTTGTGAATTGGTGAGAAATGAAGGAAGAATGAGCTTCTATTTATAGGAAAATATAGTTTCGATAATTGCACATTTTGGGGCTCAAAAAATTACAGTACAATACCTCCAAATTTTCTTTCATTTTTAATTTAGTCCTACAAGTATTATCAAACTTGCACCACCTCCCCTAATAGTAAATAATGTGAATCAATAGTATAATCATGTGAAAAATACGAATTATAGTATAATACCTCCATCTATACCTCCATTTTTAACTTAGTCATGCAAGTATTATCAATCTTACACCAACTCCCCTAATAGTAAATAATGTGATTCAATAGTACACACATGTGAACAAATAGTTATATAAGCATGTGAATTAGTAGCAATTAATTTCTCATTTATCCAATAAATTACCCGATTTATCAATATAACCCCTAAACATCAATTATCATCGGAATAGATGTCGATTTCCACTAACACTAATAATCCCAACACAATGGAACTATCAAAATTCATTTTTAATCAACACAACTTATTCATCATTAATATTATAACTCACAATATTTAACAACCAGGTCGTTCCCAGGAAAGAAGGGGCTTTCCGATAAGGATTTCTCTTTATTGGCGCAATTAGGTGACCAAACCTCTCCTTGACAGAACTTCTAGACTTTGTCAATATTGCAAATAATAATATGAATAAGTTTGTCGTCTCAATTATTGATTTAACAATATAAAATATTATGTCAATGATACTGGGCAATAATTGAATCAATAATATGTGAGATATGATGCAGCAATTACTGTAGCAATAATTGAGTATAACTGATTGACTTCTCACGTAAGCATCAATAATCAATACTGCAGTGATACTATATAAACCCACACGTATTCGCATTTTTTTAACTTTGGGTGTTTCAACAAGTTAACAGTAAAACTTCCGTCGTTATTTTCATAAAGTATTTTTGTCGTTTTTTCAATCCGACAATAATTCCGTTGTGGGGGTCCACCAAGGATTGTACCGTTGTACGAATATTCCCTGTTAAAATGAATATTCCCCGACCAATCGAATATTATATAACAACTTGCGTACTTTGCAAAATTTATAAATATTACCCACAACTATAACATTATATCAAATCCACACCATAATATTCAAAAATATATTTTGAGAAAATTTAATCTTTATTCAAAAAGTTGGGGTCTTACAGCTACTCCGCTGACTAACTTGATGAGGAAGATGGTGAAGTACGTATGGACTGAGAAATGCGAAGATAGTTTTCAAGAACTGAAGAAGAAGTTGAGTGAAGCACCTGTTTTGTCATTACTTGATGACACGGGAAATTTTGTAGTTTATAGCGATGCTTTGCATAAAGGACTGGGTTGCGTGCTCATGCAGCATGGCAAGGTCATTGCGTATGCATCTAGGCAGTTAAAGGATTATGAGAAAGTTTACCCTACTGATGATCTCGAATCGGGTCAGCGGTGGTGTTTGCCTTAAAGATATGGCGACATTATCTTTATAGGGAAAAGTGTGAGATATACACAGACCACAAGAGTCTAAAATATATCTTCACACAGAAGGAGTTGAATATGAGACAGAGGAGGTAGTTGGAGTTGATAAAGGATTACGACTGTGAAATCCTGTATCACCCTGGAAAAGCCAATGTAGTGGCCGACGCTTTGAGTAGAAAAGGTCGGGAGAAGTTGACTATGTTAACAGTTCAAACTGATTTAATAATAGAGATGGCTAGGATGGAGTTGGAGGTGAAGTTTCCAAGTGAGGCGGAGTAGGGACTGTTTGCGACGGAGATTCAGTCTACCATTGTAGAGAAAGTCAAGGAGGTGCAACTCAAAACTGATGAGTGTAATCAGATGAAGGAGCGGTTAACCACTGAAAAAGATATTAGGTTTAGTCTTGATAATGAGGGATTATTAAGATTTGAGGGAAGAATTTGGGTTTTGAATGAGACAGAATTAAAGGAGAAAGTTTTACAAGAGGCTCATAGTTAGAGGTACTCGATTCATCCTGGTAGCACTAAGATGTATCAAGACCTTCGATAGAGTTTTTGGTGGCCGAACATGCAGAGAGAAATAGCTAAATATTTGAGTAGGTGCTTGACTTATCAAAGAGTTAAAGCCGAACATCAACGACCGAGTGGCTTGTTACAGTCATTGGAGATTCCGGAATGGAAGTAGGAGCATATCACGATGGACTTTGTGGTGGGACTTCTGACGACTCAGAAGGGATATAATGCGATTTGGGTAATAGTGGACCGGTTGACGAAGTCGCCTCACTTTTTGCCAATTTGAATTAAGTACCACTTAGATCAGTTAGCTACACTATATGTTAAGGAAATTATTTCCAGACATGGAGCACCTGTTTCGATAATGTCAGATCGTGATCCACGATTCACGTCAAACTTTTGGAGAAGTCTTCAAGAACAGTTGGGGACGCAGTTGAAGTTGAGTACGACATATCATCCACAAATTGATGGATAGAGTGAGAGGACAATTCAGACGTTAGAAGATATGTTGAGATCTTGCGTCATGGATTTCAAGGGTAGTTGGGATGATCATCTACCATTAGTAGAATTTGCGTATAGCAACAGTTATCATGCAAGCATAGGTATGCCGCCGTATGAAGCTTTGTATGGAAGCAAATGCAGAACATCATTGTATTGGGATGAAGTGGGAGAACGCCGAATGCTAGGACCAGAATTGGTGCAGCAAACAGCGAAAGTGGTGAAGTTGATTCGTATGCGTCTCATCGCGCAGACAAGATGATGCATGTAAGAAGAAATCTGTGAGACATACATCGAGAGAATAGAGAGTTTGAGGTAGGCTCGTAAGTATTTCTAAAGGTATCTCCCTGGAAAGGAAAGATACGCTTTGCAAAGAAGGGAAAACTAAGCCCAAGATTTATAGGACCTTTTGAGGTATTAGAACGGGTAGGTGAGGTAGCTTATAGGGTAGCGTTACCTCCAGACCTAGAGCGAATACATAATGTATTTCACATTTCAGTGTTACATCCTTATAAACCGGATTACAATCACGTGGTAGAATTTGAGCCTATTCAAATCGGGAAGGATTTAACATATGAAGAAATGCCCATTCAAATCATCGATAGAAAAGAGCAAGTTCTGCGAAACAAGGCAATATCGTCAGTAAAGGTGTTATGGAAGAACCACGATGTGGAAGAAACAACGTGGGAACTTGAAGAAAGGATGAGAAAGAATTATCCTCTTTTGTTTGAGTGATATAGAAGTGAGATTCAGGGACAAAATCTTTATAAGGGGGAAGAATGTAGCGAGAAATTCGGATCCTTTGTAAAAATATTTGAAAGAATTAAATAATGAATAAAATAATATTATTTGTTATTATATGTGTTAATAAGATGTATGTCGTTCTATAACCTAGAAACGTCGGAAGATCGTAGTATTCGAACCACGTGAGAGAATTAAAGTGTTTGAATTTTCAAGACAAAAATAAGTGTTTTCCAAAAACACTATTCAGCGTTTACCGCTCGAGAATTATTTTTGAACTTCTGAGAAACACTTAATGTTAGAATATCGAGGCGAGATGGATTATGTAATAATGATCTAAGTATGGAAAATGCAATAATTTGCATGTAGACTTAATTTGGGAATATAGGTATTAAAACCTAATGGAAGGAATTAAGGTAACTTTGTATGAGATATAAGTCCAATAAGATTAAGGTGTAAACCTATGGGAGATTATTCTTAAAGCCCATGTAGTAATGACATGAAGCCCATAATAAATTACTACAAGCCAAAGACTAAGTTAATTAAGTTAACTACTAAGCCCAAAGGATGATCCAATAGGTAAAGCAAGATCCATGGGGCAACCCATGGGTGAAGTGGTAACCAAGCACTTGGAGTGATGAGCAAGAACTTTAAGTAATGACCAACGAATGGATAAGAGTTGTGGGTAACAACTAATGAATAGTAAGGAGGTTAGTTTAAGGAGGTGGGTGGATATAATGACCTAATTACCCTAACCTTGAAAGCTCTATAAATAGCAAGCCTTTTTTATTCATTTGGGGTTTGTTATTTCATCCAACAACTCTCTCTCAAGCAACTTATTTGTTAGAGTCAATAAGCACTTTGAGCTTAACCTTTCCTTAGTAGATTTCCAAAGCAAGTGAAGTAATCATCAAAGGTAAATGATCTTGTCTTCTTCATCTCTGTCATGGTAGGTTGATAAGAGAAGTATCTAATGAACTTAGATGTTAAGAACATAGGAGAAGTTGATAAGCAATGGACCTAAGCCGAATAAGTTATAAGTAAATGAAAATCATGTATGAAGAAATTGTTGTTATGAACTTATAAATAAACCATAACCGAATTGGAATATAAGTTATTGTAATACATATGTTGAGATGTCTAGATAATGGGGTGAATGTGTTTAGAATGATAAACAAATCACTAGTAATAACATTTCGCCAGAATTTGCACGATTGGACAATAATCGTCGAATTCGTAAAATTTTCGGAATAGAAGTCATATTTTGTGTTTGAAGTCGTTAACGTTGGTTTTCGATGGAGACAAGTCATATTTGGCATTATAGAGTTGCGGACTCGAAAATGACCGGATTCCGACTTAGAACGAAGAAACGAGCGTTGAACGTTCACGAACGTTTATCGTTTTCGTTAAAAATGGACTAATAGGTGAATTTTTGGCAAACGAAGTAAAATAGATAAATTTCTTGGATGAACGCATAGAGTACGTGATTTGTGACCCGTAGGCTATTGAACGAGCTAATTCAGACTTATAACGAAGAAGTTACGAGTCCATGAATCTCAACATTTGAAAAATCATCAAACATTTCGTGGCATGAGTCCGGCCATGGCTGACTCCAAGCCAAAAATTTCAGTGTCGCAGCGCCAAAGTGGCCTTAGTCCCCAAGCAAACTACCAGGCAGCAGGCAATGACCAAAGAACAAAGGGACCAAGAATCAAGTATAATAGCCGTGGTAGCAATGCAGCTAGCTCTCGTAACCTAGATAGTAAGTAATGGTTACATGTTGAACATGATTAGTAATGGATGAACATTAACCAAAGATCTTAAAAGAAACATTGTTAAGATATGATTAAGTCTTAAGCATGACACTTAGAGTTAAGTTAAGTCAATTACTTATGAATATAAGAAGGACGTAATAGAAAGCCGAAACCTATAAATAACAATTCTAATACGTAATTAGATTGAGAAGTAGGGTAAGATTCTTTAGGAACTATGTGTAATCATTCATGACCTGATATACTATGTGATGTTATCAATTACTGTAGAGACCTTAAAGACCTAAAGTGCACGTGTTATAAACCGTAGCAGACGCTAAAGGCAAGTACTCTAACCCTTGTTCCAGTTTGATTTGGGCAAGTCTTTGTGATTTATGTATTCTTCGCATGAGTTAGTATTTGAGGAATGTCAAAGCCAATCCTTTCGGCTAGACGTATGCTATGTTATTCTATTAAGTGTTGATAAGGATTTACCGAACTAATATTGTTGTGGTTTTTCAAAAGTAGATTGTGTATGCTCAAATTGTTTTATCGTCAAACGACAGGCACGTGAGGTTGCCACAACTTAAATGTATACATGTTTAATGAATGTAGTGTTGATCAACATAGAGTACTATAGGCTGATCACCTAGACGTTCTCGTAAGCTATACCGGACTTACGGACTTCGAGCCGGGATGTCCTTTTCAAATTACTTATGAAATGCTTACGGTCTTGACCGGAATTGATGTTTTACTGAATATTGTTGTTGTAAAACGTTTTGAATGAAAAGAAGTGCTATTTTGAATTATCAATAGTACTTCGTAACTATTGTTCAGTTATCGAAGATATATGATTCATATGTTTCAAGCATGCTATTTTCCTAGAATTGTTGTACTTGTTGAGCTAGTTGGACTCATTCTTGCTTGAACCATATGAATGCAGCTAAGACAGAACGGACAGATGGATCCGGCAAGGATAAAGGGAAGGTGAAAGCGAACCCGTAGATTACTTTTGTAATAGTATAGGTTTTGTACGGAATAATATTGATATTATGACAAAGACAATGTATTAGTTGTAAAGAACTTGGGGAATGTAAATGTTCTTTTGATATATATATAAGACATCCGTTCTTTTGAGGCATTTCAATTGAATGTTTATGTGAACTGTAGCACCGTGTAGCACCATCTGTCGGGTTGTAAGATACCCGGATTTGGGGGCGTCACACTACATGTAGTACTACAACATTCAAGCATTATCTCGATCATACAATAACAATTCTGCAAGATCCAGAGCCTCAAAGTAGATGTCAGGCGTCATCTGGGTTTTCTGGGTTACCCAGAAACCCAGACAGTCTCGAGGTACTATTTTCAAACTCACTAAGCTTAGTGTTCTGGTCATTGTTTTGTTGATTTCTTGGTTCCAACATATAGTAGACATGACAAGGAACGAGTACATGACAACAACTCAGTCTAACAACAACAGAATCACGATTTATAAGCCGGTCAACGGCTATCAGAAAGCTTGTTCTTACCTTTTCTGGGTTTTCCATAAACATAAAAACAGAGCGAGTTGTCTACGTTGACCACTTATTACTTCGATTCTATTTGTGATATAAAGGATCTTAAAGCATGGATCTGTATACGAGACAATAGGCTACACATGGATTACAACAACATCAACAACCAACACAAAACCTGTCAGCTATATGACTTAGAAATTCTTGTCAAAGACTTAAAAATACTTTCTAGGTTACCCAGAATTAGTTTGGTCAAGCCTGGTCACCGGTGTTTGACCATGAATAAAATGATATCTGGACATCAAATGACTATACTACCACTTGCAGATTCAAGACCACCTACCAGGCAAGAAATCCAAAACTTAAAACAACAAAAATCTTAAACGAGCAAGGATTTGTGGCCACTGACATTACTTGTCAGACCACAAAAAATTCTCAATAACAAATTTTTGAAAACTTCATTTTAAGGCACTTTGATGCTATGGATTCATGATAGATCATCATAGATCTTCATAAAACATCCATTAGCAAGATTCTAAACACAAAAACACAAAAGTTTTCTAAGCATACATGATCAAAGTATATTTTAGGGTTTATACCTTCTTGTTTAAATCTTGATCTTGATCTTCCTAACTTGATATTGTTTGATCAAGGGCTGTTTTTAGGACCGACCTACTTGATAATTTCGGAGCTTTGAGAGAAAATAAGAGTTGGTGAGAGCTTATATGAAGAATGACAACTTTAGTGACTTTTTCTCTCTCATAACTTATATATAATGCTTGATTTGTTGCTAGATCTGAAAAATTCAGCTGGTGGCTGAGATTATACACTCACCAAGTCAATTTAGTGGTTCACCAACTAAAGGTGTTGTTGAATTTTGCAAGTTACCATTTAAAGAAAGTAAAAAGGGCATAATAGTCATTTGGATTTTATATTTAATGGCATTCTTGTCAATTAGCCAAACCCTTAGGGTTTAAGGTTTGGGTTAGGGTTTAGGGTTTGAACCCTTTAGGGTTTAGCAATTTAATTTTTTAAAATTTCCAATTCAGGTTCTAAAAATCGAAAATTAATATTTCTAAATTATAATTAAAATTTTCTAATTATATTAAAATTTCTTAATCATAACTTAAATATTACTAATTAGGATTAATAATTCCTAATTAAAACTGCTAATTAAGCTATTAGGGTCGTAATTGGTCAGAAGGGTTTACAACCCACGAATTAGGGTTTCTAATAGAAAAATAAAATTTCCAAATTACAATTAGGTTTGTAAAATAGAAAATAAATAAAATAAAATATAATTAGGGTTTTCTAATCATATTTTAAGTTTAATAAACGCCTTATACATGCCACTTAGGATTAGGGTTTCCTAATTAGGGTTTAGAAATCACGAATATAAAATTAGGGTTTCCTGGCATGCAATTAGGGTTTT
The DNA here is from genome assembly GCA_020205605.1 of Panax ginseng. Classification (NCBI taxonomy): domain Eukaryota; kingdom Viridiplantae; phylum Streptophyta; class Magnoliopsida; order Apiales; family Araliaceae; genus Panax; species Panax ginseng. The sequence goes on along the minus strand of CM035146.1, from coordinate 54,375,464 downwards.
TAACTGTACAATTGAATTTTTTAAATCTGAGATTAGGGTTTCTAATCCCTTATTAGGGTTTATTAATTATAAACCTTATCCGATCAATCATTAATCAAAATTTCTATAAGAGTTTGGAAATTAATTAATAAAAGTACTCTCAAATATCCTAATAGGATTAGGAGGTAAATTAATTAAAAGAGTTTAATTAATTATCCCTAATAAGATTAGGGAGCTTAATTAATTAAAAGAATTTAATTAATTAAAATAAAACCCAATTCCTTAATTGTTAAGGAGAGTTGCCCACATCTATAAATAAGAGGAGTCTTATTATGGGTGAAGTGGTTGTTGTTTTTAACAACAGACGTAATTCCAATAGTTGGGAGAGTACACTCTTTTTTATGAGAGATAGAAAAACTAGGGTTTTGCCAAACACACATCTTCTTGAATTTTTGTTCTTCCTTGGTGGATCACCTCTAGAGGCCAAACACTTGGGTGGCTAACGTTGATCAAAGGAAGGAACCAAACCTGGTGGATTCAAGTTGAACGCGAAAAGAATTGGAGGTGAACTTGTACCTGAGGAAGCTCAGATCTTCAAGGGTATGATTCTTGTTCTTTCTTTTTCGTTTAATTAATAATTGTGCATAAAGGAGGATCCGAGTATATGGTTTGTAAATTTTTTTTAAAACTCTGATTTTTCACGTTTTCGCTTATTTTGTGCAATTTGATTGCGCTCATGAATATTACAAACCTAACACTTATCATGCCGGGGCACCTAGACATGATACTCAAGATTGTTGGGCCTTCAAAAACAAGATCCAGGATTTTACAGACAACGGTGAGATCTTGGTCACAAAACCAGATCAACCTCACGTACAAGACAACCCTCTTCCTCAACACAAAGAGGAAGAGGTCAACATGATCAATTGGAGCAGTGGATAGAGTTCCAATTTTAACGGTGAATCATCCCAGATCATCAAAGATGATGTTGATAAATGGGATTATGCAAAGTTCTAGTTCGCAATGGAACAAAAGATAAAAGCTCTGTGTAAATAAATTGAGCAATTGGCAGAACTAGTGACCTATCAACATCAAGTCACACGCCAATTAGTCAGCCAGGAGCATGCTAGTCTGCTCCCTTTTGTTGTGAACACTCCCTCGTCAACTTCAAAGAAAGAAATACAGGAAGACAAAGTGACGAAGAGAGCAAGTGCCAAAGCCCGTAGGGATTATGCCAATAGAAGGGAATTATTTACATACTTGGGCCAACCTATGGAGGAGATACTTCAGATGATGATCAACGAAGGAAGGATCACTTCCCTTCTACCTCCAATTAATTCACATTCAGAACTGTTTAATTCTGATGGAGTATGCCATTATCACTCCCATTCTTGTGGTCACAGCACAGAAGAATATTGGGCACTCCGCCACCTTATTCAAAACTTAATTGACAGCGGTGTCCTGCAGCTAGCAAAAGACGATATGGTGCTACTAGAGAGTGAGAGTACTTGTCCTACTAAATGGAAGGTACTGGTAGCAGTTATATCCAATGAGGCTGATAGAACTGTCAAACCTTTCATAATGCAAGCAATTCAACTCAAGAGAATTGACAATCCTTTGAAAGTTGCTGCTCCCAAGCCGATCAACTTGCCATTCAGACCACAATATCCTGTTATCAGCGTACAAAAAGTCCCATGGAATTATGGAGAAGCTAAAGGATCCACCTCTCATACTACTGTGGTAGGGTCGAAGGAAAATCCACTATATCTTCCCCAACGGGTGATGAAGTCTACCATCAAATCAAAAGGGAAAATACCCATGGAGAAGATTGAAAAATTCCTCCGTACTATGGGTCATAACGAAGCCAAGGTGGTTTTAAGCTTAAGAGAAGCTCCACATCAAATTTAAATCCTGGACTTGGTTTTAACTTCTGAGGATCACGGGAAGGTCTTACTGAAGGTTTTGGAAGAAGCCTACTTGTCGATATCAGTGGATATGGAAAAATTTCAACATTTGGTTGATCACATTTTTAATAACAATGTGATATCTTTCACTGATGATGATATATCGCCCGAAGGGACTGGTCATTGTAAGCCATTACACATTGCGGTTTTGTCCTCCGGGTACATGATAGCTGGAGTTTTGATAGATGGAGGGTCGTCTTTGAATATATATCCTTATACTACTTTGCTGAAGATGAACATCAATCTCAAGCGGATCCGAAGTAGCCATACGATCATTAAAGCTTTCGACGGAGTCCGCAGGAATTCAATCGGAGAGATTGAGCTGCCAATCGAGATTGGTCCCCATACATTTTGCGTATCTTTTCACTTGCTCAAAATAGATTCAGGATACAACCTGATATTGGGAAGACCGTGGATTCATATGGCTGGGGTCGTCCCCTCCACTCTTCATCAACAACTGAAATACATCTTTAATGATAGCCTAGTCACGATTAACCTTGAACCGAAATGTCCTAAACGAAGTGACATACCACTTATCAGCTTCAATTCAGAAGTTGAGCCGGTCAGTTTTCATGCCTTGGAAGTGAGCAACACTCACTACCACCCTATTGGGGCGCCACCTCTCATACCCAATATTTATGCCGAAGTAATGTCGGCTACTCAAGAAATGATATCTTTGGGTCATCAGCCGGGACAAGGGTTGGGTAAAAGTTATCAGGGTGTTAAACACCTAATTCAAGTGATCAGTAAAACTGGGACAAATTGGATCGGGCTATTACGCGAGCCGATCCATAGAATCCACATAAGCATCATCAAATTCCTCCAGCTTCGGTTCCACGACGATTGTCTCCACCTACAAATCCAGAGTCCACACAACCTCCGGTAAAGGTGCCAGCCAGCGTAATGGCTATGTTATTTCCCAAGCTGATGTCAGTAAAGGAGAAAAGAGTCTTTGTTCCAGACCCCAGAGTGGAAGAAGAGGAAAAAAGAATTAAGCAAGACATCGTCATAATGATGTCAGGCATACTCGTCATTGTCCATGATGATCATACAAACAGATACACCCCAGACGATGATTGCCCAGACGTAATGGTTATCATTCGGGAGAAGGAGGACGATGACAACCCCTCCATCACTGCAGTCCACTACGACTTTACCCTCGACAATTGGAGCAACACTCCTTGTATTGGTCTACGAGGGTAAAACGGGCAGAAACTCTTTCTTCCCTTTAGATATCATAACTGCTTACTTTTCTGTACAATATTAGCAGTTGTTTTGTCAGTACATGCTAACACTGTGTATGATCAAACCATTTCATATATACTAAGTGAAAGCATATTTTGTTTCAGGACCCTGAATTTAGATGTGCATGTACTTAATGATAAGATGCCTCTTCTCCACAAGGATTGTAACTTTAATGTAGAGTTGGATTCAGCCTTGATGGAAATACATAAGGACATTGAGGTGTCGCCGAAGATTAAAGAATGAGTCAAAGACAAACCTAAACCCAACCTTGATCAAACCACTTCCTTCAATCTCGGAACCTTAGAAAGCCCTAAGTTAATCCAGATTGGTTCAGACCTTACCCCAAACCAAAGGAATGACATGGTTACGCTACTAACCCAATTCCAGGATGTGTTTGTATGGTCTCACAAAGACATGGTGGATTTGTCCGCTGACATTATTCTTCATTGTCTTCCCGTTAAAGAGGGATTCAATTCAGTCAAGCAAAAGCTCAGACGATTGAAGCCTGAGTGGAGTTTAAAGGTGAAAGAAGAAATTGTGAAACAATTTCAAGCTGATATTATCATGGTGTCCACATACCCTAAATGGATATCCAACATAGTTCTCGTGCCTAAACCTGGAGGAAAGGTGTGAGTTTGCGTGGATTATCGGGATCAGAACAAAGCTTGCCTTAAAGATAGCTTTCTCGTGCCATTTATCCACATTCTCATTGATAATATTGCTCAATACGACATGCACTCCTTTCCGGATTGCTTCGCAGGATACCACCAGATTATGGTTGCTGAGGAAGATCGTGAGAAAACTGCCTTCATCACGCCTAGGGGAACTTTTTACTATAGACGGTTGTCATTCGGCCTCATCAATGCCGGAGCCACCTATCAATGAGCTATGATGGCTCTTTTCCCCGACTTAATACACAAAGAGATAGAGATCTACGTGGATGACATCATTGTCAAGTCCCGAAGGGAAGAAGACCACTTAGACCATCTCATAAAGCTCTTCAACAAGTTGCATAAGTACAACTTGAAGTTGAATCCAGCCAAGTGCGCCTTTGGTGTTAAATCAGGAAAGTTACTAGGATTCCTAGTCAACCACAAAGGGATTAGGTTGGATCCCGCCAAAATCCAGGCCATCAGGGATATGCCCATTCCTCAGACAAAGAAGGAAATACGAGGATTTTTGAAAAGAATCAACTTCATTAGCAGGTTTATTTCTCAACTCACAGCAACCTGTGAGCCTATCTTCAAGTTGTTAAGGAAGAACTCCTCCATGAAATTGAATGATGAGTGCCAGAAAGCCTTCCTTACAATCAAAGAGCAACTAGTCAAAGCTCCCTTTTTGGTACCACCCAGGGATGATGTTCCCCTGTTCATGTACCTGTCCATAACTGACAATGCCATGGGCTGCATGCTGGGACAAAAAGATGATAGAAGCTAAAAACGAGCTATCTATTACCTCAGCAAAAGATTTAGCTGTAGTGAACACAAGTACACTCTGATTGAGAAGACTTGTTGTTGTGACGCCCCCAAAATAGGTATACAGCACCCATTCTGAGTCGCCAAATACATGTTAAAGAAAGCAAACTACAACTTCAATAATACAATTGTCGTGCAAAATACGACAACACATATTGTGAGTTTAAATACAAATATTATCTTCTAGACAATATCCACACTCAAATAAGTCCTCATTACAATTATTCAAACACTATTTTACAGAAATAGTGAGGACTGCTAAAACATCTTTTTAGAACCATCACTCCGCACTCCACTAGTTCTCGCTATGTTCTCACCTCCCGAGAAAAATGGAACAAAAGGAAAAGGTGAGCTCAACTAGCCCGAAGAAGAATATTATGACTAAGATAATATACAAAAAATTATCGTTAGTCTTCAACAGGGAGAAATATGATAAAATATAATAGACAACAAGTTTTAGATCAACAACTGCAACGGAAACCACAATCTATTACAAGAGTCAAGTAGAGAATGAGTTCTACTATCTTCTAAGATTTAAAAGTCCATCATCAATATTTTATCCCTATAACAACAATCAATATACATCTTTAATCAAATATTCATCTTTGCACTACAGGCCAAAGATATTCATTTGTATCACCAGTTGGTCATGTTCATCTCAACACCTATTCATCTTTGCACGACGGGCCAAAGATATTCATCAGTTAATCATTTATCTTTGCACTACAGGCTAAAGATATTTAGTAATATCATCATTTAGGACTTAGGATGATGAAAATTATTTTTAAAAAAATGAATCCAGTGAGACAGAAGGACAAATAGTAGGGATTCGTATAACAATTTATCCAAGATCAATAATACTCCATAATAGTAACAGATAACATATGGAAAAATTCAAGAATAAAGGTCAAAACATGGATACAATCAAAGATAGTAACCATAATAGACATCTTGGACAAAAAGAAGAAAATTTCATTTTTTGGTAAATAGTGCCGTATTCGTGAATAGTGTCGTATACGTGAATAGTTCCGTATATGTGAATAGTAACCCCGACACAAAAAGTTCCAAATTTGATAAAAAGTTCATACCAGCATTTCGGTATAATGATATTGAAGAAAATATCATTTTAAGAAGAATATAACACCCCTTACCTCAAAATATTATTACTTCTGATCGGAATATCGGTATAAGGCTGAAGGAAACTTGCACTGATGAATAGAAACTCACAAAGTATCTAAATACTCATAAAATACACTCAATAATCTAGAGAGAGAAAGAGAGAAAGCTTATGTTTCTGGTGTGATTTTCAATTCTAACTTAGCCCTCTATTTATAGGAAAATATTAGCATACTTGACCTGCAACCTGATGGCTTTACCTGTTACTATTCCCATCCACCACATTTGAAATAAAATTAAGCACATTTCTTCACCAACCACAAGTGGGGCCCACTCAATTCTAGAATTTTTCACCAAAATGCTAAATTCGGATACTTCAATAATTTCTGAACCAGTCAGCTCTTAATATTCATAACAAATCATACTTTCATTTTTAACGGTTCAAAATTTATGGACATATACTCAACTTATATATGTATAACATATCCAAATATTACAACGATCCAACGGTTGGATTAAAAATTATAACTCACGCAATATATCTCAAAAACACTGGTTTAATTTTTAATACCTCCATTCCGACAAAAATACTGATAAAACACCTCAACATTAACTCCTTCATTTTTAACCACAATAAATATATCCAACATTTATATCCACATAAAATAAATATTTTATTATCATATGAATCAATAATTAATTATTCACAAATAATATTACAGAATCACATTTATGACAACCAGACTGTTCCCAGGAAAGAGGGGGCTTTCCAATAAGAATTTCTCCTTGCTAGCGCGCAATTAGGTGATCAAACCTCTCCTTGACAGAACTTTCTAGACATTGCCAATTATGCTATCTAATACTATTATTCAAATAATATGAATTATTTGTAACAACCCCAAAATAGGTCCATTCCATCCAACCCATTTTGAGTCGCCAAATACATGGTACAGAAAACAACTATAACTTTATTACAACAATTGTCTTGCAAAATACAACAACACATATGTTGTGAGTTTGGATACAAATATATATCAATCAGCGACTCATGTCCCAACTAGTGACAAGAAATTTCATAATGACACCTTACATAAAAGGTATAGTCGAAAACTGTTTTAAAAATTAGAATCTTTGGGAAGTGCTCAAGGAAACCTTTCATACATGGGAGGCCATGCGTATAGGTTATGATAGATATCATATGTAATACGTAATTATCCTTGGTTGACCCAATAGACCCCAAAGAAAAACGAGAAGATTACTATCATATTCTTCCCAATGGTGAGTCTTCTCTTGACATATCATTATCTCCATTGTCTCTAATTGGGTATTATACTCCAAACAAACACCAAGATTATATAGGTAGTGCTGGTAGATATACTCAGCAAGTGGATGAGCACAATCCTGTCTTATGATGACTCGAGATTGTATGTCATTAAACATCTTGTATAATAGTGACAAAACACCCTTTTAAATTTGAATTCACCTCACCCTCAACATCTATAGACCACCGTTCTATTCCCCTGTTATTCCCCGCTTGTCCTAGCTACACTTTTATTACCTGAAAGGAATTGTGAAGCAAAAGGGTGAGCACAACTAGCTCAGTAAAAATATCATGACTAAAGGTAATTAAATTATCAATAGCCTTCATCAATAATAAATCAGAGATTCAGAACATATGGTAGATGATAAAAAAAATTCAACCATAGTTGCAAAATGAACGAAGCAATCCATTAGAAGAGTCAAATAGACTATAAAGTCTATTATCTTCTCCATGTTAAAAGTCCACCAACAATGTTTTATCCCTGTAACATCAATCAACAATTCATGTCCACAATCACATGTATAACTCATAATCGTAATTGTAGTTCTAAATTCCTTTTTCTCATCCAGGACAAAGATAATTTTCATCACCTAAAACATCAAAGATTATGGTTATACCAAATCACAGTTTATGTTCATAATCCTACTAATAAATTCATCTTTGCACTACGGGCCAAAGATATTCATCAACAGTTCATCTTTGCACTACAGGCCAAAGATATTCAACTACAGGTCATCTTTGCACTACGACCCAAAGATATTCATCAATAATTCATCTTTGCACTACTGTGCCAAAGATATTCATCAACAAGTCATCTTTTGCACTACGGACCAAAGATATTCGGATCTCAAAGAAATACATAATCATTTCGTAATTTATATAAACAATAATTATAACCATATATGTTGATCAATTCACCTTTGCACTTAAGCTAAAGATATTCAATTATAAATTCAATGGTCATGATCATACCTACCAACAATTCAACTTTGCACCATCGGCCAAAGAGAACCTATAGTCACGATCATACCAATAATTTATCCATCTTTACACTCAAGTCAAAGAGAATATCATCATTAGGGTTATAAGAATGTTATATAAAAACAATATAATCAACATATAGATTTAATCTCAAGAGTAAGATTCATAAATCAATGATTTCATAACAACTTAATCAAAATGTTATAAATCACTTAATAATCTCATAATCTAATATTATTAATACTACCACAATATTTTAATCATTTCTTAAACTTATAAACAATTTATTTTAATTGTTTACACTTTACTAATAAATGCATTTAATCATCTTAAAATGCCAACCTCATAAGATCTCATCACCAATAGCCAAAACCCTCATCAAAAATCTGCATATATCTCATATATAATTCTCAAGCCATAAAATCATATTTTCCAATTTTCTTAATTCACATAACATATTTAATTCATTTACTCATAACTAGAATATTTTCATGAAAAATACCAAATCAGTTTTAAAAATATTTCTTTTCTGGAATTTAGAAGAATATAGTCCCATATTGAATATATATTTTTCTCAAAATTTTTAAAATTCATTTACTATTTTTCACATGGCCAAAACCACCGAATATTCAGACATTTATCATAAATTGTACTTTTATCCAAAAATTCTGAAATTTACACGGTATACTGATATTATATAGATGTACTCACAATAAAAATTTCATCAATTTTGGAGTTAATCACAAGGAGTTATAAGCAATTACTTTTAAAATAGTCTTTTCTCATAAAATCCATAACTCCTAATCTATACATCCAAAAATAGCCATTTTTGGACACAATCAACAAAACTCATCAAATTATTATTTCAAAATTTTCTAGAATTTTTAAAGGTCCAGAAGAATTTTGAAATAATAACCCTTAAAATCCCTTATTATCCCTTACCTCAAAAGAGAAGTACTTACATTTGGAATAATATTTGAAACTAACTTGCACCGTATAGTAATACTCAAAGTATACTCAAAATACTCACAAGAATACGCCGATAATATAGAGAGAAAACTTGATTTCGGTGTGATTTTCAATTATAACCTAAGCACCCTATTTATAGGAAATTGCTTAGAACACCAAAATGTAAAATTTATTAAAATATTATATATATATATATATATATATATATATATATATATATATATATAATCTTCACGCACACCTAGCATCAACCAATTTCAAAGAAACTAAGCATGTGTTAAATATGCCCACACATTAAAAAAGCGTTTTCTCAATTAATTAATTTAAAACTCCAAAAAAATAATAATTAATTAATCCAGAACTTCAATAATTCACAATAAATAGCCCTTTTGTCAAAAAATTCGAATCTCGCTAGTTTTTATAGAAAATTCAATTCTCTACAACTTTGCAGAAGAAAATTTTTCCAAATTCCAAATAGAAATTGACTAAAATCCACAAACGAACGATTTTACAGTCTATAATCAAATTTCAGTCAAGAAATGGGGTCCACCGACATATAAAACATGCTTTAAATATTTTTGGTAACAAAATACTCCTCCTCCACATATACTCATATATCCCACATTCATTATAAAAATATCATCATTAATATATTATTAAAATAATATATTTAATTGAATTATTTTATCAAAAAAGATAAATATTAATTTTCAACAATTGTCACATTAAAAATTTTCTCCATCTATATCCTCATAAAATCAATATTTCCTCATCATATAAATCAATAATTAATTATTCACAAATAATATTATAAACACATTATTGATAAACTGAGCAGGTTCCTGGAAAGAAGGGGCTTTCAATAAGAATTTCTCCTTATTCAATGCGCGCAATTAGGTGACCAAACCTCTCCTTATGTAACTTTCTAGACATTGCCAATAATGTTATCTAATAATATTATTGAGATAATATGAATTATTGCTTCGATAATGGAAGATATCAGATAGTGACAATTATTGAAATAAAATAAAATATCAACTCAAAGAATTATTGAATCAATAAAATCTTTGAGCGGTAAGAATTATCGTAACAATTATTGAGTAGTGCCTTCTTACGTAAGAATCAATAATTGGTGCAATACCGTGTCCTCTTTGTGCAACAACGCCAGATTATTTTACTTTACCCAACGGGTATTCCAACGATGTTAATTGGTAACCACTACGCCGTTATTTATAAAAACTTTAATTTGTCTTTTTCTTCATCCGACGGTTATTATTCATTATGGGCCCACAAATGGTCGCTACTGGTCGCATTTAATATTCCCCAACAGAAAAGAATATTCCACGACCAAACGAATATTCCCACAACAATGAATATTTTATAACCACTTCATGTATTTTTGAAAAAAATTTCATATATCACCCTTAACTTTAACTTTCTATCAATTTAACCATTTCTTGAATTGTAATTATAAGAAAAATTGAATACTATTATTTCATAAAATTCGAGGTCTTACATTATTGATCCGATGATGGGAAATATTGTGCAAGTTGGTAATTATTGAAACAACAATAATATAAAATATCAACGCAACAATTATTGAATAAATTAAATAAAATATTGAGCAAAGAATTCATCGTTACAATTATTGAGTTGTGCCTTTACGTAAGGATCAATAATTCATCAATACTACATGCATCCACGCCGTACATCGTATTTTAACCACCGGGTATTCCAACAAAGTGTTAATTCTTGTAACAACTACGTAGATTATTTATAAAAACTCAAACTTGTCGCTTTTCTTCATCCGACAATTATTACATTATGGGCCCATAAATGATCTGCGTCGTCGTCATTTAATATTTCAAACAACAAGAATATTCCACGACTAAATGAATATTCCCCGACAACAATGATTATTTTATAACCACTTGCATATTTTACAAAATTTGCACATTTCACCCATAACCAGAGAATTATATCAAATTAATACCTTATTATTCACAATAATAATTAGAGGAAATTTGATTTTATTTATAATAAGTTGGGGTGTTACAACCTCCCCTCCTTATGAAATTTCGTCCTTGAAATTGACATACGTACCTGGTGTTTCAAAAAGGTGAGGATACCTCGCTTTCATTTCTGATTCCAACTCCCAGGTCATTTCTTCAATAGTATGGTTTCTCCACAAAACATTAACTTGTGGTATAACCTTGGTGAGTAGGACATGCTCTTTCCTATCCAAGATCTTAACAGGTACTTCTTCGTACATTAAATCTTCGGCTATCTCGTGCGGTTCTAACGTTAATAATATGGTTCGGGTCTTTCACATATTTCTAAGTATGGATATGTGAAAAACATTATGAACACGAGACATACTTGGAGGTAATGCGAGTCTATAGGCCATATTTCCTATTCGGTCAAGAATCTCAAATGGACCAACAAATCGTGGATTGAGTTTTCCTCTCTTTCCAAATCTTGTAACTCCCTTCCATGGAGCAACATGTAACAATACATGATCTCCAATATTAAACTCCACGTCCTTTCTATGAAGATCAGCATAACTCTTTTGTCGATCTTGTGAGGTTTGAATACGTTGTCGAATCATTTGGATCTTTTCTGTAGTCATACGCACTAATTCTGGTCCCAACAAGGTTGCTTCTCCCACCTCATCCCAGCATACTGGAGAACGACACTTTTGTCCATACAACACCTTAAATGGAGCCATGCCTATACTTGCTTGATAACTGTTGTTGTAGGAGAATTCCACCAGTGGCAAGTACTTATCCCAACTTCCTTTAAAATCTAGGACCCAAAGTCTTAATAGATCTTCAAGGGTTTGAATAGTCCTCTCTGATTATCCGTCCGTTTGAGGATGGTATGCCGAGCTGAATCGTAAATCCGTGCCCATAGCTTTCTGCAAGCTAACCCAAAATCGTGAAGTGAATCTTGGGTCGCGATCCGAAACTATGGATACTGGCATGCCATGCAATCTCACAATCTCGTTCACGTACATACTAGCAAGACGTTCAAGGGAATAAGTCTCCCGTATAGGCAAGAAATGAGCAGACTTAGTTAATCTATCAATAATAACCCAAATAGCATCTATGCCTTGAGAAACTTTGGGAAGACCTGTAACGAAATCCATAGTAATGTGTTCCCACTTCCATTTCAGAATCTCAAGTGGTTGTAATGGACCCTTTGGCACTTGATGCTCCACCTTTACACGTTGACAAGTTAAACACCTCGAGATAAATTCCGCGATCTCTCTCTTCATATTGTTCCACCAAAATGTATGTCGAATATCATGATACATTTTGGTACTCCCAAGATGGATTGCAAACGGTGTGTTGTGTGCCTCCATCATGGTTTTATGCTTCAAGTCAGAATCGTTAGGAACATAAATTTTGGAGTTGAATCTAAGTATTCCTTCTTCATCGATTCTCGCTTCTGGAATAGCTCATTCTTGTACTTTCTTCTTCATACGTATCAGCTCCAGGTCCGTAGCTTGAGCATCTTTAACTTTATCGATTAAAGTTGGTTCTACTCGTATATTTGCCATCATCATGTGGGTCCCTGGAGTCTTTAATTCTACCTCCATCCTTTTCAAGTCATACAAAATGGACCTTTGCATTGTCAATATCGCACTTGTACTCGCATATGATCTTCTACTCAATGCGTCAGCTACTACGTTCGCTTTTCCATGATGGTATTGAATGGTATAATCGTAATCTTTCAACAGCTCGAGCCAACGTCGTTGCCGCATGTTGAGTTCTTTTTGGGTGAAGAAATATTTGAGGCTTTTATGGTCCGTATAAATCTCCACTTTCTCCCCATACAAGTAGTGTCTCAAAATTTTCAACGCGAATACGACTGCTGCCAACTCTAGATCATGAGTAGGATAATTCCTCTCATATTCTTCGAGTTGTCATGAGGCATAGGCTATGACTTTCCCATGTTGCATAAGAATGCATCCTAACCCTTTGCCTGAAGCATCGCTGTATATAACAAATCCATCCGTACCAGATGGTATTGCCAAAACAGGTGCCAAAATGAGTCTCCTCTTGAGCTCTTGGAAACTCTTCTCGCATTCCTTGCTCCATATTTAATTTTGTATCTTTTCGAGTCGGTGAGTTAAGCTGAGTAGCACTTCGAGAAAATCCTTCCACGAATCTCCGATAATAACCAATTTAAGCCCTTAAAGCTACGCACTTTTGGCCACCGACTTTGGTTGCTCCCAACTTTGTCTCGCTTCAATCTTTGTCGGGTCAACAGATACTCCATGTTTTGACACCACGTGCACAAGGAATGCTACTTCCTCAAGCTAGAACTCACATTTCTTCAGCTTGCCATAAAGCTTGTTTTCACGAAGCCTTTCAAGTATCAGCTTCAAATGGTGCTCATGATCTTCACAGCTTTTGGAATAGATGAGGATGTCATCAATAAAGACAACAACAAACTGATCCAAATATTCCTTGAATACACGGTTCATCATATCCATGAAAGCAGCAGGAGCATTAGTTAATCCAAAAGACATGACTAAGAATTCATAATGCCCGCATCGAGAGTCAAGGCGTCTTTGGAATATCCTCAGTTTTAATCTTCAGCTGATGATATCTAGAACGAAGATCGATTTTTGAAAAGAATTGTGCTCCTTGCAACTGGTCGAACAGGTCATCAATGCGAGGTAACGGATACCTATTCTTTATGGTGACATAGTTTAATTCTCGTCAATACAAAGTCGCATACTCCCGTCTTTCTTCTTTAAGAATAAAACAGGAGCACCCCAAGGAGATGTACTAGGACGAATGAAACCGATTTCTAATAACTCCTGTAGTTGGACTTTTAACTCCTGAAGTTCAATAGGAGCTATTCGATATGGGGTTTTAGAAATGGGTTTTGTACCCGGGTCAAGGTCAATAAAGAATTCAACATCACGTTATGGGGGTAGACCAGGAAGTTCTTCAGGAAATACATCAAGAAATTCTCTAACAACAGAAATATTATTCAAATCTGACTTGTCTTTGTTCAAATCCATAACATGGGCTAAGAAAGCTTGACATCCGTTTTTCAATAAATGAATAGCTTTATGGCTTGATATGATAGTGGTGATTTTAGTGGTTTAGTTGTTTGAATTAGTATATGACAGTTGGTTAGGAATATGAAAACTAACAACCTTACGAAAATAATCAATTTTGGCATGATGAGTGGTTAACCAATCAATTCCTAAAATCACATCAAAAGCAAGTATCTTTAAAGAGATAAGATCAACAGGTAATGTGATAGTGCCAACTTTGATCATGCAAGATTTATAAACTGTAGATGTAACGAAGGTTTCACCCAACGGAGTTTCAACAGATAAGTCAAAGTCCAATTTCTCCGGAGTCAAGTTTAAACGTTGAGCACAAGCGGGAGAGATAAAAGAATGGGTAGAGGCGGTATCTAGTAAGGTATAAACTTCGCAAGAGTTCAAGATTAGCTTACCGTAATCACCTCGTTAAGGTTCCTCGCGTTTTGGCGATCCACGACAAACGCTCTTCCAGAACCGATGATTTCGACTTATCCGGACTGACCCTTGAGTCACCATCCCGTTGAACTTGGTTTTGCTATAGAACAATCCCGAGCTCTGTGGCCTTCCTTTCCACAGTTGTAACATACCTTGGATTGTTGTGGACGGTTTCAATGATATGTTCCTCTTCCCGCATTTGTAACATCTAATCAAGGTCGTTCTCCTCCCTAGAATTTTTTGTTGGTCTTTGGTGTTGTTCTTTGATGTCTTCCGTCATTGTTGAGTCTCCTCTTTCGAAATTTCCACTTGACTCACCTCTCCTATTATCATGGCCACGATGACCACCGAGTGGTTACCGCCTTTGTTCAGATTTTTCCTCCTCGTTGGTTATCATCGCCTCGATTAATCGTTGTCATAGGTATACCACGGTTGTGGTCCCTCGATAAGCATACTTATTATCTCGCTTCTAATAATTGAGCCTCGCATTTTACAACATCTGAATATAAAGAAAATTTATGAGATATAAGATATTGCCGAATCTCGGGCTTTAGACCTCTCAGAAACATCCTTGTCATTCGTTCTTCATTTTTGACCAAATGAGGTGAAAACCTGGATAACTGTGTAAACTTCGCCTCGTACTGGGACACCATCATATTGTTTTGTTCCAGTCTGATAAACTCCACCTCCTTCATATGACGAATACTTTCAGGAAAGTACTTGTCATTGAATAGTTTCTAAAATGTTTCCCAAGACATGCTTTGAGTGCGGTTTGGATGGGTGCAGTTCATGAACTCCCACGAAGAGTACGCCTCACCATGAACATAAAGGTGGCGAATGGAACCTTTGTTCTCTCCGCATCCCAAGACATCGAATATCTTGGTAATTTGCTTGACCTACGCTTCCGCCATGATTGGATCCGGCTTTCCCTTAAATTCGGTGGTCCTGACTCTTTGAACTCGCTTGTTGTGACAAGCCACGCATCGCTAGCATTTCCACCAGATTACATTCACGAGTTTCCTAAATCGGTTTTGCATGAAATGCAAAAAACTTCTGAACATCCCATCATTCATCATTTGTTCGGTAGTGTTGTTTACAGAAGGATTATTGCCTTCATGTTGCACGTTCTCCAGGTTTGTAACTAAAGGTTGTTCCACAGTCTCATACACTCCATTGTTAACGTTCTTAGCAGCTATTTTTAAATACTGCCATAAAACAAGGGTTAATTAAACAAATTAACATATCACATAATATCCCTATATTATGGTGACGACCAACAAATAAACTTAGATAGGACACACTAACGAAGGATTTACTCATCTCTCCCTCCTAGTTCTATTCCCGATCTCACTTGAGAGACCATGTCCCTAAGATTTGAGACCAAGCTGTGACGCCCCCAAAATAGGTATACAACACCCATTACGAGTCGCCAAATACATGGTACAGAAAGCAAACTACAACTTCAATAATACAATTTTCGTGCAAAATACGACAACACATAGTGTGAGTTTAAATACAAATATTGTCTTCTAGAAAATATCCACACTCAAATAAGTCCTCATTACAATTATTCAAACACTATTTTACAGAAATAGTGAGGACTGCTAAAACATGTTTCTAGAACCATCACTCCGTACCCCGACTAGTTCCTGCTATGTTTTCACCTCCTGAGAAAAATGGAACAAAAAGGAAAAGGGTGAGCTCAACTAGCCCAGTAAAGAATATTATGACTAAGATAATATACAACAAATTATCGTTAGTCTTCAACAGGGAGAAATCTGATAAAATATAATAGACAACAAGTTTTAGATCAACAATTGCAGCGGAAACAACAATCCATTAGAAGAGTCAGTAGAGAATGAGTTCTACTATCTTCTAAGATTTAAAAGTCCATCATCAATATTTTATCCTTGTAACAACAATCAATATACATCTTTAATCAAATATTCATCTTTGCACTACAGGCCAAAGATATTCATTTGTATCACTAGTTGGTCATGTTCATCTCAACACCTATTCATCTTTGCACTATGGGCCAAATATATTCATCTGTTAATCATTTATCTTTGCACTAAAGGCCAAAGATATTTAGAAATATCATCATTTAGGACTGAGGATGTTGAAAAATATTTTAAAGAAAACGAATCCAGTGAGGCAGAAGGACAAATAGTAGGGATTCGTATAACAGTTTATTCAAGATCAATAATACTCCATAATAACCAATTTTGAAGCAAAATTCAAGAATAAAGATCAAAACATGGATACAATCAAAGATAGTAACCATAATAGACATCTTGGACAAAAAGAAGAAAATTTCATTTTTCGGTGAATAGTGCCGTATACGTGAATAGTAACCCCGACACAAAAAGTTCCAAATTTGATAAAAATTTCATACCAACATTTCGGTATAATGATATTGAAGAAAATATCATTTTAAGAAGAATATAACACCCCTTACCTCAAAATATCGATTACTACGATCGGAATATCATTATAAAAGGTGAAGGAAACTTGCACTGATGAATAGAAACTCACAAAGTATCTAAATACTCACAAAATACACTCAATAATATAGAGAGAGAAAGAGAGAAAGCTTATGTTTCTGGTGTGATTTTCAATTCTAACTTAGCCCTCTATTTATAGGAAAATGTTAGCAGACTTGACCTGCAACCTGATGGCTTTACCTGTTACTATTCCCACCCACCACATTTGAAATAAAATTCAGCACATTTCTTCACCAACCACAAGTGGGGCCCACTCAATTCTAGAATTTTCCACCAAAATGCTAAATTCGGATACTTGATAATTTCTAAACCCGACAAACTCTTAATATTCATAACAAATCATACTTTCATTTTTAACGGTTCAAAATTTGTGGACATATACTCAACTTATATATGTATAACATATCCAAAAATTACAACGATCAACGATCGGATTAAAAATTATAACTCACATTAATATATCTCAAAAACTTTGGTTTAATTTTTAATACCTCCCATTCAAACAAAAATACTGATAAAACACCTCAACATTAACTCCTTCATTTTTAACCACAATAAATATATCCAACATTTATATCCACATAAAATAAATATTTCCTTATCATATGAATAAATAATTAATTATTCACAAATAATATTACAGAATCACATTTATGACAACTAAGTAGCTCCCTGGAAGAGGGGCTTTCAATAAGAATTTCTCTCATCTTGGCGTGCAATTAGGTGACCAAACTTCTCCTTGACAGAACTTTCTAGACATTGCCAATAATGCTATCTAATAATATTATTCAAATAATATGAATTATTGATCTGATAATGGGAAATATTGTGCAGTGACAATTATTGAAACAACAATAATATAAAATATCAACGCAACAATTATTGAATCAATAAAATAAAATATTGAACAATAACTACTATAACAATTATTGAGTAGTGCCTTCTTACGTAAGGATCAATAATTCATTAATACTGTGCATCCACGCGTATTACTGTATTTTAACTACCGGGTATTCCAACAGTGTTAACGGTAACAACTACGTCGTTATTTATAAAAACTCAAACTTGTCATTTTCTTCATCCGACAATTATTCTGTTATGGGGCCCACAAATGACTGCACCGTCGTATGAATATTCCCCGACAACAAGAATATTCCATGACCAAATGAATATTTCCCGACAACAATGATTATTTTATAACCACTTGCATATTTTGCAAAATTTGCACATTTCACCCATAACCAGAGAATTATATCAAATTAATACCTTATTATTCACAATAATAATTAGAGGAAATTCGATTTTATTTATAATAAGTTGGGGTCTTACAGTTGTGCTTTAGCATGGACTTCCATGAGGTTACAGCATTACCTCCATGGTCACACAACCCATCTAATATCCCGCGTGGATCCTCTCAAGTACGTGTTCAAGAAACTCATGCTAAATTGTCGGCTGTCCAGATGGCAGTTGATCCTACAACAATTTGATATCGTCTACGTGACTCAAAAGTCTATCAAAGGTCAAGGAATTACGGATCAACTGGCCGCCACACCTTCACGGGACTTCAAACCCTTGGAAACCTACTTCTCTGATGAAAGGGTAATGACAGTTCAGCAACACCATCAGTACGATACATGTCATACATGGAAAATATATTTCGATGGAGCTGTTAATATGGAAGGTTCTAGAGCTGGAGCAGTTCTAGTATCCGGTACGAGGGAACAGTATCTTGTCGCCGTCAAATTACATTTTGTCAGCACCAACAACACAGCTGAGTATGAAGGTTGTCTCATGGGGTTAAAACTTGCCCGTTCAATGGGCATCAAGTGTTTAACTATCATTGGGGATTCGGAGTTGGTAATCAGACAATCCACGGGAATCTATCAAACCAAAGAGCTAAATTTGATGCCTTACCATCTATGAGTTTTATAGATGGCTTCAGAGTTCAAAGAGATCTCCTATCTACACATTCCTCCAAATATGAATGACTTTGTAGACACGCTAGCAACTTTGGCCTCCTTGATTCACATGCTGGACAAGGAACACATGTCAAGCGTCACATTTTCCTTGCACAAGGCACCAGCTTATGGGAACTATATTGGAGAAGTATCAGATGAGCTACCTCCTATCAGCACCCCTGGTATCAACATATCAAGAAATACCTACGAGATGGATCTACACCCGATGAGGCAAGCCCGACTGAGAAAAGGTGGATCCATCGACTTGCTATGAAATTCTACCTGAGCGGAGATGCACTCTACAAAAAGAGATGCAGGACTACGTCTCCTCAGATATCAGGACCAGGACCAAGCTCAGAGGCTCATGGATGAGGTCAATGGTGGTGTATGTGGCCCACACATGAGCGGCCCCCTACTTGTTAAGAAGATCCTCAGGACATGACATTAGTGGCTTAACCTCAAAGCTGACTGTGATGATCACGTCAAGAGGTGCTATCAATGCCAAATTTATGGAAATGTCATCCACGCCCCTCCGAGGGAGATCCACAATATAAGTTCACTGTGGCCCTTCTCAATGTGGAGAATGGACGTGATCGGGCCCATCGATCCAAAATCCAGTAATGGGCATCGCTTTATCTTCACCATGATTGACAACTTCCCCAAATGGGTAGAGGTAGCCTCCTTCCCCAGGATTACCAAAGAAGTCATCATTGCTTTCATCAGAAATAATGTCATTTGTCAATACAGAGAACCAGAGGTAATTGTGTCCGACAATGCTAAAAACCTCAATAACAAAATGATGGAGGAGTTATGCAGTAAATTCCACATCAAACATCTTAACTCCGTCATCTATCGTCCAAAGATGAATGGTGATGTTGAAGCGGCTAACAAAAATATCAAGAAGATCATGCAAAAGATGTCTGCTAACCACAAAGAATGGTCTGACTTATTGCCTATTACTCTGTTAGCCTACAAAACATTAATGTGCACTTCCACTGGGGCAACCCCCTACACATTAACCTATGGGATCGAAGCAGTGCTCCCCATCAAAGTTGAAATGGAATCCCTCAGAGTGTTGATAGACGCTCCGCTAGATGAAGACCAATGGGTACAAGACAGGTATTACCAATTGTCTCTAATAGATGAAAGGCGAACCGCGGCTATCTTCCATGGTCAGTTATATCAACAAAGGATCGCCAGATCCTACAACAGAAAAGTCTGGCTACGACAGTTTAAGCAACATGACTTGGTTTTAAATAAGATCCTGGACAACCAAGATCAGTTCAAGGGAAATTTGCCCCTAACTGGGAAGGCCCGTTTGTTGTCAAGGAGGTATTGACAGGAGGCACTCTCAGATTGTAGGAAATGGATGGCGATGAATTTCCACAACTCATCAACTCGGACACCATGAAATGGTACTATGTCTAAAGTTACCATCAAGCAAACATCCTAGTGTTGGATCATCAGATCACCAGTCATTTTGGTTCTTTAACCCTTCACTACATATAATCCTTTTTCACACTTTGCCTCTCAAGGAAACATACTCTTCAAGCCAATAGTCTGGCTTCATTCCGTTCATATAACTTCGGTTATCCCCCCAGGGATTAAACCTTTCACACCTGCAGTTTATCCTGAAGACGGGATTAAACTTTTCAACGCTTGCAGTTTGTCCTGAAGACGAGATCAAACTTTTTCACACCTGTAGTTTGTCCCAATCATGGGATCAAACTTTCTTCTCCCCGCAGTATAGCCTGCACATGGAATTCATACTTCTCTTCGGTTGCAAATCGTCCTGAGGGGCGAACTACGTCAACCTGATCTCCTCTTCAATAGGACTATATAGGCAACCATTTTACATGGCCTGGTCATAATAAAACAAAAAACAACAAAAACATTTCTTACACCTTTCTCCTTACAAAAACAAAAACAACAAAAACATTCCTACACAATTTCTGCCACATACAGTGTTGAACCTCTTACACCAGGCTTGAACTACGCAGTCCTGATCTCCTCTTCAATGGGAGTATGTAGGCAGCCATTTATGGTTCGGTCTCACCCCCTACCAAAACACCAACACTTGTCAGCGGTACTAGGATCATCCTTCAAACCATCACATTTCATCAGCTTCAGACCAAAGGGGTGGAATTACCTGAACTCCTCCTAAATAGGAGATTCGGCGACCATCTAAGCTGCGGTTGTACCTTGAAGAGCAACACCAATCCATAAGAGATGGAATTAACTAGGCTCCTCCTAAATAGGAGTACTGGCGACCATCTGTGGTGCGGTCAATCTCAGAGAGGAAAGCCACACTCCTCTGCACATTTCCATACATAAACTAGTCCTAAGACACTAAAGATGGTAGGGATACACTCAGATCAGTGATCCATTCTGAATTATCCATAAACAACTCAATGTACATCCATTAAGGAGGAATTCATAATACATCATGATTATAAGCCCTGAAGAAGCAGGCAAAATATCAAGCAAGTATCCAGACATATCTAAAAGGGAAGTGATCAAAAATATATTTCCCTGATACATATATAATGATGTTTGATATACACAATGTAAACTGTACATGACCAAATGGCTAAGCTAGTCTCTGCAGGAAAATACAAGCCCATCTATAAATCAGCATATATGTGAGCTATCAAGCCCAACATGGCATCCCTCTCAGTAGAAGGAAGTAAAGTTGTGGTCTCTTGTACAAGGGTATCCACACGAGCTAACAGATCTATAGCCATCTGCATGGTGACTCTATCCTCATCAATGTACGTGTTCATCTCTGCAATCATGCCAGTGGTAAGGGATCTCACTGTAGTACTATCTGTGACGGCTACATCCCGGGCATATATGGAAATATCCCTCTCAACTATCACGGCATCTCTGGCGGATCTGGTCTCATCCCGATCAATAACAGCGGCATCTCTACGAGCTAATGCCTCATCCCTCTCTGATAGAGTTGTGTCTCTCCCATTAAGGGATGTCAACATCAAGGCTCTAGCCTGATCTCTCTCGAAGGTCATCAGATGAAGACTCTGCTCAAAGTGTTGTGCCGAGTGTTGGATCACAATAGTGCTAGTACTGGGAGAATCCCAAAGGAGATGATGGCAACCCAGTGAATGGCTCCTCATCGATGTGAGAAACAATGTCCTCCGTGGGCTCTCCATCGTCTGAATCACTATTCGACACTGTTGATACTGTCGCATCTGATGAAGTCTTTATCTCCATCCATGCAGAATACTCTGACGAACATGCGTACACCCGGGATCGGTCCTCTGCTGAGAGATGGCGAGAAGCTAAACGCTGACCTAGCGCCCCCTCAAAAGAATGGAAGTCCTAAAATTAGTCAAACTGCGACATCATGACCATTGGGTGATAGGTAGTCATGCCCCTCAAACCAGCCAGGGGGAGATAGTCCATGTCCGAAGCATGAGTAATGAAGTTGTAGGGTGAGCTAAGCCTTGTGCACGGCAGAATACCAAAGGGATCCCTAATATCCGCCAAGAACATCGACCAAGACATAGCATCTATACACTCTGAGGGCTGAAAGGAGTAAGACATATCTATATCATGGGTAAAGCAGTACCCGTGTCGGTGGAAGGTCCCAATCGATCCCAAGTGTGACATAAACCACACGTACAACATGACCGAAATGCCTATAAATACCCCTGCAGGGTAAATGCTGCAAAACGTGGCCGACCTCAACGTCTACGCCACAATCATCGGGATAATGGTATGACCCTCCCTGAGAGTTCTCACTGCCATGATAACACCGATATCCAGCTCATTCATATATCGTGGCATGAACACAAATGCCACTATGCACATCAAAAATGCATCCACTCTAGCCAAATGCCACTGGTCCTCTAGTATGGTGAAATCCCCAGAATGCCGAGCATAGCTGTCCTCAGAGCCAAATCTTTCAAACAGAAAATTCTGGGATATCACGTGGCCAGATATGATCTCATCCTGCGCAACCCCACGCCTCAATCTAGTGAGGGTCATGAACTGTCGACTCATGTTATAAGACCCCAAATTATTAATAAATGAAATTTAATTTCCTCTATTTATTATTTTGAAATAGTAAGGGTTGATTTGATTAATGTGGTTAGTTATGGGTAAAATGCGCAAATATTTTAATTAAGCAGGTGGTTATAAAATATTCATTGTTGTCGGGGAATATTCGTTTGGTCGTGGAATATTCTTGTTGTCCGGGAATATTAAATGACGTCATGATCTTTTTGTGTGTCCCATAACCGAAAGCGATTGGATGAAGAAAAGACAAGTATAAGTTGTTTATAAATAATCGTGTAGTTATTTACTGCTAATTAACCGTTGTTGGAATACCCGGTGGTTAAAACACGAAGAATACGCTGGCGTTGCACAAGAAGATTACTTCAGTATTGCACCAATTATTGATTCTTACGTAAGAAGGTACTACTCAATAATTGTTACTGTAGTTATTGTTCAGTATTTTATTTTATTGATTCAATAATTGTTGCGTTGATATTTTATATTACTATTGTTTCAATAATTGTCACTACACAGTATTTTCCATTATCGAAGCAATAATTCATATTATCCGAATAATATTATTAGAAAACATTATTAGCAATGTCTAGAAAGTTACATCTAAGGAGAG
Source organism: Panax ginseng (assembly GCA_020205605.1). Lineage (NCBI taxonomy): Eukaryota > Viridiplantae > Streptophyta > Magnoliopsida > Apiales > Araliaceae > Panax > Panax ginseng. Next base: position 54,351,801 of record CM035146.1, on the reverse strand, counting down.
GTTTGGTCACCTAATCGCGTGCGAAGAAGGAGAAATTCTTATTGAAAGCCCCTCTTTCTGAAGGAGCGGCTGGTTGCGATCTTGTGATTCTGTAATATTATTTGTGAATAATTAATTATTGATTTATATGATGAGGAAAATATTGATTTTATGTGGTTATAGACGGAGAAAAATTTTAAAGTGACAATTGTTAAACATTGATATTTTATCTTTTCTGATAAAATAATATTTTATTATATTATATAATAATGATGATATTTTTTACAATAAATGTGGGATATATGAGTATATGAGGAGGAAGAGTATTTTTGTTGCAAAAGTTGTTTAAAACATGTTAAACATATCTGTGGGCCCATTTCTTGACTGAAATTTGATTATAGCCTGTAAAATCGTCCGTTTATGGATTTCAGTCAATTTCTGTTTGGAATTTGGAAAAACTTTCTTCAGAAAAGTTGTAGAGAATTGAATTTTCTTTAACAATTCGCGAGATTCGAATTTTCTGATAAAAGGGCTATTTATTATGAATTATTGAAGTTCCGAAGTTCCGAAATAATTTATTTTTGGAAGTTTTAATTATTTTAACTAAGAAAACATTTTTTTTATTTAGTTGAGGGGGGTCACTCTTGGTGGCTGATATTTGAATCAGATATTGTGTGCGTAAGAATTTAATAATTATATATTAATATTTTATTAAATTTTCTGTTTTGGTGTTCTAAGCATTTTTCTATAAATAGGGTGCTTAGGTTAGAATTGAAAATCACACCAGAAATAAAGATTTCTCTCTCTTTCTCTCTCTATAATATCGAGCGTATTTTGTGAGTATTTTAGTTCTTTGAGTATTGCTATACTGATTGCAAGTTCTTCAAAGACTATATCTAGTATTCGGATGGAAGTACTATTCTTTCTGAGGTAAGGGATATTATTTTTTTTAAAAAAAAATGATATTATTTCTTCAATATCATTATGCCAAAATATTGGTTGGAACTTTTTATCAAATTTGGAACTTTTTCACGTTGGAGTTACTATTCATGAGTTACTATTCACGAGTTACTATTCACGAAGCATGATGATGTTTTTTTGTAAAATTCCTATCTTTTGGTGTCGGAGTTACTATTCACATATACGACACTATTCACGTATATGGCACTATTCACAAATACGACATTATTCACAAAAAAATTAAGTTTTCTTCTGTGTGTCCAAGATTGTCTGTTATGATTCCTATCTTTGATTGGATCTATGTTTTGGTCTTCATTCTTGAATTTGACTCTACTCTGATTATTTATGAAGTATTTTTGAACTTGGATTGTTTAAAGTATGAATCCATAATATTTATTCTTTTGTTTCTTCGTTTTCTTTAAAATATTTTTCATCATCCTCAGTCCTAAATGATGATATAACTGAATATCTATAGCCTGTAGTGCAAAGATTAATAATTTCGATGAATATCTTCATTCGTAGTGCAAAAAGATGAGCAGTGTTTAGATGAACATGACCAACTGATGAATATCTTTGGCCTATAGTGCAAAGATGAATATTTGATTTCAGATATATATTGATTGATGTTACAGGGATAAAAGATAGACGATGAACTTTTATATTCATATATAGAAGATAGTAGATTTCATTCTCTACTTAACTCTTCTAATGAATTATTATTTCCGCTGTGAATATTGATTTAAAACTTGTCGTCTATTGTATTCTATTAGATTTTTTCCTGTTGAAGACTAACGATAATTTGTTCTGTATTATCTTAGTCATAATGTTTTTTACTGGGCTAGTTGAGCTCACCCTTTTCCTTTTTGTTCCATTTTTCTTCTAAGGAGGCGAGAATGTAGCGAGTACTAGTCGGGGTATGGAATGATGGTTCTAGAAGTTATTTTAGTAGTCCTCACCATTTTTGTAAAATAATGTATCAATAATTGAAATGAGAACTTATTTGAGTGTGGATATTGTCTAGATGACAATATTTGTAGTTAAACTCACAGTTTTTATGTTGTATTAATAAAAAGTTATAGTTGTTTTTGTACCATGTATTTTGACGACTCAGAATGGGTGTTGTATACCTGTTTTGGGGGCGTCACAGTTGGTATCAGAGCTTAGGGATATGGTCTCTGGCGGAGATCAGGGAATAGTACTAGGAGGGGAGAGACGAGTAATCCTTCGCTAGTATGTCATACCTAAGCATATTTGTTGGTCAGTTGAAGTATATATGTAACAACCCCAAAATAGGTCCATTTCATCCAACCCATTCTGAGTCGCCAAATACATGGTGTAGAAAACAACTACAACTTTATTACAACAATTGTCGTGAAAAATACAACAACACATATGTTGTGAGTTTTAATACCAACTATGATTCATGTCCCAACTATGGACAACACCTCACAGTGATACCTTACATAAAGGTACAATCTAGAACTGTTTTAGAAATTAAAATCTTTGGGAAGTGCTCATGGAAACCTTCGTACATGGGAGGTCATGCGTCTAGGTTATGATAGATATCATATGCCCACAAAATTATCTTTGGTTGACCCAATAGACCCTAAAGAAAAGCGAGAAGATTACTATCATATTCTTCCTAAGGGTGTGTCTTCTCTTGACATATCATTATCTCCACCGTCTCTAATTGAGAATTATACTTAAACCAAACTCCAAGATTATATAGGTAGTGCTCGTATATATACTCAGCAAGTGGATGAGCACATCCCTGTCTTATGATGATACGAGGTTGTATGTCTTAGACATCTTGTATGATAGTGGCAAAACACCCTTCCAACGTTGGGTTTGCCTCACCTTAGTTGATTCACCAAATATAACTACTAAATGATGACCACCGTTCTATTCCCCTGTTACCCTCGCTCGACCCAGCTACACTCTTATTACCTGAAAGGAATTGTGAAGCAAAAGGGTGAGCACAATTAGCTCAGTAAAGAATATCATGACTAAAGATAAAAAAATTATCAATAGCCTTCAACAGTAATAAATCAGAGATTTAAAACATATGGTAGATGATAAAACTTTTCAACCATAGTTGCAGGGGAATGAGCAATCCATTAGAAGAGTCAAATAGACCATAAAGTCTATTATCTTCTCCATGTTAAAATCCCACCAACAATATTTTATCCCTATAACATCAATCAACAATTCCTGTCCACAATCACATGTATAACTCATAATCGTAATTGAAATTCTAAATTCCTCTTCGCATCCAGGACGAAGATAATTTTCATCACATGTCTTTACCTAAAAAAGCAAGAAGATTGATTGGAATAATCTTTGAACGAACTTGCATCAGATAGCAACACTCAAGATATCAAAATACTCACAAGAATACACTCGATAATATAGAGAGAGAAATAGAGAGAAAACTTCAGTTTCTGGTGTGATTTTCAATTCTAACCTAAGCACCCTATTTATAGGAAAATGCTTAGAACACCAAAGCAGAAAATTTAATAAAATATTAATATAATATATATTAAATTCCTATGCCCACTCTGACCATCTGAATTCAGCCACTAATAATGACAAAAATAAAAAAAACATTTTTGTTATTAAAATTAATTAAAACTTTCAAAAATCAATTATTTCGGAACTTCGGAACTTCAATAATTCATAATAAATAGCCCTTTTGTCAGAAAAATTTGAATCTCACGAATTTCTATAGGAAATTCAATTCTCTACAACTTTCCAGAAGAAAAGTTTTCCAAATTCCAAATATAAATTGACCGAAATCCACATATGGACGATTTTACAGGCTATAATGAAATTTCAGTCAAGAAATGGGGTCTGCCGACACACAAAACATGTGTTAATCATTTAATGCAACAAAATATTTTAACCACCGGGTATTCCAATAGTGTTAACGGTAACAACTACGTCGTTATTTGTAAACAACTTATACTTGTCATTTTCTTCATCCAATCGCTTTCAAGTTTATGGGCCCTCATTAAGGTCAATTGCTAGTCATTGCATTTAATATTCCCGACAAAGCAAGAATATTCCACGACCAAACGAATATTCTCCGACAACAATGAGTATTTTATAACCACTTGCATATTTTGAAAAAAATTTCATATATCACCCTTAACTTTAACTTTTATCAATTTAACCATTTACTAAATAGTAATTATAAGAAAAATTGAATACTTTTATTTCATAAAATTCGGGGTCTTACAATATGGTTAATATGTGATATGTTAATTTGTTTAATTAACCCTTGTTTTATGGCAGTATTTAAGAATGGCAGCTGAGAATATTAACGGTGGAGTTAATGAGACCGTGGAAACACCTTTAATCACCACCCAGGGGAACGTGCAACAGGAAGGCAATATTCCTCCTGTAAACAACACCACTAAGCAAACGATGAACGACGGGATGTTTAGGAGCTTTTTGCAGTTCATGCAAAATCAGACGAGGGAGACTCATGTACAGAATACGAGTGGAAATGATAGCAACGCGCGGCTTGTCACGGCCAAGAAGTTAAAAGAGTTGGGACCACCGGAATTTAAGGGAAAGTCGGATCCAATCATGGCGGAAATGTGGGTCAAGCAAATTACCAGGATATTCGATGTTTTGGGATGCACGGAGGAACAGAAGGTTCCATTAGCCACCTTTATGTTCCGTGGCGAGGCAGATTCTTTGGTGGGTGTCTCGTGAACGCACTCCCGACCTGACTTCTTCGCATGTCTTGGGAAACGTTTCAGAAACTTTTCAACGAAAAATACTTTTCGGAAAGTATTCGTCATATGAAGGAGGTAGAGTTTATTAGACTAGAACAAAACAACATGACGATGTCCCAATACGAGGCGAAGTTCGCAGAGTTATCCAGGTTTGCACCTCATTTGGTAGAGAATGAGGAACGAATGACGAGAATGTTTCTGAGAGGTTTAAAACCCGAGATTCGGCAATATCTTATCTCTCATAAATTTTCTTTATATTCAGATGTTGTCAACAGGGGTTAATTATTAGAGCGAGATAGCGAGTATGTTCAACTAAGGGACCGCAACCAGGGTCATACCGGTGGCAGCAGTCATCGAAGCAATGAAAACCAGCGAGGAGAAAAACATTCAGACAAAAGCGGAAACCACTCTGGTTGTAATCGTGGCCATAAAAATAGAAGAAGCGACTCGGGGGGAGATTTTAAAAAGAGGAGATTCAATAATGACAATGTGAAGACGCCAAAGACCAAGTGAAGAATCGGTTCCAAAGGAGGAAACGACCACCGGTCATATCTTTATAAGTGCGGAAAAGAAGGACATATCACCCCAAACCGCCCACAACAGTTTAAGGTATGTTATAACTGCGGGAAAGGAAGGACATATCGCTTTCGAGATTGACAATCAGTAGTAAAACCAAGTCCAATGGGGATGGTGACTCAAAAGGCTGTCCAGAAAAGTCAAAGTCAACGGTTCCTGGAAGAGCGTTTGTCGTGACTGGTCAACATGCGAGGAACCCAAACGAGGTGATCACGGGTAAGCTAATCATAAATTCATGCGAAGTTTATACATTACTTGATACCGGTGCTACCCATTCATTTATCTCTCCTGCTTGTGCTCAACGTTTAAACTTGACTCCGGAGAAATTAAACTTTGACCTATCTGTGGAAACTCCGTTAGGAGAAACTTTCATCACATCCACTGTTTATAAATCTTGTTTGATCCAAGTTGGCACCATCACATTACCTGTTGACCTTATCTCTTTAAATATACTTACTTTTGATATGATTTTAGGGATTGATTGGTTAACTACTCGTCATGCCAAAATTGATTGTTTTCGTAAGGTTGTTAGTTTTCATATTCCTAATCAACATGTTATGTTAATTCAAGCAACTAAACCATTAAAATCAATCATCGTCATATCAAGTCATAAAGCTATTCGTTTATTGAAAAAGCGGATGTAGCTTTCTTAGCCCATGTTATGGATTTGAATAAAGACACGTCGATTTGAATAATATTCTGTTGTTATTGACTTTCCGATGTATTTCTGAAGAACTTCCGATCTACCCCGAACGTGAAGTTGAATTCTTTATTGATCTTGAACACGGTACAAAGCCCATTTCTAAAACCCAATATCGAATGGCTCTTATTGAACTTCGAGAGTCAAAGGTCCAACTACTGGGAGTTGTTGGACATCGGTTTCATTCGCCCTAGTACATCTCCTTAGGGTGCCCCCTGTTTTATTTGTAAAGAAGAAAAGGCGGGAGTATGCGACTTTGTATCGATTCAAGGGAATTAAACCATGTCACTATCAAGAATAGGTATCGGCTACCTCGTATTGATGACTGTTTGACCGATTGTAAGGAGCACAATTCTTTTCAAAGATCGATCTTCGATTCGGATATCATCAATTTGAAGGTTTAATCGAGGATATTCCAAAGACCGCTTTCGAACTCCCTGTGACGGGCATTATGAATTCTTAGTCATGTCTTTTGGATTGACTAATGCTCCCCGCCGCTTTCATGGATATGATGAACCGCAAAGTATTCAAGGAATATTTGGATCGATTCGTTGTTGTCTTTATTGATGACATCCTCATCTATTCCAAAAGCCGTGAAGATCATGGCGCCATTTGAAGGTCTGTAATCTTGTAAAGGCTTCGTGATAACAAGATATATGTCAAGCTGAAGAAATGCGAGTTCTGGCTTGAGGAAGTAGCATTCCTTGGGCACATGGTGTCAAAACATGGAGTATCTGTTGACTCGGCGAAGATTGAAGCAATACAAAGTTGGGAGCAACCAAAGACGGTGACTGAAGTACGTAGCTTTTTGGGCTTAGCTGGTTATTATCGGAGATTTGTGGAAGGATTTTCTAGAATCGCTACTCGCTAATTAACTTTCGGTGACTCGTAAAAGATACAAAATTCGTATGGAGCGAGGAATGCGAGAAGAGTTTCCAAGATCTCAAGAGGAGACTCATTTAGGCACTGTTTTGACAATACCATCTGGTTCGGATGGATTTGTTATCTACAGTGATGCTTTAGGCAAAGGGTTAGGATGTGTTCTCATGCAACGTGGGAAAGTCATAGCCTATGCCTCGCGACAACTTAAAGAATATGAGAGGAATTATCCTACTCATGATCTAGAGTTAGCGTGATCGTTTTGCACTAAAGATCCGGAGGCACTATCTATATGGGGAGAAAGTGGAGATATATTCAGACCATAAAAGCCTCAAATATTTCTTCACTCAAAGAACTCAACATGCGACAACGACGTTGGCTCGAGCTGTTGAAAGATTATGACCACACTATTCAATATCATCCTGGAAAAGCAAACGTGGTAGCTGACACATTGAGTAGAAGATCATATGCAGGAACGAGTGCGATGATGTCAAATATACGCATAGAACCAACTTTAATTGAAAAAGTTAAAGTTGCTCAAGCCACAGACCCGGAGCTGATGCGTATGAAGAAGAAAGTGCAAGAAGGTGTTATTCCAGAAGCAAGAATCGATGAAGAAGGAATACTTCGAGTCCACTCCAGACTTTGTGTTCCTAACGATTCTGACTTGAAGCATAAAATCATGATGGAGGCACACAACACACCATTTGCAATCCATCTTGGGAGTACCAAAATGTATCATGATCTTCGACATACATTTTGGTGGAACAATATGAAGAGAGAGATCGCGAAGTTTATCTCGATGTGTTTAACTTGTCAACGTGTAAAGGCGGAGCATCAAGTGCCTAAGGGTCCATTGCAACCACTTGAGATTTTGAAATGGAAGTGGGAACACATTACCATGGATTTCGTTACGGGTCTTCCCACGGTATCTCAAGGCATAAATGCTATTTCGGTTATTGTTGATAGATTAACCAAGTCTGCTCATGTCTTGCCGATACGGGAGACTTATTCCCTTGAACGTCTTGCTAATATGTACGTGAATGAGATTGTAAGGTTGCATGGCATGCCAGTATCCATAGTTTTGGATCGTGACCCAAGATTCACTTCAAGATTTTGGGTTAGCTTGAAAAAAGCTATGGGCACGGATTTACGATTTAGTTCGGCATACCATCCTCAAATGGATGGACAATCAGAAAGGACTATTCAAACTCTTGAAGATCTATTAAGACTCTGTGTCCTAGACTTCAAAGGCAGTTGGGATAAGTATTTACCATTGGTGGAATTCTCCTATGTGGCGACCCCAAATCCAGGTACTTGAAACCCGAACTCGGTGCTTCACGATACCATTTCTATAAGCTGAATAATGCAATAATAATATTACATTCAAACTTAATTTACATACATCAAAGTTTACTTCCAGTGCACGAGACCTTCAAATACATTCCATACAATACCCAAGCAGATACCAATACTAACTATAACCATTAACTCATAATATAACTCATTGAACGACTTCCTTTTTCCCTTGTTCAGGGTCTGAGCCTCAAAGTTGCTCATACATAACTGAAAACATTTAATTTAAGCAAGGGTGAGCATTTGAGTGCCCAGCAAGTAATAACAATTATATATATATAAGCTGAAAGAATATAAGTATTCTTCTTACATAACACTTCTACAACAAATTGAAAGTTTTGAAGTAATCTGTACTGATAAAAAATTCACATAATAACTCTCTTTCAAATTCTTTAAATTTGGCTCTAGCTCTACCCTTGCATAGGGTTTAAGAACATATTATGAACATTCTTTTCATTTTCGAAAAGGTTTAGCAGAAATCCATCCTCAAACCGTCATAACCTACGGGCACGGAGGGTGATCACCCATGTTGTACCTTGTATTGATCAATACTATATAACTTGAACGAAATTCATCGCTCACTCTATCCGCCTTGGACGCAAATATTTCCCATATAAGGATGTTCATACATGCCTGGTTCCAAACCCGAAGGTTTTTAATCTTGCTCAACAATAATATGTAATTCAACATATATATATATATATATATATATACGGGTAATTGACAAAGGTGTATCAACATGTGAATAAATACCATGATTATCCAAGTGGGGACACTCGTATAACCATTTAGAAATCAACTTAACAGAATATATATCTGAGCTAACATGTTGATAATCAAAGCATATATAATGCATGCGAGGAATAGAAAAGAATTCTGAAACTCTCTTACTCATGTCCATTGCATAAAGAAAATGCAAAGGTAGGATACTTGCCTGATTCGCTGATTACAAATCTCAACTTAGGTTTTATCTCTTTATCACAACCTATCAATAATCAAATCATTCGTTCGATTAGAACAATATATCTTAACACATAGTAATCGCATCTATTACGATTAAGACATAGTCCAATCACATAATCACAGTGATCATACTTTTAGTTCCTATTCTATACTTGGAATATTTTTATACATTTTTCAAATATCTCATCCATGCTCTTACAGTAGTCTTTTCTTTCTTTTATAAGGTCTGACATTTGTCGTCGTACCGACAACTTTATCGGGTAAATATTGAGTCTAAGACTCTTATTCTATACCTCAACAACTGTAAATATCAGACATCTTATTTTTAATCATTTTCGCAATTTCCAGAAATTGAAAAATTTAAAATAATTCAAATCATCACTAAAGGGCCTATAGTGATATAAGCATTACTATAGGTGTTCTTCTTCAAATTCGAACTTCATAATCGGTTCTCAAGTCGACTAGTTTGGTAAAATTTATAACTTTCAAATATCGGAATCATAATTAAATGATTTAAACATTAAACAATTCCATTATCATTAATAGTTTAATTAATACTAAACTATTAATGAAACCATCGCTAAAATATAAAAGTTATTTATAATAACTCAAACTATTTTTAAAACATTTATATTACCCAAATAATTACCATTAATATTTAAATATTAATGTACTATTTATCAAATATTAAAAGTCATTAATTATAACTTCAAATATTTTTAAATCCTTAATATCCTCTTTAAATGGTTTTTAAATAAGTAAAACCATTTTTAAACTATTTATTTAATATTAATCATTAAATAAACTAAATATCATTAATATTATCTTTATATCATTAATATTTAATTATTAATGAAATTATCATTTAAATATTAAAAGTTATATTTTATAACTTAAAATATTTTTAAATACCTTATTTTCATTTAAAATAATTTTTATAATATTAAAATAATTTTTAAACTAAATTATTTAATATAATCATTAAATAACTTTAATATCATTAATAATTATTAATTAATAAAATTCATCACAAAATATTAAAAGTCATCACAAATAACTCATTTACATAATCAATTCCAAGCCAAAATAAACATAGTAAACTAACTAGTTTATTAACAACACTAACTAAACTTCAAAAATTCAAACTTTAACTAACAATTAAAAATAATAACATTACAAAAATTAAATAAGAAACATACCCTCAAAAATACTGAATTCCATGAATCTGAATCGCACTTCCACGCTAAAATTTAACTAAGGAGATCTTTATAAAAAGTTCTCCCACAACAAAGCCTTTCTCAAAAATTGGAGGCCTTATTGTTGGTGAATGAAACAATGGCCAAGCCCTTCTATTTATAGGTTTAGAAAATGGTGAAGTTCTAAATTTAGTCGATGTGGGACTTGGTTTATACTAATTTTTCAATAGCTCACTTTGCGATTTTCTAACGCATTGCTCATAACTCCAATTAATCTGATTTTTGGATATGTTATACATGGTATGTAAGACTATTTTTAAAAAATATGAATTACCCAATTCGGGTTCATTAGGTAGCCCAAACAGTGCGTCAAAAGTGAACGTTCATAACAGTTTTCAATCTCGTTTCAGCTTTACCCTATTTCGCTAAAACAGTCATAACTCTTTCATTTTAAAACATTTTTGAGCGATTCTTGAGCCCACGCGAAGCTAACTTCTGGGGCTACAACTTTTATTCTTTGACCATTTCCAAATTCCGAACACATCAGCCCAGAAATTCCGTTCAAATGGACTTCACCGCACTTGTTGGGAAGTTTTGACATTACTACTTTGAAATGTCATAACTCTCTCCTCCGATATTGGATTTAGTCCGTTTCGGAGTCTATGGAAAGCTTATTCGGTGTACTATAACGTACCAAAAACCCAGAGGGTTTTGGAAACATTAATTGATCGAAACAGTGTCCTGAATAGCACATCCCGCTGCTGACTTTCAGTTTTGAGAAATTTGACACTTTTCCTTCCAATCACCGTAATTCCCTCATCCGAGGGTCGGAATGAGGTCATCCAAAGCCTATGGCTTCCTAACTCGAGTGCACTATAACATATCAAAAGCCCAGACCTTTTAAAGCACAAAAGTGGACGAGAATGCCCCATTACAGACCGCCCAAAAATAGTTTATCATGATCGGTCAACCATGTTTAACCATCTATAACTTCTAATCTATACATGATATGGACTTGATTCTTCTTGCAGATTCTGAGACCACATATCGGGCTACACATAACAACTTTTGAAGAACAAAACTCATGATCGAGTAAAGAGTTATGGCCTCGACATTCTTTGAAAAAATAACGTAATCTTGGTTTTCCAACTTGCTTAAATCTTCAAATTGGTGCACTTTGATGTTATGGGTCTTTGATTTATCAATCCATATCATCAATTAACATTCTATTACACAACTTTAAACAATCAATTGCATCAAATAACATCGAATCAAAGGATTTCTAGGTTTAGTGTTCTTATACCCTTTTTGCCAAAAATTCTTGATTCTTGCTTCTGATTTGTTATGGGTGATGGTTGGGCTTTGTTTAAGAGTGTATGGGCAATCTTGTACAAGGCAATTAAATGTAATATTTAATCACTAGATTTAATTCTTATAATTTACCAATTAACTTCTATCCTTTGGTAAATTAAAACACTTATACAGTAACATCGAAATTAAACCCAGTAATTAAAATTAGGGTTTCTCAACGTCATCAATTAGGGTTTTTAATTGACCATTAGTGGTTCTTTAATTATCTGTGTATGTTACTAACACAGTCGTTACGGTTTCTAATTTCAACCGGTTAGGGTTATAATAATTAGGGTTTGTCCTAATTATCGACGTACAACAGTAATTAGGGTTTCTTCTAATTACCGATATTCTTATTCACGGTAGAATTTCATATACACGGTCACTACTCGTAAATATCCCATAAGCGAAGTTTAATAATTAGGGTTTCACACGACGGTAATATGCTATGACCTGGCGGTAGTCATTTACTTTCAATATTATCTCATCCACACATACCAAATACATAATTATGGTCTTTGTAAAATCATTATATAAATAATATAATATTATTATTCTCATCTCTTGATCACAATCCCAATCCGAGGTTTGGATCTCATGTCCGACTTATTCTTCGTTACCTGACATCAATAATCAAGTTAAAATAATTAACTTAAATATTACGAACAATTCATATAATAAAATATTTATTATATAAATCTAATTATCACTTCATATATTATTTCCAATCATGTTTTCATGGAAAATAATTAATAAAAACATTTCTAAACTTACGAAATTTATTACCATATAATTTGTGGTAATTAATAATTCCAAAATTATTTCTAATTTTTCAAGTAATAAATGTATTCGCATTTATCGTTCACTTTACTTGACACTTAGTCTCGTCATTAAATAAAAAAAAAAATTATACGCAAAATTTCTTATTTATTTTATATAGAAAATCTCGGGTTATTACATCCTACAACAACAGTTATCAGGCAAGTATAGGTGTGGCTCCATTTGAAGCATTATATAGACGAAAGTGTCGCTCTCTAGTATGTTGGGATGAGGTAGGAGAAACAACGTTGTTGGGACCAGAGTTGGTACGAATGACTACAGAGAAGATCCAAATGATTCGACAACGTATACAAACGGCACAGGATCGACAAAAGAGTTATGCGGATCTTCATCGAAAGGACGTTGAATTTAGTATTGGGGATCATGTATGGTTGCGTGTGGCTCCATGGAAGGGAGTTACAAGATTCGAGAAGAGAGGAAAGCTCAATCCACGATTTATTGGTCCATTTCAGATTCTTGAACGAGTAGGAAATGTGGCTTATAGACTTGCGTTACCTCCAAGTATGTCTCGTGTTCATAATGTTTTTCATATATCTGTGCTACGTAAATATATGAAAGACCTGATCCACGTTATTGAGCTAGAACAGGACAAGATAGCCGGAGACTTAACGTACGAAGAGGTACCTGTCAAGATCTTGGATAGGAATGAGCATGTCCTATGCATGAAGGTCATACCACAAGTTAAAGTTTTGTGGAGAAACCATGCTATTGGAGAAATGACCTGGGAGTTGGAAATGGAAATGAAAGCGAGGTATCCTCATTTTTTCGAAACACCAGGTACGTACGTCAATTTCGAGGATGAAATTTCATAAGAAGGGGAGGTTGTAAGACCCCAAATTATTAATAAATGAAATTTAATTTCCTCTATTTATTATTTTGAAATAGTAAGGGTTGATTTGATTAATGTGGTTAGTTATGGGTAAAATGCGCAAATATTTTAATTAAGCAGGTGGTTATAAAATATTCATTGTTGTCGGGAAATATTCGTTTGGTCGTGGAATATTCTTGTTGTCGGGGAATATTCGTACGACGTCGCAGTCTTTTGTGTGTCCCATAACCGAAAGCGATTGGATGAAGAAAACGACAAGTATAAGTTGTTTATAAATAAAGGCGTAGTTATTTACTAATTAACTAACTTTGTTGGAATACCCCGGTGGTTAAAACATAGTAATACGCATTGTCAGACAAGAAGATTTACGATTGCACCAATTATTGATTCTTACGTAAGAAGGCACTACTCAATAATTGTTACAGTAGTTACTGTTCAGTATTTTATTTTATTGATTCAATAATTGTTGTGTTGATATTTTATATTACTATTGTTTCAATAATTGTCACTACACAGTATTTTCCATTATCGAAGCAATAATTCATATTATCTGAATAATATTATTAGAAAACATTATTGGCAATGTCTAGAAAGTTACATCTAAGGAGAGGTTTGGTCACCTAATTATGCGTCGATAATGAGAAATTCTTATTGGAAAGCCCCTCTTTCACAGGAGCGGCTTTGGTTGCGATCTTTGTGATTCTGTAATATTATTTGTGAATAATTAATTATTGATTTTATGTGGTTATAGATGGAGAAAATTTTTAAAGTGACAATTGTTAAAAATTGATATTTTATCTTTTCTGATAAAATAATATTTTATTATATTATATAATAGTGATGATATTTTTTACAATGAATGTGGGATATATGAGTATATGAGGAGGAAGAGTATTTTTGTTGTAAAAGTTGTTTTAAAACATGTTAAACATATCGTGGGCCCATTTCTTGTTGAAATTTGATTATAGCTTTGTGAAATCGTCTGGTTTATGGATTTGGTCAATTTACATTTGGAATTTGGAAAAACTTTCTTACGAAAAGTTGTAGAGAATTGAATTTCCTATAAAAAGTAGCGAGATTTGAATTTTCCGATAAAAGGGCTATTTTTATGAATTATTGAAGTTCAAGTTTCAAATAATTTATTTTTGGAAGTTTTAATTATTTTAATTAAGAAAATGTTTTTTTTATTTAGCTGAGGGGGGGGGGGGTCACTCTTGGTGGCTGATATTTGAATCAGATATTGCGTGCGTAAGAATTTAATAATTATATATTAATATTTTATTAAATTTTCTGCTTTGGTGTTCTAAGCATTTTTCTATAAATAGGGTGCTTATGTTAGAATTGAAAATCACACCAGAAACTAAAGATTTCTCTCTCTTTCTCTCTCTATAATATCGAGCATATTTTGTGAGTATTTTAGTACTTTGAGTATTGCTATACGGTGCAAGTTCTTTCAAAGACTATATCCGATTATTCGGTCAAGTACTATTCTTTCTGAGGTAAGGGATATTATTTTTTTTTTAAAAAAATGATATTATTTCTTCAATATCATTATGCCGAAATATTGGTTGGAACTTTTTCATGTCGGGGTTACTATTCATGCATTACTATTCATGAGTTACTATTCACGAGTTACTATTTACGAGTACTATTCACGAAGCGTGATGATGTTTTTTGTAAAATTTCTATCTTTTGGTGTCGGAGTTACTATTCACGTATACGGCACTATTCACAAATACGATATTATTCACAGAAAAATTAAGTTTTCTTCTCTGTGTCCAAGATTGTCTGTTATGATTCCTATCGTTGATTGGATCTATGTTTTGGTCTTCATTCTTGAATTTTACTCCACTCTGATTATTTATGAAGTATTTTTGAACTTGGATTGTTTAAAGTACGAATCCTTAATATTTATTCTTTTGTTTCACTGGATTCGTTTTCTTTAAAATATTTTTCATTATCCTCGGTCCTAAATGATGATATAATTTGAATATCTTTGGCACCGTAGTGCAAAAGATTAATGATTTCGATGAATATCTTTGGACCAGTAGTGCAAAAAGATGAGCAAAGCGTTTAGATGAACATGACGGTGATGAATATCTTTGGCACCAGAGTGCAAAGATGAATATTTGATTTCAGATATATATTGATTGATGTTACAGAGATAAAAGATAGACGATGAACTTTTATATTCATATATAGAAGATAGTAGATTTCATTATCTACTTAACTCTTCTAATGAATTATTATTTCCGCTGCGAATATTGATTTAAAACTTGTTGTCTATTGTATTCTATTAGATTTTTCCCTGTTGAAGACTAACGATAATTTGTTCTTTATTATCTTAGTCATAATGTTCTTTACTGGGCTAGTTGAGCTCACCCTTTTCCTTTTTGTTCCATTTTTCTTTTCAGGAGGCGAGAATGTAGCGAGTACTAGTCGGGGTATGGAATGATGGTTCTAGAAGTTATTTTAGTAGTCCTCATCATTTTTGTAAAATAATGTATCAATAATTGAAATGAGGACTTATTTGAGTGTGGATATTGTCTAGATGACAATATTTGTAGTTAAACTCATAGTTTTTATGTTGTATTAATAAAGTTGTAGTTGTTTCTGTACCATGTATTTGGACGACTCGGAATGGGTGTTGTATACCTGTTTTGGGGGCGTCACACATGTCCCTAATAGCCATATCCACACAAGGTCTATCAAGTGGCAGCATCGTCAAACATGCATACTCCTCCAGAGTCGGAGTCAACTCCTGGGTCCCAAACCGGAAAACTTGTCTCTCCGGTACCCAGTGATCCAGCATGCTCTCTACAAATCATGCCGGAACCTGAAATATCAAGAGGGTCATAGTACGTTGCAGCATTTGATCTACAGCCACCCTGTTTGATGGTGACATACTATCATACCACGATCTAAGACATGATGCCATCAATAATGGTGGGGTATAATCTATGCGGTTGACTGTCGAAGAAGACATCTGTGTAGGCCGTATCATAAGACCATCCAGGGGTCAATACTGAATATCTCTGGACATACATATATATGCATAACATGATACATGCATTACAGATAATGGATGGCAATATGACATAGGGAATGAAAAACTGTGCATACATTCCTAAGTATATCATCATCTACATACATCATCTCTGTACAGCTAAAAATACAAGGAAATGGGGCACATACGCCCTACTACTAACAGAGGCCTATCAAAAGATATAGTGAGAATGGGGCACAGCCACCCAATATCTAACAGAGGCCTATCAAAAGAGATAACGAGAATACACATTAGAAGAAGACAATGGTGTCAATATCTATATCATCAATCCTGTCCACCTGATGTAACTCCTCCTATGTCACTGGATCTCTATCAACAGGGATGCCAGGCCTATACAAAGGAGGATCTGCGTCGACAAAGCCAAATGGGTCATCTGAGGGGCCAGCGCCTGAGCTGGAAGGATCAAACGAATCTGCCTTTGCCGGATCTCTGCCCAAATACCGAATAAATAAATGTGCCTGGTCTAGTCGCTGGGTCAAACTGTCAATCTATGTCAAATGAGTCACATCTTGGACACAGGCTAGCCAATCCACCATCATCACGGATCCTGGAACCATATCCCCCATGAACTGAGTGGCGTGGGTCAGAGCTCCAATAGTACGAAGGGACTACCAACGCTGGAACATCTCCTGAGTGCAGGGACCCTATGACAGTGCAAAACTGTCAACCCCCAACAATGGGATATCAATGACGGGTGACTGTGTCACATGCCAATAACACCTGGCAGGAGGCAAGATCGGCATACGGATCTCTCTTGTGGTGCTCCTGATAGCACGCTCTCCTAAATAGAGCTCTCATCCTCCATTAGTAAAGAGAGGAACCCTACGAGTGGATATCACGTACTCGACACCAGTTGGGTACCCATCCTCAAATCTTATGGCCAAGTGATCCCCAGAATAAGGAATCCATGTGATGATGTCAGCTGTCAACAACTCCGGCTGTAGGCGGTAATGAGTAAAACCCTTAGCTACAGGGACCTCCGCCAGTATGGAATGATGCCATCGTCATCCTCGTGGATAGGTATCTAAACCTAACACGCTCACAGGACGTAAACATGGAAGCCTCTCATAGGCCCAAAACTGCCAACACAAAAGGCAAACATCTGCTGTCAGTAAACACTCTTAACCTACATATGGGAAATTACAAGAGAAAGTACTCACCAGCAGAAATGGGTAAAATCCTAACCAAGCCTCGGTCAAGCCCTGCGAACGCATACGTATGCCCCTGAGGAAATAGGCAAAGGTGTAGTTATAAGACCCCAACTTTTATGAATAAAGACTAATTTTTCTCTAAATATCATTTTGAATATTATGGTGTGGATTTGATATAATGTTATAGTTGTGGGTAATATTTATAAATTTTGCAAAGTAAGCAAGTATTTACAAAATATTCGTTTGGTCGGAGAATATTCTTTTTGGTCGGAGAATATTCATATGATGGAACAATCATTGGTGGACCCCACAATAGAATTATTGTCGGAATTAAAAAATGACAGAAATATCTTTTTATAAAAATAACAGAAAAAGTTTTACCGTTAACTGTTGAAATACCCGGTGGTAAAAGTACAGTAATACACGTGGTTGCATAGTAGCACACAGTATTGTACAGTATGTTGGATTATTGATGCTTAGGTAAGAAGTCACTACTCAATAATTGTTACAGTAATTACTGTTCAATATTTTATTTTATTGATTCAATAATTATTACGTTGATATTTTATGTGACGCCCCCAAAATAGGTATACATCACCCATTCTGAGTCGCCAAATACATGGTACAGAAATAACTACAACTTCATTAATACAATTGTCGTGCAAAATACGACAACACATAAACTGTGAGTTTAAATACAAATATTATCTTCTAGACAATATCCACACTCAAATAAGTCCTCATTACAATTATTGATACACTATTTTACAAAATAGTGAGGACTACTAAAACAACTGTCTTGAACCATTACTCCACACCCCGACTAGTTCCCGCTATATTCTCGTCTCCTGAGAAGAAAAATGGAACAAAAAGGAAAAGGGTGAGCTCAACTAGCCCAGTAAAGAATATTATGACTAAGATAATGGAGAACAATTATCCTTAGTCTTCAATAGGGAAAAATCTGATAGAATACAATAGACAACAAGTTTTAGATTAACAACTGCAGTGGAAACAACAATTCATTAGAAGAGTTAAGTAGAGAATGAAATCTACTATCATCTATGAATTTAAACGTCCATCATCGATATTTTATCCCTGTAATATCAATCAATATACATCATAAATCAAATATTCATCTTTTCACTACAGGCCAAAGATATTCACCAGTTGGTCATGTTCATCTTTGCACTACGGGCCAAAGATATTCATCATAAAATCATTCATCTTTGCACTACATGACAAAGATATTCAGTTATATCATCATTTAGGACTGAGGATGATGAAAAATATTTTAAAGAAAACTAATCCAGTGAAACAAAAGAATAAATATTAAGGATTCGTATTTCAGCTATTCCATGTCCAAAAATACCTCATAAATAATTATAGTGGAGTAAAATTCAAGAATGATCAAAACATCGATACAATCAAAGCTAGTATCCATAATAGGTATTTTGGACGAAAAACAAAAAATTAATTTTTCTGTGAATAGTTCCGTATACGTGAATAGTGACTCCGACACTAAAAGATAGAAATTTTACAAAAAAAAATCATCATGCTTCGTGAATAGTACTCGTGAATAGTAACTCATGAATAGTAACTCGTGAATAGTAACTCATGAATAGTAACCCCGACATGAAAAAGTTCTAAATTTGATAAAAATTTCCAACCCATTATTTCGGCATAATGATATTGAAGAAATAATATCATTTTCGAATAAAATAACATCCCTTACCTCGCAAAAATAGTACTTTTGACTGGAATACTGGATATAGTGCTGAAAGAACTTGCACCGTATAGCAATACTCAAAGTACTAAAATACTCACCAAATACGTTCCATGTTATAGAGAGAGAAAGAGAGAGAAAACTTTAGTTTCTGGTGTGATTTTCAATTCTAAGCTAAGCACCCTATTTATAGGAAATTGCTTAGAACACCAAAACAAGAAAATTTAATATAATAATATTATATATAAATAAATTTCCTACGCCCACTTCTTGAATCTAAATTCAGCAACTACATCACATGCAAGACCCACAATTAATGACAAAAACTTTTTTCATATAAAAAATTATTAAAACTTCCAAAAATCAATTATTTCAGAACTTCAATAATTCATAATAAATAGCCCTTTTATCAGAAAATTCGAGTCTCACGGCTTTTTATAGAAAATTCAATTCTCTACAACTTTACAGAAGAAACGTTTTCCAAATTCTAAATAAAAATTGACCGAAATCCACATACGGATGATTTTACAGGCTATAATCAAATTTCAGTCAAGAAATGGGTCAACCAACATGTTTAACATGTTTTAAACAACTTTTGCAACAAAAATACTCTTCCTCCTCATATACTCATATATCCCACATTCATTGTAAAAATATCACCATTATTATATTATTAAAATAATATATTTAAATGAATTATTTAATCAGAAAAAGATAAAATATTAATTTTCAACAATTGTCACATTAAAAATTTTCTTCATCTATATCCACATAAAATCAATATTTTCCTCATCATATAAATTAATAATTAATTATTCACAAATAATATTACAGAATCACAATATTGACAACAGAGGCGGTTTACAGGAAAGAGGGGCTTTCAATAAGAATTTCTCTTCTTGGTAGCATGCAATTAGGTGACCAAACCTCTCTTTAGACAAAACTTTCTAAACATTTCCAATAATATTATCTAATAATATTATTCAAATAATATGAATTATTGATCTGATAATGAAAAATAATGTGTAGTGACAATTATTGAAATAACAATAATATAAAATATCAACGTAGCAATTATTGAATCAATAAAATAAAATCTTTGAATAAATAATTCTTTGTAATAATTATTGAGTAGTGCCTTCTTACGTAAGAATCAATAATTGGTTCAATACTGATCTTATTCATTGTGTAACAACGCCAGCGATATTCGTGTTTTAACCACTAGGTATTCCAACAAGATTAATCTGTAATAACTATGTCGTTATTTATAAACAACTTATACTTGTCGTTTTCTTCATCCAATCTTTTTCAGTTATGGGGCACACACAAGGTCATGTCATGTCGTCATACGAATATTTCTCGGCAATGAAGAATATTCCACGACCAAACGAATATTCTCAAACAACAATGAGTATTTTATAACCACTTGCTTATTTGAAATATTTGCGCATTTTACCCATAACTAACGACATTAATCAAATCAACCCTTACTATTTCAAAATGATAAATAGAGAAAATTAAATTTCATTTATTAATAATTTGGGGTCTTACATTTTATATTATTGATTCAATAATTTTCTTTGCACAATATTTCAAATTATCAAATCAATAATTCATATTATATGAATAATATTATTATTTGCATTATTGACAATGTCTAAAAAGTTCTGTCGAGGAAAGGGGTTTGGTCACCTAATTGCGCGCCAATAGTGAGAAATCCTTATCGGAAAGCCCCCTCTTTCCTAGGAACGACCTGGTTATCAATATTGTAATTTTGTAATATTATTTGTGAATAATTAATTGTTGATATATATGATAAGAAAATATTTATTCAATGTGAATTTAAACTGAGGTTTTTAGCATGTGACATTTGTTGAAAGTTGGTATTTTATCTTTTTTGATAAATAATTCATTCAAATATATTATTATAATATTACATTATAGTAGTATGGTGTGATTATATAATAGTATGTTTTTTTTATAAATTTAATGGTAACAAATTGAATCTGAATTTCTATGATGTAAGCGATGATGTCATCGGACGATGAGGTAAGCGATGATGTCATCAGACGATGAGGTAAGCAATGATGTAATATGATCGATGATGTAAGCGATGATGTCATAAATTATGGCAAAAAGACTATTTTACCCTTACTCTGCCAAGCCTATAAATAGAAGCTCATTTCTTCATTATTTTTCACCAATTCATTCAAGCTATAGAGAGAGAAAGTATAGAGAGAATAATAGAGAAAGAAGAAGAGTTTTCTGTTACTACACTATTACAGTATCAAATCTCCTACTAAGGTAATGTGTATTATTTCTTTCGTATTCGTAAGTGATATTATTCTTGTTCAATATTCGTAGGAAATAATATTTTCTTCCATACTCTGTAGTGTGTAAGTAATATTATTTCGTTTCATATTTCTAATTCTACACTTATGTTGATAAGTATTTCTTCTATACTCCATGAAATTAGTAGAATATCCTTGATATTTGTGCTTCATCTAGTATCTCTTCATGGAAATATTATTCTGAGCATTCTTGATAAATTTTAATCTTTTCATGTCGTTATACTATTCACGGGTTACTATTTTCGAAGTACTATTCACGAGGTACTATTTACTTGGTTACTATTCACGGGGTACTATTTACTCAGTTACTATTCACGGGATACTATTCACGACAAAAAATTGATTTCTTTTCTGTCAAAATTATTTTTGACAAAATATTATTCTTGAATTTTACTGCACAAAGCAGTATCGTGTTGGCAATTTGGACATTATTGAATTCTGGATAAATTGAATTATAAATTTTAAAATTTATCCTTGCTCTCATTTAAATTGAATTCTTATATCATTGTCATCATCCTCATGCTTATATTGTCATGAAGCTCATCTTTGGCCGTAGTGCATAGATGGGATGTTGATTGGTATGATTATGACCAGGGATTATTCGTTATAATCATGACCCGTAATGTTACAAATGATGTGGTAAAAGTCATCATTGGCCCGTACTGCATTGATGGACAGTTGTTGGTATGATCATGACCATGTGTGATACTAATGAATATCCTTAGCCCGTAGTGTAGGGATGATTCAATGATGTGGATTATTTATTAAGCTGAGTCTCAGCAATAAAATTGTTGATAAACTTTTTAAATCATAGAAGATAGTAGATATCATGCTCTACTTGACTCTTCTAATGGATTGCTTGTTCCACTGCAGTTAAACTTGATATTTATTATATATTATTAGTTTAACACTGTTTAAGGCTAACGATAATTTATTTTGCATTATCTTAGTCATAATATTTCTTACTGGGCTAGTTGAGCTCACCCTTTGCTTTCATTGTTCTCTTCAGGAAATGAGAATATAATTGGGACTTATCGAGGAACGGAGTGACGGTCCAGATGTTTACATTAGTAATCATCACTATTCTGTGAAATAGTGTGATAATAAATGTTAGGAGGACTTATTTTGAGTTTGAATACTGTCTAGAAGACAATATTTGTATTAAAACTCACAGATTATGTTGTGTCGTATTCTACACGACACATAATTGTTGTATAAATTAAGTTTGTATTTGTATTATGTATCATGTATTTGGCGACTCAAAATGGGTGATGTATACCCATTTTGAGGGTGTCACAGTTGGTATCAAAGCTTAAGGATATGATCCCTGGCTGAGATGTTAGACTAGAACTAGGAGGGGAGAGACGGGTAATTCCTTCGCTAGTCCTACATAAGTTTAATTGTTATTTAATTGGTCGGTCAGAATATAGGGATAATACGTGGCATGTCAATTAAGCCTTGTTTTGTGGCAGTGTTTGAAAATGACATCCGAGAATGTTGAGATTAGTAATGGAGCACAAGAGACCGTTGAGTCACCACAGATCAATACCCAGGATAATGTACATCAGGAAGGCAATAATCCTCAGGTAAACAACAGCACCGACCAAATGATGAACGACGAAATGTTCAGAGGCTTTCTGCAATTCATGCAACATCAGGCGAGAGAGACTCCTGTCCAAATTATAGGTTGAACCACTGGCAACCCACGGATGGTCACCGCTAAGCAGTTCAAGGAACTGGGACCACCAGAGTTTTTGGGAGAGCCAAAACCACTTAAGGCGGAGGCGTGGATAAAGCATATCACCAAGATATTTGATGTCTTGGGATGCTCCGAGGAGCAAAAGGTTCCCTTTGCCACCTTCATGTTCTATGAGAGAGGCAGCGGATTCTTGGTGGGAATCCATAAAACATACCCAACCTGCCGCACTAAAGATGTCTTGGGAGAAGTTCCAAGAACTGTTCAACAACAAGTACTTTCCCGAAATTATTCATCACATAAAGGAGGTGGAGTTTATCAAGCTGGAGCAAAACAATATGACCGTGTTACAGTACGAAGCAAAGTTTGCTGAGTTGTCCCAGTTTGCATCCCACTTGGTTGATAATAAGGAGAGAATGACGCGGATGTTTCTAAGAGGTTTGAAACCTGAGATACGTCAATACCTAATTTCTCACAAACTGTGTTTGTATTCAGATGTTGTAAATAGGGCTCAGTTATTGGAGCGCGATAATGAGTTAATCCAACCAAGAGAGAGCAGCTGACAATCGATATTACCAGTGGTAGCAGTCATCGAAGTGGTGACAGCAAACGTGGAGGGAATTAACATGCCAGAAATGGTAACCACTTCGGTGGTAATCATGGCCAAGATAATAGAAGTGGAAATTTCAAGAAGAGGAAATTCAATAATGATGGAAAGACGTCAGCACCAGCACCTGTTGTTAAGGAAGTAGAACGACCACCGGTCGTATGTTACAAATGCGGAGGGGAAGGACACATCAGTCCAAACTGTACGTAGCAGTCAAAAGCATCAAAGGCCGTCCCAAATAAGATAAACCCGGTAGTTCAAGGGAGAGCGTTTGTCGTAACCTCCCAAAAAGTGAAGAATCCGAACGAGGTGATCAAGGGTAAGCTAATCATAAACTTTAGCAAAGTCTATACCTTATTTTATACCGGTTCTATCCATTCTTTTATTTCTCCTACTTGTGCTCAACGTTTAAATTTAACTCTGGAGAAATTAGACTTTGATTTATTTGTTGAAACTCTGTTGGGAGAAACCATCATTACATCCAATGTTTATAAGTCTTGTTTAAATTAAATCGGTAATCGCACGTTACCTGTCGATCTTATCTCTTTGAAAATACTTGCATTTGATGTGATTTAAGGGATTGATTGGTTAACTACTCATCATGCTAAAATCGATTATTTTCGTAAGGTTGTTAGCTTTCATATTCCTAACCAACCTATTATGCGAATTCAAGCAACCAAACCACTAAAGTCAATCACTGTCATATCAAGCCATAAAGCTATTCGTTAATTGAAAAATGGATGTCAAGCATTCTTAGCCCATGTCACGGATTTAAACAAAAATACGTCAGATTTGAA
The DNA here is from genome assembly GCA_020205605.1 of Panax ginseng. Classification (NCBI taxonomy): domain Eukaryota; kingdom Viridiplantae; phylum Streptophyta; class Magnoliopsida; order Apiales; family Araliaceae; genus Panax; species Panax ginseng. Next base: position 54,327,038 of record CM035146.1, on the reverse strand, counting down.
TGATATTTCTATTGTTAATAAATTTCCTGACATATTCCCTGAAGAACTTCCTGGCCTACCCCAGAGCGAGAAATTGAATTTTGTATCGACCTTGAACCCGGTACAAAATCAATTTCCAAAGCCCCATATCGAATGGCTCCTATTGAACTTCAGGAGTTAAAACCCCAACTACAGGAATTGTTAGACATTGGTTTCATTCATCCTAGTATGTCTCCTTATGGTGCTCATGTTCTATTCGTAAAGAAGAAAGATGGAAGTATGCGACTTTGTATTGACTATCGGGAGTTGAATCATGTCACCATCAAAAATAGGTACCCGTTACCTCGAATTGATGACCTATTTGACCAGTTACAAGGTGCGAAATTCTTTTCAAAGATCGATCTTCGTTCAGGATATCATCAGTTAAAAGTTAAAACTGATGACATTCCAAAGACTGCTTTCAGAACTCGGTACGGGCATTACGAATTCCTAGTCTTGTCTTTTGGATTAACTAATGCTCCTGCGGCCTTCATGGATATGATGAACCGAGTATACAAGGAATATTTGTATCATTTTGTTGTTGTCTTTATTGATGACATCCTCATATACTCCAAAAGCCGTGAAGATCATGAGCAACACTTGATGCTAATACTCCAAAAGCTTCATGAAAACAAGTTATATGCCAAGTTGAAAAATGCGAGTTCTGGCTTGAGGAAGTAGCATTCCTTGGGCACGTGATATCAAATCATAGAATATCTGTTGACCCAACAAAGATTCAAGCAATTTAAAGCTAGGAGCAACCTAAGTCTGTTACCGAAGTACGTAGCTTTCTGAGCTTAGCTGGTTATTATCATAGATTCGTCGAAGGATTTTCTCGACTCGTTACTCCATTAACTCAGCTGACTCGAAAAGATACAAAATTCGATTGGAGCGAGGAATGTGAGAAGAGTTTTCAAGAACTCAAGATGAGACTCATTTCAGCACCTGTTCTGACAATACCATCTGGTTCAGAGGGATATGTCATCTACAGTGATGCTTCAGGCAAGGGTTTAGGATGTGTTCTCATGCAACATGGGAAAGTCATAGCCTATGCCTCGCGACAACTCAAAGAATATGAGAGGAATTATCCTACTCATGATCTAGAGTTGGCAGCTGTCATTTTCGCACTTAAAATCCGGAGGCATTACCCGTATGGGTAGAAAGTGGAGATCTTTACGGATCATAAAAGCCTCAAATATTTCTTCACTCAAAAGGAACTCAACATGCGGCAACGACGTTGGCTTGAACTGCTGAAAGATTATGATCATACTATTCAATACCATCTTGGAAAAGTGAATGTGGTAGTTGACGCATTGAGTAGAAGATCATATGTGGGTACGAGGGCGATATTGTCAATGCAAAGGCCCATTTTGTATGACTTGCAAAGGATGGAGATAGAGATAAAGACTCCATGGACTCACGTGATGATGGAAAATATATGAGTAGAATTGACTTTAATCGATAAAGTTAAATTTGCTCAAACTACGGACCTAGAGCTGATGCGTATGAAGAAGAAAGTGCAAAAAGGTGCTATTCCAGAAGCAAGAATCGATGAAGAAGGAATACTTAGAGTCAACTCCAGACTTTGTGTTCCTAACGACTCTGATCTGAAGTATAAGATCATGATGGAGGCGCACAACACACCATTTGCAATCCATCCTAGGAGTACCAAAATGTATCATGATATTCGACATACATTTTGGTGGAGCAATATGAAGAGAGAGATAGCAGAGTTTATCTCAAGGTGTTTAACATGTCAACGTGTCAAGGCAGAGCATCAACTGCCAAAAGATCCATTGCAACCACTTGAAATTCCAGAATGGAAGTGGGAGCACATAACCATGGATTCCGTTATCGGTCTTCCCAAGGTTTTTCAAGGCACAGATGCAATTTGGGTCATTGTCGATAGATTGACCAAGTTTGCTCATTTCTTACCTGTATGAGAAACTTATACACTTGAACGTCTTGCTCGTATATACATAAATGAGATTGTAAGACTGCATGGTATACCAGTATCCATAGTTTCTGATCGAGACCCAAGATTTACTTCACGGTTATGGGTCAGTTTGCAAAAACCTATGAGCACGAATTTACGATTTAGTTCGGTATATCATCTTCAGACGGACGAGCAGTCAGAGAGGACTATTCAAACTCTGGAAGATCTATTAAGACTGTGTCCTTAACTTTAAAGGAAGTTGGGACAAGTTCTTGCCATTGGTGGAGTTCTCCTATAACAACAGTTATCAAGCAAGTATCGAAATGCCTCCGTTCGAGGCCTTGTATGGAAGAAAGTGTGACACCCCCAAAATTAGGTATACATCACCCATCTTGGGTCGCCAGATACAAGGTACTGAATTCAAATACAACTTAATAATACAACTGTCGTGTACAATACGACAAAACATAAACTATGAGTTTGAATACAAATATTCTCTACTAGAGATTATATAAACTCAAAAGGAGTCCTCATTACAATTATTATCACACTATTTCACAAAATAGTGAGGACTACTAATGCACCATCTAGGACCATCACTTTGTTCCCCGACTAGTCCCAGCTACGTTCTCATTTCACAAGAGAACAAAGTGAAAGAAAGGGTGAGCTCAACTAGCCCAGTAAGAAATATTATGACTAAGATAATGCAGAATAATTTATCGTTAGCCTTCAACAGTGTTAAACTAATAAAATATAATAACTATCAAGTTTAACTGCAACGGAACTAGAAATCCATTAGAAGAGTCAAGTAGGGAATAAAATCTACTATCTTCTATGATTTAAAAGGTTTTTCATCACTTTTATCGCTGGGACTCAGCTTAATAAATAATTCACATCATCGAATCACCCCTGCACTAAGGCCAAGGATATTCTTTAGTATCACGACCATGAATTATCAATGCACTACGACTTAAGATAATCATGTTTTCATCAACGGTCCTGATCATGCCATAAAATAATTCATCTTTGCACTACGACCAAAGAGAATCCATAGCCATAATCATACCAAAAACTGTCCATCAATGTACTACGGGCCAATGAGGACTTTTTCCACATCATTTGTAACATTACGGTTATGATTATACCAAATAATCCCTGGTCATAATGATACCAAGTCCATCTATGCACTACAGGCCACAGATGACTTTCAACATAATATAAACATGAGGATGAGGACAAAGATATAAGAATTCAATAAAACAAGTTCAAGAATTTATTTATCCAGGAACTGATAACGTTCAAATTGTCAACATGATACTGCTTTGTAGAGTAAAATTCAAGAATGCTAAGAAGAATATTTCCATGAAAAGATACTGGATGAAGCGCAAATATCAAGGATATTCCACTAATTTCATGGAGTATATAAGTCAAAGTTTTAACCAATTGAGTATAATAAAGAATGGAATAACAAAAGAAATCACCATGCATGCGATAGGCGCATACGTACGAGTTATTCCAATAGAATAATAAATAACGAGTAACAGTCTAGCTTAAAACGCATGCATGTGAGGATATTCCAATGAATAATAAAGAATGGAACGAGTCCGCCAGAAAACGACGCAGTGATGAGGATATTAAAGCGAAGAATAATAAATAATGGAACCAGTCCTGTAAGCGCTTACATATGATATATTCAAATGAATAATAAAGAATGAAATAATGTAAGAATTTCACCAAGTATAGGGTAGGCCAGCGTATCTGAGTTATTCCAATGAATAATAAATAATAGAATAACAATGATTCTCTTCATGAATACAAAAGAAATAATACCCCCTTACCGTAAAAGAGCTGAATATAAGAGTATGGAAGTAGCGAGAATACTTTTCTATAGTTTCTCTATAATTTCTCTCTAAAGTTTTGATTGAATTCATAAGAAATAATGAAGGAATGAGCTTTATTTATAGGAAAATGGACTGAATAATAACTAATTTATGAGCGGTCAGATTGATTTACTTTTAAAGCAGACGGTCCATATTGGTTTACTATTAAAACTTAAAGCAACGGTCCATCTTGATTTACTATTAAAACTTTAAACCCGTTGATCCATATTGATTCACTATTATAACTTTCCACCAAATGGTCCATATTGATTTACTATTATATCTTCAACCAACGGTCTGAAAAATTAGCACATCTCCTCATGGAATAATATTGTACCCAAAAATGATTTGGACCAAAAATATATATATTTTACCGGTGATCAATAGTACCCCGTGAATAGTAACTCGTGAATAGTAACTCACAAATAGTAACTCACAAATAGTAACTCATGAATAGTAACTCGTGAATAGTAACTCATAAATAGTAACTCATGAATAGTAATTCGTAAATAGTAACTCATGAATAGTAACTCATGCATAGTAACTCATGAATAGTAACTCATAAATAGTACTCCGACAAGAAAAGTGTCCCAAATACCCGATTGAACAATACTGAGTGACTTCTCACATAAGCATCAATAATCAATACCGTGTACTACTAGCAACCACGCCAGCGTATCTTGTATTTTTTAACACGGTGTTTCAACGATTAACGGTAAAACTTCCCAAATTATTTTCATAGAGTATTTTTGTCGTTTTCTCAATCCGATAATAATTCCTTTGCGGGGTCCACCAATGATTGTACCGTCGTACGGATATTCCCCGACCAATCGAATATTATATAACCACTTGTTTACTTTGCAAAATTTATAAATATTACCCACAACTATAACATTACATCAAATCAACACCATAATATTAAAAAAAAAATATTTCGAGAAAATTAAATCTTTATTCATAAAATCTGGGGTCTCACAATCTCCCCTCCATATAAAATTTCACCCTCGAAATTTACGTACGTACCTGGTATGCCGAATAGGTGAGGATACCTTGACTTCACTTCAAATTCTAACTCTTAAGGTATAACCTTTGAGCGTCAAATATGATCCTTCTTATCCAAGATATTAACACGTATCTCCTCATACGTTAAATCTTCTGCTATCTCGTCCAGTTCTAAATTAATAATGTGGTTAGGGTCGTCCACATATTTACGTAACATCGATACGTTAAAAACGTTATGAACACGCGACATACTTGGCGGTAAAACGAGTCTATAAGCCACAGTTCCTACTTCATCGAGGATTTCAAATGGGCCAATTAAATCGAGGCTTGAGATTTCCTCTCTTCGTCGATTCTTGCTTCTAGAATAACGCCCTCTTGAATCTTCTTCTTCACAATCATCAGCTCTGGGTGTGTAGCTTGAGCGGCTTAAATTTATCGATTAAAGTCGATTCTAATCGTGTATTCGTTATCTTCACGTGGGTTCATATATTCGTACTTGTAATCGCATACGATCTTCCACTCAACGCGTCAGCTACCACGTTCGTACTTCCACGATGATATTGCATGGTACGATCGTAATCTTCAACAGCTCGAGCCAACGTCTTTGGCGCATGTTACATTCATTTTAAGTAAAGAAATATTTGAGGGTTTTAGAAATGGGATTTGTATTGGGGTCAATACAAAATTCGATTTCACGCTCTAGGGGTAGGCTAAGAAGTCTTCAAGCATACGTCAGGAAATTTATTAACAATAGAAATATCATTCAAAACTGTGACTCTCATCCAAGACTTGGATAACACGTCACATTGATACCTATCAACTTGTCATTGTCAATCACGACGTTGCCTACAGAAAGTCTGGCTTCGGTGCATTCCACACAAGAAAGTCAACAACGAAAGGATTGGGGCTCTTTATTTATGGCTTGATATGACAATGATTGACTTTAGTGGTTTGGTACTTTGAATTCGCATAACAGGTTGGTTAGGAGTATGAAAGCTAACAACCTTACAAAAAGCATGATGAGTAGTTAACCAATCGATTCCTAAAATCACATCAAAGGCAAGTATTTTCAAAGAGATACGATCGATAGGTAACGTGAAAGTGTTTATTTTAACAAGATTTATAAATAGTGGAGGTAACGAAGGTTTCTCCCAACAGATATATCAAAGTTTAACTTCTCCGGAGTTAACTTCAAACATTGAACACAACTAGGTGAAATAAAAGAGTGAGTAGAACCGATATCTAACACGGTATAAACTTCGCAAGAGTTTATGACTAACATACCCGTGATAATTTTATTCAGGTTCCTCGTCCAGAAAAAAAAAAACTACTGGCTTTGGCTTGTCTGGGACATCCTTTGGTGCCTCCATCCTAGCTGAACTTGTCTTCGATGAATGACAAAATTGGGCTAAGTGACCTTCTCTTCCACAATTATAGCATGCTTTGGACGGCATCGCGTAGTTTGGACTGATGTGTCCCTCCCCTCCGCATTTGAAGCATATGATAGGTGGTCGTTCTCCTTCCTTAACAACGGGTGCTGGTGTCGACGTCTTCACATCATTGTTGAACCTTCTCTTCTTGAAATGTCCATTCTTATTGTTTTGACCATGATTATCACCGAAGTGGTTACCATTTCTGGCATGTTGATTCCCTCCATGCTTATTGTCACCGCTTTAATGATTGTTATCACCGGTATTATCATTTTTTTCGGCTGCTCTCTTTTGATTGCGTTGACTCGTTATCGCGCTCCACTAACTGAGCCCTATTTACAACATCTGAATACAAACACAATTTATGAGAAATAAGATATTAACGTATCTCCAGCTTTAAACCTCTTAAAAACGTTCGCGTCATTCTCTCTTCATTATCAACCAAGTGGGATGCAAATCGAAACAACTCAGCAAACTTGGCTTCGTACTGCGACACGGTCATGTTGTTTTGCTCCAACTTGATAAACTATACCTCCTTCATATGACGAATACTTTCGGGAAAGTACTTGTCATTGAACAGCTCTTGGAACTTCTCCCAAGACATCTTGAAAAGGCCAGTGGGTATATTTTCTGATTCCCACCCGTTGATCTGCGCTCTTCACGCAACATAAAAGTGGCAAAGGGAAGATTTGCTCCTCGGAGCATCCCAAGACATCAAATATCTTGGTGATCCGCTTTAACCCGCGGTCCGCCTTTAAGTGGTTCTGGCTTTCCTAAAAACTCCGGTGGTCCCAGCTCCTTGAATTGCTTAGCGGTGACCAACCGTGGGTTGCTATTGTTTTCTCCTGCATTATGAGTAGGAGACGCCTTTGCCTGATGTTTCATGAATTCTAAAAAGCTCCTAAATGTACCGTCATTCGTCAATTAATCATTGTTGTTGTTTACAGGAGGATTATCGCCATTCTGTTGCACATTGTCCTGATTATTTATCTGTGGAGAATCAACGGTCTCCTGTGCTCCATTGCTATTCTCAACATTCTCGGATGTCATTTTCAGAAACTGCCACAAAACAAAGGTTAATTGACATGTAACATATTATCCCTATATTCTGACCGACCAATTAAATACCAAATAAACTTATGTAGGTCATACTAGCGAAGGAATTCCCCGTATCTCCCCTCCTAGTTCTATTCTCACATCCTAGCCAGGGATCATATCCCTAAGCTTTGATACCAACTGTGACGCCCCCAAAAATAGGTATACATCACCCATCTTGGGTCGCCAGATACAAGGTAATGAATTTAAATACAACTTAATAATACAACTGTCGTGTACAATACGACAAAACATAAACTGTGAGTTGAATACAAATATTGTCTACTAGAGATTATACAAACTCAAAAGGAGTCCTCATTACAATTATTATCACACTATTTCACAAAATAGTGAGGACTACTAATGCACCATCTAGGACCATCACTGTTCCCGACTAGTCCCAAATACGTTCTCATTTCTCAAGAGAACGGTGAAAGAAAGGGTGAACTCAACTAGCCCAAGAAGAAATATTATGACTAAGATAATGCAGAATAATTTATCGTTAGCCTTCAACAGTGTTAAACTAATAAAATATAATAACTATCAAGTTTAACTGCAACAGAACAAGAAATCCATTAGAAGAGTCAAGTAGGGAATAAAATCTACTATCTTCTATGATTTAAAAGGGTTTTCATCACTTTTATCGCTGGGACTCAGCTTAACAAATAATTCACATCATCGAATCACCCCTGCACTACGGCCAAGGATATTCTTTAGTATCACGACAACGAATTATCCATGCACTATGGCTTAAGATAATCATGTTTTCATCAACGGTCCTGATCATGCCATAAAACAATTCATCTTTGCACTACGGCCAAAGAGAATCCATAGCCATAATCATACCAAAAACTGTCCATCAATCCACTACGGGCCAATGAGGACTTTTTCTACATCATTTGTAATATTACGGTTATGATTATACCGAATAATCCCTGGTCATAATCATACCAAGTCCATCTATGCACTATAGGCCACAGATGACTTTCAACATAATATAAACATGAGAATGATGACAATGATATAAGAATTCAATAAAACAAGTTCAAGAATTAATTTATCCAGGAACTGATAACGTTCAAATTGTCAACATGATACTACTTTTTAGAATAAAATTCAAGAATGCTCAGAAGAATATTTCCATGAATAGATACTGGATGAAGCGCAAATATCAAGGATATTCCACTAATTTCATGGAATATAGAAGTCAAAGTTTTAACCAATTGAGTATATAATAAAGAATGGAATAACAAAAGAAATCACCATGCATGCGATGTAACCAGCACATGCAAAGTTATTCCAAATGTAATAATAAATAACGGAACCAGTGCGGCTTAAAATGCATGCATGAGGATATTCCAAATGTAATAATAAAGAATGGAACTAAAAAAGGTAAAACGCATGCAGACAAGATATATTCGGCGAGAATAATAAATAATGGAACCGAAGTCGGTGTAAACGCACTTATACATATGATATTCCAAATGTAATAATAAAGAATGAAATAACGGAAGAATTTCACCAAGTATAGGGTAGCTGGCGTACACAAAGTTATTCCAATGAGAATAATAAATAATAGAATAACAAAGATTCTCTTCATGAATACAAAAGAAATAATACCCCTTACCGTAAAAGAAACTGAATATAAGAGTAGGGAAGTAGCGAGAATACTTTTCTATAGTTTCTCAATAATTTCTCTCTAGGGTTTCAAAGTGAATTAAGTAAGAAATAATGAAGGAATGAGCTTCTATTTATAGGAAAATGGTGAATAGTAACTAATTCATGAACGGTCCAGATTGATTTACTTTTAAGCAGACGATCCATATTGGTTTACTATTAAAACTTAAAGCAACGGTCCATACTGATTTACTATTAAAACTTTAAACCAGCGATCCATATTGATTCACTATTATAACTTTCCACCAGTGGTCCATATTGATTTACTATTATATCTTCAACCAACGGTCTAAAAAATTAGCACATCTCCTCATGGAATAATATTGTACCCAAAAATGATTTGTACCGAAAAGAAATATATTTTACCGATGATCAATAGTACCCCGTGAATAGTAACTCATGAATAGTAACTCGTGAATAGTACTCCGACACGAAAAGTGTCCCAAATACCCAATTGAACAATACTGAGTGACTTCTCACATAAGCATCAATAATCAATATCATGTACTACTATGCAACCACAGGTATTACTGAGCTTTTAACACCGGGTGTTTCAACAGTTAATGGTAAAACTTCCGCCGTTATTTTCATAAAGTATTTTTGTCGTTTTTTCAATCCGACAATAATTCCTTTGCGGGGTTCACCAATGATTGTACCGTCGTACAGATATTCCCCAACTAAAAGAATATTCTTCGACCAATTGAATATTATATAACCACTTGCTTACTTTGTAAAATTTGTAAATATTACCCACAACTATAACATTACATCAAATCAACACCATAATATTAAAAAAAAAATTATTTCGAGAAAATTAAATCTTTATTCATAAAATCTGGGGTCTCACAGAAAGTGTTGTTCTCCAGTATGCTGGGATGAGGTTGGTGAAGCAACGTTGTTGGGATCGGAATTGGTACGTATGACTACGGAAAAGATTCAAATGATCTGGCAACGTATAAAGACCTCACAAGATCGACAAAAGAGTTATGTTGATCTTCATCGAAAGGACGTGGAATTCAATGTTGGAGAACATGTGTTGTTACGTGTTGCTCCATGGAAAGGAGTTACAAGATTTGAATAGAAAGGAAAGCTCAATCCTCAATTTATTGGCCCATTTGAAATCCTCGATCGAGTAGGAACTGTGGCTTATAGACTCGTCTTACCACCAAGTATGTCTCATGTTCATAACGTTTTTCATATATCCATGTTACGTAAATATGTGGAAGACCCGAACCACATTATTGAGTTAGAACCGGACGAAATAGCGGAAGATTTAATTTCTAAAGAAGTACCTGTTAAAATCTTGGATAAGAAGGAACATATTCTACGCTCCAAGGTTATACCTCAAGTCAAAGTTTTGTGGAGAAACCACGATGTTGAGGAAATGACTTGAGAGTTAGAATTTGAAATAAAGTCAAGGTATCCTCACCTCTTCGACATACCGGGTATGTACCCTAATCTCGAGGACAAAATTTCATAAGAAGGGGAGGTTGTAAGACCCCAACTTTTATGAATAAAGACTAATTTTTCTCTAAATATCATTTTGAATATTATGGTGTGGATTTGATATAATGTTATAGTTGTGGGTAATATTTATAAATTTTGCAAAGTAAGCAAGTTGTTACGAAATATTCGTTTGGTCGGGAAATATTCTTTTTGGTTAGAGAATATTCATACGATGGAACAATCATTGGTGGACCCCACAATAGAATTATTATCGGAGTTAGAAAATGACAGAAATATCTTTTTATAAAAATAACAACAAAAGTTTTACCGTTAACTGTTGAAATACCCGATGGTAAAAGTCTGAAGAATACGCGTGGTTTCATAGTAAACACCTGTATTATATGTATCTTGGATTATTGATGCTTATGTAAGAAGTCACTACTCAATAATTGTTACAGTCATTACTGTTCAATATTTTATTTTATTGATTCAATAATTACTACGTTGATATTTTATATTATTGATTCAATAATTGTCATTGCATAGTATTTCAAATTATCAAATCAATAATTTATATTATTTGCATTATTGACAATGTCTAGAAAGTTCTGTCGAGGAAAGGGGTTTGGTCACCTAATTGTACGTCAATAGGGAGAAATCCTTATCGGAAAGCCCCCTCTTTCTTGGGAACGACCTAGTTGTCAATATTGTAATTTTGTAATATTATTTTTGAATAATTAATTGTTGATATATATTATAAGAAAATATTTATTCAATGTGGATTTAAACTGAGGAATTTTTAGCATGTGACATTTGTTGAAAGTTGGTATTTTATCTTTTCCGATAAAATAATTGATTCAATTATATTATTATAATATTACATTATAGTATTATGATGTGAATATATAATAGTATGTTTTTTATAATTTGAATGGTAACATTATTATAGTAAATTCATGGTATAAAAGTAAAAGGATGTGGAAGAGAATAAATTGAATCTGAATTTCTATGATGTAAGCGATGATGTCATCGGACGATGAGGTAAACGATGATGTCATCGGATGATGAGGTAAGCGATGATGTAATATGATCGATGATGTAAGCGATGATATCATAAATTATGGTAAAAAGACTATTTTACCCTTACTTTGACAAGCCTATAAATAGAAGCTCATTTCTTCATTATTTTTCACCAATTCATTCAAGCTATAGAGAGAGAAAGTATAGAGAAAATAAGAGAGAAAGAAGAAGAGTTTTCTGTTACTACACTATTGTAGTATCCAATCTCCTACTAAGGTAATGGGTATTATTTCTTTCGTATTCGTAAGTGATATTATTCTTGTTCAATATTTGTAAGAAAAAATATAGCTTCAATAATACAACTAAGGGTAAAAAGGCCTTTTGGTAAATCATTTTAATGGCAAAATTGTAACTTGTTAAACCCTTAGGGTTTAACTCTTAGGGTTTAACCATAAGGTTTAGCACAAATTATAGGATTTTCCAACTAGGGTTTGCACAAAATAAAAATAAAATAAAAATTTTAGTTTCTAAAATTGGTAATTAGGGTTTTCTTAATTAAATTAGGTTTTTAATTACTTAACACTTTGCTAATTAGGTTTAGGCGACCCTAATTAGCATTACACCTTCCAATTTAGCGATTAGGGTTTACCCTAATTAAATTAGGGTTTATAATATAAATATTAGGATTTTCTAAAAATTTAATATTTCTAAATATTAATTAGGGTTTTGAATAATTAAGATTCTCCCTAATTAGGGTTAAGTTTTTCTAAATAGTATTTATCTTTCCAATTTAGCAATTAGGATTACCCAATTAGCAATTTGGGTTGCAATTAGGAAATTAGGGCTTAAAAATTTTTAAGCATTAAATATTCCTAATTTATACAATTAGGGTCCTCAATTTGCAATTATGGTTTCTTAAATAACTAGGGTTTCCTAATTAACATAATAATTTACTAAAATAATAATTAGGGTTACAATTAGGGTTTCAAATTGGAATTTAGGGTTTCTAATTTACAATTAGGGTTTCTAGACAATAATTAAGGTTTACCTAATTAGCATAATATAATAATGGTTATAAATCACGTACTACCATTTCCTATCCACCACAACTACGGTTTGAGTTTCAAGTTAAGGTTTAACGAATTAATGCTAGTTTTGACATGCCACAACATAATTGATCAACCATTATTTTTGTGTATATATTATAAATTGAAAAATCAAAATATAATTAATATTATATTATTATCCTCTTTCTTATTCCAAACCCAAAATTAGGGTTTGGATTCCATATCTGATTTAATATTCATATACACCATTATTAAGTTAAAATAATTAACTTAATTAATGAAATAAATTCATATAATAAAATATTTATTATAATAATTCTAATAACCATTTTATATATTATTTAAATAATATATAATTATATTTTCATGGAAAATAATTAATAAAAACATTTCTACTATAAAATTAATTATTAAAAGAATAAACTTTATAATAATCAATAATTCTAAAATAAAATTATTTGTAAACATTCATGTAATAAACATATTTTTATTTATTACATAATTACATACCCACATTATCTTGTACAAATCCTCATCCTTAAAATAAAAAAAAATTATACACAAAATTTCTGATTTATTTATATAGAAAATATCAGGTTATTACATAATTGTTAGGATTGTTATGATAAATAATGAATACACTCTTAGATTGCAATATCACTCTCGTGGACATTAATTCGTGTCGTGTAAGCGAACTAGCAATGAAGATTGACACGGGCGTCAAGTTAAACCGGTCTTAAGATCTGTTGTAGTAGTGCTACAAGAAATTGCTGCAAATCCCAAGAAATCCAAATCAAGCGCATTGTGCAGTAAGTGGTCGATTGGAGAAAAATTATTATTTTACTATAGAAATTAAATGGGACAATTATGTGATATGTGTGACATTGATAAACCCTGAAATAAAGTGTATTATGATTGACGACGGAAATATAAAGTAAACCATTAATTAATATTGATTAATTGTGGTAGAATATTGATTACTTGGTAATTAATTAATATTGTGTGATTACTATTATTTGCAATATATTTATAAATATAATAAGAATTATTTATATAATAATTGATTATGGAGATCCATAAATACATTAACCGATGAGGATTGGAGTAATTAATTTTGGTATTAATTAATCAAGGAAGTGAATAATTTATTTAATTGACATAAAACGAATAAGTTATTAGTATAATAAGATTTTATTGACTATTATGTGAATGTGAGTAATATTATATGACTATGCTATATAGTGTAGTGTGACTTTTATGTGATTACATAGTGAGTTTTATTGAAACTATATGGTATATGTATAGGGCAAAGGTGCAAAAATGCCCCTGATGTTTACACGGATGTCCCACTTCCACCCTAAACTAATTTTTTTCCAAAAGTACCCTTAACGTTACACATTTAGGTCAACCGTGCCCCTGTCCTTGAAAATGCCACATAGACTAACTCTGTTAATACGTGGACAATTTTTGCTGACGTGGTAACATTTGCTGACATGAGCAGAACATAAAATTACATTTACATCATTTAATCAAAATACTTAAATTAATCGAAACAAAAAAAATACTAAAATTCAAAATAAAAAAAGCATAACACATTTAGAAATTTTATTATTTTTATTTTTATTAAAAAAACGCAGCTTTTTTTTATAAAAATTTAAAAAAACGCTGTTTTATTTTTTTTAATAAAAATAAAAAAAACGGTTTTTTTTAATAAAATAAAAAATTTTAAAACGTTAGCTTTTTTATTTTTATTAAAAAAAATAATATTTAATTTTTTTTTAATAAAAAAATACTTTTTTTAACAAAAATAAAAAAATAAATTTTCTAAATATGTTATGCTTTTTTTATTTCGAATTTTAGTATTTTTTTGTTTTGATTAATTTAAGTATTTTGATTAAATGATGTAAATGTAGTTTTATGTTCTGCACATGTCAGCAAATGTTGCCACGTCAGCAAAAAATTGTCCACGTATTAACAGAGTTAGTCTATGTGGCATTTCCGTTAAGGACAGGGGCACGGTTGATCTAAATGTGTAATGTTAAGGGTAATTTTGGAAAAAAAGTACCTTTACCCTATATGTATATCATGAGGGGCATTTTTGCACCTTTGCCCTATATGTATATCAGGGGTATATTAGGGTGGAAGTGGGACATCCGTGTAAACATCAGGGGCATTTTTGCACCTTTGCCCTATATGTATATCATGAAATGTGTAAGTAACCATATATTAAGGTTTATTAAAACTATAGGGTATGAATACATCTTGAAGGTGTATGTGACAATATGTATGTGGGTATGTATTAAAATAATATACCATGAAAATATTGTAAGCTATTATTGTTAATAAAGTATATCGGTGAGATAAATTATATATGTACTATATATATGTTACATTTCCATATTACATCTACTACTTTGAAATATTAAATATGTAAATCATATTGTGACACTAAGTTATAATGTATGATTGATATGTGTATAAAATATAGCATAAGAATAAGAGTTGTGTATAAGTATATGGTCTAATGTTGCAAGAGTGCTGAGTTAAATTTCTTGTCCCAAATTGAGTGTCCCATTTGTCTCTCATTTCTCAGTCACGTGGATTTCATTAAGGCTAAGGCCTATAATCTTTTTCTTCTCCCAAGCTTTCTAGCTAATGATCATGGGGGGAGTGGTGGCTATGATGAAATCTAACAACCAATTACCAACTCCTCCTTATACTTAATGCAATCCTACAATCCTTTGGGTTGAGTTCTTAGATAATGGATTGACATGGTCAA
The DNA here is from genome assembly GCA_020205605.1 of Panax ginseng. Taxonomy (NCBI): domain Eukaryota; kingdom Viridiplantae; phylum Streptophyta; class Magnoliopsida; order Apiales; family Araliaceae; genus Panax; species Panax ginseng. The sequence continues at coordinate 54,311,688 of CM035146.1, read as the reverse complement.
GAAATTCTCTATAAATTGGACACTTCCCTTCATTATATATGTTGCTTGAATGGTCTGATAATTTGTTAAGTGTGAGATTGAGGGCATACTAGTATTCTAAGTAACTGGAAGTTCATTTGGAGCAAGTTCACTTCACAATTTCAGAGGTATAAGCCCCATTCCTTGCTTTCCATTTTCATTCTCGGCTAAAATTAATTCTTGAGTTCTTGAATTTTAAATTCTGAATTATGTGGAATTAGATGATGATGAGGTTGGGTAATGTTTAATTAGTTGTTATATAATTATACAAGCATGTTTAAACTGATATATGGATGTTTAGAATCAAGTTTGTGTATAATTGTTGTGGTTGGGCTAAAATTCTGTCGAAGCAGACTATTCTTGGCTCGAACCAAGCAATCTGCAATTTGACCATAGAATTTACATTGACACCTAGGTAGCAAGCAATTCTGTAGATCTCTGCTTCGACTTTTTGCTTTTCTGTTAAAAATCTTATCAATGTTAGTCAATTATTATGACTTAAGCCAGCATGCAAGCATGTGTAACATGTATATATTAGTATTTTAACCTAATGTTAGCATGTTTGGATTAGCATACGTGATTTACAAAGGTATAGAGTTTAAAATGGATTTAGGACTTTAGAAAGGAACTTGAGATGTAGGTATGCTATGTTCATATACTAACTTTGCAAGCATGTTGGTATGATTTAGAAATGCATGAATAAACCGTTAACGTGTGTTTATATGATTCATAGTTCCTTTGATCTTAACCACCTTATTTAGGATTTGTATTAAAGAAGTTTTAACTTAGTATAGTGAGATATCATGCATGATTACTACATGCTTTATATTCTGACCTTGCGAGCATGATAACATGACTTGACTACATATAATTAGAGCCTTAAAGTTGAATTGCATGTGTGAAATTGCATTGTTCAAGTTTAAAATAGTTTCAAAAGCAAACTTGAACATATTTTCAAAATATAGTTGTATCATATGAATATCTAGATTCTAAAGGTTTAAGATGTCCTGTTATGTCTATAAAATCCCTATACATGATCCATATGTATTGAACATGTTGAACCTACTAGTAAGGTTATTAATGAAAATATAAACTTTGAACGAGAATGTGAACATAATACTTTGGAAGTTAGAATCTGACTTTTATGCGCATGTTTGATGGTACTTTTAAACTTGCTAAATGTATCATGCATATATACCTATTATGTTAAGAGTTGTTAAAACAAGTTAAAACTAAATAAAGCATGTTTTTCAAAATAATAACTATAATAGTTTCATGTATGCAATATGAATACACACAAACACGTCTAAAATGAGTTTTATGACTACCTTGTATGTTTAAAAGACAAGCATGATAGATTTTGTGATTTCATTACCTTGAATGGCCTTAACTTATTGAAATGTTTAACTTAGAACCATGATATGAAAGAAGAAACCTAGATTGACTTAAGGAGCATGAAAAGAACTTTACCATGATAAAATATATTATGTATGAATGTTGTGTTCATGCCAAATTGAAACCACAAGGCAACAACTGAATCTTGGCTTGGCAGGAAGGATGGCCTTGATTATACCGGTCCTAAAGCTTAGCCATGGCGCAATTCTTGATCTGGAATCATGATTAGTGAATTCTGACTTTTGGGACATCAACTTGCATGATGCCTATGATGCTAAATGTGATCTAAAACCTACTGATGCATATATATATATATGTGTGTGTGTGTGTGTGTGTGATGCTTAGTTGATAAGTTGGTGTTGCATTGAAATGGAAAGTCCATGAGTAGGAGGTCTTAGTCTTAAGCATTCTTGATTTGTTTATAAAGTAACTAAGTATTTGATTCATGATGACTTATAAACTGATTTTGTACCATATGTGCGTAATTGTATCATGTCAAGTTTGATTAACGACTGTGTTAGCTAATGAAACTTGTATACATATAATACGCTATAAATAGGATTCGAAAGGTTGAAGTATTAACGAGGATAAACTATACGTAAGGCAAGTTCCTCTAACCTTACTCAAGTCTTTATTGTGCAAGTATCCTAAACTCTTGTTTTACTTTATTCAACGGATATCGTAAGCAAGTATCCTACCTTTGCATTTTCTTTATGCAATGGACATGAGTAAGAAGTTTCAGAATTATATTATTATTGTACCAGAATATTATTAACCCTGTTGTTATATATGTTATATCCGATCATTGATTATCAACATGGTACTATATGGTAATTCAGATATTTATATTCTATTCGTTAATTTCTAAATATGGTTATTCAAGTGTCCCCACTTGGGTAATCATTATATTTAATCACATTTTGATATATATATATATATATATATATATGTATATATACCTATTGATACCAGTATGTATACATGAAGTAAGAGTCGTCTAAGCTATTTGACCAGCTAGACACAGATTTAGAAATATTGTTGAATATGATAAAACCTTTTTGTATCCAATCAAATTGTTTTGGTTCGGATTCCAGACTAAGTATGAACATCCCGATCAAGGGAAAAATTTTATGCGCCCAAGGCGGACAGAGTGATGAATAAGTTCATGTCGATTAAAGATGAAATTGATTGTTCCATTGTGTTGGGATTATTAGTGTTAGTGGAAATCGACATTTATTTCGATAATAATTGATGTCTGGAGGTTATATTGACCAATAGGGTATTTGGGGCACTTTTCGTGTCGAAGTACTATTCACAGGTTACTATTTACCAAGTTACTATTCACTCTAGTATTGTTCACTCGGGTATTTGGGACACTTTTCGTGTCAGAGTACTATTCACAGGTTACTATTCACCCACTTACTATTCACTCTAGTATTGTTCACTCGGGTATTTCGGACATTTTTTGTGTCAGGGTACTATTCACGGGGTACTATTCCCGAAGTACTATTCATGGGGTACTATTCACCCAAAAAATATATTTCTTTTCGGTCCAAATCTTTTTGGCGTACAATATTATTCCATGAGGAGATGTGATAATTTTTCAGACCGTTGGTTGAAGTTATAATAGTAAATCAATATGGATCGTTGGTTGAAGATATAATAGTAAATCAATATGGACCGCTGGTGGAAAGTTATAATAGTAAATCAATATGGATCTCTGGTTTAAAGTTGTAATACTAAATCAGTATGGACCGTTGCTTTAAGTTTTAATAGTAAATCAATATGGACCGTCTGTTTAAAAGTAAATCAATCTGGACCGTTCATGAATTAGTTACTATTAGGTCCATTCTCCTATAAATAGAAGCTCATTCCTTCATTATTTACACGATTTAATTCATTGAAACTCTAGAGAGAGAAACTATAGAGAGAAATAAGAAAAGTATTCTGCTACTTCACTACTCCAGTATTCAGTTTTTCTAAGGTAAGGGATATTATTTATTGTACTCGTAAGGGGTATTATTCTTTCGTATTCATGAAGAGAGTTATTTTCTTTCAATACTCGTAAGTGTTGTTATTCCATTCTTTATTAATATGTTGGAATAACCTGTCTATGCGAAATACCGCATACATGGTAAAATTCTTTTGTTATTCCATTCTTTATTATTCTCGTTGGAACATCACATGCATGCGGATTACGATGACTGGTTCCATTTTTATTATTCGTTGGAATAACTCAGTATGTAATATGGTCAATCGCATGCACGGTGAATTCTGTTGTTATTCCATTCTTTATTATTCTATTGGAATAACTGTCTATGTGGTCTATCGCATGCCCGGTGAATTTCGTTGTTATTCCATTCTTTATTATTCTTGCTGGAATATAATTGTCTATGCGGATTACACATGACTGGTTCCATTCTTTATTATTACGTTAGAATATCACATGCGTATGTGGGTTACGCATGACACAGTTCCATTCTTTATTATTACGTTGGAATAACACATGCGAAAGCGGATTATGCACGCCTGGTGAATTCTTCTGTTATTCCATTCATTATTATTTTGTTGGAATAATCTGTCTACGTGGATTACCGCATGGAGATGAAAATCCATTTGCAGTTTCATATATTCTATTATACTCAGTTGATTAAAGTTTTGGCTTCTATACTCCATGAAATTAGTGGAATATCCTTGATATTTGCGCTTCATCCAGTGTCTTTTCATGAAAATATTCTTCTGAGCATTCTTGAATTTTACTCCACAAAGCAGTATCATGTTGACAATTTGGACGTTATTGAGTTCAGGATAAATTAACTTATAAATCTTTAAAATTTATTCTTGAACTTGTTTTATTGAATTGTCATCATCCTCATGCTTATATTATGTTGAAAGTCATCTTTAGCTTACGTGCATAGATGGACTTGGTATGATTATTACCAGGGATTATTCGGTATAATCATGACCGTAATGTGGCGAATGATGTGGTAAAAGTCCTCATTGGCCTGTAATTCATTGGTGGACAGTTGTTGGTATGATTATGACCAGGGATTATTCGGTATAGTCATTGTGACGCCCCCAAATCCAGGTTCCATCAAGCCTCGGATTCGGTCCGCCACGATACTACTATCGTCAAACTATTTATATATATTATTCAAAACTTAATGAATATAACTTTGCTTATTACAGTTTAGAATATAAATTCTCTCCATTTCCAAGATCTGCACAATGACCCCAAACTTTTATAAGTTTCACAACTTGGTCATTTACTATTCTTGCTTTACATTACATTTGATATATATATAAATATGCAGAATAATTTAAACTTTTTCAATCTCCTTTGAAAATAAATCTTCTATTGATATCTTAACTTGAATCAATTACATATCCTTGAATCAAATTATGTTATGATTCATTCTATTCGATTACTATATAAATCTTTACATCTCGATTCAAATTTCTCTATGTACCGCCTAGTACAACTTTACAAGCTAACATGTATTACACATCGTAACCTACTATCAAGCATATCTACTAAAACATGGTTCGATAGCATATATTTAATTAAACAAATCAATCTCCTTTGATGTGATTGAACTTTATCAATCAAGTAGCACGTAACCTTTACCGTGTATCCTTAACTTGCAAAAGTGGTTATTTTCAAGGGTGAGCTCGACAGCCCAGCAATTCTAACAGTTTTCATACATCACATAGCATATAATAGCATACTCAGTTCATGCATTCATAATCAATAATATTTACTACGCATGTTATTTCTCACATAACAGGTATAGACATTTACTTCACAAGAATATTGTTGAGTAAAATCTAGTTACACACAGCACGCAAGTATACGTGGTCAACAAGTAGTAAAGTGATAAGTTGAGTATCGTTCCCACAGGGAATTCTAAGTAATAAATCCCAACTACTAATACTATATCAATTCAATTTTATTCAAACAATGATAAATTACGATTTTCTGAATTATTAACTCAAAATAAAACACTTAAAGATACTGTACTAAGATAAGCGAATAACTAAGCTACTACTTGAGTGAATGACTTCCGTTAGGTAAATATTAAGACTTCAATATCCCCAATTATGAAATATAAATCAGTTATCTAATCATCCCAATTATTATGTCAACTGGATTGTTAACAGGAATTCTCAAATGTCAAAAGCCCTCTTCCAAGTGATCGATTGACTTCTATTTAATCCAGATTAATCTTGCTATATTCCTATGCAAAAAAATTGAATTAAACTCTTTCCACTCCCAATTCCTTATATGTTACATGCGGTGAGCAGATATTTCCATTCAATTCACAAACCTAATTATTCACAGTGCAAATAACTAAGTCACATGTTATCATGTCTAGTTCTAACCCAGAAGTCCTTTCCCAATTCTTCAGAGTAACACGATAATTATTGGCCAAATAATTAATCAATAGAATCAAAACATGATAAACAATCCACTTCAATGTAAATAATTAGAATGAAAGAATAACTAAATTATAATCATAAAAGGTTCAATTGAAATCTTAATTAAAGAATTAGTTCATCACGGAAATAAGAACCATTAATTGTTGACAAATCATCCTTAAAGAATTACAAATTGAAAATAAGGAGAAAAAAAGAAACTCTGTAGCCAATCCTGAATCTCCAAGTAATCTTGTGTAACCTTCAATGGAAGAACTCCTTGAATCCTCTAAGAATAATAAATCCAAATCCCCTTTTTATTTCAGCAATTAGTTTCTTTTTATAGCCTCCCCCAATCCTCATCCAATTAGGTTTTACATTAGCCCCAAATAGACAAATTAAGTCCAACCGTAAGTCAAACGCGCTTAATCCAGGTCAAAGTCGGTGAGGCTCGGCGCCCGTTTGGCATAGGTAATCTGATTTCAGTAGCCCTTTTATTTGACTTCTATTACCAAATTGCCATTAAATGCTTGAATTTCCCATAATTGCCCCTCCAACTTCCAGATTTGCAAAACAAGATATAAACACAATAAAAATGCTACTAAATACTTTAAGAATGCAATAATTTAAGTCTAAATATATCCAATTTATGGGTATACTACCCATTCATCAAATATCATCAAAGATCAACTTTTAATTTCATACATATCTCATATGCATTTCATATATATACATCAACATTCTCATAGCATAATATAGCTCAACTAACAGTTATCAATTCATATATCAAATAGGAACTGAAAGACTTGCCTGATTCGTAGTTTATGAACTACAACTTAACTGCGTATCTCTAATTGTACTTCGTGTATCCCTACACAATTATATAATCATAGATTCATATCCATTAGTCATACATTTCATACGTTCTTAATATAACAATAAATATTATATCGTTACTTAACTAGGTTTGTAAAACCTTCATTTCACTTTCTCATCATACTTTTAGAATTGCTATGTATGTATAGGTATTTCTTAACCATCCGTACTTGACATCAACTGCACATACATTTATCACTCACTTGACTCTCTATGTGTTCGACACATATTTAAAGTTTATACATACGTGATCTACGTCGTTTATATTCAAACTACTTAGTTTCATAACGATTTATTTCAATCAATAAGGCTTAATAACTTTCTTTAGCAAGATTCGATGTTATAAGCTTTTAAACCATATATTGGTACTATTAAGTCTCTACTAGTATGCTTCACATAGACATAGCATAGTTCATTATTTGAAAACGTATTTTAAACCACACTTGAAACGTCCAACTCATGCTTAGCTAAAAGATGAACATAATCGGCATGTCTAGGGGCATAAGGCATTCAAGTTCACTTTTAAAAGTTATTATAGGCCAAGGTAAAGCAACTAGGTGCAACTTTTAATCTCATTTCATAGTTAACTAATCCATGATTATATGTTTTCATGTTTAGAACTTTAAGTACACAAGTTACTTTAGTTTCCCTCTTAGTTTCAAAACTTCAAAACTTTTTAAGTCAATTTCATTAAACTAAATCAACTTCAATTCAACATTATACTTGTATTGTAAGTTGATAATTATTTCCAAAGTAAATATTAAATCATGTTTATAAAATTGTTTGCAAATGATATATACTTGCCTTTGAAATCATTTTCAAATCAAGTAATCTAACACACCTGTGATAAACTTTGAATCTTACATCATGCGTACTTTTGACCTCTATATAAGTTATCAAGGGAATTAGAGGTCAAGTTCATCAAAGTTTGTTTTCAAAACTCTTAAGTTTCTTTTGAAAAACACATACTAAGCCATGATAAAGCATTCTATAATAAGTAAGGTAATCTTATATTTCATGTCTAATATCATTCATTTTCATGTTACATCACTTATAATAACATATTCCATCGTCGAGAGCACTATACTTGCGCATGTGCTCTATTTCGACGCCTCTCCAATGGCCTTTGATTATATAATAATCACAAAGATGACTATTTTGACCCTTCTTAATGACCTCAAATTAGAAAAACTTAAAGCACAAAAGTTGTAGGTCTATTCTTTCTCTTTCTGGATCATCTTGAATCTCCTCAATCGGAGTTCGTATGAAAAGGTTATGCCCATTTTATTAAAACATGTTTCACGATTTTTCAACCTTTACAATTAGACCACCCCCCGTCAAGGCGGGGGTTTGCCCTATAAATAGCCGTCACGTGGCATAGCTAATGTTAACCCATGGATTCATGCTCGCTGCTAAAATAACAAGCCAAAATCCTTTCTACCTTCATAATTTGAGTTATACATGTCCAAATTAGTCCATTTTCGATTCTATGGATTCGTAATTCATAGAACTACAACATACTATAATACCCATCAACTAACATAAACATTAACTAATAAAAATATAAATCTATAACTCATGTTCATGCAAATGTTCATATTTTGGACAATTTAGAGAAATCATTCACTACTTAATTCGATTCTAAACCAAATTGGGTTCGTTTAACTTCGTTGATTTCGTATTTGACTATATTAACAATATCTACCAATAATTCATGGATTACAATCAATTTTGTGACTCAAAAGTGACTTTTTCTTGTTATTACTAAGGATTTCAAATCTTGAAATGAAGAATATATATGTATTATAATCACACAATCATCATGCTCAAAACATTACATCACCGATTTGGCTTTTATAGAAACATAGAGGAGAAAAGTTAGTACCTTTGAAGAGATCTTCTACTTCACATGCTTATTTCTTCTTTTTATTGTATTTGCCAAATTGCAAAAGCTCTCTTGACATTCCCTTATCTCTCAACCTCAATGACTCTCTTTCTATATATTATGGCGAAACTCTCGGAAATTAGCAAACCTTGGTTTGAGAAGAGAAGTCTCTATTTATAGAGAAAGTGTTATCCAAGCAAAGCTTTGCCCTAAAGATCAAACTAATGGAAGGAAGAAGAAATTCATTATACATGAAGGTTGTTGGATGGTAGTTGATTCAAATCATTACCCACTCCCTTTTCATCATTTGGAAGCTATGGATTTTGGGTAAAGAAGAAGCAAGCTAGCTAGCTAGGCTTTTTGCATTTCACGTGAATGGAGAAATGACACACAAATTGGGACACCATCCTTAAAACTCGACATTCCATAGTATTAATAGCCTACTTAGGTTTATTTGATATTTTCCCCAAATGTGCATACATATATACCCACTCACATAGAATTATATAATCCATATACATTGGTTTATTCCAATAAATATTTTAATTGGGCTAATTATAAAATAGTTGGATATTCTCAATCCATCATTTTCCATAAAATTTATCATCTCAAATATACCCAATTATTATAATGATAATTAATATCAATTATATTATTAACTCATTTATTTTCCCATTAATTCCCCTTTGATTTAACTTCCCTAGTTATGCCACACAATACATAATTATGTGAACTTAGTAATTAATAGTCCACAAGCTTATAATAATATAATCTCACAAAATAATATTATTCTCAATATTACATCTTATAACATGGTCATGGAAGTAATTTATTGGACCATGTTATATTTTATTATATCACTTGTACATAATGCTAACATACAAGCCTTTATATATATATATTTAAATACTTCATATATTATATAGTTACCATTGAAGTGTCACACTTCATTTCATATCATATAGATGTAGCTACTATATAATATAAAATCAATTGCACATACAAATTTAATTCCTTCAATTATTCATTCATTAAATTATTTAATGAATGCTTATTCCATCACTTTGCCACACTAAGCATATCACACAAGCTTACATTAAGCTTATTACTTATTCTCATTACTTATTCATTTCCCACCACATTACTATAATCAAAATTATGTACTTCTCCATAACATAAGATGTTTTTATCATGTTTTCTCTAAATATAAGAAATAATCATAATAACACGATTTACTCATTTTTCAAGATATTATTCTTAATATAATATCTATGTATTATTAAAATATTTATATGCACGACACACGTACAATTATATATAGAAAATAAGTTTATTTCCTATTATGATAAATTGTTTCCATCAACTTATATAGCAATATGTTTTAATATATTTAACATATTACTTAATCACACACATTTCCTCACAAAGCTATATAAGGTAATATCAAAATAATATTCCCCTTTTATTAAAATAATCAAATGCTAGAATTTATTTTAATATCCTTTAGTAGAAATATACTATAATTATTTCTCTTCATTTCTATAGATTGTCTTAACATAATTTCTTTAATCTATACATTTAACCATATCTCAATATTAATCAATAAATCTCTAACCAATATTTATCTAAAGATATATCGATTTCCTTCTCTCTCTCAACAATGTATATATATACAAGTCTAAACGTAGCACACATCGAGTCTTTAATAGTATTCAATATATTACACTTAGTGGTTTCCCACAAACAACCAACAAATTAGTTTCTGTCTCGTCTACCCTATTTTCACAATGAGTTAGATCGGTCACTAATTCAGTATATACCTCCGCTCTGTGAAGGAATCGTTTAGTCCGACTCCTATACATCCACCATTTAAATGATACGGTTGCCTTTGCCTTAGACTTGATACTTACTCATACATATACTCAAGAAATTGGTGATTATCAAAGATATTTAACGTCACCAACTTAGTATTATAAAATAATTTCAACATAAATTATTTAATATCGATAGATAGATTTCTATCCATCTTCTTTACTTCAAATAACTTGCCTCTTCAATAAAACAACAAATATATAATAATAATAATATATTTATTAAACACAGTAAATCACTTATTGTATAGTTTATATTACCTCATGCAACACCATTCCACATATCTCTCATAATATATATATATATATTCTTATTGAACCCTTCTCATGCCTTAAGAATTTTATTTACTAAATTCTTATTTTAATATTTTCTAAAAATTGGGTTCTTACATCCTCTCCCCCTTATAAGGATTAGTCCTAGGAATCACCGAAAAACCTCCTCTACTTTCGGTCTTTATTCGGAATATTACATATTCTTTTGAATAATTTTATCCATTCTCTTTTTGAAAGTTTTATTATAACTTGCTCACTTGCATCTACGACTTTTCCTTTCTATGGAACATGCTACTTACTACATTCATCCTTCAGAAGAATAAGAATCTTCCATGATTTTTCAATAATCGGGAAGTAGTATGAATAATCTTAGATTCCAAATTATGTTGAGGGTCACAAGGGTAGTGAACTCTTCTCTAGGTTTACAAATGCTTCAACAAAATCCTTCACATTGTAAACTAGAGTGTTTATCAATCACAAAGACTGAAAACACCCTCCACGCGTACACTAGGTGGCCAACCTATTGTACCACTATGTTGGGCCACAACATAGTATTTTGTAACGACTATATGCGTTACACTTGGAACCATTGTCCCCGAACACATGTCCCCTTATAGGGTTGTTCACCTCAGCTTTCCAACAACTGAATCCGCACCAGAGAAATTTGGTTTGGCATAAATACTCAAGAACGCTTGAATTCCATAAATATTTTTCAACAGTCGTCTAGCCGAATCAAATAGCTTAGACTTTTATCAACAACTCGGACTTCAATCAAAATAATTTAGCTAACTTAATTGACCTTCTTCATAATTTAAAAGAAAACCAAAAATTCTTTTATGACATCATGATACCGTACTATATTAGTAGTACATTGAGGATTCCGCCATTATGTGACTTTGTCATACTACACCGTACCAAAATTGGCTGACGATCTTTCGATCACAACAAACACTAGGTTCAACTGCATTGAAGACTCCATCGTTTACCATACACCATATCAATAATGCGCATGGTTAGAAACACATTTTGAAAATTTTCAAATCATTTTTGTCTTAGCCAAAACAATTGGCATAGACATAAGAATAAAGGTATTGTTTTTAAACATCATTGGTTCAATCACAAGATCCAATGTTTTTCAAGAAAATAGAAGTGTGAATCATCAGTACGAAATCAATAAACTTTGAAAATCTAGCAGAGCTAGAAGATTTAGAAAATTCATGTTTCTCCATCAACTTCAATCTTTACTATACCAAAATTTCTAACTTCATAACATATATATATACCGATCTGAGTTCATCAAACTTACCACACTTTGGAATTTCGGGAACTTGCCACAATTATATGAGTTTAAGAACTTATCCTAGTCGGACCATAGGCGTCCATTCATTTGAGGGTTCAAAAACATTTCATATAATTATGAGTCACGAACATTCCATGTGCATGAGTTTTAAGAACTTGCGCCTAATCTTAATATTCTCTATCTTAATCTTAATAGTCTCTATCTATCAAATATGATATGAGAAAAAATCACCTTCTCATCATAAGCATATCGATAATAGCGACAACGACATTCCATTGATTATCATTGTGAGGAATTGAGCGTGAGCACAAAGCCTCGCCCCACACAAAGGTTTGTATAACTCTCGGCTCTCACATGAGTCCTCAACTGAAATCTAACTTAACTCTATCTCACTCTTAACTTGCTCTTTGCTCGATACGAATTCTTCGTATCTCACCACATACAACTCCTCATGAGTTCATATCGTACCATTTCATAGTACAATCTCTTATAGCATCAAGCTATACACACTTAGTCGTTACAGACTATTTATCACTTCATAGCTCAATCCGATCACGTTGTGATCATCAATTTACCTTAGGGTTCTTTCCCTATTATCAACAAAACTCCACTCGAGTTCATTCTTATTATCTTTATCATATTTATCTTATAGATAACATCTTAACATTTTATTATCGGAGTTAGGAAACTCTGAATTATCATTCTCTTAGATACTTCAAGATTCTTCTTTGAATCTTCACTTATATATTTTAATCTTTATCTTTTCTCTCTCTCGGGTTATAGCCTAAGGTACACTTACCTAAGTTTATAACCCACTGACTTTGATACCAACAACTGTGACGCGCCTCCAAATCCCAGTTCCTTCAAACCTCGGATTCGATCATGCCACGATACTACTATCGTCAAACTATTTTATATATTTTATTCATAACTTAATGAATATAACTTTGCTTATTACAATTTAGAATATAAATTCTCTCCATTTCCAAGATCTCGTATAATGACCCCCAAACTTTTATAAGTTTTTAATCTTGGTCATTTACTATTCTTTCTTTACATCATATTTGATATTATATAAATATGCGGAATAATTTAAACTTTTTCAATCTCCTTTGAAAATAAATCTTTTATTGATATCTTAACTTGATCAATTACATATCCTTGAATCAAATTATGTTATGATTCATTATATTGAATTCTTGTATAAACCTTTACATCTAGATTCAAATTTCTCTATGTATTATATAGTACAACTTTACAAGCTAACATGTATTACACATCGTAACTACTATCAAGTATATCCACTAGAGCCTAAACATGGTTCGAGAGAATATATTTAATTAAATAAATCAATCTCCTTTGATGTAATTGAACTTTATCAATCAAGTAAGCACGTAACCTTACTGTGTGTGTCCTTAAATGCAAAAGTGGTTATTTGCAAGGGTGAGCTCGACACCAACAATTCTAACAGATTTTCATACATCACATAGCATATAATAGGATACTTAACACATGCATTCATAATCCATTAATATTTACTACGCATGTTATTTCTCACATAACATGTATAGAGATTTATATCATAAACATATCATCAAAGATCAACTTTCAATTTCATACATATCTCATATGCATTTCATATATATACATCAACATTCTCATGGCATAATATATCTCAATTAATAGGTTATCAATTTCATATATCAAATAAGAACCGAAAGACTTGCACGATTAAGTAGTTTATGAACTATAACTTAGCTGCTTAACGCTAATTCGCATTCGTGTATTCCTACACAATTATATAATCATGGATTCATATCCATTAGTCATACATTTCATATGTTCTTAATATAAGAATAAATATTATATGTCTCTAACTAGGTTTGTAAAACCTACACTTCACTTTTTCATCATACACTTTTTAGAATAGTTATGTATGTATAGGTATACTTAACCATCCGTACTTGACATCAACATTCACATACATTTATCACACACTTGACTCTCTATATGTTTGACACATATTTAAAGTTTATAGATACGTGATCTACGTGCGTTCATATTCAAACTACTTAGTTTCATAATGATTTATTTCAATCAATAAGGCTTAACAACTTTCTTTAACAAGATTCGATGTTATAAGCTTTTAAACCATATATTGGTACTAATAATTCTCTACTAGTATGCTTCACATAGACATAACATAGTTCATTATTTGAAAACGTATTTTAAACCACACTTGAAACGTCCAATTCATGTTTAGCTAAAAGATGAACATAATCGTCATGTCTAGGGGCATAAGGCGTTCAAGTTCACTTTTAAAAAGTTATTCTAGGCCAAGGTAAAACAACTAGGTGCAACTTTTAATCTCATTTCATAGCTAACTAATCCATGAATATATGTTATCATGTTTAGAACTTTAAGTCCACAAGTTACTTTAAGTTCATCCCTCTTAGTTTCAAAACTTCAAAACTTTTTCTTAGAAATCATTTTCAACTAAGCTATTGTGCAAGTTGATAATATTCAAAGTAACTTTAAATCACTTCTTTCTTAAGTACGTATACTCATAAATTATAACAAGATGTATGTGTTAAAAAACTTTGTTTGCAAAGACTATGAGCTTGCCTTTTCGTCAATAACCAAATCAAAGTTTTCAAAACTCTTAAGTTTGAATCTTACATCAAACACATACTAAGCCATGCTAAAGCATTCTATAATTAGAGGTAAGGTAAGTTCTTATATGTTTGTTCTAAAATCATGCATTTTCATGTTACATCACATAGAATAACATATCCCTATAAGTAGAGAGCACTTATACTTGCGCATGTGCTCGCTCGGCGCCTCCTATGGCCTTCGATTACGTAATAATCACAAAGATGACTATTTTGACCCTTTCTAATGATCTCAAATTTGAAAAACTTAAAGCCCAAACGTTGTAGGTCTATTCTTTCTCTCTTTAGGATCATCTTGAATCTCCTCAATCGGAGTTCGTATAAAAAATGTTATGCCCATTTTAGTAAAATATGTTGTCAATTTTTTTTCAACCTTTGCAATCAGACCACCCACGGGGTGGGGTCTTGTCCTATAAATAGCCGGGCGGGAATGGCATAGCTACTGTTAACCACGGTTTCATGCTCTGCTACAAAATAACAAGCCAAACTACTTTCTAACCTTCATAATTTGAGTTATACATGTCCAAATTAGTCCGTTTTTTCGATTCTATGGATTCGTAATTCATAGAACTACAACATACTATAATACCCATCAACTAACATAAACATTAACTAATCCAAATATGAATCTATAACTCATGTTCATGCAAATGTTCATGTTTTGGACAATTTAGCGAAATCATTCACAATGAATTCGATTCTAAACCAAATGGGTTCGTTTAACTTCCGTTGATTTTGTATTTGACTATATTAACAATATCTAACAACAATTCATGGATTATAACAATCCTTAGCCATCAATTTTGTGACTCAAAAGTGACTTTTTCTTGTTATTTCTAAGGAGTTTCATAATCTTGAAATGAAGAACATATATATGTATTATAATCACACAATCATCATGCTTTTCACACATTACATCAATGATTTTAGGTTTATAGAAACATAGAGGAGAAGAAGTTAGAACCTTTGAAGAGATCTTCTACTTCATATGCTTATTTCTTCTTTTTATTGTATTTGCTAAATTGCAAAAGCTCTCTTGACATTCCCTTATCTCTCAACCTCGAATGACTCTCTATATATTATATTCCATAGCAAAAAATTCAAACATCTCTTGCAAAAGAAAATAAGATGAGAAGTCTCTATTTATAGAGAAAGTCAATATCCAAGCAATAGCTTTACCCTCGAAATTAAACTACTAATGGAAGAAGAAGAAGATGTTGGACATGAAGGAGTTGTTGTGGAGTTGATTCACAATTATGCCCACTCCCTTTTCATCATTTGGAAGCTATGGATTTTGGAGAAGAAGAAGCAAGCTAGCTAGCTAGAGCTTTTTGCATTTCACGTGAATGGAGAAATGACACACAAATTGGGACACCATCCTTAAAACTTCGACATTCCATAGTATTAATAGCCTACTTAGGTTTATTTGATATTTTCCCCAAATGTGCATACATATATACTCACTCACATAGAATTATATAATCCATGTACATTGGTTTATTCAATAAATATTTTAATTGGGCTAATTATAAAATAGTTGGATATTCTCAATCCATCATTTTCCATAAAATTTATCATCTCAAATATACCCAATTATTATAATGATAATTAATATCAATTATTTATTAACTCCTCATTTATTTTCCCATTAAATCCCCCTTTGATTTAACTTCCCTAGTTATGCCACACAAGACATAATTATGTGAACTTAGTAATTAATAGTCCACAAGCTTATAATAATATAATCTCACAAAATAATATTATTCTCAATATTACATCTTATAACATGGTCATGGAAGTAATCTATTGCACCATGTTACATTTATTATCTCACTTGTACATAATGCTAACATACAAGCCTTTATACATATGTATTTAAATACTTCATATATTATATAGTTACTATTGAAGTGTCACACTTCAATTTCATATCATATAGATGTAGCTACTATATAATATAAAATCATTGCACATACAAATTAATTCCTTCAATTATTCATTCATTAGATTATTTAATGAATGCTTATTCCATCACTTTGCCACACTAAGCATATCACACAAGCTTACATTAAGCTTATTACTTATTCTCATTACTTATTCATTTCCCACCACATTACTATATAATCAAAATTATGTACTTCTCCATAACATAAGATGTTTTTATCATGTTTTCTCTAAATATAAGAACTAATCATAATAACACGATTTACTCATTTTCTCAAGATATTACTCTTAATATAATATCTATGTATTATTAAAATATTTATATGCATTACACACACGTATTATTACTATATATAGAAAATAAGTTTATTTTCTATTATGATAAATTGTTTCCATCAACTTATATAGCAAATATATTTTAATATATTTAACATATAACTTAATCACACACATTACCTCGCACAAAGCTATATAAGGTAATATCAAAATAATATTCCCCCTTTTATTAAAATAATCATATGCTAGAATTTATTTTAATATCCTTTAGTAGAAATATACTATAATTATTTCTCTTTCATTTCTATAGATTGTCTCAACACAATTTCTTTAATCTATACATTTAACCATATCTCAATATTAATCAATAAATCTCTAACCAATATTTATCTAAAAATATATCGATTTCCTTCTCTCCTCAACAACGTATATATATATACAAGTCTAAACCTAGTACAATCGAGTCTTTAATAGTATTCAATATAGTACCTTTGAGTGGTTTCCCACAAACAACCAACAAATTAGTTTATGTCTCGCTTCTACACTTTTTTCACGATTGAGTTAGATCGACCACTAATTCAGTATATACCTCCGCTCTCCTGAAGGAATCGTTTAGCCCAGCTCCTATACATCCACCATTAAATGATACAGTTTGCCTTTGCCTTAGACTTGATACTTACTCATACATATACTCAAGAAATTGGTGATTATCAAAGATATTTAATGTCACTAACTTACTATTATAAAATAATTTCAAATAAATTATTTAATATCGATAGATAGATTTCTATTAATCTTCTTTACTTCAAATAACTCGCATCTTCAATAATTAACAAATATATAATAATAATAATATATTTATTAAACACGAAATCACTTATTGCATAGTTTATATTACCTTATGCAACACCTTTCCACATACCTCTCACAATATATATATATTCTTATTCGATCCCTTCTCATGCCTTAAGAATTTTATTTACTAAATTTTATTTTTATTTTTCTAAAAATTCTTCTTTTTAATATTACATGAATATCATTGGTGAAAAATGCGAGAATGATTCGATTTTATTTATTTTACACATAATTGTTGTATAATTAGTTTGTATTTGTATTCATTACCTTGTATCTGGCGACCCAAGATGGGTGATGTATACCTATTTTGGGGGCGTCACATAAGCAATGTTTATACAACCTTATTAGATGGCTATACTAAGATGTAAAACATGTTGAAAGATTTCATATTGAGTTGTAATCTTAAAAGTGGTGGTACTAAAATATGAATTGATAAGTTATGAAACTATAATTTATGGTTCGTGAGAATGGAAATGATATGACTAGTGTTATGTGCTAATAAGAATTTCATATTCGTATTGTGTGATTAAAATAATCGAACTTTAAACAAGAGTTATAATTAACTAAGATGGTGGTTAAACTAATGAAGTTTCTGTTAGTGTAACAAATTGATGGATGTTGTGATCCTAATGGAATATGTTGGACTTTTGAGGAACGCGAGTATTAATTGTTTAACCTATGGAGGAGGCAAGTTTCTAAACCCTAATATTCTTACATCGAGCAAGTTCTTATTCCTTAGCTTATTATTATTACGCAAGTTCCTGTGACAACCCCAAATCTGGGTACTTCATTCCCCTAAGACTTGGTGTTCACTTTCCATACATTCATACTATCTACCCAAATATGATAATATTTAAACCATAAATCCTCCCATTAACGGGTTACATCATTAAATCAAAAAGTCTCCCAGGTTATCTAACCTTTAACATAAATCAAGTGCGAAAATAAAATAATTACATCACATCATTTAAATAAAGTCTATTAACATAAAAGCCAATAAATTACAAGTCTTCATCACTTGTACATCTTTCCTTTTCCTTTGTTTGTAGTAGGTTCTTCAACCTTCTCAACCTTAGTTGCAATAATTATATTTATGCAAGAGTGAGCAAAACAAATGCTCACTACATATAGCAATGAATCAACAAGAGAATAATAACTACCAATGATTAGGCTCAGCAAAACTAAATTGTACTCTATCAACGATAACCAAAAACTGGAATCAAAATATTAAATATATCTGAGGGTCTTAAGACCAAGAACTATGTCCATGGTTAAAAGTAATCTTTCAACTTTAACCTAAATTGTTATACTGTAGGGACTTCACGTACTTAGGGGGATCAGCCCTTCATACCATGTATTGTGCACAAACATCTAAACGCATCGCGTACCCCTAAAATAGGGTTGTTCTTCTCAGTTTTAGAGTACAAGTCTGCACTAAAGAAAGTTTGGTTTGGATAAACATCAAGGGTAATTTAGAGTTTCACGATCATGAACTAAAGGATTAGTTGAATAACCAAAATTTGATAACACTTCGGTTGATCAATAACAACATAATATAGAACAATTGCGAATCATAAGTCAACCGACTATATATTAAACTCATGCTTGGAATAACTAGAAAGCATAATTATTGAATAAAATGATAAACCTTTACTTGAACAATAATAAGCTAAGGTTATGACCTTGTCAAATTAGAAATTGAATTACTGAACATACATTAACTAATAGCAAGGTGAACAGTGAAAACTTGCTCAACATGATAATAACTTGTGCAAAGTAATTTAAAATAAGACAACTCAATATTAGAGACTAGAGTTCAAGAAGTTGCATTAATTATAAAGGAATGAAACTTAAGAAACTTGCTTAACTATAAACAAGTTAGAGTAGATCAACAATAATTAGAATTCAAAACTTGTTCAAATAAAGTTAGGGTTATAGCTTGCTCATATAAAGTTTATGAATAAAGAACTTGCTCAATCAAAGTTTGAGAGTAAGAAACTTGCCTCGTGCGCAAGCTATAAATTTACAACTCACATTCACCTACACATTGTATTAGAATCACAATATCTATTAGATATAATAACATCCACTTTCCAAAATAACACTCACTTCTAGTTAAACTTGTTATTTTAGTACAAGTCCTACTTTACCATACACATTTCAGAATGTCAAGTGTTAATTTCATAATACTTATTCATTATTCATTAAGTTTCTTAAATCATAACATATCATTTTCACAACTTACTAAGTTTACACTTTAGAATTACTAACCACGTGATATGATACCAGTTTTTGCAGAACGCGAGTTTCGACTATGTTCTAAACAAACTAACACAAATTTCATCCACAAAACAGTAAATTAAACATACCCAAATCTACATAGGACTCATACAAACATGATTCCTCACATATACACTAACTTAGAACAATTAAACAACAACTACAACTAATTTAAATCCTTTAAATTCCATGTTTTATATAAAAAGACCATTTTTGACATCCTTTACAAAAATCATCATTGTGATCACAATTCGTATTCAAATTAACTCATTCAAACTACGTTCCCTTCGTTTCTTAACGAACTAACATAATCAAGGCTCAATTTGCAGATTGGTTTTCAAGTTAACCACCAAAGTTGGTACTTTCACAAGCCATATATATAAACATGCACTGTGAATATTTTTCTTCCTTTTTTAAACATAATTAGCATAAAAATTCCAGTCTAAATACAAACTCTAACGTCACAAACACGTATAATCACAAATTATCAGTTGTATATCAACAATTCAAAAAGATGAATTCACAGAACTTGAATGTTTATGCTATAAAACACACACACACACACATATATATATATATATATATATATATATACATATATAATATTAAGACTATGGAAATAGCTTCAATTGCTTGAACAATCCTTGCTAAAAACCTAGAAATTTCTTTGGAATTCTCAGACTTCCTCTCAACTCTCTCTCTCTAATCTCTCTCAAGTTCTTTCTGTATTTTTTTCCTTCTTCCTTCTTAGGCTTAGCAACAACTCTTATGCGTAAAACAAAAGTGATAACCAAGACATAATACGCATACTAAATATATCAGTTACAAATATATAAACGTATAGGTTATAAATATATTTTATTTATTATTTGATTTATTTTATTTATTATAATACAAATTAAAAATTCAAAAGTTATAAGGCTTTGTTTGGCAAAAACTCTTTAAAATAAAGACTTAATATTTTAAGCCTTGTTTGGGTAAATCCATTAATTTATTTTAATAAATCATTACACTATAGTTTTTAACCTCATATTATTTATTTGGATTTCCATAAAAAAAATCTTTTACATAAACTAAGTACAACACACTAAATAAATTTCCCACTAAATCCAAATATCACAAAATTGTAATCCCATTATAATTTTTATTTAATAAATTAATATGCCATTTTCGATTATTAAATTAAAATAGCAATATAGCATTTCATATCATCTTACAACTTTCCAACTATTAAATTAAATTAGAATGTTATCTAATAAATTTAATTCACAAATATATGTTATCTAATAAATTTAATTCACAAATATTTACGAACAATAACCACATCAATAAATATTTTAAATTACAAATAATAAAATCTTGGATTGTTATAGTTCCCTAGCGTTACTTCTTTATTGAGCAAGATTATAGCCTTAGCTTACTATTGTTCAAGCAAGGTTTATGATTGTATTCAAAGGTTTATGCCAATTAAAGCTTCCTATTTTTATTGAAGTAATATCTCAATGTATGAGATTTGTTCATTTGAAGTTACTGTTTTTCAATATTATTGAAATCTCATCCTATAAAGATTATGTTGTTGCTATCAAACTGTTATAAGACTAGCAACTCTTTAAAGATTTAATTAATCCTTAGTTGATGAACGTTTGAACATTCAAATTACCCTTGAAACTAATACAAACCAAATTTCCTTTGGTGCGGACTCTTATGTCAAAGATGAGATGAACAACACTATTATACGGGATTATATTACGCGATAGTGTTAAAATATTTGTGCACAATACATTGTACGAAGGTTTGATCTCCCTGAGTTTAAGAAGGAAGGTTCATACAGTCTAAATAGTTGTTAAAGGTTTAAGTAAAGATACTTGATAACCTAGGACGTAGTTCATGGTCTTGTGACCCTCGAATATACTTTTGATCTTGTTTTCTATTCTTGATTCAAAAGTCGAATTCTTATTGAGTTTTCTATTCTTTTTTATCATTGATAAAAAATGTTGTGTTATTCAGTTGAGTTTATTCATCATGATTCATATATTGTTATTCCATTGAGCATTTGTTTTGATCACTCTTGCATAAAATAAAACATTGCAGCTATAGTGGAGAAGTCTGACAAGCCATCCACTAGCAAGGGTAAAGGCAAAATGAACAAATGATGAACACTTTTTCAACTTTATTTTACAAAGTTTATGTAATAGAACTTAATTAAATACTAGAAATTTAACCTATAGCGACGAACTACAGCGACGGTCGGGATGGAACCGTCGCTATAGGGTGTCTATAGAAATGGTCACAGACTGGCCGTCGGTATAAAGAGAAAACACAGCTCTTTGCAAGGGTCGTCGCTTAACCAACGTTATAGACATAAAAAAGGCCCTAATACCGAGGCCTTTTATTTGGCCGTAGCTAATGGGAATTTTGCTCCAAACTGAATTTACTCCGTCCATTATTTTCAGGCTCCAAAAACTCAAGTCTCAGCTAAAGCTATCAGTATTCTAATTTTTCCCCCAAAAACTCAATCCCTCTCAAGTCCTCTAAATCTTTCATACCCAACTGTAAGTCTCTCACACCTAACCGTAAATCTCATAAGAAAAAATCATCTTACCCATCCCCTAAATGGCCAGCAACGATCAAGAGCAAAGAGAAAAAGCAGAAATCGTTACCGACAAAGATGAAGATACCGGAGCACAAGTCACTCTAATCGTAAGGCCAAAACCGATCGTCGTCACTACAGGTGAAGAAGATGAAGACACAATCCTCGATCTATTTAGGGTTTGTTTTTTTATTTAATTGTTTTGAATTTTTGTGCAGTAAATCAAACCTCTATAGATTTGTTAAAGATGGAAATCGGTGGAAAGAGAGAGGCTGGTACTGTGAAGTTTTTGAAGCACAAGGAGACTAGAAAAGTTTGTCTGGTTATGCGCCATTCCAAAACTCTTAAGATCTATGGTAATCATCTCGGTATTTAGTTAGATTGTCTTGTGATTCAATCCAGTTCTATATGATTTTTTATGATACAGAGATGTGACGCCAACAACAACATAGTTTAATTAATTAGTTTTTCCCCCTCCCCTCTCCTATGTTTTTGACAAATGTTAATAGATTCCTTTTTTTACATAAATATCTTTAATTTGATTTTAGGTAGCACTTAACATGTGGATATTAATTTTTGCGCATTGCAGCTATGCAGAGCCAACTAGTGTGCAGTGGGTGTAGAACCATTCTTCTTTATCCTAGAGGAGTTGCGAATGTTTGTTGTGTAGTGTGCAATGTTGTTACTTCGGTTCCACCCGCTGGTATCACCTATCACTTATTTTCAATATAATTCTTAATAAGAAGGCACTTACTGTTTGTAGGTGATCTATAAACTTTGTGTTTCTAGGTCATCCTATATAAATGTTATGAAGAAGAGGATTGTGTTTTCAAGTGGGTGCACATTACGATTATGGTCCTTTGTTTTGACTAGTTATAGAAAATGCATGCAGTAAACATGGATTGACTTGTACAGTTGTACTATTATGTCTACTTGATAAAATTAGGCCAATGCCAAAGATTAAGAATTAGGACGGTCATTGGGTGTGATCTTATCAGTCTACAGATTTGGATTAGATCATTTTAGGATTCCATTTAAGTGATTGATTAAGATCCAAGATTCATATTTAAATAGTAGTATAACTGGATGAGACATGGTTCAGCTTGATTGATCCGATTCTGGATGTTAATATCTTGCTTATTTTAGAAAAGTAATACCTTAGGTTTCATAAATAAATTGAATTTGTTTTTCCTGGTTTGTAATTTAATGTCTACTCAGTTATAATGCCTTAAAGTCCAATCAGAACTTGAATCTCAAAGTTAATTACTGGTCCAAATCGGTTTTGGCAAGATCATCACTGAATTCTCTCCTTAACATCCCTACTTAAGTGACTTGTTTAATGGTTGTAGTGGAGGGTAATAGTGAATGTGAGTTGGCGTCATTCTCATTGCAGTGGAGGGTAATAAATATTGGTGATGCACTTATTGCATCGTAAATCAACCACCACCAAACAAACAAGATTGTCAGTCTACGTGCAATTATAATAATGCAATTCTGTATAGTAAGTGGAGAATTTATAGGAATAAGCGTCGGAAGGCAATGCTTCTCGATCATCATTCCTGATCAAAACTGTGGCCACTTTTGAATTAGTGGTATTGAATCAAGTCCTTGCTGGCATCTCTCATGGTAAATACCCGTAGCTTCTTTGTTGTGTTTTTGGGATTTTAGCCCTCATTTCAACAAAAAAAGAGTAGCTGAAGTTTAAGTTGCAGAGGTGACATATAGAAGAACTTTAATCAAGTTATCCATGATATATTGTTGGCAACCATCATCACTACCTTATATTTGTTAAAATTGATGCTTGTTACTCTAAGATTAGTTCAGAAGTACAGGAGTTTGAATCTTTAGATTGCAAGTTGGAACACCAACCTATATTACCAAGCCAAATTCTAGAACTTTGTTTTATGAGCTTCAACAAGTCTCGATAGTATTTCTAGTATCCACTTTTTAACTGCTAGGGAGTGAAGATGGTCTTTTAGGTCCCAATTTATGCTGGTATATTTTCAATTTAATATTTTAATTATGAAAATTCCAACCAGAAGATTCCAAAATTCTTTTGGCATAAACAAACTTTTTGCATTATAGCTAATACGTACAGAAGTACTGCTATTGATTTCACATGTTAGATGATACTTAGTGTTGCCTCCTGAAAAAGTGTAAAAATTTTGCAGATGTTGAAGTTCCAGTTGCATGTATCATACTGATTGGCTTGTTTGCCTTTCAATATTAGGGAACCAATAGGGTTGGATTCCTGTTTGCTCCTGTTATCATTACATGGCTTTTGTGCATTAGTGTTATTGGTGCATCAGTGCAATTCTGCATACCAAGCACTCTCTCCATATTACATGTACCGATATCTGAAGAAGCCCCAAAGAGGAGGGTGGATGTCCTTGGGTGGAAACTTGCTTTGCATAACAGGCAAGTTACTATATACGTGGTGGTGATCTTTTAGATACTAAATCCTATACTTTATGCATTCCTGAGACATAATTTTTCTTTCAGATTCAAAAGTTATGTTTGTTGATTTAGGACACTTTACGCAATTGTCAATAAAGGTACTACATTTGGTCCCTTTCTAGTTTAGAACTACTTGTCATGTGATATAGTTCAAACATTATCTTTATGTGATAAATGTTTTGGTTCTAGAAATGAAGCTTGGGCTGAGCAGGTTATTTCAACATTATAACTAGCCAGATTGAGAAATTGGGTGGCAACACAAGTTTAGAAATTATCTTTCTGCCATAAAAGTTTATTTATATTATATTTTGCTTCCATTATAGTGCTAATTTTTCAGTTTTTGACATCAATGCATCTGGATTTTGTATTATTTATTCCAGATTGTTAATTACTACATTTTTTTACTTTGTTTAGTCTACTTATTAACAGTGAAGCTGTATTTTGGTGGTTCTTTTTTCTGTATGATGGAGAAAGTGGAAGGCTGGACTACAAGATTCCCTATCCAATTATAACAATTATATATTCAATTATGACACTAATACTTCAGAATGCTCTACTTGCTCGCTGATTGGGTTCACTATTTTTTTGTTTCAGTTTGTTGGAGACAAGGTTGTGTATGTTCTTTCTCAGGGTCTGAAAGTTATTGCATGTGTTGGGGAGACTTTAGATCAACGAGAGAATCAATATCTACTATGGAGGTTGTTGTTGCACAAACCAAGGCAATTGCAGGTGCACACATTCGGTATAAGTGATAGTGCAACATAAGAACTTAACTCTATAGTATGTATTATTGTCTGTATTAGCTCTTTTATATATCACTGAACTATTGTATTATAAGGATGATGGTTAAAGTTATTAGTTTTGTATTTTGGTATAATAATATTCATCATATTTTAGGTGATGAATTATCTAACGATTATATTGTAATGTTGTATTGTGAATGATTTTAAATAATATATGTTGGGAGAGTGCATATTTTGATTTGATGTTTAAATATAAATGTTCATGATTATTTGTAAAGTCTTTCAAGGAATATTTGTATAAGGACTTAGTGATAGATCAAATTTGTTAGGTTGATCTAAGCTCTTAATGTATATCATTCTGTAAATGAATGTATAGAAAAGAAGATCAAACTTGTTAGGTTGATCTTGAGATGTAATAGATAGGCTTCGAAGAGATTGTAGTGTATCAAGCTGATCAAGATTACAAAAGCCAAGACAGAACGTAGAGCTTCGAGGATCGTAGTGTGCCTGCCTTAAGGGCCTCTTCGGAAATCGTAGAGTGTTCCCAACGTTTGCCGAGCCAACTCAGAGATCGTAGTGTGCTCTCGGAAACGTAGAGCTTACAAAGCAAGCAAGTGAAGATCGTAGTGTGCAAGTCTTTAAGAGAAATTGTAGTGCTCTTGTTTGAAAGAATCAGACCAAGTAACAAGACACCACGATCTGGATCGTAGAGTATCATCTGTCGTGTGTCAGAAGCATCGAGCCCTACCTTTATGTTTGAAGATATATCTCCAACAAATATGGAATGGGTTTCAAACGTTGAAGTCCTCACCAGTTTCAACGGTACAAAAGATATCCTTAGTATGCAACAAAGAAGCGTATTGAAGAAGCTAAGGAAAGTACCATTGGTAAGAGTAAAACACATTTTCAAGTGTTAGGTGAGAAAGTAGTCTGCTGTGTCAGTGGGACAGAATGCAATTCAGAAGATGTGCAGAATAGTCTCCATCAAAGTACAGAAATGTCAAACGCATTTAATGCTTCAACGAATGGATCAAACGGATAGATTTCAAGATCACATATATGCAAAACATATGCAGATGAGAGATGTAAACAAGCATTGAACAAAACGCACAAGAATACTCAACACTCAACTCTACGATATGAGAAAAAGAGAAAGCTTGCTCAGCTACTCAGTTCTTTTGAACAAGTGCTTAACAAAGAACTAAGTAGCAACTATCAAGAACTCAATAATTACCAATCAACTGAAGTAAGAGTTACAAGTCAGAAGGACTTGAAGAGTTCTAAGTGAACTGTAAAGAGCCAAGTCTGCTGGACTTGAAGAGTTCAAGAGTGAACTAAGAAGTTCCTAGATGGCCGTCTGCAAGGAGGAATCGTGTGATTCGTAAAGTGTAAAAGACATCCTTAGTGGATTTCCTACCGAGGAGTAGAAGAGAGGACTAGGAGCTTTAAGTGCTCGAACCACTTAAAACGATCAGGTCTATTACATTCTTGCTATAACTTCTATATGTGCCATAACTGCTATAACTGCCTCACTCTCATAAACTCACTATCTTAAGGGAGATTAAAACAAATATTAATTACGCTAATCTTTAATCTTTATCAACTAACAAGTTAAAACGAAAATATTTTTAAATATCTATTCAATCCCCCCTTCTAGATAACTATTGTGCCTCCGGGAACTAACAATTGGTATCAAAGCAGGTTCTATTATACAGCCTACAAAACTTAAGTAGATCCAATGGCACACTTACCAAGTTAATCAAGGACTGGAGGAGGCAGCAAGCCACCAATGTGCAACAAAGATAAATTTGTAAACTGGAAAGTTAGGATGCAAGCATACATGGACTCAATAGATGAAGATCTATTTGAGACTGTTCAGAATGAGCCTTATGTTCCAACAAAGCTTGCACCAACTACAGACGATCCAAACAGAATACAAATCAAAGTCAAAGAGGAGTGGACAGACAACGAGAAGAGAGCTATTCAACTCGATAAGAAGGCTAAGAACATTTTGTTTTAATCATTAGAAGATGATCTATTCGAAAATGTGGTCAACAGCAAAACAGCAAAGGAGGTTTGGGAAGCACTACTCATCATGCATGAAGGAACGGAAGAAATAAGAGAAAACAAACAATCTCTCCTAACACAGCAATATGAAATGTTCGCACACGTGCGAGGAGAGAACGCCACTGCCACCTACGAGAGATTCAACGTTCTACTCAACTCTCTACGACCATATGGAAAGATCTATCCAAACAAAGATCTAATCATAAAGTTCATTAGAGCCTTACCAAGCAGGTGGGATGCCAAAACCACTGCTATCAGAGAGTCAAAGAATCTCCATGAGATGACTATTCAACAGCTATATGGAAACCTTCTAACATACGAATTGGAGCTGACTCAACGAGCATAAACTCTATCAGAAGAAGAAAGAAGGATAAGAGTGTTGCTCTCAAAGCAACCGAAAGTACCTCAAAGGTCAACATTGAAATTGACTCTGACTATGATGAAGACGATGATGAGGACTTTACAATGCTGGTAAAAAGACTAAGAAGGTTCATGCATCAAGGCAAAACCAGCAAGCCAAAGAAGGTCAGCAACTACAGCAGCCAGGAGCAAATGAATGATCTATACTACAACTGCAAGAAGCCTGACCATTTCATTGCCAAATGCAACAAACTTCTCAGAGAAGAACTGAAGAAGAAATCACATGCAAAGAAAAAGGTAACAAAAGGCCTCAGAAAAAAGAAAAAGGCCTTGTAGCTGGAGGATCGTGGAGTGATTCAGACAATGACTCAAATCCTGAATCTGGAGATGATGAAGACCCTCAAATGGCTAATTTGTGCCTAATGGCCAAACATGCAAAGGACAAACTGAACTCCAACATACATGAAGTGGTTCAGAGTTATGTCAAAGGATTATTCACTTCTTCAAGAGGAGAAAAAGAAAGTTCAAGAAGAGCTAGAAACAGCTCTTCTAAGTACTAACTTTCTCTCCAAGCTTGAGGCTGAGAATGAGATCTTAAAACAAACTAATGAGCTCAATGCACAAAGAGAGTCCAATCTAACCTCTAAAGTTGAGGAACTAGAAAAGACTATCTCTACATAGAACAAATCCTCATCATCCATGGACTCCTTGCTCTCTAGTCAGAGAAGTTCATTTGACAGAACAGGCTTAGGCTTTGGGGAATCCACCTCAGAGCCATGTGTGGAAAAGATAAAGGAAACTAGCACTAGTAATGCCTCAAGTTTTAGTATAAGCATTACCTTTGTGAAATCCTCTCAGAAAGAAGAACTAGTTCAACCTTGTTCTACTGTTTCCATCCATACTCAAAGGAGTAAAGGATCTCATGTTGGCCTGGGATTCAGAAAAGAGAAGAGTAACTCATCCTCTACTCACCAACCTCCAAGGATCGTAGAGTCAAATAAAACCAACTCTACGAACCAACTTGGAAGGTACAGTAGAGGTAAGATACACTCCTCACATTTTATGAGACCCAAGGATATGTGGAAGAAGGAAAAATCAGTTTAACAGAAGGATGACTAAAGAACCACAAAAGTCCAAATAGAGGATGAACTCTCTCACACACACAGGCATGCATCATATTAAGTGTTTTGTGTGCAATAGAGTTGGTCACAAGGCTGCAAAGTGCTATTATAATTCCATGCATGTGAGACCCAAGATCAAACAGATTTGGGTCCCCGAGGGTACTAACAAAATAGGACCCATGCAAATATGGGTATCAAAATGAAGGTTTGATGTTACCATAGGAAAAGAGCTCCACGATCACGACCTGGTATCTGAACAGTGGATGCTCAAGGCACATGACTGGGAACAAAGCCCTTTTGTCTAACTACATAGAAAAGGAAGGTCCCTCCGTCATCTTTGGAGACAATGGCTCTGGCAAGACAAGAGGATATGGCTCAGCTGGAAATGGAGCAGTGTCCTTCAGTAGAGTGGCCTATGTGGAAGGATTACAACACAATCTTCTGAGCATTAGCCAACTCTGTGACAAGGGTCATCAAGTAACATTCCTCAACAATCAGTGTCAAGTCAGAGATTTAAAGACATCTGTTGTAAAGCTAACCGGAACAAGAGAAGGAAATGTCTGCACAGTGAATCTTGGACAGCTAAGCTCAGATGAAATAATATGCTTTCTGGCCAAAGCATTTGAAGAAATAAGATGGATATGGCATAGACGATTGTCTCATTTAAACTTAAAAAGCATGTCCAAGTTAGCCTCAAAAGATCTTGTTGCAGGCCTACCCAAGTTCAACTTCGTGAAAGAAAGGTCATGCAATGCCTGTAAGCTTGGAAAACAAACCAGAAGCTCATTCAAGAGCAAAACTGCCAACTCAATCGACAAGCTACTCAAAACTGCCAACTCGGTCGACGATTACAGCATGTTCACATGGGTGTTCTTTCTAACCTCAAAGGATGAAACTAGCTCCCAACTGATCAAGATGTTCAGGCTGG
Source organism: Panax ginseng (assembly GCA_020205605.1). Classification (NCBI taxonomy): domain Eukaryota; kingdom Viridiplantae; phylum Streptophyta; class Magnoliopsida; order Apiales; family Araliaceae; genus Panax; species Panax ginseng. The sequence continues at coordinate 54,281,361 of CM035146.1, read as the reverse complement.
TGATGAACGAGAAAGGAGAGAAAATCAAGGCTATAAGGAGTGATCATGGTGGAGAATTCGACTTCTCAGAAATGGACCAGTTCTGCACAGACAATGGCAGTCATAACTTCTCAGCTCCACGAACTCCTCAACAAAATGGTGTAGCTGAAAGAAAGAACAGAACTTTTATAGAGGCTGGAAGAACTCTACTAGCAGCAGCCCATCTGCTTGAATACTTCTAGGCAGAAGCTATCAACACTGCGTGCTACACTCAAAACAGATCACTCGTACACTCTACGATTAAGAAGACACCTTACGAACTGTGGAAAGGAAGAAAGTCAAGTGTCAACTACTTTCATGTATTCGGTTGTGCATGCTACATTCTCAACAATGGAAAGCAGTACTTGAAAAAGTTTCAACCCAAGTCAGACGAAGGAATCTTTCTTGGATATGCCACAGACAGCAAGGCCTACAGAGTATTCAAAAAAAAGACGTTGAGTGATGAAGTCTCGATTCACATCATCTTTGATGAAACAGACTTGGACAAGTATGGATGTTATGGAAGACTCCAGCTGGATAGAAGCCATGCAGGAAGAACTCAACCAATTTGAAAGAAGCAAAGTATGGAGATTGGTACCAAGACCAAAGAGTCATCATGTCATTGGAACCAAGTGGGTCTTCAGAAACAAGATGGATGAAGATGGAGTAATAACCAGGAACAAGGCAAGACTAGTGGCCGAGGGCTACTCTCAGGAAGAAGGCATTGACTACGATGAGACATTTGCACCTGTTGCCAGACTAGAAGCCATCAGAATCTTCCTTGCCTTTGCTGCTCACATGAAATTCAAGGTCTTTCAGATGGATGTCAAAAGTGCATTCATAAATGGTGAACTTCAAGAAGAAGTCTATGTAGAGCAACCTCCAGGTTTCATCAATCCATCTCTTTCTAATTATGTTTATAGATTAGACAAAGCCTTATATGGTCTTAAACAAGCACCTAGAGCATGGTATGAAACACTAACTAACTTTCTTATTGAAAATGGATTCACTAGAGGTAGAGTAGATACCACATTATTCTTTAGAAAGCATAAAGACAAAGTCTTATTGGTTTAAATATATGTTGATGATATTATTTTTGGTTCTACTGATGAAAAGCTATGTAAGAGATTCTCCAAGCTTATGCAGAGCAAGTTTGAAATAAGCATGATGGGTGAGTTGAACTTCTTCCTTGGACTGCAAGTAAAGCAGACTGATGAAGGAATATTCATAAACCAAGCCAAGTACATAAAAGATTTACTTAAGAAGTATGGCATGGAATCAGCCTCTCCCATAAAAACCCCAATTGCTCCTGCAACCAAACTTGACAAAGATGAAAACGGTAAAAGTATTGATACAACTCAATACAGAGGTATGATAGGCTCTTTTCTATATCTAACTGCTAGTAGACCAGATATAATGTTTGCAACATGCATATGTGCTAGATTTCAGGCTAATCCTATAGAATCACATTTAACTATTGTAAAGAGGATTTTCAGGTATCTCAAGGGTACACCTCACTTGGGGCTTTGGTACCCCAAGGAGTCCTCTTTTGAACTAACAGGGTACACAAATGCTGATTTTGCAAGCTGCAAAATAGATAGAAAGAGTACCAGTGGCACCTGTCAATTACTAGGAAACAGACTTGTGTCCTGGTTTAGCAAGAAGCAAAACTCAGTATCTACTTCAACTGAAGTTTGAAATACATTGTCTTTGGCAAATTCCGTGTCTTTCGAGATCCTATGGATGAAAAATCAGCTAGCTGATTATGGGTTTGATTTCAACTTCATTCCCATTCACTGTGATAACACAAGTACCATAGCAATAACTCATAATCTTGTCATGCATTCTAGGACTAAGCATATAGAAATAAGGTATCACTTCATTAGGGATCATGTGCAAAATGGAACTATATCTTTACAATATATCCCTACTGAAAATCAACTTGTTGATGTCTTTACAAAACCTCTAGATGAATCCAGGTTTAACAAGTTAATAAGTGAGCTAGGAATGCTTAATTTACAACCATGCAATATATGCTCTAGTATGTGCTAACCATACATATACAAAGGCTATGGTTGAAATCGTAGACATGATCAAAGGAAGTCCACGATCGTAGCGTTGAAGTGACAGGAAAGACAACGATCGTAGCACAGACTCAACAATCATAGTGCAGACTCAACGATATCAGAACCCCATCAACAAAACAGAAGGACCATCCTGTGATGATAAGTTTCAAAACAAAGCAATCTTCTGATAAGCGCCTCAGGAACAAACCTAACCCTAGACTCACTCCAAGAGGTTGGCCCTTCCTGACCTACCTTAAAAGAATGCTAAGTCAAAAACTCATCACAAGGATCCGGTCAGACTTGACGATCATAGTTTAGACACGACGATTACTGGACAGACTCGACAATCGTAGTTCAGACACGACGATTGCTGGACAGATTCGACGATCATAGTTCAGACTCGACGAATGCAAAGCAGACTCAACGATCACAGAGGCTACCTCAACGATCGTAGTCCTCCCTAAGGACACATTAGCTCTGAAGGAGCTAAGGGCAAATCAGTACAATCCTCCTCAGTCAAATTCGTAGAGCCAAGCAGAATTTGACACACCTGCCCCACTAAACAAAAATGGAGAGAGGGAAACTACAAGTACAGTTTGAAAATGCATTTTTTGAAATTAAAAGTTCAAAAGGCTTATCTCTCTTTTCTCTCTCTCTACAAGCAGAAACCCTAACCCCAAAGAAAGCTCAAATAACAATACTCCCTTCAACGATAGCAATGGCAGCCTCCAACGTCGTCTCTGGCTACAGACTATGCTTCGATGAGTTCAAAACTGCTGAACCCAAATTTCACAAGATTCTGACATTGTTGAAGAAGGCCGGTCTCGAAGACGCTCTGGGTACGAGCACATGGATCTACCCAAAGTTAATAAAGGAGTTTTACAAAAATGGAGTATACGAAAATGAAGTCCTAACGACGAGAGTCAAGGACGTGGAAATCAAGCTAAAGGCTGAGAACATCAACCTAGCCCTAGGCTTCAAATTCGAAGGTTTTTGGTTTTTAGATGGCATCGATTTCCATGTAGGGCTTAAGAAGATGCATCACAAGAAATCTCCCACTATCAAAGGATACAAGAAGAAGGAGTTGAAAGTAGTATGCACACAAGCCAATCATGTTTGATGATAAAGCATATACTTTGTAACAATCTTATTCATTCATTAATAATAAGTATTAAAGGCTTTTAAATTATCTACATGATGCTGTTTTATAATATGTGATAAACCCATAGTTTTAAGCAATGCTTTTAGAATAATGATGATGATCATTCTAATAAAATCTAAATTCTTAGAAAGCTTAAAACTAAAATAGTTCCCAATCGTTGGATTACTAAATTGGGGATTAGTGAATCCGGATAGATTGGTACATACGTTGCTTGCTCATTTGATGAGGATGATTGATCTCATGATCATTTGTGTGGAGACACTAAAGCAAGTATGTAGGTGCTTATTAGAGAATAAGTTCATCGAGCGTGGCTCATTAAGGAATACCTAATGGAGTTTTACTTGCTGTCAATAGGAATTCTGCGCAGTGATAGTAGTACAAGTGATCTTGGACTTGAGATCATCATAGTATCTTGTGTATGATGAGTTATACTTTGACTTATTCCTTAAGACCCTTAGGGTATATCAAAGGTATGCTTGGGTATAATAAGTCGCATACATGGAGATAATGTATGATCAATAAAGAATCTACCACTTCTAGTAAAAGAAGAGAAATGTCCTATGTGATTCGATAAATTACAACCCCAAGAGTCCTTGGCGGCGCGTAATGAAATTATAAAGGACTTTCTAATTTGCATTATTTGGGGTTGTGCATTTAAGAGTCGAAATACATATAATTAAATAAAATAAGACTTTGACAATAATTCCATGTCTTATATTTAATTGGGACATTGTATGGTGGAAGGATTGAATTTATTTAAGTAACTATTTACTCAAAGGTTCTTTTATGATTAATGTTGAAATATATATTATCCGGAAAGTCGTTGATCGCTAGGAGGCTTATCCCTATTGTAGAATAAATATTATTTATTTAAATAAATTAATTATTTAATTTATTTATTTAAATAAGATTAGAATTGTTCTAATTGATTTATTCACAAGGTTTAATATGGAGAACCTAAAGGGTCACACCATAAAAGGAAGAATTATTATTTAAGAAGTTAATGGCATAATCGTAATAATATGTTAAGTATATTTAATTTAATATATGGTGATAGAATAAATTAAATAGCTTAATATTTATTATTTAATATTTTAGAAATATTAAATATAAATTAATAAGAGAGTCTTATTAATATTATTACAATTAATATTATTTTAATTTCTAAAAGAGTTTAGGAATTAATTTAATATAAGTACTCTCATTTATTCCTAATAGGATTAGGAGGAAAAATTAGTTAAAGGAGTTTAACTAATTATCCCTAATAAGATTAGGGAGCCCATTTAATTAAAAGAGTATAATTAAATAAATAATACCTTATTTTAATAGGGTTACTTGATATCTTTATAAGAGGAGTCTTATATCAGATATCAAATATACGTTATTCCAATTGTTGGAGAACACACTCCTTTTCTATAGAGATAGAAAACTAGGGTTTGAGCCAAATATCCATCTTCTTGAATCTTTTTTCTTCCTTGGTGGATCACCTCTAGAGGCCAAACACTTTGACCAAAGGAAGGAACCAAACCCGGTGGATTCAAGTTGGACGCGAAAAGGATTGGAGGTGAACTTGTACCTGAGGAAGCTCAGATCTTCAATGGTATGATTCTTGTTATTTCTTTTTCGTTTAATTAATAATTGTGCATAAAGGGTGATCCGGGTATATGGTTTGTAAAATTTTAAACTCTGATTTTTACATGTTTCCGCTATTTTGTGCAATTTGATTGTGTTCATGAATATTACAAACCTACAGTGGTATCAGAGCCAAACCTTTATGCGAATTATTAATTATTTGATTTAATATGTATATTGATATGTGTTTAGAACAATTTAATTGGGCATAAATTGTTGTATAAACTTTAAAAATTAAAAAATCGTGAAGTCTGTTAATCGCGAGAAGCTGTCTGCAGCGTTATATATATGTTATCTCTTATTAACGTGAAGACTATATGCTTTAGCTGCTTGATTAGATTTTTTTATGGATTCACGTGATACTGCCATGTTAATATCCTTTGAATCACGTGCATGTAATGATGCTGCACATATGAATTTAGCTACAGGATTTTTGTTTCATAAGGATATGTGAACATAATCATGGAAGTTTGAATAATAATATTATTATATATATATATATAATATAGCGTAATTAATCTTGATTACCATATATATTATATATATTATATATATAATATATTATTTTATTATTTTATAATTAAAATAAAATTTATTTTAATTTTAAAATAAAAGTTTATTTTAATATTAAAATAAAAATATTTATTTTAATTTTAAAATTAGAATTTCATGTTAACTAATTAGAGTTGGAATTGGATTCCATGATAACTAATTGGAATTGAAATTGGATTCTATATTTCCTTAAATAAAGGAGTTTATTTAGATATAAAATAAGATTTCATATTATTCAAAATAAAAGAGTTTATTTGTGAATAGGAAAGTGAGTCCATCTTTCCTTAAATAAAGGAGTTTATTTAGTTATGAAATAAGATTTCATATTATTCAAAATAAAATAGTTTATTTATGAATAGGAAATAGAATCCTAATTTCCTTAAATAAAGGAGTTTATTTAGATATGGAATAAGATTTCATATTATTCAAAAATAAAGGAGTTTATTTGTGAATGGAAAGAAAATCCGTGTTTCCTTTAATAAAGATTTTTTTTTTACATGGAATTGGATTCCATGATTAATTAAAATAAAGGAGTTTATTTTGATTAAAGATTTTGATTAAAATAAAATAGTTTATTTTATTCAAAATTGGATAAATTAAAATAAAATAGTTTTATTTTGATTTAAATTTGGATTAAAATAAAGGAGTTTATTTTGATTCAAAATTAGATTTTATACTAACTAAATTTGCCCATTAAATGATATCAATATATATTGAATGTTTATTATTTATGAGATGAATGTTATTTATTGATGCATATGGTGATGTGTATGATAATAAATGAGATTGATTATAGACTATTGACCAATGTGATTGGATTTTATATTAGTTGGATGCATGAATGTATGGGTTTTATTAAATGGGGTCTGCGTACCTCGTCTTCTCTAATTTTTTCTTAATGTAAATTCTATCTTACTCCTATGTACTTCCCCTTGACTGTTGATCAAGGTTTCTATTTATTTTAAATAGTTTTGTAATAAGAATAGTTAAAATTAATTTAGAAGAATTGGAGATCAAGGAGCAAGGACCGCTTGAAGACCCGTTTGTAATGGAGCCCGGGTTTAAATGTAATAGTTATATTTAAATATTAATTCTTGCACCCCTAGGGTTTGACCTTTTTGGTTCACTTGGTGGCTCTAGTGAACCAAACTAGAATAAAAGTCCATAATCAATAAGGGTAAAAATATAGTATTCTATATGTATACTTATATATATATATATATATATATATATATATATATATATATATTATATATTATGCAAACATGCTTCGCATGTTAATGAATATGACGCGTATTTTATATATATATGTGCATGCGCGCTAAACAAGATGAGACATTTTAAATAATAAACCCCTCAAATTTTTATATTAAGTCCTAAGCGTTCAAAGATATTTGGAATATCGAACGTCGCCTTCTAGCATGATAAAATTAATAGAGTATTAAATATTTAATATGAGTTTGTTGTGTCACCACAAGGCAAGTATTAAGTTTTTAAGATGTTAATTTATCACATTTGATGCTTATAAAGAAAATTGAACAATATTGTTTTGTTGTGTCACCACAAGGATGATATTTTTCTTTTTTGAATATATGGAGTGCTAGGTTGGACTTAACTTGGATAATTTTGATTCGGATGTGCCACCACTTGATCAAAATAATCTAAGATGCAAAATGTAAGGAGTTACATAATTGATGTAATTGACAATAGTTGTCTACCTATTTATTTATATATAGTTTGTTGTGTCACCACAAGGCTATATACATTTGAAATGGGATCCTTATTCTCACTAGCAAATTTTTTAATTAGATTTTGTCGAACTATATAAGTGAGGGTAATATAGTTTGAAGAAAATAGTGGGAGATACCAATTTAAAACAAGACCTAATTTATTTTGGTAATTAATAAAAGAATGTATGTTAAAATGTTGTTAATTACAAATTTATTTATAGAATTTTACAATGTCTAAATTACTATCACTGCGTAGCATATTAGATGCTATTTAACCGGACCGTATTAAACGGATTGGTTAAGGAAATTGAGAAAAGTTCTCACGGCTGAAAGGCTATCTTATGTCCTTAATACGCCTATCCTCGCAATGGTTGCGCATAATGCCTCTGAGGAAGAGATTGTTACTTTTAGAAAGTGGCAAGATGATGCACAGTTGGCTCAATGCATCATGCTCGTATCCATGAGTAACAAGCTTCAGCGTCAGCCTGAAACTATGGATACTCTTACTATATTCCTGCACATTAAGTAGTTGATGGTGAGGAAAGTAGGACTGATAGATATCAGATATCTAAGGAGCTCTTCTGATCTAGAATGACCGATGACACTACAGTACAGATAAAATTCCTTAACATGATCAATTTGATTGAACAGTTAGGACAACGGGTTTTGTCATGGATGGAGAGTTGAGCCAAGATTTGATCTTGCACTCACTTCTGGACTCTTTTCATAATTGTTGTGAATTTTTCATATGAGCAAGCTAGATATCAGCCTTGCTGATTTGCTTAATATGTTGAAAAATATTGAGTCACTTTCCAACCAAGAAAGACCATGTCTTACTGGTAGGGGCCAAAGGATCTTCTGAAAAGAAGAATGATTCCAAGAAGATAAATAGAAAAGGCCTAAACAAAGGATAAGAAGAACAAAACTGATATGGATAACAAAGGAGTTTGCTTCCACTGCAATAAGCCTGGACACTGGAAAGAAACTGCGAGAAACATCTTGCAGAGGCTAACCAAAGAAGCTTAGTGAAGTTTCGGTTACAAATACAAATTTGTTCATGATTTAAAATTAATTTTTCTTTAAGTCAAGGTTCTACTTAGGTATTGGATACCGACTTTGGTTATCATAAATATAGATTTATGAAGGGACCAAGCAGAAGTAGAAAGCTAAACAAATATAAGTAATCCTATGTGTGAGAAATGAAGCAAAGGTTGCTGCATTAGTCATAGAAACTTATAGTTTAGCATTGCCTACGAGCAAACCTATTAAGTTAATAAGTTGTTATTGTACTCCAGTTCTCGTTAGAAACATTATTTCCATTTTTGTTGTTGGACAATGAAAACTTTGGTATTATATGTAGAACAATTGTTGTTCTATTTATAATAATAATGTTTTGTATAGAACTTGAATATTACTTAATGGATTTTGTATACTTGACTTACATGAAAATAATTTTACATATTAAACAAATTATTATAAGAAAAGGAGATGATCATTCAAAGAGTTGAATCTGTGTATTTACTGAAATACAAGTGTGAATTATTTGAAAGGTTCAAAGAATTCAAAAGTGAAATAACATGGCAAAGTATTAGGATTCTTTGATCGGATCAAGGAAGGAATACTTGTGCAATGAGGTTTTAAATCATCTCAAATGGTTTTCTCACAATGGACGCCTCCTGATACGCAATAATTGATTGATGTATTTGAAAGGAAAAATTGTACCTTGTTGGACATGGTGCAGTCCATAATGATTTTATCGATATTCCAGTATCCTTCTGGGGTCATGCCCTAGAAATGGCTGCATATCTACGAAAAAGGTAACCTCAAAATCCGGCTCTAAGACTTCATAAAAGTTATGGATAGGGAGAATTCCTAATCTTAAGTATGTTAAGATAAGGGGTTGTCCAACTTATGTGAAACGGTTTCAAAGGATAAGCTTGGGACAAGATTTGACATGTACAGATTTGTGGGACTTCCTAAAGTAAGTTTAGGGTATATGTTCTATAATCCTACTTAATAAAAGGTGTTTATTGCGAAATACGCTGCCATCTAAGATAAAGGTGTTTATCATTGAAGGGGCTAGTGGGAGGATAATAGATCTTGAAGAGTTCAAGAACCACAAAACACTATAAATCAAAAAAAAAGAGGAACCTGTAGATAGACCTATTATACCACAAAGACCTAATCAGAATCGAATAGTACAAGAAGATACCTAGGAGGTATGGATTCATCATGGATGATGATGATGAGGTACGCATCATAGAAGATGATGATCTAGAGCTACGTACGATGAGGTAAGAGTTCTAGTGTGTACAAAAGGGTCAGTGGGAGCGTCGTGACATTCCTAGTATTATATATTGATATATTACGGATAAGGAATGACATACCAATGCTACAATCAGTAAAGATAAAGTTGTCTAAGCATTCCTCCATGAATGATTTGGGAAGAGTATCTTAATTGGGGATACAAATCTATATAGATAGATTTAAAAAGAAGCTCGACTTAACCCAAGGAACGTATATTCATTTGATGCTAAAGTTGTTTAGCTTGGCAAACTCCAAGAGTTGTCTCATGTTGATGAGTTATGGAGTGTATCTCTCTTAATAGTCCCCAAAGACTCCTAAAAGAGAGATCGCATGAGTAATTATCATGTATGCAATGAAATGTACGAGACCCGATGTTGATCGGTCATATTCTGGAGAAGATCAACGTAAGAGGCGTTGAAAACATCTTAAAGTACTTAACCGGTACTAAGGATGTGATTAAGATTAATGGTGGGTCTAAATTAAAACTAGAGGGCTTAACAGACTCAAATTTTTTAGACAGACCAAGACGACAGAAAATCCACTTTAAGGTAAAGGGTTACCTTGAACGGTGGTGCAGTGAATTGGAAAGGTTCCAAACAGCAAAGAGTTGTTGGTTTAGTGATAAAAACAATGTATATAGCTATAAATGAAGCTACAAATTGATTGTTTGGATAAAAGTTCATTACAGAACTAGGAATAGTTCTTAAGTCTCATCTTGAATCTAAACATTTGTTGTGGCACTTTCATTTGATTATAAGAATCATTGAAAGATGGGAAATCACTATAGAGATAGTGGACTCTCAAGAACAACATTACTTATCAATTAACTAAAGCTTATCCAACAGCAGGATAATCGTCACTTAGAGAAGCAGAGTATGAGATACCATTACGATTGGCTTTAGTGCAAGTGGGAGATTGAAAGTAGTATGCACACAAGCCAATCATGTTTGATGATAAAGCATATACTTTGTAACAATCTTATTCATTCATTAATAATAAGTATTAAAGGCTTTTAAATTATCTACATGATGCTGTTTTATAATATGTGATAAACCCATAGTTTTAAACAATGCTTTTAGAATAATGATGATGATCATTTTAATGAGATCTAAATTCTTAGAAAGCTTAAAACTAAAATAGTTCCCAATCGTTGGATTACTAAATTGGGGATTAGTGAATCCGGATAGATTGGTACATACGTTGCTTGCTCATTTGATGAGGATGATTGATCTCATGATCATTTGTGTGGAGACACTAAAGCAAGTATGTAGGTGCTTATTAGAGAATAAGTTCACTGAACGTGGCTCGCTAAGGAATACCTCCTTAAGACCCTTAGGGTATATCAAAGGGTATGCTTGGGTATAATAAGTCGTACATGGAGATAATGTGTGATCAATAAAGAATCTACCACTTCTAGTAAAAGAAGAGAAATGTCTATGTGATTCGATAAATAACAACCCAAAGAGTCCTTGGCAAGCGCGTAATGAAATTAAAAAGGAGTTTCTAATTTGCATTATTTGGGGTTGTGCATTTAAGAGTCAAAATACATATAATTAAATAAAATAAGACTTGACAGTAATTCCATGTCTTATATTTAATTGGGACATTGTATGGTGGAAGGATTGAATTGTACGGTAACTATTTACTCAAAGGTTCTTTTATGATTAATGTTGAAATATATATTATCTGGAAAGTCGTTGATCGCTAGGGAGGCTTATCCCTATTGTAGAATAAATATTATTTATTTAAATAAATTAATTATTTAATTTATTTATTTAAATAAGATTAGAATTGTTCTAATTGATTTATTCACAACCGGTTTAATATGGAGAACCTAAAGGGTCACACCATAAAAGGAAGAATTATTATTTAAGAAGTTAATGGCATAATCGTAATAATATGTTAAGTATATTTAATTTAATATATGGTGATAGAATAAATTAAATAGCTTAATATTTATTATTTAATATTTTAGAAATATTAAATATAAATTAATAAGAGGAGTCTTATTAATATTATTACAATTATTATTATTTTAATTTCTAAAAGAGTTTAGGAATTAATTTAATATAAGTACTCTCATTTATTCCTAATAGGATTAGGAGGAAAAATTAGTTAAAGGAGTTTAATTAATTATCCCTAATAAGATTAGGGAGCCCATTTAATTAAAAGAGTTTAATTAAATAAATAATGCCTTATTTTAATAGGGTTACTTGATATCTTTATAAGAGGAGTCTTATATCAGATATCAAATATACGTTATTCCAATTGTTGGAGAGTACGCTCCTTTTCTATAGAGATAGAAAACTAGGGTTTGAGCCAAATATCCATCTTCTTGAATCTTTCTTCTTCCTTGGTGGATCACCTCTAGAGGCCAAACACTTGGGTGGCTAACGTTGATCAAAGGAAGGAACCAAACCCGGTGGATTCAAGTTGGACGCGAAAAGGATTGGAGGTGAACTTGTACCTGAGGAAGCTCAGATCTTCAAGGGTATGATTCTTTTTATTTATTTTTCGTTTAATTAATAATTGTGCATAAAGGGTGATCCGGGTATATGGTTTGTAAAATTTTAAACTTTGATTTTTACACGTTTCCGCTATTTTGTGCAATTTGATTGCGTTCATGAATATTACAAACCTACAGGAGTTTCCTCAGAGGTACAAATTTCTTGCTGACATTATTGGGAAGTGTATATGTTGCAAAAGCATTGGGCACGATTCTTGAATGAGGTGCAGCTAAAGCTCATGACTGTCATAAGTTGTGGGATACAACTTAACTATGGAGCTCTACTGCTAGAATGGATAGGAAAGTGGATTCTCAACTCGAAGAAGACAAAGGGATCTCAAAAGATGCTCTACGGGCGATTTATAAGCATCGTCTTACAATCTGCTCTAGGTGATAAGATTGGGGACGATGAAGGAGAATCCATCAATCCAAACAGACAAATGACCCAGCAACTATTTGAGAATTGGAAAAGGAATCCAGTTGAGTTTGTACGCATGATGACAGAGTCCAGTGGAAGAACTGGTGATCTAAAGGAATCAGGGATTCCAGGAAACATGTCTGTCATCAAAGAGACTGTAGAAGAAGAAGAAGAAGAAGAGACCAACATGGGAGAACCCACTACCCTTATCAGAAAAAGTAAGGGCAAGAGGAAGCAAAAGAATAGGATGGTAGAAGAACCTCAAGGGTCTACCACTAACATACCTATAGAGTCCTCTGATATTGAGACTCTGAAGATCCTAAGAAGGAAAGAACAACAGGCTGAGGCTGATAAAGATAGAGCTACCATATCACAGCTATTGAAGAAGAACAAAATTAGTCACAAGTCCAAGAGGCCATCTGTCTCTTCGATCGTAGAGTCTCTACCGATCGTATAGACCAGACCGAACACCTCAAGCAAGGAAGCTGCTGCACCAGATGTTCTGACTAATCAACAGGATAGAGCTGAAGCTCAAGGAAGTCCTGAGGTTGTGGCTCAACCCAGAAAACCAAGACGAAAATTGGTCAAGAAGTACATCCTTATCAATGAAAGAGTACTCAAAGAGGAAGACAAAAAGATGGATGCTATAAAGGAATTGTCCAAAGAAAGCCAAAAGGACATAGTTCAAGCTGAGGGGGAGATACTCAAAGTTCTTACCTTAGAAAATGCTCCAGCTGAGGGGGAGAGGCCTGAAGTTCTCACCTTAGAAGATGCTCCAATTGAGGGGGAGCTACTAGTCCTGCAGGAGGATGATCATGCTAAGGGGGAGCCTCATGACATCCCCATGACAGAAGAAGATGCTCCTGCAGAAAATGAAGAACTAGAGCAAGGACAAAATGAAGTTATTGAAATATTGGAATCCCCAAAAGAAGATAGAGAAGAAAAGAAAGAAGAAGATGATGAACTTGAGATCACAGGTGTGGGCCGTGATGGATATAGGAGTTATCTCTATAATCAGATGTTCTCTTATCTACCCATGATGCCGTATCATCAAGCTCAAATCCTAAACTCCTGGAGCCACATGTTTCGGAGCTTCAAGGAATATCCAGCGATCTCTGTGCTAGCCCATGGATTTCCAGGCAACTTCAACTTTTTCAAGAAGCTCATCACAAATAATTCATCTTCAAGAATGGTGCATGAGGTATTAACTGTTCCAATTCTTTATAGAGTGAATTACTATCCACTGTCTTTTTCCTGCCAATTTTATGAATTTCCAATCTAGTTAGAAGTGGTTCTAAATTCACCAAGTCAATCCCCAGTTACAGAATCCCAAAATTCTATAACTAATGAACCAAACGTGCCAAACTTCATATTGATTCCGACTCCCATCATCTCTACGATCACTGACTCTAGCCCCATCGTAGAGTCCCAAGGAGAAATCGTAGAGTCACCTACTCCAGACAACCAAACACAGGCCCCTCCATCAGATATTCCCTCTTCATCCACAAATGAATACTTCAACCTTGATCTTGCCCTCTACTCCTCGCAAGATCAATTCAAGAAAACATCCCCTAGTTTAAACAATCCTCAAATTAGTGATCTACTCTCAAATCTGCCCACTAAAGCTGAGTTGAATGAAGTGTCCAAGTACATGATCAAGGACATCGATGAGAACCTTGAAGCTCACTCAGAATTCATTCATCTCAGACTGACAAACATGATCACTGCTGTAAACAATCTCCCAGGCACCCTAAACGCTGAGCTTACTAAGAAGCTGAGGGAGATTATCAAGGAAATGATTAAAATCATAAAGGAAAGGGATGATATTCACTTCATAGCCGCCAAAAAACACAGAGATGTTGTTCTTGCATTACAGAACACTCAAGAAGCCCATAATAAGCTTATTATGGAGAATATCATCAGTTTGAAAACTGCAGTCAAAGAATTTCAACAAGCGTATGTAACCCAAGGGCAACAAACTGACAATGTTCTAGCCATTCTCAAAAATAGGGATGCTCGATCTGAAGCTCTGATAAAGGAAAAGCGAGATGACATTGCTCAAACTCAAAGCCAACTCAACGAGCTCGTCCAAGGAGTGACTCGACTATTCGAAGACATTCGAACCCTTGATGCTGACATAATGGGGGAGAATAAAGGGAAAGGAGAAGGAGGCCAGAGCCAGGGCAGAGGCAGAGGAGTTCAAGGAGGCCAGGGCAGAGGCAGAGGAAGGAGTCCTCCTACAAGGCAATTTCACCAACAAACTCCACGATCCAGCCATCAGAATCAACGACCTGATCAGCAGGAAATTTTAATGGCTCAGCCAATAAGGAATATAGGGCCAGCTACCAGCTCACAAAATGTCAGCCTTAGAATTCTAACTAGAGATCATGCATTCATGAATAGGCATGATCAAAATCCTAGGCTAAGCCCTAGTAAGCTGGAAGATCTAGTCAGGTGGGATGAAGCAAGCAGGAAAACAAGAGCTGAGGAGTATGCCAATCCTCCTCGCAAAAGATCAAGGAAATAGAGATACGTGAAAGTTTTAATACTTATTGATGTAAAGCTAAATTGTAATATTCTTCGCACATCAATAAATTCATGCTTATTCTCTAGAAATTTCGGCTGCTCACTGAAATACTAAGTCATGTTTACTTTCCTGTAATTGCATCTAGAAACTAATAATCATGACAACAAATCTCCTTGTTTATGTCAACATCAAATAGGGGGAGATTGTTGGGAGAGTGCATATTTTGATTTGATGTTTAAATATAAATGCTCATGATTATTTGTAAAGTCCTTCAAGGAATATTTGTATAAAGACTTAGTGATAGATCAAATTTGTTAGGTTGATCTAAGCTCTTAATGTATATCATTTTGTAAATGAATGTATAGAAAAGAAGATCAAACTTGTTAGGTTGATCTTGAGATGTAATAGATAGGTTTCGAAGAGATCGTAGTGTATTAAGCTGATCAAGATTACAGAAGCTAAGGCAGAACGTAGAGCTTCGAGGATCGTAGTGTGCCTGCCTTAAGGGCCTCTTCGAAAATCGTAGAGTGGTCTCAATGTTTGCCGAGCCAACTCAAAGATCGTAGTGTGCTCTCAGAAACGTAGAGCTTGCAAAGCAAGCAAGTGAAGATCGTAGTGTGCAAGTTTTTAAGAGAAATCATAGTGCTCTTGTTTGATAGAATCAGACCAAGCACCAAGGTAACAAGACACCACGATCTGGATCGTAGAGTATCATTTGTCGTGTGTCAGAAGCATCGAGCCCTACCTTTATGTTTGAAGATATATCTCCAACAAATATGGAATGGGTTTCAAACGTTGAAGTCCTCACCAGTTTCAACGGTACAAAAGATATCCTTAGTATGCAACAAAGAAGCGTATTGAAGAAGCTAAGGAAAGTACCATTGGTAAGAGTAAAACACATTTTCAAGTGTTAGGTGAGAAAGTAGTCTGCTGTGTCAGTGGGACAGAATGCAATTCAGAAGATGTGCAGAATAGTCTCCATCAAAGTACAGAAATGTCAAACGCATTTAATGCTTCAACGAATGGATCAAACGGATAGATTTCAAGATCACATATATGCAAAACATATGCAGATGAGAGATGTAAACAAGCATTGAACAAAACGCACAAGAATACTCAACACTCAACTCTACGATATGAGAAAAAGAGAAAGCTTGCTCAGCTACTCAGTTCTTTTGAACAAGTGCTTAACAGCAACTAAGTAGCAACTATCAAGAACTCAATAATTACCAATCAACTGAAGTAAGAGTTACAAGTCAGAAGGACTTGAAGAGTTCTAAGTGAACTGTAAAGAGCCAAGTCTGCTGGACTTGAAGAGTTCAAGAGTGAACTAAGAAGTTCCTAGACTGCTGGTCTACAAGGAATCTGTGTGATTCAGAAAGTGTAAAAGACATCCTTAGTGGATTTCCTACTCGAGGAGTAGAAGAGAGGACTAGGAGCTTTAAGTGCTCTGAACCACTTAAAACGATTGTGTCTATTACATTCTTGCTATAACTTCTATATCTGCCATAACTGCTATAACTGCCTCACTCTCATAAACTCACTATCTTAAGGGAGATTAAAACAAATATTAATTACGCTAATCTTTAATCTTTATCAACTAACAAGTTAAAACGAAAATATTTTTAAATATCTATTCAATCCCCCCCCCCCCCTTCTAGATAACTATTGTGCCTCCGGGAACTAACAATTGGTATCAAAGCAGGTTCTATTATACAGCCTACAAAACTTAAGTAGATCCAATGGCACACTTACCAAGTGTGTCAAAAGCATCGAGCCCTAATTTTTTGTTTGAAGATATATCTCCAACAAATATGGAATGGGTTTCAAACGTTGAAGTCCTCACCAGTTCCAACGGTACAAAAGATATCTTTAGTATGCAACAAAGAAGCGTATTGAAGAAGTTAAGGAAAGTACCATTGGTAAGAGAAAAACACTTTTTCAGGTGTTAGGTGAGAAAGCAGTCTGCTGTGTTAGTGGGCCAAAATGCAATTCAGAAGATGTACAGAAAAGTCTCCATCAAAGTACAAAAATGTCAAATGCATTTAATGCTTCAATAGATGGATCAAACGGATAGATTTCAAGATCACATATATGCAAAACATATGTAGATGAGAGATGTAAGCACATATTGAACAAAACGCACAAAAACACTCAACGCTCAACTCTACGATCTAAGAAAAAGAGAAAGCTTGCTCAGCTACTCAGTTCTTTCGAACAAGTGCTTAACAGTAACTGAGTAGCAACCATCAAGAACTCAATAACTACAAATCAAGTGAAGTAAGAGTTCCAAGTCAGAAGGACTTGAAGAGTTCTAAGTGAACTGTAAAGAGCCAAGTCTGCTGGACTTGAAGAGTTCAAGAGTGAACTAAGAAGTTCCTAGACTGCTGGTCTAGAAGGAATCTGTGTGATTCAGAAAGTGTAAAAGTCATCCTTAGTGGATTTCCTACTTAAGGAGTAGAAGAGTGGACTAGGAGCTTTAAGTGCTCCGAACCACTTACAACGATTGTGTCTATTACATTCTTGCTATAACTGTCATATCCGCCATAACTGCTATAATTGACTCACTCTTATAAACTCACTATCTTAAGGGAGATTAAAAAAAATATTAATTTCTCTAAGCTTTAATCATTATCAACTAACAAGTTAAAATGAAAAGATTTTTAAATATCTATTCAAACCCCCCCCCCCCCCTTCTAGATAACTATTGTGCCTCCGAGAACTAACAATATATATAATATTTTTTTATGCTTTATTTTATATTGTATTTGTGTTTGTTGAATAAATGTGCATTATTATTTTATTTTTTTTAAATCTAAAAAGGCTATAGCGACGGTCATCGACCATAACTATAGTGTTTTATAAAACACATGCCTATAGCGACGGTCGTTGATCGTCGTTATAGACACCTATAACGACGATCATGACCGTAGTAATAGCTTTCAGCGATCGTTGGTAAAGATCTAATACACAGTTTTGTCATGACCTATAGTGACGATCGACGACCGTCACTATAGGCCAAAAGACCGTCACTAAAAGCTTTACCAACGGTTGCGATGGTGACGATGCATGCATCATTACTAAAACTTTTAGCAATCGTGATTACAATCATCGCTATAGGCTAATTTTCTAGTAGTGATTGTTATGTTTTATTTTCGCATATGATGATGTAATAAAGGATAAACAACGTTGGATTTGTTTTGAGATTATGTAACCCTTTAATGGGGAGGATTATTATTTAAACTAACACATTGCTATTATCCTTTATTGTTGGTAGTTAGATGTGAATGTTTTGGACAGTGAACACCAAATTCTATAGGAATGAAGTGCCCGGATCTGGCCTCACATGTCCATCTGGTCGACCTAGTTTTAACTTGGAATGAATTTATTTGATTGAGTGTTTAGGGGAGAAATTTTTGAATGTTATCATTTGTTTGATCATAACTTGAAGTAAATATGATGTATTATTTAAGAAATGGGAAATAATTTAGGCAAAGTTTAAAAATAAGAGAAAAAGAAGGAAATAATAATGATTCATGCGGTGGGTTGAGATGGAGCGTAAAATGCACTCACTCATAAACATGTGACATGCGAGATGGAGCGTAAAATGCACTCACTGGTGAGATAAAGCATAAAACGCATTCCCCTAAAGAAAAAAAAAGAGTTGTTTGATCTTTTGGTGATATCTGTCTGTGTTAACTATGAGTGGCGTGAAAATAAATGTTTAGAGTAACTCTTTTTCCTTCAAGGCTTTGATTTCATAAGTTTATCTTAGTTCTGATTTGGGTTGTTACATTTGAATTCACACACACACACGAGGGGTTAAGAGTAAAGTAGGATTAATAGTTAAGTCCGAAATTTAGATGATGCATTGTTTTAAAGTTTTTAGGAGTTATTATTTGAATCTTTATGGTCAATGTTGAAGTTCATATTAATTTTTGGCTCAATTTTGTCTAATTTATTAGTCTATTTAGTTGAGTTTATGTGTTATAACTTATTTTGTTTTGCCCGAGGACGTGCAAAAGATAAGTGTGGGAGGATTTGATGAGTATGAAATATGTTATGTTTTTATTCTTTAATACTTAATAGTTTAACTTTATTTTGTGACTAAATACACTCATTATTCTTATATTTTGATTTAAGGTGCAATTAAAGGAGTCCTGCAACTTTGAAAGTGATTTAGAGGACAAATTGAGCATTATTTGGACTTAAAGTGAAAGAGGGGCAAGTAGCTTGACATTACTTGGTAAAATGGACCAAATGGGTGTGCATAGAAGAAAAAGAAAAAATTAACAGTATGGTGAGAGCCGCGGCGCTAAGCTTGACCGTCGCGGTGGTGATCTTGTTCATTTCCAAGCATTACATCGCTTAAGTTGGAAGTCGCAGAGCTGAGGCTGGTTCCTGGATGCGTGGGGTGCGTGGTAGACGGCTGAAAAAAAATTGTTTTACTGATTGCATTCCAATTTTAATGGGACACTTACCATAGGAGACCTAAAGTGTTATAAAGTCTAAGAAATGCTGGGAATTGGATGGAGGAATATATATAAAAGGTTAAGAAGATTAGAGGTTCTTTGGTAAATTCCATGGCTATGTGTAGATAAATTTTTATTGTTTGTTTATGGAGACGGAAGCCTTATATTATTACCCTATGAGATCTAATTGGTGATTCTTATTTTGAGTATTGATTATTCTTCTTAACTTGAAATCTATGATTGACATGTTTAATTGCTAGGCTGCAAACTAGTTTATTATTCGTTAAAAGCTACTGCTATATTAGATATCAAATCCATAATAGTTTGGTCACTCTAATTTGTGAGACAACTAAGGTTAATAATTAATTGCAGATCATAAGATTATTATATCTTAGAAAATATATGCAACCGTTTGTGCTTGTGTTGTTTAGTTTCATCGATTTTTTTATTTCTTAAAGTTGCTACTAGATTAAACTTTCAGCGCGTGTTTAAAGTTGTTTAGTAGTTAGGGTTATTTATATCGTTTATTTCTATCCAACTAAAATTAAGGAAAGACACAGAAGTAATTCCAGCGATGAATATTCAAAATATTAATTTTTTATACTTGTGTCAATGATCAGTGTGAATTTCTAAAGGTGGAAGTTAACTTAATCCAAGACTCATTTTTCTGATTTATTTCATTAGATTATTTTGCGTTAGTTAATTATTAGTTTATTTTCACCAACAACACTCAAAACCCCCCAATATGATTCACAAAACATAAAAATATTAATGATTATTTTCTGTGGGATCGACTCTTGTTTGCACTACTACATAAATATTTTTCGTACTAAGGTTTTAATTTTGGTTGCATGCGACAACACACCACTATCGCACCAACCTATTGCGGCTTGTATTAAAATTAAGTGGGGGCATTTATGTAATATCCTCACCCTGTCGCAACAACTTGTATTGGCAGGGTTTTAATTAATTGTAGGGGTAACAAATTTTGGAGGGCATCATAGTCTTTAGTCCTGTCGCGACAAGGTACTTCCTCCGTTCTTAAAAGATTGTCGTTTTAGAAGAAAAAATTTATTCCAATTTATTTGTCATTTTCAACTTTATAGAAGAATAAATTATTTATTTTTCTATATCACCCCTACTCTTATTGTCCCAAGAAATTTTCTCCCTTATATTAATAGTTTTCAACTTTCCATAAAGGGGTAGTGATGGAATTTCAAATAAATTTTAATTATTAAATGATAGTATTAAAAACTTTAAACTAGTACTCCATCCATTCTGAAAAGATTTTCGTTTTAGGAAGTAATTTTTGTTCCAAAAAGATTGTCGTTTTGAGTTTATCAGTACACATTAGCTATTTTTTTTCCTACTTTACCCTTATTTAAAGTTTTCTCCTATTTAAAGCTTTCTTCCCTTCCCAATGATTCTTATTCCATTCAATGCTATAATCCAAGTAGTAATTGGTTGAATTGAATAAAAAACATTGGGAATGGAATAATTGGTTGAGACAATTAATAAGGGTAGTATAATATTTTCACTAGGTATTAATTTTATTCCTTAATATGTGTGCATTAACCTTAAACGACAATCTTTTAGGAACAGAGGGAGTAATTTTTAAGAAACGGAGATAATTTTTTGTTGTCGCAAGAGTTTGTGCCGACATACTGGATACTGAGTGAGTTTAATAAAGATCATTCATTATTTAAATTAATGGTTAGGATTATAATTGTATTTAGGATTATAATTGCTGTAATAGTGTGTATAACAACGAGTTGATGTAATAGTGTCTATATACTTCCTTCGTCCCTAATTATTTGACGTTTTAGAGTTTTTCATTTGTCTTTAATTATTTGATGTTTGTTCAAATCTTGGAGAACTAATGACAATTTTTCCAAAATTATCCCTAATTACTCTACCTATTTTTTGATACTTTAAACTCTTTCTCTCTCCTTATCCCAACAAAACTCTTCTTATTCATGTGACGCCCTCGAATCCGGGTCCCCTAACCCCAGTTCGGTCATCACGATAAAATACAAACATCCACCTCAAAACAATATACGATAACAAAAATGCGGAATATAATAAACGTACGTCGTTAATTCAAAAGGTGTTACTAGTCCCAAGATTCGATAACCTTAATACAATCTTTCCAAACATACCCTATAATCATACTTAGGGTTCATATTACATAACAGTAATTTAAATTAAGCATAAGATAAATTTCGCTCGGCGACTATCCTACACCTTTCCTTTTTCCTTGTCCTTTCACGAGGTCTAAGGCTTAGGTTGCAATATAATTCATGATATAGCAAGGATGAGCAACAAGTTTGCTCCACAAGTTTAAATACAACAATAAGGATATATCATGATGAATGGAAAATATCTGCCAATGAATTCAACAATATGAATATCTGAAGGATTCAACAATATGAATATTAGAAGCAAAGATAATGATTGCTTTTAGAATAACTGCTAGTCAAGTAGACTTTTAACTATAACACTCCATTGAAATCAATAGCTAATTGACCCTTTGGTTACTGCTACTGTGATAACCCGAGATTTCGAATAATTAAAATTTTACGAATAAATTTTTTTTTATTAATATTAATGTTAATTAATAATATTGTGTTGTGTAACTGTGATACAAGTTTGGAGAATGAGTCAATTTATGTATTGACTAATAAAATCATATTAGAGTTGTGCTTAACAGCTTTACAAACCCTAATCCTAATTTTTGGATAGGGATTCGGAAGAAAATATAATTAAAATAATTATATTGATGAGAATGTGTTTGTACTGTACGTTGATAATGATCAATGATTGATCGGATAAGGTTTAAAATTAATAAACCCTAATAAGAGATTAGAAACCCTAATCTCAAGATTAAAAACCCTAACGCATAATTAAAAACCCTAATCGAAAGCCGAGAAAACCTAATTTCATATTCGGGAATCCTAAAACCCTAATTAGGAAACCCTAATCCTAATTAGTGAGCTTAATGTGTTTAGTAAATGTTAAATTGATTAGGAAACCCTAATTGTAATTTAGAATTTTTAATTTTTCTAACTAAAACTCTAATTTCATATTCGAAAAAAATCTAAACCCTAATTAAGAAACCCTAATCCTAATTAGCAAGCCTAAAGTGATTAGTATATGTTATTATAATTAGGAAACCCTAATTATATTTTAGAAATATTAATTTCTATTTAAAACCCTAATTTTAATTTAGAAATCTATTTTTTATCTTTTTAGAAACCCTAAATAGAAAATTCTAAAATTGGGATTTGTAAAACCTAAGGGTTTGAACCTTAGGGTTAAACCCTAAGGGTTTGGACAATGTCAATTATGCCATTAAATATATAATGCTAACGACAAAAATGCCCTTTTTCATTTTCTTTAATTAGTAACTTGTAAAAATGGCCAAGAGCTTTAGTGGTTCACCAACTCTTGACTTTGTGGCATAAAAATCTCAGCAACTCAGCCTAGCTCAGCAGCAATCTAAGCAACATACATTGCATCATGAGATATAATAGATTTGAGAGAGAGAAAGTTAATAACTTAGCTCATTTTTCTTGCAAGCTCTCAACAACTCTTTCTCTCTCCTAACTTCCGAAAATACTAAGTTTCTCAGTCCCTAAAACACTTCATAAATCATCAAGATCAGTTTAGTAGAGCCAAGATCTAAGCTTCTTCAAAGAGAAAGGTATAAAGCCCTAGACCCTTTTGATCTTGTATGCTAAGTCAACTTTTATGTTTATTTGTTTAGATGTTTGCTAGAAGGTGTTTTATGATGATCTATTGTCATATACCATAGATCCATAGCATCAAATGTCTTTAAAATTGAGTTTTTTTCAAAACTATCAAGAACATGATTTGTGGTCTGACAAGCTAATGTCAGGAGCCACAGATCCGTGTCTGTTTTTGATTTTGCTTGTTTTATGTTTTGGATCGGTTGTATGCCATAAGGACTGTAATCTGGAAGTTAAATCACAACCATTACATGTTGATATGTAATTGTTCCTTATCATGTGTATTACCTATTTCGACCATGAGAACAACGAACAAATGACCAGAACAAATAGATAATGGAGCTAGAAAAGACCTACTCAAGCTGCCTGGGTTTCTGGGTTACCCAGAAAACCCAGGTGCGTTCTGACAGTGATTTGGAGGAGCTAGATCTTCATAGTGTAATGCGATAAGACTCTGGTGGTGATTGATAGTTGTATTCCTACATGTGTACTACAAGATTTAAACCTAAGTTAGCCCAGAACATGATTATACAAAGAATTATAAGCTGGTCAAACCATGACCCTTGTCAAGCCAGATCGCCGGTGTTCTTGAGCTCAAGAACCCCAATGTGGACGCTAAGTGTCGCATTTATAGGCCATTAATGACGGATTAATTAATTTATTTTACGATTTTTAGGTAATTAATTAAAATAGAAATTAAATTATAAAAATTATTAAAAATGGTTTTAAAATTATTTTAAATTATGAAAAATAATTTTGACCAATTAGAATATTTTTCTTTAATATTTATAATTATTTAAATATTAGAGTTATTTAATTTATTTAATTAGTGTATTAAATAAATTAGAGAAAAATAATTTAATATTATGAAAAATCATTTAAAATAAGAATAAAGTATTTAAAAATATTTTGAGTTATAAAATGTGACTTTTAATATTTTTGGAGAATTTTCATTAATAAATTAATATTAATGATATTAGATTTATTTAATTAATAAATTAAATAAATAAATAAGATAAAATGATTTTAATGATTTAAAAATCATTTTAAATGAGAATAAAGTGATAGAAAAATATTTAGAATTATAAAATATTATTTTAAATATTTTTGGAGAACTCTCATTAATAAATTAATATTAATGATATTGGATTTATTTAATTATTAGATTAAATAAATAAATTAAAAATGATTTTATTGATTTAAAAATCATTTAAAAATGAGAAAAATGTTTTAAAAATATTTTGAGTTATAATAAATGACTTTTACTATTTTGATAATAATTTCATTAATATTTAAATATTAATGGTGATGATTTAAAAATGATTTTAATTACTTTAAAAATCATTTAAGTAGAATATTGATGATTTAAAATATTTTAAGTTATTAAAAATAACTTAAATATTTTGACAAGTATGTTATTAATATTTTTATATTATTAAGTATTAATAATAATAAGATTATTTGATAATTAAATCATTTAAAAATGATTTAAGTGTTTGAAAAATTATTATAAATTAATAATTGTTTATAAATTATTAAAAGCTTCCGAAAAATATTATAAACGATATTTGACTTATCTAAAATAATATTGAAGCTTAGAGACCAAGTTTAATTGACAATCAATGTGTTAATTGTCGGATAGGGTGACCAGAACACCGAGAATAGACCGAAGTCCAACTAGACCGAAAGAGTTAGACTTGATAAGTGTTTATATAGGCTATAAACACTGATGTGGCTATGTGGTAATGTGTCTAGGAGAAGTTTAGCTGTGAATCACAGTGTTACGTGTTATAAATTCTTGTGCAAATTGTGAGACCGATATTATTGGTTATAGGTCTTACGAACGCAGATAAGTTTATTGTGTAGCTGTAATCAACGTGGAAGGCAAGTTTCCTAACTCAACCTTGAGTTATATTCATTCAATTATTATAATGGTTAATTATTGCTAATTATACCATGTCCAGGGAATTTATTGTTGATTATTCACAGTTAGTGCATGATTAATAATTCAAATTAAATTACTGATTTGGAGAATAAACATTTGTAGAATAACTGTTGTTGGATATTCATATTCGTGGAAGATAGAATTGACAGTACAGATAATTCATGTTTATTGTCAAATTATGTTGAGAAATGTCTTAGCTAATTATTCTGGCTAGACGAACATTTGTTAGAACTTGATAGATTCGAGAAGAGAATTCAATTGTTATTGGTAGATCGATGCCAATTATTTCGGCTAGATCGATAAGTAAATAGAAATTGAAATCATTAAATTTCGTTGTTAAATCAAATCTTGATTCTGAGACTGAGAAGAACAACCTTTTATATAAAGGAAACATTTTTAAGTCGTATATTCGACCATTGTGCGCGACCTAAGTATTATGCATAATATAGGGTACAAGGAGTTGGCCGGCTCTAAGTACTTGCAGAGGGGTATAATTTAATCTTTATGGTTATCTGATACTCCTGCGTATATATTAAAGTAAATCTTTGATAGATACCCGAGAAAGTAGAAGTTCTAGATCCAATGGATCGCTCAGCATAAATCTGGAAAACATTCCACTTTGTAATTGCGTAGAATTGATTCTTGATTATTCATTAGAATATTGCAGAAACTTTTAAAGCGTTGTACTCTTTCATTATCAGATTATTGCATTGCCTAGAATACAAGAAGACTTGTTATTGATTAACGATTTGTTCAGCTATTTCAAAGTTCACCGAACTTTGGTTTCATTCTTTCAAAATAGATATAGTGCTCTTATTGATTCGTATACATTTATTGTATGTCTTAACTTGCGGGGCAAACTTGTTGCTCACCCTTGCTATATATAAAACATTTCAGTTAAAATCGAAGAGGCCAACGGATCGAAGAAGAACAAAGGCAGAGGCAAGATGCTGGAGTAGTATAATGAACAATATTATTATTATGTTGTATTGTATTGTAAACCCTTTTTGTTTATCTAAGGGGTATATTTGTAATTTTAAGGTTAGCAAACCTGGGACTTATGTATTAACAACTTATGTTAATGAGTTATGTATTCCTATTTATATTTAAATGGGTAGTTAGATGTTATTATATTGTGGATCGTGAACACCAAACTCGGGGGTCAGGCAACCTGAATTTGGGGGTGTCACAGGTTGGTATCAAAGCTGTAGTGACATGGGTGTCACCAGTTAGTAGAAGAGCCGTAGGTTATAAACCTTAAGTGGGGTGGGGGGAAAACCCTAGGATTATAACCATACGTGAGATAGAGAAAACTCATTTAGAGTTCTAAGTGAGGGATTGCCGGATGGCATCAATAGTGAGATAAGTGAACACATAGTGTGAGAATGTTGTACTGGTAAAGTACTAATCAAGTTGTTTAAACTGATTGTAGGATGTCTGGAGAAGATCAAATGAGTGCGGAGATGCTAGCTGTTGTTGTACCAATACTAGTAGTCAAGGTGCCAGAGTAAAGTGAATCGATTGAGAAGTTGGGAGAAGATGAACCTATGGTCAATCTAGGGAGCGATCATGACGATTACCCCGAGATGTATCTGAGTGGAGATGAGGAGGTAGAGTCTGAGCAAGCTAAGATGGAGAAAGGGAATAAGACTAAAGTTGAAAAACAAGATCAGCTATCTACAGAAGTCCAGGAACTCCGAAGTAAAGCATATCTTCTAGAGGAGTTATGGTAGACAGAGCGGGCGTTACGCGAAATGACTGAAGAACGAAATGAGCTCAAGGCGCAGGTGGAAAGGATGAAGACTGAAGGTGGTGGATCGTCGGAAGGAACAATAGTGTAGCAGAAAGACAAAAAAAAGAGGAAGAGGGATAACGACAGCCCTAATTCTGAAAAGTCAAACCCGAAGAAGAAGCAAGCCTGTAGCAAGTGTGGAAAAACTCACGCGGGAGAGTACACGATGTGGAAGAACGTGTGCTTCAACTGCAAGCAGGAAAGACATATTTCTCTACATTGTCCTAAGCCGAATTTGAGGAAGTGTTTTCATGTGGGCAGACGGGTCACGGATTCAACAAGTGTCCCATCAAGAAGAAGACTGGTGAAGGGAGTGGTCGGTAGACAACCTAGATATATGTGATAGTATCTTTTGGTAGAAGTTTATGATATTAAATGTTGTAATATCAAGAACGATGTTTAAGCATATGTAAATATATATGTTTGTATGAATGAAATCTTTATCTTCTATATGAATATAAGATTAAGATTAATTTGTGTGTTCTTAAAACTCATACTTATGGTAAGTTAATGACTCATAATTATATGAAATATTTTGAACCCCTCAGCGAATGGACGCCAAAGGTCTGACTAGGATAAGTTCATACACTCATATAATTGTGGCAAGTTCTTGAACTCATAAGTGTGGTAAGTTTGATGAACTGGTAATAACTATGTATGAATGGAGAATTGCAAATTTTTGTGTAAAGTTGTGTTAATAATTCGTATATGATTTAAAAAAGTAATAATAAATGTGTTAAGTACTATATATACTATGTGCTATTTGAATAAATATGCGATTATGTGAGAATTATGTGTTGAATTCTTATTTTGTTAAGAATTTATGTAAAGAAAGATAATTAATATAAGATTTTTATTTAAATCAGATCATGCTGCCTAGACGACAAAATCAAAACCAACGAGAAGAACAGTCAGTGAATAACGAAGGAGGTCAAGCTGACCCGATGCAAAACTTGCGGATATGTTAGCCCAAGCTATGGAGAATAGAGCTCCAGCTGCAAGAGGAAGAGGGAGGAATCATCCAGCCGACAGATTGACTAACTTTAAAGACTTTAAAGTGATCTGAATTCAAAGGAACCACGGATCCGATTGAAGCCCAAACTTGGGTGAAGGAGATGGAGAAAGCATTCGTCATTGCGCGAGTGGCAGAAGAGCAGAAGACGGCTTTTGCAACTTATCTGATGAAGGGAGAAGCTAATTACTGGTGGGAGACTAACCAAGCATGAACTGGAACAGCTATAGTAACATGGACAAGATTCAAGGAACTATTCTTTAAGAACTACTTCTCACCGAGTATGCAATCCAGGATGGAAGTCAAATTCATAGAACTTAAGCAGGAGAACATATCGGTAACAGAATACACTGCCAAATTCAACGAGTTAGCAAGATTTGCACCTCATCAGGTGGACATAGAAGCGAGAAAGGCGAGAAGATTTGAGAACGGACTGAAGCCGGGGATATTCAACAAGGTAGCGGTATTGCAGATCAATACGTTCGCGGCGTTAATTGCTGAAGGAGGGAGCGAAGCTACGTCTCGATTTCCTCAAGAAAAGAAGAAGACAAATGATGGTGGAAGCAGTGGTGGTAGTAATCCAAATAAGAGGAAATGGAATGAGAATACACAGTCGGGTAATAAGACAGAAGATAATAGGAAAGGAAGGGAGCCATGTTCGAATTGTGGGAAGAACCATGTTGGAGTTTGCCTGAAGAAGAAGGGAGTTTGCTATAACTGCGGGCAAGAGGGGCACATATCGCCCAATTGTCCCAGTCCAAAGAAGATACAAGGTTGTTATGCTTGTGGATCAACTGACCATATGGTACGGAACTGTCCAAAGAGAAATGCTGAGAAGGAAAGTGTCAACAAGGGAGACCCAGTAGCGGAACCTTGGCGATTCAAGGACCTGCACAACCAGGAATACCAACGGCCCGTACATTAAACATGACGACGCATGATGCAGTGGCTACTCAGGAGGTGGTAGCAGGTAATGATTTCGCTTAATACTTAAATTACGCGAGTAATATGAGTCAGATATTTTTGTGAACTGTTTTCTCTTATAGATTCAAGTCACAGGTTAGAATTTGAAACACAAATGAATATTGTGTTAATAAAAATGAATTGATGATACAACTTAAAAAGATTGTAGAGAATAAGAAAGCGGAGATTCCGAGGACGAAATCCTTTTAAGGAGGGGTGAATGTGATAACCCGAGATTTCGAATAATTAAAATTTTACGAATAAATTTTATTTTTATTATTATTAATGTTAATTATTAATATTGTGTTGTGTAACTGTGATACGAGTTGGGAGAATGAGTCAATTTCTGTATTGACTAATAAAATTAGAGTAGAGTTGTGCTTAACAGCTTTAGAAACCCTAACCCTAATTTCTGGATAGGGATTCAGAAGAAAATATAATTCAAATAATTATATTAATGAGAATGTGTTTGTACTGTATGTTGATAATGATCAATGATTGATCGGATAAAGTTTAAAATTAATAAACCCTAATAAGAGATTAGAAACCCTAATCTCAGGATTAGAAACCCTAACGCATAATTAAAAACCCTAATCGAAAGCCGAGAAAACCTAATTTCATATTCGGGAATCCTAAAACCCTAATTAGGAAACCCTAATCCTAATTAGTGAGCTTAATGTGTTTAGTAAATGTTAAATTGATTAGGAAACCCTAATTGTAATTTAGAAATTTTAATCTTTCTAATTAAAACCCTAATTTCAAATTCGGAAAAATTTTAAACCCTAATTAGGAAACCCTAATCCTAATTAGCAAGCCTAAAGTGATTAGTATGTGTTAATATAATTAGGAAACACTAATTATATTTTAGAAATATTAATTTCTATTTAAAACACTAATTTTAATTTAGAAATCTTTTTTTTTTCTTTTTAGAAACCCTAAATAGAAAATTCTAGAATTGAGATTTGTAAAACCTAAGGGTTAGAACCTTAGGGTTAAACCCTAAGGGTTTGGATAATGTTAATTATGCCATTAAATATATAATGCTAATGACAAAAATGCCCTTTTTCATTTTCTTTAATTAGTAACTTGCAAAAATGGCCAAGAGCTTTAGTGGTTCACCAACTCTTGACTTTGTGGCATAAAAATCTTAGCAACTCAGCCTAGCTCAGCAGCAATCTAAGCAACATACATTGCATCATGAGATATAATAGATTTGAGAGAGAGAAAGTTAATAACTTAGCTCATTTTTCTTGCAGGCTCTCAACAACTCTTTCACTCTCTTAACCTCCGAAAATACTAAGTTTCTCAGTCCCTAAAACACTTCATAAATCATCAAGATTAGTTTAGTAGAGCCAAGATCTAAGCATCTTCAAAGAGAAAGGTATAAAGCCCTAAGCCCTTTTGATCTTGTATGCTAAGTCAACTTTTGTGTTTATGTGTTTAGATGTTTTCTAGAAGGTGTTTTATGATGATCTATGGTGATATACCATAGATCCATAGTATCAAATGGCTTTAAAATCGAGTTTTTTTTCAAAACTGTCAAGAACACGATTTGTGGTCTGACAAGCTAATGTCAGGAGCCACAGATCTGTGTCTGTTTTTGATTTTGCTTGTTTTATGTTTTGGATCGGTTGTATGCCATAAGGACTGTAATCTGGAAGTTAAATCACAATCATTACATGTCCAGATTTCATTTTATTGATGGTCAAATAGAGTTGACCGAGCATGACCAACACTTTTTGGGTAACCCAGAAAAGTGTGTAAACCGTATCTGACAGGTATTTCTAAGGTCTTGATCTGTCAGATGTTAAGAGATATGATGGTGTTGTTGTTATCAAGTTGTAGCCTGTTAGATGGACTTTAAACCCATGCCTTACAACCCCTTAAACAACAACTATGTTGGAGGTTGGAGATGGTCAAAGTAGCCATCCGAGACTGATTTTGGGTTTCTGGAATTACCATAAACCATAAGAACTCGCCCTCTGACATAGTTTGACCGTGCTAAATCTGGCTATTTGGATATTTTTGAACTGCTATGTTGATATGTAATTGTTCCTTGTCATGTGTATTACCTATTTCGACCATGAGAACAACGAACAAATGACCAGAACAAATAGATAATGGAGCTAGAAAAGACCTACTAAAATTTGCTCGAAGTTTACGGGTTACCCAGAAAACCCAATTGCGTTCTGACAGTGATTTGGAGGAGCCAGATCTTCATAGTGTAATGCGATAAGACTCTGGTGGTGATTAATAGTTGTATTCCTACATGTGTATTACAAGATTGAACCCTAAGTTAGCCCAGAACATGATTATACAAAGAATTATAAGTTGGTCAAGCCATAACCCTTGTCAAGTCGATTGTCAGTGTTCTTGAGCTCAAGAACACCAACAGCGACGCTAAGTGTCGCTATAGGCCATTAGCGATGGATTAATTAATTTATTTTTGATTTTTAGGTAATTAATTAAAAATAGAAATTAAATTATAAAAATTATTAAAATGGTTTTAAAAATTATTTTAAATTATGAAAATAATTTTTAACCAATTAGAATATTTTTCTTTAATATTTATAATTATATAAATATTAGAAGTATTTAATTTATTTAATTAGTGTATTAAATAAATTAGAGAAAAATGATTTAATATTATGCAAAATCATTTTAAATAAGAATAAAGTATTTAAAAACATTTTGAGTTATAAAATGTGACTTTTAATATTTTGAAGAATTTTCATTAATAAATTAATATTAATGATATTAGATTTATTTAATTAATAAATTAAATAAATAAGATAAAAATGATTTTAATGATTTAAAAATAATTTTAAATGAGAATGAAGTTTTAGAAAATATTTTGAATTATAAAATATTATTTTCAATATTTTGGAGAATTCTCATTAATAAATTAATATTAATGATATTAGATTTATTTAATTATTATATTAAATAAATGAATTAAAAATGATTTTATTCATTTAAAAATGAGAAAAATGTTTTAAAAATATTTTGAGTTATAATAAATGACTTTTAATATTTTGATAATAATTTCATTAATATTTAAATAATAATGGTGATGATTTAAAAATTATTTTAATTACTTTAAAAATCATTTAAGTAGAATATTGATGATTTAAAATATTTTAAGTTATTAAAATAACTTTAATATTTTTGACAAGTATGTTATTAATATTTTTATATTATTAAATATTAATATTAATAAGATTATTTGATAATTAAATCATTTAAAATGATTTAAGTGTTTGAAAAATTATTATAAATTAATAATTGTTTATAAATTATTAAAAGCTTAGAAAAAATATTATAAAGCGATATTTGACTTATCTAAAATAATATTGAAGCTTAGAGACCAAGTTTAATTGACAACCAATGTGTTAATTGTCGGATAGGGTGACCGAACAGAGAATGAATGAGAAGTCAAGTCCAACTGCATCAAATAGTTAGACTTGATAAGTGTTTATATAGGTCATAAACACTGATGTGGCTATGTGGTAATCTGTCTAGGAGAAGTTTGACTGTGAATCACAGTGTTACGTGTTATGAATTCTTGTGCTAATTGTGAGACCGATATTATTGGTTATAGGTCTTACGAACGCAAATAAGTTTATTGTGTAGCTGTAATCAACGCGGAAGGAAAGTTTCCTAACTCAACCTTGAGTTATATTCATTCAATTATTATAATGGTTAATTATTGCTAATTATACCATGTCCAGGGAATTTATTGTTGATTATTCGCAGTTAGTGCATGATTAATAATTCAAATTGAATTACTAATTAGGAGAATAAACATTTGTAGAATAAGCGTTGTTGGATATTCATATTAAGTAGAAGATAGAATTGATGATGATGAGATAATTCATTTATTGTCAAATTATGTTGAGAAATGTCTTAGCTAATTATTACGGCTGAAGCTAACATTTGTTAGAACTTGATAGATTCGAGAAGAGAATTCAATTGTTATTGATAGATCGATGCCAATTATTTTGGCTAGATCGATAAGTAAATAGAAATTGAAATCATTAAATTTCGTTGTTAAATCAAATCTTGATTACGAGGACCGGAAGAACAACCTTTTATATAAAGGGAATATTTTTAAGTCGTATATTCGACCATTGCGCGCGACCTAAGTATTATGCATAATATAGGGTACAAGGAGTTTGTCGGCTCTAAGTACTTGCAGAGGGGTATGATTTAATCTTTATGGTTATCTGATACTCCTACGTATGTATCAAAGTAAATCTTTGATAGATACCCGAGAAAATAGAAGTTCTAGATCCAATGGATCGCTCAGCATAAATCTGGACAACATTCCACTTTGTAATTGCATAGAATTGATTCTTGATTATTCATTAGAATATTGTAGAAACTTTGAAAGCGTTGTACTCTTTCATTATCAGATTATTGCGTTGCCTAGAATACGAAAAGACTTGTTTTTGATTAACGATTTGTTGAGCTATTCAAAGTTCACCGAACTTTGGTTTCATTCTATCAAAATAGATAGTTTGTTCCTATTGATTCGTATACATTTATTGTATGTCTTAACTTGTGGGGTAAACTTGTTGCTCACCCTTGCTATATATAAAACATTTTAGTTAGAATCGAAGAGGCCAGCGGATCGAAGAAGAACAAAGGCAAAGACAAGATGCTGGAGTAGTATGATGAACAATATTATTATTATGTTGTATTATATTGTAAACCCTTTTTGTTTATCTAAGTGGTATGTTTGTAATTTTAAGGTTAGCAAACCAGGGACATATGTATTAACAACTTATGTTAATGAGTTATATATTCCTATTTATATTTAAATGGGTAGTTAGATGTTATTATATTGTGGATCGTGAACACCAAACTCTAGGGGTCGGTAACTTGATTTGGGGTGTCATCTGACTCTGAGAATAAGTACTTGAGGGATCGACCTCGCGTACACCATGTATATGCATAAAATTTAAATATGTTCTTTGTATCTTATATTAGATACCTGGTACTCCCCTATCATAGAAAGGGGTATTCTTTTTAGTCTAAGAATCCTTACCATCAATTGGTTTGGATAGATTTTATAAAACATTATACATTTGTCTGACCGAACAAAGGTTCAAACTCTATCTAACATAGTTCAAGAATTATTGAAATTTAAATGATGTACAAGTCCAAGACTGTACGAACTCAAGTGCACTAAGTGCGAATATCAATAATATCGATGTGGAATAATTATAAAGTAATTAAACCACTTAATAGCATGCTTGGAAATAAGATTCAAGCTTAAATGAATACTTTAAATTCAACAATAACCTACTCAATACAATATGGGAAGGATAAGAAACTTTCACAACAAACAAAGTTGTGTATGTTAGGAAAACTGTAACACAATAAAATAGTGTTCAGATACTTGCTCAATATAAATTTGAGTAAAGCTAGGGAACTTGCATGTTTCCTCAGCTACAATAAAATCTAGCTTTAATTACTTGCGTTGAAACGACCTAATGTTATCAAGTTGATTTTTTCAAATAGTATGTGTAAACTAGTATGTGTTTACACTAACAACAATCAAGTCATCACATAGCATGTTACTTAACACATTATATGGCATATTGGTCATATATTACAAGGTAATGAAATTATATAAGCATGCCTTAAATTTCAAAACCAAAAATAGAATCTGGGAAAACTACGAGGATGGTGGCAATTGCTACCGGTCTGAAACTTAGGGAATGGTAGCAATTCATACTTGGCATCCATTAGCTGAACTCAAGGTTATTCTTTGCTCTCGACTTGATCCAACTCTAACATACACCTATACATACATATTAACATATATACATGCTAGAGTTTCACATAACACATGGCCAAACTTGAGTTTACTACTTCAAGTATAACTTACACATTATATGTCATTAAAACACAAAAAGGTCATGTAATCATTTGTTCCTTACAACTTGATCATTCAATACTCAATAGTCATGTTTGTATATAGACAACACATGCATACTTTACTCACATAGTTCATATGTTAGAAATTTCCCTTTTATGACTATGTGTGAATAAGTGAAAACCATACATTAACCAAACGATGTTCATGCCAATATATCTATAGGCATAATGAGTCCTAATATACATGCTTGCATGGTCATAACATACTTTACTCATTTCTTGATGACATTAGCTTCCTCATTCTAATTTTCTTTGAATTTTACACTAAGTCAATTTAGCATATACAAGGCATATTAGAATATAACTCTCATGCATTTACAACATATAATAAGGTCACATATACATGCTCAAATAGTCAGAACTTATTAGATAAAAGTCTTCGTCAAGTTCTCTTTGAAAAGCCTTAAGTTTCTTATCTTTGAAATAGTCTTAACTTTCAATCATGTATGCTAGTGTGTTTAATCACTTTAGTCTTGCATTTCATGCCAAAATAAACCATTCACACGATGTGTTTGTGACAAAGTTCACTTTTGAAAGCACAAATCTCATTTCAAGACCACAAGTATTGTGTCAATCATTGCTATACTTGTTCACCCTATATGCATGTGCTTACATGTGCATTTCAAAGCAGTTTACAAGCTTATTCTACCATGTACTAACAAGTTAGCATGAGCGTAAATTAAGCAAACAAACATCAGTCCAGTGCAGTGCGGGCACAGTGCATTCTTATTACACCCTAAGTACAATTAGAGTAGCGACTTCGCCATTACTGCATGAGAGATAGTAGCTTGCTCTGTTCGGAAATTCAGCAACCCACCATACAAAATCCTTCTAAAAGTTATTTCTAACATAACCCAACACATTTATAAGTATGTATAACACCAGGAGACATAACCCAAACCAACTATCAACCAATACATGCTTAATTCAAGAAATCTTAACAAAACTCCACTAAGAACATAAATTGGGATTTTCATACCTTTTGAGGTAATTGAGTTGCAATACTCTCACTCCTTACAAGCTCCTTAGCAAATAAATCTCAACAATTGCAATAAGGAAGATGAAGGTCTTATTTATAGAAGATTAATTATCTAGATAATGAGATTACCTCCCAAATCAAACCAAAGAATTTCAAGAAAGCACAAGGGTTAAGAGAGAGTTGGTGAGAGTTGGTGATTCAATCATGAATCCCACTCCCCATCCACTTATTGCTCTAGATTGATGATTTTGAGATGAAGAATAGAGTAGGCTTGCTAGCTTCTTTTTTCTTTCACGTGGAAGAAATGAAATGGGACTATTATTATGTGACAAGAGAATAATTCTCAGCATTTGCACAAAATGGAATGCAATAATTGGCTAATACCATATATACCCATAATATAAACTTTGGTTATAAATTATGTATGCACAATTCATTTCACATAACATAGGTTATAATGATTTAAAAGGGCATACAATGTATTTCCCAATTACAAGATATCAAGTAGTGCACATACATATAATTCATGTACATTTTCAATTACCATGACTGTTATTATATAATAACTTAATGAAATCATTATTAATTTAACAATTGATATTATTATATGTCAATAGGGTATACATGAATGTTTACCCACACACTTCATATCATATAACAATATTATTATGCAACTCTCATGAATGCAAATAACTCTTACTATATAGTCTATATATATAATATATAGACATATAAATGTGTCACCTTGTACTATATAAAATATATAGCTAACTACCATATAATAAAGGTTTACTATATTGCACAAATTAATCAAGTAAACATATAATCATTTTATAAATTATTAATCTTTTACACATTAATTATTATTTATTCATAATAATTATTAGTTAACACATTATCAATTAATTACCCATAATTGATATCAATCAATATGTTCAACTCTTGCCACCATATTCAAATAAATTGAATATTTAATTATAAAGAATCCTATCAATTCTTGATATAAAACTCTTAGCGTTAGTCCACTAATTTAAATAACTATTAGTGACTCCCTTTAATCATTTCATAAATTCACATAATCACATAAGGTTTAAATAAACTCACAAAGCTAACTCGTTAAAATTAAATCACATATTTAATTAATAAGGAGTTTCAAATTCGTGGACGTTACATCCCTTCCCCCTTATAAAAATTCCGTCCTCGGAATTGCAAAAATAAGGTTACTCAAATAAAAATAGATAATTCGCTCTCATTTTCTCTTCTAGCTCCCACGTAGCTTCTTCTACTGCGTGGTTCCTCTAGAGAATCTTAACGGAATGGATAATCTTATTCCTCAACTTCTGTTCCTTCCTATCTAGTATTTGGACAGGAACTTCCTCGTATGATTTCTCGACTTGGATTGGTTTATAGGAGATAACGTGCGTGTAGTCTGATTTATACGGCCGCAACACTAACACATGAAACACGTTGTGAATGTGCTCAAGTTCAAGAGGTAATGCTACCTCGTACGCCACTTCACCGACTCGCCTCAAAATCTCGAATGGTCCTATGAACCTAGGGCTCAACTTGCCCTTCTTCCCAAAATGAATCTTCCCTTTCCAGGGAGATACTTTCAGAAATGCATAGCTTCCTAATTCAAAATCTCTCTTCTTGCGATGTAGGTCCGCATACTTTTTCTGGCAATCTTAAGCTGTTACTAGCCGGGCTCTTATCACCTTGATGATTTCTATCGTCTGTTGTACCAATTCTGGTCCTAATAGTCGACGTTCTCCAACTTCTTCCCAGCATAAGGGCGTTCTACACTTCTTCCCATACAGTGCTTCGTAAGGTGGCATTCCAATACTGGCGTGATAACTATTGTTATACGCGAACTCTACTAATGGAAGGTGATCCTCCCAACTACCCTTGAAGTCCATCACACAAGCTTGGAACATGTCTTCAAGTGTTTGAAGTCCTCTCACTTTGCCCATCGGTCTGCGGATGATAAGCGGTACTCATTCGCAATTGTGTCCCCATTCTTTCTTGAAGACTCTTCCAGAAGTTTGACATGAATCGCGGATCTCTATCTGATACAACAGACACTGGCACCCCATGCCCCGAGATAATTTCCTTGACATATAATTTGGCTAACTTGTCCAAACTATACTTAATCTTAATCGGCAAAAAGTGAGCTGACTTAATAAGACGGTCTACAATCACCCATATGGCGTCGTGCCCTTTTTACGTTGCCGAAAGTCCCACCACGAAGTCCATTATGATGTGCTCCCATTTCCATTCTGAAATCTCTAATGGTTGTAATAACTCGCTTGGTCGTTGGTGCTCTGCTTTGACTCTCTGAAAAGTTAGACATCTACTTAAGCATTCCGCAACCTCTCTCTTCATGTTTGGCCACCAGAAGTGGTGACTCAAATCTTGGTACATCTTTGTGCTTCCTGGGTGTATCGAATATCTCGTACTGTGCGCTTCTTGCAAAATCTCCTCTCTCAGTTCTGGTACTAACGGTACCCAAATTCTTCCTTCAAATCTTAGCAGTCCATTACTATCAAACTTAAATTTCAATTTATCCCCTTCAGTCAATCGTTTCTGGATGTTATTGCAGTCTTCGTCCTTTTCTTGTGCCTCTTTAACCTTATCCAATAAAGTTGGGCTCGCTGACACTGTAAATAATTGCTCGTTGGTCTCCATCGGATACCTAATTTCTAAGTCTAGACGTTCAAAATCTTTCACCAATTCTTCTTGAATGGTCAACTTCAACAACTTCTCTCTTCCTTTTCTGCTCAAGGCATCTGCCACTACATTTGCTTTGCCTGGATGGTACAGAATTTCACAATCATAATCTTTGATCAATTCTAACCATCGGCGTTGCCTCATGTTTAACTCCCTCTGCGTGAAGATATACTTCAGACTCTTGTGATCCGTATATATCTCACACTTCTCTCCATATAGATAATGCCTCCAGATCTTTAAGGCTAAAACTACTACTGCTAACTCCAGGTCATGAGTCGGATATCCCTTCTCATAATCATTCAGCTGACGTGATGCATACGCAATGACCCTACCGTGTTGTATCAGTACACAGCCAAGGCCCTTGTGTGATGCATCACTATACACTATAAACCCTCCTGTGTTATCCGGTAAAGCCAACACAGGTGCTTGACTAAGCCTCTTCTTCAATTCTAGGAAACTTTCCTCGCACTTCTCCGTCCAAACGAACTTAACTGTCTTTCTGGTAAGATTGGTCAACGGCGATGCTAATTTCGAAAAATCCCGAATAAATAGTATCCCGCAAATCCTAAGAAACTCCAGATTTCTGTCGGCGTCTTCGACTGCTCCCAATTGATAACCGCTTCTACCTTTGCTAGATCCACTTAAACACAATTTTTATCGATAACGTGCCCTAAAAACTGCACTCTTTGCAACCAAAATTCACACTTATAGAATTTTGCATACAACTTCTCCCTCCTTAATGTCTCCAACACTATCCGAAGATGCTCGGCGTGTTCTTCCTCCGTCTCTGAATACACTAGGATGTCATCTATGAATACGACAACAAACTTATCCAAATACTATTTGAACACTCTGTTCATCAAATCCATAAATGTTGCTGGCACATTCATCAATCCAAATGACATTACCAGAAACTCAAAGTGTCCATACTGAGTTTTGAATGTCGTCTTTGGAATGTCTTTCGACCTCACTTTCAGTTGGTGATAACCGGTTCTCAAGTCAATCTTTGAAAAGTACTTTGCCCCCTTCAACTGATCAAAAAAATCGTCTATCATGGGCAACGGGTACTTGTTCTTAATGGTGACCTTGTTCAACTCTCGGTAATCGATACAAAGTCTTAGCGACCCATCTTTCTTCTTTACAAATAAGACTGGTGCTCCCCACGGTGATACGCTCGGTTGAATGTATCCCTTATCTAATAACTCTTATAATTGAGCCATCAATTCTTTCATCTCTACTGGTGACATACGTTACGGCGCTTTGTATACCGGTGTTGTCCCTGTTGCCAAATCAATGACAAACTCAATCTCTCTATCTGGTGGCAATCCCGAAATCTCATCTAGGAAGACATCAACAAAATCCCTTACAATAGGTATCTGACTCAATTCACCTTCGACTCGTCGAGTATCAATTATGTGAGCCAAATAACCTATACAACCCTTCCTAAGCAATCTCTAAGCTTGCACCATCGTCAGACAATGAGATTGTCTCAGTGATTTACTACTATAAAATACCACCTTCGACTTATTAGAAGTCTTAAGGTGTACACACTTATTCTTACAGTCTATAACAGCTCCGTGAACCGATAACCAATCCATTCCAAGGATTACATCGAACTCCCCCAAACGAATCGGTATTAAATTCACTTTGAGCTTAAATCCTCGTAATTCAGTATAACAATTCTTATGAATGTATTCTACGGGAATAATTTCCATGTTCGCTACTTCTACGTTCATAGGGTGTTCTAATCTCTCACGGGGTAAGTCTAACTTTTTAGCAAATTCTTCGGAAACAAAAGAGCAACTAGCACCCAAATCAAATAACATGTATGCATCTATATCATTGATCGGAATGATACCTTACACCACGTCCTTAGGTTCCACCGCATCCTATACGGTCATGTTGAACGTTCGTGCCGTTGGTCTGTTGGCTTGACTGGTTGGCCCTCCAATGTTTAGCCCATTGTTGTTGTTGTTGCAATTGCCGCTAGCTACATCACCCTTTTTCTTCGGGCAGTCCTTGATTTGATGGTCTGTGGCTCCACATGAGAAACATCCCCCCTTCTGCTTATTCGGACACTGAGGATCCATGTGCCCCGGTTGTCCAAACCAATAACAAACACTCTTTCCCTTCATACACTCCCCCGAGTGACTCCTCCCATAGTTGTTGCACTTCATACTTTTCTTAGCCTCCCCTCCAGACTTATTGCCTCCAGAGGATTGGCTCTCCATCCATTTACGCTTGTTGGGGTTGCTGCCTCCGCTGCTTCCCCCTTTATGTCCTTCTTGACATGTCTTCTTTTCTTGCTTAAATCGGGCGATGGCTTCATTGCCTCCTTTGGCAATGATAGCACTTTCCAAAAGAACAAAGTAAGTCTTAATCTTTAATACAGCCACTACTTTCTGCACCCATGGTTTCAATCCTAATTCGAACCTCCTTGCCTTCCTGGCCTCTGTGTCAACTTGATGTGACGCGAATCAGGCTAACTCGTTAAATATTGTCGCGTACTCTGTGACAGACATACTACCTTGCTTCAGTTCTAGAAACTTAACCTCCATATCCTGTTGGTTATTCTTCGAGAAATAATTCTCGAGTTATAGCTCCTTAAATCTGTCCCAAGGAATAACTCCTTCGTCTACTCGGCCCTTATTGGCTTGCCACAAATAGTTAGCTTCGCCCTTCATCATGAAAGTGGCAAAACTTGTTTTCTATGTTTCGGCCACTCGTGCGACCTCAAACACCTTCTCCATTTCTTCTATCCATATCTGGGCTTCAATTGGGTCCAAGGTTCCTCAGAACTTCGGTGGTCCTACCAATTTAAAGTCCTTAAAGCTAGTCAAGTGTTGTCATGGCTGCCCTGCTACTGGTGGGGGTCTATTTTGCATTGCCTCAGTTAACAAGTTAACGAAGTTCTGCATTGGATCAGTTAAGAAACAATTAGGTTTTATGTGATATGCTATCCAAGTTAGCTTTAAGAAGTTTAAGACGTCTATCAATCATTTTTTATTTAAATAAACTACTTCAATATCACAATAAAACTCGATGGATTTCCCCAATCCATCACTTACATACTCTACTTGAGTTTTCTTACTAAGGTCATAACCTAGGTTTTGCATACCTAACATCTATAAAGTGGCTTTGATACCAACATGTGACGCCCCCGAATTCGGGTCCTCTGACCCCGATTTGATCATCTCGATAAAATACAAACATCCACCTCTAAACAGCATACGATAACAAAAATACGGAATATAATAAACGTACGTCGTTCATTCAAAAGGTGTTACTAGTCCCAAGATTCGATAACCTTAATACAATCTTTCCAAACATACCCTATAATCATACTTAGGGTTCATATTACATAATAGTAATTTAAATTAAGCATAAGATAAATTCTGCTTATGGCGACTATCCTACACCTTTCCTTTACCCTTGTCCTTTCTTGAGGTCTCGGGCTTAGCTACAATATAATTCATGATATAGCAAGGATGAGAAACAAGTTTGCTCAACAAGTTTAAATACAACAATAAGGATATATCATGATGAATGGAAAATATCTGCCAATGAATTCAACAATATGAATATATGAAGGATTCAACAATATGAATATTAGAAGAAAAGATAATGATTGCTTTTAGAATAACTGCTAGTCAAGTAGACTTTGAACTATAACACTCCAATGAAATCAATAGCTAATTAACCCTTTGGTTACTGGCTACAGAATAAGTACTTGAGGGGATCAGCCTCGCGTACACCATGTATATGCATAACATTTAAATCTGCTCTTTGTATCTTATATTAGATACCTGGTACTCCCCTATCATAGAAAGGGGTGTTCTTTTCAGTATAAGAATCCTTACCATCAATTGGTTTGGATAGCTTTTATAAAAATTCATACATTTGTCTGACCGAACAAAGGTTCAGACTCTATCTAACATAGTTCAAGAATTATTGAACTTTAAATGATGTACAAGTCCAAGACTGTACGAATTCAAGTGCACTAAGTGTGAATATCAATAAGTCATCACATAGCATGCTACTCAACACATTATATGGCATATTGGTCATATATTACAAGGTAAAGAAATCATATAAGCATGCCTTAAATTTCAGAACCAAAAACAGAATCTGGGAAAAGCAGATACCAGTAGCAATTTGCGCTTTGGTCTGGAAAGCTTAGGGACTGGTGTGACTTTCTTTGTCCCTCGCTGCACTCAAGGTTGAGTCAGCCGCTTTCTCTTGAGTTCGGTCCAACTCTAACATACACCTATACATACATATTAACATATATACATGCTAGAGTTTCACATAGCACATGACCATACTTGAGTTTACTACTTCAAGTTTAACTTACACATTATATGTCATTAAAACACAAAAAGGTCATGTAATCATTTGTGCCTTACAACTTGATCATTCAAAACTCAGTAGTCATGTTTGTATATAGACAACACATGCATACGTTACTCACATAGTTCATATTTTAGAAATTTCCCTTTTATGACTATGTGTGAATAAGTGAAAACCATACATTAACCAAACGATGTTCATGCCAATATATCTATAGGCATAATGAGTCCTAATATACATGCTTGCATGATCATAACGTACTTTACTCATTTCTTGATGACATTAGCTTCCTCATTCTAATTTTCTTTGAATTTTACACTAAGTCAATTTAGCATATACAAGGCATATTAGCATATAACTCTCATGCTTTTACAACATATAATAAGGTCACATATGCATGCTCAAATAGTCGGAACTTATTAGATAAAAGTCTTCGTCAAGTTCTCTTTGAAAAGCCTTAAGTTTCTTATCTTTGAAATAGTCTTAACTTTCAATAATGTATGCTAGTGTGTTCAATCACTGTAGTCTTTCATTTCATGTCAATATAAACCATATTATCATGTTCATAAAGTCAAAATGCTCACACGATGTGTTCGTGACAAAGTTCACTTTTGAAAGCACAAATCTCATTTCAAGACCACAAGTATTGTGTCAATCATTGCTATACTTGTTCACCCTATATGCATGTGCTTACATGTGCATTTTAAAGTAGTTTACAATCTTGTTCTACCATGTACTAACAAGTTAGCATGAACAGAAATTAAACAGCAAACATCGATTACAGTGCAGTGGCTGGATTGTTGCTACCGCTTACCTACCTAGTATAATTTAGGTATGGTTGCTACGTACTGCATAAAAGACAATAGCTTGCTTTGTTCGGCAGTTCAGCAACCCATCATAAAAAATCATTCTAAAAATTATTTCTAACATAACCCAACACATTTATAAGTATGTATAACACCAAGAGACATAACCCAAACCAACTATCAACCAATACATGCTTAATTCAAGAAATCTTAACAAAACTCCACTAAGAACATAAATTGGGATTTTCATACCTTTTAAGGTAATTGAGTTGCAATACTCTCAGTCCTTACAAGCTCCTTAGCAAATAAATCTCAGCAATTGCAATAAGGAAGATGAAGGTCTTATTTATAGAAGATTGATTATCTAGATAATCGGATTACCTCCTAAATCAAACCAAAGAATTTCAAGAATGCATAAGGGTTAAGAGAGAGTTGGTGATTCAATCAT
The DNA here is from genome assembly GCA_020205605.1 of Panax ginseng. Lineage (NCBI taxonomy): Eukaryota > Viridiplantae > Streptophyta > Magnoliopsida > Apiales > Araliaceae > Panax > Panax ginseng. The sequence goes on along the minus strand of CM035146.1, from coordinate 54,237,254 downwards.
GAATCCCACTCCCCATCCACTTATTGCTCTAGATTGATGATTTTGAGATGAAGAATAGAGTAGGCTTGCTAGCTTCTTTTTGCTTTCACGTGGAAGAAATGAAATGGGACTCATATTATGGGACAAGAGAATAATTCTCAGCATTTGCACAAAATGGAATGCAACAATTGGCTAATACCATATATACCCATAATATAAACTTTGGTTATAAGTTATGTATGCACAATTCATTTCACATAACATAGGTTATAATGATTTAAAAGGGCATACAATGTATTTCCCAATTACAAGATATCAAGTAGTGCACATACATATAATTCATGTACATTTTCAATTACCATAACTGTTATTATTATAATAACTTAATGAAATCATTATTAATTTAACAATTTATATTATTATATGTCAATAGGGTATACATGAATGTTTACCCACACACTTCATATCATATAACAATATTATTATGCAACTCTCATTAATGCAAATAACTCTTACTATATAGTCTATATATATATATAATATATAGACATATAAATGTGCCACCTTGTACTATATAAAATATATAGCTAACTACCATATAATAAAGGTTAACTATATTGCACAAATTAAACAAGTAAACATATAATCATTTTATAAATTATTAATCTTTTATACATTAATTATTATTTATTCATAATAATTATTAATTAACACATTATCAATTAATTACCCATAATTGAAATCAATCAATATGTTCAACTCTTGCCACCATATTCAAATAAATTAAATATTTAATTATTAAGAATCCTATTAATTCTTGATATCAAACTCTTAGGGTTAGTCCACTAATTTAAATAACTATTAGTGACTCCTTTTAATCATTTCATAAATTCACATAACCACATAAGGTTTAAATAAACTCACAAAGCTAACTCATTAAAATTAAATCACATATTTAATTAATAAGGAGTTTCAAATTCGTGGAAGTTACAATTCCAACAAAAGATTTAAGGGTGTTATAGACAATTGAGTACTATATTTAATGCTTTCTAATTATTATCTTAATTCTTGTGTCCACCTCTAAAACGTCAAATAACTAGGGACGGAGAGAGTATTTGGATGATGTTTTTTTAGAATTGTACTTAGGTGGTGTTTGATAAAACTGAGTGTTAAGACCTGAACAGTTTAGATGTCTGAATAATATAGAGCATCTAAATAGAATTATGTCTGAATGAAAAAATGTTGTTTGATAATTTTTTTCTTCAAAATGTCTGAATAACAATATTTTACCATTTCAACCCTAAAAAATATATATATAAACATATCAAGTAAACATAGGTACTTTAACATACAATTACATATATGGCTATATAAACATATCAAGTAAACATAGGTAATTTTTTGGCAGTCATAATATACACGGACAAAACAAGAGCTTCAAGATCTGCATTTCTATGTATATAATGAGATACATACCGGCATGGATCGCAAGGCTCCCATCGGAGCTCAAAAATGAGGGATATTTTACATCGGTCAAAACCTCAAGCTGTACATGTAAGACCCCAACTTTTATGAATAAAAATGAATTTTCTATAAATATCATTTTTGAATATTATGGAATAAATTTGATATAATGTTATAGTTGTGGGTAATATTTATAAATTTTGCAAAGTACGCAAGTTGTTATATAATATTCGTTTGGTTGGGGAATATTCGTTTTAACAGGGAATATTCGTACGACGGCACAATCATTGGTGGACCCCACAACGGAATTATTGTTGGATTGAGAAAACGACAAAAATATCTTTTTATGAAAATAACGGTGAAAGTTTTACCGTTAACTGTTGAAACACCCGGTGTTAAAAGTACAGTAATACGTGTGGTTGCATAGTAGCACACGGTATTGATTATTGATGCTTACGTGAGAAGTCACCTAGTTTTATTCAATTATTGCTACAGTAATTGTTGCATAGTATCTCACGTTATTTGATTCAATTAATGTCAATATTTTATATATTATTAAATCAATAATTGAGACGACAAAGTTATTAATATTATTATTTGCAATATTAACGATGTATAGAAGTTCTGTCAAGTAGAGGTTTGGTCACCTAATCAATTTACCAATGGGGAGAAATCCTTATTGAAAGCCCTCTTTCACAGGAACGACACAGTCGATTAATATTGCGAATTATAATAATGATGATAAATGTTGTTAAAATATTGAAGGGATTTTTTTTTATGAAGTATCTATTATAAATTTTGCTTATTTTATGGACCCCCATTTACAAACTTTTCAAAATAATCGGTAGAAATTATTCTGTGTATATATAGTGGTGGGTCAGGTGGAGGCCACATGTTGGTGGAATGATGAAATTTGCTAGGAGGTTGTTTTTCAAAAGTGATTCACGGGAAAGAGGACATATTGTTATTATATATATATAAGGTCTTTGGAGTATATATATATATATATATATATATATATATATATATATATATATATATATATATATAAATGGTTTACATGTATATATATATATAATGATAAAGTGGTGATTGGGTGGAAAATCACGGGAATGCATCCCGTGAGTTTTTTTTTTTAACAGATGTTATATATATATAATATATTTTATTTTAAAAGATTTTGTTTTATTAGAATATTTTATTAAATCAATCTGGACCGTCCGTTTAAAAGTAAATCAATCTGGACCGTTCATGAATTAGTTACTATGCAGTTCATTCTTCTATAAATAGAAGCTCATTCCTTCATTATTTCTTACGAATTCACTGCAACTCTAGAGAGAGAAATTATAGAGAAACTATAGAAAAGTATTCTGCTACTTCCCTACTCTTATATTCAGTTTCTTTTACGGTAAGGGGTATTATTTCTTTTGTATTCATGAAGATAACTTATGTTATTCCATTATTTATTATTCGGTTGGAATAACCTCTATACGCGGGCTACCCTATACTTAGTGAAATTCTTACATTATTCCATTCGTTATTATTCATTTGAATATATATCATGCAATGCTTTTACACCTGGGACTGATTCCGTCTTTATTATTCATTGGAATATCATATACGTGTGTTTTACGTCGTACTGATTCTGTCTTTATTATTACATTGGAATATCACATGCATGCATTTTACGGGACTGGTTCCATTAATTATTATTCATTGGAATAACTTGCTGTATGATCTATCGCATGCCTGGTGATTTCTTTTGTTATTCCATTCCTTATTATACTCAGTTGGTTAAAGTGTTGACTTCTATACTCCATGAAATTAGTGGAATATTCTTGATATTTGCGCTTCATCCAGTATCTTTTCATGGAAATATTCTTCTAAGCATTCTTGAATTTTACTGCACAAAGAAGTATCATGTTGACAATTTGGACGTTAATAATTCCTGGATAAAATAATTCTTGAACTTGTTTTATTGAATTCTTATATCATTGTCATCATCCTCATGTTTATATTTTGTTGAAAGTCATTTGTGGGCTTTGTAGTGCATAGATGGACTTGGTATGATTATGACCGAGGATTATTGATTGTAATCATGGCCGTAATGTTACAAATGATGTGGTAAAAGTCATCATTGGCCCGTAGTGCATTGATGGACAGTTGTTGGCATGATCATGACCATTAATGAATACACAAATATTCTTGGCCCGTAGTGCATAGATAATTGTGGTCGTGATACTAAAGAATATCCTTGGCCATAGTGCAGGGGTGATTCGATGATGTGGATTATTTATTAAACTGAGTCTCAGCGATAAAAGTGATGAAAAACCTTTTAAATCATAAAAGATAGTAGATTTTATTTTCTACTTGACTCTTTTAATGGATTGCTTATTCCGCTGCAGTTAAACTTGATGTCTATTATATTTTATCAGTTTAACATTGTTGAAGACTAATGATAATTTATTCTGCATTATCTTAGTCATAATATTTCTTACTGGGCTAGTTGAGCTCACCCTTTCTTTCTTCATCTCTTCGGAAATGAGAATATAGCTGGGACGAGTCGGGGAACGGAGTGATGGTCCAGAGGATAGCATTAGTAGTCCACACTATTCTGTGAAATAGTTTGTTAATAAATGTATTGAGAACTTATTTTGAGTTTTAATACTGTCTAGAAGACAATGTTTATATTGAAACTCAAAGCTTATGTTGTATATTTAAAGATTGTATTTGTATTCTGTACCATGTATTTGGCGACTCAGAATAGGTGATGTATACCTATTTTGGGGGCGTCACAGTTGGTATCAGAGCTTAGGGATATGATCCCTGGCTAAGATGAGAAAATAGAACTAGGAGGGGAGAGACGGAGAATTCCTTCACTAGTATGACCTATGTGAGACCCCGAATTTTATGAAATAAAAGTATTCAATTTTTCTATTTTGGTAAATAGTTAAATTGATAAAAGTATAAAGTTAAGGATAATATTAAAATTTTTATTTTTGCAAAGTACGCAAGTTGTTATATAATATTCGTTGTGTCGAGGAATATTCGATTAGTCGGGAAATATTCTTTTTGTCGGGGAATATCCGTACGACGGTACAATCATTGGTGGACCCCACAACGGAATTATTGTCGGATTGAGAAAACGACAAAAATATTTTATTGAAAATAACGGCGGAAGTTTTACCATTAATACTGTTGAACTACTCGGTAGTAAAAGTACAGTAATACGTGTGGTTGCATAGTAGCACACAGTATTGATTATTGATGCTTATGTGATAAGTCACTTAGTTTTGTTTTATTGGTATTATTAATGTAATAAAATAGAAAATCTTTTTATATAAAATAGAATACTTTTATAAAGTTATTTTATAAATAGAATATTTTATATTCTATTATGCATAGTGTATGCATAGTATTTTGCATAGTAAAATCTTTTTATATAAAACAGAATACTTTTATAAAGTTATCTGTTTTATTAGAAATAATTAGAATATATTATATTTTATTATGTAGAGTATTTGCATAGTGCCTATTTAGTGTTTGCATAGTAAAATCTTTTATAAAGTTATTCGTTTTATTAGATTATAAATAGAATATATTATATTTTATTTAAAAGATTTTGCTTTAAATATGGACCATCAGATTAAAGTAAATCAATCTGGACCGTTCATGCGTTAGTTACTATGCAGTCCATTTTTCTATAAATAGAAGCTCATTCCTTCATTATTTCTTAAGAATTCACTGAAACTCTAGAGAGAGAAATTATAGAGAAGCTATAAAAAAATATTCTACTACTTCCCTACTCTTATATTCAGTTTCTTTTACGGTAAGGGATATTATTTGTTGTACTCTTTAGGGGTATTTCTTCTTTCTTATTGGTGAAATTCTTTTGTTATTCCATTATTTATTATTTTGTTGGAATAACTTGTATACGCGGGATACCCTATACTTGGTGAAATTCTTCTGTTATTCCGTTCTTTATTATTCTATTAGAATATCCTGTCGGTACGTATTACGCCTGACCTGGTTCCATTATTTATTATTTCGTTCTTTATTATTCTATCGGAATATCCTGTCTATGCATTTACGCCGGACCTGGTTCCATTATTTATTATTCTGTCGGAATATCCTGTCTGTGCGTTTACGCCGGACCTTGTTCCATTATTTATTATGTTGTTGGGAATAACCTGTCGATGCAGTTTATCGCACGCATGGTGAATCCTTCTATTATTCCATTCTTTATTATTCTATTGGAATAACATGTCTATGTGGATTATCGCATGCATGGTGAATGATCCTTCGTATTCATACGAATAGTATTTTCATTAAAAAGGGGTTTCTTCCAGGGGCAGATTCGTAATTTTTCTGATCCTCAAAAATTCTGGAAAAATTTGAAATGATAATTTGATGAGTTTTCTAGATTGTGTCCAAAAATGGCAATTTTTGGATGTATAGATTAAGAGTTATGGATTTTATGGGAAAAGACTATTTTAAAAGTAAACTCTTATAACTCCTTGTGGTTAACTCCAAAGTTGGTAAAAATTTTATTGGGAGTACATTTATATAACAGGAGTATACCCTGTAAATTTTAGAATTTTTGGACAAAAGTACAATTTATGATAAATGTCTAAATATTCGGCAGTTTTATCCATATGAAAAATAGTAAATGAATTTTAAAAATTCTGAGAGAAATATATGTTCAAGATGGGACTATATTCTGCTAAATCCTAGAAAAGAAATATTTTTGGAACTGATTTGGTATTTTTCATGAAAATGAACTAGTTATGAGTAAATGAATTAAATATGTTATGTGAAGTAATAAAATTAGAAAATAGGATTTTATGGCTTGAGAATCCTATATAGGGTATATGAAGATTTTTGATGAGGGATTTGATCATTGATGATGAAATTTTATGAGTATGGCATTTTTGAATGATTAAATACATTATTTGATAAAGTGTAAACAATTAAAATAAATTATTTATAAGTTTAAGAAATGATTAAAATATTATAATAATATTAATGATATTAGATTATGAGATTATTAAGTAATTGATAACATTCGGTTATTATTGAACGCTGGATAAATTTTATTTTAAATATTTAATATTTATCATTTATCTCATTTGATTGATTCTTATATCATTGTCATCATCTTCATACTTATATTGTGTTGAAAGTCATCTTTAGCCGTAGTGCATAGATGGACTTGGTATGATTATGACCAAGGATTATTCGGTATAATCATGACCGTAATGTTACAAATGATGTGGAAAAAGTCCTCATTGGCCCGTAGTGCATTGATGGACAGTTTTTGGTATGATTATGCTATGGATTCTCTTCGGCCAAGGGTGCAAAGATGAATTGTTTTATAGCATGATCAGGACCGTTGATAAAAACACGATTATCTTTGGCCCGTAGTGCATGGATAATTTATGGTTGTGATACTAATGAAAAAGTCCTCATTGGCCCGTAGTGCATTGATGGACAGTTTTTGGTATGATTATGGCTATGGATTCTCTTCGGCCAAGGGTGCAAAGATGAATTGTTTTATGGCATGATCAGGACCGTTGATGAAAACACTATTATCTTTGGCCCGTAGTGCATGGATAATTCGTGGTCGTGATACTAAAGAATATCCTTGGCCTGTAGTGCAGGGATGATTCGATGATGTGGATTATTTATTGAGCTGAGTCTCAACGATAAAATATTGGTTATACACTTTTAATTTGTAGAAGATAGTAGATATCATGCTCTACTTGACTCTTCTAAAATATAGTTGTATGTCTTTGGTTTGTAGTGCAAAGATGAATTGTTAATGAATATCTTTGGCCGTAGTGGAAAGATGAATTTATTAGTATGATTATGAACAAGAATTGTGATTTGGTATAACCATGATTTTTGATGTTTCAGGTGAAGATAGGTGATGAAAATTATCTTCGTCCTGGGTGCGAAGAGGAATTTAAAATCACAATTATGATTATGAGTTATTCATATGATTGTGGGACAGGGAATTGTTGATTGATGTTCTGAGGATAAAACATTATTGGTGGACTTTTAACATAGAAAAGATAATAGATCGATGGTCTATTTGACTCTTCTAATGGATTGCTCGTTCACGCAACTATGGTTGAAAAGTTTTATCATCTACCATATGTTCTAAATCGCTGATTTATTATTGATGAAAGCTATTGATAATTTAATTATCTTTAGTTATGATATTCTTTACTAGGCTAGTTGTGCTCACCCTTTCGGCTTCACAATTCCTTTCAGGTAATAAGAGTGTTCTTGTAAAGAGTGTTCTTAGGGTCGAGCGAGGGATAACAAGGGAATAGAACAATGGTCTCTAGCTGTGGAGGTTCTCCCTAAACAATATAGAAAAGTGTGTTGTATTCTATACAACATTTAGTAATTATATTTCGTGAATCAAATAGGGTGAGGTGAACCCAACTTTGGAAGGGTGTTTAGCCACTATCATACAAGATGTCTAATGACATACAACCTTGTTTTATTATAAGACAGGGTTGTGTGCATCCACTTGCTGAGTATATCTACGGGCACTACCTATATGATCTTGGAGTTTATGTAAAATATAATTTTCACAGAGAGACAACGGAGATATTTATATGTCAAGAGAAGACTCACCATTGGAAATTAGATGATAGCAATCTTCTCGTTTTTCTTTGGGGTCTATTGGATCAACCAAGGATAATTCTGTGGCCATATGATATCTATTATAAACTAGACGCATGGCCTCCCATGTACGAAGGTTTCCTTGAGCACTTCCCAAAGATTTTAATTTTTAAAACAGTTTTTGACTATACTTTTATGTAAATTACCATTGTAAGGTTGTGGTCGAGGCACCATGAGAGTTACATACATTTGTATTAAAACTCACAGTTAACTGTGGTCGTATTCTATACGACAGCTCAACAGTTATATAAATGAAGTTGTATTTGAATTTTGTATCATTTATCTGGCGACTCAGAATGGGTGATGTATACCTAATTTTGGGGGCGTCACAGTTGGTATTAGAGCTTAGGGATATGATCGCTGGCGGAGATAAGAGTCTAGAACTAGGAGGGGAGAGACGAGTTATATACTTCGGTAGTGTGTGACTTACCTAAGCTGAAATTGTTTACTTGATAAGTTGACAAATTATAATATGTCAATTGACTTTTGTTTTGAAGCTATATTCTAGAATGATATCTGAAATATGGGAGATGAGTAATGGGAAAATCATGATAGCAAGGAAATTATCGGGAAGGTACAATCTGAAAAGAAAGAAAGGTATTCTCATATCTTCGAATATCAGGTACGTACGTAAATTTTGAGGGCGAAATTTCATAAGGAGGGGTGATTGTGAGACCCCGAATTTTATGAAATCAAAGTATACAATTTTTCTATTTTGGTAAATAGTTAAATTGATAAAAGTTTAAAGTTAAGGGTAATATTTGAAATTTTTATTTTTGCAAAGTACGCAAGTTGTTATATAATATTCGTTGTGTCGGGGAATATTCGATTAGTCGGGAAATATTCTTTTTATCTTGGAATATCCGTCTGACGGTACAATCATTGGTGGACCCCACAACGGAATTATAATCGGATTGAGAAAACGACAAAAATATTTTATTGAAAATAACGGCGGAAGTTTTATCATTAATACTATTGAACTACTCGGTAGTAAAAGTACAGTAATACGCGTGGTTGCATAGTAGCACACGGTATTGATTATTGATGCTTATGTGATAAGTCACTTAGTTTTGTTTTATTGGTATTATTAATGTAATAAAATAGAAAATCTTTTTATATAAAACAGAATACTTTTATAAAGTTATTCTATAAATAGAATATATTATATTCTATTATATATAGTGTCTGCATAGTATTTTGCATAGTAAAATCTTTTATAAAGTTATTCATTTTATTAGATTATAAATAGAATATATTATTTTTTATTTAAAAGATTTTGCTTTAAATATGGACCATCGATTAAAGTAAATCAATCGAACCAGTTCATGAGTTAGTTACTATATATGGATCCATTTTTCTATAAATAGAAGCTCATTCCTTCATTATTTCTTACGAATTCACTGAAACTCTAGAGAGAGAAATTATAGAGAAGCTATAGAAAAGTATTATGCTCCTTCCCTACTCTTATATTCAATTTCTTTTACGATAAGGGATATTATTTGTTGTACTCGTTAGGGGTATTTCTTCTTTCTTATTGGTGAAATTCTTTTGTTACTCCATTATTTATTATTCTGTTGGAATAACATGTATACGCGGGATACCCTATACTTTGTGAAATTCTTCTGTTATTCCGTTCTTTATTATTCTGTTAGAATATCACCTTCGATGACGTATTACGCTTTGACTTGGTTCCATTATTTATTATTTCGTTCTTTATTATTACATCGGAATATCCCGTCTATGCATTCCTTTGGGACTGGTTCCATTATTTATTATTCGCCGGAATATCACATGCGTGCGTTCTGTGGGACCTTGTTCCATTATTTATTATTTTGTTGTGAATAAATTGTCGATGAAGTTTATCGCACGCATGGTGAATCCTTCTATTATTCCATTCTTTATTATTCTATTGGAATAACTTTTGCATATGGATTATCGCATGCATGGTGAATGATCCTTCGTATTCATACGAATAGTATATTTTCATTAAAAGGGTTTACGCCAGTAAGGTGATTCGTAATTTTTCCGACCCTCAAAACTTACGGAAAAATTTGAAATGATAATTTGATGAGTTTTCTAGATTGTGTCTAAAATGGCAATTTTTGGATGTATAGAGTAAGTGTTATGGATTTTATGGAAAAGGACTATTTTAAAAGTAAACCCTTATAACTCCTTGTGGTTAACTCCAAAATTGGTAAAACTTTTATTGGGAGTACATGTATATAATGAAGAGTATACCCTATAAATTTTGGAATTTTTGGACAAAAGTACAATTTATGATAAATGTCTAAATATTCATAGATTTTATCCATATGAAAAATAGTAAATGAATTTTAAAAATTCGAGAAAAATATATGTTCAAGATGGAACTATATTACGCTAAATCGAAAAAGAAATTTTTTGGGACCTGATTTGGTATTTTTCATGAAAATGAACTAGTTATGAGTAAATGAATTAAATATGTTATGTGAAGTAATAAAATTGGAAAATAGGATTGTATGGCTTGAGAATCCTATATAGGGTATATGCAGATTTTTGATGAGGGATTTGATCATTGATGATGAAATTTTATGAGTATGGTATTTTTGAACGATTAAATGCATTATTTGACAAAGTGTAAACAATTGAAATAAATTATTTATAAGTTTAAGAAATGATTAAAATATTGTTATAATATTAATGATATTAGATTATGAGATTATTAAGTGATTGATAACATTTGGTTATTATTGAACGCTGGATAAATTATATTATAATTGTTTAATATTTATCCTTTATCTCATTTGATTGATTCTTATATCATTGTCATCATCCTCATGCTTATATTGTGTTGAAAGTCATCTTTAGCCGTAGTGCATAGATGGACTTGGTATGATTATGACCAGGGATTATTCGGTATAATCATGACCGTAATGTTACAAATGGTGAACCCAACTTTGGAAGGGTGTTTTGCCACTATCATACAAGATGTCTAATGACATACAACCTTGTTTTATCATAAGACAGGGTTGTGCGCATCCACTTGCTGAGTATATCTACGGGCACTACCTATATGATCTTGGAGTTTATGTAAAATATAATTTTCACTGGGAGACAACGGAGATATTTATATGTCAAGAGAAGACTCTCCATTGGAAATTAGATGATAGCAATCTTCTCGTTTTTCTTTGGGGTCTATTGGGTCAACCAAGGATAATTCTGTGGCCATATGATATCTATTATAAACTAGACGCATGGCCTCCCATGTACGAAGGTTTCCTTGAGCACTTCCCAAAGATTTTAATTTTTAAAACAGTTTTTGACTATACTTTTATGTAAAGTACCATTGTAAGGTTGTGGTCGAGGCACCATGAGAGTTACATACATTTGTATTAAAACTCACGATTAATCGTGGTCGTATTCTATCTGACATGACTCAACGATTATATAAATGAAGTTGTATTTGAATTTTGTATCATGTATCTGGCGACTCAGAATGGGTGATGTATACCTAATTTTGGGGGCGTCACAGTTGGTATTAGAGCTTAGGGATATGGTCGCTGGCGGAGATAAGAGTCTAGAACTAGGAGGGAGAGGCGAGTTATATACTTGATAAGTAGTGTGTGACTTACCTAAAGTGAAATTGTTTACTTGATAAGTTGACAAATTATAATATGTCAATTGACTTTTGTTTTGAAGCTATATTCTAGAATGATATAAAATATAGGAGATGAGTAATGGGAAAATCATGATACCAAGGAAATTATCGGGAAGGTACAATCGAAAAGAAGAAAGGTATTCTCATATCTTCGAATATCAGGTACGTACGTAAATTTTGAGGGCGAAATTTCATAAGGAGGGGTGATTGTGAGACCCCGAATTTTATGAAATCAAAGTATACAATTTTTCTATTTTGGTAAATAGTTAAATTGATAAAAGTTTAAAGTTAAGGGTAATATTTGAAATTTTTATTTTTGCAAAGTACGCAAGTTGTTATATAATATTCGTTGTGTCGGGGAATATTCGATTAGTTAGGAAATATTCTTTTTATCTTGGAATATCCAAATCTGACGTGAAGACAATCATTGGTGGTCCCCTGGCGGAATTATAATCGGATTGAGAAAAGCGACAAAAATATTTTATTGAAAATAAAGGCGGAAGTTTTATCATTAATACTATTGAACTACTCGGTAGTAAAAGTACAGAAATACGATGTCTGGCATTAGTTGCATAGTAGCACACGGTATTGATTATTGATGCTTATGTGATAAGTCACTTAGTTTTGTTTTATTGGTATTATTAATGTAATAAAACAGAAAATCTTTTTATATAAAACAGAATACTTTTATAAAGTTATTCTATAAATCGAATATATTATATTCTATTATACATAGTGTCTGCATAGTATTTTGCATAGTAAAATTTTTTATAAAGTTATTCGTTTTATTAGATTATAAATAGAATATATTATATTTTATTTAAAAGATTTTGCTTTAAATATGGACCATCAGATTAAAGTAAATCAATCTGAACCGTTCATGAGTTAGTTACTATGCAGTCCATTTTTCTATAAATAGAAGCTCATTCCTTCATTATTTCTTACGAATTCACTGAAACTCTAGAGAGAGAAATTATAGAGAAGCTATAGAAAAGTATTATGCTCCTTCCCTACTCTTATATTCAGTTTCTTTTACGATAAGGGATATTATTTGTTGTACTCGTTAGGGGTATTTCTTCTTTCTTATTGGTGAAATTCTTTTGTTATTCCATTATTTATTATTCTGTTGGAATAACATGTATACGCGGGATACCCTATACTTTGTGAAATTCTTCTGTTATTCCGTTCTTTATTATTCTGTTAGAATATCCTGTCGGTACGTATTACGCCTGACTTGGTTCCATTATTTATTATTTCGTTCTTTATTATTCTGTCGGAATATCCTGTCTATGCATTTACGCCGGACCTGGTTCCATTATTTATTATTACGCCGGAATATCACATGCAATGCGTTTACTTGGGACCTTGTTCCATTATTTATTATTTTGTTGGGAATAAACTGTCGATGAAGTTTATCGCACGCATGGTGAATCCTTCTATTATTCCATTCTTTATTATTCTATTGGAATAACTTCATCATGTGGATTATCGCATGCATGGTGAATGATCCTTCGTATTCATACGAATAGTATTTTCATTAAAAGGGGTTTACGCGTTTGGCGATTATTCGTAATTTTTCTGACCCTCAAAACTTCTGGAAAAATTTGAAATGATAATTTGATGAGTTTTCTAGATTGTGTCTAAAAATGGCAATTTTTGGATGTATAGAGTAAGTGTTATGGATTTTATGGAAAAAGACTATTTTAAAAGTAAACCCTTATAACTCCTTGTGGTTAACTCCAAAATTAGTAAAAATTTTATTGGGAGTACATGTATATAACAGGAGTATACCCTATAAATTTTGGAATTTTTGGACAAAAGTACAATTTATGATAAATGTCTAAATATTCGGCAGTTTTACCCATATGAAAAATAGTAAATGAATTTTAAAAATTCTGAGAAATATATATGTTCAAGATGGGACTATATTCTGCTAAATCCCAGAAAAGAAATTTTTTTGGGACTGATTTGGTATTTTTCATGAAAATGAACTAGTTATGAGTAAATGAATTAAATATGTTATGTAAAGTAATAAAATTGGAAAATAGGATTGTATGGCTTGAGAATCCTATATAGGGTATATGCAGATTTTTGATGAGGGATTTATCATTGATGATGAAATTTTATGAGTATGGTATTTTTGAACGATTAAATGCATTATTTGATAAAGTGTAAACAATTGAAATAAATTATTTATAAGTTTAAGAAATGATTAAAATATTGTTATAATATTAATGATATTAGATTATGAGATTATTAAGTGATTGATAACATTTGGTTATTATTGAGCAATTTGGATAAATTATATTATAATTGTTTAATATTTATCCTTTATCTCATTTGATTGATTCTTATATCATTGTCATCATCCTCATGCTTATATTGTGTTGAAAGTCATCTTTAGCCGTAGTGCATAGATGGACTTGGTATGATTATGACCGAGGAATTATTCGGTATAATCATGGTAGTAATGTTACAAATGATGTGGAAAAAGTCCTCATTGGCTAGTAGTGCATTGATGGGACGATTTTTGGTATGATTATGGCTATAGATTCTCTTGACCAAGGGTGCAAAGATGAATTATTTTATAGCATGATCGGAATAGTTGATGAAAAAAACACGATTATCTTTGTCCCGTGAGTGCATGGATAATTTGTGGTTGTGATCTTAATGAAAAAAGTCATCATTGGCCGTAGTGCATTGATGGGACGATTTTGGTATGCTTATGGCTATGGACTCTCTTGCCAAGGGTGCAAAGATGAATTATTTTATGGCATGATCAGAATTTGTTGATGAAAACACGATTATCTTTGGCCCGTAGTGCATGGATAATTCGTGGTCGTGATACTTAAAGAATATCCTTGGCACGTAGTGCGAGGGGATGATTCGATGATGTGGATTATTTATTGGTGAGTCTCAAATGATAAAATATTAGTTATACACTTTTAATTTGTAGAAGATAGTAGATATCATGCTCTACTTGACTCTTCTAAAATATAGTTGTATGTCTTTGGCTTGTAGTACAAAAATGAATTGTTAATGAATATCTTTGGCCGTAGTACAAAGATGAATTTATTAGTATGATTATGAACAAGAATTGTGATTTGGTATAACCATGATTTTTGATGTTTCAGGTGAAGATAGGTGATGAAAATTATCTTCGTCCTGGGTGCGAAGAGGAATTTAAAATCACAATTATGATTATGAGTTATTCATATGATTGTGGACAGGAATTGTTGATTGATGTTACAGGGATAAAACATTATTGGTGGACTTTTAACATAGAAAAGATAATAGATCTGATGGTCTATTTGACTCTTCTAATGGATTGCTCGTTCCGCTACAACTATGGTTAAAAAGTTTTATCATCTACCATATGTTCTAAATCTCTGATTTATTATTGATGAAAGCTATTGATAATTTAATTATCTTTAGTCATGATATTCTTTCTTTGGGCTAGTTGTGCTCACCCTTTACGCTTCACAATTCCTTTCGTGTAATAAGAGTGTTGCCGTAAGAGAGTGTTGTCGAATCGGCGGGGATAATGAGGGAATAGAAATAGTGGGTCTCAGGTCATGTGGAGGTTCTCCTAAGCGGTATAGAAAAGTGTGTTGTATTCTATACAACATTTAGTATTTATATTTGGTGAATCAAATAGGGTGAGGTGAACCCAACTTTGGAAGGGTGTTTTGCCACTATCATACAAGATGTCTAATGACATATAACCTCGTGTTATCATAAGACAGGGTTGTGCGCATCCACTTGCTGAGTATATCTAAGGGCACTACCTATATGATCTTGGAGTTTATGTAAAATATAATTTTCACTTGCAGACAACGAAGATATTTATATGTCAAGAGAAGACTCACCATTGGAAAGAAGATGATAGTAATCTTCTCATTTTTTTTTGGGGTCTATTGGGTCAACCAAGGATAATTCTGTGGCCATATGATATCTATTGTAACTTAGACGCATGGACGAATGGCCTCCCATGTACGAAGGTTTCCTTGAGCACTACCCAAAGATTTTAATTTCTAAAACAGTTTTTGACTATACTTTTATGTAAAGTACCATTGTAAGGTTGTGGTCGAGGCACCATAAGATTTACATACATTTGTATTAAAACTCATAGTTAACTGTGGTCGTATTCTATACGATAGCTCAACAGTTCTATAAATGTAGTTGTATTTGAATTTTGTACCATGTATCTGGCGACTCAGAATGGGTGATGTATACCTAATTTTGGGGGCGTCACAGTTGGTATCAGAGCTTAGGGATATGGTCATTTGGCGGAGATAAGAGTCTAGAACTAGGAGGAGAGGCAGGTTATATACTTCGCTAGTGTGTGACTTACCTAAGCTGAAATTGTTTACTTGATAAGTTGACAAATTATAATATGTCAATTAACCTTTGTTTTGAAGTTATATTCTAGAATGATATCTGAAATACAGGAGATGAGTAATGGGAAAATCATGATAGCAAGGAAATTACCAGGTACGTACGTAAATTTCTAGGGCGATCATGTATTAAAACTCACAGTTAACTGTGGTCGTATTCTATACGATAGATCAACAGTTGTATAAATGAAGTTGTATTTGAATTTTGTACCATGTAACTGGCGACTCAGAATGGGTGATGTATACCTAATTTTGGGGGCGTGACAACCTACCTAAGTTTATTTGGTATTTAATTAGTCGGTCAAAGTATAGGGATAATATGTTATATGTTAATTAACCTTTGTTTTGTGGCATTATCTGAAAATGACATCCGAGAATGTTGAGAATAGCAATGGAGCACAAGATACCGTTGAATCTCCACATATCAATAATCAGGATAATGTGCATCAAGAAGGCGATAATCCTCATGCAAACAACAACACGGACCAAATGATGAATGATGGATTGTTCAGAGGCTTTATGCAATTCATGCAACATCAGGCGAGAGCAGCTCCTGTCCAAAATATAGGTGGAAAAACTAAAAACTCTCGGACGGTCACCGCTAAACAGTTCAAGGAGCTGGGACCATCAAAGTTTATTGGAGAGCCAAAACCACTTAAGGCGGAAGCATGGATAAAGTAGATCACCAAGATATTTGATGTCTTGGGATGCTCCGAGGAGCAAAAGGTTCCCTTCGCCACCTTCATGTTGCGTGAAGAAGCGATTCTTGGTGGGAAATCATAAAATGTACTGACTGGACGCACTCAAGATATCTTGGGAGAAGTTCCAAGTGTTATTCAATGACAAGTACTTTCCCGAGAGTATTCATCACATGAAAGAGGTGGAGTTTATCAAGTTGGAATAAAAAATATGGCCGAGTGTCGCAATACGAGGCTAAATTTGTGGAGTTATCCGGTTTACATCCCATTTGGTCGATAATGAAGAAGCGAATAACGCGAATGTTTTAAGAAGTTTGAAACGAGAGATAAGTCGATATCTTATTTCTCATAAAGCTGTGTTTATACTCGGATGTTGTAAATAGGGCTCTCCGATTATTGGGGCTTGATAGCGAGTCAAAGCAACCAAGAGAAAGCGGTGGCGTGACATGAAAATACCGGTGGTATCGGTTATCAAAGCGGTGACAACAAGCGTGGAGGGAATCAACATGCGAAATGGTAACCACTTGGTGGTAATCATGGCAAGAGCGGTAAAATGGATATTTCAAGAAAAGGAGATTCAACAATGATGGAAAGATGTAAGCACCAGTAACCGTGGTTAAGGAAAGAGAACGATCACTTATCATATGCTTCAAATATGGAGGGGAGGGACATATCAGTCCAAACTGCGTGATGCCATCCAAAGCGTGTTATAATTGTGGAAAGAAGGTCACCTAGCTTGGATTTTTTCGTTCACCAGAAGATAAGTTCGACTAGGATGGAGGCACCAAAGGTCGTCCACGAAAAGTCAAAGCCGATGGTGCAAGGAGAGCATTTGTTGTGACCTCCCGAAAGCAAGGAACCGAACGAGGTCATCACGGGTAAGCTTATCATAAACTCTAGCGAAGTCTATACCTTATTTGATACCTGGGTTCTACCCATTCTTTTATTTCTCCCTACTTGCGCTCAACGTTTAAATTTGACTCACGAGAAATTAGACTTTGACTTATTTGTTGAAACTCCGTTGGGAGAAACCTTCATTACATCCTTTGTTTATAAGTCTTGTTTAGTTCAAATCATTTTGCACATTACATCTATCTTATTTCTTTGAAAATACTTGCATTTGATGTGATTCTAGGGATTGATTGGTTAACTACACATCATGCAAAAATTAATTGTTTTCGTAAGATTGTTAGCTTTCATATTCCTAACCAACCTATTATGCGAATTCAAGTAACCAAACCATTAAAATCAATCACTGTCATCTCAAGCCATAAAGCTATTCGTTTATTGAAAAACGGATGTCAAGCTTTCTTAGCTCATATCACGGATCTAAACAAAAATACGTCAATTTTGAATGATATTTCTATTGTTAATGAATTTCCTGACGTATTCCCTGAAGAACTTCCTGGCCTACCCCCAGAGCGTGAAATTGAATTTTGTATCGACCTTGAACCCGGTACAAAACCCATTTCCAAAGCCCCATATCGAATGGCTCCTATTAAACTTCAGAAATTAAAGACCCAACTACAGGAATTGTTAGACATTGGCTTTATTCGTCCTAGTACTTCTCCTTGGGGTGCTCCTGTTCTATTCGTGAAGAAGAAAGATGGGAGTATGCGACTTTGTATTGATTATCGAGAGTTGAATCATGTCACCATCAAAAATAGGTACCCATTGCCACGTATTGATGACTGTTTGACCCGGTTGCAAGGAGCCAAATTCTTTTCAAAGATTGATCTTCGTTAGGATATCACCAATTGAAGATTAGAACCGATGACATTCAAAGGCGACGGCCGAGAACTTATAAGACGGGCATTATGAATTCCTAGTCATGTCATTTGGATTGACTAATGTTTCCTCACGCCTTCATGGATATGATGAACCAGAGTATTCAAGGAATATTTGGATCACTTTGTGGTCGTCTTTATTGATGACATCCTTATTTATTCCAAAAGCCGTGAAGATTATGAGCAACACTTGAGGCTGATACTCCAAAAGCTTCGTGAATACAACCTTTATGCCAAGTTGAAGAAATGAAAGTTCTGGCTTGAGGAAGTAGCATTCCTTGGGCACATGGTATCAAGTCATGGAATATCTGTTGACCCAACAAAGATTGAAGCTATTCAAATATGGGAGCAACCTAAATCAGTGACCGAAGTACGTAGCTTTCTCGGTTTAGCTGGTTATTATCGGAGATTCGTGGAAAGATTTTCTCGAATCGCTACTCCACTAACTCAGCTGACTCGAAAAGATACAAAGTTCAGTTGGAGCGAGGAATGTAAGAAGAGTTTTCAAGAACTCGAGAGAGACTCATTTCAATTTTGCTTCATTACGACAATACCATCCGGTTCGGAGGATTTGTCATCTGGTGATGCTTGAGCAAAGGGTTAGGATGTGTTCTCATGCAACATGGGAAAGTCATAGCTTATGCCTCACGATAACTCAAAGAATATGAGAGAAATTATCCTACTCATGATATAGAGTTGGCAGCTGTTGTCTTCGCACTAAAGATTTGGAGGCATTACTTGTATGGGGAGAAAGTGGAGATCTTTACGGATCATAAAAGCCTCAAATATTTCTTGACTCAAAAGGAACTCAACATGCGACAACGATGTTGGCTTGGCTGATTGAAAGATTATGATCATACCATCAATACCATCTGGAAAAGCGAATGTGGTAGGTGGCGCATTGAGTAGAAGATCATATGCAAATCTGAGTGTGATATGGTCAACGCAAAGGCCCGTTTTGTGTGACTTGCAAAGGATGGAGATAGAGTTAAAGATTCCAGGAACCCATGTGATGATGGCGAATATACGAGTAGAACCGACTTTAATTGATAAAGTTAAAGCTGCTTTCAAGCTCTGAATAGGGAGTGATGCGTATGAGGAAGAAAGTGCAAGAAGGTGCTATGCGAAGCAAGAATCGATGAAGAAGGAATACTTGAGTCAACTCCGGACTTTGTGTTTCCTAACGACCACGATTTAAAGTATAAAATCATGATGGAGGTGCACACACACCGTTTGCAATCCATCTTGGGAGTACTAAAATGTATCGTGATCTTCGTCATACATTTTGGTGGAGCAATATGAAGAGAGAGATATACCTTTGTTTATCCCAAGGTGTCTAACTTGTCGAGTCAAGTCAAGCGAGCATCAAGTACCAAAAGGTCCATTGCAACCACTTGAAATTCGGAATGGAAGTGGGAGCACATTACCATGGATTTCGATTCTTTGGTCTTCCCAAGGTTTCTCAAGGCATAGATGCAATTTGGGTCATTATTGATAGATTGACCAAGTCGCTCATTTCTTACCTATCGAGAAACTTATACACTTGAGCGTCTTGCTCGTATGTACATAAGCGAGATTGTAAAGGCGCATGGTATGCCAAGTATCCATAGTTTCTTATCGAGACCCAAGATTCACTTCACGATTTCGGGTTAGTTTGCAAAAACGCTATGAGCGCGGATTTATGATTTAGTTGACATATCATCCTCGGGACGGACGGACAATCATGAGAGGACTATTCAAACTACGGAAGATTTATTAAGACTCTATGTCCTTGACTTCAAGGGAAGTTGGGACAAGTTCTTACCATTGGTGGAGTTTTCCTATAACAACAGTTATCAAGCAAGTATTGGCATGGCTCCATTTGAGGTGTTGTATGGAAGAAAGTGTCGTTCTTCAGTATGCTGGGATGAGGTGGGTGAAGCAACGTTGTTGGGACCGGAGTATGACTACGAAAAAAGATTCAAACGATCTGGCAATGTATAAAAACCTCACAAGATCGACAAAAGAATTATGTTGATCTTCATCGAAAGGACGTGGAATTCGATATTGGAGATCATGTGTTGTTACGTGTTGTTCCATAGAAAGGAGTTACGAGATTTGGAAAGAGAGGAAAGCTCAATCCTCGATTCATTGGCCCATTTTTAATCCTTGATCGAGTAGGAACTGTGGCCTATAGACTCGCTTTACCTCCAAGTATGTCTCGTGTTCATAACGTTTTTCATATATCCATGTTAGGTAAAAATGTGAAAGACCCGAACCACATTATTGAGTTAGAACCGGACGAAATAGTGGAAGATTTAACGTATGAAGAGGTTCCTGTTAAAATCTTGGATAAGAAGGAACATATTCTACGCTCCAAGGTTATACCTCAAGTCAAAGTTTTGTGGAGAAACCACGATGTTGAGGAAATGACTTGGGAGTTAGAATCTGAAATGAAATCAAGGTATCCTTACCTCTTCGACATACCAAGTACGTATCCTAATTTCGAGGGCGAAATTTCATAAGAAGGGGAGATTGTAAGACCCCAACTTTTATGAATAAAAATGAATTTTCTATAAATATCATTTTTGAATATTATGGAATAAATTTGATATAATGTTATAGTTGTGGGTAATATTTATAAATTTTGTAAAAATCATGAAGTTGTTATATAATATTCGTTTGGTGGGAGAATATTTGTTTTAACGAGGGAATAATCGTCTGACAGCACAATCATTGGTGGACCCCATTAACAAAATTATTGTCGTATCGAGAAAGCGACAAAAATATATTTTTATGAAAATAACGGCGGAAGTTTTACCGTTAAGCTATTTGAAACACCGGTGTTAAAAGTACGATGATACGTGTGGTTGCATAGTAGCCACGGTATTGATTATTGATGCTTACGTGAGAAGTCACCAGTTTTATTCAATTATTACTACGATGAATTGTTGCATAGTATCTCACGTTATTTGATTCAATTAATGTCAATATTTTATATATTATTAAATCAATAATTGAGACGACAAAGTTATTAATATTATTATTTGCAATATTAGCGATGTATAGAAGTTACATCAAGTAGAGGTTTGGTCACCTAATTGCGGCTTGATGATGGGGAGAAATCCTTATTGGAAAGCCCCCTCTTTCACGAGGAGCGACTGGTCGATTAATATTGTGAATTATAATAATGATGATAAATGTTGTTAAAATATTGAAGGGATTTTTTTTATGAAGTATCTATTATAAATTTTGCATATTTTATGGACCCCCATTTACCCATTTTTCAAAATAATCGGTAGAAATTATTCTGTGTATATATAGCGGTGCGACAGGTGGAGGCCACATGTTGGTGGAATGATGAAATTTGCTAGGAGGTTGTTTTTCAAAAGTGATTCACAGGAAGGAGGACATATTGTTATTATATATATATATATATATATATATATATATATATATATATATATATATATGGTTTACATGTATATATATATATAATGATAAAGTGGTGATTGGGTGGAAAATCACGGGAATGCATCCGTGAGTTTTTTTTTTAACAGATGTTATATATATATAATATATTTTATTTTAAAAGATTTTGTTTTATTAGAATATTTTATTAAATCAATACTGGACCGTCTGTTTAAAAGTAAATCAATCGGATAGTTCATGAATTAGTTCTTATATGCGATTCATTCTTCTATAAATAGAAGCTCATTCCTTCATTATTTCTTACTTAATTCACTGCAACTCTAGAGAGAGAAATTATAGAGAAACTATAGAAAAGTATTCTGCTACTTCCCTACTCTTATATTCAGTTTCTTTTACGGTAAGGGGTATTATTTCTTTTGTATTCATGAAGAGAACTTCTGTTATTCTATTATTTATTATTCGGTTGGAATAACCTGTATACGCGGTGTGACGCCCCCAAAATAGGTATACATCACCCATCTTGAGTCGCCAAATACATGGTTTAGAATTCAAATACAAACTTAATTATACAACAGTCGTGTAAAATACGACAAAACATAAACTGTGAGTTTGAATACAAATATTATCATCTAGACAATATCCACACTCAATGGAGTCATCATTACATTTATTATTACACTATTTCACAGAATAGTGAGGACTACTAATGCACCATCTAGGACCATCACTCTGTTCTCCGACTAGTCCCAGCTACGTTCTCATTTCCTGAAGAGAACAGTGAAAGAAAGGGTGAGCTCAACTAGCCCAATAAGAAATATTATGACTAAGATAATGCAGAATAATTTATCGTTAGCCTTCAACAGTGTTAAACTTATAAAATATAACAAACATCAAGTTTAACTGCAGCGGAACAAGCAATCCATTAGAAGAGTCAAGTAGAAAATAAAATCTACTATCTTCTATGATTAAAAAGTTTTTCATCACTTTTATCGCTGGGACTCATCTAAAAAAATAATCTACATCATCGAATCACCCCTGCACTACGGCCAAGGATATTCTTTAGTATCACGACCACGAATTATCCATGCACTACGGCTTAAGATAATCATGTTTTCATCAACGGTCCTGATCATGCCATAAAATAATTCATCTTTGCACCCTTGGCCGAAGAGAATCCATAGCCATAATCATACCAAAAACTGTCCATCAATGCACTACGGGACAATGAGGACTTTTTCCACATCATTTGTAACATTACGGTCATGATTATACCGAATAATCCCTGGTCATAATCATACCAAGTCCATCTATGCACTACAGACCACAGATGACTTTCAACATAATATAAACATGAGGATGATGACAATGATATAAGAATTCAATAAAACAAGTTCAAGAATAAATTTTAAAGATTTATAAGTTAATTTATCCTGAACTCAATAACGTCCAAATTGTCAACATGATACTGCTTTGTGCAGTAAAATTCAAGAATGCTCAGAAGAATATTTTCATGAAAAGATACTGGATGAAGCGCAAATATTAAGGATATTCCACTAATTTCATGGAGTATAGAAGCCAAAACTTTAACCAACTGAGTATAATAAAATATATGAAACTACAAATAGATTTTCACCCGCCATGCGGTAATCCACGTATACAGATCATTTTCACAATTTAATAAAGAATGAATACAAAGAATCATTCACCAAGCATATGGTAATCCATATAGACAGGTTATTCCAACAGAATAATAAAGAATGGAATAACAGAATGATTCACCATGCGTGCGATAGATCGCATGCATGCAGTTATTCCCAACATAATAATAAATAATGGAACCAATTAAAAAGCATAAATACTGACGAGGATATTAAAGCGCGAATAATAAATAATGGAACCGGTCCGGTGTAAAAGCATACAGACGAGGATATTTCGACAAAATAATAAATAATGGAACCCAGATTAGGCGTAAAGCGCACGAACGAGGATGTTCAGCGGAATGATAAACAACGAATAATAACTTGAAATCACCGTGCATGCGGTGCTTGCATGAGCAGAGTTATTCAACATAATGATAAAGAATAGAATAACGGAAGAATTTCACCAAGTATAGGGTAGCCCACGTGTCGAGTTATTCCAACGAGAATAATAAATAATGGAATAATGAAGTTCTCTTCATGAATACAAAAGAAATAATACCCCCCACTTACAGTACAATAAATAATATCCCCTACCTTAAGAAGAAAATCTTTGGATATATGAGTAGTGAAGTAGCAGAATACTTTTTTCTTTCTCTCTATAGTTTATCTCTACAGAGTTTGGTGAATTCGTAGTAAGAAATAATGAAGGAATGAGCTTATTTATAGAAAAAATGGGTGCATAGTAACTAACTAACTCATGAGCGGTCAGATTGATTTACTTTAATCGGCAGTCCATATTTAAAAGCAAAATCTTTTAAATAAAATATAATATATTCTACTTATAATCTAATAAAGCGAATAACTTTATAAAAGATTTTTTACTATGCAAACACTATGCAAGCACTATGCATTATAAAATATAATATATTCTATTTATAATCTAATAAAACGAATAACTTTATAAAAGTATTTTGTTTTATATAAAAAGATTTTACTATGCAAAACACTATGCGGACCTTTATGCAACACTATGCATAATAGAATATAATATATTCTATTTATAGAATAACTTTATAAAAGTATTCTGTTTTATTACATTAATAATACCAATAAAACAAAACTGAGTGACTTATCACGTAAGCATCAATAATCAATATCGTGTGCTACTATGCAACCTCGCGTATTACTGTACTTTTAACACCGGGTGTTTCAACAGTTAACGGTAAAACTTCCGCCGTTATTTTCATAAAATATTTTTGTCGTTTTCTCTATCCGAAAATAATTCTGTTGTGGGGTCCACCAATGATTGTACCGTCGTACGGATATTCCCCGACTAAAAGAATATTTCCCGACCAATTGAATATTATACAATCACTTGCTTACTTTGCAAAATTTATAAATATTACCCATAACTATAACATTATATCAAATCCACACCATAATATATATAAAAAAAATTATTTCGAGAAAATTAAATCTTTATTCATAAAATCTGGGGTCTCACAAAGTTTTGTTGGTATAATTAATGTAATAATCTGAGAAAATCTTTTTATATAAAACAGAATACTTTTATAAAGTTATTCTATAAATAGAATATATTATATTCTATTATGCATAGTGTTGCATAGTATTTTGCATAGTAAAATCTTTTTATATAAAACAGAATACTTTTATAAAGTTATTCTATAATTAGAATATATTATATTTTATTATGCATAGTGTTTACATAGTGCCTGAATAGTGTTTGCATAGTAAAATCTTTTATAAAGTTATTCGCTTTATTAGATTATAAATAGAATATATTATATTTTATTTAAAAGATTTTGCTTTAAATATGGACCGTCAGATTAAAGTAAATCAATCTGGACCGTTCATAAGTTAGTTACTATGCAGTCCATTTTTCTATAAATAGAAGCTCATTCATTCATTATTTCTTACTTGAATTCTTTGAAACTCTAGAGAGAAACTATAGAGAGAAAGAAGAAAAGTGTTCTGCTACTTCACTACTTCTATATCCAGTACTCTTCTTTCAAAGGTAGGGAATATTATTTGTTGTACTCGTAAGGGGTACTCTTTCTTTCTTATTTATGAAGAGAACTTACATTATTCCATTCTTTATTATACATTGGAATAACTTTTGTATCTGTGACTACCCTATACTTGGTGAAATTCTTATATTATTCCATTCTTTATTATTACATTGGAATAACTTTTTTTTATCGCAATCTACCGCATGCATGGTGATTTACATTATTATTCCGTTATTTATTATTACATTTGGAACATCATATACGTGCTTTTACGCATGACTGGTTCCGATTAATTATTATTCTGTTGGAATAACTTTGTCATGTCATACAACCGCATGCATGGTGATTTCTTTTGTTATTCCATTCTTTATTATACTCGGTTGGTTAAAACTTTGACTTCTATACTCCATGAAATTAGTGGAATATCCTTGATATTTGCGCTTCATCCAGTATCTTTTCATGGAAATATTCTTCTGAGCATTCTTGAATTTTTGTCTACAACTGTGACGCCCCCAAAACAGGTATACATCACCCATCTTGAGTCGCTAGATATATAGTGCGAAATTCAAATACAACTTAATAATACTGTTGTAAAATGCAATCGACAAAACATAAAGCTGTGAGTTTGAATACAAATATTGTCTACTAGAGAGTATACAAACTCAAAAGGAGTCCTCATTATAATTATTATCACACTATTTCACATAATAGTGAGGACTACTAATGCAAACATCTAGGATCATCACTCTGTTCCCGACTAATCCCAGCTACGTTCTCATTTCCTGAAGAGAACAGTGAAAGAAAGGGTGAGCTCAACTAGCCCAGTAAGAAATATTATGACTAAGATAATGCAGAATAATTTATCGTTAGCCTTCATCAGTGTTAAACTGATAAAATATAATAACTATCAAGTTTAACTGCAGTGAAACAAGCAATCAATTAGAAGAGTCAAGTAGAGAATAAAATCTACTATCTTCTATGATTTAAAAGGTTTTTCATGACTTTTATCGCTGAGACTCAGCTTAATAAATAATCCACATCATCAAATCATCCATGCACTATAGGCCAAGGATATTCTTTAGTATCACGACCATGAATTATCCATGCACTACGGCTAAAGATAATCATGTTTTCATCAATGGTCCTGATCATGCCATAAAACAATTTATCTTTGCACTACGGCCAAAGAGAATCCATAGCCATAATCATACCAAAAACTGTCCATCAATGCACTACGGGCCAATGAGGACTTTTCCACATCATTTATAACATTACGGTTATGATTATACAAGAATAATCACTGTCATAATCATACCAAGTCCATCTATGCTTTCTGGGCCACAGATGAATTTAAAAAAATAAACATGAGGATGATGACAATGATATAAGAATTCAATAAAACAAGTTCAAGAATTAATTTATCTAGGAACCGATAACGTCCAAATTGTCAACATGATCTTTGCTTTTGTAGAGTAAAATTCAAGAATGCTCGGAAGAATATTTCCATGAAAAGATCTTTGGATGAAGCGCAAATATCAAGGATATTCCACTAATTTCATGGAGTATAGAAGTCAAAACTTTAACCAACCGAGTATAATAAAGAATGGAATAACAAAAGAAATCACCATGCATGCGGTACTTGCGCATAGGCGAGTTATTCAACAGAATAATAATTAACGGAACCGGTCGGTGAAATTCGCATGCAAGCGAGGATGTTCAATGAGAATAATAAATAATGGAACCAAGTCCGGCGTAAAATGCACCGACAGGATATTCCAACGGAACCAAGTCCGGCGTAAAACGCACAGACAGGATATTCTAACAGAATAATAATAAAGACGGAACCAGGTCCGGCGTAAAATGCACAGACAGAATATTCCAACAGAATAATAAAGAATTAAATAACAGAAGAATTTCACCAAGTATATGGTATTCCGCGTATACAGGTTATTCCAACAGAATAATAAAGAATGGAATAACAGAAGTTCTCTTCATAAATAAGAAAGAAAGAATACCCCTTATGAGTATAACAAATAATATTTCCTACTTTTGAAAGAAGAGTATTCCGACTGGTAGAGCGAGGATATATTCAAAAAAAACTTGTACTACGCTCAAAGCTTTCTTAAACTCTAAAGAAATACGCTCAAGATTATAGAAGAAGAATTCTCTCTATAGTTTCTCTCTCTAGAGTTTCAGTGAATTCAAAAGAAATAATGAATGAATGAGCTTCTATTTATAGAAGAATGGACTGCATAGTAACTAACTCATGAACGGTCCAGATTGATTTACTTTTAATCGGACGGTCCATATTTAAAGTAAAATCTTTTAAATAAAATATAATATATTCTATTTATAATCTAATAAAACGAATAACTTTATAAAAGTATTATGTTTTATATAAAAAGATTTTACTATACAAAACACTATGTAGACACTATGCAACACTATGCATAATAAAATATAATATATTCTATTTATAGAATAACTTTATAAAAGTATTACATTTTATATAAAAAGATTTTACTATGCAAAACACTATGCATAATAGAATATAATATATTCTATTTATAGAATAACTTTATAAAAGTATTACATTTTATATAAAAAGATTTTACTATTAAAACTTTAAACCAACGATCCATATTGATTTACTATTATAATTTCAACCAAGCATGCGAAAAATTAGCACATCTCCTCATGGAATAATATTGTACCCAAAAATGATTTAGACCGAAGAGAAATATATTTTTTGGGTGAATAGTACTTCGGGAATAGTACCCTATGAATAATATTTCGACACAAAAGTGTCCCAAATACTCGAGTGAACAATACTAGAGTGAATAATAACCGGGTATTTTATGACAACTTGTCCACTTTGAAAAATTTTCACATATCACCCTTAACTTTAAACTTTTATCAATTTAACTATTTACCAAAATAGAAAAATTGAATACTTTTATTTCATAAAATTCGTGGTCGGGCTACCCTATACTTGGTGAAATTCTTCTGTTATTCCATTCATTATTATTACATTTGGAATATCCATACAGGCATTTTCATAGGACTGATTAAAATCTTTATTATTACATTGGAATTTCACATACATGTGTTGTTTCTGTAGGACTGATTAAAATCTTTATTATTCTGTTGGATATATCTTGTGCATGCGTTTCTGGTGGGACTAGTTCCATTAATTATTATTCTATTGGAATAACTTTTGCTTGTCTGCGATCTATCGCGTATACGGTGATTTCTTTTGTTATTCCATTCCTTATTATACTCAGTTGGTTAAAGTGTTGACTTCTATACTCCATGAAATTAGTGGAATATTCTTGATATTTGCGCTTCATCCAGTATCTTTTCATGAAAATATTCTTACGAGCATTCTTGAATTTCTTTGCACAAAGAAAAGTATCATGTTGACAATTTGGACGTTAATAATTCACGGATAAAATAATTCTTGAACTTGTTTTATTGAATTCTTATATCATTGTCATCATCCTCAT
Source organism: Panax ginseng (assembly GCA_020205605.1). Lineage (NCBI taxonomy): Eukaryota > Viridiplantae > Streptophyta > Magnoliopsida > Apiales > Araliaceae > Panax > Panax ginseng. The sequence continues at coordinate 54,208,009 of CM035146.1, read as the reverse complement.
GTTTATATTTTGTTGAAAGTCATCATGGCATGTAATGCATAGATGGACTTTGTATGATTATGACTGAGGATTATTCGATTGTAATCATGGTAGTAATGTTACAAATGATGTGGTAAAAGTCCTCATTTGGCCGTAGTGCATTGATGGGACGAGTTGTTGGCATGATCATGACCATTAATGAATACACAAATATTCTTGACCGTAGTGCATAGATAATTGTGGTCGTGATACTAAAGAATATCATTGGTAGTAGTAGTGCGAGGGTGATTCGATGATGTGGATTATTTATTGTCGAGTCTCGGTGATAATGATGATGAAAAATCTTTTAAATCATAAAAGATAGTAAATTTTATTTTCTACTTGACTCTTTTAATGGATTGCTTGTTCGGCTGCGATTAAACTTGATGTCATTATATTTTATCGGTTTAACATTGTTAAAGACTAATGATAATTTATTCGCATTATCTTAGACATAATATTTCTTCTTGGGCTAGTTGAGCTCACCCTTTCTTTTCTTTATTCTCTTCAGAAATGAGAATATATATTTGGGACGAGTCGAGGGGCGGAGTGATGGTCCGAGGATAGCATTAGTAGTCCTCACTATTACGTGAAATAGTGTGTTAATAAATGTATTGAGGACTTATTTTGAGTTTTAATCATCAGAAGACAATGTTTGTATTGAAACTCACAGCTTATGTTATATATTTAAAGATTGTATTTGTATTCTGTACCATGTATTTGGCGACTCAGAATAGGTGATGTATACCTATTTTGGAGACGTCACAGTACATCACTATTATTGTTATTATTACTACAACCATTGCCGTTAATGGCCACCACCGGTAGTAGCACTAGTGGCGCTATTAATGTTGAACATGTTCCAACCATTTTCCATCTCTTTGTTGAGAGTGGAATGAATTCGGTGAGAAATGGATAATTTTTTTGTTTACAGATTTGGGAAACAAAAGTGTTGCACTGCATATGGGGGAGATCTGTTTGCCATCTTTATAAAAGAAGAAAATAAAGATATACGTACAGATATATAATCATAGAAGACAGACCGAACGAAGCATGACTCGCCACCGAGTTGAGCTTTCCGATATATCGAGCGCTTGACCTTGAAATATCCAGATGAGGAATACTGGAGAAATCGGGATTTGAACGGCACGCGAAATGGAAATGGAAAGACAATATTGTAATTTCAGAATATAAACTCATTCAGATGTGCTTCTAAATGGTTAAGCTTTAATTTTGTGTCTAACCGATTAAGAGGCAAAAAATTTTTTACCAAACATGTTATGCCTCTGAACGAATCAAAGGCACTCCAATTAAGAGGCGTTAAGAGCTAATCAAACACACCCGTAGGGGGTGTTTGATAAAAACTGAATGAATCTGAATCTGAAAGAGCTGAATCTGATTCTGAATGAGTTGAATATGAATCTGAATTAAAAAAATTATTTGATAATTGACATGTCTGAAACATCTGAATGACAAAACTTTATTATTTTACCCTTATGAAAAAAAATTCAAAATTGTTGTAAATTTATTTAATATTACTTAATATAATAGTTAATATTTTTTTAATTTTTTTTAACTTCATTCAGCTGCTTATTAACCATTCAGCTAAAAAAATCTGACTTAGTCATTCAGTTCGTCCATCTTACCGATTCAACCATTCAGACCAAAAACAAACTTATTTTGTGGATTGACCATTTAGATTCGATTCTATTAAATTTCTAAACAAACACCCCCTTAGTCTCCTGATAAAAGATACTCTCTCTGTTCCTAAAAGATTGTCGTTTTAGAAAAAAAAAATTGTTCCAAAAAGTTTGTCGTTTACAACTTTCGAGGAGAATAAATTATTTACTTTACTATATTACCTCTACCTTCTCTCATTGTCCCAATAAATTCTCTCTCTTGTATTAATAGTTTTCAATTTTCTATAAAGGGATAGTAATGGAATTTCAAACAAATTTTACTTGGTAAATAACACTTTCTTAATCCATGTGTCAAAACCTTAAACGATAATCTTTTAGGAACACCAAGGGAGTAAAACATTTTTATATTCAAGTGGCGTCACTTTCATATTGTAATGATGGGTTGACGTGGTAGTAGTACAGTTGTCAAGTGGTAGCTTGATCCAGCTGGGTGGTCCCAACTCACGAGGTCTTTGTGTCCGTAATAGCAATGGGAATAGCTGCTACTTGTTCTCTGCTAGTCGCGTTACTCTTACCTCGGATTCTACAGCATATTACCTGGGTACTATTTACTTTCTCTCTCCTCAAAAAGTCTCAAAGGCCAAACGCTGCTACACAGCTGGACTGTACATCCCCCCTACAGGCTCCAGCCTGTTCACTCTCAACGTCTATCTTTCTTTACTATCCTAAATTAATTATTTTCTGGTGCCTCTAAATATTTCAAATTTTGTGTTTGAAATTTTTACTATTGTTAAGCTTAATTTATTTTTGGAAAGTAAGATTAACTCGCAAATAATATTAGTATAGTGTGTTTAGACTTCAATAAGCGTCACACTCTATCCCTGTAAATATTGTAAAAAGGGGAAAAGGTCAAAAAAATCCCGATGTTTATCTCAATATCTCACTTGTATTTTAAATTAATTTTTTTTTAAAAAAAGACTTAACGTTATATTTTTGAATTAAGTAAGTGTATCTATAGATTAACAAAAGACAAACGAAATTAAAATATGATGACGTAAGCGAGAGCTTAAATATAAAATATATTCTAAATAAAACAATATATATCATTTAATCAAAACAAAAATACTAAAATTCAAAATAAAAAAGCATAACATATTTACATCATTTAATCAAAATAATAAAATTCAATTTATTTTGTTAACTAATCAAAACAACTAATTAAATAAAATAAGTTGTATAACATATTTACATCATTTAATCAAAATACTTAAATTACTAAAATCATAATACTAAATAATATTTTTAAAACTCCAAACTGGAGTATTATGATTATTTTAGTAATTTTAATAATAATTTTAAAATCATATCAATTTAAAAATATTATGATGTAATTTGAATTTTTTATACATTTTTAAAATATTATTACATCATCAAATTATAACATATCTTTGTTATGTATAGATTATTACATCATCAAATTATTTATATTATTTATAACATATATAGATTATGTATAGATTATTACATCATCAAATTTTTATATAGTTTAAAAATATTATTTAGTATTATGATTTTAGTAATTTAAATTTTTTATAACAATTAGTATTTAGTATTATGATTTTAGTATTTTAATGATGTAATTTAAATTTTTGTTATTTTGATTAATTAACAAAATAATTTGAATTTTAGTATTTTTAGTATTTTTTTAATTTATTTTTTTTATTTTAGTATTTTTTAAATTAGTATTTTAGTATTTTTCAAATTAGTATTTGATGTAAATATGTTATATTTTGAATTTTAGTATTTTGATTAAATGATGTAAATATGTTATACAACTTATTTTATTTAATTAGTTACCAAAATAATTTAAATTTTATTATTTTGAATAAATGATGTAAATATGTTATGCTTTTTTTTATTTTGAATTTTAGTATTTTTTTGTTTTGATTAAATGATATATATTGTTTTATTTAGAATATATTTTATATTTAAGTCTATCACGTCATCACATTTTAATTACATTTTTGTCTTTTGTTTAGCGAGAATGCGGATAGCCAAAAATGTAACGTTAAGGGTACTTTTAGAAAAAAAAAATTAGTTTAGAGTGCAAGTGGGACATTGCGATAAACATCAGAGGCTATTTTTTGACCCTTTACCCATTGTAAATATATCGGTACCTAATCAAACATATTATAAATACTTTTTTGTCAAATTAATTTTCATTTCAAGTTGAATTCGGAACATTTGTAAACTTACATTAGTAGTTTAGTACTCCCTTTCCTTCTGAAATTTTTTTATTAACGTTAATAAAAGTATATTTTTTTACCTGTTTATTTTTAAAAAATTGAGTGTTTGTTTAGTGGTAGCAGACGGTATGATAGAAACTTGTGATGATAAATTTGTGGATATTGTATTGATTTATACTAACATCCAAATAATTAAGTGAACTCATTTTGTAAAAGAAAAATAAATAAATGAAATAATTTTTGTGAAACTTAACGGGGAGAGTTACTTGGTGCAACTTCGTACTAATAATTCAATAATTAAGTGAACTCATTTTGTAAAAGAAAAATAAATAAATGAAATAATTTTTGTGAAACTTAACGAGGAGAGTATTACTTGGTGCAACTTCGTACTAATAATTCCCGTAACTCAAATGACAAAATAATACTCTTTTATTTCTTTCTTTTTTTCTTTCTTTTTTTTTAAGCAAAAAAGAAAGATAGATGAGATATAATACTTCTCATATACTATTTTCATCCTTAATTATTTGACGTTTCAGATGTGGACACAAGAAATTAAGAATTAAGATAATAATTAGAAAATATTAAATATAGTACTCAATTATTTATAATACCCTTAAATCTTTTGTTAGGATAAAGAGAGTTTTGTTGGGATAAGAGGAGAGGAAGAGTTTAAAGTATCAAAAACTAGGTAGAGTAATGAGAGGAGAGGAAGTGTTTAAAATATCAAAAACTAGGTAGAGTAATGAGGGGTAATTTTAAAAAAATTGTCATTAATTCTCCTAAATTTGAATAAACGTCAAATAATTAAAGACAAATGATAAACTCTAAAATGTCAAATAATTATAGACGGACAAATTAATACATTGTGTCTACAACAATTATGCATAACTAAAGTAACTCCTACCACATCTTGTCAATGTTGAAACTCAAGCATTCACCTCGAGGAACATAATTAAGGGGGTGTTTGTTTAGAATTGAATGGAGCTGAATCTGAATGGTTGAATCGGTCAATGCGTTTGTTTTGATCTGAATGGCTGAATCGGTAAGATAGACGAGCTAAATGGCTAAGTCAGATTTTTTGAGCTGAATGACTGAATGAGCAGCTGAATGAAGTAAAAAAAATATAAAAAATATTAACTATTATATTAAGTAATATTAATTAAATTTACAATCATTTTGAATTTTTTTAGAGGGGGTAAAATAATAAAGTTTTGTCATTCAGATGTTTCAGACATGTCAATTATCAAACATCTTTTTTCATTCAGATTCAGATTCAGCTCATTCAGATTCAGATTTATTCAGTTTTTATCAAACACCTCCTAAGACGTAATGTTATCACCACCGTGCAACAATTGTAGTAACATGAATCTTTCTTCTCCTTAAAACAATAATATGTACTGCTCCTAAAGCAACAATATTCTACGGAAGTAGTTAGTATGAAGTTTATTTTGAAGTAAGTTGGTCAATTGACCAATAAAATACTGACATACAGGCGAAATTGTATGTGTGTCAGTATTCTATTGGCCAATTGACAAACTTACCAAAAAAATAACTTCATGCTAATCGGATCAATATTCTACGTACAAAATAATAATTCATCATTACAAGTTCATTCACCATTTTAATCAATTTTAACTACTCACCATTTCAACCAAAATTATTTACTTATCACGGGATGGCTCCCATTCAAATAAACATGCGGGAAAACAAAAGTTCAATAATCTATAATTGTAATTCTATGTATGTGCACACCTAGAGGGGGGTGAATAGATGTTAAAGCTAAAAGTGATAAACGGTGAATTTTTTTTGAAATATTATGCTACAGGTTTAATTCAGACAGCTTCACATGTCTGCTTTAGTGTCTATTCTTCGTTTATTATTATCAGACAGCTAGACCTGTCCGCTTTAGTGTCTGGATTAGCGTGATGAACAAAAATGTGCAGAACGTGAATGACAATTAAAGAGATAAACAGAAGTAAAAATTACACCAAGATTTTTACGTGGTTCAGCCCCTATCTTCTAATCTAGTGGCCTAATCCACGTCCAATCCCAACTAGGATTGGAGACTCTTTTTATTAAGATTTAAACCTCAATACAAAAAATAACTCCCTGTTACAAAGACGCTTCAATTCTGATGTTGGACACCAATGCCCCCTTTGCACCTCTACAACTTGTACACCTCATTTTTATTGCTCATACCGAGACCTTTCAAGCTTCCTTCAAAGCAGACCCACTAAACTCTAGAAACTCTAGACCACAAAAGCTAACAGTTTTGTTTTTCAGATTACAATGATGGTGATTCCAATGGAATATCAACTTTCTAGCCTAAGGATAATAGAACATTGATTGCTAGAAAGACTATTAGAAAGCTATAAGAATTAAGAAGAATGAATTGTTGGGTCTACTCCATAACCTAGCATGATGAAGCTTTATATAACATGAAGGACAACGACTATATTTGTTAGCAAGAAATCAGATAATTTAAATCCCATAATTAAAGCTACAATATTGACCAACGGAACATATATCACAATTGATATACACCATGATTTTAGCAATTAAAGAGTCCAATAGATTTGGTAAAGCAATGATATAATAAGAGTCCAAATAAATTGTCATACAAAATTAGTCTAGTTGGATTCTAACAAACTGATTTAACCAAGTTATATATATATTCCTTGACAGCTATAAAGAATCCCACAATATTAGGAGTTATAAAACTATATATATCCAAACTTTATTAAAGGAGATTGATATGATTTGTTAAAGATTTGTTACTACTTGTTTTTTTAATAAATGGACATTTTAAAACCAAAACAGATTTCTTAGAAAACCAACCTTCCTTAATGAACTTCAATTCAAATCTTCTTTAATAAGCTCCAATTCAAATCTTCCTTAATAATATTATAAACTCATGCATATTAATTATAATATTATAAACCATAATCCATGCATATTTAATAATATAATAACAAATCATAAACCATACACACGTCTAATATCTTTAAATTAATCATTATTCAAAACATCATATAATCAAAAACTAACGGTAACTAAGCTGTAATAATACTCTCTTTTTTGTACTAGTACAACATTTCTTTACTTTAGCAAAAGACATAAAAACACCATTTACTTTTAAAACCACAACAAACCCTAACGCACTTCCACTCACGTGAGTAACCAAGTGCCAGCCAAAGAGTAAGAAATTAACTCGTCCATTTAATTCTTCTTAAAGAAACGCGGTAGAGCCGTTTCTCTCTTCCTATCTCTTTCTGTGCAGGTTCCCCACACCTCTTCCAAAACTAAAATCCCAAAAACTCGCTCTACTTTACTCTTACCTCCCTATAAATACCCACTTCTCCCCTATCCATTTCATCCAACAATCTCTCACTACTTTCTCTCTCTAAAATTCAACTTAATCTTTCTACTGGGCATTTTCTCTCAAATGGCTTCTTCAATTATACAAACACTTTTTGCAATAATATCCCTCTTCCATTTCACACTTGAAGCAAGAACCCTAAATGAACTATTCCATGACCCATCAAACCTCTTACAATACCATAATGGCCCACTTCTCTCCGGCAAAATCTCCGTCAATCTCATTTGGTACGGCAAATTCAAGCCGTCCCAAAGAGCCATTGTTTCCGATTTCATCACCTCACTGTCATCTTCCCCATCTCAAATCCAACCATCTGTCGGAACCTGGTGGAAGACTACAGAGAAATATTACCATCTCACAACCTCAAAAAAACACCTTTCACTCTCCCTGAATCTGGGTAAACAAATACTTGTCCCGAATTACTCCCTCGGGAAATCGCTCACTCAGCATCATATTGTGCAGCTGTCTTCAAAAGGCGAGCAAAAGAACGCCATTAACGTTGTTTTGACGGCGGCAGACGTGACCGTGGCCGGATTCTGTACCAGCCGGTGCGGGACCCATGGATCTTCTTCTTCCAAGATGGGACAAATAAAGGGTAAGAATAACAAGTTTGCTTATATCTGGGTCGGTAACCCGGAGACTCAGTGTCCGGGTTATTGCGCCTGGCCGTTTCATCAGCCTATTTACGGCCCACAGGCTTCACCCCTAGTTGCGCCCAACAATGATGTGGGCCTGGACGGGATGATTATTAATCTGGCTAGCCTATTGGCTGGGACTGCAACGAACCCGTTTGGAAACGGGTACTATCAGGGTTCGACCGGGGCTCCATTGGAGGCTGCATCTGCTTGTCCTGGGGTTTATGCTAAGGGGGCTTATCCTGGATATGCTGGGGATCTTTTGGTGGACCCTACAAGTGGGGCTAGCTATAATGCGCATGGGGCGAATGGGAGGAAATACTTGCTTCCTGCTTTGTACGATCTTTCCACTTCATCATGTTCCACTTTGGTTTAAGTAATGACAAATTTAGTATTAAGAGGGAATATACAGAAAAGCTATGTATAATGAAAAATATATAGAAAAGGAATAGTCTAATTCATTCATTTGTTTATTACTGTATGTTTTGATTATGGGGTTTAGTGATGTATAAATAGTAAATTGGCTTGGTTTGCTTTTCCAATGAAATGAGGTTATATTTTTTCATATAATTTTGGAAGATAAATTTGATTTATGTTGCCCTCAAAAACACCCCGAGTGAGTGCTACGTGTTTCTCAAATTAAAAAAATTGCGCAGTGCGCTATCGTGAATCAAAAAGTAAAAACAAAATATTTTTTTAATTAAAAAAAAGATAAATTACATGTATAAACCTCTCTTAATTTTTTCTCCTTCTACTTAATTTTCACTCATTTTTAAAATTCAAATTTAAAAAGAGAGATGCTACGTATTTGTATCACGTTTTTTATTTTTATTTTTTTAGAACATTTGTGTTGCATTTTATTTGTTGCTCAGAGCAGAGTAACAAATTTAAAATGTTGATTGGATTACATAGTGAAACCCAAACTTTTTATGTTTCGTGAGGTTTGCATCTTAAATTTAAAAATGTGTTTATTTGTATAATTAAGAGTCAGCAAAAAACGAATAAAATTGAATTACGAACCGAATTATTTTGGTTATTCGGGTATTTTTTATAATTCGGTTATATCCAATTTTATTTCTGATTTTTGAGTTTGGTTTTCAATTTCGGGTTGTTCGGTTAACCGAATACCCGAATTAGAAAAATTAATAATTAAGGTTGAAATATTAAAACAAAAATTTCATGACTCATCTCACTCTCAGACTCAAAACCCAAATCGATCTCTCAAACATAATCTAAATAGATCTCTCATTGATCTGGATACCCTCAGTCCTAAAATCTCTCAATCTCTGGCCTCTGCCCTAAGCCCCTAACCCAAAGCCCCCAAAGCCAAAACCCCAGTCCTCGTATCCTGCAATCCCAGCCCAGAAATCGCAGAAACACACTCAATTTCATTTGTACTGGCCGTTGATTGAGATGGGTTGCTCGCCGTCAAGTTATTACTGTGACAACCCGAATTTTTATAAATTATTAAAATAAAAATTTAATAATTAAAATTCTTATTATGAGGTGTTTTGAGTTTGAGTATGTATATATACGTGCTATATATGTTGAAATATGTGATCTGGTGTGAAGAGAAGTATATATTCATATATTGGGAAAGTGAGATTTAATAGTTAAGTTAACTATTGAAGAAATTAAATAAAATTGGTAATTATTTTAAATATTTATTGAATTAAATAAATATTTTAAAAATAAATAATTTATAAAATTGTGGTATAATAATTTAGTTACATGTGTATGGTAATTACGTTAAAGCAAAGGTAAACTTTATTCTTTGAAGATTTAATTTAATAAATTAATTAAATTAAATGAGTTTTTAATATTAAAAAAAATAAATCAATTAAATAAAGTGATGTTTCTATTTTATTAATTAAATTAGACATATGTAATTATTTATTAATTATAAGTATAATTATAATAAAATTATAAATATTATAATTACCATTATAAGTTATTTAAATTAATTAAGCTAAAGTCATTTAAATGAACTAAAATCAAGAGTGACAAAAGTAACTATATAATATAATGCTATTAAAATAATCTAGTATAAGGGAATTTTATGTAGCCAAACACAGCCTTATGGCTTTTGGCCTAACATAACTGATGAACGTGGGGAGTCTTCAGTTTATTTCTTAGCGTCTTTTATTTTCAAGCCAAGTACAGAGAGGGTTTAAAGAGAAGAAGAAACACAGAGATTTTAGAGAAGGAGGAATCATAGTGGTTTTGAGAGATAGTCACCATCTCTTGCTAGCATACAACTAGGGTTGAAGGTATATTTTATTTCTAATACTATGTTTTGAGTTTCTATGATTATCTTTTGTAAATTGCTTATCACATGGGATTTATACATGTATGTATATGGTGTTGTAATCTGTTAATCGTCGTTTGTGAGGGCTATTTGATGATCAAATTCGTGAGAATTGGGTTGTAGTAAAAGATTTCAAATAACAGTGTTTATGTTATAGAATATGGCTTAGAAAGTACAAAATTTTAATGGTCAATACTTGTTGTAATCTGCGAATTGGTGATGAATTATGTTAGTATGTTAAGAAACAAAAATGGCGTAGTTTAAATCGTGTTAATTGGTTAAGAAACGAATCTGTAGTGAACGAATTCGCTAAATTGTCAAAACATGAACAATTAGAATGAACATGAGTTGTAAATTCATATTAAGGTTAGTTAATATTTATGTTAGTTAATGGGTATTTGTTATGTTGTAGTTTTATGAGTTACAAACCTATAGAATCGAAAATGGACTGAATTGGATGAGTATAACTCATGTTATGATCATTGGAAGGAGTAAGGGTCTGTAATCATGAAGAGCAAAGCACGAGGGCACGTTCTGCGACTTGGGGCAGCTGTTACTGCCGCCAAGGCCAATAAAGCGATTTGCAAGACATCGATATGATTAATTTGCTTTGACCTATTTTAGTAAAATAGTCATAACGTTTTCATACGAACTCCGATTTAGGTGATTTAAGATAATCCGGAACGAGGGCGAATAGACCTAAAACATTTATTCTTTAAGGTTTTCAATTGGAGGTCGGGAACAGGGGTCAAAATGGTCATGTTTAGGACTGTTGTGTTTTCGGAGGCAATCAGAGGGCGTCAAGCATGCACGTATGCAAGTGTAGTGCTCTTGACGACAAAAGATGTTGTTTTAAGTTATAGAACATGAATATTATGAAGTATAATGATGTTTAACATTAATAAATGATATATTAGATAAGTTGGATACACATACTAAGCACACACAAGAGAGACAAAGTGGGCATGTGACCAATAAACGTCAAAACGCCATAACAAATGTTAATAAACGTAAAAAGTGTTTTAAGTAAAATGAAATGAACATTATAAGGTATGAAATGGGTTTAATATAAAACCAATAATGATTCCTATCAAGACTTAAACACTTGAATGAACTTCGAGTACGAAATATAGTGTGATATAAGTCGAAAGTTAACACAATAAAATTGAACATTGTGTATATATAATAGGAAGGGTTATGAGATGTAAAGTAAAGTTTACATTATAACTATTATGCGTTTCTATGTAACTAATAGTTAATGTGAATGATTATATAATCGTGTAGGGCACGTGAAGTGCAGATATCTGTAAGTTGTTAAATTGTTATTGGTAAACAACGATCAAGGCAAGTCTTTCAGTTCCTATTTGCTATGTGAATTTGATTGTTTTATATCTTTATTGCAAAAAGCATGATGTGTTATATATATGTTGAATGTATGAAATGTTAAAGTCAACTTATGACTACGTTGATTGAGTAAGGAACTCAATCTTTATATTTGTTATATGAACTATAAGATGTATGTTATGTTAGTCCAATGTTTATGAGATATATATTGAGCATGCTATTATGTGCTATGTGATGCATGAAAACTATTAGATTTTGCTGGGCTGTCGAGCTCAACTTTGCAAATAACCATTTTTTGAGTTAAGGATTGAAGGTAACCTTATGTCTTTACTTGAATGGCGTGAATCGAGAAATAATACACGAAGATTAATATTTTAGCTAAAGTTGTTATGTCTTAATCCGTGATTAAGATTCATGAGATGTACTAAATGTTTTATGATGTATAGTTTTATGTTGAGTTGTAAAGCTAAAGTTAGAGTTATCGATATGTAAAGGTTATCGAGTTGAGTTATTTGATATAATAATTGTGATGAAGTGAATCATGGATTATATATGTTTCAAAGACATGTAGATGATAAAGGTTTTGATTCAGGGAATTAAAGTAAGATGACAGAAAAGTTTTAATTATTCCGCATTTTATTAAGTTTAACATTGAATAATGATGTAAAATCAGAAGTTAGACGTATTATTAACGACCGAAGTCGATAATTAAATTGTATGAATTTTGGGGTCGTTACAGTTGGTATCAAAGCTGTCGGTTATAAACCTTAGGTAAGAGCCCTACCGAGCAGGTGGGATGCCAAGACCACAACAATAAGAAAATCAAAGAATCTTAATGAGATGACAGTTCAACAGTTATACGGCAATCTCCTGACCTATGAACTGGAGCTGACCCAACGTGCTGAAACCTTATCAGAAGGAAGAAGGAAGGATAAGGGTGTTGATCTCAAGGCAACTACAACTGCAAAAAGCCTGGCCACTTCATCGCCAACTGCAACAAACCTATCAAAGAAGAACTAAAGAAGAAAACACATGCAAAGAAGGAATACAAAGGAAATAAGAGGCCTCAGAAAAGAGACAAAGGCCTGGTAGCTGGAGGATCATGGAGTGATTCAAACAATGACTCAAGTGCTGACTCCGGAGATGAAGAAGAACCACAAATGGCCAATCTGTGCTTAATGGCCAAACATGCAAAGGACAAACAAAGCCTCAACATACATAATGTAAGTCTCGATGAGGTATTTGATTTAAACTCACCTGATGTAGACATGAATGACTTAAGAAGTGACTTTGCATGGCATAACCATCGATCTACATCAATACATGAAGTGGTTCGAGTCTTGTCTAAAGATCATTCACTTCTTCAAGAGGAGAAGAAGAAAGTTCAAGAAGAGCTTGAAATGACCCCTTCTAAGTACTAATCTTCTTTCCAAGCTTGAGGCTGAGAATGAAACTTTAAAACAGACAAACACACTCAATGCACAAAGAGAGTCTATTCTAACCTCTAAATTTGAGGATCTAGAGAAGACTATCTCTGTATGGAACAAATCTTCATCGTCCATGGACTGCCTGCTCTCAAGTCAGAGAAGCACATTCGACAGAACAGTTCTAGTCTTTGGGGAACTCATCTCAGAACCTTGTGTGGAAAAGACAATGGAAACTAGCAATAGTAATGCCTCAAGTTTTGGTAGAGGCATTGCCTTTGTCAAATCCTCATAGTTGGAAGAGCTAGTTCAACCTTGTTCTACTGTTTCTAGTTATATTCAGAGAAGTAAAGGATCTCACACTGGTCTGGGTTTCATAAAGGAGAAGAGTAACCCAGACTCTACTCACCAACCTCGAAGAATCGTAGAGTCAAGCAAAACCAACTCTACGAATCAACTGGGAAGGTACAGTAGAGGTAAGGCACACTCATAACTATTTATGAAACCTAAGGACACGTGGAAGAAAGAGAATCAGTTTAACAGAAGGTTAACTAGGGAACCACACAAGTCCAAGTGGAAGATAAATCACCACACACACACATGCATGCATCATAATAGATGTTTTATATGCAACAAATATGGTCATAGGGCTACAAAGTGTTATTATAACTCCATGCATGTGAGACCCAAGATTAGAAAAATTTGGGTCCCCAAAGGCATTAACAATGAAGGACCCATGCAAATATGGGTACCAAAATGAAGGTTCAAATGTGTTGACAGGAAAAGAGCTCCACGACCTCAACATGGTATCTAGACAATGGATGCTCGAGGCATATGACAGGGAACAAAGCTCTACTATCTAACTACATAGAAAAGGAGGGTTCCTCAGTCATCTTTGGAGATAACAGCTCGGGCAAGACAAGAGGATATGGCTCTGCTGGCAATGGTGCAGTATCTTTCAGCAAAGTAGCTTATGTGGAAGGACTCCAACACAACCTTCTAAGTATCAGCCAACTCCGCGACAAGGGTCACCAAGTAACATTTTTCAACAATCAGTGTCAAGTCAGAGATCTGAAGACATCTGCCGTAAAGTTGACTGGAACAAGAGAAGGAAATGTCTACACAATGGATCTTGGTCAACTAAGCTCTGATGAGACAATATGTTTTCTGGCAAAAGCATCCGAGGAAATGAGCTGGCTATGGCATAGAAGGCTGTCTCACTTAAACTTAAAAAGCATGTCCAAACTGGCGTCAAAAAACCTCGTAGCTGGCCTACCCAAGTTCAACTTTGTGAAGGAAAGGCCATGCAACGCCTGCCAGCTAGGAAAGCAAACCAGAAGCTCATTCAAGAGCAAGACTGCCAACTCCATTGACAAGCTCCTGCAGTTGCTCCACATGGATCTCTTTGGGCCAATCCCAACAACTAGTCTTGGAGGAAAAAGATACTCTCTAGTCATAGTCGATGACTACACCAGATTCACATGGGAATTCTTCCTAACCTCAAAGGATGAAATGAGCTTCGAATTAATCAAGATGTTCAGACTGGTGATGAACGAGAAAGGAGAGAAAATCAAGGCCATAAGGAGTGATCATGGAAGAGAATTCAATTTCTCGTAAATAGACAAGTTACGCTTTCGCACAATGGCATCACCATAACTTCTCGACTCCACGAACTCCTCAACAAAATGGAGTTGCCGAAAGAAAAAGAAGAACCACGATAGAGGTGGAAGGACTCTACTAGCGGCTGCATTCGTCTGCTGAATATACAGGCGAGAAAAAGCATCAACACCGCATGCTACACTACGTAAGCAGATCATTAATTCACTCTACGATCAAGAAGACGCCCTACGAACTGTGGAAAGGAAGCTAAGTGTCAGCTACTTTCATGTCTTTGGATGTGCTTGCTATATTCTCAACAATGGAAAGCGATGTCGATAAAAATTCCACCCAAGTCAAGGAAGAAGGAATCTTTCTTGGATATGCCATGCACAACAAGGCTTACTGAGGTGTTCAACGAAGACCTTTGAATGTTGAAGTCTCAATACACATCATCTTTGATGAAACTGACTTAGACAAAATAGTACCTCAAGACACTACGATCGATAGTGCAGACACTACGAATGAAGTCGTCGAGTTCAACACTACGATCGCAGTGCCAGATAGTGAAATCATAGAGCATGAGAATGTGATCGTAGAAAGGTCCATGCAAGACACAGAGCCTCCACTCCAAGAAGAAGAAATAGACCTTGAAGATTTAAGACAGGAAGGCATCAGGACAGATGTCCCAACCGGTAACAGATGGGCAAGAGATCACACTCAGGATCTAATCATTGGAGATTTGAGTGCCAGAGTCAAAACAAGAGCTACTACTTAGAATGAATGATTTTATCTAAGCTTCCTGTCACAAATAGAGCCAAAGAAGATAGAGGATGCTATGGAAGACTCCAGCTGGATAGAAGGAATGCAGGAAGAGCTCAACCAATTTGAACGAAGTAAAGTATGGAGATTGGTACCAAGACCAAAGAGCCATCCTGTGATAGGAACTAAGTGGGTCTTCAGAAACAAATTGGATGAAGATGGGGTCATAACCATAAACAAGGCAAGATTAGTGGCAAAGGGTTATTCTCAAGAAGAAGGTATCGACTACGATGAGACATTTGCACCTGTTGCCAGACTAGAAGCCATCATAATCTTTCTTGCCTTTGCGGCTCACATGAAGTTCAAAGTCTTCCAGATGGATGTCAAGAGTGCATTTCTAAATGGAGAACTCCAAGAAGAAGTCTATGTAGAGCAACCTCCAGGTTTCATCAATCCATCTCTTTCCAATTATGTCTATAGATTAGATAAAGCCTTATATGGTCTTAAACAAGCACCTAGAGCATGGTATGAAACACTGACTAACTTCTTAATCGAAAATGGGTTCACTAGAGGTAGAATAGATACCACACTGTTTCTTAGAAAGCATAAAGACAAAGTCTTACTAGTTCAAATCTATGTTGATGACATTATCTTTAGTTCTACTGACGAAAAGTTATGCAAGAGATTCTCTAAGCTAATGCAGAGCAAGTTTGAAATAAACATGATGGGTGAGCTGAACTTCTTCCTTGGACTGCAAATAAAGCAGACTGAAGAAGGAATTTTCATAAACCAAGCCAAGTACATCAAAGACCTACTAAAGAAGTATGGCATGGAATCAGCCTCTCCCATGAAAACACCAATTGCTCCTGCAACCAAGCTTGACAAGGATGAGAAAGGTAAAAGTATTGATATCACTCAATACTGGAGGTATGATAGGTCTCTTTTATACCTCGCTGCGATGAGACCAGATATAATGTTTGCAACATGCATATGTGCTAGATTTTAGGCTAACCCTAAAGAGTCACATTTATGCTGTCAGTAAAGAGGATCTTCAGTATCTCAAGGGTACACCCTACTTGGGGTCATGGTATCCCAAGGAATCCTCATTTGAACTAACGGGATCTAGATGATCTTGATTTTGCAGGATGCAAAATAGATAGAAAAAGTACCAGTGGCACCTGTCAACTTCTTGGAAACAGACTTGTGTCATGGTTTAGCAAAAAGCAAAACTTAGTATCTACTTCAACTGCGGAAAGGTTTGAATATATTGTTTCTTTGGCAATTCTTTGTGCTTTCGAGATCCTATGGATGAGAAATCAGCTAGCTGACTATGGGTTCGATTTCAAATCTATTCCCATACACTGTGATAACACAAGTGCCACAACAATAACTCATAATCCTGTCATGCATTCTAGGACCAAGCATATAGAAATAAGATATCACTTCATTAGGGATCATGTGCAAAATGGAACTATATATTTACAATATATCCCTACTGAAAATCAACTTGCTGATGTTTTTACAAAACCACTAGATGAATCCAGATTTAATAAGTTAATAAGTGAGCTAGGAATGCTAAATCTACAACCATGAAATATATGCTCTAGATTATGCTAACCATGAAAGATACAAAGGCTGAACTCAAAATTGTAGACATGACTAAGGGAAGTTCACGATCATAGAGCTGAACTGACAACTACCTCAATGATCTTAGCAAGGACTTAACCATCTTAGTGCAGACTCAACGATGACAAAAGCTCATCCTGTGATGATAAGCTTCATAACAAGGCAATCTCTCTAAGTGGTGGCTCAGGAACAAACCTAACCCTTGAATCTCTCCAAGAGGTTGGCCCTTCTCGAGCTGCCTTAAAAGAATGCTTTATCAAAAACTCATCACAAGGATTCGGATAGACTTGACGATCGTAGGACAGACTCGATGATCGTAGGACAAACTCAACGAATGCTGATCAGACTCAACGACTGCCAGACAGACTCGACAATCGTAGGACAGACTCGACGATCGCAGGACAGACTCAACGAACATAAGATTACCTCAATGATCGTAGTCTTCCTAAGGACACCTCAGCTATAAAAAGGCCAAGGGCAAATCAGTACATTCCTGCACAATCAAAATCATAGAGCCAAGCAAAAATCGACACCTGTCCCACTAAGTGAAAAAGAGAGAGGGAAGTTACGAGTACAAATTGAAATCATGTTTTTGAAATCTAAAGTTCAAAAGATTATCTCTCTCATCCTCTCTCTCTCAAAAGCGAAACCCTAAATCAGTAGAAAGCTCAATTGTATCTCACCTCCAACTACAGAATCAATGGCTGCTTCAAATGTGGTTTCAGGCTACAGACTCTGCTTCGACGAGTTCAAGAATGCTCCACCAAAATTTCACAAGATGCTGGCCTTACTTAAGAAGGTGGGTCTCGAAGAGGCGTTGAGCACCGATACACTCATCTATCCCAAGCTAGTGAAGGAGTTTTATAAGAATGGTGTGTTCGAACACAACACCATCACTACTCGAGTAAAGGGAATAGAAATGAGACTAAGGGAAGAGGACTTCAATCTGGCCCTAGGTTTTAAGAATGAAGGGCACCCATTCTTAGACAACATAAACTTCCAAGAGAGTCTAAGGAAAATGCATCATAAGAAAAACCCCTCTGTAAAAGTATACAAAAAGAGGGAGTTCCCACAAAAGTATGAGTTCCTGGTTGACATTATTGGAAAATGCATATGCTGCAAGAGCTCAGGTCATGACTCGGTGAATGAAGCTCAACTTAAGCTCATGACAACCATGTTTAATGGCATACAACTCAACTATGGAGCTGTATTACTTGAGTGGATCGGAAGGTGGATCCTCAACTCGAAGAAATCAAAAAGCCCTCAAAAGATGCTATATGGGCATTTCATAAGTATCATTCTGCAATCAGCACTGGGTGACAAAATTGGGGATGAAGAGGGAGAAGCCATCAACCCAAATCGAAGAATGACCACAGTAGTTGTTTGAAAAGCGGAAGAGAAACCTCTTGAGTATATGCGAATGATGACAGAGTCCGAGTGGAAGGCGGGGATCTACAAAACGCAGCATTCCAGAAACATATGCATTGTCGGGGAAGAAGTGAAGAAGAAGGAGAAGCCAACAAGGGAGAACCCTCTACTCTTGCCAGAAAAAGTAAGGGTAAGAGAAAGCTAAGGGCTAGACAGATCGAAGAGCCTCAAGGATCTACAACTGACATTCCTGTAGAATTCTCTGATATAGAAACTCTAAGGAGGCTAAGAAAGAAGCAGCAGCAAGACGAAGCTGAAGAGGACCAAGCCACCATATCACAGTTCTTAAAGAAGAACAAAACTGGTCATAAGTCCAAAAGACCAACAGTTACTTCTATCGTAGAGTCTCTGCTGTTCTCTGAGACCAAGCCAAGTATGGCAGAAATGGAGGAAGTTTCTTCAAGAAGAATGGGTGTTCAACATGACAAAGCTAAGACTCAAGAGAATCCAGAAGTTGTGGCTAAACTCAGTAAATCAAAAACAAAGCTGGTCAAGAAGTATATTCTTGAAAATGAAAAGGTACTGAAAAAGGAAGCCAAGAATATGGCTACAAAAGAAGAAGCATCCCAAGCAAATAAAGAGAGGACGATTGCTCCGGTGGGGAGATCCCCTGAAATTCTCATGATAGAGAATACACCTACGGTGGGGGAGAAGTCTATTTCAAGAAGATTTTTCAATTTGAGGGGAGTTTCGATCTCTCAAGAAGATGTTCAACTAAGGGGACTTCTTGAATCTACAAGAAGATGATCATCTTTGAGGGGGAGCCTCATGATATCCACTCGACAGAAGAGGAGATTCCTGCCCAAAATCAAGATGTCCCTACCAGACATGAAGAGGAACCAGTAAAAGGTCATCAAGAGCCCATTGAGATAATGGAATCCTCAAATGAAGATAGTGAAGAGAAAGAAGATGATGATGATCTTCAAATCACTGGTGTAGGAAAAGATGGATATAGGAGCTATCTGTACACTTAACTATTTTCCTATCTACCCATGATGGCATACCATCAAGCTCAAATCCTGAACTCATGGGATCACATGTTCTGGAGCTTCAAGGAATATCTAGCCATCTCAGTTCTGGCTCATGGATTTCCAGGGAAAGTCATCTTTACCAAGAAGCTACTTACTAACCATTCCTCATCAAAAGATGAATCTGAGGTATTGTCTATTCCTACCAAATTCAGAGTTAATCACTTACCATCATCTTCATTTAGCTATTTTTATGAATTCCCTCGATGGTTGGAAGTGACTCTCAATCCAGTAAACCAATTTCCAGTTACAGAATCCCAAAATTCTGTAACTGAAGAACCAAATGAAGTCAACTTTACCTTGCAACCACAAATCACCACCTCTACGATTCCAGACTCCAACCACATCATAGAGTCCCACATCGAAATCGTAGAGTCACCTATCCCAGACATCCAAACCCAAGCCCACCCATCTGATATACCTTCCTCCTCATCAAATGACTACTTTAGTCTTGATCTCGCTCTTTACAACTTACAAGATCAATCCCAACAGAGAATCCCTCCAATTAACAATCCACAAGCAAATGATACTCTCCCAAGCCTGCCTACCAAGGATGACTTGAAAGAAACTTCTGAGAAAATGGTCAAGTCTATAGAAGCAAGTTTGGAATCTCACTCGATCTCATCAATATCAAATTTGAATCAAATGATCACAGCTGCAAATAATTTCCCTGGCACTATGAATACTGAGCTTACAAAGAGGCTAAGAGAAATTATCAAAGAGATTCTGAAGAGTATGTCGGACAGAGATGAGATCCACTTCCAGATAGCTGCCAAGCAAAGAGAGGCTGTACTAGAAATGCAGAAACACCAAGACCTTCAACATAAAATTATGCTGGACAACATCCTCAACTTGAAAGCTTCTGTCTACGACTTTCAGAAATCTTATGCAAATCAGGAAAAACATAATGATATGATTCTTTCAGTTCTCTAAAACAAAGAAGCAAGATCAGAAAAATAGATCAAGGAAAATAGAGAGGACATTGCTCAGACACAAAGCCAACTAAACGAGCTTGTCCAAGGTATTAATCAACTGTCTGCCGATATTAGAACCCTTGATGCTGACATAAAGGGGGAGAATAAAGGGAAAGGAGTTCAGGGAGGACAAGGCAGAGGCGGAGGAGGTCATGGAACTTAAGAAAGGGGAAGAGGACAATATCAAGCTCAAGCATCACGAAGCCCTCCTGCAAGACAATTCTATAGTCAGACTCAACGATCTGTTCAACTCCCAGCTCAAAATTTTTGAAATTTTTTAAAAATAAGTCAATGCCAATTAAATTTGGGTATACAAATATTTTGATTGATGTTCAAATTGTTGGTATATGTCTAAGATATTTGATTTAGCTAGACAAATGTTTATGAAATTCAAGAATTTTTTGGGGGATATACCGGTTGGATAATATATTCTAATCTATGAGCGCAAATAGTTGTTATACATGATTGATACGTTGTACACGACGTAGGGGTACGATAGGCTGATCACATAATGTATTTACTAAGGTAGTTTACTTTCTTTGTGATTGTAAACATACCTAGTATAAAATGTTTCAGCGGTAGAGTACCTTTTTCGTAATTGAAAGAGGTAACAGGTATAAATACCCCTAAACCTCAAAGTTCATGGTCTTTAAGACCCCTCAGGCCGATATGAAAAGTTTTCTTGAATGAAATTTTTATTTCATAGTTATTTATACTTCTTCACAGTTATTGAAAAATTGAAAAGACTCCTGAATGTTTAAAAGGATTAATCTCCTTAGAGAGAAGTCATTGTATAATATGATGATAAAAGAGAAATCCTTAGAGGAGGAAAGAGAATTGTTTGAAAGATATTGGAGTGAAAATGTAAAGGTTAAGTTGGAAATCTAGTTTTGGTCAATAGAATAAGCAGAGAAATAAGTAAGCTATAATTTTGAGGATGAAATTCTGAGAAGGATGGGTGAATGCGATGTTGGGAGAATGCATATTATGATTTGATGTTTTAATGTATATGCTAATGATTATTTGTAAGGTCCTTCAATGAATACATGTATAAAGACTTAGTGATAGATCAAATTGTTAGGTTGATCTGAGTTCTCAACGTGTACCATTCTGTTAGGGAATGTATAGATAGAAAGATCAAAACTGTTAGGTTGATCTGGAGATGTAATAGACTAGTATTGAAGAAATCATAGTGCATCAATCTGATTAACATTGCAGAAGTCAAAGTAGAAAACGTAGAGCCTGAAGATCGTAGTATGCCTTCCTTGAAGGGACTCTTCGAAAATCGTAGAGTAGTCCCAACGTCTGTTGAGCCATCTCCACGATCGTAGTATGCTGAAGGAAACATGAAGTTTACAAGTCAACGATCGTAGTGTGCTCTCGGGAACGCAGAGTCAACAACACGAGCAAGTGAAGATCGTAGTGTGCAAAGGTTTAAGGGAAATCATAGTGCTCTCGACTGATAGCATCGTAGTGTGCAAAGATGTCAAAGACGCTACGATCTGAATCATAGAACACCACGATCCAAATCGTAGAGTATCATCTGTCATGTCAGAAGACGTCGAGCCTCATGATCTGTGATTTCAACATGTGAGAAATGGATCCTAGACGATGCAGTACTCATCAGTCCCAAAATATATGTAGTATCCTTAGTATGCAACAAAGAAGCGTATTGAAGAAGCTAAGGATAGTACCATGGGTAAGAGGGACAAAACACCTTTGCAGGTGGTAGGTGAGAAAGCGACTGCAAGTGTCGGTGGGCGTAATGCGAATTAGAAGAAGATGTGCGAAATGTCTCCATCACAAGATCGAAAGTTCGAGACGCATTTAATGCCACAACGGATGGATCCAACGGATAGTTTTCAACATCACATATATACATATCAGACAGATGAGAGAGAACTAAGCAAGCATTGAACAAACAACGTGAACATCTCTCTCAAGCTCAACTCTACGATCTGAGATATTGCAAAGCTTGCTCAGCTACTCAGTTATTTAGAACAAGTGCTTACACAACGACTGAGTAGCAACCATCAAGAACACAAAATTATCAACCAACTGAAAAAGAGTACCATGTCTGCTGGACTTGAAGAGTTCGTAGTGAACTGCAAGAAAGCCAAGTCTGCTGGACTTGAAGAGTTCAAGAGTGAACTAAGAAGTTCCTAGATCATTGGTGCAGAAGGAATCTGTGTGATTCGAAGTTGTAACAGACATCCTTAGTGGATATCCTACTCGTTGAGTAGAAGAGTGGACTAGGAGCTTTAAGTGCTCGAACCACTTAAAACGATCGTGTCATTTACATTCATATCATATCGCTATATCTCATATATAACCGCCATAACCCGCCTCACCCTCATTACTCCATTGCTTGGTAAAGAAGATTAAAACAAACATTTATTCCGCTAAGTTTTAATCATTATCAAAGAACAAGTTTAAAACGAAAAGATTTTTAAATATCTATTCAACCCCCCCTTCTAGATAACTATTGTGCCAACTAGGAACTAACATGTGATATCTCTGATATTTAAGACTTAATAATAAAGTCATCAATAATTAAATAAAGCTTAAGGTACAAGACCCGGAGTTCTAAAAGTGAGATTGTATTGCACAAATGAGTAAGAACTATGCAATATGTGTTTTTAGGTATAATAAATATAATAGTAAAATATATTAATTATTATATGTAAGTAATTCTAGGAGCAATTTATTTAAAGAAAATGAGATGGGTAAGATTAAAATAAGTAAGTTAAAATAATTTATAATATTAAATTATTTTAATATGGTAAATTGGTGGCATTAAATATACTTAATGTATAACCACCATTTTATTGAAAAAATTATATAATACATTATTGGGTGTAATGTATGCATGTTCTAATGTAGGGAATATATTATGATATTTACTACAGTTAAATTGTTGAAAAATAATTTATAGAAGGGAAAAGAAAATAATTCGAATTTCCTGATAAATATTAAAATAAGAATTGGGTAAAAAAATTTGTGTTTTATTATATGTGATAAATATATGTAGGATATTTATTGCGCGTGAATAAATTGTTATGAAACAATTTATATCACGAAGCGAAATAATTAGTTTAAGTATACATAAATATTGTATACTTTAAATAAATAATATTAAAATAAATTCTAGCATTGAATTATTTTAATAAAGAAAGAATATTATTTTAATTGTAATATCTTATTTATTGAATAAATTTCCATTTAAATAGAAAATAAAATTAAATGCACATATTTTTATATAAAGGAATATTAGATTGTATTCAATAGGTATTATGGGTAATACCTATTGTAGCAATCTGAAATTTTGGAGATACTAAAATAAAGATTTAATAAATAATTTTTTATCTTAATGGTAATTTATTATATTACATTATATGTATGGATTTGTATGATGTAGTATGTGTGCTTTCGTAATATGATAAATATATTAAGTTATATATACTAATATGTAAATAAATTGATATAAACAAATTATAATGCGAGAGGATAAACTTATTATTTATTTTTTATAAGTAATATGTGCACATGTGTGGTGTGTTGTTTAGCTGTGAGATAATAAATATATGTTATATATACATATATATTTATTACACGAGAAAATGAAATTGTTATGCACAATTTGCATAAGGAATTGTATGGGGTGGTTTAAGTATATATAATATTTATATACACTTTATCTAAAACATTAAAAATAAATTCTTTAATGAATTTATTTTAATAAAATAAGGATATTATATATATTATAATATCTTAAGAATTAAATAAATTCTTAATTGAATTAATGTGAGAGAGGAAGGATATTATATTTTATAATATCTCAAGTAAGCAAATAATTGAATTAGCATGGATTATTATGTGATGCATATTTATTTGGCATTAATAAATAAATATGTAATAAAATCTAATATGTAATGTTTTATTTTTGGAAATATATAATTTATATACTATGTATGGGTAATATTTTATATTTGTTCCAAGAGGGAAAACATTTAATTTTGAGTGAGTTAGTAGCTTAATAATAAAAACTTAGTTACTAACTATTGGGTAATTTTAATTATTCAATACAAGCAATATTTGATTAATGAGTAAATGATTTAATTAAGTTATGAGGTAAATTCCTATTTTACCCATATACTATTCAAAGCTTGGGGACCAAGCAAGATGAATTAGTTTTCTTCTTCTTCTTCCTTCTTTATATCATTATATGCTGTGAATTTGGGAGATAAAAAAAGAGAGAGCAAGCTTCATATATTTTTCTTTGAATCCTGCATAATTTGGGCTAGAAAAATTGGAAATTACTCCTCTTAAATTCTTGCCATAGCCGAAATTTCCTCTGTATTTTGCTTGAGAATTTTGAAATTTTCTAAAGATGAAGAAAAGCTAGAACTTGAATTTTTAAAGCCGTAACATATATTGGAATCAAGATTTGAGGCTTGAAGAAGATATTAGAGCTTGAATTAAGGGAAGATTAATTGCTAAAGGTATAAACTCTTTCTCAATTTTTAATTTTATTGAAGTTATGAAAATATATAATTTTTATTGCTAAACTTCAACTTTTGGGAGTTGAGTAGGCTGTGATGTAATTTTTAAGGAGATTTTTGAATAATAAATCAAATTCTAGCATATGTATGGGTTGTATGTAGTTAGAATTAATTTTGAAGCAAACGATCAAAAAATTTGATTTTTTTAGTAAGGTTTAGTTTGCTAAAAGTTATCTTGATTTGATTTTGGGTGTGAATTGTTGATAGAATCATGGACCTAGTGTGACAAAAGCATGAGGGGTCAGAATTTTATGATAATCTTTCGACTCGAGCTCATAGGATTCAACAAGTGATCATAATTGATTGGATTGAAATCTACTCGAGAATGTTCATTAGTCTACAATGTATCATGCGACGTCACGAGTTGAGATTATATAGGACCAATGATGAGGATTCCTTTAGGTATTCGTTGAAGCTTTCATCGTTGGATTTGATTATAAGTTCATTCATTTGGTTCATACAAAGGGTCACATTTTGTGGAGAAGGGATGGGATGGACTAAGGATCAAGTTTGGTACTTAAAGATTCGAAAACAAACGAAAAAGAATTTCTGGACAACCAGCGCTTCCGCGTCGGGATTAGTAAAGGGATGGGCGCTGCCGCGCCAAGTGTGCAGAGTTTAATCCTAGTCCGAGAACACGGCACTGCCGCGCCAATGTTAGTTGAAGAGACGGTGTTGCCGCGCCATGTCAACATGGAATTTTCTCTAGAGGGATGGTATTTTGTCGTGCCCGGTCTTAAGGCTTAAGGCCGATGTCACTTACCAGTCATGAACACAAATTCTAAGAAATGTGTTTTAATCAGATTTCTTCTCATTTTGAGGATTTTCATATCTTTCCATAATTCTAATGTATCTAGGATATTTATTAGATATGATTTGATTTCCATATTGTTCTGTTAGCTAGGATTTCTATTTCCATTCAAATTCTTATTCCTTCGAATTAGGATTTCTTATTATTAGTATAAATAAGGGTTACATCTATTGTAATAGATATACAACTTTGATAAATAAACCTTGTGAGATTATTCTCCTTTTGGTTCTTTGAGAACTTCTCAATTGTTCATAGTTTTATGTGAGATTCATTATCGACTTATCATACAACAATAAATAGTTGTGTGTGGCGTCTTCTACCATACATTAATCGTCGATTGTACTTTTGGTTCTTGTCTCACTATAGACATTGGGTCAAGGTGTCGTTGGTGTTCCATTCAACGCAAACTTCCTAGCGCAAAACAATTGTACCAAAGTTTTTGTCTCTTTATAGATGTTGGGTTAAGGTGTTATAAGTGTTCCACCTTACAACTTTGCTAGAAACGATCCGAACGACGACCACCTCACACAAGCGTGTCGTGGAGTCCATCATAGTGACTTGGTGGATAGGTTTGGGTTGTGTGGTGTTATAAGGCAGAAAAATATTGGTGGATACATAACCAAAAGGCTATGAAATCAGTCCGCAAAATGAACGCAAGCGTTATGTTTGATTTAAGACCATAAAGAACAAACCCGAACAAAAATACGTAATTTTAAGGAGCCGAGACGTTAAAAAGGTCATAATATGATTAACTAAGCTTAGTTGTAAAGAATATCGGGTTAGATTAGGCCGAGGCAATTTTTGAACGAGAATCGAGACGTTAAAAATTAGTATGTTGGTTACTTTGGGCTAACTGTTTTGACTAATTAGACTTGTTGGAAAATTATAATTTTTTGGGGTCTTATAGTGTACCATACCAGCTGCCCATAGACTTCAGAACGAAATCGTTCCGAGTTCAGACGATCAAGGTATGACATGCCAAAGTGGGTGCATCGAATCTGTCCAAAATTAGAAAATCAAGTGCAGACTAGTCCCTTGCGCGAATTTTCTGGACTGATGTGTTCGAAATTTGGAAAAAGGTCATAAAATAAGAGTTGTAGTCCTGGAAGTTAGCTTCACGTGGGAGAAAGAATCGCTCAAAAGTGTTTTAAAATGAATTAGTTATGACTGTTTTAGCGTAAGAGGGTCAAGCTTGGATTTTTTTTGAAAACTGTTATGAACGTACACTTTTGACACCCAGTTTTGGTAGCTTAAAGAACCCGAAATGAGAGTTTTATATTTTTAAAAAAGAGTCTAATACGTTACGAAAAACATACTGAATTTTGAGAATGGTCCGATAAACGAGCAAGGCATGGGAAAATCATGAAGTAGGGTCTTCATTGCAAAGAACCGAAGCAACAATGAGGCCAACCTTGATTGCGGAGCCGGCGCTTCACGGCTTATTTAGTGTAGTAAGGCGTACCGCTTAGTGCATTTTTGACGCATTTTTATTGTTTTTGCTCTACTTTCGTTATTTGTTATCGCGGTTAGAAAATTTTAAAAAATACTATGACATGAAGTCTATAACATATCAAAATTTTGCTGTTATCCGATTTATGGTTTGAGAATTAAAAATTGGCGAGTAGGCATGCCAAAACTAAAATTTGAGCGACGCCGAGCGTCGGCGCGCTGAGTGATTTTGACATTCAACATTCTGAAACGCGTTCTGGCGCAAAAATTTAGTCATAATAAAGCTAATAAAATCCCACGGGACAAGTTTTGACTGTAAGAGATATTTTATGCCATGACACTTACTTTCAGGCATAAATTAAGTAATAAAATTATGTAATTTACATATTTAAGTGAAAGAAAACCTAAGGTTTCCTATAAAATTATTTTGTGGTGCAACGAAGAGCGAGAAACCCTTAAATTTGTTATTAACCATAAAAATAATATTTTGAGGTTTCTGGGGGTTCAAAATGAGGGTTTTGAGCTGAGATTTATGTAACAAGGTATATATATATATATATATATATATATATATATAAGCGAGAATGCGAATCTTCGTAAAATGAAAAATGAAGCGAATGACTAGCGGGATAAAATATTTATATATGAGGCAATGGTTCGAGTTTACTCATGAACAAACAAAGATTTATAAAAAAATTATTTAAATTAATGAAATAATATAGTTAGTTGAGTTTTACTATAAAAGCTATATATTAGCTGTTTAAATCCCAAATTTGCGAGTAAATGTAAAAGAAATTTCTGAAATGGAATATAAATGGTTTAAACTTCAAGATGTAACATATTTTCATCTGAAAATGTGTGAGACCTTTATGTTAGTTCCCGGAGGCACAATTGTTATCTAGAAGGGGGGGTGGGGGTTAATAGATATTTAAAAATCTTTTCGTTTTAACTTGTTAGTAGATAATGATTAAAACTTCAACGGAATTAATATTAGTTTTAATCTCCCTTAAGATATTGAGTTTATGAGAGTGAGGCAAATATAACAGTTATAGCAGATATAGCAGTTATAGTAAGAATGTAAGAGACACAGTCATTTTAAGTGGTTCAGAGCACTTAAAGCTCCTAGTCCACTCTTCTACTCCTCAAGTAGGAAATCCACTAAGGATGTCTTTTACACTTTCTGAATCACTTAGATTCCTTCTAGACCAGTAGTCTAGGAACTTCTTAGTTCACTCTTGAACTCTTTAAGTCCAGCAGACTTGGTTCTTTTACTGTTCACTTAGAACTCTTCAAGTCCTTCTGACTTGGAACTTTTTCTTCAGTTGATTGGTAGATGTTGAGTTCTTGATGATTGCTACTCAGTTGCTGTTTAAGCACTTGTTCGAAAGAACTGAGTAGCTGAGCAAGCTTTTCTTTTTCTCAGATCGTAAAGTTGAGCGTTGAGAGTTCTTGTACGTTTTTTGTTCAATGCTTGCTTGCTTCTCTCATCTGCTTGATTTGCATATATGTGATCTTGAAACTATCTATTGGATCCATCTGTTGAAGCATTAAATGTGTTTAACCTTTCTGTTCTTTGATGAAGAATTTTCTGCACATCTTCTGAATTGCATTCTGGCCCACTGACACGGCAGACTGCTTTCTCACCTAACACTTGAAAAGGTATTTTTCCCTTTACCAATGGTACTTTCCTTAGCTTCTTCAATACGCTTCTTTGTTGCATACTAAGGATATCTCTTATGCCTTTGGGACTGGTGAGTACTACAACGTTTAGAATCCATTCCTCATTTGTTGGAGTTTGTCTCCACACAAAGCGTGAGGCTTGATGCTTCTAACACAAGACATATGATACTCTACGATTCAGATCGTGGTAATATACGATTCAGATCGTGGTGACTTATCGCCTTGGTGCTTGGTCTAATGCTATCAGCCGATAGCACTACGATCTCTCTTAAATACTTGCACACTACGATCTTCGCTTGCTTGAGTTGTAATCTCTACGTTTCTGAGAGCACACTACGATCTCTGAGTTGGATCGACAAACGTTGGGACCACTCTACGATTTTCAAAGAGGCCCTTCAAGGCAGGCACACTACGATCCTTGAGGCTCTACGTTTCTGCCTTGACTTCTGCCATATTGATCAGATTGATACACTACGAATTCTTTGAAACCTATCTATTACATCTCAAGATCAACCTAATAGCTTTGATCTTTCTATCTATACGTTCATTAATCAGAATGATACACGTTAAGAGCTTAGATCAACCTAATAATTTTGATCTATCACTAAGTCCTTGTACATATGTTCCTTGAAGGACTTTACAAATAATCATGAGCATTTACATTTAAAACATCAAATCAAAATATGCATTCTCCCAACAATCTCCCCCTATTTGATGTTGACATAACCAAGGAGATTTGTTGTCATGATTATTAGTATCTAGATGCAATTGCAGGAAATTTAAACATGACTTAGTATTTCAGTGAGCAGTTGAAATTTCTAGAGAATAAACATGAATTTATTGATGATTGAAGAGTATTACAATTTAGCTTTACATCAATAAGAATTTAAACTTTCACTTATCTCTATTTCTTTGGTCTTTTGGGTGGAGGATTGGCATACTCCTCAGCCCTTCTTTTCCTGCTTGCTTCATCCCTTTTGGCTATCTCTTCCAGCTCACTTGGGCTTAACCTTGGGTTGTGATCATGCCTATTCATGAATGCAGGATCTCCAATTGGCATTCTTAGGCCTGTAGTGGTCACATTTTATGAGCTGGTAGTTTGCCCTTGACTCCTTATTGGCTGAGCCATTAAGATTTCCTGCTGATCAAATCGTTGAGTCTGATTGCTTGATCGTGGAGTTTGTTGATGGCTTATTGAAGCTTGAGTATGGAATTGTCCTCTGCCTCTTCCCTGGCTTCCTTGACCTCCTCTGCCTCCGCCCTGGGCTCCTTCTCCTTTCCCTTTATTCTCCCCCTTTATGTCAGCATCAAGGGTTCGAATGTATGTTGAGAGGCGATTCAATCCTTGGACAAACTCGTTGAGCTGACTTTTAGTCTGAGCAATGTCCTCTTGAGTTTCTTCGATTAGAGCTTCAGATCGAGCTTCTCTTTGTTGGAGAACTGATAGAATGTTATCAGTTTGCTTGCCACTGCTGACTTAGAATTTTTGGAATTCTTTGACGGCAGTTTGTAGATTGAGGAAGCTTTCCAACATGTTTTTATTCTAATTTTCTTGAGTTGTCTATAGGGCAAGGACATCGTTTCTGTGTTTCTTGGTTGCTAGATGTTTTGAATCATTTTCTTGACAAACTCCTTAAGTGTCTTAGAGAGCGTAGAGCTTATAGATTATGGGAGTTTATTGGCAGCATTGATCATTGTTGTTAATCGCAATTTGAATGAGGTCATTAGTTCAGAGGGCACAATAGATCTAGAAGGGGGGTTGAATAGATCCTTTTTATTTCAAATACTTTTCTGGTTTATATTCTATTGTTCATAATTAACATATGACAAACATAAGAATCTTTTCAAGAACATCGGAATAAGTAAAAGATCCCCTTCATTGATATATTCATAATCATACATACATTGTTCGTAGAGTAAGTTTAGTTGTAAGCAGTTAAAATATACATAGCAGTTATAGCAGTTATAGTACATAATGTAAATGATATAATGTAAAAGACACAAGGGGTTTTAAGTGGTTCAGAGACTCAAGCTCCTAATCCACTCTTCTGCTTTCAACTAGCAGGATTTCCACTAAGGAAGGGCAAGACGAATCACTAAGATTCCTTCAAGGCCGTGACCTTGGGACTTCAGTTCACCAAGAACTCTTCAAGGCCAGCAGCTTTGGAACTCCTCTAGTTCCCTAGGAACTCTTTAAGCCCAGCAGGCTTGGAACTTTGTTTAGTCCCTCCGGATAAGAACCCCTCAGGCCGTGGCTGTTAAGTTGTTTGTTTGTTGTTATTGGAGTCGGTGCTGAGCTGCTAAGATGTCTTCATGCTCTGAACATCTTCTATACTTAGCAGCTTGGCTTGATCATCCTTGAAGTGCAGCTGAGTGTTGCATGATGCTCAGCTTCTTCAGTTGCTCAACCACTTTGGATGACCCCTTGATGAATTGCCTTGAAGATCATTCTCCTTGATACATGATGGTTGCACATGATTGGCTTCTAAGATGACTTTAAGCTCTTCTTTTAGGGACTTAGAAGCTTTCTCATGCTTGACACCAAGATGGCATTTATGATCTCCCTTCTTGCTACTTGATGCCTTCTCATGATGGACTTGCTAAGATGACTGTAGGCTCTTCTCTATTGTACTTAGAGTCTTCCCATGATGGACATCAAGATGATATGATGCTCTTCTTTCTCTCGGCAGTTCAGAACACTCTTCGTGTAGTAGAACTCTCACTTCTACATAGTAGAACTCACACTTTTACTTCTTTCTTTTTCTGGCTTCTGAGTGTTCTTGGTGGATCGTAGAGTGAGCCTTCGGACTCACTATCTCACATGGTTTAGATCAGTCCACCTTCTCTCCAAACTCGGCAACTCCAGCAACCTTCGATCTTTGAATCTCTTCTAGATTTATACTCCTTTCCAATCCTTCCGTTGGAAAGTAGCCGTTGACACTCTACGATTTCTGCCTTGGGCTTGTTGTCTTCATCTGATCTTGCTCGACTGTGATCTCTGCATATAATCATTGGACTCTACGAACTCAGAGTGTAGTCTACTATCCTTGACTTGGCTTCGGCAGATGACCGGTCGGCTCATAGGTAGGCTGTCTCTACGATTCTGAACATGACTTCCTCAGCACATTACGATCCTGAGGAAGCTCTACTCGACACACTACGAGCCTTCTTCGTTTCCCCTGGAAGTCTACGAACTCCAAGATCTACTATCTTGCATACTCCTATTCTGCCTCGATAGCTCTCGAGTTAACCTTGACTCTCCTGACAGACTTACAACTTCTGGTGCAGTGCTCGACGATCAGACAAGCCTATCTATTACATCATAAGATCAACCTAACAAGCTTGATATTCCTATATTTATAGTCCTTGTACATCATTTCTTTTTAAAGACTTTACAAAGCTGTTTTGCTTATGTAGGATCAACCTAACATATTTGATCAATTCATTCTAAGTCCTTGTACATATATTTCTATTATCTATCAAAGGACTTTACAGCTTTTCTTAATGCAAGCATACTTGCATATTCATTCACACACACACACATATATATATATATATATATATATATATATATATATATCTTAATCAAATCATATATTAAATAGGAATATCATTCACATGTTTATTCTTGACAATCTCCCCCTATTTGATTATGACAAAAACAATAAGTGCATATGCATGTTATGAATGAATCTTATATATGAAAGGTATGATTTCTAAAAAGATAATTATGAATGTCATTTATATTGATATGACAATTTGTATATTAAGACATTCTACATCCTGGATCCAGAACATACCTAGCTAGTTAGAGATGTACCTCTTTTGCTCCTTTTATGTTTCCAGGATGTTTGCTGATCAGCTACTCATCTGATTGTTCTTCTTTCTCTTGCTCCCCCTGGGATGATGACCTTCTGTCTTTGCCTAGCTCCCCTTCAGCATCTTTCTGATCATGCTCCCCCTCAGACTCTACGATCTTGGGATCATCATCTTTTGGCTCCCCCTCAGATGATGATACTCTTCCTGCAGCTGATGTCTTCTTTGATTTCTTTTCTTCTATCCCTCTGCTCTTCTTTGAGTGCCTCTTGCCCTTCTTGCTATTCCTCTTTCTATGCCTCTTTTTCTCCCCCTTTTTGTCATCAATCATTTGAGAGAGCTGCTCCATGTTGGACATAATCTGCTCCATTAGGTAGGAGGAGTTGACAACTTCAAACTTGAGTTCCTGCTGGCCTAGCTCAAGTTGCACTAAGAAAGACTGCTTCAGGTCGTCAATCTTGTTAGACAGGGCTTGGATCTGCTCTTCATTGGTCTTCTGAATTCGTAGAGCATCTGCCTTCTGATCTTGTATGGCCTTCTGATAGATGTTATCTCTCTCTTGGAGTTTGAGAGATACATCACCATAGTAACAAGCTTGTCTTTGGATGGAATTATCTCGCGCTCTTACTCGACGAGGATTCTTCAGTGAACAGAGATATTTTCTCGCTTAGATCATCAGAACTCTTCTGTAGTTCTTGCTCCAAAGTAGTTTGATCCTTTTGTTGGGAAGTAGCTGGTTGAGCATCAGTTTGGACTCCACGATTTTCATCCTTAGACAGATTTTCGAAAGTCTGAAGAATCTGAATAATCGTTGAGTTCCAATCACTGTGTGAGGATGAGGGAATGTCTAATAGTAGTGCTTGAGCATAAGGAGGCTTCTGGTTTTGGGCTTGAACATCATCAGCAGTAGAGTGAACAGTCTCTACGATCAGCTCCTTGGTCATAACTCTTCGTCCTTCAAAGTCCACTCTACGATCGTAGGGGATATAATGATTTCCAGACTGTCGATAGACTTTGAAGTGGGGCTGGTCTTTGATTGTTTTGGTTGTAAACTTCTTCACCCTTGGGAAGTTCTGAGCCACCAGCTCCATGCTTGAGAAGTGACAGAAGCACCAGCTGAGATAGCTTCCATTTCCTTCAGTGTGGGCCTTTAGCCATGGCATCCACTGGAAGAACCATCTCATCAGCAAGTCGTTAGGATTATAGAGAATGGTTGAGCAGTCTAGCTCCATATTGTTCCAGTTTTTGGCTATGTCAAAGGTAGTCATTCTTACTACCTTGAGTTGCTCATTTCTATAGTGCACCCATCTCTCTGATGGAGCATCTGGTAAGTCATTTGAAACTTCCACTACGATCCTTCTGCTAAATCTTGCAGGAGATAGAACTGGATAATCTTCTTGTTTGTCTGCTTCCTGAGGTGCAGAACCAGAATCTTCTTTAATCTATTCTTTCTCGGAGCCTGAACTTTCTTGATCATTTTCAGCAGAGAATTCCTCTTGGTGCATTTCATTCTCAGAACTTTCTTCAGCAAGATCTTCTTCTGATTCATCTTCTTCATTGCTGGTTTCTTCTTCAGCATTTTCTCCCTGGATACAGACTCATCATCACTCAATTCAATGATGGCATTTTATTGACCACTGCTCCTTTTAGAGGCAAACTTGGCTTGCAGTCTGTAGCTTTTCCTTCTTCTTGGAGGTTCAGGTTTGGGAGAGTCAGACTCTTCTTCTTCTTCAGACTCGACTTCTCCGGGTTCAACAGATGACTTCTTTGAGGTTCAACCTTTGGCGAGAATGCAGACTCTTCTTCCGTCATCTCATCAACTTTTGATTCATCATGGGGGCTTTCGGATTTGAGGAGGCATTCTCTTCTTCTCTAGTAAACGCATTATTCGACCCATTATCCTGGGCTTGTTGGGCGATTTCATTTGGGGATGCAATTTGGTCATCTTGAATTTCTTCTTCATCATCAGAGTGACTGCTCTGAGGATTAGCCATGGGGCTTGAGCATTCTTCTTTATCAGCCGATGCTGCAATTTCTTCCATCACATCAGCTTCACCTTTATTGCTGGATGTTATCTGTGGGGACTGGGCCTTGACATCTGTTTCTTTTTCATCTGCTGACTCTACGTCCCTTTCTTTAGCAGATGTACTATTTTGGGAAGCTGAGGCTGGTTTGTCTTCCACCTTAGCTTTCTTGTAGACTGGTCCTTGAAACAACCTGCTGCTTCTCCTCTTTGTTGTTTTAGCAGTTATGACTTTTTCTTCATTGTCCTTGTTCTTTGAGGGGACTTTTCTTGATGGGGTCTGAGCTTTCTTCACACCTCTTGATTTCTTCTTAGCTGGTGTGATTGCTGCTGGTTTAGAGTTATCAGACTCAGAGCTCTCTACCTCTTCTATCTTCCTCTTCTTTGCAGAGGCCCTACTGCTGCTCCCAGATGTCAGCCTTTTGTTCTCCTTAGGGTTCTTCTTCTAGTTCACAAATAATTGTGGAGACATCACTTTGTGCACATTCAAAGTTTCTCCCTCATCATCCTTAATTTTCCCTCCTAGCTTCTTCTTTAGTACAATACTCAGCAGCCTACCATGAAACACCTTGGTCAGGGGTTTTTCAGTGGACTTCTTCTTCTCAGCCTTTTCTACCCACTTGGAGATCTGATCGAATAAGATAGCTCCAAAGTCAATTTGTTTCTTGAACTATTATTTGACATTATTTTCAATTTGTTGGTCAATCATCGTGTCACGTATGTGTTGTTCTTGCATGATATGCATTTTCTAACAATTTTAGCAAGGAACTCTTACTCTTTAGGAAATTCCTTCTTCTTCATATCTTTAAAACTAGGGTTTCTTTGGTACCCCATAACCTCCTTTGCTTGTTCATTATTGACATTATCAAGGTTCTTCAGCCCTTGGTTAGGAAAGCCTAGGCATTGATTGAGGTCAGAAGATTTTAACTTCAGAGACTGACCTTTAACCTTGGTAGTAAGGGTTTCGTAGTTGATGGAGGCATTTGAGTAGAATTCTTTAACCAGGTCGATGTAGACTCGAGTATTTGCCTCAAGGCATTCTGAGAATTTAGCTTTCTTCACAAGCTCGAGAATATCCCTGAACTTCTTTTTGGATTTCTCAAACGATTTGGTTCCGAGCTGAATGCCAGTGATTACTTGCCAGTTTTCCATTTTGAGTAGTTCGAAGAATATGGGTATCTGATTTAGATATGTTTATAAGAGATGGTTGAGTGTAATTTGGTAAGGCTCTGGAGGGTTAACTGATTTTGGCTCTTGAGAGGATTCTAGGGTTTGAAAATGGGAGGGAGAAAGGTTCGATAGCTTTTGGTAATTGTCTGCAAATTTGAAATTGTCTTTAAGGCAGTTCCTTCTAACTCTGCATAATCAGTGATGTGTCAAACGTCCATTGGTTGTAGACGTTGCCCGAGAATGGTGTAACTCCCCATAACTTTTAGGTTAGATGTTTCCTTTTAGAAGAGTAGTCGTTTAAACGACGTGGCTCGACATTGTTGACCTTTTGATTCGTAGAGAGTAGCATGATAAAGACTATGGACTCTAGGATTCCTTTGTTGACTCAACGATCAACTTTTGAGAGATCTTTGCGGTGGATGGCTTTGTCTTTTATCCTTACTTTGATGCAGCATAGCTCAATCAATGATGTATTCGAACTTATCTCCTCAACTTGAATAGTTTAGCAAATGTCTCATTTTCCAAGCTCTTTGTGAACTAGAGTACCCTTTGGTAGGACTATGATCATCGAGTTATATTCTATGATCGCTGAGGTTGTATTACGATCGTTGAGGTAGCACTACGATCGTTGAGGTTGCACTGCGATCGCTTAGTTCTCTTCAAACTTGACTCTACAATCATTGACTGACTTGGTCCTTGAGATGAACTAGATCAAACATTCCTTCTGGGTCAAGGTAGCTCAGGAAGGGCCAACCTCTTAAAGTGAGCTAAGGGTCAGGTTTGTCCCTGAGGCACTCTCTAGATGAAATGCTATGACAGTGATATGTAATGACATCTCATTCGACCTTTTCTGATTGGGAGTTCTTCTACCAGCTTTAGACAACTGCATTGCTGAAATTGTGGTGTCCTCCTACTCTTACACTACGATCATATGTTTGGTCGTAGGCACTTCACGATAATGGGTTGGATGGCTGAAAGGTTATCAGTAGTACGTTTTGAGACGTTCCTACTCACTATGGATCTTCATTTGGTTCATCAGCCACAAAGTTTTGGGACTTTGTAGCTGGTATAACTTTTCATAGTATATCTCGGTCTTTGTTGTTCTTAATGAGATCATGCTCCCCCGTTATTGTATTTGTCATCCCAGATAGATGTGATTCCCTCTTCTTTAGGTTCATTTGAAGGCAGCCTTACATATCTCCTTCTGACTGAAATCTCCATCATCGCTCGGATCTCCTTGTGTCGTAGAGATGAGTATTTTTAGGACTGATCACTCTACGATTATTTGACAGCACTACGAACGTAGTCTTCTTTGTCAGTTGTGTTTGTGAAGTTCTGCTCTTGCAATAAGTTCCTTTTAAACGATGCTCGATGATCTTCTGTTGTGAGCTTCCTTGAGGATTCTTCTCATATAACATTCTTTGAATGGCTTTTGAGCACATAAGACCCTTTTTTTCTTTGGCTGAATGGCTTGCTTGCATATATATATTAGCAGCCATGTGAGCTTCATTCTGATTGGCTTAGACAGTCTTCAAGGACAGGCTTGGACATATAGGAATTTTGTCAGAATCAATTCTGAACAGTCCTTGGCCTTCTGCTGGTCGAGTCTTCTTGACTGAAGTCTTCTGCTTCATCATTCCTTAGTGTGGTCAGACTGACCAAGTACATGCAGGTTTAAATGTATTTCTATTTTTGGTACCCATAATTAAATGGGTCCTGCTAGGTTAGTTTTCTTAACCCCTGTTCCTCTTATTTGGATAATCATCATATTTATCACCAACAGACATATTTATGCATGCACCTATCTTGAGATAATACATTTTGAGATGCATGGTGAATGTGTGTAGGATTTGACATTAAATAACACATTCATTATGGATTCATCATTTACTGGGTTATGTTCACAATGTTTAAGTGTTCATATTTGACATTAAATAACACATTCATTATGGATTTAGGAGAATTTAGTTGATTCATTGAGGTGATTAGTTTCTACAAATCAGCAAGATCCTTTTGCAGAACTGATCATGCTCTGTGTGTTGTCAAACACTTAGAACATAGGCTTGTACATACATACTAACCCACCAGTAAAGATTACTTCACATAAAGTTCATTAGGCCTGTGATGCTCTTATGACCCATTTCAGATTTCCTTCAAGATGTCATCTTCAACCTAAAACTTGGATGGAGAGAAAGTTTATAGTCATTTGAGTTTCCATCCTCAGGTTACTTTCTCTCTTCACCTTTTTAGGTAGATTATGACTCCTTGACAGAATACTTTTATAGTTCATAAGAAGATGCAATTATGATGTACATTTATAATGGTGAGGAACCGTATCTATTTACTGTCAGTTACTAAACAGTCATTTATCTTAGATATATTGAGTTTAGGTATTGATGTGCATAGCTTTACTTTTGCTCCTGACAGCTTATTGCTCTTGTCGGCCTTTAATCAATCAGTAGTGGTCTTGAAGATATAGGTCAAGAGAATCTCGGCATTAAGATCTTTGACATCCTTTAGCTGACAGAGTTTGCACCCAGCTGTTGGTTGGCCAGACATAAGTTTGAGAAGATCTTCTTTCTTCTCTCGATAAGCATTTCTTAGCATGTATGGCTTCTTCATCTTTCAGACTGGTGGGTGCTTGACTCTTTGTCATTGATGTCTCTTGAGTTCTCTCGTGTGGTCTTAGGACTACAAGATTGACTACAGGCTAGGATTGGTCTTGTTGATGTAACAATAGAGACCATGGACCAATCTGAAAGCGACTTGTGTGTATATACACATTTAACCTATACACAATATTTCCAACATGTGAGCTCATCTGCAAATAAACAAGTTACTTACTACTAAACTAAGTTTAGAACAATGTTAGTGCTGGGGATCAGACTCAAAGCGATTAGCTTTTGAATATAGCATGAGAACCTGTTTTGATACCAATTGTTAGTTCCTAGAGGGCACAATAGATCTAGAAGGGGGGGGGGGGGGTTGAATAGATCCTTTTTATTTCAAATAATTTTCTGGTTTATATTCTATTGTTTATAATTAACATATGACAAACATAAGAATCTTTTCATGCACAGCAAAATAAGTAAAAGATCCCCTTCATTGATATATTCATAATCATACATACATTGTTCGTAGAGTAAGTTTAGTTGTAAGCAGTTAAAACATACATAGCAGTTATAGCAGTTATAATACATAATGTAAAAGACACAAGGGGTTTTAAGTGGTTCAGAGACTCAAGCTCCTAATCCACTCTTCTGCTTTCAACTAGCAGGATTTCCACTAAGGAAGGGTAGCACCCTGAATCACTAAGATTCCTTCAAGGCCAACAGCCTTGGGACTTCAGTTCACTAAGAACTCTTCAAGGCCAGCAGCTTTGGAACTCCTCTAGTTCCCTAGGAACTCTTCAAGTCCAGCAGGCTTGGAACTTCGTTTAGTCCCTCCGGATAAGGACCCTCGTGCCCCTGGCCGCATTGAGTTGTTTTGTTTATTGTTGTTGAGTTTCGGTCTTTGAAATGCTAAGATGTCTTCATGCTCTGAACATCTTCTATACTTAGCAGCTTGGCTTGATCATCCTTGAAGTGCAACTGAGTGTTGAATGATGCTCAACTTCTTCAGTTGCTCAACCACTTCGGATGACCCCTTGATGAACTGCCTTGAAGATCATTTTCCTTGATACATGATGGCTGCACATGATTGGCTTCTAAGATGACTTTAAGCTCTTCTGTTAGGGACTTAGAAGCTTTCTCATGCTTGACACCAAGATGGCATTTATGATCTCCTTCTTGCTACTTGATGCCTTCTCATGATGGACTTCACTAAGATGATCGTAGGCTCTTCTCTATTGTACTTAGAGTCTTCCATGATGGACATCAAGATTATATGATGCTCTTCTTTCTCTAAGATTCGAACACTCTTCGTGTGTAGTAGAACTCTCACTTCTACATAGTAGAACTCACACTTTTACTTCTTTCTTTTTACGGCTTCGAGTGTTCTTGGTGGATCGTAGAGTGAGCCTTGGACTCACTATCTCACATGGTTTAGATCGGTCCACCTTCTCTCCAAACTCAAGCAACTCCAAAGAACCTTCGATCTTTGAATCTCTTCTAGATTTATACTCCTTTCCAATCCTTCCGTTGGAAAGTAGATTGAATGAAGGTTGTTCAAATATCTTCACAGTTCTCGAGTTGCTTGAGGTAGGCGCTTGATGTGACATGTCATACTTTTTCTGATGCTGCAGTTTACTATTTCACCTACCCTGTCAGATGTATCACTTTAATGTCTTGGGCAGGTTGAAAACTTTATTACCTCTTTCTGATTTCTCGATCAGAGGTTGTCCTATTGCATCG
Organism: Panax ginseng; assembly: GCA_020205605.1. Classification (NCBI taxonomy): domain Eukaryota; kingdom Viridiplantae; phylum Streptophyta; class Magnoliopsida; order Apiales; family Araliaceae; genus Panax; species Panax ginseng. Next base: position 54,167,738 of record CM035146.1, on the reverse strand, counting down.
ATGCTCTCAATAAGCACTTGTCTGAATATTACCCTTCAGATTGAACCTTTGCCAATGCTTTAGTCTTCAGCTATTCGAACTCTACGATTCCGATGCACATCTTCAAGGACCTGATCGTAATGTCTTGTTGAGTGTTGCTCATTGACTGGATGAGTTAACACTACGATCTTGAAGAGTGTTGATTGGATCTTCAATGTAGAACACCTCTTCCTTGTATTGTGCAGTGCTTTAATACTTCTGTTTGCTTCGACTGTTCTCAGAGACTGATGGCCTAATTCCTTGCTCTGGTCCTCTTTTGAATATCAAGACACTTCAGATTTGTGGCGCGTCCAGCTTGCTTTCTCCTTGTGATCTCCCGTTCACTTATCATCAATGAACCCGACCTACACTTAATCACTTTAGCCTTGCTCTTGAAGTCGACCAAGATCTCTCGGTTCACCTTCCATCAGTTTTCTTCTGTTTTGGCAAACACTATGATCTTGGTTGCTTCCAAGATCGTTGTCTTCTGTTCACTTGATAGCTACTGCATTAGCTGACTTTCCTTAGTCAGCTTCTGAAGTCTTCTTTGGATCTCCTTGTGGAAGAATTCATCCCGAATGGCCTTACAACTCAATCTTGATGCTGATTGGGTTGGTGCTTAGATCTTTTGTTAGCCTGCATGCCATTCGTTGAGTGCTCTCTGGTTTCCTTGGATGTAGCTTGCAGCTTGAACTAGAGGCTTCGTTCCTTTGGATATTTTGGGAGTGCTCATTAGTTGAGAATCGTACTTGCTCTACGATTCTTCCTATGCATTGTGAGCACTTCTTTTGAGGTCGTAGTTCTGCACTCTATGATTTCTGCTTTGGCTGTGCAGACACTACGATCCTGAGATCAGATCTTGACACTCTATGATTTCTGCCTTGGGCTTGTTGTCTTCATCTGATCTTGCTCGACTGCGATCTCTGCATGTAATCATTGGACTCTACGAACTCAGAGTGTAGTCTACTATCCTTGACTTGGCTTCGGAAGATGATCGGTCGGCTCATAGGTAGGTTGTCTCTAAGATTCTGAACATGACTTCCTCAGCACACTACGATCCTGAGGAAGCTCTACTCGACACACTACAATCCTTCTTCGTTTCCACTGGAAGTCTACGAACTCCAAGATCTACTATCTTGAATACTCCTATTCTGTCTCGATAGCTCTCGAGTTAACCTTGACTATCCTGGAAGACTTACGACTTCTGGTGCAGTGCTCGACGATCAGACAAGCCTATCTATTACATCATAAGATCAACCTAACAAGCTTGATCTTCCTATATTTATAGTCCTTGTACATCATTTCTCTTTAAGGACTTTATAAAGCTATTTTGCTTATGTAGGATCAACCTAACATATTTGATCAATTCATTCTAAGTCCTTGTACATATATTTTTATTATCTATCAAAGGACTTTACAGCTTTTCTTAATGCAAGCATACTTGCATATTCATTCATATATATATATATATATCATAATCAAATCATATATTAAATAGGAATATCATTCACATGTTTATTCTTGACAAGGTCAGTGTGTTGTTCAAGACTCTCATCGAGTTCCTTGATCACTTTCTTAGACATTTCTGACAAGTCAGCTTTTGTGGACAACTCTGAAAGAATTTCATTCAGTTGGGGAGTTTGTGAGGAAGGGTTTTATCTCTGGTATTGATCTTGTAGTGAGTAGAGGGCAAGATCGAGATTGAAGTATTCGTTGCTGGATGAGGAGGGAATATCTGATGGAGGGGCCTGGTGATAAGTGGATTTAATATACACGAATTGATATTCATTTCAAGTTTAAATTCGTAGTTATCTTTTTGTTTTGTGTTCGTTTTCACTTGTTTCATGTCATTTTATGTGTAGGGTGGTTATGGATGCAAGTGGTGAAGAAAGACAGAGTTTTGGAGCGAAAGTGGAAAAGCGCATGAAGTTGGAATTTTTCTTTAGCAGTAGCCATACATTTGAACAGCTGCCTTTTAACTTTGTACCCCGTAGGCCAAGTGGGGTCTCGATTCCTGAAGTGTCCTGCTGCTGTTTGAACTCTGTTGGGGCTTGGTTTGTGGGACTTTGTTGAGGCGCTTGGACTCTACAAAAGGCAGACTTCGTCCGAAAGAGAGGGAGAGTGAGAGATTACGTTACAACACGACAAATCACAGAACACAAGGAACATAATACAGAGATAAATTCCAGGATTCAAGTGTGAGCTTTGGAGGAGTAATTTGAAGAGATTATCGTGACAGTTACAATTCTAGGCTATGTGAAGGGGTTTTCATTATTCTTCTTCTCTTTAGTCTTTTATTTGTAGCTGAAAGGATGTTTCCGTTAGATTATTCAGTTTTTAATTCATTCGTTATGAACTAATTCGCTTATTAGACTTGTGATGGAGACTTGGGTGAAACGATGATTCTATAACTTTGATTTCCAATTCAATAAAATATTTTCAGTTTATCTATGTTACTTCGAGCGTGAATTTATGAATTTCTTGATCACCAATTCCTTGTGGATTTGAATGGAATCGAGAGAGGATATTCAAATCTAGACCTAGTCAATATAGCATGTGTCATGAATTTTGTGAATAGCAGATTTTTGATTATTGTTAAGGTAGAGATATGTTTGATATCACATGTAATCTGATATAGAACTTAATCTTAAACCTTCTTTAATTGCAGTTCACATAGAGATATAGTGAGTTGGTTGATTTAGGTGTTTAACTTGTTTGTATCTTAATTGTGGATTTAAGTTAATATGGTATTAGTGCATCGAGAGGTGGCTAGTATTACATTCGTGTTCTTGATTAATAAACTTGGATATTAAATTGAGTTGGAATAAAGGTTTGAAAATCATAGTAAAGCTCAGGGTGAAATCATAAGTCTAATTCTCCATTAATTGTTTGAAATTCCGGAATTTGATATTAGTGATTGTTTTGTGATATTTTATTTATTAATTTAGTTTCTATAATTTTAAACCATTGATTTGAATAGTTTAATAGAATTAGGATTAATAGAAAATTGATAATTGTGAAGTTAAAATTTTTGCTAATTTGTCCTCGTGGGAACGATACTTTATTCACTACTATATTGCTTGTTGACCACGTACACTTGCGTGTTTTGCGCGTATCAATTTTACCCAACACCTGGGTTTGGATGTTTGGGTTTGGTGACTCTACGATTTGAGGTGGAGACTCTGCAATGAGGCTAGAGTCAGTGATCGTAGAGATGATGGGATGTGGGAGCATTATGAAGTTGATCACATTTGGTTCCTCGATTCTGTAATTTTGGGATTACAGAATCGAAATTGATTTAGTGGATGAAGAATTACTTCCAACCATCGTGGGAATTCAAAAAATTGATTAAATGAGAATGATGGCAAATGATTAACTTTGAAGAGGGTTGGGATAGACAGTACCTCAGGTTTATACTCTGAGGAAGAGTTATTTGTGAGTAACTTCTTGGCAAAGTTGGATCTTCCTAGGAATCCATTGGCTAGTACTGAGATGGCTGGATACTCTTTGAAGCTCCAAAACATGTGATTCCAGGAATTTAGAATCTGAGCTTGATGGAAAGGCATCATGGGTAGATATGAAAATAGTTGCTCATAGTTGGCTCTTCTGTACCCATCAATGCCCACAGCTATGATCTCGACTTCATCACCTTCATCCTCTTCTCTATTTTCGTTGGAGGATTCCATTATCTCAATGGCCTCATGATGTTCTTGCACTAGTTCTTCTTCATTTCTTATAGGGACTTCTTCTTCTGCCATGGAGATGTCATGAGCCTCCCCCTCAACTGGATCATCTTCTTGTACAATTAATAGCTCCCCCTCAACTGGAACACCTTTTAGGATGGGAGCTTTAGGCATCTCCCCCTTAGCTGGTGTATTCTCTATCATAAGAACTTCAGGGATCTCCCCCTCAGTTGGAGCATTGTTCTCTTGTCTTGCTTTGGACAGTTCCTTTTTGGCAGCCATACTCTTGTCTTCCTCCTTGAGCACTTTTTCATTTTCATGGATATATTTCTTGACCGTTTTCTTCTTGATTTTCTAAGGTGAGCCACGACCTCGGGACTTTCTTGAACTTCGCTTTTGTCCCGCTGATCACCCGACTATCAGGTGTGGCAGCTTCTTTGCTCGAGGTGTTTGGTCTGGTCTCTACGATCAGTAGAGACTCTATAATTGAAGAGAGAGATGGCTTTTTGGGTTTGTGGCAGATCTTATTCTTCTTCAGCAGCTGAGATATGGTAGCTCTATCTTCTTCTGCCTCAGCCTGCTGTTGCTTCTTTCTCAGGATCCTTAGAGTCTCAATGTCAAAGGACTCTACTGGTTTATCAGTTGTGGATCCCTGGGGTTCTTCTTCCATCCTAGCCTTAAGCTTCCTCTTACCCTTGATTTTTCTAATAAGGGCAGAGGGTTCTCCCTTGTTTGTTTCTTCTTCTTGTCCTTCAATTTCACTGACAACTGACATATTTCCTGGCACTCCTGATTCCCTTATTTCACCAGTTCTTCCACTGGATTCAGACATCATCCACACATTTTCAGCTGGATTCCTTTTCCAGTTTTTGAATAGTTGTTGGGTCATTCGCCTATTTGGATTAATGGCTTCTCCTTCGTCGTCCTGAATCTTGTCACCCAAAGCAGCTTGAAGGATGATGCTTATAAATCACCCGTAGAACATCTTTTGAGAGCTCTTTGTCTTCTTTGAGCTAATTAACCACTTCCCAATCCATTCAAGCAATAGAGCCCCATAGTTAAGTTGTTTTTCATAACATATGGTAGTCATGAGCTTGAGTTGCACTTCATTTACAGAGTCATGAGCAGAGCTCTTGCAACATATACATTTTCCAACAATATCAGCTAGAAATTCATACCTCTGTGGAAACTCCTTTTTCTTGTATCCTTTGACAGAGGGTGATTTCTTGTGATGCATCTTTTTGAGTCCTTAATGGAAGTCTATACAATCTATGGACGGATACCCTTCAGGTTTGAGACCTAGGGCTAGATTGATGTCCTCAGCCTTTAGTCAGATTTCTACGTTCCTAACTTTCGCAGTGATGGTGTTGTTTTCAAATACACCATTATTGTAGAATTTTTTTACCAGCTTTGGGTAGATCAATGTGTCTGTACCCAAAGCTTCTTCGAGACCCACCTTCTTCAGTAATGACAGAGTTTTGTGAAACTTGGGTTTAACTATTTTGAACTCGTCAAAGCAGAGTCTGTAGCCAGAGATAACACTGGAAGCCGCCATTGATTTTCTTGCAAGAAGTGTGATTGACTGAGATTTCTTCTGATTTAGGGTTTATGTTTTGAGAGAGGATGAGAGAGATAATATTTTGAACTTCTGATTTCAAAAAGGCGCTTTCAAATAGTACATGTAACTTCCCTCTCTCCATTTTGCTTAGTGGGACATGTGTCAAATTCTGCTTCGCTCTACGAATTTGACTGAGAAGGATTGTACTGATTTGCCCTTAGCTCCTGCAGAGCTGATGTGTCATTAGGGAGGACTACGATCGTTGAGGTGGCTTTTGTGATCGTTAAGTCTGCTCTGCATTCGTTGAGTCTGAACTACGATCATTGATTCTGTTCAGCAATCGTCGTGTTTGAGCTACGATCGTCGAGTCCGCCCAAAGATTCGTCCGTGGTTCGAGCTACGATCGTCGACCGAGTCCGCCCAAAGATTCGCCGAGTTTGATCCAAAGAATTGTCGTATACGAACTACGATCGTCGAGTCTATCCAGATCCTTGTGATGAGTTTTTGACTTAGCATTCTTTTAAGGTAGCTCAGGAAGGGCCAACCTCTTGGAGTGAGTCAAGGGTTAGGTTTGTTCCTGAGGCGTTTATAAGAGAGATTGCTTTGTTTTGAAACTTATCATCACAGGATGTTCCTCTTGATGGTGGGGTTCTGCTATCGTTGAGTCTGCACTACGATGGCTACGATCGTTTTCTTTCATGTCACTTCAGCTCTATGATCGTGGACTTCCCTTGATCATGTCTACGATTTCAACCATAGCCTTTGTATCTGTATAGTTAAGTAGCAGATACTAGAGCATATATTTCATGGTTGTAAATTAAGCATTCCTAGCTCATTTATTAACTTGTTAAACTTGGATTCATCTAGAGGTTTTGTAAAAACATTAGCAAGTTGATTTTCAGTAGGGATATATTATAAAGATATAGTTCCATTTTGCACATGATCCCTAATGAAGTGATACCTTGTAACATTCCAGAATTTTAAAGTGTAATATTAAATATTTATTGATTTATAGAAGTATTTAATGGATATATTTATTGTTGAATAAATAATTGTTCAATTTGAGTTGATGTGGTTTAGTTAATTTTTATTGAATAAATAATTAAATATTAAATATTAAATATTTATTTGCAATATTAAATATTTATTGAATTATATAAGTATTTAATGGCAATTTGAGTTGATGTGATTTAGTTAATTAATTGTTGAATAAATAATTAAGGAGCTAAGAAAATTAATTGTTATGAGGTTATATACTAATTTAATTTAATAATTAAGTAAGAGAGCTAATAATGATTAAATGAATTATAATATTTTAATTGGAATTTGTGATTAAAATAAAGTGTTAGTTGGTTTGAATAAAATTATAATTATAAAGGAAATTAGAATTATTAGATAATGATTTATGTGTTAAAGTAATTTATTAGATTAATATTTTAATTGATTAAATTGATTATTTAATTTAATAAGAAGTGTGACAAATAACCTTGCTATAAGGGAATTATTAAAATAAATTAAAAGAGTTTAATTTAGTTTTGACAAACATGTATTATTGCATATTAAGTCTTTAATCTAATGATGTTTTATCAAACAAGGTTTAAGGATTAATCCATTTATTTTAATTCAGTTTACCAAACAAGGTGTAAGGGTTAATGGGTTATTTTTATTAGCTTAACCAAACAAGCCTTATGGCTTTTGATTTTCAAAACTCACATAACTGATATAATTTATAGCTAGAGTTATATTATATATTTAATATATATTATTACAATATACGTTATATTATTCTACGTATGTTAGAGTTAGGAAGAAAGAAAACTCAGAAGAAGAAAAAGGGATAGAAGAAGAAAACTATAGAGAGAAAAATGAGTGATTCTAACAGGTTTTTGGGAAAGAAATTGGAGAGAAGAAGCTTGAGAATAACTATCATCTTCTTAATCAAAGGTAGACACTCAATCTTTTATTGTTATAGTTTAGTTTTCCTCTTCTAAAAGTTCCTTGTAAAAATCTTAATGAAGGATAAATTGTTGGTTATATATGACTTTATATGATAAATTAGTGTTGCGAAACTGTTTTCATTAGTTTATATATGAGCATAATCAATAAATTGATGTATGTATACAATTTGTGAAGAAAAATATATTACAGAGTGTTCATATGAAAAATATATGAGTATGACTTAGTTTAAAATGAAATTAAGGTTGGATTAATTGTTGATATATATAAATTGACTATTGAATTTGATAGAGTATATATAAGCATAACCCTGATATTTTGAATTTACTGTTTTGGTTGAAAAACAAAATCACAGTGTTGATTTTCATTGAAAATATAAAAAATGGAGTTTTTGCCAAAAACATTGAAATTGGGTGTTGTAAATTTGATGTTTATGTTATTGTATGGGTAGAAACATGTTAGAAGTTCTTGAATTATGTTTACATTAAGTTTTTGTATGAATTGCATGTGAATTAGTCTGTTAGAAACGAGCTTGTAGGCCAAAATTGGCTTTTTCTTATACTATTATTCAAGTACATCCATCAAAAGCTGCGATTAGCATGGCGTTCATGTGTATGACAAACAGTTCATTTGTGGCGTCGTGGCGCCATCTCCACGCCGCAGCGCCACCCACAATGTAAATTGTGGCGCCGCGGCGCGAGTTAGCAGAATAGTCTGACAGTGTACTTTTTTTACACAAAAATTTTAAGAAAAGTTATGTGATGATAGTAGGACTGTAAAATGTTGATTTTAGTATTTCTATACTATGAATAATTATGTTATTAAAGATTAACTTGTGTTATAACTTGATTATGTGATTAAATAATCAAACCTACATGATGAATGTATTAGTTATGTGATAATGACTAACTATGTCATGATAACATATGTATATAGGATATTGTGATTCGAATTGTTCGGTTTAATCTACGAACAATGCAAGTTTTCTAATCTATTTATCTTGTTAATTCAATTACTGTTTTTAATTCGATTACAATATAATGATGTAAGTTATTCTAGAGCAAGTTATTCTTATATTTAACTTGTTGTTTAGCACACACAACTATATATACTAATGTCGAACATTTTTATCTTTCAAATTGCTATGCATGCTTAGTATTCAATTCTAACTAACCTTGGCTTAGTATTGTTCAAGCAAGGTATGCTATAGTTATTCAAATTGTATGCTATTAGATTATTCCTAAAGCATGACTTTAGTTTACTATGATTGATTCAATCACGATTATTCTATAGTATAGTGTTATTGGTTTTATTCAACTACTCCTTAGTTGATGTTCATTGAATTCCAAATTACCTTGAAAGCTTATCCAAACCAAACTTCCTTTGGTGCGGACTTATACTCTAAATCTTCGAGATGAACAACCCTATTGTTATGATTAGGGGTTAACTTACGCATAAGCGTTAAAATGTTTTGCACAATACATTATGCGAAGGGTCGATCCCCCAAGACGAGGTCCTTATAGTCTTATGATTATTAAAGTTGGAGTTGAAAGATTACTTGCAATCGTGGGCGTAGTTCATGGTCTTACGACCCTCAAATGATGTATATTTCCATATTTTGGGATTTCAGTTTCTAATTATTATTGATAGAGTACTATTCACTTTTGATGAGCCTATTTGGACAGTTATTATTGTTATACTCCTGTTGATTCCATATTATATCTAGTGAGCAATTATTTTTCTCACTCTTGCATATTTATAAACTCATTGCAGCTAAAGAAGAGAAGGTAGGTGAACCTTCGACTAGCAAAGGAAAGGGAAAAATGTACAAGTGATGAAGACTTGTAATTTTTACTTTGATTAAGATGTTAGACTTTTATTATGATGATATTAGACTTTGTTTTTAAAGAAGTTATGTAATGTTTTTCGCATTTGAATGATGATTAAAGGTTAGATAACCTGGGAGATTTTTATTATGTAACCCTTTAATGGGGAAGGTTTTTATTTATTCTGTTTTATTATGATTGGGTAGTTAGATATGAATGTTTGATTCAATGAACACCAAATCTTGTGAAAATGAATTACCTGGGTTTGGGGGTGTCACAAGTTGGTATCAAAGCCTTAGGTTATGAACCTTAGGTGGGGGAGGGGGGAAGTCTTAGGAAGTAACCTTTGAAAAGATAGTGGAGATGTGAGGGCCCCGAATCCGAGGTCTCGAATCACCGCGGATCCGGTTCGATCATTCTATACAACTATTACTATTTGCGGAAGATATAAACATAAATTGTTTATACATTACATTACACACTATTCCCCAAGGTCGAGTAACCTTAACTTATACATAATAATAACTTTTCTAACACATAACATTATTATCATACAACACTATTACAAATCTACTGTACACGTATACTAAAGCTGGAACTGTCTTGGACCTTTCCTTGTATCCGACGTATTCGCCTTAATTTGCAATGTTTTATCATGATATAGCAAGGGTGAGCATAAGGATTGTCCAACAAGTTTAAATTCAACAATATAACGATATATCATGATTAAAATGATTTAAATAATTGGCTGGCTATAATTCAACAATATAATTGTGAATTAGCAGGAACAAATTTATGACTGAACAAGTATTATATATGAACAAATATATTTGAAACAACTGGTAATGAAGGTGATCAGCCTTTCATACCTGACTTATACATGCAATATGTACAGAGTACAATTATACATGACAATCAACAATGATTAACCATAAGCTTATCCGAATGAAACAACTCTTAGTAGAGTTAAGTAAATACAAACTTGCCTGAACCGTTGATTATCGCTACACAATTTATATCGCCTTATCCGAAGACCTAATATTAGTAATATATATCTCCAATATTAGAATAATATCATCATAATATAATAATATAATATATATATATATACATAGAATAACCTAAACACATAACACATAACCCTATCAGTCTATAACATACATAGGACTCGGTATCAAGTCAAACTATTGCAGTCTGACTTGAGTTCGACAAAGTTCTAACGTCCCGACGGTCTAGTCGGACTTTTATCGAATCTAAGTTCAATTAAACTCTGACTTAACACTTAACAATTAATTTAAATAATTTTAATAACAGTCAAAATATTTTTCATAAGTTCCTAATAATTTTCAAATAATTATTATCATTTATCGTGTATTATTTATTATCAAATATTAATGAAAATCATCACATAATATTATAATATATTTATAATATTACAAAGTATTTTTAATACCTTAAAATCATATTTATATGATTTTTAAACACTTAAATTCATTATCCGATAATTGCTATTAATATTAAAATATTAATATTTTCATGACAAAATATTAAAATTTATATTTTATAACTTAAAATATTTTTTTCTAATCCTTAAATCATTTTTATATGATTTATAAATCATTAATTATATTTTTCCATAATTTCTTTAATATATTCATTAAATAAACTAATTATCATTAATATTAATTAATTAATGAAATTCCTCACAAAATATTAAAAGTCACTAAAAATAACTTCAAATATTTTCTTTTACCATAATATTATTTTTCATGATTTTTAATGAATTAAAATCATTTATTTAATATTATAATTAAATAAATTAAATATCATTTATATTCCAAAAATATTAAATATTTATGAAATATACTTAAAATAATTAAAAACTATTTTTCAGAATTTAAAATTAATTTTCAGAATTTTTTAGTATTTTTAATAATTAAAAACCATTTTTATCTATTTTTAAATAATTTCCGGAAAATCAGAAATTAAAATAAAATAGAAACTGTCGCTAAAGGGCCCTATAGCGATAGACCCGTCGCTATAGGTGTTCTTGAGGTGTTCATCAGCCCAACCCAGATTTCTTGTCAGTGAGCATGGGACTTCGTTTGACCAGAATTGGATTCACGATTATAAGGTTTCTGGACTAGGTTATGGGTTATAATTATAGACGACGTGTAATACTACCAATATCAACCAAGATCCTGGCCAATACATAACATATCAACGAGATCTAAGCTCCTCAATTCACTGTCAGACATGTTCTTCAATTTTTGGGTTTTCCAGAATTGAAGAACAGTCGAGGTACCCACTTTCCAATCCTTATAACGTGCAATCTAGACGTGATTTGTATGTTTTATTGATTCCGTAATGAAATAGGGATGTCAGGGAAGACGTATATAGCAACATATCATCATTTCATCATTACACCAAGAAGATCATGGTCGGTCAAAGTCTGACACAAAAATCGTACATGAAGATTTCTGGGTTTTCGAAATCCTCAAGAACAGCCGGTCAACCCTACTTTGACCCTTCTTATCTTTGATTCTATACATGATCTGTGAGTTCTATATGCATGAAACTGAAGTATAAATGTCAGTCTACAATTATATTACACCAACATGTCCAGATCGATTAACAGCAGGAAGATCAGAGTATTCAAATCGGTTGTCAGAAATTTCTGGGTAATCTGGGTTACTCAGATTCGTTCAGTCATGGTCGGTCAACGACCTTTGACCATTAATAACTTGAACTCTAGACCAGACCGGACCATGATTAAAGTTTCAGATGAAAGCCTACATGTCAGAGACCAGGTCCCAAACACAAAATACACAAAACATCAAACACACACAGATCTATGAGGTCTGACATATGACTGTCAGATGACTTTTTCAAACTTTTCCAGATTTGATAAATCTTTAGATTCGAGCATCAAGATGATATGGATTTAGGTTTTAGAAACCCAGATCATCAAATGACACCCTCTAACACATATCTAAACAACAAACAACATCAAATCACATGATTTCTAAAGTTATGGTTTATACCTCATTCATGCTTGATTTTTGATTTCTGGTCTATGGATCTGTTATTGGCTTGCTAGGAACTGATCATGGTTCATCTTTTCTCTCTCTATCACTCTATATCCCGAATTTCTAGAGAGAGGAGGGTTAGGAGAAAAATGAAATATAAAGTGGCCATTCTCTCTCTCTAAATCTCTTATATTAGTTGTCTTGTTGCTATGATCTTGCCAAATTTGGCTGAGTTGCTGCTGATTTGAGCACATGGGAATATATTAGATCACCCACTCAATATTATGGCTAGATATACAAGCAATGTCCAATAATGCAACAAAGGGCAATTTAGTCTTTTCCATTATAATTTTAATGGCATTTTAGTAAATGGCCAAACCCTTAGGGTTTAGGGTTTGGTTAGGGTTTAGGGTTTGGACAAATTTAGGGTTTAGGGTTTGAAAAATCCTTAGGGTTTGAAATTTATTTTCTAAAATTTCCAATTTAGGTTTTCAAAAATAAAAAATTAAATATTTCAAAATTATAATTAGTATTTTCTAAGTATATTAAAATTTCTTAATCATACTTTAAATCTTACTAATTAGGATTAGTATTTCCTAATTACAATCGCTAATTAAGCAATTAGGGTCGTAATTGGTCATTAGGGTTTAATAACCACTAATTAGGGTTTCTAATAGAAAAATAAAATTTCTAATTTAGAAATTAAATTTTCGTAATTAGATTAGGGTTTTCTAATTACTTAACTGGAAATTAGAATTAATATATCCTAATTAACATTAAAAATATTAAATTAACACTTTCGTTTTCCCTAATTATAAATTAGGGTTTCAAATCCCGAAGTTAGTGTTTTTTCTAAATTTGAAATTAGGGTTTGCTAATTAATTAAGCTTTACCCTAATTAATATTATAATTATTTACACTTACGCCATTAAATTCCCAATTTAGGGTTTCATGCACCGAATTAGGGTTTCGGATTCCCAGAACTGAAATTAGGGTTTCCAGAATCGGTTTCTAGGGTTTCTTATAATCGCTAGGGTTTTCTATCCGAACGTTGACATTCTTAATATATACTTAGGGTTTGTTACAGATATCGTTTATCTGGTCAACCCTTGACCCTTAACCATATCATGCACACATATACACATAACATATTCACGTATTTCTTTAATCCCGAATAATTCACCTAAATCCTTCATAGAATTTTGAAATCCTCAAAATTCCATCTTAAAAATATCAAACGTATACACTTATTTTCAGTCTAGGTTCTAATTTTGAACCTTAAATTAATTAATAAAAAATTTCTAAATTTTCCAAATTCTCGGGTTGTCATAGGAGATAACTCTTATCGAATTTTAAGAAAGAAGTAATAAAACACTTATGTGCTTATGTGATTATAATTTATGTACTCGTGAGTGTCGAGTAGTAATGATTAATAATTAAAACTTAAAAACTTTGTTGTCAGGATGACTAATGTCGGAGAATCCAGTCAGGCTAGGGAGGAGGGACCTCAAATGCCTATAGAGGAGGAGCCTCACGGCATTCCGGTAGTTTGGGAACAACTACTGCCACGGGAGTCAGCCCCGTTGGTCACAGTAGTTAAAGATGAGGATGATGACGTGGAAACAGATGAGGAAGATCCCATTGAGTTACCACAGGAGGATGAGGATAACGAGGACGAGGAGGAGTAGACTCCACTAACCTCTATGGTTGCTCGTATGTACGATGAAGTCTACGACCGTAACGTGGAACTTCAGGATACAGTTGAGGAGTTGCAGGAGATAGTTCTTTGAACAATGTAATCGCAATGACACAAAAATACTGGCCGAGATCCGGGATCGTGAAGAACAATCGACAAATGTCGAGGAGAAACTAGTCTGCATGAAGGAGAGAAAGAACAATCGATCAAGTGGTCATTTGAACTAAAGAAATGTTTCGAGAGAAAGAAGTCATTAAGAGCGCAAGAGTTGAAGATGCTTATGAGGAAGCTTTTAAACAAACCAGATTAGCAGCAAGAGACACGCAAGCAAAGAGGATGAAGATGGAAGAGATGGATAAAGTATTTAATACTGCAATTAATCGAGCTCAAAATTGGGTCATGGGATATCCGATTCAGTTCGAGACGCTGCCATCATTCGTGTTAGATCTCAGAACAATGTTTCGAGTCATGGAGGAAGAACGTGATAGGGCTAAGAAGTATCGTAATAGAACATCATAGCTATTGTACGATGAGTGAAAGGTTAAATAAATTGTAAATCCCAAGTGTTATGCAACCTATGGGATATGACTATGATGTTGCCCTGAAACGTTTGTAGTTCAGGAAAGTAATGTAGGTAGCAATGATGCTATTGTTTATGTTTTCAAAAAGATTATGAATAAATAAAAGTTGTTACTTTATTCAAAGTGTTATGTGTTATGTGGTTAATTCTTTTTTGCAGACAAGTTAAGTAGAAATTACTTAAAAGAATTGAATAATAATCTAATGAATGTACTTTTAACAGAAAATGCCTCCCAGATGTCAACCAACACGACAAAGAACCACTGAAGGAACCAATAACGACAATGTTGATGGTAATCCCGTTCAACAATTAGTGACACTACTGATAGGAGCGTTGCAGAATCAACCACAAAACCATGGTACAACGTTTAAGGATTTCAAGGCGGTTGGACCACCTGAATTCTGTGGGTCCATGAATCCAGTCAAAGCACAAACCTGGATTATGGAGATAGAAAAAGTATTCGATGTCGCTAGGGTAGGGGATGATCAGAAGACTACTTTCGCAACATTCATGTTGAAAGCAGAAGCTAGTTATTGATGGCAGGCCAATAAAACTCGTGAAGGGCTAGGAGTGATGATCTGGGATAGATTCAAGGAGTTGTTCTTCGAGACTTATTTCCCGGAGAGTTCGAAGAGTCAACTAGAAGTGCAGTTTCTGGAACTAAAACAAGGAACAATGACAGTATCTGAGTATGCCGCGAAATTCAACGAATTGGCGAGGTTTGCGCCATATCAGGTCAGCATAGACGAACGTAAGGCGAAGAGATTTGAACAGGATGAAGCCCTGGTCAGACAAAGCAGGTTTCCTGCTTCGATTGAAGACGTTTGCAAGCGATGATGGAGAAGGCAAGACTATTTGAAGGTGGAGGCGAGGCAGTGAAAAAATTCAATCAAGAATAGAAGAAGAAGAAGAATGAGAATGAGATTAAGAATGGAGGTGGTGGTGGTGGAAACAACAACAACAACAACAGTTTGAAAAGGAAGTGGAATGGAAACATGGGTGCTGGAAACCAGCAGGGTAACCAGCAAAACAAAAACTTTGAAGCATGTGTGACATGCGGGAAATTTCACAAGGGTGCGTGCTTGATGGGGAAACGAGTTTGCTTCAATTATGGCCAGGAGGGTCACATCGCCCCAAATTGCACTCAACCAAAGAAGAATGCGTGCTTCACGTGCGGATCCAAGGATCACTTTGCTCGTGAATGCCCTAAGAAGAAGGATGGAGTGACTACCAGAAGAAATGAAGGTAACAATGGATGTACACGGGCCATTACAGGACCTGCAGCATCAAACAAACCCACAGCCAGAACCTTCAACATGACTGTGCAAGATGCTGTGCAATCAAAGGATGTGGTGTCAGGTATTATCCCGATCAATGATATTGATGCTTATGTATTATTTGATTCGAGTGCTACTTGCTCATTTATATCTAATGAATTTGCTATGAGATTAGGATTGCCTAGTGAAAAATTAAATTTCCCTTTAAACATAGAATTTGCGAATAAGGAAGTAGTTCCTGTTAGGTTCGTATACAAGAACTGTAGGGTGAATATTAAGGGAAATATTTTGATGATAGATTTGATTCAGATCATGCTAGGAGAGTTTGATGTTATTTTGGGAATAGATTTGTTGTTCAATTATGGAGCGATAATTGACTGCCAAAAGAAATGTGTAAACCTTATGACTCTGTCAAAGGTAGTATTCAATGGTAGTAAATCGCCTAGACAAATGAGATGTCTGACGATTATGCAGGCCAAAAAGTTGTTGAGTCAAGGCTGTGTGAGTTATTTAGCCTACATAGTCGATACTCAGAAGAAGGGTGCGAAACTAGAAGAAATACTAGTGGTGAGGGAATTTGAAGACGTATTTCCACAGGATTTGCTAGGACTTCCGCCTGACAGAGAAATAGAGTTCGTGATCGACTTGGCGCCGGGAACAACACCAATATCAAAGGCCCCATACAGAATGGCTCCAGTAGAAATGAAGGAACTGATGGTACAGTTGCAAGAGCTGCTGGACAAGAAATATATTCAACCAAGCGTATCGCCGTGGGGAACGCCAGTGTTATTCGTGAAGAAGAAGGACGGATCAATGCGTCTTTGCATTGATTACAGGGAGTTAAACAAAGTTACTATTAAAAACAAATACCCATTGCCAAGAATAGATGACTTGTTTGATCAATTGAAGGGTGCTAAATACTTTTCGAAAATAGATTTAAGAAGTGGGTATCACCAGTTGAAAGTGAGGAAGGAGGATATACCACGAACGACATTCAGAACTCGGTATGGACATTACGAGTTTCTGGTGATGTCTTTTGGTTTAACTAATGCACCTGCTGCATTCATGGATTTGATGAATAGGGTGTTTAAACCATTTTTAGATAAGTTTGTGGTGGAGTTTATCGACGATATTCTGGTGTACTCTAAAACTCAAGAAGAACATGTGGAACACTTACGTCTAACATTGGAGACACTAAGAAAAGAAAAGTTGTATGTGAAATTCTCTAAATGTGAATTTTGGCTGGTACGTGTACAATTTCTTGGGCACGTAATTGACAAGGATGGAATTTTAGTGGATCCATCAAAGGTTGAAGCTGTGATAAATTGGAAACAACCAAGAACTCAATCAGAAGTGAGAAGTTTCTTAGGCTTAGCAGGGTATTACAGACGATTTATCCAGGATTTCTCCAAGATTGCCACTCCGTTGACAAATTTGACAAGGAAATCTGTAAAATTTGTTTGGACGGAGAAGTGTGAAGAAAGCTTCAAGGAATTGAAAAAGAAGTTAAGTATGGCACCTGTGTTGTCATTATCGGATAATATAGGAAATTTTATGGTGTACAGTGATGCCTCAGACAAAGGATTAGGATGTCCTTATGCAGAAAGGGAAAGTCATCGCGTATGCATCAAGACAATTGAAAGACTACGAAAAAGGGTATCCGACTCATGATTTAGAGTTGGTGGCGGTTGTGTTTGCTCTGAAGATATAGAGACACTATCTATACGGAGAGAAATGTGAAATTTACACAGACCATAAAAGTCTGAAGTATATTTTCACATAGAAGGACCTGAACATGCGTCAAAGAAGATGGATGGAACTGATAAAAGATTATGATTGTGAGATCTTTTATCATCCAGGCCAAGCCAATGTGGTTGCAGATGCCTTGAGTAGGAAAGGCAGGGAAAAGTTGATGTTGTTAACTGATAAGGAGGAGCTTATTACAACAATGTCAAGGTTAGAGTTGGAAATCAAATTTC
Source organism: Panax ginseng (assembly GCA_020205605.1). Lineage (NCBI taxonomy): Eukaryota > Viridiplantae > Streptophyta > Magnoliopsida > Apiales > Araliaceae > Panax > Panax ginseng. The sequence goes on along the minus strand of CM035146.1, from coordinate 54,150,136 downwards.
CAAAAGAATCCGATGAGAAATTGTACCAAATAGAAGCTGGACCAATTTTAGTGGACAAAGTGAAGGATGCTCAACTACAAGATGAAGAGTGTGGGAAAATCAAAGAGAATCTGATTGAGAGTAGTGATGTAAAATACAAGATAGATACCGAAGGACTACTACAGTTTGAGGGAAGAATCTGGGTTCCAGCAACACCAGAGCTGAAAGACGAAATTTTGACCGAAGCTCATAGCTCAAAATATTCAATTCATCCAGGAAGCACGAAAATGTATCAAGATTTGCGCCGACATTTTTGGTGGCCGAATATGAAAAGGGGCATTGCAGAATGCGTAGCGAAATGCTTGACATGTCAAAGAGTAAAAGCTGAACATCAAAGACCCAGCGGATTACTTCAACCGTTGGAAATACCGGAATGGAAGTGGGAACACATCATGATGGATTTTGTGGTGGGTCTTCCAACTAGTCAGAGACGATGTGATGCGATTTGGGTGATAGTGGACAGACTGAGGAAGTCAGCTCACTTTTTACCAATAAATATTAGATTCAATCTTGATCAGTTGGCAAGATTGTACATTAAAGAGATCATTTTGAGGCATGGAGTGCCAGTATCAATTGTGTCTGATAGAGATCTGCGATTCACGTCAAATTTCTGGAAGAGACTACAAGAATGTATGGAGACACAGTTACGAATGAGTACGGCTTATCATCCACAAACAGATGGCCAAAGCGAACGAACAATTCAGACATTGGAAGATATGCTGAGAGCATGTGCCATGAACTTTAAAGGAAGCTGGGAAGAACATTTACCGTTGGTGGAATTTTTTTACAACAAAAGTTACCATGCGAGCATCGGCATGCCACCTTACGAGGCATTGTACGGCAGAAAGTGCAGAACTCCACTGTGCTGGGATGAAGTCGGTGAACGTCAACTGCTAGGACTGGAACTAGTGTAACAAACTGTTGATGTTGTCAAACTCATCAGGGCAATATTGGTAGCAGCTCAAGACAGACAGAAAAAGTATGTTGAACAACACAGACAAGATCGTGCATTCGATGTATGAACTTTTGTATTCCTAAAAGTTTCTCCCTAGAAGGGGAAAATTCATTTTGGTAAAAAGGGAAAGCTAAGCCCGAGGTTTATTGGACCCTTTGAAGTTCTACGAAGAGTAGGAGAAGTGGCTTACGAGGTCGCTCTACCTCCAGAGTTGGAAAACATTCATAATGTTTTTCACATTTCGGTGTTACGACCATATAAACCCGACTACAAACACGTGATCGAGTACGAACCGTTGCAGTTCGAGAAAGATTTATCTTATGAAGAGGTTCCTATCCAGATAGTCGACAGGAAAGAACAAGTGCTTAGGAATAAAGTGATACCTTCTGTGAAGGTGATATGGAGGAACCACAACGTTGAAGAAGCTACGTGGGAACTCGAAGAGAAAATGTTGAAAGAGTACCCTGAGTTATTTGTTTAATCCGTGTCTTCGATTCTGGGGACAGAATCTTTGTAAGTAGGGAAAAATGTTACGAATGATTTGTTTGAGTTGTAATTCTGAGGACAGAATTCTTGTAAGGAGGGAATGATGTAACATTACAGAATTTTAAAGTGTAATATTAAATATTTATTGAGTTATATAAGTATTTAATGGATATGTTTATTGTTGAATAAATAATTATTCAATTTGAGTTGATGTGGTTTAGTTAATTTTTATTGAATAAATAATTAAATATTAAATATTTATTTGTAATATTAAATATTTATTGAATTATATAAGTATTTAATGGCAATTTGAGTTGATGTGATTTAGTTAATTAATTGTTGAATAAATAATTAAGGAGCTAAGAAAATTAATTGTTATGAGGTTATATACTAATATAATTTAATAATTAAGTTAGAGAGCTAATAATGATTAAATGAATTATAATATTTTAATTAGAATTTGTGATTAAAATAAAGTGTTAGCTTGTTGAATAAAATTATAATTATAAAGGAAATTATAATTATGAGATAATGATTTATGTGTTAAAGTAATTTATTAGATTAATATTTTAATTGATTAAATTGATTATTTAATTTAATAAGAAGTGTGACAAATAACCTTGCTCAAATGGAATTATTAAAATAAATTAAAAGAGTTTAATTTAGTTTTGCCAAACATGTCTTATTGCATATTAAGTCTTTAATCTAATGATGTTTTATCAAACAAGGTATAAGGATTAATCCATTTGTTTTAATTCAGTTTACCAAACAAGGTGTAAGGGTTAATGGGTTATTTTTATTAGCTTAACCAAACAAGCCTTATGGCTTTTGATTTTCAAAACTCACATAACTGATATAATTTATAGCTAGAGTTATATTATATATTTAATATATATTATTACTATATACGTTATATTATTCTTCGTATGTTAGAGTTAGGAAGAAAGAAAACTTAGAAGAAGAAAAAGGGAGAGAAGAAGAAAACTATAGAGAGAAAAGTGAGTGATTCTAACAGATTTTTGAGAAAGGAATTGGAGAGAAAAAGCTTGAGAATAAATATCATCTTCTTAATCAAAGGTAGGCACTCAATCTTTTATTGTTATAGTTTAGTTTTCCTCTTCTAAAAGTTCCTTGTAAAAATCTTCATGAAGGATAAATTGTTGGTTATATATGACTTTATATGATAAATTAGTATTGCGAAACTCTTTTCATTAGTTTATATATGAGCATAATCAATAAATTAATGTATGTATACAATTTGTGAAGAAAAATATATTACAGAGTGTTCATATGAAAAATATATGAGTATGACTTAGTTTAAAATAAAATTAAGGTTGGATTAATTGTTAATATATATAAATTGACTATTGAATTTGATAGAGTATATATAATCATAACCATGATATTTTGAATTTACTGTTTTGGTTGAAAAACAAAATCACAGTGTTGATTTTCATTGAAAACATAAAAAATGGAGTTTTTGCCAAAAAAACATTAAAATTGGGTGTTGTAAATTTGATGTTTATGTTATTGTATGGGTAGAAACATGTTAGGAGTTCTTGAATTATGTTTACATGAAGTTTTTATATGAATTGCATGTGAATTAGTCTGTTAGAAACGAGCTTGTAGGCCAAAATTGGCTTTTTCTTATACTATTGCAAGTCGTCAAATAAAATCAGCGAGTGTGGTACATGCATGGCAATGCCCAACAGTTCATTTGTGGTGCCGCAGCGTGGCTTAGTAGTATAATTATCATTACAATATTATCTCCACGTCAAGAAGGCGACCCATGTTGTAAATCGTGGAAAGCAAGAAATACATGAAGTTAGCGTAATGGTCTCGACAAAGGTACTTTTGTATACAAAATTTTAAGAAAAGTTATGTGATGATAGTAGGACTGTAAAATGTTGATTTTAGTATTTCTATACTATGAATACTTATGTTATTAAAGATTAACTTGTGTTATAACTTGATTATGTGATTAAATAATCAAACCTACATGATGAATGTATTAGTTATGTGATAATGACTAACTATGTCATGATTGACATATGTATATAGAATATTGTGATTCAATTGTTCGGGTTTAATCTACTAAGCAGGCAAGTTTTCTAATATATTATCTTGTTAATTCAATTACTGTTTTCAATTCGATTATAATATAATGATGTAAGTTATTCTGGAGCAAGTTATTCTTGTATTTAACTTGTTGTTTAGCATACACAACTATATATACTAATGTCAAACATTTCTATCGTTCAAATTGTTATGCATGCTTAGTATTCAATTCTAACTAACCTTGGCTTAGTATTGTTCAAGCAAGGTATGCTATAGTTATTCAAATTATATGCTATTAGATTATTCCTAAAGCATGACTTTAGTTTACTATGATTGATTCAATCACGATTATTCTATAGTATAGTGTTATTGGTTTTATTCAACTACTCCTTAGTTGATGTTCGTTGAATTTCAAATTACCTTGAAAGCTTATCCAAACCAAACTTCCTTTAGTACGGACTTGTACTCTAAATACTGAGATGAACAACCCTATTGTTATGATTAGGGGTTAACTTACGCATAGCTTTAAAATGTTTGTGCACAATACATTGTACGAAGGGCTGATCCCCCTAAGTACAGGGTCCTTATAATCTTATGACTGTTAAAGTTGGAGTTGAAAGATTACTTGCAACTGTGGACGTAGTTCATGGTCTTACGACCCTCAGTGATGTATATTTCCATATTTTGGGATTTTAGTTTCTAATTATTATTGATAGAGTACTATTCACTTTTGATGAGCCTATTTCGACAGTTATTATTGTTATACTCCTGTTGATTCCATATTATATCCAGTGAGCAATTGTAACGCCCCCAAAATAGGTCCATTCCATCCAACCCATTTTGATTCTCCAAATACATGGTACAGAAAACAACTACAACTTTATTACAACAATTGTCTTGCAAAATACAACAACACATATGTTGTGAGTTTGATACAAATATATATCAAGCTGTGACTCATGTCCCAACCGTGGACAAGAAATTTCATAATGACACCTTACATAAAGGTATAGTCGAAAACTATTTTAAAATTAGAATCTTTGAGAAGTGCTCAAGGAAACCTTCAGACATGGGAGGCCATGCGATATAGGTTATGATAGATATCATATGGCCACGTAATTATCCTTGGTTGATCTAATAGACCCCAAAGAAAAATGAGAAGATTACTATCATATTCTTCCCAATGGTGAGTCTTCTCTTGACATATCATTATCTCCATCTGTCTCTAATTGGGTATTATACTCCAAACAAACACCAAGATTATATAGGTAGTCTTTGGTAGATATACTCAAAGAAGTGGATGAGCACAACTGTCTTATGATGATGACTCGAGGTTGTATGTCATTAAATATCTTGTATAATAGTGACAAAACACCCTTCCAAAGTTGAATTCACCTCACCTCAACATCTATAGACCACCGCTCTATTCCCCGTTATTCCCTCGCTTGTCCCCGGCTACACTTTTATTACCCGAAAGGAATTGTGAAGCAAAAGGGTGAGCACAACTAGCTCAAAAAAAATATCATGACTAAAGATAATTAAATTATCAATAGCCTTCATCAATAATAAATCAGAGATTTAGAACATATGGTAGATGATAAAAAAAATTTCAACCATAGTTGCAGTGGAACGAGCACTCCATTAGAAGAATCAAATAGACTATAAAGTCTATTATCTTCTCCATGTTAAAAGTCCACCAACAATGTTTTATCCCTATAACATCAATCAACAATTCCTGTCCACAATCACATGTATAACTCATAATCGTAATTGTTGTTCTAAATTCCTTTTCTCATTCGGAGACGTAAGATAATTTTCATCACTTGTCTTTACCTGAAATATCAAAGATCATGGTTATACCAAATCACAGTTCCTGTTCATAATCATACTAATAAATTCATCTTTGCACTACGGGCCAAAGATATTCATCCCCAATTCATCTTTGCACTACAGGCCAAAGATATTCCTCAACAGTTCATATTTGCACTACAGGCCAAATATATTAATATCTCAAAGAAATATATAATCATTTCAGAATTTATATAAACAATAATTATAACCATGTTGATCAATTCACCTTTGCACTTAAGCTAAAGATATTCAATTATAAATTCAATGGTCATAATCATACCAGTCACAATTCAACTTTTCACTACTGGCCAAAGAGAACCCTAGTCATGATCATACCAATAATCTATCCATCTTTAAACTCCAGTGAAAGAGAATTTCAACATCAGGGTTATAAAAATGTTATATATGATAATAAAATTAATATAATCAATATATAGTTTTAATCTCCAGAGTAATATTCATAAATCAACTATAATTTGGTTAGAAAAAAAAAATAATTTTGTCATGAATAGTAACTCATGAATAGTAATTTTGTGAATAGTAACTCATGAATAGTAAACGCGACTCAAAAAGGTAGAAATTCCACAATAAAATCCATACCCATATTTCGGTATAATGATATTGAAAGAATAATATTTTTTTAAGCTTATAAATAATTTATTTTAATTGTTTACCTTTACTAAATAATGCATTTAATCATTCTAAAATGCCAAACTCATAAGATTTCATCACCAATAACCAAAATTCTCATCAAAAAAATCAGATATACCTCATGTAGGATTCTCAAGCCATAAAATCCTATTTTCTAATTTTCTTACCTCACATAACATATTTAATTCATTTACTAATAACTAGTCCATTTTCATGAAAATAACAAATCGGTTCCAAAAATATTTCTTTTCCGGGATTTAGCAGAATATAGTCCTATATTGAACATATATTTTCTCTTAATTTTAAAAGTCATTTACTATTTTCACATGGCCAAAACCACTGAATATTTAAACATTTATCATAAATTGTATTTTTATCCAAAAATTCCGAAATTCACAGGGTATACTGATATTATATAGAAGTACTCCCAATAAAAATTTCATCAATTTTGGAGTTAACCACAAGGAGTTATAAGGGTTTTCTTTTAAAATAGTCTTTCCTCATAAAATTCATAACTCTTAATCTATACATCCAAAAATCGCCATTTTTGGACACAATCAACAAAACTCATCAAATTATCATTTCAATTGTTTCCAGAATTTTTGAAGGTTCAGAAGAATTTCGAAATAATAACCCTTAAAATCCCTTATTATCCCTTACCTCAAAAGAAGCAAGATTGATTGGAATAACATTTGAACGAACTTGCACCGTATAGCAATACTCAAAGTATACTCAAAATACTCACAAGAATACGCCGATAATATAGAGAGAAAACTTGATTTCGGTGTGATTTTCAATTATAACATAAGCACCTATTTATAGGAAATTGCTTAGAACACCAAAGCGTAAAATTTATTAAAATAATAATATTATATTTATTTTTTTCCAAGACTTCATCACGTATGCTCTCAACATCGTAACTCATTTCTAACACATGTTAAATGAGGGAAACAAAATGTAAAAAATGTTTTTGTTATTTAAATTATTTTAAACTTCCAAAAATCAATTATTTCGGAGCTTCGGAACTTCAATAATTCATAATCAATAGCCATTTTGCCAGAAAATTCGAATCTCGCGAATTTTTATAGGAAATTCAATTTTCTACAACTTTGCAGAAGATAGTTTTTCCAAATTCCAAACAAAAATTGACCGAAATCCATAAACGGACGATTTTACAGGCTATAATCAAATTTCAGTCAAAAACTGGGGTCCACCGACATATAAAACATGCTTTCAATATTTTTGGTAATAAAATACTCATCCTCCACATATACTCATATATCCCACATTCATCGTAAAAATATCATCATTAATATATTATTAAAATAATATATTTAATTGAATTATTTTATCGAAAAAGATAAAATATTAATTTTCAACAATTGTCACATTAAAAATTTTCTCCATCTATATCCTCATAAAATCAATATTTTTCTCATCATATAAATCAATAATTAATTATTCACAAATAATATTACGAAACACATTATTGACAACGTGCGGGTTCAGGAAAGAGGGGCTTTCCAATAAGAATTTCTCCTTACTATGGCGCAATTAGGTGACCGAACCTCTCCTCGATGTAACTTTCTAGACATTGCCAATAATGCTATCTAATAATATTATTCAAAAATATGAATTATTGTTCGATAATGGAAAATATGTGTAGTAGTGACAATTATTGAAACAACAAAGTAATATAAAATATTAATGCAAAGAATTATTGAATCAATAAAATAAAATCTTGAACAAGAATTATCGTAACAATTATTAGAGTAGTGTCTTCTTACGTAAGAATCAATAATTGGTGCAATACCGTGCTTTATTGTGTTTTAACCAACAGAGTATTTTAATAGTATTAATTGTAATAATAACGCTGGTCATTTATAAACAACTTTAATTTGTCTTTTTCTTTATCCCACAGCTTATTCTGTTATGGGGCCCTAATTGGTTATACGTGTCGCATGCGAATATTCCCCAATGTAAAGAATATTCCACGACCAAACGAATATTCCCAAACAACAATGAATATTTTATAACCACTCATGTATTTTTGAAAAAAATTTTATATATCACCCTTAACTTTAACTTTCTATCAATTTAACCATTTCTTGAATTGTAATTATAAGAAAAATTGAATACTTTTATTTCATAAAATTCGGGGTCTTACAATCTCCCTCCTTATGAAATTTCGTCCCCAAATTTACGCACACGGTATTTGAAGAGTTGAGAATACCTTGCTTTCATTTTGATTCCATCTTCCCCGTCATCATAATTTCTCCAATGCTTATCTCCGTATTTCGAGGATATCATTCTAGAATACTGACTTCAAAACAAGGGTTAATTGAACAAATTAACATATCACATAATATCCCGATATTATGACTGACCAACAAATAAGGTTAGGTAGGACACACTAGCGAAGGATTTACTCATCTCTCCCCTCCTAGTTCTAATCCCGATCTCCGCCAGAGATCATATCCCTAAGCTCTGATACCAAATGTAACTTTAGACACCAACTTGTGTCAGCACCTCACATTGATACCTATCAGTTTGCCACCGCAGAACGGCGTCCCATACGGAGAGTCTAGCTTCGGTGCATTCCCCATCAACAGGAAGTCACCAGCGAGAGGCTCGGGGCTCTTTACTAATAGCTCTGATACCAAATGTAACGCCCCCAAAATAGGTCCATTCCATCCAACCCATTTTGAGTCGCCAAATACATGGTACAGAAAACAACTACAACTTTATTATAACAATTGCCTTGCAAAATACAACAACACATATGTTGTGAGTTTGGATACAAATATATATCAATCAAGCGACTCATGTGATAGTGGACAAACATTTCATAATGACACCTTACATAAAGGTATAGTCGAAAACCTGTTTTAAAAATTAGAATCTTTGGGAAGTGCTCAAGGAAACCCTTCGTACATGGGAGGCCATGCGTATAGGTTATGATAGATATCATATGGCCACGTATTCCTTGGTTGACCTAATAGACCCCAAAGAAAAATGAGAACATTACTATCATATTCTTCCTAATGGTGAGTCTTCTCTTGACATATCATTATCTCCACTGTCTCTAATTGGGTATTATACTCCAAACAAATACCAAGATTATATAGGTAGTGCTGGTAGATATACTCAGCAAGTGGATGAGCACAATCTCGCGTTTTATGATGACTCGAGGTTGTATGTCATTAAACATCTTGTATAATAGTGACAAAACACCCTTCCAAAGTTGAATTCACCTCACCCTCAACATCTATAGACCACCGTTCTATTCCCCTGTTATTCCCCGCTTGTCCCAGCTACACTTTTATTACATGAAAAGAATTGTGAAGCAAAAGGGTGAGCACAACTAGCTCAGTAAAAAAATATCATGACTAAAGATAATTAAATTATCAATAGCCTTCATCAATAATAAATCAGAGATTTAGAACATATAGTAGATGATAAAAAAAATTTCAACCATAGTTGCAGCGGAACGAGCACTCCATTAGAAGAGTCAAATAGACTATAAAGTCTATTATCTTCTCCATGTTAAAAGTCCACCAACAATGTTTTATCCCTATAACATCAATCAACAATTCCTGTCCACAATCACATGTATAACTCATAATCGTAATTGTTGTTCTAAATTCCTTTTCTCATTCAGGACGAAGATAATTTTCATCACTTGTCTTTACCTGAAATATCAAAGATCATGGTTATACCAAATCACAGTTCCTGTTCATAATCATACTAATAAATTCATCTTTGCACTACGGGCCAAAGATATTCATCCCCAATTCATCTTTGCACTACAGGCCAAAGATATTCATCCCCAATTCATCTTTGCACTACAGGCCAAATATATTAATATCTCAAAGAAATATATAATCATTTCAGAATTTATATAAACAATAATTATAACCATGTTGATCAATTCACCTTTGCACTTAAGCTAAAGATATTCAATTATAAATTCAATGGTCATGATCATACCAAACCACAATTCAACTTTTCACCATCTTGGCCAAAGAGAACCCTAGTCATGATCATACCAATAATCTACCCATCTTTAAACTCCAGTGAAAGAGAATTTCAATATCAGGGTTATAAAAATGTTATATATGATAATAAAATCAATATAATCAATATATAGTTTTAATCTCCAGAGTAATATTCATAAATCAGCTATAATTTGGTTAGAAAAAAAAACAATTTTGTCATGAATAGTAACTCATAAATAGTAACTTTGTGAATAGTAACTCATGAATAGTAACTCGTGAATAGTATCTCATAAATAGTAAACTCGACTCAAAAAGGTAGAAATTCCACAATAAAATCCATACCCATATTTTGGTATAATGATATTGAAAGAATAATATTTTTTTAAGCTTTTAAACAATTTATTTTAATTGTTTACCTTTACTAGATAATGCATTTAATCATTCTAAAATGCCAAACTCATAAGATTTCATCACCAATAATCAAAATCCTCATCAAAAATCTGCATATACCTCATGTAGGATTCTAAAGCCATAAAATCCTATTTTCTAATTTTCTTACCTCACATAATATATTTATTTCATTTACTCATAACTAGTCCATTTTCATGAAAAATAACAAATCAGTTCTAAAAATATTTCTTTTCTGAGATTTAGCAGAATATAGTCCTATATTGAACATATATTTTTTTCAGAATTTCTAAAAGTCATTTACTATTTTTAACATGGCCAAAACCACCGAATATTTAAACATTTATCATAAATTGTAATTTTATCCAAAAATTCAAAATTTGTGGTATATCTTGATATTATATAGATGTACTCCCAATAAAAATTTCATCAATTTTGGAGTTACCACAAGGAGTTATAAGGGTTTTCTTTTAAAATAGTCTTTCCTCATAAAATTCATAACTCTTAATCTATACATCCAAAATCGCCATTTTGGACACAATCAACAAAACTCATCAAATTATCATTTCAATTGTTTCAGAATTTTTGAAGGTTCGTAAGAATTTGAAATAATAACCCTTAAAATCCCTTATTATCCCTTACCTCAAAAAGAGCAAGATTTGACCTGGAATAATATTTGAAACTAACTTGCATCAGAGATAGCAATACTCAAAGTATACTCAAAATACTCACAAGAATACGCTCGATAATATAGAGAGAGAAAACTTGATTTCAGTGTGATTTTCAATTATAACCTAAGCACCCTATTTATAGGAAATTGCTTAACACCAAAGCGTAAAATTTATTAAAATAATAATATTATATTTATTTTTTTCCAAGACTTCACGTATGCTCTCAACATCGAACTCAATTTCTAACACATGTTAAATGAGGGAAACAAAATGTAAAAAACGTTTTTGTTATTTAAATTATTTTAAACTTCCAAAAATCAATTATTTCGGAACTTCGGAACTTCAATAATTCATAATAAATAGCCCTTTTGCCAGAAAATTCGAATCTCGCTAGTTTTTATAGGAAATTCAATTTTCTACAACTTTACAGAAGAAAGGTTTTCCAAATTCCAAACAAAAATTGACCGAAATCCATAAACGGACGATTTTACAGGCTATAATCAAATTTCAGTCAAGAAATGGGGTCCACCGACATATAAAACATGCTTTCAATATTTTTGGTAACAAAATACTCCTCTTCCACATATACTCATATATCCCACATTCATCGTAAAAATATCATCATTAATATATTATTAAAATAATATATTTAATTGAATTATTTTATCAGAAAAAGATAAAATATTAATTTTCAACAATTGTCACATTAAAAATTTTCTCCATCTATATCCTCATAAAATCAATATTTTCCTCATCATATAAATCAATAATTAATTATTCACAAATAATATTACGTAAACACATTATCGACAACCGGACGGCTCCCAGGAAGAGGGGCTTTCAATAAGAATTTTCTCCTCATGGTAGCGCAATTAGGTGACCAAACCTCTCCTTGACAAAACTTTCTAGAAATTGCCAATAATGCTATCTAATAATATTATTCAAATAATATGAATTATTGTCTGAGATAATGGAAAATCATGTGTAGTGACAATTATTGAAACAACGGTAATATAAAATATCAATGCAAAGAATTATTGAATCAATAAAATAAAATATCGAAGCGATAATTATCGTAACAATTATTGAGTAGTGTCTTCTTACGTAAGAATCAATAATTGGTGCAATACCGTGTGCTACTGTATTTTAACCACCGAGTATTTTAACAGTATTCACTTTTGATGAGCCTATTTGGACAGTTATTATTGTTATACTCCTGTTGATTCCATATTATATCTAGTGAGCAATTATTTTTCTCACTCTTTCATATTTATAAACTCATTGCAGCTAAAGAAGAGAAGGTAGGTGAACCTTCGACTAGCAAAGGAAAGGGAAAAATGTACAAGTGATGAAGACTTGTAATTTTTTACTTTGATTAAGATATTAGACTTTTATTATGATGATATTAGACTTTGTTTTTAAAGAAGTTATGTAATGTTTTCCGCATTTGAATGATGATTAAAGGTTAGATAACCTGGGAGATTTTTATTATGTAACCCTTTAATGGGGAAGGTTTTTATTTATTCAGTTTTATTATGATTGGGTAGTTAGATATGAATGTTTGATTCAGTGAACACCAAATCCTGTGGAAATAAAGTACCTGGGTTTGGGGGTGTCACATACCTTATTTCTATATGCTTAGTCCTAGAATGCACAACAGGATTATGAGTTATTGCTATGGCACTTGTGTTATCACATTGAATGGGAATGGATTTGAAATCAAACCCATAATCAGCTAGCTAATTTTTCATCCATAGGATCTCGAGTACAACATTTTGCAAAGAACAATGTATTCAAAACCTGCGGTGAGCGAGATATTGAAGTTTTGCTTTTTGCTAAACCAGACACAAGTCTGTTTTCTAGCAATTGACAAAGTGCCATTGGTACTCTTTTCTATCTATTTTGCGACCTACAAAATCGAGCATGTGTATCACGAATGAGGATTCCTTGGGGTACCAAAGCCCCAAGTAAGGTGTACCTTGAGATACCGAAAATCCTCTTTAAAAGCAGATAAATGTGATTCTTTAGGGTTAGCCTCGAAATCTAAGCGCATATGCATGTTACAAACATTATGTCTGGTCTACTAGCAGTTAGGTATAAAAGAGAGCCTATCATACCTCTGTATTGAGTTATATCAATACTTTTACCTTTTTCATCTTTGTCAAGTTTGGTTGCAGGAGCAATTGGGGTTTTCACGGGAGAGGTTGATTCCATGCCATACTTCTTAAGTAAATCTTTGATGTACTTGGCTTGGTTTATGTAGATTCCTTCATCAGTCTGCTTTACTTGTAGTCTAAGGAAGAAATTTAGCTCACCCATCATGCTCATTTCAAACTTGCTCTGTATTAGCTTGGATAATCTCTTGCATAACTTTTCGTCAGTAGAACCAAAAATAATATCATCAACATGTATTTAAACCAATAAAAATTTGTCTTTATGCTTTCTAAGAAATAATGTAGTATCTACTCTACCTCTAGTGAACCCATTTTCAATCAGGAAGTTAGTTAGTGTTTCATACCATGCTCTAGGTGCTTGTTTAAGACCATATAAGGCTTTGTCTAATCTATAAACATAATTGGAAAGAGATGGATTGATGAAACCTGGAGGTTGCTCTACATAGACTTCTTCTTGAAATTCTCCATTCAGGAATGCACTTTTGACATCCATTTGGAAGACCTTGAACTTCATGTGAGCAGCAAAGGCAAGAAAGATTCTGATGGCTTCTAGTCTGGCAACAGGTGCAAATGTTTCATCGTAGTTAATGCCTTCTTCCTAAGAGTAACCTTTGGCCACTAATCTTGCCTTGTTCCTGGTTATTACTCCATCTTCATCCATCTTGTTTTTGAAGACCCATTTGGTTCCAATGACAGGATGACTCTTTGGTCTTGGTACTAATCTCCAAACTTTGCTTCTTTTAAATTAGTTGAGTTCTTCCTGCATGTCTTCTATCCAGCTGGAGTCTTCCATAGCATCCTCTATCTTCTTCGGTTCCATTTGTGATAGGAAGCTTAGATAGAAGCATTCATTCTGGGTGGCAGCTCTTGTTTTTACTCTTGCACTCGAATCTCCAATGATTAGATCTTGAGTGTGATCTCCTGCCCATCTATTTCCTGTTGGGGCATTTGTCCTTATACCTTCTTGTCTTAGGCCTTCAAGATATATTTCTTCTTCTTGGTGTAGAGATTCGTTGTCTGGCATAGACCTCTTTATGATCTCATTTTCTTGCTCAACGATTTCACTATCTGGCACTACGATCGTAGTGTTGAGCTCGACGACTTCATTCGTAGTGTCTGCACTATCGGTCGTAGTGTCTTGAAGCACTGTTTTGTCTAAGTCTGTTTCATCAAAGATGATTTGAATCGAGACTTCAACACTCAGTGTCTTCTTGTTGAACACTCTGAAGGCCTTACTGTCTGAGGCATATCCAAGAAAGATTCCTTCGTCTGACTAGGGTTGAAATTTTGTCAAGTACTGCTTCCCATTGTTGAGAATGTAGCATGCACAGCCGAATACATGAAAGTAGCTGACACTTGGCTTTCTTCCTTTCCACAGTTCGTAGGGTGTCTTCTTGATCGTAGAGTGTATCAGTGATCTATTCTGTGTGTAACATGCAGTGTTGATGGCTTCTGCCCAGAAGTATTCAGGTAGATGAGCTGCTGCTAGTAGAGTTCTTCCAGCCTCTATCAAAGTTCTGTTCTTTCTTTCAGCTACTCCATTTTGTTGAGGAATTCGTGGAGCTGAGAAGTTATGACTGATGCCATTGTCTGTGCAGAACTTGTCCATTTCTGAGAAATCGAATTCTCTTCCATGATCACTCCTTATAGCCTTGATTTTCTCTCCTTTCTCATTCATCACCAGTTTGAACATCTTGATTAATTGGGAGCTTATTTCATCCATTGAGGTTAGGAAGAATACCCATGTGAATCTGGTGTAGTCGTCGACTAGTATCTTTTTCCTCCAAGACTTGTTGTTGAAATTGGCCCAAATAGATCCATGTGGAGCAACTGCAGGGGCTTGTCGATAGAGTTGGAAGTTTTGCTCTTGAATGAGCTTCTGGTTTGCTTTCCAAGCTAACAGCCATTGCATGGCCTTTCTTTTACGAAGTTGAACTTAGGTAGGACTACAACGAGATCTTTTGATGCCATTTTGGACATGCTTTTGAAATTTAAGTTGGACAGCCGTCTATGCCATAGCCAGCTCATTTCTTCTGACGCTTTTGCAAGAAAACATATTGTCTCGTCTGAGCTTAGTTGACCAAGATTCACTGTGTAGACATTTCCTTCTCTTGTCCCGGTTAGCTTTACATCAGATGTCTTCAAATCTCTGACTTGACACTGGTTGTTGAGGAATGTTACTTGATGACCCTTGTCGCATAGTTGGCTAATACTTAGAAGGTTGTGTTGGAGACCATCCACAAATGCTACTTTGCTAAAAGACACTGCACCATTACTAGCAGAGCCATATCCTCTTGTCTTGCCCGAGCCGTTGTCTCCAAAGATGACTGATGGACCCTCATTTTCTATGTAGTTAGATAGAAGAGCTTTGTTCCCAGTCATGTAACTTGAGCATCCACTGTCTAGATACCAGGTTGTGATCGTGGAGCTCTTTTCCTGTCATAACATTGAACTCTCATTTTGGTACCCATATTTGAATGGGTCCTATTTTGTTAGTACCCTTAGGGACCCAAATCTGTCTGATCTTGGGTCTCATATGCATGGAATTATAATAGCATCTTGTAGCCTTGTGACCCACTCTATTGCACACAAAACACTTAGTATGATGCATGTGTGTGTGTGTGAGAGTTCATTTTCCATTTGGACTTTTGTGGTTCTTGAGTCATTCTCTTGTTAAACTAATTTTCCTTCTTCCACATGTCCTTTGGTCCTATGAAATGTGAGGAGTGCATCTTACCTCTACTGTACCTTCCCAGTTGGTTCATAGAATTGGTTTTATTTAACTCTACGATCCTTAGAGGTTGGTGAGTAGAGGATGGATTACTCTTCTCTTTTCTGAAGCCCAGGCCAGCATGAGATCCTTTACTCCTTGGAGTATGGATGGAAACAGTAGAACAAGGTTGGGCAGGTTCTTCTTTCTATGAGGATTTCACAAAGGTAATGCTTCTACTAAAACTTGAGGCATTACTAGTGCTAGTTTCTGTTGTCTTTTCCACACATGGCTCTGAAGTGGATTCCCCAAAGCCTAGGCCTGTTATGTCAAATGAAATTTTCTGATTAGAGAGCAGGGAGTCCATGGATGATGAGGATTTATTCCATGTAGAGATAATCCTTTCTAATTCCTCAATTTTAGAGGTTAGATTGGACTCTCATTGTGCATTGAGTTCATTTGTCTGTTTTAAGATTTCATTCTCAGCCTCAAGCTTGGAGAGAAGGTTAGTACTTAGAAGAGCTGTTTCAAGCTCTTCTTAAACTTTCTTTTTCTCCTCTTGAAGAAGTGAATGATCCTTAGACAGAACTCTGAACCACTTCATATATTGATGTAGATCAGTTGTTATGTCATGCAGTGCAGTTCTCAAATCATTAATGTCTACATCAGGAGAGTTGAAGTCAAATACCTCATCGAGACTTACTTCATATATGTTGGAATTTAGTTTGTCCTCTGCATTTTTGGCCATTAGGCACAAATTAGCAATTTGTGGTTCTTCATCATCTCCAGAATCAGGATTGGAATCATTGTCTGAATCACTCCATGATCCTCCAGCTACCAGGCCTTTGTCTCTCTTCTTTGGCCTTTTGTTGCCTTTGTATTCCTTCTTTGGATGTGGTTTCTTCTTTAATTATTCTCTGAGAGGTTTGTTGCAGTTGGCAATGAAGTGGCCAGGCTTCTTGCAGTTGTAGCATAGATCATTCATTTGCTCCTGGCTGCTGTAGTTACTGACCTTCTTTGGCTTGCTGGTTTTGCCTTGACGCATGAACCTTCTTAGTCTTTTTACCAACATAGCAAAGTTTTCATCATTGTCTTCGTCATAGTCAGAGTCAATCTCAGTGTTGACCTTGGATGCACTTTCAGTTTCTTTGAGAGAAACACCCTTATCCTTCTTTCTTCCTTCTAATAAGGTTTTAGCTCGTTAAGTCAGCTCCAGTTCGTATGTCAGGAGATTGCCATACAGCTGTTGAACTGTCATCTCTTGAAGATTCTTTGACTCTCTAATAGCGGTGGTTTTGGCATCCCACCTGCTTGGTAGGGCTCTCATGAACTTTATGATCAGATCTTTATTTGGATAGATCTTCCCATATGCTCATAGAGAGTTGAGCAGAACGTTGAATTTCTTATAGGTGGCAGTTACGTTTTCTCCTTGAACATGAGCAAACATTTCATACTGTTGTGTTAGGAGTGATTGTTTGTTTTCTCTTACTTCTTTTGTTCCTTCGTGCATGATGAGCAGTGCTTCCCAAACCTCCTTCGCTGTTTTGCTATTGATAATGTTTTCGAACAGATCGTCTTCTAAGGAGTGAAACAGAATGTTCTTGGCCTTCTTGTCGAGTTGGACATCTCTTTTCTCGTTGTCAGTCCATTCTTCTTTGACTTTGATTTGTATTCTGTTTGGATCGTCTGTAGTTGGTGCAAGCTTTGTTGGAATATAGGGCCCATTTTGAACGGTCTCAAATAGATCTTCATCTATTGAGTCCATGTATGCTTGCATCCGAACTTTCCAGTTAGCAAATTTATCTTTATTGCACATTGTTGGATTGCTGCCTCCTCCAGTTCTTGATTCACTTGGTAAGTGTGCCATTGGATCTACTAAAGCTTTGTAAGCTGTATAATAGAACCTGCTTTGATACCAATTGTTAGTTCCCGGAGGCACAATAGTTATCTAGAAGGGGGTGTTGAATAGATATTTAAAAATCTTTTCGTTTTAACTTGTTAGTAGATAATGATTAAAACTTTAGCGGAATTAATATTAGTTTTAATCTCCCTTAAGATATTGAGTTTATGAGAGTGAAGCAAATATAGCAGTTATAGCAGATATAGCAGTTATACTAAAAATGTAAGAGACACGGTCATTTTAAGTGGTTCAGAGAAATTAAAGCTCCTAGTCCACTCCTCTACTCCTCGAGTAGGAAATCCACTAAGGATGTCTTTTACACTTTCTGAATCACTTAGATTCCTTCAAGACCAATAGTCTAGGAACTTCTTAGTTCACTCTTGAACTCTTCAAGTCCAGCAGACTTGGCTCTTTTACAGTTCACTTAGAACTCTTCAAGTCCTTCTGACTTGGAACTTTTCTTGATTGATTGGTAGATGTTGAGTTCTTGATGGTTGCTACTCGATTCTTTGTTTAAGCACTTGTTCGAAAGAACTGAGTAGCTGAGCAAGCTTTTCTTTTTCTCAGATCGTAGAGTTGAGCGTTGAGAGTTCTTGTATGTTTTTTGTTCAATGCTTGCTTGCTTCTCTCATCTGCTTGATTTGCATATATGTGATCTTGAAAACTATCCGTTGGATCCATCCGTTGAAGCATTAAATGCTTTTGACCTTTCTGTTCTTTGATGGAGACTATTATGTACATCTTTTGAATTGCATTCTGGTCCACTGACAGCAGATAGCTTTCTCACCTAACACCTGAAAAGGTGTTTTTCCCTTTACCAATGGTACTTTCCTTAGCTTTTTCAATATGCTTCTTTGTTGCATACTAAGGATATCTCTTATGCCTTTGGGACTGGTGAGTACTACAACGTTTAGAATCCATTCCTCATTTGTTGGAGTTTGTCTCCACACAAAGCGTGAGGCTTGATGCTTCTGACATAAGACAGATGATACTCTACGATTCAGATCGTGGTACTCTACAATTCAGATCGTGGTGACTTGTCTCCTTGGTGCTTGATCTGATGCTATCAGTCGATAGCACTACGATTTCTCTTAAATACTTGCACACTACAAACTTCGCTTGCTTGAGTTGTAAACTCTACGTTTCCGAGAGCACACTACGATCTCTGCATTGCCTCGGCAAACATTGGGACCACTCTACGATTTCGGAAGAGGCCCTTCAATGCAGGCACACTACGATCCTTGAGGCTCTATGTTTCTGCCTTGAATTCTGCCATATTGATCATATTAATACACTACGAATTCTTCGAAGCCTATCTATTACATCTCAAGATCAACCTAACAGCTTTTATCTTTCTATCTATACATTCATTAATCAGAATGATACACGTTAAGAGCTTAGATCAACCTAACAATTTTGATCTATCACTAAGTCCTTGTACATATATTCCTTGAAGGACTTTACAAAGAATCATGAGCATTTACATTTAAAACATTAAATCAAAATATGCATTCTCCCAACACTTTATTATTTATATTAAGGATTAAAATGAATAAAGTTTCTAAAGGAACCAAGATTGGTTTTGAATTAAATATAAATAATATTAGATTTTATAAACTAATATTTATTGATAATGAATATACATGCATGTTTTGCGATATATTTAATTATCTAATATGTGTGTGCATGTAAATACAATTGTGTAGGATTTGTGGAGAGAAGTTAAGGTACATAAATTATAGCGGTAATCTCAATGAAGGCAAGTTTCTCAGTTTATTTATGTGGACTTATAATTGCTATAAATAACTGTTAGCATGACTTATGTTTATAAGTAGGTGATGCCTATGAACTGCATTATTTGCTTTGTGAATGATGAAGGTCAAATTATGACTAATTGTTGAAATTGAGTCGGGGAACTCAATATACATGTGTAATGAATGACAAATGCAGTTCATGTGTAGTATTTTATGATATGTATGTTGCTACTAGCAGAGTATAAGTTTGATGATGCAATTGTAATATGTTTGAACACCAAGAATATAAATGCATGAATTGAATGTGAAAGCTATTTGTTACGTGATGCATGATAGACTGTTAAACTTGCTGGGCCGTTATGGTCAATCTTGCTTAATTTACAAGTTAAAGCTATGATGCGATCTCTCATGATTAAGAGCGTATGAAAAGAAGACTAATTGTTTAATGCATATTGTATTAAACCCTAATGATGGTATTTTACATGTGTAAACCACAGAGAAGTAAATCTTTGAATTATTCAATAGATGAAGATCATTTATTCTGAAAAATAGGGATATGTTTGAAAGAATGAATTGTACATATATTCAAATCTACTCAAATTAAATAAATCATATAATAAATATGATTTTGATATAAAGAAGAATCATAAATGTTGAGATTCGGGGAATGAATGAATAGGAGAAAGAATTTTTTTTTCCCGCATGTTTAGTTATTTTAACATTAAATAATGTTTTAAAGCTAGAAGAAGATAATGTTAACGCACAAGATCGGGAAGAGAAATAGTCTCAATTTTGGGGGCATTACAACGACCAAAGACCAATAGTTTTCACCTAAACTGTGGGGAAATAACAATAACCTTACAGGATGTGCACTTCATTTTTGGGTTTCCGGTGGTGGGCAAACCCTTAGCTTGTCCCCTGTTTGACACCTAGTGACTTATTTTAGTGAATGTTTTAGTGCTAAACTAGCTGCTGAATATAAGCAATCGAAAAAATGGGGTTCTATTTCATTGGTGTGGCTGCAAGAACATTTTAATAATTATTCTTCTAGAGCGAGTAAGGAAACTGTAGGACAATACACAAATGCCTACATTCTTTTGTTTTGAGGTGAAATATTGTTCCTTAATAGGTCCAAGAATACTGTTCACCCAAAGTATATGTATTTTATTGTTAACTCTGAAGATTGTGTAACGTATTCTTGGGGGCAGTTATGTTAGGGTATTTGTATAGGGCTTTATATATGGTCAGTAGGAAAGGGGTGAAATACATTAATAGTTGTGTAATACTGTTACAGGTGTGGGCGTATGAGCATTTAATAGTTGGAAGGCCCAAACCTTGGTCATAATCAGATTTATGGTTACCTAGGGCCGTAGCCTGGGCATACTCTTCATCCCACAATTACCCTAGTAGACGAGACAATCCCCACCATCATCTGACATTTTACCGAGGGGATTTAGATGTCTAACCTTCGTGGCAGGTACTTTGACGTCCTTACATGAGATGGGATGATAATATGAAGGATTTTATTTTTAAAGGAAGGTTGTTGGTATCGAGTAGATTCCCGTGATCCATTTTGATATCATGGAATACCAAATGTAGGACCGAGTGATGAGACAATTTGGGTTTTTGCAAGGTATACTCTGGCCAAAAATCACGACGACATAAGAAAGGACAAAGAACATAAATTTCACATCGATGATTGCATGGCCTTGAGATGAGGGTACATCGTGCATTGGGAGACTTCCATGGATCATCTCGTGGGACAACAATATGATATTTCTAAATATGCGACACTTTATAAATATATGGACTGGTACAGGAGAATTACACGTAGGAAACTACATCGACCTCAAAAAAAAGGGGACCCAAACCTTACTTATGAGCCTCAGGCCATTTACAACCATCATTACCTTATTAACATGGTATTTAATCATGATTCATTTTAACTATTTGTCATTTTAGTATGTACATATTGCATTTATTTATCTTATTTATTATTGCTAATAGTTGTGTTCATTTAAATGATAAGTTGAGAGTGCAAAGTCATTACGTGATAAGTGTTTTGCATTTATTCAGATGCCTCCCGATTATATTCTGGTGAAACATGGATGGGACCACCATTATGGTGTATATAACTTTGATGTAAGGGGACAAACATTACCTCAATAGGGGGTCCCAATGGTTAAGGACCACAATGATGGACTCCACGGCACGCTTGCGTGAGGTGGTCGTCGCTCGAATCGCTATTGCAAAGTTATATGGTGAATTGCTCTCAACACCTTAACCACTCGTCTATATGTATAAGGTAATCTTGGTACAAATTCTCGCCTTCGAAATTCTACATTAAATGGACACCAACGACACCTTCACCCCTTGCTTATATTGAAGTGGTAATCTTGGTACAATCGACGATTGATGTGGTAGAAGATGCCACACACAACTATGTATTGTTGTATGATAAGTCAAATTGAATCTCAAAAGAAAAACTAAGAAAATAACTTAGGAACTCTTCAAAGAACCAAAAATAGAGAATAGTCTCACAAGTATGATAAAAATATGAATATTATTATTTGATATTGAATTACAATCATAAGATCTATTTATAATAGTTTGAAACCCTATAATCCATAAAATGTAACAATAATTGATTTAGAATCAAATTTTAATATAAGATTATCCTAATTATAATGGAAATTTGAAATATATATAAAAATCCCTATAATTATAGAAGAAATCCACTAAAAAACGTGTTCCTCGATTTTTGTATCGCATTTCCTGTCACCCAACGCGGGGCGCATTGCTCCACTAGAACTGTTGACTTGTTAATATTCTAACCTTATTGTTTTGATTATGACTTTATAATATGGACTAATTTGTTCATTATGAAATTTCACGAAATTGATGAAAGGATCATTGTCAAAAAACTTTGAAGATTTGAGTCTTAAGAAAAATATGTAAGGTCATTGCAAATACTTAAATTTTCAATATAAGGCTGACATTTTATGCGTGCATTAAAATGTGGTTAAATGTTTTTGAGCATGTCTAAGAAATTTTTTTATTGCTAACTGTTATTACATGACATATTCTAAATGGTTAGTATTTATATTTGCATGCATAAAATTGTTGTCTGGATTAATTAAATATTTCCATGTGTTATGAAGAGTTCTGATTTTATAATATTTGTATAACACGTGCATCAAACTTGTTGGTAATATAGAAGTTGATTGGGAGTGTGTTGGCAGAGATATGATTTCTTTCAAATAGTGGGTTAAGTGCATATATCTTGGAAATATAAGATAATCATTATCTTGAAAAAGTTGGTTCATAGTCTCTCCTATATTAATGCTCCTTGCTTCGGTTTTAATATAAGTGGCGACAAACTTGTGTAATCATTATTGTTATAGGAATTGTAAAAGTCTAAATTTAAAGTGTTTCATCTGACTCAGTTTCTTTTTGGATTACTGTTGAAAGAGTCTAACATATTTTGTAATTACCAAGGATAATCGGATTTGTTATTTCCTTAGCCTTTAACGTATATATTTTTGTAACACTACTTATCTGTTGGCAAACGAAAATATTTTATATACTAACGAGATTCTTTTTAGCAACGGTAATATTTGAGCTATAAAAGAAAATTAATTCAAGTGGAAAAGATACAACACTTGCAATACTTGAATTAATATTTTGCATTAATATACTTGAAGAGCTATTAAATTATTCTTGGTGCAAAATTCTAAGCTGCAGTACAATTTATATTCACATTATTCTCAGCCATTTTTTGTGAGCTTCATATTGGTGATATCTCTCTTTTACTACTTGATTATTGCATTCATTAGCTGGGCCTTGCATTGTTAAATTGCTTATTTGCTTTGATCATTAGACCTCTATATTTGAAATCTTAAATTTTTAGACTAAATGTTGTCTAAAGGAATTTAATCCAGGTGAATTAAGGTTTGTTTACAACAGGTTTAAGGAAGCATAAGTGCTTAAAGGGTGCATTGGTGCACAAGGAGCAAGTGTGCTCAAGTGAATTATTGTAAATCAATTTGATAGAATCTGTTTTGTAACAAGGGTCATTTTTTAAGAAATAAAAGTGAGTCTCCAAAACTAGTTGGTATTGGATGTGGACTAGGCTATTATTATAGAGGGTAATAGTTGAACCACGTAAAAAATCTTGGTGTTGATTTTATTACTTGCTTTACTTTATTTACTCACTAAAGCTAGTTAATTATTTTATCTAAGTTTGAATATTTGCATTATCTTGAGATAAATCAATAACATCAAATATTCTTTTCTAAGTTATAATTTTAAGCAAGAAATTTTCTTAAAATCAAATAGTCAATTCGGTAGGCCATATTAATTCAGCAAGCTGCATTCATCAATATAGTAGGCTGAATATAGTAGTTTGGTTTAAAGTTTAAAAATTGGTCATAGATTGCTCCCACACTTATTCAACCCCCCTTCTAAGTGTGCCTTATCTGAATTTCAAGAACCCTTCTGCCACTTTGGGGCGGGGCACGCCGACATTGGCCTAGCTATGGCGCGAGCCGAACTACTTCTGCAGAGTTTTGGCTACCTTGGCGCGGGGCATGCCGATTAGTCAAAAGACTCCCACTCAATTCTTGCGAAACTTGGCTTGGATTAAACACTTCTATCATATTCACAAGCTTAGACTCTAACTCCAAGGACTTCAAAATTGTTCCTACATCACTCCAAGCTTCTCGAATAAATCCATTAAGCCTTTCCTTAAAATATTTAGCTCGAGTCCTCATCACACGTCCGATTGGCATCTGCACCGAATCCGCTCCTTGGTTGCGCTTCATTTTTGAGCTAAATATGTTGTCGTCATTCCTCTCCTCTTGAAAAGGATTTGTCATTAAATCATCACCTACATCAAACAAACTTAAATCAGTAACATTGAACGTTGCACTAACATTATACTCAAAAGGAAAATCCAGTTTGTAGGCATTGTCATTAATGCGCTCAAGAACTTGAAATGGACCATCTCTTCTAAGAAGCAATTTAGATATCCTTTGAGCTGAAAATCTTTCTTTCCGCATGTGCAACCAAACCCAATCTCTAGGTTCAAAGATCATGTGACGCCCCCAAATTCAGGTACTTGAAACCCGAACTCGGTGCTTCACGATACCATTTCTATGAGCGGAATAATACTAATAATAATAACAATAAAATAAATACCAAACTTAATTTACATATATCAGAGTCTAATCCCAGGTACGCGACCTTTAAACATTCATTACATGATAATTAATAGATATCATTGCCATAATAAAGTCAAACTATTACATAATATAACATAAGTTTATTCAATTTGCTTTCCTTTCCCTTGTCCTGGCCTGAACCTTCCGATTGATTACGCTTAGCTGAAAACATTTAAATTTAAAGCAAGGATGAGAATTTGATTGCCCAGCAAGTAATAGCAACAATAAATATTAGCTGAAAAGATTAAATGTTTCCTTTGAATGACACTTCTACAACGAATCAATAGTTGTGAATTAAGTTGAACCAATAATAACAACATAGTAATTCTATATCAAATTTTTAAAACTCCGTACTGACTATAAATGGACAACATTCGAAAGACTATGAACTTTGTTTTTAATTTTCGCTAAGGTTTAGCAGAACTTCATCCGCAAACCGTCTTAACTTACGGACGCGAGGGTGATCATCCCAATGTGCCCTGTATTGATCAATACTACATGCAAGAACGATATTATTGTTCATCTTATCCACCTTAGGTGCACAAAAGTTTTTCCATGTTCGGGATGTTCATACTTAGTCAGGAATCTGAACCAAAGCAATTTGATTTGACACAATAAAGTTTTATCATGTTCAAAGATATTTCTAAATCGGTGTCTAGCAAGGTCAAATAGCTTAGACGGCTTTGAAGTCAACGTATACATACTGAAATTTAATAGGTATGTATCAACATGTGATTAAATACAATGATTATCCAAGTGAGGACACTTGTATAACCATGTTTAGAAATTAACGAACATAATAAATATCTGAATTATAATATAATACTATGTTAATAAACAATGATCGGATAATTTAAGAACTTGTATAAATACAATTTATTGGATATATAATCAATAATAATAGAGTTAATAATCTGGCACAATAATAATATAATTCTGAAACTTTCTTACTCATGTCCATTGCATTAAGAAAATGCAAAGTTAGGATACTTGCCTGGTCTGCTGCTTATAGATACGCAACTTAGTTTTATCTTTTATATCGCTACCTATCATTAATAAGATCATTCTATAAATTAGAATAACATATCGTAACACATAGTACTGCTATTTACAGTCAACACATAACATAATCACATTGTCACATATGTTTAGCAAATCATTGGATCACAAACAAATACGTATCTGCACAAATTATAAAGTCAATTCAATTTCTAAAATATTTTTGATTATTATAAGCGACTCTATTTATCGATAATGATCGAAGTCTAAGATTCTATCATGTAGTTCAATATTCGTTTAGATATTTTAAATATCAGTCGAATTATTTTTCATAGCCTTATAATAATTTTTAAATAATTATTATAATTTTTCATGAATTTTAAACACTAAAATTATTATTACATAATTTAAATATTAAATAATTCTACTATCATTAATATTTAATTAATATTAAACCTTTAATGAAACCATTGCCAAAATATTAAAGTTATTTATAATAACTCAAAATATTTTTAAAATATTTTTATTACCCTTAAATGATTTTTAAAACAATTAAAATCATTTTTAAATAATTACCATTAGTATTTAATTATTAGTGTATTATTTATCAAAATATTAAAAGTCATTAATTATAACTTAAAATATTTTTAATTCATTTATTTCTTTTTAAATGATTTTTAAATCAATAAAACACATTTTTAAATTATTTATTTAATATTATTATTAAATAACTCTAATATTATTTAATATTAAATTATTAATGAAATTTTTCTTTAAATATTAAAAGTTATATTTTACAACTTAAAATATTTTTAAACTATTTATTTTCACTTAAAATGATTTTTATAATATTAAAATCATTTTTAATTAATTTATTTAATATAATTGTTAAATAAATTAATATCATTAATATTTAATAATTAATGAAATTTGTCTTAAAATATTAAAAGTTATATTTATAACTTAAAATAATTTTAAATACTTCATTATTATTTAAAATAATTTTTAATATAATAAAATCATTTTAATCAATTTATTTAATACATTTATTAAATAAATTAAATATCAATAATATCCAAATAAATATCAATATTTATGAAAAATATGTCAAATTATTAAAAGTTAATTTTTATAACTTAAAATAATTTTTAAAATAATTTTTGTAATTTTCAGAAATTAATTTTTATTTTTAAATGATTTTTAGAAAAGAAATTAAATAAAATTAAAAAGTTTGTCGCTATATCCTTTAGCGACATAAAGCGTCGCCTTAGGTGTTCTTGAGCTCCAAGAACATTCATGTGCAGTGACCGAGTGAACAACTTTGACCAAGATTAAGTCTAAGTGTATTGTGTTTCTGGGAAAGCCAAATGTCAGATCTTGTAGACATAGTGTAATACTACAAGCTCCAATAATAAACATGATCAAAGAACAGAAAACCAACGAGATCTAAGAATGCAAAGTGACTGTTAGAGCCGTTCTTCCTTTCTGGGTTACCCAGAAATGAAGAACAGTTCGAGAAGTCACCTTTGAGCTACCACAACTAGCAATCCTGTTAATGGTTTTGTGCATTAGAGGTTTCAGTAGGTAGCCAACATGATAAGGAAGAGATACATCACATAAAATATATATAACAACATTATAATCAAGAAATATCATCCGGCCAAACTGTGACGCCCCCGAAATGGGTATACATCACCCATCTTGAGTCGCCAAATACATGATACAAAATTCAAATACAACTTAATAAAACAAATGTCGTGTAAAATACGACAAGACATAACTGAGAGTTTTAATACGAATATTGTCTTCTAGACAGTATTCAACTCAAATGGATTCCTCAATACATTTATTATCACACTATTTCATAGAATAGTGAGGACTACTAATGCTATCATCTGGACCGTCACTCCGTTCCACGACTTGTCCCGGCTACATTCAAGAATTGAAGAAGAGGTTGAGTACGACACCTGTGTTATCTCTTCCGGATGATACAGGTAATTTGTTGTTTATAGTGATGTGTCGCATAAAGGAATTAGTTGTGTGCTGATGCAAAACGACAAAGTAATTGCGTATGCATCACGACAATTGAAGGATTACGAGAAGGGATATCCGACCCACGACTTGGAGTTAGCTGCAGTTGTTTTTGCTTTGAAAATTTGGAGGCACTATCTCTACAGGGAGAAGTGTGAAATATATGCGGACCACAAAGTCTGAAATATATTTTCACGTAGAAGGATTTGAATATGCGTCAAAAAAGATGGTTGGAATTAATTAAGGATTACAACTGTGAGATTTTATACCATCCGGGTAAAGCAAATGTGGTTGTCGACGCCTTAAGTAGAAAGGGTCGTGAGAAATTGATGATGTTAACTGTTCAGGAGGAGCTAATTTCAGAAATGGAGAAACTGGAGTTAGAAGTGAAGTGTCCTATGGAGATTGATGAGAAGCTATTTCATATGCAATCTGGTAACACTCTACTAGATAAAGTAAAGGAGGCTCAGCTTCAGGACGAAGAATGTAAAAAAGTGACAAAGAAGATATCTGAAGGAACTGAACCGAGATTTAAGATGGATAAGGAAAGAATCTTTGAGATTTGAAAGTAGAATTTGGGTTCGCCGCGAGACAAGAGATTAAGGAAGAAATTTTGAGCGAGGCTCATAGTTCACGATATTCGATTCACCCTGGTAGTACCAAAATGTACCAAGATCTTCGACAACATTTATGGTGGCCAAATTTAAAACGAGACGTTGCAGAATGTGTTGCCAAGTGTCTTACCTGTCAGAAAGTGAAAGCAGAACATCAGAGACCAAGTGGATTGCTACAACCGTTAGAGATCCCAGAATGGAAATGGGAACATATTACAATGGACTTTGTGGTTGGCCTTCCGACGACTCAGAAAGGCTACGACGTAGTATGGGTTATCGTTTACCAACTGACGAAATCCGCACACTTCCTTCCGATCAAAATCAGATTCAACTTAGATCAGTTGGCGAGGTTATACGTAAAAGAGATTGTTTCGAGGCACGGAGTTCTGGTTCGGAAAGATCAGGTTCGGAAAGAAAGGGAAATTGAGCCCAAGATTCATTGGACCATTTGAAGTACTGAGAAGAATCGGAGAAGTAGCGTACGAGGTAGCCCTACCTCCAACACTCGAGAATGTCCACAACGTCTTCCATGTTTCGGTTTTACGACCCTACAAACCCGATTACAAGCATGTAATTGAATACGAACCCCTACATTTTGAAAAAGACTTATCTTACGAAGAAATTCCTGTTCAATTATATGTATTACATTTATTAAATTAATGTGGAGAATTTTTATTATCAAAGTATGTGATTATGTGAGCTTATTGTATTAAAAGAAATATTAAATAAGCCTATTGGTATTTAATTAATTTAATTATTAATTAGAGAGTTAATAATTTGACATTATTTATTTATGAGAAATTATTATATTTTATTTAAAGTAAATTAAATAAAATATTGGATTTATTTTATAAGGAGTGTGACATTAACTAAACTATATTGTAGAGGTTTTATTAAATTAAATAGTTTTGTAATCTATTCTTGCTAAGCCAAACAAGGCCCTAGGGGGAGTTATCAGCAGTTAACCCATGACTGGGCCAACTGACCACTCTGCACTCAGTTTATTTAATTATTCGACGTCTTCTCTTCCTTTCTTTTCTTATTATTATAAGTCTAGAAAATTATCACAGAGATAAAACTTTCAGAGAAAAATTGTGAGTTTGTGAAGGAGATTGAGTGTGAAGAATCTAAGCCTACTAATTTATACTCTACAGGGTAATCTCTTCCTTCCCAATTTCTATTTTACGTTGTTAAGTTTCATGAATATGAGTTTCATAGTTTTTGATTTAAACCTCTATAATTGGGATAGGAGTAATGATTATGGGTTGTATATGTGTTATGTCATATCAAATCATATTTGATTATATATTTATTATGTAGACCATATCATCAGTATCATAAAACATGTCGTTATATGATGACTTGTTATTTCAAAATTTACAGAGTTTGGGTTATGGCCATATGGCCTTATACGTTATTTTAGTATGTCAAACATAAATGTTTTCGTAAAATTTACACTCCTATTTTATTATGCATGTTGATATGAAGAGACCAAACTTTAAATGAACGGATTCGATGTTATAACGAATCCGTAGTGTTAAATTTCATGTAATGTTTTCAAAACCTTCAAGAACATAGAGAACAGTGAAAATTGCATGCTTTAATTCTGTAATTAAGTGTTTAAATTTGTTAAAGTCACTCTATAAATGTTGGGTAATGATTATGTGTGAATTATATCATTTGGGTATGTCTAAATTCGAGTAGAAATTAAGAAATTGGCATGTTCTGCGATTTTTCATGAACGCCATTTCAAGAATCGGTACAATCTGGGCCATGTAGCATTAAGAGTCCCAGTCATAGTCGGCATATACAGTAAAGCCAAAAGTGAAGTATAAAAGTGGAAATATATTACCACTCTCGTAATGTCGAAATAAATTATTTTTAAAATGTTAAGTCTAGCAATGTGTTAGTAACTTAATGTAATGAACATAGAAATATGTTAGAAGTATAATAAGATGTTAAAATAGATGATTAACATGTAAATAGCATAATTGCATGTGGATTGAATTATTGAATACGCAATTAACTTATTATTTGTGAAGTGCGAATTATGTGACAATGAGTGTGATAAATTGACTAAGTATAGTCATAATCAAAGTTAGACAAAGAGAATAAACGTTGATGATTAGTATGTTATAATTGACTGGTATTATGAATGTAAATGATATGTAGGATTTAAATTAAAGAACGAGTTTAATTAACGTGTAATCTACGCACGAGGCAAGTTTCCCACCCCTACTTGTTATCATTGTTCAAGTTTATTATTTACCTTGAGTAAATCCTCATTACTATTATTCAAGTTCGAATTGTTATATTAAAGATTTATTATCCTTTCAAAGTATGAATTTGTTATACAATATTGTTCTATTGTATACTTCTTGAGATTATTATTCAATTTGAATATCATTATTGTTGAACCTTGTTAGACTAGTGAAGCTTATTGATTCGACTAGTCCATAGTTGATGAACGTTCTAAATTTCAGAACCCTTATTGAATTATCCAAACCAAACTTCCTTTGGTGCGGACTCGAATGTCAAACTGAGATGAACAACCCTGCAAAGGGATTTACTTATGCGTTAGCGTTAAAATATTGTGCACTGAAGATGGTACTAAGGGGGTGATCCCCTAAGCATGCAGTGGAAAGGTCCATAGTCTTATGGATCGTTAAAGGTTTCAAGTATAACCCTTGATAACCTAGGACATAGTTCAAGGTCTTATGACCCTCAGAAATCTTTTGATTCTAGTTATTCATTCTTAATTCAAAAGTTGAGCTTTTATTTCAGAAGTCTTTGATTCCTTCGCATGTTATTATACATTGTTATTTCATTATTTATGGGCAATCATGCTCACTCTTGCTTAATAATAACATTACAGTTAAGAACGAAAGAGCAAACGAACTTTCCACTAGTAAAGGCAAGGGCAAGCTTAGCAAGTAATGAAGATTGATTATTTATGTGGTTATGTAATGATAATTAGAATTGATGTTACTTAAGACTTATTTATTTATGTTTCCGCACAGATGATTTAAGGTTAGAGTAACCTGGGATTGTATTTATTATGTAGTTGATGTAACCCCATAAGGGGAGATTTATTATTATTTCTATCTATTGCATGGCTTGCATTTATTATGGGTAGATAGATAGATGATATTTGTATAGTGAACACCAAATCCCGTGGAATTGAAGTACCCGGATTTGGGGGTGTCACATGTTGGTAGCAAAGCTGTAGGTTATGAACCTTAGGTGGGGGAACAACCTTAGGTAGTAGCCTTTTAGGAAGAACATAGTGATGGAAAACTCTTATCGAGTTCTAGGAAATGAATTTTTGTAATTCATTGAAGATAATAAAAGACTTTATGTGATTATGTGTTAAATTATGTGCTCAATAGTATGACTTAGTAACTAAAACTCGAAATTTTGTTGTCAGAATGTCTGACGTTGGAGGAACTAGTTGAACAGGGGAGGAGGAACCCCGAGTACCTACAGTACCTACAGAGGAGGAGCCCAGGGACATTCATGTCGTTAGGGAACAATTGGTACAGAGGGAGTCATCTCCATTGATCACCGTTGTTGGTCAGGAGCATGAACCTGAGACAGATCCTGAGGAGGAATTTGACGAGGAAAAGGAAGAAGAGGAGTTTCCACAGCACTCCGTTGATGCTGAGATGTACAACACATTATACGACCGTAACGTGGAGTTACGAGATGAGGTGTAGGATCTGACTGAGCGAGCTATTATTCAGCAGATTACTTTAGAGCAGAAGGAGAGGGAGATTTCGACTCTTCACTCACGACTAGGAAATGTAGAATGGTCCACGAGAAGGGTCAAACTGAAGATAAGACCGCAGAGATAGAAAAGTTGAAGAAGGAACTAAAGGAAAGCTACGAAAGGTCGATCATAGCGAGAGAGAAAATTTGGGTGAGAGAGAGTTATGTCGTGCTGATCTTGCGGAAGAGGATGGTCGTGCAAAGAAGGCAAAGCTTGGAGAGACATACTCTACACTTAATCATGCAATGGATGAGGCCCAGGATCGAGTTTTGAGGTACCCCATCCAGTTCGAAGGACTTCCATCATACATGCAGGATCGCAAGATGATGTCTCGTATCATGGAAGAGGAGCGTGGCAAGGAAATTCAGCACCTTGACAGACAGTGATATAATCTGTTTAATTATGTGAAAGACTTAATTAGTTTTTATGTGTAAATTCTGATATGTTTATGAACGAAGGAATATTTTAATATTTAAATCCTGTGGATTCTTTATCTTAGGATGGTGGATGTAAATAGCCGTTATGCTATCGTTTGATGTAAAACTTTTAGTTTAAATTAAATATATTAAGTTGTTTGAGATGATGTGTTAATTGATTATATTAAATTGTTGAGTTAAGTCTTAACTATTTAGAGAATTTAATACAGATTTAATAAGCATATATCTTTTTAACAGAAATATGTCGTCACGAAGAAGACAACAACGTCAACCAGCTCAGGAAGAGTCTACCAATAATAATAATAACGCCAATGCTAATCTTGTTCAGTAATTGGTTAACTTGCTAGCTGGAGCAATGAATAATCAACCTCAAGCTCCACCAAATACTACGTTTAAAGATTTCAAGGCGGTGGGACCGCCAGAATTTAAAGGTTCCATGAACCTGAACGAGGCTCAAACGTGGGTTATGGAAATAGAGAAGGTTTTCGATGTTGCTAGGGTTAGAGAAGACCAGAAGACCGCTTTTGCAATATTTATGCTGAAGTCTAAAGCTAGCTATTGGTGGCAAGCAAACAAAGTTCGTGGAGGTGAAGGTGTAATTACTTGGGAGAGATTTAAAGAGATGTTCTTCGAGATGTACTTCCCAACCAGCTCACAGAACCATATGGAGGTTCAATTTCTAGAATTGAAGCAAGGAAATATGACCGTACCTGATTATGTGGCTAGATTTAACGATTTGGCGAGGTTTGCCCCGTATCAAGCACACGGACGAGAGAAAAGCCAGAAGATTCGAACAAGGACTAAAGCCTCGGGTATATAGTAAGGTATCAATGTTTCAGATAAACACATTTGTTGGAGTACTGGAAAAGGCCATCCTCGCTGAAGGTGGAAGCGATGCGGTGACCAAGTATAATCAAGAGCAGAAGAAGAAGAAGAGTAAGAATGAAGGTAATAACAAGACTGGTGGGAGTAGCACTGTGGGTAGTCATAATCAGAAGAGGAAGTGGACGAATAACTCGTCAGCTGGAAGTCAACAAGGAGGGCAAAAGAAGAAGATCGAAGCGTGCTCAAACTGTGGAAAAGATCATTTGGGAGTTTGCATGAAAGGGAAGCGAGTGTGCTACAATTGTGGTCAAGAAGGCCAAATAGCACCAAATTTTCCAAACCCAAAGAAGGGTGCTTGTTTCACTTGTGGTTCGAAGGACCATCTGGCAAGAGACTGTCCTAAGAAGGGATCGGGAGGTCGGGATCGGGGAGGAAACCGGGAAACAACGGTGGAAATGCCTTAACTATCACCCGGACCAACCGCATGACAAACCGACCAAACCGCTGGGACTTTCAACATGACGGGCGGGATGCGATTCAATCTCATGAGGTGGTGTCGGGGTATCATTTAGGTCAATAAAATTAATGCTTATGTTTTATTTGATTAGGGTGCTACTTGTTCCTTTATATCGAGATGACTTTGCTAAGAATTTAGATTTGCCTAAGGATGAATTGGATTACCCCATGAACATAGAAATTGCGAATAGAGAAATAATCCTGTTAAAATGCGTGCATAAGAAGCTGCAGAGTGGATATTAAGGGTAATATCATGAACGTAGATCTTATCCTTATTCGACTTGGGGAATTTGGCGTTATTTTGGGAATGGGTGGTTATTTAATTACGGGTACGTAATTGATTGCCAAAAGAAGCGTATTAACCTTATATGACCCGTCAAAGGTTGTGTTTTATGGTAATGAAGTCGCCTAGACAAGCGAGTTGTCTCGACGATGATGCGAGCCGAAGTTGTTAAAACAAGACTGTGTAGGATACTTAGCTTACATAGTCGACAGTCAAAAAGAGAATCCGAAGGTAGAAGAAATACCGATTGTGAGGGACTTCGTCGACATATTTCCAGACGATTTTCCAGGACTCCCACCAGATAGAGAGGTAGATTTCGTGATCGATTTGGCGCCCGGAACTACTCCAATATCGAAGGCACCATACCGAATGGCACCAGTAGAGATGAAAGAACTAATGGTACAACTACAAGAATTGTTGGACAAGAAGTACATTCAATCGAGCGTATCGCCGTGGGGAGCACCGGTGTTGTTTGTGAAAAAGAAGGATGGATCGATGCGGCTCTACATTGACTACAGAGAACTGAATAAGGTCATGATTAAAAATATATATCCATTACCGAGGATCGATGACCTGTTTGATTAATTGAAGGGAGCGAGATACTTTTCCAAGATAGACTTGAGAAGCGGTTATCGTCAACTGAAGGTGAGGCCAGAGGATGTCTCAAGATGGCGTTCGTAAAGCGATATGGTCACTCACGAATTTTTAGTAATGTCGTTTGGTCTTACGAATGCTCCTGCAGCATTTATGGGACTAATGAATAGTGTGTTCAAACCGTTTTTGGATAAGTTCGTAGTGGTATTTATAGATGACATTTTGGTCTATTCAAAAACCAAGGAAGAACATGAAGAGCACTTAAGATTAACATTGGAAGTATTGAGAAGGGAAAAGTTGTATGCCAAGTTTTCAAAATGCGAATTTTGGATTGAACGAGTATAATTTCTTGGGCACGTGATCGATAAAAACGGAATTTCGGTAGATTCCTCCAAAGTTGAAGCCATGATTAACTGGGATCAGCCGAGGACGTCGTCGGAAGTAAGAAGTTTTCTTGGATTGGCAGGGTATTATAGAAGGTTCATTCAAGATTTTTCCAAGATTGGAACTCCGCTAACGAATTTAACTCGAAAAGCTGCGAAATTTGTTTGGACGGATAAGTGTGAGGAAAGTTTTCAAGAATTGAAGAAGAGGTTGAGTACGGCACCTGTGTTATCTCTTTCGGATGATACAGGTAATTTTGTTGTTTATAGTGATGCGTCGCATAAAGGACTTGGCTGTGTGCTGATGTAAAATGGCAAAGTCATTGTGTATGCATCACGACAATTGAAGTTTACGAGAAGGGATATCCGACCCACGACTTGGAGTTAGCTGCAGTTGTTTTTGCTTTGAAAATTTGGAGACACTATCTCTACAGGGAAAAGTGTGAAATATATATACGGACCACAAAAGTAAAATATATTTTCACTTGAAGGATTTGAATATATCGTCAAAGAAGATGGTTCGAATTAATTAAGGATTACGACTGTGAGATTTTATACCATCTGGGTAAAGCAAATGTGGTTGCCGACGCCTTAAGTAGAAAGGGTCGTGAGAAATTGATGATGTTAACTGCTCAAGAGGAGCTAATTTTAGAAATGGAGAAACTGGAGTTAGAAGTGAAGTATCCTATGGAGATTGATGAGAAGCTATTTCAGATGCAATCTAGTAACACTCTACTAGATAAAGTAAAGGAGGCTCAGCTTCAGGATGAAGAATGTAAAAAGGTGACAAAGAAGATATCTCGGAAGGAGGCTGAGGCAAGAGATTTAAGATGGATAAGGAAGAAATCTTTGAGATTTGAAATTAGAATTTGGGTTCCGCCAGTACAAGAGATTAAGGAAGAAATTTTGAGCGAGGCTCATAGTTTACGATATTCGATTCACCCTGGTAGTACCAAAATCTACCAAGATCTTCGACAACATTTCTGGTGGCCAAATTTAAAACGAGATGTTGCAGAATGTGTTGCCAAGTGTCTTACCTGTCAGAAACTGAAAGCAGAACATCAGAGACCAAGTGGATTGCTACAACCGTTAGAGATCCAAGAATGAAAATGGGAACATATTACAATGGACTTCGTGGTTGGCCTTGAAGCGACTCGGAAAGGCTACGACGCTTGATATGGGTTATCGTTGACCGACTGATGAAATCCGCACACTTCCTTCTGATCAAAATCAGATTCAACTTAGATCAGTTGGCGAGGTTATACGTAAAAGAGATTGTTTCGAGGCACAGAGTTCCGGTGTCAATTATTTCTAATAGAGATCTGCGCTTCACATTGAATTTCTAGGAACGTCTTCAGGAATGCATGGGAATGCAATTACAAATGAGAACAACATACCACCCTCAAACAGACGGACATAGCAAAAGAACGATTCAGACATTAGAAGATATGCAAAGAGCCTGCGTGATGGACTTTAAATGAAATTGGGATGATCACCTACCGTTAGTAGAGTTTGGCTACAACAACAGTTACCACGCTAGTATTGGCATGCCGCCTTATGAAGCGTTATACGGCAGAAAGTGCAGAACTCCGCTTTACTGGGATGAAGTTGGAGAAAGGAAAATGCTAGGGCCGAATTAAGACAGTGAGGCATGTGAGAAATAGTCAAAGTTATCCGAGCAACATCGGTAGTAGCATTTCAAGATAGATGGAAGAAAAACGCTAATCCACATCGTAAAAATATCGAATTTGAATCGGTAGTTATGTTTTCTTGAAGGTCTCTCCTTGGGAGGAAAGATCGAGTTAGGAAGAAAGGAAATTGAGCCCAAGATTCATTAGACCATTTGAAGTATTGAGAAGAATCGGAGAAGAAGTTGCATTTGAGGTTGCCCTACCTCCAAAGACTCGAGAATGTCCATAACGTCTTCCATGTTTTGGTTTTCACGACCCTACAAACCCGATTACAAGCATGTAATTGAATACGAACCCCTACATTTTGAAAATGACTTATCTTACGAAGAAATTCTGTTCAAATTGTTGTGAGAAAAGAACAAGTTCTCGAAATAAAGTAATACCTTTTGTTAAGGTAATTTGGAGGAACCACAATTTGAAGAAGCTACGTGGGGAACTCGAAGAGAATATGATGAAGAATTACCTCATTTATTTACTTAATTATGTAGCGATTACGAGGGACAAAATCTTTGTAGGGGGAGAATGTGAAGGTCGAAATTTATTGAGTCGTGATTACGGGGACGAGAATCCTTTTAGGGGAAGGATGTGACGAACGAGAATTTTGTAAATTAATTTTAATATTTATTGGATTAAATAAATATTTTCGATGATTTAATTATTAGATTAAATAATTAATTGATGCAATTGTGGTAGATTAATTTAATTATATGTATTACATTTATTAAATTAATGTGGAGAATTTTTTATTATTAAAGTATGTGATTATGTGAGTTTATTGTATTAAAAGAAATATTAAATAAGTCTATTGGTATTTTAATTAATTTAATTATTAATTAGAGAGTTAATAATTTGACATTATTTATTTATGAGAAATTATTATATTTTATTTAAAGTAAATTAAATAAAATATTGGATTTATTTTATAAAGTGTGACATTAATTAAACTATATTGTAGAGGTTTTATTAAATTAAATGGTTTTGTAATCTATTCTTGCTAAGCCAAACAAGGCCCTAGGGGAGTTATCGTGATTAACCCCCATGATCTGGGCTGACCACTCGCCCTCAGTTTATTTAATTATTCGACGTCTTCCCTTCCTTTCTTTTCTTATTATTCTAAGTCTAGAAAATTATCACAGAGATAAAACTTTCAGAGAGAAATTGTGAGTTTGTGAAGGAGATTGGGAGTGAAGAATCTAAGCCTACTAATTTATACTCTACAGGGTAATCTCCTCCTTCCCAATTTCTATTTTACGTTGTTAAGTTTCATGAATATGAGTTTCATAGTTTTTGATTTAAACCTCTGTAATTGGGATATAAGTAATGATTATGGGTTGCATATGTGTTATGTCATATCAAATCGTATTTGATTATATATTTATTATGTAGACCATATCATCGAGATTATAAAACATGTAGTTATCGATGACTTGTTATTTCAAAATTTACAGAGTTTGGGTTATGGCCATATGGCCTTATACGTTATTTTAGTATGTCAAACATAAATGTTTTCGTAAAATTTACACTCCTATTTTATTATGCATGTTGATACGAAGAGACCAAACTTTAAACGAACGGATTCGATGTTATAACGAATCCGTAGTGTTAAATTTCATGTATTGTTTTCAAAACCTTTAAGAACATCAAGAACAGTGAAAATTGCATGCTTTAATTCTGTAATTAAGTGTTTAAATTTGTTAAAGTCACTCTATAAATGTTGGGTAATGATTATGTGTGAATTATATCATTTGGGTATGTCTAAATTGAGTAGAAATTAAGAAATTGATAGGAATTGGCATGTTTCGCGATTTTTCATGAATCGCCATTTCTATTAATTAATACTGTGCCATATTGTAATGCCGCTTATTTATTTCCGCATCGCAGCCTTAAGAGTCCAGTATGGCAACAGTACAAAATATAAAAGTGAAATGGCATATTTACTCTCCGTAATGTCCAGAAATAAATTATTTTTAAAATGTTAAGTCTAGCAATGTGTTAGTAACTTAATGTAATGAACATAGAAATATGTTAGAAGTATAATAAGATGTTAAAATAGATGATTAACATGTAAATAACATAATTGCATGTGGATTGAATTATTGAATACGTAATTAATTTATTATTTGTGAAGTGCGAATTATATGACAATGAGTGTGATAAATTGACTAAGTATAGTCATAATCAAAGTTAGACAAAGAGAATAAACGTTGATGATTAGTATGTTATAATTGACTGGTATTATGAATGTAAATGATATGTAGGATTTAAATCCAAGAACGAGTTTAATTAATGTGTAATCTACGCACGAGGCAAGTTTCCTACACCTACTTGTTATCATTGTTCAAGTTTATTATTTACCTTGAGTAAATCCTCATTACTATTATTCAAGTTCGAATTGTTATAGTAAAGATTTATTATCCTTTCAAAGTATGAATTTGTTATACAATATTGTTCTATTGTATACTTCTTGAGATTATTATTCAATTTGAATATCATTATTGTTGAACCTTGTTAGACTAGTGAACCTTATTGATTCGACTAGTCCATAGTTGATGAACGTTCTAAATTTTAGAACCCTTATTAAATTATCCAAACCAAACTTCCTTTGGTGCGGACTCGAATGTCAAACTGAGATGAACAACCCTGCAAAAGGATTTACTTATGCGTTAGCGTTAAAATATTGTGCACAGTATGGTACTAAGGGCTAATCCCCCTAAGTACGAGTAGAAAGGTCCATAGTCTTATGACTGTTAAAGGCTTCAAGTATAACCCTCGATAACCTAGGACATAGTTCAAGGTCTTATGACCCTCAGAAATCTTTTGATTCTTGTTATTCATTCTTGATTCAGAAGTTAAGCTTTTATTTCAGAAGTCTTTGATTCCCTCGCATGTTATTATACATTGTTATTTCATTATTTGTGGGCAATCATGCTCACTCTTGCTTAATAATAACATTGCAGTTAAGAACGAAAGAGCAGACGAACCTTCCACTAGTAAAGGCAAGGGCAAGCTTAGCAAGTAATGAAGATTGATTATTTATGTGGTTATGTAATGATAATTAGAATTGATGTTACTTAAGACTTATTTGTTTATGTTTTCGCACAGATGATTTAAGGTTAGAGTAACCTGGGATTGTATTTATTATGTAGTTGATGTAACCCCATAAGGGGAGATTTATTATTATTTCTATCTATTGCATGGTTTGCATTTATTATGGGTATATAGATAGATGATATTTGTACAGTGAACACCAAATCCCGTGGAATTGAAGTACCCGGATTTGGGAGTGTCACA
The DNA here is from genome assembly GCA_020205605.1 of Panax ginseng. Classification (NCBI taxonomy): domain Eukaryota; kingdom Viridiplantae; phylum Streptophyta; class Magnoliopsida; order Apiales; family Araliaceae; genus Panax; species Panax ginseng. Next base: position 54,109,826 of record CM035146.1, on the reverse strand, counting down.
TGTTGGTATCAAAGTTGTAGGTTATGAACCTTAGGTGGGGGAACAACCTTAGGTAGTAGCCTTTTAGGAAGAACATAGTGATGGAAAACTCTTATCGAGTTCTAGGAAATGAATTTTTGTAATTCATTGAAGATAATAAAAGACTTTATGTGATTATGTGTTAAATTATGTGCTCAGTAGTACGACTTAGTAACTAAAACTCGAAATTTTGTTGTCAGGATGTCTGACGTTGTAGGAACTATTCGAACAGGGGAGGAGGAACCCCGAGTACCTACAGTACCTACAGAGGAGGAGCCCAGGGACATTCATGTTGTTAGGGAACAGTTGGTACAGAGGGAGTCATCTCTATTGATCACCGTTGTTAGTCAGGAGCATGAACCTGAGATAGATCCTGAGGAGGAATTTGACGAGGAAGAGGAAGAAGAGGAGTTTTCACAGCACTCCGTTGATGCTGAGATGTACGACACATTATACGACCGTAATGTGGAGTTACGAGATGAGGTGCAGGATTTGACTGAGCGAGCTATTATTCAACAGATTACTTTAGAGCAGAAGGAGATGGAGATTTTGACTCTTCACTCACGACTAGGAAATGTAGAATGTGATTTGGTCTACGAGAAGGGTCAAACCGAAGGGGAGATTTATTATTATTTCTATCTATTGCATGGTTTGCATTTATTATGGGTAGATAGATAGATGATATTTGTACAGTGAACACCAAATCCCGTGGAATTGAAGTACCCGGGTTTGGGGGTGTCACACTATGGCCAAGGATATTCATTAGTATCACGACCACAAATTATCCATGCACTACGGGCCAAGGATATTCGTGTTTTTATTAATGGTCATGATGATACCAACAATTGTCCATCAATGCACTACGGGCCAATGAGGACTTTTACAACAATATTTGTAACATTACGGTCATGATTATACCGAATAATCCCTGGTCATAATCATACCAAGTCCATCTATGCACTACAGGCCACAGATGACTTTCAACATAATATAAACATGAGGATGATGATAATGATATAATAATTCAATAAAACAAGTTCAAGGATAGATTTTTAAAGATTTATAATTTAATTTATCCAGAAATCAATAACGTCTAAATTGTCAACATGATACTGTTTTGTGGAGTAAAATTCAAGAATGCTCAGAAGAATAAGCAGAAATCCTTATCGGAAAGCCCCCTCTTTCCCGGGAACGACCTGGTTGTTAAATATTGTGCGTTATAATATTAATGATGAACAAGTTCGTGTTGATTAAAGATGAAATTGATAGTTCCATTGTGTGGGAATTATTAGTGTTAGTAGAAATCGTTATTTATTTCGATAATAATTGATGTCTGGAGGTTATATTGACCAATCGAGTATTCAGGGCACTATTCATGCCAGAGTACTATTCATGAGTTACTATTCATGGGTTACTATTCACCCAGTTACTATTCACTCTAGTATTGTTCACTCGGGTATTTGGGAAATTTTTCGTGTCAGGGTACTATTCACGAGGTACTATTCCCGAAGTACTATTCATGGGATACTATTCACCTGAAAAATATATTTCTTTTCGGTCCAAATCATTTTTGGGTACAATATTATTCCATGAGGAGATGTGATATTTTTTCAGACCGTTGGTTGAAGTTATAATAGTAAATCAATATGGATCGTTGGTTGAAGATATAATAGTAAATCAATATGGACCGCTGGTGGATAGTTATAATAGTAAATCAATATGGATCGTTGGTTTAAAGTTTTAATAGTAAATCAATATGGACCGCCCGTTTATAAGTAAATCAATCTGGACCGTTCATGAATTAGTTACTATTCAGTCCATTCTCCTATAAATAGAAACTCATTCCTTCATTATTTCTTATGAATTCACTAAAACTCTAGAGAGAGAGAAATTATAGAGAGAAAGAAGAAAAGTATTCTGAAGGTAGGGGATATTATTTGTTGTACTCGTAAAGGGTATTATTTCTTTCGTATTTATGAAAAGAACTTCTGTTATTCCATTCTTTATTATTATGTTGGAATAACCTGTTTATGCGAAGTACCGCATACATGGTGAAATTCTTCTATTATTACATTCTTTATTATTCTGTGGGAATAACCTGTCTGTGCGGTCTATCGCATGTCTGGTGAATTCTGTTATTATTCCATTCTTATTATTCTATTGGAATAACTTGTTTATGGAAAGTACCGCATACATGGTGAAATTCTTCTAATATTCCATTCTTTATTATTCTGTCAGAATATCCACATCAGGCGCGTTTACGCCGGACACAGTTCCATTCTTTATTATTACGTGGAATATCCTATCTCGTGCGCTTTCGCCGGACTGGTTCCATTATTTATTATTCGCCGGAATATCACGTCTGCGTGCGTTTACGTGGGACTGATTCCATTATTTATTATTACATTTGGGAATAACTTGCATGCGATCTATCGCACGCATGGTGAATCCTACGTTATTCCATTCTTTATTATTCTTTGGAATAACTTTTGTCTATGTGGATTACCACATGCATGGTGAATGATCCTTCGTATTCACTCCTTATTAAATTGTGGAAATGATCTGTCTACGTGGATTACCGCATGGCGGGTGAAAATCCATTTGCAGTTTCATATATTCTATTATACTCAGTTGGTTAAAGTTTTGGCTTCTATACTCCATGAAATTAGTGGAATATCCTTGATATTTGCGCTTCATCCAGTATCTTTCCATGGAAATATCCTTCTGAGCATTCTTGAATTTTACTCTACAAAGCAGTATCATGATGACAATTTGGACGTTATTGGTTCCTGGATAAATTAATTTATAAATCTTAAAAATTTATTCTTGAACTTATTTTATTGAATTATTATGTCATTGTCATCATACTCATGCTTATATTGTGATGAAAGTCATCTTTGGCTTACGTGCATAGATGGACTTGGTATGATTATGACCAGGGATTATTCGGTATAATCATGACCGTAATGTGACGAATGATGTGGTAAAAGTCCTCATTGGCCTGTAGTTCAGTGGTGGACAATTGTTGGTATGATTATGACCAGAGATTATTCGGTATAGTCATGGCCATTGATGATTACATGAATATCCTTGGTCGTAGTGTAGGGATGATTCGATTTTATTTATTAAGCTGAGTCTCAATGATAAAGTTGATGAAAAACTTTTTAAATCATAGAAGATAGTATATTTTATACTTTACTTGACTCTTCTAATGGATTGCTTATTCCACTGCAGTTTTGGATCTAAAACTTGTTGTCTATTATATTCTATCAGTTTTTATACTGTTGAAGGCTAAGGATAATTTATTACGCATTATCTTAGTCATAATATTTTTCTTCTTGGGCTAGTTGAGCTCACCCTTTCTTTCTTTGTTCTATTCAGAAATGAGAACGAATGGGACTAGTCGGGGAGAGAGAGTGATGGTCCTAGATGGTGCATTAGCGGTCCTCACTATTACGTGAAATAGTGTGATAATAAATGTAATGAGGACTCCATTGAGTGTGGATATTATCTCAGATGATGATGATTTGTATTAAAACTCACGATCTATGTTTTTTGTCGTATTTTACATTGTTGTATAATTAAGTTGTATTTGTATTGATTACCTTGTATCTGGCGACCCAAGATGGGTGATGTATACCTTTTGGGGGGGCGTCACGGATTTGGTATCAAGCTTAGGGATATGATCCTGGCTGAGATGTGAGACAAGAACTAGGAGGGGAGAGACGAGGAATTCCTTCGCTAGTATGACCTACCTAAGTTTATTTGGTATTTAATTGGTCGGTCAGAGTATAGGGATAATATGTGATATGTTAATTAACCCTTGTTCTGTGGCAGTATTTGAAAATGGCATCCAAAAATGTTGGGATCAACAATGAAGCACATGAGTCCGTGGAGTCACCAACGATCAATATCCAGGATAATGTGCAACAAGAAGACAATAATCCTCAAGTAAACAATAACACCGATGAAATGATGAACGATGGGATGTTCAGAGGCTTTATGCAATTCATGCAACATCAGACGAGAGAGACTCCTGCTCATAATGCAGGTGGAAACAATGGAAACCCATAATCGGTCACCCCTAAGCAGTTCAAGGAGTTGGGACCACCAGAGTTTTTGGGAAAGCCAGAAACACTTAAGGCGGAGACGTGGTTAAAGTAGATCACCAAGATATTTGATGTCTTGGGATGCTCCGAGGAGCAAAAGGTTCCCTTTACCACCTTTATGTTGCGTGAAGAAGCAGATTATTGGTGGGAATCTGTGAAATGTACCCAGCCTGACGCACTCAAGATGTCTTGGGAGAAGTTCCAAGAGCTGTTCAACGACTAGTACTTTCCCGAAAGTATTCGTCACATAAAGGAGGTGGAGTTTATCAAGTTGGAACAAAACAATATGACTGTGTCGCAGTACGAGGCTAAGTTTGCCGAGTTATCCCGATTTGCATCCCATTTGGTTGATAATGAGGAACGAATGACGCGAATGTTTCTAAGAGGTTTGAAACCATATATACGTCAATATCTCATTTCTCACAAACTTTGTTTATATTCGGATGTTCTGAATAGGGCTCAGTTATTGGAGCGCGATAATGACTCAACACAACCAAAAGGCAATGACCAATAACACGATAATAATAAATCAGCGGTGTAACGACCATCGAACAATGATAACCATCGGGGAAATTATCACGCCAAGAATGGTAACCACCGGTGGTAATCATGGCCAAGATAATAGAAGTGAAAATTTCAAGAAGAGAAGGTTCAATAATGATGGAAAGACAACAGACCAAAGACCAGTTAAGGAAGGAGAACGAATCGCCGGTCGTATGCTTCAAATGCGAGGGGAGGACATATCGGTCAAAGCTGCGTGATGCGATCCAAATCATGTTACAATTGTGGAAAAGAAGGTCACCTAGCCCGATTTTGTCATGCACCAAAGTCAAGTCCAGCTGGGACGGTGGCACCAAAAGCGGATACGGACAAAATAAAGTTGGTGGTTTCAGGAAGAGCATTTTTTGTGACTTCTCAAAAAGCGAGTAACCCAAACGAAGTTAGCACGAGTTAGTTAATTATTGATTTTTGCGAAGTCTATACCTTATTAGATACCGATTCTACCCATTCTTTTATCTCTCTTGTTTGCGCTCAACGTTTAAATTTGACTCCTGAGAAATTAGACTTTGACTTATCTGTTGAAACTCCATTGGGAGAAACCTTCATTACATGTGCTATCCAAGTCTTGGATGAGAGTCACAGTTTTGAATGATAATTCTATTGTTAATAAATTTCTTGACGTATTCTTGAAGACTTCTTAGCCTACCCCTAGAGCGTGAAATCGAATTTTGTATTGACCTAGTACAAAACCCATTTCTAAAACCCTCAAATATTTCTTTACCTAAAATGATCGTATACTGTGCCAAAGACGTTGACTCGAGTTGTTGAAGATTACGATCGTACCATTCAATACCATCTTGGGAAAAAAGAACGTGGTAGCTGATGCGTTGAGTAGAAGATCATACGCATTTACGAGTGCGATGTTGTTAACACAAAGAACCATCTCGTAAAACTTACAAATGATGAAGATAGAGTTAAAGACTCAAGGGACCCACGTGAAGATAATGAATATACGAGTAGGATAGACTTTAATCGATAAAGTTAAAGTCGCTCAAGCTACACACCCGAATCTGATGAATTTGAAGAAAAGGTTCAAGAGGGCGTTATTCTAGAAGCAAGAATCGATGAAGAGAGGAAATCTCAACCCTCGATTTAGTTGGCCCATTTGAAATCCTTGATTGAGTAGGAATTATGGCTTATAGACTCGTTTTACCGCCAAGTATGTCGCGTGTTCATAACGTTTTTCACGTATCGATGTTACGTAATTATGTGGACGACCCGAACCACATTATGGAATTAGAACTAAATGATATAGCAAAAGATTTAACGTATAAAAAGCTACGTGTTAAAATCTTGGATAAGAAGGATCGTATTCAACACTCAAAGGTTATACCTCAAGAGTTAGAATTTGAAGTGAAGTCAAGGTATCCTCACCTATTCGGCATACCATGTAAGTACGTAAATTTCGATGGCAAAATTTCATAAGGAGGGGAGATTGTGAGACCTCGAATTTTATGAATAAGATTTAATTTTTCTCGAAATATTTTTTTAATATTATGGTGTGGATTTGATATAATGTTATAGTTGTGGGTAGTATTTATAAATTTTTCAAAGTATGCAAGTTGTCATAAAATATTTGATTGGTCGGGAAATATTCTTTTTGTCGGGGAATATCCGTACGACGGCACAATCATTGGTGGACCCCACAACGAAAGTATTGTCGTATTTAGAAAACGACAAAATTATTATTTTATAAAAATAATGGCGAAAGTGTTACCGTTAAAACTGTTGAACTACTCGGTAGTAAAAGTACAGTAATACGCGTGGTTGCATAGTAGCACACGGCATTGATTATTGATGCTTACGTGATAAGTCACTCAGTTATACTCAATTATTGCTACAGTAATTGTTGCATCATATCTCTCATATTATTGATTCAATTATTGTCATAGTATCATCTGTATAATATGATATATTATTATCAATAATTGAGACGGCAAAATTATTCATATTACTATTTACAATATTGACAATGTCTAGAAGTTCTGTCAAGGAAAGGTTTGGTCACTTAATTGCGCGCCAATAAGGAGAAATCCTTATCGGAAAGCCCCATCTTTCCTGGGAACGACCTAGTTGTTAAATATTGTGCGTTATAATATTAATGATGAATAAGTTTGTGTTGATTAAAGATGAAATTGATAGTTCCATTGTGTGGGAATTATTAGTGTTAGTAGAAATCGATATTTATTTCGATAATAATTGATGTCTGGAGGTTATATTGACCAATCGGGTATTCGGGGCACTATTCATGGCAGAGTACTATTCACGGGTTACTATTTATGGGTTACTATTCACCTGGTTACTATTCACTCTAGTATTATTCACTCGGGTATTTGGGACATTTTTTGTGTCAGGGTACTATTCACGGGGTACTATTCCCAAAGTACTATTCATGGGGTACTATTCATCCAAAAAATATATTTCTTTTCGGTCCAAATCATTTTTGGGTACAATATTATTCCATGAGGAGATGTGATAATTTTTCAGACCGTTGGTTAAAGTTATAATAGTAAATCAATATGGATCGTTGGTTGAAGATATAATAGTAAATCAATATGGATCGCTGGTTTAAAGTTTTAATAGTAAATCAGTATGGACCGTTGCTTTAAGTTTTAATAGTAAATCAATATGGATGAAATCCGTTTAAAAGTAAATCATTCGACCGTTCATGAATTAGTTACTATTCAGTCCATTCTCCTATAAATAGAAGCTCATTCCTTCATTATTTCTTATTTAATTCACTAAAACTCTAGAGAGAGAAACTACGAGAGAAAAAAAGAAAAGTATTTCGCTACTTCACTACTCCAATATCCGATTACTTCTAAGGTAGGGATATTATTTGTTGTACTCGTAAGGTGTATTATTTCTTTCGTATTCATGAAGAGAACTTACATTATTCCATTCTTTATTATTATGTTGGAATAACTTTGTTTATCGCAATACCGCATACATGGTAAAATTCTTACGTTATTCCATTCTTTATTATTCGTTAGAATAACTTTATCTGTGAGGTCTATCGCATGCACAGTGAATTCGTTGTTATTCCATTCTTATTATTACATTGGAATAACTTTGTTTATGCAAAGTACCGCATACATGGTGAAATTCTTCTAATATTCCGTTCTTTATTATTCGCGGAATATCCTATCTCTGTATGCGTTCTGTGGGACACGGTTCCATTATTTATTATTCGTCGAATATCCATGCATGCGTTACGGCGGGACTGGTTCCATTATTTATTACTCTATTGGGAATAACACATGCATACAAATCTATCGCACGATGGTGAATCATACATTATTCCATTCTTTATTATTACATTGGAATAACACATGTCATGTGGATTACCACATGCATGGTGAATGATCCTTCATACTCATTCCTTATTAAATTGTGGAAATGATCTGTCTACATGGATTACCGCATGGCGGGTGAAAATCCATTTGCAGTTTCATATATTCTATTATACTCAGTTGGTTAAAGTTTTGGCTTCTATACTCCATGAAATTAGTGGAATATCCTGATATTTGCGCTTCATCCAGTATCTTTTCATGGAAATATCCTTCTGAGCATTCTTGAATTTTACTCTACAAAGTAGTATCATGATGAAAATTTGGACGTTATTGGTTCCTGGATAAATTAATTTAAAAATCTTAAAAATTTATTCTTGAACTTATTTTATTGAATTATTATGTCATTGTCATCATCCTCATGCTTATATTGTGTTGAAAGTCATATTTGGCTTACGTGCATAGATGGACTTGGTATGATTATGACCAGGGATTTTTTGGTATAATCATGACCGTAATGTGACGAATGATGTGGTAAAAGTCCTCATTGGCTTATAGTTCATTGGTGGACAGTTGTTGGTATGATTATGACCAGGGATTATTCGATATAGTCATGACCATTGAAGATTACATGAATATCCTTGGTCGTAGTGCAGGAATGATTCGATTTTATTTATTAAGCTGAGTCTCAGCGATAAAGTTGATGAAAAACTTTTTAAATCATAGAAGATAGTAGATTTTATACTTTACTTGACTCTTCTAATGGCTTGCTTATTCCGCTGCAGTGTTTGATCTAAAACTTGTTGTCTATTATATTCTATCAGTTGTTATACTGTTGAAGGCTAAGGATAATTTATTCTGCATTATCTTAGTTATAATATTTCTTACTGGGCTAGTTGAGCTCACCCTTTCTTTCACTGTTCTCTTCGTGAAATGAGAGCGTGAAATTTGGGACTAATCGGGGAACAAGAGTGATAGTCCTAGATGGTGCATTAGTAGTCCTCACTATTCTGTGAAATAGTTTGATAATAAATGTAATGAGGACTCCATTGAGTGTGGATATTGTCTAGATGACAATATATGTATTAAAACTCACAACCTAAGTTTTGTCGTATTTTACATGACTGTTGTATAATTGAGTTGTATTTGTATTCAGTACCTTGTATCTAGCGACCCTAGATGGATGATGTATACCTATTTTGGGGGCGTCACAGTTGGTATCCAAGCTTAGGGATATGATCCCTGGCTGAGATGTGAGACAAGAACAACGAGGGGAGATACGGGGAATTCCTTCGCTAGTATGACCTACCTAAGTTTATTTGGTATTTAATTGGTTGGTCAGAGTATAGGGATAATATGTGATATGTTAATTAACCCTTGTTTTCTGGCAGTATTTGAAAATGGCATCCGAAAATGTTGGGATCAACAATGAAGCACATGAGACCGTTGAGTCACCAACGATCAATATCCAGGATAATGTGCAACAGGAAGATAATAATCCTCAGGTAAACAATAACACCGATGAAATGATGAACGATGGGATGTTCAGAGGCTTTATGCAATTCATGCAACATCAGACGAGAGAGACTCATGCTCATAATGTAGGTGGAAACAATGGCAACCCACGGTCGGTCACCGCTAAGCAGTTCAAGGAGCTGGGACCACCGGAGTTTTTGGGAAAGCCAGTACCACTTAAGGCGGAGACGTGGTTAAAGCAGATCACTAAGATATTTGATGTCTTGGGATGCTCGGAGGAGCAAAAGGTTCCCTTTGCCACCTTTATATTGCGTGAAGAAGCAGTTTACTGGTGGGAATCTGTGAAACGTACCCAACCTGACGCACTCAAGATGTCTTCGGAGAAGTTCCAAGAGCTGTTCAACGACAAGTACTTTCCCAGAAGTATTCGTTACATGAAGGAGGTGGAGTTTATCAAGTTAGAACAAAACAATATGACCATGTCGCAGTACGAGGCTAAGTTTGCCGAGTTATCCCGATTTGCATCCCATTTGGTTGATAATGAGGAGCGAATGAGGCGAATGTTTCTAAAAGGTTTGAAACCCGATATACGTCAATACCTCATTTCTCACAAACTTTGTTTATATTCAGATGTTTTGAATAGGGCTCAGTTATTGGAGCGCGATAATGAGTCAACACAACTAAAAGGCAATGACCAACAACACGATAATAATCGTACCGGTGGCAACGACCATCGGAACAATGATAACCATCGTGGGGGAAATTATCATGCCAAGAATGGTAGCCACTTCGGTGGTAATCATGGCCAAGATAATAGAAGTGGAAATTTCTAGAAGAGAGGGTTCAATAATGATGGAAAGACAACAAAGACCAAAGACCAATTAAGGAAGGAGAAGCGATCACGGTCGTATGCTTCAAATGTGGAGGGAGGACATATCGGTCAAGCTGCGTGATGCGAGTCAAAGCATGTTACAATTGTGGAAAAGAAGGTCACCTAGCCCGATTTTTGTGCGTGCACCAAAGTCAAGTCCAATGGGGACGGTGGCACCAAAGGTGGATCTGGACAAAACAAAGTCGGTGGTTTCGGGAAGAGCATTTTTCGTGACTTCTCAAAAAGCGAGTAACCCAAACGAAGTTAGCAGGTTAGTTAATTATAAATTTTATGAAGTCTATACCTTATTAGAATCTGGGTTCTACCCATTCTTTTATCACTCTTGCTTGCGCTCAACATTTAAATTTGACTTCTGAGAAATTAGACTTTGACTTATCTATTGAAACTCCGTTGGGAGAAACCTTCATTACATGTGTTATCCAAGTCTTGGATGAGAGTCACAGTTTTGAATGATAATTCTATTGTTAATAAATTTCTTGACGTATTCTTGAAGACTTCTTAGCCTACCCCTAGAGCGTGAAATCGAATTTTGTATTGACCTAGTACAAAACCCATTTCTAAAACCCTCAAATATTTCTTTACCTAAAACGATCGTATATTGTGCCAAAGACGTTGGCTCGAGCTGTTGAAGATTACGATCGTACCATTCAATGCCATCGTGGGAAAAACGAACGTGGTAGCTGACGCGTTGAGTAGAAGATCGTATGCGTTTACGAGTGCGATGTTGTTAACACAAATAACCATCTCGTATAACTTACAAATGATGAAGATAGAGTTAAAGACTCAAGGGACCCATGTGAAGATAACGAATATACGAGTAGGATAGACTTTAATCGATAAAGTTAAAACCGCTCAAGCTACACACCCGAATCTGATGAATTTGAAGAAAAGATTAAAGAGGGCGTTATTCTAGAAGTAAGAATTGATGAAGAGAGGAAATCTCAACCCTCTATTTAATTGGCCCATTTGAAATCCTTGATTGAGTAGGAACTGTGGCTTATAGACTCGTTTTACCGCCAAGTATGTCACGTGTTCATAACGTTTTTCACGTATTGATGTTACGTAATTATGTGGACGACCCAAACCACATTATGGAATTAGATCTAAACGAGATAGCAGAAGATTTAACGTATAAAAAGCTACGTGTTAAAATCTTGGATAAGAAGGATCGTATTCAACACTCAAAGGTTATACCTCAAGAGTTAGAATTTGAAGTGAAGTCAAGGTATCCTCACCTATTCGGCATACCAGGTAAGTATGTAAATTTCGAGGGCGAAATTTCATAAGGAGGGGAGATTGTGAGACCCCGAATTTTATGAATAAGATTTAATTTTTCTCGAAATATTTTTTTAATATTATGGTGTGGATTTGATATAATGTTATAGTTGTGGGTAGTATTTATAAATTTTGCAAAGTATGCAAATTGTCATAAAATATTCGATTGGTCGGAAAATATTCTTTTTATTGTGGAATATCCGTACGACGGCACAATCATTGGTGGACCCCATAACGAAAGTATTGTCATATTTAGAAAATGACAGAATTATCATTTTATAAAAATAACTGCAAAAGTGTTACCGTTAAAACTGTTGAACTACTCGGTAGTAAAAGTACAATAATACGCGTGGTTGCATAGTAGCACACGGTATTGATTATTGATGCTTACGTGATAAGTCACTCGTTATACTCAATTATTGCTCTGAATTCTTCGCATCATATCTCTCATATTATTGATTCAATTATTGTCATAGTATCATCTATATAATATGATATATTATTAAATCAATAATTGAGATGGCAAAGTTATTCATATTATTATTTGCAATATTGACAATGTCTAGAAGTTCTGTCAGGGTCGTTAAGAACACAAAGTCTTGAGTTGACTCGAAGTATTCCTTTTTCATCGATTCTTGCTTCCGGCATAACACCTTCTTGCACTTTCTTCTTCATACACATCGACTGTGTCATCAGTAGCTTGAGCGACTTTAACTTTATCGATTAAAGTCGGTTCTACTCGAGATATTTGCTATCATCACATGGGTCCCTAGAGTCCTTAACTCTATCTCCATCCTTTGCAAGTCATATAAAATGGGCCTGCGTTAACTAATATATTGCGTGCATTCGCATATGATCTTCTACTCAATGCGTCAGCTACTACGTTCGCTTTACCAGGATGGTATTGAATAATATGATCATAATCTTTCAGCAGTTCAAGCCAACGTCATTACCGCATGTTGAGTTCCTTTTGAGTGAAGAAATATTTGAGGCTTTTATGATCCGTAAAGATCTCCACTTTTTCCCCATACAGGTAATGCCTCCAGATTTTAAGTGCGAAAACGACAGCTGCCAACTCTAGATCATGAGTAGGATAATTACTCTCATATTCTTTTAGTTGTCGCGAGGCATAGGCTATGACTTTCCCATGTTGCATGAGAACACATTCTAAACCTTTGCCTGAAGCATCATTGTAGATGACATATCCCTTCGTACCAGATGGTATTGTCAGAACAAGTGCTAAAATGAATCTCCTCTTGAGTTCTTGAAAACTCTTTTCACATTCCACGCTCCAACTGAATTTTGTATCTTTCTGAGTAACCTGAGTTAATGGAGTAGCGATTCGAGAAAACCCTTCTACGAATCTCCGATAATAACCAGCTAAGCCGAGAAAGCTACGTACTTCGGTCACTGATTTAGGTTGCTCCAAGCTTTGAATCTTTGTCGGGTCAATCTTTGTCGGGTCAATAGATATTCCATGACTTGATACTACGTGCCTAAGGAATGCTACTTCCTCAAGCCAGAACTCGCATTTCTTCAACTTGGCATAAAGCTTGTTTTCACGAAGCTTTTGGAGTATCAACCTCAAGTGTTGCTAATGTTTTTCACGGCTTTTGGAATATATGAGGATGTCATTAATAAAGACGACCACAAAGTGATCCAAATATTCCTTGAATACTCGGTTCATCATATCCATGAAGGCAGCAGGAGCATTAGTCAATCCAAAAGTCATGACTAAGAATTCATAATGCCCTGCAGGGAGTTTCGAAGAAGCGATCTTTGGAATATCCTCAGTTTTAACCTTCAGCTGATGATATCTAGAACGAAGATCGATCTTTGAAAAGAATTGTGCTCCATATACATATTCTTGATGGTGACATGGTTCAATTCCCGATAGTCAATACAAAGTCGCATACTCCCATCTTTCTTCTTCACGAATAGAATAGGAGCACCCCAAGGAGACGTACTAGGACGAATGAAACCAATGTCTAACAATTCCTGCAATTGGGTCTTTAACTCCTGAAGTTCAATAGGAGCCATTCGATATTGGGCTTTGGAAATGGGTTTTGTAACGGGTTCAAGGTCGATACAAAATTCAATTTCACGCTCTGGGGGTAGGCTTGGAAGTTCTTCAGGGAATACGTCAGGAAATTTATTAACAATAGAAATATCATTCAAATCTGACGTATTTTTGTTTAAATATGTGACATGAGCTAAGAAAGATTGACATCTGTTTTTCAATAAACGAATAGCTTTATGGCTTCAGACGACAGTGATGGATTTTAATGGTTTGGTTGCTTAAATTCACATAATGGGTTGGTTAGGAATATGAAAGCTAACAACCTTACGAAAAAAATCAATTTTTGCATGATGAGTAGTTAACCAATCAATCCCTAGAATCACGTCAAATGCAAGTATTTTCAATGAAATAAGATCGACAGGTAATGTGAGGGTACCGATTTGAACCAAACAAGACTTATAAACAGTGGATGTAATGAAAGTTTCTCCCAACAGAGTTTCCACAGATAAGTCAAAGTCTAATTTCTCTGGAGTCATATTTAAACGTTGAGCGCAAGTAGGAGAAATAAAAGAATGGGTAGAATCGGTATCAAATAAGGTATAGACTTCGCTAGAGTTTATGATAATCTTACCTGTGATGACCTCGTTCGGGTTCCTTGCTTTCTGGGAAGTCACAAAAAATGCTCTCCCTTGAACTACTTATTTTGACTTGTCTGGGACGGTATTTTGTGTCACCTTTCTAACTGGACTTGTCTTCAGTGCACGACAAAATCGGGCTAGGTGACCTTCTCTTCCAAAATTATAACACACTTTGGATGGCATCGCGCAGTTTGGACTGATGTGTCCCTCCCCTCCGCATTTGAAGTATATGATAGGTGGTCGTTCTCCTTCCTTAACAATAGGTGCTGGTGATGACTTCTTTCCATCATTGTTGAATCTTCTCTTCTTGAAATGTCCACTTTTATTGTCTTGGCCATGATTACCACCAAAGTGGTTACCATTTCTGGCATGTTGATTCCCTCCATGTTTGTTGTCACCGCTTCGATGATTTCGCTACCTTTCGGTATTATCATTTTCATTACCGCTTTCTTTGTTGGGTTGATTTCGTTATCGCGCTCCAATAACTCAAATTTCTATTTACAATATCTGAATACAAACACGGTTTATGAGAAATTAGATATTGACGTATCTCGAGTTTCAAACCTCTTAGAAACATCCGCGTCATTCTTTCCTCATTATCAACCAAGTGAGATGCAAACCGGGACAACTTGGCAAACTTAGCTTCGTACTGCGACACGATCATATTGTTCTGCTCCAACTTGATGAACTCAACCTCTTTCATGTGATGAATACTTTCGGGAAAGTACTTGTCGTTGAATAGTTCTTAGAACTTCTCCCAATACATCTTCAATGCGGCAGGTTGAGTACGTTTTACCGATTCCCACCAGTAATCTACCTCTCCTCGCAACATAAAGGTGGCAAAGGGAACCTTTTGCTCCTCGGAGCATCCCAAGACATCAAATATCTTGGTGATATGTTTTATCCACGCTTCCGCCTTAAGTGGTTTTGGCTCTCCAATAAACTTGGTGTTCAGCTCCTTGAACTGCATTTAGCGATGACCGTCAGAGAGTTTCGGTGTTTCCACCTACATTTTGGACGGAGCCGCCTCTACTTTGATGTTGTATGAATTGTATAAAGCCTCTGAACATTCCATCGTTCAGCATTTGGTCAGTGTTATTGTTTGCATGAGGATTGACGCATTCCTGATGCACATTATCCTGATTATTGATCTATGGAGACTCAACGGTTTCCTGTGCTCCATTGCTATTCTCAACATTCTCGGATGTCATTTTCAAATACTGCCACAAAATAAGGGTTAATTGACATGCAACATATTATCCCTATACTCTGACCAACCAATTAAATACAAAATAAACTTAGGTAGATCATACTAGCGAAGGAATTCCCCGTCTCTCCCCTCCTAGTTCTTGTCTCACATCTCAGCTAGGGATCATATCCCTAAGCTTTGATACCAACTGTGATGCCCCAAAAATAGGTATACATCACCCATCTTGAGTCGCCAAATACATGGTATAAAATTCAAATACAACTTAATAATACAACTGTTGTGACGCCCCCAAAATAGGTATACATCACCCAACTTGAGTCGCCAAATACATGGTACAAAATTCAAATACAACTTAATTATACAACAGTCGTGTAAAATATGACTAAACATATGCTGTGAGTTTTAATACAAATATTGTCATCTAGACAATATACAAACTCAATGGGGTCCTTATTACATTTATTATCACACTATTTCACAGAATAGTGAGGACTACTAATGCACCATCTAGGACCATCACTTTGTTTCCCCCGACTAGTCCCTGTTACGTTCTCATTTCCTGAAGAGAACAATGAAAGCAAAAGGGTGAGCTCAACTAGCCCAGTAAGAAATATTATGACTAAGATAATGCATAATAAATTATCGTTAGCCTTCAACAGTGTTAAACTGCTACAATATAACAAACATCAAGTTTAACTGCAGCGGAAGAATCAATCCATTAGAAGAGTCAAGTAGAGAATAAAATCTACTATCTTCTATGATTTAAAAGGTTTTTCATCACTTTTATTGCTGAGACTCAACTTAATAAATATTCCACATCACCAAATCATCCCTACACTACAGGCCAAGGATATTCTTTAGTATCACGACCACGAAATATTCATGCACTACGGGCCAAAGATAATCGTGTTTTCATCAACGGTCCTGATCATGCCATAAAATAATTCATCTTTGCACCCTTGGCCGAAGAGAATCCATAGCCATTATCATACCAAAAACTGTCCATTAATGCATTACGGGCCAATGAGGACTTTTTCCACATCATTTGTAACATTACTATCATGATTATACCGAAATAATCCCTGGTCATAATCATACCAAGTCCATCTATGCACTACAGGCCACAGATGACTTTCAACATAAAATAAACATGAGGATGATGACAATGATATAAGAATTCAATAAAACAAGTTCAAGAATTAATTTATCCAGGAACCAATAACGTCCAAATTGTCAACATGATACTTCTTTGTGGAGTAAAATTCAAGAATGCTCAGAAGAATATTTCCATGAAAAGATACTGGATGAAGCGCAAATATCAAAGATATTCTACTAATTTCATGGAGTATAGAAGTCAAAGCTTTAACTAACTGAGTATAAGAGAATATATGAAGCTGCAAATGGATTTTCGTCTGCCATGCGGTAATATGGAATGAATACAAAGGATCATTCACCATGCATATGATAATCCACATAGACAGGTTATTCCAACAGAATAATAAATAATGGAATAACAGAAGAAATCACCATGCATGCAATTGACCGCACAGACAGGTTATTCCAATAGAATAATAAAGAATGGAACCATGTCATGCAGAATCCGCATGCATGTGATGTTCCAATAGAATAACAAAGAAACGGAACTCGGTCGTCGTAAGAAACCGCATGCATGTGATGTTCCAATGTAATAATAAAGAATCGAAACCAGTCATGCATAAACGCATGCATGTGATGTTCCAATAGAATAATAAAGAATGGAATAACAGAATAATTTCATCATGTATGCAGACAGATAGATAGGTTATTCCAACATAATGATAAAGAATGGAATAATGTAAGAATTTCACCAAGTATAGGGTAGCGCAGATATACAAAAGTTATTCCAATGAATAATAAAGATGGAATAATGAAGTTCTCTTCATGAATACAAAAGAAATAATACCCTTACGAGTACAACAAATAATATCCCTTACCTTATAAAGAAGAGTACTCTCACCGGGTAGAGAAGGGAATATACTAGAAGAAAACTTGTACTACGCTCAAAGCATTCTTAAACTCTAAAGAAATACGCCAAGATTATAGAAGAAGAACTCTCTATAGTTTCTCTCTAGAGTTTTTGAATTCGTAAGAAATAATGAATGAATGAGCTTCTATTTATAGAAGAATGGACTGCATAGTAACTAATTCATGAATGGTCCAGATTGATTTACTTTTAATCGGACGGTCCATATTTAAAGCAAAATCTTTTAAATAAAATATAATATATTCTATTTATAATCTAATAAGGCGAATAACTCTATAAAAGTATTATGTTTTATATTAAAAGATTTTACTATGCAAAACACTACGCAGAGCTATATACACTACTTGCATAATAATAAAATATATATATTCTATTTATACAATAACTTTATAAAAGTATTCATTTTATATAAAAGATTTTACTATGCAAAATACTATGCATAATAGAATATAATATATTCTATTTATAGAATAAATTTATAAAAGTATTACATTTTTATATAAAAGCTTTTCTATTTTATTACATTAATAATACTAATAAAATAAAACCCGGTGACTTATCACGTAAACATCAATAATCAATACTGCAGTGCTACTATGCAACCACGCCAGACATCATCGCTTTCTTTACTACCGAAAGTAGTTCAACAGCTTTTAATGGTAAAACTTCCGCCGTTATTCTCATAAAAATATTTTTGTCGTTTTCTCCATCAAACAATAATTTCATCATGGGTCCACCAATGATATTGTACTCGTCGTGACGGATATTCTCAAACAAAAAGAATATTCCCCGACCAATCGAATAATATACAACAACTTGCATACTTTTCAAAATTTATAAATACTACCCACAACTATAACATTATCTCAAATCCACACCATAATATTCAAAAAAAATATTTCGAGAAAATTAAATCTTTATTCATAAAATATGGGGTCTCACAATCTCCCCTCCTTATTACGTACGTACCTGGTATGTCGAAGAGGTGAGGATACCTTGACTTCATTTCAGATTCTAATTCTTGAGGTATAACCTTTGAGTGTTGAATACGATCCTTCTTATCCAATATTTTAACACGTATCTCCTCATACGTTAATTCTTCTACTATATCGTTTAGTTCTAATTTAATAATGTGGTTCGGGTCGTCCACATATTTATGTAACCTCGATACGAAAAAAAAATGTTCTGAACACGCAACATACTTGGCGGTAAAACGAGTTTATAGGTCACAGGTCCTACTTCATCGAGGATTTCAAATGGGCCAATTAAATCGAGGGTTGAGATTTCCTCTCTTTGTCGATTCTTGCTTCTAGAATAACGCCCTCTTGAACCTTCTTCTTCACATTCATCAGCTCCGGGTGTGTAGCTTGAGTGGCTTTAACTTTATCGATTAAAGTCGATTCTACTCGTATATTCGTTATCTTCACGTGAGTTCTTATATTCGCACTTGTAACCGCATACGATCTTCTACTCAACGCGTTAGCTACCATGTTCGTTTTTCCTACGATGGTATTGAATGGTACGATCGTAATCTTCAACAACTCGAGTCAACGTCTTTGGCGCATGTTACATTCATTTTAGTTGAAGAAATATTTGAGGCTTTAAGAAATGGGTTTTGTCTTTGGGGTCAATACAAAATTCGATTTCACGCACGCTCTAGGGTAGGCTAAGAAGTCTTCAAGAATACGCCGACAATTTATTAACAATAGAAATATCATTCAAAACTGTGACCCTCATCCAAGACTTGGATAGTACGTCACATTGATACTTATCAACTTGTCATCGTCATTCACGACGTCGCCTACAGAAAGTCTGGCTTCGATGCATTCCACACAAGGAAGTTAACAATGAAAGGACTGGGGCTCTTTACTTATGGCTTGATATGACAATGATTGACTTTAGTGGTTTGGTTGCTTGAATTCGCATAACAGGTTGGTTAGGAATATGAAAGCTAACAATCTTACGAAAAGCATGATGAGTAGTTAACCAATCGATTCCTAAAATCGCATCAAATGCAAGTATTTTCAAAGAGATAAGATTGACAGGTAATGTGAAAGTGTCAATTTGAATTAAACAAGATTTATAAATAGTGGATGTAACGAAGGTTTCTCCCAACTAAGTTTCAACAGATAAATCAAAATCTAACTTCTCCGGAGTTAAATTCAAACATTGAACACAACTAGGTGAAATAAAAGAGTGAGTAGAATCGGTATCTAACACGGTATAGACTTCGCAAGAGTTTATGATTAACTTACCCGTGATAATTTTATCAGGTTCCTCGTAAAAAAAAACGCTCTCTTAAACTACCGGCTTTGGCTTGTCTGGAACATCCTTTGGCATCACTATCCCAGCTGGACTTGACTTCACCATACGACAAAATCGAGCTAGGTGACCTTCTCTTCCGCAATTAAAACACGCTTTGGATTGCTGTGTACAGTTTGGACGAATGTGTCCCTCCTGTCCGCATTTGAAACATACGACCGGTTGTCATTCTTCTTCCTTTGAAACGGGTGATGGTGCTACTGTCTTTCCATCATTATTGAACCTTCTCTTCTTGAAATTTCCACTTCTATTATCTTGGCCATGATTACCACCGAAGTGGTTACCATTCTTGGCATGATAATTTCCCCACGATGGTTATCATTGTTCAGATGGTCATACACTTGCAAGACGATTATTATCGTGTTGTTGCTCGTTACCTTTTGGTTGTGTTGACTCATTATCGCACACCAATAACTGAGACCTATTAACAACATCTGAATATAAACAAAGTTTGTGAGAAATGAGGTATTGACGTATATCGGGTTTCAAACCTCTTAGAAACATTCGCGTCATTCGCTCCTCATTATCGACCAAATGGGACGCAAACCGAGATAAATCCCGCAAACTTAGCCTCGACTTGCGACACTGTCATATTGTTTTGCTCAACTTGATGAATTCTACCTCCTTCATGTGACGAATACTTTCAGGAAAGTACTTGTTGTTGAACAATTCTTGGAACTTCTCCCAAGACATCTTGAAAGGCCAGTCAAGTACGCTTTTTCTGATTCCCACCAAGAATCGCCTCTTCACGCAAAGATAAAGGTGGCAAAGGGAACCTTTTGCTCCTCGGAGCATCCCAAGACATCAAATATCTCGGTGATCTGCTTTAACCACGTCTCTGTCTTAAGTGGTTCTGATTTTCCCAAAAACTCCGGTGGTCCCAGCTCCTTGAACTGCTTAGCAGTGACCAGCCGTGGGTTGCCATTGTTTTCACCTGCATGATGAACAAGAGCCGCCTTCGCCTGATGTTGCATGAATTCTAAAAAGCTCCTAAACATACAGTCATTCGTCAATTGATCAGTGTTGTTGTTTACAGGAGGATTATCGCCATCCTGTTGCACATTGTCCTGATTATTGATCTGTGGAGATTCAACGGTCTCTTGTGCTCCATTGCTTATCTCAACATTTTCAGATGCCATTTTCAAATACTGCCACAAAACAAGGGTTAATTAACATATCACATATTATCTCTATACTCTGACCGACCAATTAAATACCAAATAAACTTAGGTAGGTCATACTAGCGAAGGAATTCCTCGTTTCTCCCCTCCTAGTTCTTGTCTTACATCTCAGCCATGGATCATATCCCTAAGTTCTGATACCAACTGTGACGCCCCCAAAATAGGTATACATCACTCATCTTGAGTCGTCAAATACATGGTACAAAATTCAAATACAATTTAATTATATAACAGTCGTGTAAAATACGACTAAACATATGATGTGAGTTTTAATACAAAAATTGTCATCTAGCACTACTACAAAACAGTAAATAAACAACACTTAAAATACAATATTTTTATAAAAAATAATGTGGTATTTTTTTTCACAACGTTTTTTAACAAAACGTTGTAGATATATATAAAAAACGTTATCTATTTAAAAATGGTATTTTTTAATTTTAACTAGATAATATTTTTTTTAAAACGTTATGTATCTTAAAAAAACACGGAGCTAAAAAAAACGCTGAACTTAAAATAAAACGCCAGCAATCTTGTAGCCCCAAACCCTAGCCTCTCTTCTCTCTCCCGATCTCGTCAACCAGTTCAAAGGGAAGAAGGATCGATAGTGGCTCCCAAGCCTAACCGTCGTTCGAATCGGCTTCGCCAGAGATTAGGTACCGATTTTGGGGTTTCTTCTCATAGCATGAAACATAGAGGGAAAACATCAAAGGGTAAAACCCTTACCTCATAGAGTATTCTTGAATCAAATCCTTCGATTCCTAAATCCCTTCTTAATGGTCTTCTAGTGGATGCTAAAAAGTTTAGTTTGGGCCCTCCACAGGTGCGGAAGCTGCTGGATGAAGATCGGTCACTTGTTCACGCCAAGGATGCGCCCCCAAGCCATCGACGTTCCGGCGGCCGTCACGTGGGGCGTCGCTGCCGGCACGACTGCCCTCTGGCTCTTTCAGGTGCCTCAATTTTTCATCGCTCTAATCTCTCTAATGAATCTTGATCTGCGAATATTATAAATTTGGTCCTATTTTTTTTTAAAAAAATTTGTTGTCATTTTGGCTTTGATATCATTTATGGTATTGGGATTTTTCAGTTATTCAGCTGATTATTACTAATAACATCTGTTTCATATATAAATTGGTACTACTTCACTGTTTCCACTTTTTTGCAGCAATGGGAAGGATTAATTGAATTGTTGGGATCCGAGTCTAGAACTGCAAGGGGTCTCGAGTTTCTACACAAGTATGTTATCACTTGTATTTATTGCTTCCTCTGTTTTAGGGAAAGGCTGGAACGAATGCAACTAATTTATTGGTTATTTGGTTGTTATTTTCAGTTTTACACAGATACCTTTATTCCACTATTTTTTTAATGCTCTGTATACACTCTTGTTTGCATATTGAGTCATGTTCACTAATCTATTATGCTTTGGTAAGGAATTTGTCTTGCATTAACTAAATGAAGTTGGTCCTTTAATCGTAATCATGTATACAATTCCTAAGAATTGTTTTATGGGTGCAGGTTATCCAACTTCAAGGTGATCAGCGGAAGAACGTCTCGACCTTCCTTGTTCAAGTAATTCTTCATACTGCATATTGTACAATGTCCATTATTATATCTTTTTGTCTTATATAATTTTTTTATGTATTTTTCATGTCAACAGGCAGGCATTGTGAAGAAGGAACACATCAAGATACATGGTTTTTAAGTTGTAGCGGTGGCAGCATATTAATCTGCCTGGCGTTGCAACTGCTGTTGTATCTAGGTGATATCTTTAAGTGGTCTTATGTTAATAGTTCAGTTTCATGTAATATTGATAATCATAAAACTGTACTGTGGATTTCTTTTGGAGTTGTTTGGGTTAATGTATAATTGTCTAAATTTGTCAAGTTATTTGGCGGTCTAAGTTCTGTTTCATTTGATGATGTGTTTTTTCATTCAAGCATCTAGTAATGTGGATTATAATACAGCTATTAATGTGGATTGTAATACAGAGGTTCACTGGGATTTGGGGATGAAGCATTACAATCTCTCCTAGGGAAAATTGGATCCCAGGTGGTTATTTTTTAGTCTATTTTAGTTTATCATGATATATTGTACATAAGCCTTCTCATTGCCATTCTATTCCAGTGATGTTTCTTATGGACATATGTTCTTTTTCCTTTGTTGAATTCACAGGTGGATATAAATAATTTGGAGGAATATATTTCCCTGGTAGTTGATGCTACTGTTGAATTCATATTTCATTGTTGTTATATTTCCCTGCATATAATTAGAACTTTTATCCATTTTAACCTTCGTGATAAGCTTTTGATGAAGGACCATGGCCAAAATTGACTGCTTATGTAATACTCATCGGTATTCTTGTTCTATGGACTACAGTCTACATATAGAAACTCATTGGGGTTTCTTTCATTTGATATATTATGTAAGAAAGGTCAAGAATAATGTTGAGGTTTGCAGATTTGCAGATTTGCTGGAAAAGCATAATGATGAGATTGCTGCACTTGATAAAATTTGATCGATCTTTTTTATATATATGCAGGTTGGGCTGATAAAATCCACGGTCTCACTGTTCCTGCGGATGGGCATATCATGTGCAAACTCTGCACGAACCAATTGGTGTTGCTGGCCAGATTATTCCATGGAATTTTTCTCTTCTCATGTATGCTTGGAAGGTTGGGCCTGCATTAGCATGTGGTAATACTGTTGTTCTGAAGACGGCAGAGCAGACACCATTGTCTGCTATTTATGTATCAAAGCTATTCCATGAGGTAGTGTATGCTAAATTATTATTATTATTATTATTATTATTATTATTATTATTATTATTATTATTATGTTTTCTTACTTTGTAATTACCAATTATATTCTTCCTAGCTTCCAGTTTAAGCATAAACATCTAAAGAACACACACATTAGATTTAATTTCACAATTTTGAATTTACACACATTGGTAAGCATAAACATCTGAATTATTCTTTTTTTTAATTATTATTATTATTACAACTTATTTTGATTGATAGGTGTATTTTTTGGTCACTAACAGGAGCTAATATTGGTAGATCAGCTTTTGTTAGTACTCATTTGAGGTAATATAATTCATTCATTGGTTCATCTACTCGTGGTTAATATGTTTCTCTTTTTGTTGTTAAGTATGACCACCTTGAAGTAGTTAATTCTCTGGTGATGTAGCTTGGATTCTAATCACTCAATTATTGAATGGGATTTATTACTTTCCATTGTTACAGAACCTAGTTAGCCTCTTTATTGAAGTGTCAGTTAGATGTGCTACAGTGAAAATAAAATTCATATGGTTCCATTCCTAGGGGGGATGGTTGATTGATTTTGAGGTATTCCTTCGAGTATGGGCTATTTAAATAGCTAGTTTTGTCTAATTTCGCTGGTTGAGCAGGTAAGATTTTTCTATTGCTTAAGTCTACAAGTATGGCAGATAGCCAGATAATGGCATCTGTCAGATTACTTGGTCTCTGCCTATATTTTGATTCTAAGTTCTTGTGGTATTCTGTTCATAATTCACTTGTTGGCCTTTCTTGTAGGCACGCTATTTACAGTTTTGGAAGTGGCCTGTTGAGTGGGGTTGGTGCCGGGACCTCCAGTCATTCATTTTAACTTTTGAAAGAGATAACAGATGTATATGAGGTGAATATATTTAGCATCCATTTGTTATAAGGAAAAGTTTTCTTCTCTCCCCACTGGTATTTGGTGCGTCACAGAAAATGTGGTCAACTGGAAAATGAGTTGCAGTTGATCATATTTTTCAGTCAACGGAAAAGACTCATATTTTCAGAAAAGTTGATCTTATATTTTCAGAAAATTTCATTTGATTGCGTTTGTTTATGCTCAAAATATGTTTGAACTACTCTTTGTTGAAATTGTCTAAGCTCATCCATTTTAGGTACTGAAGCAGCTCAGTATGCCTTCTGAAATGCAAGTCTCACTTGTATTGATCCTAATGCTAATGTTCAATAATTTTTTGGATAATCATATATTAATAATGTAATGCTCTATATTTCATACTTACATCAAGTTGTGAATTATTTATCAAGCAAGGTATATAAAGGCGCACTGTCAAGTGATCAGCATGTTGCGGTTAAGCAAATCACTGATGAGGTGTATGTAGAGACCTTTTTCAGAGAACTCAGAAGCTTATCACAAGTTAGACACCCAAACCTTGTGGCTTTGCTGGGATATTGAGAGCATAAAGATCAATTGCATTTACTCTTTTCATGTTCTGCCAACAAATTGTATAAGGGGTTACTGTAGAGTATAGAAGCTTTCTAACTTGTCATTATATGCAAATACTTAAAATAGAGAGGCTCTATACCTTTCTCTCAATTTATGTATATCTGTTTTTCTGGAATTTTTGAAATTTTCCTCTATTTGCTAATGTCTTGTCATACTTTGAAGATAAGAATGTTTGTCGAAACTGTAGAATTGTGTGTGGTTGGATTACTTGGAATCTTTGATAAATGATTGAAGTTACAACTCTTTTAATCTTTCAGGCTACAATATGCTAATCTTTCAGGCATTAGCATATTGCAGGTGCATTGGTAATGTAGGTGAATCACAATCTTTTTTTTTTTTTTTTAATCTACAACATTTTAAAAACGTTGTGTAAATATGCTTAAACGTTGTTTGATATATTAAACTGTAACATTTTTATTCAGAAAACGTTGTGGAATTATACTTTCTACAACGCTTTTAAGCATCTGTTAATTTTTGGATAACAAATTTACAATATTTTTTACTTAAAAACGTTGTGTAACGTGCTTAACTACAACGTTTTAAAAACGTTGTGTAAGGGTGTCAAATAGATAACACCCTTAACCACGACGTTTTTCTGACTGAAATCATAACGTTTTTTCCGCGTTGTCTATTTACTGTTTTGTAGTAGTGTAGATAATATACAAACTCTATGGGGTCCTTATTACATTTATTACCACACTATTTCACAGAATAGTGAGGACTACTAATGCACCATCTAGGACCATCACTTTGTTTCCTCCGACTAGTCCCTGCTACGTTCTCATTTCCTGAAGAGAACAATGAAAGTAAAAGGGTGAGCTCAACTAGCCCAGTAAGAAATATTATGATTAAGATAATGCAGAATAATTTATCGTTAGCCTTCAACAATGTTAAACTGATAAAATATAACAAACATCAAGTTTAACTGCAGCGGAACAAGCAATCCATTAGAAGAGTCAAGTAGAGAATAAAATCTACTATCTTCTATGATTTAAAATATTTTTCATCACTTTTATCATTTGAGACTCAAATTTTAATAAATAATCCATATCATCCCCGCACTACGGCCAAGGATATTCATTAGTATCATGACCACAAATTATCCATGCACTACGGGCCAAGGATATTCGTGTTTTTATCAATGGTCATGATCATACCAACAACTGTCCATCAATGCACTACGGGCCAATAATGACTTTTATCGCAATATTTGTAACATTACGGTCATGATTATACCGAATAATCCCTGGTCATAATCATACCAAGTCCATCTATGCACTACAGGCCACAGATGACTTTCAACATAATATAAACATGAGGATGATGATAACAATGATATAAGAATTCAATAAAACAAGTTCAATGATAGATTTTTAAAGATTTATAATTTAATTTATCCAGAAATCAATAACGTCCAAATTGTCAACATGATACTATTTTGTGAAGAATATTTCCATGAAAAGATACCAGATGAAGCGCAAATATCAAGGATATTCCACTAGTTTCATGGAGTATAAAAGCTAAAACTTTAACCAACTGAGTATAATAGAATATATGAAGCCGCAAATAGATTTTTGCCCGCCATGCGGTAATCCACGTAGACAGATTATTTCCAACAGAATAATAAAGAATGGAATAACAGAAGAATTCATCAAATGCATAATCCGCATGCACAAGTTATTCCAATGAATAATAAAGAATGGGACGTGTCACGCAGAATCTGCAAGACAAACAGGATATTCAAATGTAATAATAAAGAATGGAACCGTGTCATGCGTAATCCGCATGCATGGATATTCTAATAGAATAATAAAGAATGGAATAACAACAGATTCACACGGGCATGCGATAGGCCCTTGCAGACGCATGTGTTATTCCAAATGAATAATAAAGAATGGAATAACAACCCTTACGAGTATTGAAAGAAAATAACTCTCTTCATGAATACGAAAGAAATAAT
This sequence comes from Panax ginseng, assembly GCA_020205605.1. NCBI lineage: Eukaryota > Viridiplantae > Streptophyta > Magnoliopsida > Apiales > Araliaceae > Panax > Panax ginseng. The sequence goes on along the minus strand of CM035146.1, from coordinate 54,082,588 downwards.
ACCACTTACCTTAGTAGGAGATTGGATACTGCAATAGTGTAGTAACAGAATACTCTTCTTTTTTCTCTCTTATTCTCTCTATACTTTCTCTCTCTATAGCTTGAATGAATTGGTGAAAAATAATGAAGAAATGAGCTTCTATTTATAGGCTTGGCAGAGTAAGGGTAAAATAGTCTTTTTGCCATAATTTATGACATCATCGCTGACATCATCGATCATATTACATCATTGCTTACCTCATCATCCAATGACATCATGGCTTACCTCATCGTCCGATGACATCATCGCTTGCATCATAGGAATTCAAATTCAATTTGTTCTCTTCCACCTCCTTTTACTTTTATACCATGAATTTACTATAATAATGCTACCATTCAAATTATAAAAAACGTACTATTATATAATCACATCATACTACTATAATGTAATATTATAATAATATATTTGAATGAATTACTTAATCGAAAAAGATAAAATACCAACTTTCAACAAATGTCACATGCTAAAAATTCCTCAGTTTAAATCCAATTCGAATAAATATTTTCTTATCATATATATCAACAATTAATTATTCACAAATAATATTACAAAATTATAATATTGATAACCAGGTCGTTCCCAGGAAAGATGGAGCTTTCCGATAAGGATTTCTCCCTATTGGCGCGCAATTAGGTGACCAAACCCCTTTCCTCGACAGAACTTTCTAGACAATGTCAATAATGTAAATAATAATATTATTCAAATAATATGAATTATTGATTTGATAATTTAAAATACTGTGCAATGACAATTATTGAATCAATAATATAAAATATTAACGTAGCAATTATTGAATCAATAAAATAAAGTATTGAATAGTAATCTATCGTAACAATTATTGAGTAGTGACTTCTTATGTAAGCATCAATAATCCAAGATATTGTACAATACTGGTAGTGCTACTATGCAACCACGCCAGTACATCGTACTTTTACCACCGGTATTTCAGCAGATTAACGGTAAAACTTTCGTAGTTATTTTTATAAAAGATAATTTTGTCGTTTTCTATCTCAAGAGCAATAATTAATTACATTGTGGGGTCCACCAATGATTGTGTCGTCGTACGAATATTTCCAGACAAAAAGAATATTCCCCGACCAAACGAATATTTTATATCAATTTGCTTACTTTGCAAAATTTATAAATATTACCCACAACTATAACATTATAACAAATTCACTCCTTAATATTTATAAAAAATTCATCTTTATTCATAAAAGTTGGGGTCTTACACAAACCATGTCAGACGACACGTTCTTATGTTTTCTGGGTAACCTAGAAAATAGAAAACGAGTACATCTTAGCTAATTTGACCGACCACCATATCCAACCTGTTGATTATTTAGGTGATCTTAAGGCATTACGATACAGTACAAATACCAGACTACAATCTAGATGCAACAAACAAAACAAAACAACAACTACCTGCAAGATCAGAGGCCACAAACTCATTATCAGACGCCTCCGGGTAAATCTGGGTTACCCAAAAAATTGCAAGTCATGGTCGGTCAACGCAGTTTGACCTTCCATAACTTGCAATCTACATATGATCTTAGCCTGATTTCAATCCCAGATCAAATTTCTCCTAGCATACTACAAGATCAAAGCTTAAAACAACTAAAACAATAAACAAGATGAGATCTAGAAGGTCTAACATTTGATTGTCAGACGACTTGATTTTTTTTCCAGAATTTTGAAATCTTCAAATTCGAGCCTATAGATGTTATGGATCAAATATCTATCAACCCAGATCATCATAATACACTACATACAACACATTTTGACACTTAATCATAACTTTTAACACATCATCCAAGGTCAGATTTTGAAATTAAGGTTATACTTCTCTTGATCAAATCCTTGATTCTGGGCTACTGATTTGTTATGGTTGTGGTATGGAACTGATTTGGGACTGGTCTACTAAACAATTTTGTGGGTATAGGGTTGAGAGAGTTTAGTTGAGTGCTAGGTGAAGAAATGAGCAAAATAATGGACTTTCTATCTCCCAACCTATATATATAACATGAATGTAATGCAATGTTGATATAGGATGGCTGAGATTAATCATTTTCAGTCACATAGAAAAGTCAAGGTGGTTCACCAACTAAAGTGTTGACCAATAATGCAAGTTATCTTCAATTATGCAAGAGGGACAATTTGGTCTTTTGGCTTGAGAATTTAATGGCATAACTGTAAACTTGGCAAACCCTTAGGGTTTGTCCCTTGGGGTTTAACTCTAAGGTTATAAAAAATTTGAATTTCTAGGATTTCAATTTAGGGTAAAAATAAAATAAAATAAAAATTAGTTTCTTAAAAATGAAATTTAGAGTTTCCTAATCACAATTAATTTTTTAATTACATACAACATGATAATTATGTTTAGGTTTTACTAATTACAATTAAGATTGCTAATTTAGCAATTAGGGCTGCAATTTGATAATTAGGGTTCCTAATTTAGAAATTATGGTTTCTAATAAGTAAGGTTTTCCCTAATTAGGGTTATATTTTATAATACCCGACATTAACCACATTAACGCGATTACATAACTTCTTGAACTCTCATGTGAGTTCCAATTAGGGTTTATAATTAACCCTTAGGGTTTCTAGTTTAGTAATTAGGGTTTATACTTTAGAAATTAGAATTTCTAATTAGTAATTAGGGTTTCCAATTAATAGGGTTTTCCTAATTAAGATTAGTATCTATTATACATGCCCTTAATCATAGCACCAAAATCTCTTATCGATTGTAATCTTCGGCTTAAGTTTTCAAATTATGGTTTTAACACTATACACCATAATTGACCAACCATTATCAACACACATACAGTACATATTCATAGCACCGAAATAAAAATAATATTATATTAATATTCTCTTTCCTTATTGATCAAAATCCCGAATTAGGGTTTGGATTCCATATCTGATTTATCTTTCATATATAACATTACTAATTAAGTTAAAAATAATTATCTTAACTAATCTGAAATAAATTCATATAATAAAATGATTATTATAATAATTCTATAATCATTTCATATATTATTTAAATAAAATTATAATCATATTTTCATGGAAAATAAATAATAAAAACATTTCTACTATAAAATTAATTATTATAAGAATATACTTTATAATGATCAATAATTCTAAAATAAAATTATTTGTAATAATTAATGTAATAAATAAAATTTATTTATCACACACACACACACACACACACACACATATATATATATATATATACACACACACACACACACACACATTACCTGTCACATATTTCCACCTTTATAAATAAATAAAAAATTATATGCAAATTTTTTGATTTAATTATATAGAAAATAACAGGTTATTACATTCACCCTCCCTTATAAAGATTCCGTCCTCGGAATTACCGTTTTAAAACTTATACATACAAAGGTACATAGCATACACAGTCATTGCAAGTAGATCTCGATCATAATTGATCGAATCGATCTTTAACTATTTAGCATAAAGTTTATCTATCTGATTAAACAGAAATTTGATTTATAAAAGAACTCAAATTCCTCATTCAAATTTTTTTATAAAATAATTTACTATATATATATAAGAAAATCATATATAAGAAAATAAATTTTATTCGAATAATACCTGGAGTTGCATCCCCATCTGCCACGATATCTTGAAAGGTCATGTTGAAGACTCTTGCGGTTGATTCTGTTAGTTTGTTTATTGAAGTTGTTCCCGTTGTTGCCAGCGTCCCGCTGATTTTCCCCGTAGTCATACTCCCTGCATCCATTCTCTTTTTTGGACAATCCTTCACCTTATGCTTGATAAGTAGGTTTTATACATACTTATCCGGTATCTATTACTTGAATTAGTTCCTTAAACCTATGGTTTGTAGTTACTTTGCATGCATGGTGTGTTCATTTCATACATGTTTTGTTATTTTGTAGGCTTTGACACAACATTGGCATGAAGAAGCAAGGAAAATCAATTTGGACATCTTTTGGACTAAAATATGCAAACAAATGCAAGAAGGGAAGATTGTAAGGCTTTTAACACCAAGTTGGATGCATGTTCTTGGTATGGAACTTGGAATTTATTGTAGATCTACTTCTTATCTTTCCAGAACATCTTAAATCATCCCAATCGAAGTTCGGATGCGAGAGTTATGGCCTTTTTATCAACAAAGATCAAAGCTAAGAGTTGTCACGCTTGCCATTTACATAGCATCTACTTCAAGATCGATTTCCGTCTTGATCCGGATAGAATCTGTCAATCCTCAAAGAATTAAAGTTGTAGATCTCGTCGATATCTTCGATTTGATAGGTGGCAGGCCCTGTACCTCCTAGCGGATAAAAGGTTATGACTGTTTTACCAAAGGACGTTGCAACAGAAAACAGAGTAGTGCGGGCCGCATTATAAACGGCGCGGGGTACGCCGGGCCACCAGAATCTCTGCCACTGTAGCGCGGGGCGCGTCCAAATTGGCCTAGGAACCACGCAGGGTGTGCCAGTCGGTGGGAGGATAGCTGATTTGAGTTATTTGATGTCCAATTTGAGCTATAATAGGATTCTTAGTTGCCTAACTTGCTAGGGTGTCCATTAGAACTATAAATACTTGAGTTTAACTTGGATTGGGAGGCTAGTTTTGGAGGATTCCATTAGATTAGATTATAGTAGATTAGGAGCAAAACCCTAGTTCTTATGAGAGTTGGAGATTGAAGCAACTTGGAGACCATTGAAGATCAAGAGCATGAGCTTGAGGAAGATGGAGATTTGCTGACAACAGATTTATTCTTTACTCTACTCTTATTTTTATATTTTAATGTGTATTCAAGTGTGGATTCTTAGTTTTAATTCAATGAACTAATTCTTTGTTTGAGATTACAATGGATCTTATTGTGTAGTTTATTTTAATATGCTTCACTATCAATTGTTATGTTCTATTATGAGGATTGTCTATTGTGATTTGGACTTAATTGTTTAATTGATTGGCCATCAATTACCGTGATAATCTATATAAAATCGGAAGAGGAGTATAGATTTAGATATAATCATAATAGCACGTGTTTGTGATTTCTGCATAGATGGAATTCATGATTTGTGTTTAGGATAGAGATATGCGTTTACGCCATATGTAATCTTATAGAGAACTTGTGTTTTAAATCTTTTTTAATAGTAATTCACATAGAGATATAGTGGATTAGTTAATTAGGGTGTCTTGTTTAATTCTATCATCTGTGGATTTAAGTGAGTATGAGTATTATGCATCGAGAGGCGGTTTTATCTGTTTTAGTGTTCTTGATTAACAATTCAGGATAAAGAATAATTGATGAGAAATGTGTTAACTTAAATGAAGCAATAAGTGAAGATGTGATCTTAAATCTCCGTAATCTTAATTTAACTAGTGGTAATTAGAATTAGTTTACTTATAAATTGAAATTCATTCGTTTAAATAAGATTGACTTGATTACGGGTTAGTACTTTGTGATTTTTATTAAACAATTCCTCGTGGGAACGATACTCTACTTTCACTTTATTACTTGTTGACCACGTATACTTGCGTGTTGTGCGTAATTAGATTTTATCCAACAAGTTTTTGGCACCATTTCTGGGGAACTAGTTTAATAATTTTTGTCAATATTAGCTTCAATCAAATTAGTCTTACTTTAAACAACTTTTCTTTCTTTCTTTTTATTTGTTATTTAATTCTCTTCCTATTTTTCTCTCTTTTCAGGTACCATGGCTGGATGAAATTATCAATGGCCTTATTTGGATATGACTCAGCCAAATGACACAGGAATTGATGGACTCAATGCCTTGTATGCATTATCAGCACAACTTGAGACACTTTCGAGGAGGTTGGATGTTGTTGCAGCCCAACGAATTCATAGGATAGCAGTTACGTGCAATTATTGTGCTTTTAATCATCTGAGTCATCAATGCACCATCAGTCTTGGGCCGGTCCAGTATGGGGGTAGTTACCTCAACCAGTATGCATATGATAATTATCATCAAGTTTGGGGGTATCACCCAGATTCTTCATGCAGCTACAATTATGAAGACCAATACTCTGCTCCAAATCCAACATACACACCGAAATTCTTCTGTCCACCTCCATTACAAGAAGAAAAGTCAAATTTGGAGGAATTATTGTCAAAGCTCATAGCAAACCAAGAGGAAAGGATGATGAGTCAAGAAATATCAAGCCATAATTGTAAAAACCAAATGGAACAACTCATCATTACTTCAACCCATGGTCCTCAACACATGGATTCCAAAACTGAGACATATAATTCAAGGTTAGAGGAATTGTTGTCCAAGTTCATAGCATCAAATGAGGAGAGGAGGATTAATCAAGAGTGGTCAATTCAGAATCAAGAGATATCAATTCAAAATCTACAGAACCAGATGGATCCAATGCTCAAAGCCTTGAACAACTGTCCTCAAATCAATTGGTGTTATGACGAGGATTCTGAGATTGATGAAGTTCCCGAGCCAAATCTACAACTGGATGAGACACGACATGTTGAAAAAGAGGAGACAAGTGGGGATAATGAAAATAAGGCCGGTGAAGAACTAACAATGAGTACCAACGAGGATGAGCTGATGTTATTAGTTCCCCAAGTTCTTTCTCCGCCAAAGATCAGGGGTCTAATTAGATTTCTAAAACTGTGTTCACTTGGTAGTCATGTCGTCGGCAAGGCTCTTTATGACATGAGAGCTAGTACAAATATAAAGCCATGGTGGGGTGAGGATGAGAAGATAGAAGAAGAGCCAGTTGTTCTTGCCAAGCCTCAAAGCCCCAATCGAATCATAGGCTCAACGGACGGAAAAGCACTTAGTTATTCAACATTCTCAGTTGGGCACTTATTTAAACAAAATGTGCTAGGTGACTTTAATTCGATAGCCATCACAAAAGGGAACCTACCAAAAGTTACATTGTTTTCGATGGATGGAGGGTTCCTCAATTATCGAAGAGGAATTGGATAGTGCTGACTAGACAAAGTCGGGCTTACAACGTTAAAACTAGTGCTACTTGGGAGACAACCTAAGCTCTAAACCTTTTCTTCCTTATTTATTCTTTATATTTTAGTTTATAGTCTAGCTCAAATATTTAGTTTTCAAAGAATAATGACTCCATAATGGTATGTTCGCAGGAAAGGCAAGAAAAAGAGAGTCACCAAGCTACTAGCCCATAGCGCGGGCCGCGCCACCTAACGCACAGACACGGCGCGGGGCGTGCAAGCACCTCACCAAGCTACTGACCTTCCAGCGCGGGGCACGCCATATCAAGCATACAAGAGGCACAGGGCGCGCTACTACTCCAGAACCCACTGACCCCATAGCGCGGGGCTCGCCATCTTAGTAAAACATATGGCGCGGGTCACGTCGTTCGGAAATCCCAGGCATTAAAAGTGTTTTAATTACAATGTTATTCAAGTCCAACTCAAGTGTGGTTCCCGATTTATTCCAATGTGTCTGGCCTATTCTTCAGGCTTAGCAGACAAGGAGGAAAATGCTGTATTTTCAGGGAAGTCCTCTCTTTTAATTTTTCATATCTTAGCCATTGAGGACAATGTCTATTCTAAGTTGGGGGGCATTTTAGTGTCGTATTACATATAGTTAGTTATTTAGATTGTAGTTCATATAGTTACATTTGGTTTTTGCATTCAGTTTCTTGAAATTTTTTTTGAAAAATTGAAAAATTAGTAGTTAGTTTATTATGTTTATATAGCATTTAGTACGTCTTGCATGAGTCCAACTATTTGATATTTACAGTTTGTTTTGGCCAATGATGAGATTGGAATTGGGTAGACAAGTATAGTACTGACTATTAGAGCTTTGATGTGATTTCTTGTTATGAATCGAGTCTTTTTCTGTTTAAAACTGGTATAATAAGGATATCACAGTAAAAACAAATTGTTGATTGATTGAGTTTAAATTGATACATAATGGGACTCTAAAGAATAATGCTAGTTTAAATAAAAGAATGAGAAGAATAAGTAGTGATGACTAAAGTTAGACAAGAACCTAAGTTTGGGAGAATTTTTGGGGTATATAAGCTATAAAAAAAAGAAAAAAAAGGAAAAAAAAGTATGAATAAACACCGTGGCGTGCTTGTCTAGTTTTGTGGCCTTTGTTACTTGAGTAAGTAAGCCCGAGGGGATTGTCTTTACACCTGGCGCCCTAAGGTCTTAATGGTCTGGTAGTCATTGGTCGAAAGCTCGTTAAGGTAGCATTGAAAAGCCTAAGGGAATAAGACATTGCATAGCTATGTGTATATTAAAAAAAATAAAAAATAAAAAAAATGAACAAAACAGGAAATAAGAGCAAAAAGCCCCCGTAGATAAAAAATGAAGCATAAGTATCCCATATTGACCCTCGATATTGGTAATTGTTTAATTTTATTTGGATCTAGGTTACTTTTGGATTTCTTGAGTTTACATTGTATGATACCTTCAAAGAGACTTATTATGTGTTAAATTTGATTTTATATCAGTTAACATTGTTGTGGAGCACACGCGCACTATATTAGTGATAACAGTATAAGATTTGATGATTGATTGAGAAGTTAATGACTTGTTTTGATATGATGTATTATCATGTTTACTTGATTTCTCTAAGGCTGGTTGAATAGACTTGTTTCTGTCATTACTGCTGGATTCGTAGGCATGTAGATAAGTTGCATTGCATAGCATTGTTGTTTTGTGTGTTTGTTTGAGGACAAGCAACTGTTTAAGTTTGGGGGTATTTGATAAGTAGGTTTTATACATACTTATCCGATATCTATTACTTGAATTAGTTGCTTAAACCTATGGTTTGTAGTTACTTTGCATGCATGGTGTGTGCACTTCATACATGTTTTGTTATTTTGTAGGCTTTGACACAACATTGGCATGAAGAAGCAAGGAAAAACAATTTGAACATCTTTTGGACTAAAATATGCAAACAAATGCAAGAAGGGAAGATTGCAAGGCTTTTAACACCAAGTTGGATGCATGTTCTTGGTATAGAACTTGGAATTTACTGTAGATCTACTTCTTATCTTTCCGGAACATCTTAAATCATCCCAATCGGAGTTTGGATGCGAGAGTTATGGCCTTTTTATCAACAAAGATCAAAGCTAAGAGTTGTCATGCTTGCCATTTATATAACATCTACTTTCAGCTCGATTTCTGCCTTGATCCGAACAGAATCTGTCAATCCTCAAAGAATGAAAGTTGTAAATCTCGTCGATATCTTCGATTTGATAGGTGGCAGTCCCCGTACCTCCTAGCGGATCAAAAGTTATGCTTGTTTTACTAAAGGACATCACAGCAAAAAATAGAGTAGTGCAGGCCACGCTATAAACGGCGCGGGGCCGTGCCGGGCCACCAGAATCTCGGCCACTGTAGTGCGCCCAAAATGGCCTAAGAACGACGTGGGGAGCGCCGGTTGGCGGGAGGATAGCCGATTTAAGTTATTTGATGTCTAATTTGAGCTAGAATAGGATTCTTAGTTTCCTAACTTGCTAAGTTGTCCATTAGAACTATAAATACTTGAGTCTAACTTGGATTAGGAGGCTAGTTTTGGAAGATTACATTAGACTAGATTATAGTAGATTAGGAGCAAAACCCTAGTTCTTATGAGAGTTGGAGATTGAAGAAACTTGGAGACCATTGAAGATCAAGAGCAGGAGCTAGAGGAAGATGGAGATTTGCTGACAACAGATTTATTCTTTACTCTACTCTTATTTTTATCTTTTAATGTGTATTCAAGTGTGGATTCTTAGTTTTAATTCAATGAACTAATTCTTTGTTTGAGATTACAATGGATCTTATTGTGTAGTTTATTTTAATATGCTTCGCTATCAATTATTAATGTTCTATTGTGAGGATCGTCTATTGTAATTTGCACTTAATTGTTTAATTGATTGGCCATCAATTACCGTGATAATGTATATGAAATCGGAAGAGGAGTATAGATTTAGATCTGATCATAATAGCATGTGTTTGTGATTTCTGCATAGATGGAATTCATGATTTGTGTTTAGGATAGAGATATGCCTTTACGTCATATGTAATCTTACAGAGAACTTGTGTTTTAAATCCTTTTTAATTATAATTCACATAGAGATATAGTGGATTAGTTAATTAGGATGTCTTGCTTAATTTTATCATTTGTGGATTTAAGTGAGTATGAGTATTATGCATCGAGAGGTGATTTTATCTGTTTTAGTGTTCTATATTAATAATTCAGGATAGAGAATAATTGATGAGAAGTGTGTTAACTTAAATGAAGCAATAAGTGAAGTTGTGATCTTAAATCTCCGTAATCTTTATTTAACTAGTGGTAATTAGAATTAGTTTACTTATAAATTGAAATTCATTCGTTTAAATAAGATTGAGTTGGTTACGGGTTAGTAGTTGGTGATTTTTATTAAACAATTCCTCGTGGGAACGATACTCTACTTTCACTTTATTACTTGTTGACCACGTATACTTGCGTGTTGTGCGTAATTAGATTTTATCCAACAATGCTCCGTTGATCCACACCTGAAACACCCCTTGTTCATCCTTGGATTGGGGCAGTTGGGAGAGATATGTCCCTCCTGCCCACACTTATAACACACAAACTTACCCTTAAGACACTCTCCCAAGTGATTCTTTCCGCAATTCCCATATTGCGCAACCTGTTTCTTTCCACCTACTGTCCTATTTCTGGTATTCCCTAAATTTTCTCCTTTTCTTTTTCCAATCCTACTACCACTACTCCCTTCTCCGGCTCTAGCTAAATTTCCCTCCCACCAAAAATTCGTCTTCACTTTCATCGTATAGGTGACAAAAGCTGTCTTTTGCCTCTCCGTTACCCTAGTTGTCACAAACACTTCTACATGGTCAGTTGATCTTCTAAATCCTGGCGGTTCGATTGCTTTGTAGTCTTTGAAGTTTGTCGATCGATTTTATGTCTGATTTCCCACGGCTGGTATTCCATTCTGCATAGCTTGAGCGTCCATATTCACCAAATTCTGTGTTGGGTCTGGTTGTCCTCCAGCTTTGTTGACAAGTTCTTCTGCCTTTTGGTTTCATTTTCGTCTTGGCGGCATTATCTGATCAAATAAAATTATGTTCATCTAACTAACTTTTACTACTTTACACCATATAGCATAGCACATACTGCTTTAAACATCCTCTATCCCCTTTGTGACACAAAAGTCGGGAATCGCTGCCACAACTTATACAAAAGTTGAGAATATTACATTACACTTACATACTTATCTTATATATATCATAGAATCACACACATTCAAGTAACACTAATACTACTTATTTCTTACGCCTTCATTAAGGATCAATTGCTTAGTAACCTATATTTTCATATTATCCTCAATAATCCATTCTCACTTAACTATACCAAGTTCGTCAAACTTACCACACATTATGAGTTCAGGAACTTGCCACAATCATATGAATTTAAGAACTTATCCTAGTCAGACTTTTGGTGTCCATTCGCTGAGGGGTTCAAAAATTTCATATAATTATGAGTCATGAATGTACCGTAAGTATGAGTTTTAAGAACTCGAACTTAACCTTATATTCTTTAACTATATTCTACCCATCTGTTATTCTATTGTTTCTGGGTCCGGTAATACATTTTCCACAATAACCAACTCATCAGGGTTACTTGCACTGTGAGCCTCTATTTCAGCTATTGGCTTTGATATTGGTTCGGTTATGGAGATTGGCTCCTTCTTTATGATCCGAGGGTATCCTTATTTTTCCCACCCGATATCTACATAAAACTATCTTGATTATCACGTAGTGTATACACACAAAAAATAATAATTTTATACAAGTTATCTTATTTTGTTTAACGATGAATTTATTCAATTCATCTCCTTTTAAACTCTAATTGAGTTATTTATACTTTCAACGTTTCCCTCTGTTCTAAGGTTATAGCCTAAGGTCTATCCCACCTAAGGTTTCTAAACCTAAACTCTGGTACCAACTTGTGACGCTCCCAAATTCAGGTACTTGAAACCCAAACTCGGTGCTTCACGATACTATTTCTATGAGCGGAATAATACTAATAATAATAACAATAAAATAAATACCAAACTTAATTTACATATATCAGAGTCTAATCCCAGGTACGCGACCTTTAAACATTCATTACATGATAATTAATAGATATCATTGCCATAATAAAGTCAAACTATTACATAATATAACATAAGTTTACTCTATTTGCTTTTCTTTCCCTTGTCCTGGCCCGAACCTTTTGATTGATCACGCTTAGCTAAAAATATTTAAATTTAAAGCAAGGATGAACATTTGATTACCTAACAAGTAATAGCAACAATAAATATTAGCTGAAAAGATTAAATGTTTCCTTTGAACGACACTTCTACAACGAATCAATAGTTATGAATTAAGCTGAACCAATAATAACAACATACCAATTCTACATCAAAATTTTGAAACTACGTACTGACTATAAATAGAGAGCATTCGACAGACTATGAACTTTGTTTTTAATTTTTGCTAAGGTTTAGCAGAACTTCATCCGCAAACCATCTAGATCAAAGATCAAGGCCTTCATCTTATACGGGCGTGAGGGTGATCATCCCAATGTGCCCTGTATTGATCAATACTACATGCAAGAACGGTATTATCGTTCATCTTATCCACCTTAGGTGCACAAAAGTTTTCCCATGTTCGGGATATTCATACTTAGTCGGGAATCTGAACCAAAGCAATTTAATTGGATACAATAAAGTTTTATCATGTTCAACGATATTTCTAAATCCGTGTCTAACTAGGTCAAATAGCTTAGACAACTTTGAAGTCAACGTATACATACTGGAATTTAATAAGTATGTATCAACATGTGATTAAATACAATGATTATCCAAGTGAGGATACTTGTATAACCATGTTTAGAAATTAACGAACATAATAAATATCTGAATTATAATATAATACTATGTTAATAAACAATGATCAGATAATTTAAGAACTTGTATGAATACAATTTATTGGATATATAATCGATAATAATAGAGTTAATAATCTGGCATAATAATAATATAATTCTGAAACTTTCTGACTCATGTCCATTGCATAAATGAAATGCAAAGTTAGGATACTTGCCTGGTTTGCTACTTACAGATACGCAACTTAGTTTATCATTTATACCGCTACCTATCATTAATAATATCATTCTATCAATTACAATAACATATCGTAACATATAGTACTGCTATTTGCAGTCAGCACATAACCTAATCACATTGTCACATATGTTTAGCAGTTATTGGATCACAAACAAACACTTATACATACAAATTATATAAGTCCAGTTCAATTTCTGAAACATTTTGATGTACCGACGGCTCTATCGGATAATGATCGAGTCTAAGATTCTATCATGTAGTTCAATATTCGTTTAGATATTTTAAATATCAGTCGAATTATTTTTCATAGCCTTATAATAATTTTTAAATAATTATTATAATTTATCATGAATTTTCAAACACTGAAATCATTATTACATGATTTAAATATTAAATAATTCTATTATCAATAATATTTAATTAATATTAAACCTTTAATGAAACCATTGCCAAACTATTAAAGTTATTTATAATAACTCCAAATATTTTTAAAACATTTTTATTACCCTTAAATAATTTTTAAAACAATTAAAATCATTTTTAAATAATTACCATTAATATTTATTTATTATTGTATTATTTATCAAAATATTAATAGTCATTAATTATAACTTAAAATAGTTTTAATTGTTTATTTCCTTTTTAAATGATTTTTAAATCAATAAAACCATTTTTAAATTATTTATTTAATATTATTATTAAATAACTCTAATATCATTTAATATTAAATTATTAATGAAATTTACCTTAAAATATTAAAAGTTATATTTTATAACTTGAAATATTTTTAAACTATTTATTTTCACTTAAAATGATTTTTATAATATTAAAATCATTTTTAAGTAATTAATTTATTATAATTGTTAAATAAATTAATATCATTAATATTTAATAATTAATGAATTTTTCTTAAAATATTAAAAGTTATATTTTATAACTTAAAATATTTTTAAATACTTCATTATTATTTAAAATCATTTTAATATAATAAAACCATTTTTAATCAATTTATATAATACATTTATTAAATAAATTAAATATCAATAATATCCAAATAAATATCAATATTTTTGAAAAATATGTCAAATTATTGAAAATTAATTTTTATAAATTAAAATAATTTTTGTAATTTTCAGAAATTAATTTCTATTTTTAAATGATTTTTAGAAAATAAATTAAATAAAATTAAAAAGTCCTGTCATTATAGCCTTTAAATGCAAAGAAGCGTCATTTTAGGTGTTCTTGAGCACCAAGAACATTTATGTGCAGTGACCAAGTGAGCAACTTTGACCAAGATTAAGTCTCAGCGTATTGTGGTTCTGGGAAAGCCATAAGTCAGATCTTGTAGACATAGTGTAATACTACAAGCTCCAACAATCAACATGATCAAACAAAAGAATACCAACGAGATCTAAGCATGCAAAGTGATCGTTGAAGTCGTTTCTTCATTTCAGGTTACCCGAAATGAAAACGATTCAACGATCACCTTTGAGCTACCACAACTAGCAATCCTGTTAATAGTTTTGTGCATTAGAGGTTTCAGTAGGTAGCCAATATGACAAGGAAGAGATACATCACATTAAATACATATAACAACATTATAATCAAGAAATATCATCCGGTCAAACCATGTCAGACGACACGTTCTTATGTTTTTTGGGTTACCCGTAAAAAAGTAAAACGTGTCGCGTCTTAACTAGTTGATAAACCACCATATCCGACCTGTTGATTATTTAGGTGATCTTAAGGCATTACGATACAGTACAAATACCAGACTACAATCTAGATGCAACAAACAAAACAAAACAATAACTACATGCAAGATCATAGGCCACAAACTCATTGTCAGACGCCTCCAGGTAAATCTGGGTTACCCAAAAAATTGCAAGTCATGGTCGGTGAACGCAGTTTGACCTTCCATAACTTGCAATCTACATATGATCTAAGCCTGATTTCAATCCCAGATCAAATTCCTCCTAGCATACTACAAGATCAAATCTTAAAACAACCAAAACAATAAACAAGATGAGATCTAGAAGGTCTGACATTTAGTTGTCAGGCGACTTAATTTTTTTTTTTTTCCAGATTTTTGAAATCTTCAAATCCGAGCCTATAGATGTTATGGATCTAACATCTATCAACCTAGATCATCATAATACACTACATAAAACATATTTTTAACACTTAATCATAACTTTTAACACATCATCCAAGGTCAGATTTTGAAATTAGGGTTATACCTCTCTTGATCAAATCCTTGATTCTGGGCTACTAATTTGTTATGGTTGTGGTATGGAACTAATTTGGGACTGGTCTACTAAACAATTTCGCGGGTCTTGGGTTGAGAGAGTTTAGTTGAGTGCTAGGTGAACAAATGAGCAAAATAAGGACTTTCTCTCTCCCAACCTATATATATAACATGAATGTAATGCATTGGTGATATAGGATGGCTGAGATAAATCATTTTCCATAACATGGAAAAGTCAAGGTGGTTCACCAACTATAGTGTTGGCCAATAATGCAAGTAAGCTTCAATTATGCAAGAGGGGCAATTTGGTCTTTTGGCTTGAGAATTAAATGGAATAAATGTAAACTTGGCAAACACTTAGGGTTTAACCCTAAGGTTATCAAAAATTTGAATTTCTAGGATTTCAATTTAGGGTAATAAATAAATAAAATAAAAATTAGTTTCTTAAAAATGAAATTTAGAGTTTCCTAATCAAAATTAATTTTTTAATTACACACAACATGATAATTATGTTTAGGTTTTACTAATTACAATTAAGATTGCTAATTTAGCAATTAGGGCTCCAATTTGATAATTAGGGTTCCTAATTTAGAAATTATGGTTTCTAATAATTAAGGTTTTTCCTAATTAGGGTTATATTTTATATTACCCGACATTAACCACATTAACGCGATTACATAACTTCTTGAACTCTCATGTGAGTTCCAATTATGGTTTATAATTAACCCTTAGGGTTTCTAGTTTAGTAATTAGGGTTTATACTTTAGAAATTAGAATTTCTAATTAGTTATTAGGGTTTCCAATAAATAGGGTTTTCCTAATTAAGATTAATATCTATTATACATGCCCTTAATCATAGCAACAAAATCTCTTATCGATCCTAATCTCCGGCTTAAGTTTTTAAATTAGGTTTTAACACTATACACCATAATTGACCAACCATTATCAACATGCATACAGTACATATTCGTAGCACCGAAAAAATAATAGTATATTTATATTCTCTTTCCTTATTGATCAAAATCAAGAATTAGGGTTTGGATTCCATATCTGATTTATCTTTCATATATAACATTACTAATTAAGTTAAAACTAATTAACTTAACTAATCTGAAATAAATTTATATAATAAAACAATTATTATAATAATTCTATAATCATTTCATATATTATTTAAATAAAATAATAATCATATTTTCATGGAAAATAAATAATAAAAATATTTCTACTATAAAATTAATTATTATAAGAATATACTTTATAATGATCAATAATTCTAAAATAAAATTATTTGTAATAATTAATGTAATGAATAAATTTTATTTATCACACACACACACACACACACACACACACACACACACACACACACATATATATATATATATATACACATTACATGTCACATATTTCCACCTTTATAAAAAACAAATATTTATATGCAAAATTTCTGATTTAATTATATAGAAAATAACGGGTTATTACAGATCATCTGATGTCGTTCCTTGTTGGCTTGTTTCTCATATTGCTCCATCCTCCTCTTAATTAATCTCACTACTGAGCCTTTTATCTCTAAATATTCTCTCTAATAGGTTCTTTTCGAATTTACCTAACAAAATTATCAGTTTTTAGTAATCAATTCAAAACAACTTATCACGAAACAATTTATAAAAGGTATGAAGTCTCCAACGATAAAAAGTAATCAAAATAACTAGGAAATTGTTTTTCCAGTTTTTTTGTAATATATTCAAACAAGAAAATTAAAGATAGTTAACTCGCTAGGAACTTAGCTTTGATACCAAATGATGAACTCTACGATACACTTGCGTGAGGTGGTCGTCGTCCGGATCATTTCTAGCAAAGTTGTATGTTGAATTGCTCGTAACACCTTAACCCCTCGTCCATATGTAAACGACAATCTTGTACAATTGCTCGCATTTAGAATTCTGCGTTGAATGGACACCAACGATAACTTGACCACTCGCTTATATTGAAGCGGTAACCTTGATACAATTGATGATAGATGCGATAAAAGACACCACACACAACTATATATTGTTCTATGGTAAGTCGAATTGAATTTCAAAAGAAAAACTAAGAAAATAACTTAAGAATTCATCACAGAACCAAAAGTAGAGAATAGTCCCACAAGTATAATAAAAATCTAAATATTATTAATTTATATTGAATTACAATCATAAGACCTGTTTATAATAGTTTAAAACCCTAGAATCCATAAAAGGTAACATCAATTGATTTATAATCAAATTATAATATAAAAGTATCCTAGTTATAATAGAAATTTGAAATATATATGAAAAATACCTACAATTATGGAAGAAATCCACTCAAAAATGTGGTCCTCGATTTCTATGTTGCGTTTCTTGTCGCCTTACGTGCGACGCGCTTTTAACGGCCCCAAATTCTCTACAGTCCCTGTAGCAGATTTGGTGCTCACGTAAACATTCTATAAGATAATCACTTCTATAAATCCAAAATTCACAGTATTCCATGACAGATAGTAGTTCTCGTCAGAACAATTACTATGTATGGATACCCCTACTTGGATGTATAGATTTATAATCTCACGGATATTTCTTTCATACTAATAATCCCTATCTATCTGACATTCACAATATGAATGATAAGATTGTTCCTGGAACTTAGGGGCGCAACCTCAATTCGTACAGAACTCCCAAGATCATTAAATACCCTCATTCAGATGTATAGTTCATATAGATACTGTGCTCTTTTCTATTTTCTTTAGAAAGGTAAAACTAAGCAATGTATAAAAACTAATAATATATTACACAACTTAAAATGAATTTTAAAACTAAATTATTAATTATTATTAATCATTTATTATTTATTTATATTTATTTTATTTATAATTATTATTTTTATTTAAAACTGTCGCTAAAAGCTATAGCAACAGTTAGTGTTGCTAAAGCTGTTCTTCATCCTTGAAGAACAACTTAGTCAAACTCTTGGGAACTACTTTGACCATCTATAATTTTAAATATGTTAAATTTCTGATTTTGTAAGTGTATAGGAATTGTAGTATTGATGTAGTACTACAAGTTAATGCAAAATTTAGGGTCTAATTATAACCTATCAAAGAGATATTAGTGATCAAAGTACCCATATAAGTCTGATCTTGAGTTTCTGGGGTTTCCAGAAACCAAATCAATACTAGTCAACCATGGTTTAAATAATTTTCAGTTTGGGTGTTATCTAAGTGATCTAGTGTCACAATATTGTAGTATGTATGCCAGGCTATAAAAGTGTGACAATGGATTGCTCTAACAACATCACAACCAAGAGATCTATGTTGGTCAAAACATTGTCAGACAATGTTCTTCACGTTGTTGGAAATTCTAGAAACTGGTCGTGTTTGGTCAAAGCTATTTGACCATTAATTACTCAGATCCTATTGATATAATATATGATTGATTGTCATGGTCTTGTAGTATATGTTATAGGGTGGAAACGTGATACACCAAGCTGACCTATCCATACATCAGATTGAAGATCCAAGCCAGTGAAAGTACCTGTCAGATAGTGTTCTTCAGTTTTCTGGAAATTCCAGAAAACTGGGTTTCTAGTTTGACTAAACACTTTTGACCAATAATAACTTTCATCCTGTTGATGTAATGGATGATCTATTGTCATGGTTTTGTTGTACATATAACATAGTATCAGAGTGTGACACTCATATAGTCTAACAACCTTCTAGATCAAAGATCAAAGCCTTCAAAAATGCTGTCAGAGCCTTATTAGTTTTTAGGGTTTTCTAGAATCAGTTTTTCATGGATGGTCAACAGGTTTTGACCATTAATAACTTGTAATCTATGCATCCAATGGTCATGATTCCACTTCCAAATTACTAACATCATTTCATAGTATAACCAGGATACACTTAACAACTCAAACAATTAACAAGATGAGTTCTAGAGGACCCGACATTTGACTGTCAGACAACATTTTTATGGTTCTTGGACAGTTTCTTAAATATTTAATTTTATGCATTTATATGTTATGGATTCATGTTTTATCAACCTAGATCACTAAATAACATATAATTTAACATATTTGAACACTAAATCACAACATCTATAAAATCTTAAAAGATCTAGCATAGAATTATGGTTTATACCTTTTAAGCAACCTTTTGAAATACTCTCTCTCATTCTGATCTTAGCTTTCTATGAGCTGCTTTTGGATCACAATATAGAGTATACTAAGTGTTTATCTTATGAGCTTTGTTATGAGAGGCTTAACTTGTGTATAGAAATGCAAGTGGGGGCTAAATGGTCTTTAATCCATTATTTTTGACAAGTGTGCTTGATTCATTGAGTGATATGATGTTAGGTGTCTATTAGGGGTTGGTATGGTTGATTTTTACCACATGGTGATATCTTGGAGTTATGAGTCACCAAGATTTGTATCTATCTTTTGTTAAATGATAAGATAAAGGGTATTTTTATAATTTCACAAATAAATCAAAGGGCAATTTAGTCATTTTATATATTTCCCTTACATTTTTAAGCCTTAGGGTTTATTAACTAGGGTTAGGGTTTCTAAATTAGAATTAAGGTTCACCAATTAGGGTTAAGGCTTCCTAATCTTGAATTAGGGTTACTAAATTATGATTTCATAATTTAATGTTGTATCCCATAATTTCTAAATACAATCTAATAATACGTGTATTTTAAGAATCTTGACTTAATAATCCTTATTAGGACTTAAAATTAGGGTTTAGACACAATACCTACTATCCATCACATATACATATCCTTACAATTATAGTAACCCATGTATTCATACTCTTAATCTCAATTAATAATTCTTATTAGGGTTCAGATTATTACATTCAACCCTTTATAAGAATTTTGTCCCAAAATTAAGATACACTTTACGAAAAATAAATGTAAGAAATATTTTGCATTTTCTCCTCGAGAACTTAGGTAGCTCATGAATTCTCCAGATCACTTTAAGTGATGATATGACTTTATTTCTCAACAATTGTTCCTTTCAATCAATTATCTAAACATGAGCTTCTACAAAAAACACTTCCTTCTCAATCTGGACAAGTTCATAATTTACAATGTGTTTATAATCAGGTTTATCCAATCCTTGTACGGACATGTGATATTCATTATGAATGTATTCTAACTCAAGAGGTAGGGCTACCACGTCTATTCATCTTAATAGTTAAAAATGTTTCCACGAATCTCGGATTCGATTTCCTATGCTTACCAGAATGTATTTGCACTTCCAAGTAACAAATTGAAGAATACAAGATTTTTAACTTTAAACTCTAATATTTTTCTATTGATCCTGAGATGCTTGCAATCTCTCGCGTATAATCCTAATTATCTTAATGATTTATGGAACTATCTCGAATTTTAATATTTGACTTTCCTCGACTTTGTCCCATCACAAAGGTGTTCTATATTTTATACCGTACAAAACTTCATACGGTGGCATAGTAACTATTGTAAACAACTTCTATACAAGGCAACTGATCCTCCCAACTTCCTTTAAAATTCTTAATACAGGTTCCTACCATATTTTCTAATGTTCGAACGATTCGCTCATTTCGTCCTTTTGTTTATGAGTGATATACTGTGCTTAAACTGCACTAAGTTCCTAAGTGCATTTGAAAACTCCTCCATATATTTGAAATTAACTGTGACTCCCGATCTGACACTATAACATATGGAATTTATACTTAGAGATAGTATTACTTGATTAAATATTTCTATATAAAATTAATCTTAATAGACAAGAAATTTAGGTTAATTTGGTGAAACAATCAACTATTCCCAAACAATATTGTGGTATTTCTTATGTGACAAACATACCTATTACTAAGTCAGTGGCTATGTGCTCCATTTTTCACTCAGAAATTTATAAGGGTTGTATCAACACTTGTCTTTTGTGTTTAATTTTAACTTTTTAATACATAGAACGTTTACTTACCCATTCCCTTATTTATCATTTAGCCTTGACTATTTGTCAAGTCAAGCACTCACTAATTCTTACTATAAATTCTTATCTTAACTTTAATATTAGTGGAACTCAAATTTCCCTTTCAGAATTAATTCTAATCTCTCTTTAACTTTGAAGATTCTTTGACTTACCGGCTTATATTTTAGATCTTTGATATTATGCCTTCTTCATTCTTTAATTCTGATACTAAATTATGACTTTCATGGTATTTTAACAATAACACTTTACAATGGTACCTATCAGTTTGTCACCGACCAACTCGGTGTACCCTACAAAGAGTCTGGCGTCGGTGCCTCCCTTTATTAACTTCTTTCTTTGTATCTTAGTACCATATCTCTATCTACTATGAATTTAATATTATTGTTATAAGTTATCTCGGTTTATACTTTGGACATTCTTTATTTATCTCATGTATTTCCTTGACTCTGTCTATTAAGGTCGAACCATTCTCTATAATAATTAACCTCTGGTAGAGTTAATTGATACTCTTACCTTAATCTTAAGTTTCTTAAACTCTTTTATCAGTACCTTGTTGTTTTGTTATTATATTTAACTTTTCTTGATTCTTTCAACTTTTCAAGCGTCTGCAATGACATTGGTTTTAGTGGAATGGTATAAATTTTTTTCAGTCAAAATCTTTTATTAACTCTAACTATCTTTTTGCCTTGATAATAAACACACTCTTAAAGTTCTTCCCTTTTTGGATTTTAATAATGTAGTTTAAAGGACCTATACTAATCTTTTTAAGTAATCTCTTTCTTTGTATAATTGTTATACCCCAGAATTGTTTTAGTGAATAACTCCCATTGAACACTACTTTTGATTTTGATACAGTTCATGATTTTGCTCGTTCCTAATTGCAGTCAATCATTAACTTATGATTAACCAATTCATCCCTAAAATTACATTAAACTTTCCTAACTAAAAATTTATGTCCTTTTATCGCCATACAATAATTTTTATATATTGTTGTAACGAAAATTATTTGTTTGTGCAAAATTTCTATATCTATGTCTTCTCATGACATCTTTTTAAGCTTTTAGAAAAACCTAATAGATGTAAACGAACAATTAGTACCAAAGTCAAATATAACATAAGTATTTAAAGCATCGATTTGGGATAATACCTGTTACCACGTATTGTGCAACAACATCCCTCACTTAATGTTCTAGCGCTTTGGATGACTCTGACCAACCTCTCCTGCTACTGCTGGTTTGAGGTTAATATTGAGGTTTTAGTTTCCCCCTATATTCAAAATTTTAGATTTTGGACAAAATTTAGCTATGTGCCCTTCCATCTCGCAGTTGAAACATTTGATATTTCCTTTTGTGGACACCAGTTTGAGTAATGTCCATCTCTCTCACAAGTAAAACACTTAGTCCCACCAAAATAACATACTCCGCCGTGATTCTTTCCACAATTTCGACAATCTTTATTCCTTTGACTGGTGTTGTTATTTTCTCCCTTGTTGACTTTGTTGCTGAAATTATTGCCACCTTTTCTAGAGTTATAAGGCATTCCTATTCCTTTTATTTCTCTTTTTTTGACATTTCCTTAATGCTTCATTCTCTGGTTTATCAAGCCTTTTAAACTCAGGTCGTTCGGCTAACTTAAGGTCTAAAGTAATCCTTAGAGTATTGGGTTCGACTGGTGGTGGATTCTCTGGCCTCCCCTGTAAAGAACCTAACAAAATGTTGACCAATTTTCGAGTTGGATTTGCCTCTATTTTTCCACGTCGATCACTGCTTGTGATCTTCCTTGTGATGCCATTTATTTAAAGATAAATAACTAAGTATAAATACAAGTACAATCAACGATTCAGTTTAAACAAACAAAATTTGTATTTCACATATAATATGTTTCATACTTGAATAATGTATAATATCACTAGTTTCCTCGAAGAAACATATTGGGAATACCATAATATTATAGATTACAATTCATCTTATAGCTGCTGCTATATATACTACATATCCCTTCATTACCGCCGGAAAAATAGGATCTTCTATTATTCTTTATCTTATACCAAAGTTTGAAATTTACATACTACACTCATATGTGTGTGTGTGTATATATATATATATATATATATATATATTCGTTTGTATTCATAAGATATTATATTATATCTTCCTTATTATTCTTACTATTATGAAGATTTCAAAAATTCAATCTTTATCTTATATATTTCCACTGCCTTCTTTTATGAACGATACCTATAACATCCATTCAATTCTTATCCTTTTCTATTTTCTTCTTAAAGTTTCTTGGATCACTACTATTCCATTTTCTCTTTCCCTTATTACTCTGAGCTTTATATAGCATTCAAATATCATTTCCTTAACCTGCTTCCCTATCCTATCATGATCTTCTTTTCTTTCTCTTAAAGTAACTTTAATACCATTGATTAGCCCTCTTGATGATATCCAAAATTCTTCCAAGATGAATACCCTATTATCCAAAGTCTGTAGACTTGCTTCTCTTTTATTGTTACCTCAACTTCTGTTTCTTCTTCTTCTGTTGTCCCTCCTTCTGGCTCTTTATGAGCCTAATTAAGATTTGAGTCTCCCTCTTCACTTAAATCTAACTCCGGTTACTCTCCATGATTACTCTCTAAATCTACCATAGGATCTTTTTCTACAGTAGACATTTTGTAAGCTATTTTAGTTAGCACTTTTCATATCCTACCCTCTACATCATTCTCTATTGGGACAACTGATTCTGGTTCAGATACTAGCTCAAATGGAACGATCAGTTCCTCACTTACTATGTGAATATCCTTACATTCTTTACTTCCTGACATCTATAATTAAACATATTACTTAATTAGCACATATTTATTATATACATACAACAAATAATAGTTTACTTAAAGTTAATTTTTATTTTATGATGAATTTTCTCAATTCATCTCTTATAAACTCATTTTGAGTTCATCCCTTTTTCTATCTTCCTTTCTCTTCTAATTCTTCCAAGGTTTGCGACGCCCCCAAATTCTCTACATTCCCTGTAGCAGATTTGTTGCTCACATAAACATTTCATAAGATAATAACTTCTATAAATCCAAAATTCACAGTATTCCATGACAGATAGTAGTTCTCGTCAGAACAATTACTATATATGGATACCCTCACTTGGATGTATAGATTTATAATCTCACGGATATTTCTTTCATATCAATAATCCCTATCTATTTGACATTCACAATATGAATGATAAGATTGTTCCTGGAACTTAGGGGCGCAACCTCAATTTGTACAGAACTCCCAAGATCATTCAATACCCTAATTCAGATGTATAGTTCATATAGATACTGTGCTCTTTTTTATTTTCTTTAGAAAGGTAAAACTAAGCAATGTATAAAAACTAATAATATATTACACAACTTAAAATGAATTTTAAAACTAAATTATTAATTATTAATAAGCATTTATTATTAATTTCTATTTATTATTATTATTTTTATTTAAAATTGTCGCTAAAAGCTATAGCGACAGTTAGTGTTGCTAAAGCTGTTCTTCATCCTTGAAGAACAGCTTAGTCAAACTCTTGGGAACTACTTTGACCATCTATAATTTTAAATCTTGTTGGGAGAATGCATATTATGATTTGATGTTTTAATGTATATGCTCATGATTATTTGTAAAGTCCTTCCAAGTAAGATATGTACAAGGACTTAGTGATAAATCAAATTTGTTAGGTTGATCTAAGATCTTAACGTGTATCATTCTGTAATAGAATGTATAGATAGAAAGATCAAAGCTGTTAGGTTGATCTTGAGATGTAATAGATAGGCTTCGAAGAAATTGTAGTGTATCATCTGATCAACATTGCAGAAGTCAAGGCAGAAACGTAGACCATCAAAGATTGTAGTGTGCCTGCCTTGAAAGGACTCTTCGGAAATCGTAGAGTGGTCCCAACGTTTGCCGAGCCATCTCAACGATCGTAGTGTGCTGAAGGAAACATGGAGTTTACAAGTCAACAATCGTAGTGTGCTCTTGGAAGCGTGAAGAGTAACAAATACACGAGCAAGTGAAGATCGAGTGTGCAAGGGTTTAAGAGAAATCGTGAGTGCTCTCAATTTGATAGCATAAGATCGAGCACCAAGGCGACAAGTCACTACGATCTGAATCGTAGAGCATCTGTCTTATGTCAGAAAACATCGAGCCTCATGTTATGTGTGAAGACAGATTCCAATATATGAGGAATGGATTCTAGATGTTGTAGTACTCATCAGTCGAAAAGTAATATGAAATATCCTTAGTATGCAACAAAGAAGCGTACTGAAGAAGCTAAGGAAGTACCATAGGTAAGGGGGTAAAACACCTTTTTAGGTGTTAGGTGAGAAAGCAGTCTGCTATGTCAGTGGGTCAGAATGCAGTTTCAGAAAATGTACAGAAATGTCTCCATCAAAGATCAGAAAAGTCAAATGAATTTAATGTCTCAACGGATGGATCCAACGGATAGTTTTCAAGATCACATATATGCAGATCAGACAGATGAGAGAGGACTAAGCAAGCATTGAACAAACAACGTGAAC
The DNA here is from genome assembly GCA_020205605.1 of Panax ginseng. Classification (NCBI taxonomy): domain Eukaryota; kingdom Viridiplantae; phylum Streptophyta; class Magnoliopsida; order Apiales; family Araliaceae; genus Panax; species Panax ginseng. The sequence continues at coordinate 54,056,600 of CM035146.1, read as the reverse complement.
ATCTCTCTCAAGCTCAACTCTACGATCTGAGATATTATAAAGCTTGCTCAGCTACTCTGTTCTTTAGAACAAGTGCTTACACAACAACTAAGTAGCAACCATCAAGAACTCAACATTATCAACCAACTGAAGAAGAGTACCAAGTCTGCTGGGCTTGAAGAGTTCGTAGTGAACTGTAAGAAAGCCAAGTCTGCTGGACTTGAAGAGTTCAAGAGCGAACTAAGAAGTTCCTAGACTGCTGGTCTAGAAGGAATTTGTGTGATTCAGAAGTTGTAAAAGATATCCTTAGTGGATTACCTACTTGTCGAAGTAGAAGAGTGGACTAGGAGCTTTAAGTGCTCTGAACCACTTAAAATGACTGTGTCTTTTATATTCAGACCATAACTGTTATATCTGTTATAACTGCCATAACTGCTTCACTCTCATAACTCCATTGCTTGGTAAAGAAGATTAAAACAAACATTTATTCCGCTAAGTTTTAATCATTATCAAAGAACAAGTTTAAAACGAAAAGATTTTTAAATATCTATTCAACCCCCACTTCTAGATAACTATTATGCCAACTAGGAACTAACAATTGGTATCAGGGCAGGTTCTATTTTACAGCTTACAAGCTTTAGTAGATCCAATGACACTCGTACCAAGCGAATCCAGGACCGGGGGAGGCAGTAAGCCACCAATGTGCAACAAGGATAAATTTGCTAACTGGAAAGTCAGGATGCAAGCGTACATGGACTCAATAGATGAAGATCTATTTGAGACCGTTCAAAATGGGCCCTATATTCCAACAAAGTTTGCACCAACCACTGACGATCCAAACCGAATGCAAATCAATGTTAAAGAAGAATGGACAGACAACGAGAAGAGAGCTGTCCAACTTGACAAAAAGGCCAAGAACATCCTGTTCCAATCCTTAGAAGACGATCTGTTTGAAAACATTGTCAACAGCAAAATAGCTAAGGAAGTTTAGGAAGCACTGCTGATCATGCACGAAGGAACTGAAGAAGTTAGAGAGAACAAACAATCTCTTCTGACATAGCAGTATTAAATTAGCAATATGAAGGGAATAATTTAAAACTTAAAATTTGAGTTAGAGATAGAATTTTGAAGCACGGACTGCTCGGTTGCATCCGGAGCGTCAAGTTCAGTCAAAATGGACAGTAAACACAAAATGTGTAAAGGTTGACTTTTGGTTAAAGTCAATAGTTGACTTTTTATGGAGAAAAGTCAAAATTAGTGTGAGAAGTGAAATATGTTATGATTATGTGAATTATGTATATGATTTAATAAATATAGATTATATAATGTGAATACATTTATTTTGTATATAAAAGTGAATTAAGAATTAAGTTATGTAACCTATATATATATATATATATATATATATATATATATATATATTAGGTGTGGTAATTAAATAACATAAGAGGTTATAAATTGAGAGAATATTAGTATATAAATATATATACTAACATGAAGATATTTATTTTATGTATCTCAAATAATTAATTTTATAACCAAGTCTAATTGGGTTATGAAATAAAAAATGCATTGGTATGAAATTTATTTACAAAGGTGTAGTGGAACCCTAATTAAATGATTAGGGTAAAATAGAATTAAAAGTATTGGACTTTAATGATATCATAGCCCAATAATTTAAATAGAGTCCAAGAGAATTGAATTTAATGGACTAAGAAAGTTATATTATTTAAACAAGCCCAATTAATTAATTAAGCATGAGACTTGTAGATAAAGTGGCTAAGGGCGATTAAAATATTTAATCTAGCCCAATATATTATGTATGAGACAATTATTATATTGACCCAACAAAATTAGGGTTGAAAGCCCAAGTTAGTTTTTGTTAGTAAGTAAAACAAGTAAATTGCTAGCTCAATGGAATTAAATAAAGGCTCAAACTAAGCCCACTCGTGTGAGAATAATAATATTAAAAATTATATTAAGTTAAGAGATATATTTTTATTATCTCAAGTTATTAATTTTATAACTTAATTAAAACAAGTTTAGTTGGGTTATAGAATTTAATATACAAGAGCGATGATTTAAATTCTATATATTTGGAATGGATACCCTAATTAAATATTTAGGGTGAGATAAGATGGAAATGAGTGGACTATGTAAATATTATATGGCCCAAAGATTTAATTTGAAAGTCTAAAAGATTAAATAAATTGTTGGCCTAATTTTTAATCCAAATTAAAGAAGGGCATATTGGGCAATTGTATATTAGAAATAATAATAATAATATATGTGCCATAAGAAGGCCACATGTGCCGAAATCTTGGAGGAGAAAAAAAGAAGAAGAAGAATCAACAATTAGAAGAGAAAGAAGATAAAAAGATAAAGGGAGAAAGGGAGAAAGAGAAAAAGGAAAAAGAAGAAATAGAAAGGGAAAAGAAAGAAGATCGGGAGATAGAGAGAGAAGAAGACGTGGTCGAAGCCATGGAAGGAGAAAGGAGGAGAAAGATAGATCCTCCATAGAAGAAGAAGAAGAAGACGAAGAAGAAGGAAGAAGAAGAAGAAGAAGAAAAGTAAAGGTATAATTTCTTCCTTTATTATTTTTTTAATTTGAAAAGGGGGTTTTTGATTTGGATATTGATTTGGTTGGAATCAAAAATAATGTTTCTAGTTTTGAAATCCAAAATTTCTATTTACTTTGAAATTCCACCGTTTTAAATCTATAACTCCTTTTTACGATCCGTCAAAAAGGGGTGCTAGATATATGTGTTTACTAGTTAACCCAAGTGGTAGCACTAAAAAATATTGAGTTTTCATGGAGTAGTGGCTGTGGAAGCCAAAACAGTCCCGATTTTTAGAAAGAAAATTGGACTGTTTTGGACCAGTCAACAACGAGGGCATTTTTGTCCACTTTTTGTACTTTAAAAATTTTGGAAACATTTGTATTTGTAATATCAGAAGATTTGAAGGTTGTGTAAAAATTTGAGAATTTTTGGCCGTACGGTTTGAGAGTTATGGATTTTACGGTGAATGGCTATTTTTATGAAGCCACCCAAATAACTCTCTGTGTATAAGTCCAAAAATTACAAAATTATTACTGGAAGTACATGTGTATATCAGGAACATACTGTATAAATTTCAAAATTTTTGGAGTTAATCTCGATTTATGAAAAACCGGAGAATATTTGGCTATTATGGACTATTTAAATATAGTAAATGGATTTTAAAAATTCCGGAAAAAATATATGTTCAATATGGACTATATTCTGTCAAATCCCAGAAAAGAAATATTTTTAGAACTGATTTGGTATTTTTCATCTAAATGATGATAAATGGATAAATGGATTTAATTAAATATATGATGTCCAAAAATATGAAAAAATATAATTTATGACTTGAGACCCTTGAGCATGGCTTATGCAGATTTTTGTTAAAGTTTTGGGTCGGGTGTTAAGTGTTGTGATGTTTATGGAATTTTAGAATGTTTAATGAGTTAATTAAGGAAAGGAAAATAATTGAACTAAATTGTTTATTAATGTGATTAATGACTTAACTTATTGTTATATGGCTAATAATATTTGATTAAGATATTATTAGTAGTATTTGAATGTAATGTTATTAGAAGGTTAATAACCTTAGCGTAAAATATTATTACATAATTAATAATATTCGACGAGAGATTAAAATAAGTGATTTATGTTATTTTTAATATAATTGTTGAATTTGGTATTCAATGAACTATATTATGCTTGTAATAGACTAAAATGAGAATTGAGAGTCTTTGAATTGGATTTTGGATTCTTTGAAATGTTTTTCTCTTTGAAATATTTTATGGCTCTCTTGAAATAGTAATTTTAGGATCTTTGAAATGTAATTCGATTCTTGAAATGATATTTGAGGTTTATTGAAAAGGTTATCTAGCTTACTAAGATAACATATAAAGGAAAACTTATAAGTATAAGTTATAAGTGATGAAAAAGATTATCAAAGTATTTTAATAATACTAAGACTAAGGTGTAATGTCTAATACTTAACTTTGTGATTGAAGGTTAGACAATTTAATATAAGATGATGAGATTATAAGTAAGTAAATGAATATGGTGTTAAGATTATCTAATATTTGACTATGTGATTAAGTGTTAGATAGTATTATGAAATAAGGCATGATATGCTAATTGAAAGATCAATCTTATACATGATAGGTTTTTTCAATAAAGAGAATAAATTAAATTGCGTAGCGGTAATCGACTATGCAGGCACGTTTCCTTAACTCAAACTCGGGTTATATTTTAAAGTATGTTAGTGAATGATTATTGATGATTATTCACGTCTAAACTGATTATTGATTCACACTTAGTGCATGTTGCATATGTTCATCAGGTATGAAAGGCTGATCACCTTCATTACCATAAGGTTCAGTTAAATTATTCATGGTCATTGTTGACCTTCAAACATTATTGATTCAGTCATTCAATTATTGACATCTTGATTCATGTTCCTTCCTAATTATTAAATTGTTGAAAACTTGAAAGCTTATTATTCTTTCAATCATTATATATCTTTATTGAATTTAAACTTGTTGGGCAAAGTCGTTGCTCACCCTTGCTATATCATGATAAAATTTTTAGATTAAGATGAAAGCTTGAATAAAGACAGAGGCAAAGGCAAAGTGTAAGATTAAATTATGATGCGATTAGATATATTAAATTTTTAATTGAAAATAGTATTGTAAACCTTTAAGATATTGAAGGTATGTAATAAGTTAAGGTTGTAGACCTTGGGGTTTATATTGTAAAAGTTTAATGTATAAACAATTTATGTTTATATCTTCCGCAATATTTATAGAAATGATGTACCAGATCTTATGTAAAAAGTACCCAGATTTGGGGATGTCACAGGTGGTATCAAAGCCATAGGTTATAAACCTTAGGTAGAGGTACCTTAGGCTATAATCGCGGAGATGATGATAAGGAATAAACTCAAATCGAGTTTAAGTGATAAGAGATGAATTTGGGAAATTCATCATTTAAGTAAAGATGAAGATAAATGAAGATTCAATAAAGAATCTTGAAGAGCTATAAGGATAAGAATCCAGAGTTACCTGACTCCTGTAATAAAGATGAAAAGTAAAAATAAATAGACTATGTCTATAAGATGAAAAGTGTAAATAAAATCATAATATAATATGATTAAAGAGAAGAATAAGAAGATCGTAAAATAAAACGATCGTAAGTATAAGGAGAAATGATTACAAAAATAAGATCACGACGTGATCAGATTACATCGTTGAATAACATATGATATGTTAAGTGATTGGTATGATATAGCTTGACGCTATAAAGAGAAGGTACTATGTGACAACCCCAAAATAGGTCCATTCCATCCAACCCATTCTGAGTCGCACAATACATGGTACAAAAAACAACTACAACTTTATTACAACAATTATCGTGCAAAATACAACAACACATATGTTGTGAGTTTTGATACTAAAATATACCAATTGTGACTCTGGACACCAACTTGGATAGCACGTCACCATGACACCTTACATAAAGGTACAGTCAAAAACTGTTTTAGAAATTAAAAACTTTGGGAAGTGCTCAAGGAAACCTTCGTACATGGGAGACCATGCGTCTAGGTTATTATAGATATCATATGCCCACAAAATTATCCTTGGTTGACCCAATAGACCCCAAAGAAAAACGAGAAGATTACTATCATATTCTTCCCAAAGGTGTGTCTTCTCTTGACATATCATTATCTCCACCATCTCTAATTGAGAATTATACTTCAACCAAACTCCTAGATTATATAGGTAGTGCTCGTATATATACTCAGCAAGTGGATGAGCACATCCCTGTCTTATGATGATACGAGGTTGTATGTCATTAGACATCTTGTGTGATAGTGGCAAAACACCCTTCCAACGTTGGGTTCGCTTCACCCTATTTGATTAAACAAATATAACTACTAAATGATGACCACCGTTCTATTCCTATTACCCAGCGCCGACCCATATGCATCGTCAGACACGAAAGGAATTGTGAAGCAAAAGGGTGAGCTTAACTAGCTTCGATAAAGAATATTATGACTAAAGATAAATAAATTATCAATAGTCTTCATCAGAAATAAATTAGAGATTTAGAACATATGGTAGATGATAAAACTTTTCAACCATAGTTGCAGCGGAACGAGCAATCCATTAGAAGAGTCAAATAGACCATAAAATCTATTATCTTCTCCATGTTAAAAGTCGACCAACAATGTTTTATCCCTGTAACATCAATCAACAATTCCTGTCCACAATCACATGTATAATTCATAATCGTAATTGTTGTTCTAAATTCCTTTTTTTTTCATCCAGGACAAAGATAATTTTCATCACCTGAAATATCAAAGATCATGGTTATACCAAATCACAGTTCATGTTCATAATCATACTAATAAATTCATCTTTGCACTACAGGCCAAAGATATTCATCAACAAGTCTTCTTTGCACTACAGGCCAAAGATATTCATTTATATCATCTTTGCACTACATGCCAAAGATATTCAATAACAGGTCATCTTTGTATTACGAGCTAAAGATATTCAACAATAGGTCATATTTGCATTATGAGCCAAAGATATTCATCAGAAATCATTCATCTTTGCATTACAGGCCAAAGATATTCAGTTATATCATCATTTAGGACTGAGGATGATGCAAAATATTTTAAAAAAAAAAGAATCAAATTGAAACGAAAAAAGAACAAATATTAAGGATTCGTACTTTAAACAACCCAAGTTCAAAAATACTTCATAAATAACTTGAGTGGAGAAAAATTCAGAATGAAGACCAAAACATAGATCCAATCAAAGATAGGAATCATAACGAGACAATCCGGACACGAGAGAAGAAAACTTAATTTTTCTGTGAATAATGTCGTATTTGTGAATAGTGCCGTATACGTGAATAGTAACTCCGACACCAAAAGATAGAAATTTCACAAAAAACATCATCATGCTTCGTGAATAGTACTCGTGAATAGTAACTCATGAATAGTAACTCATGAATAGTAACCCCGACATAAAAAAGTTCCAAATTTGATAAAAAATTCCAACCAATATTTTGGCATAATGATATTGAAGAAATAATATGATTTTCGAATAAAATAACATCCCTTACAATCCCTTAAAATCTCTTACTATCCCTTACCTCAGAAAGAATAGTAATTCTGACTGGAATATTGGATATAGTGCTAAAAGAACTTGCACCGTATAGCAATACTCGAAGTACTAAAATACTCACAAAAATACGCTCGATATATAGAGAGAGAAAGAGAGAGAAATCTGTAGTTTCTGGTGTGATTTTCAATTCTAACCTAAGCACCCTATTTATAGAAAAATGCTTAGAACACCAAAGCAGAAAATTTAATATAATATTAATATATATATATTAAATTCCTACGCACCCTCTTCTTTGGTCAACAAATCAGCCACACATGTTCCAAAGACAACAAAAACGTTTTTGTTAATTAAAACGATTAAAACTTCCAAAATTAATTATTTCGGAACTTCAGAACTTCAATAATTCATAATAAATAGCCCTTTTATCAGAAAATTCGAATCTTGCGAATTTTTATAGGAAATTCAATTCTCTACAACTTTGCAGAAGAAAGGTTTTCCAAATTCAAAACAGAAATTGACCGAAATCCACATATGGATGATTTTATAGGCTATAATCAAATTTCAGTCAAGAAATGGGTCCACCAACATGTTTAACATGTTTTAAATAACTTGTGCAACAAAAATACTATTCCTCCTCATATACTCATATATCCCACATTCATTGTAAAAATATCACCATTATTATATTATTAAAATATAATAATAAATTATTTTATCAGAAAAGATAAAATATCGATTTTCAACAATTGTCAGTTTTAAAATTTTCTCCATCTATATCCACATAAAATGAATATTTTCCTTATTATATAAATTAATAATTAATTATTCACAAATAATATTCTGAGAATCACAATATTGATAATCGAGGATAGGTTTCGAGGAGAGGGGCTTTCAATAAGAATTTCTCTTCTTGGCGTAGCAATTAGGTGACCAAACCTCTCCTTGTGAGAACTTTCTAGACATTGCCAATAATGCTATCTAATAATATTATTCAAATAATATGAATTATTTATCCGATAATGGGAAATATCATGCGATGACAATTATTGAGCAACAATAATATAAAATATCAACGACAATTATTGAATCAATAAAATAAAATATTGAAGCAATAATTACTATAACAATTATTGAGTAGTGCCTTTTTACGTAAGAATCAATAATTCAAAAAATCTTTGCGGCAATCCGTAGTGTCTCTTGCTGACAACAACGCGTATTACTTTACTTTACCCACCGGGTATTCCAACAGTGTTAACGGTAACAATTACGCCGTTATTTATAAAAACTCCGTTTTGTCGTTTTCTTCATCAACGCGGTTATTACATTATGGGGCTCACTAATGGGCTGCTTATTTTAAATACGAATATTCAAACGGAAAAAATATTCCACGACCAAACGAATATTCCCCGACAACAATGAATATTTTATAACCACTTGCGTATTTTGAAAAATTTACATATATCACCCTTAACTTTAACTTGTTATCAATTTTACTGAATAATAATTATAAGAAAAATTGAATACTTTTATTTCATAAAATCTGGGGTCTTACAATCTCCCCTCCTTATGAAATTTCGTCCCCGAAATTTACGTACCTGGTATTTTAAAGAGTTGAGAATACCTTGCTTTCATTTCAGATTCCATCTTCCCTGTCATCATGATTTCTCCATTGCTTATCTCCCGTATTTCAGATATCATTCTAGAATACAACTTCAAAACAAAGGTTAATTGACATATCACAATTTTTCAACTTAAGTAAGAAAATTCAGCTTAGGTAGGACACACACTTGCGAAGGATATTACTCGTCTCTCCCTTCCTAGTTCTATTTCCCGATCTCCGCCAGAGATCATATCCCTAAGCTCTGATACCAAATGTGACAACCCCAAAATAGGTCCATTCCATCCAACCCATTTTGAGTCGCCCAATACATGGTACAGAAAACAACTACAACTTTATTACAACAATTGTCGTGCAAAATACAACAACACATATGTTGTGAGTTTTGATACTAAAATATACCAACTGTGACTCTGGACACCAACTTGGATAGCACGTCTGTAAGACCCCAACTTATTATAAATAAAATCGAATTTCCTCTAATTATTATTGTGAATAATAAGGTATTAATTTGATATAATTCTCTGGTTATGGGTGAAATGTGCAAATTTTGCAAAATATGCAAGTGGTTATAAAATAATCATTGTTGTCTGGGAATATTCATTTGGTCGTGGAATATTCTTGTTATCGGGGAATATTCGATTTACTACAAGCTGATCATTTGTGGGCCCTATAATGAGAATAATTGTCGGATGAAGAAAATGACAAGTTTGAGTTTTTATAAATAGCAGGCGTAGTTGTTACTGAATTAACACTATTGGAATACCGGTGGTTAAAATACGATAATACGCGTGGATTCACAAAAGATTGATGAATTATTGATCTCACGTACGTGAAGGCACTACTCAATAATTGTTATGTAGTTACTGCTCAATATTTTATTTTATTGATTCAATAATTGTCGCGTTGATATTTTATATTATTTTTGTTTCAATAATTGTCCTTCGCGACAAGATTTCCCATTATCGGATCAATAATTCATATTATTTGAATAATATTATTAGATAGCATTATTGGCAATGTCTAGAAAGTTCCGTCAAGGAGAGGTTTGGTCACCTAATCAGCGCTGGCCAAGAAGGAGAAATTCTTATTGGAAAACCCCTCTTTCTCAGGAACTGGTTGTCATAAATGTGATTACGTAATATTATTTGTGAATAATTAATTATTGATTCATATGATAAGGAAATATTTATTTTATGTGGATATAAATGTTGGATATATTTATTGTGGTTAAAAATGAAGGAGTTAATGTTGAGGTGTTTTATCGGTATTTTTTGTCGAGAATGGAGGTATTAAAAATTAAAACCAGTGTTTTGAGATATATCATGTGAGTTATAATTTTTAATCCGAAGCGTTGGATCGTTGTAATTTTTGGATATGTTATACATATATAAGTTGAGTATATGTCCACAAATTTTGAACCGTTAAAATGAACGTATGATTTTGTTATGAATTTTAAGAGGTGACTGGTTCAGAAATTGTTGAAGTATCCGAATTTAGCATTTTGGTGAAAAATTCTAGAATTGAGTGGGCCCCACTTGTGGTTGGTGAAGAAATGTGCTGAATTTTATTTCAAATGTGGTGGGTGGGAATAGTAACAGGTAAAGCCATCAGGTTGCAAGTCAAGTCTGCTAACATTTTTCTATAAATAGAGGGCTAAGTTAGAATTGAAAATCACACCAGAAACATAAGTTTTCTCTCTCTAGATTATTGAGTGTATTTTATGAGTAATTAGATACTTTGTGAGTTTCTATTCATCAGTGCAAGTTTCCTTCAGCCTTATACCGATATTCCGATCAGAAGTACTGATATTTTGAGGAAAGGGGTGTTATATTCTTCTTAAAATGATATTTTCTTCAATATCATTATACTGAAATGTTGGTATGAACTTTTTATCAAATTTAGAACTTTTTGTGTCTGGGGTTACTATTCACGATAACGATCTTTATTCATTTAATACTGGCTATTATTCATAGAAAAATGAAATTTTCTTCTTTTGTCCAAGATGTCTATTATGGTTACTATCTTTGATTGTATCCATGTTTTAATCTTTATTCTTGAATTTTGCTTCAAAATTGGTTATTATGGAGTATTATTGATCTTGGATAAACTGTTATACGAATCCCTACTACTTGTCCTTCTGTCTCACTGGATTCGTTTTCTTTAAAATATTTTTCATCATCCTCAGTCCTAAATGATGATATTACTAAATATCTTTGGCCTCAGTGCAAAAGATAAATGACTAATCGATGAATATCTTTGGCCCGTAGTGTAAAAAGATGAGCAGTGTTGAGATGAACATGATGAACCTGGTGATACAAATGAATATCTTGGGCTGTAGTGCAAAGATGAATATTTGATTAAAGATGTATATTGATTGTTGTTACAGGGATAAAATATTAATGATGGACTTTTAAATCTTAGAAGATAGTAGAACTCATTCTCTACTTTACTCTTCTAATGGATTGTTGTTTCCGCTGCAGTTGTTGATCTAAAACTTGTTGTCTATTATATTTTATCAGATTTCTCCCTGTTGAAGACTAACGATAATTTTTTGTATATTATCTTAGTCATAATATTCTTTACTGGGCTAGTTGAGCTCACCCTTTTTCTTTTTGTTCCATTTTTCTCAAGAGGTGAGAACATAGCAGGAACTAGTCGAGGTACAGAGTGATGGTTCTAGAAAGATGTTTTAGCAGTCCTCACTATTTCTACAAAATAGTGTTTGAATAATTGTAATGAGGACTTATTTTAGTGTGGATATTGTCTAGAAGACAATATTTGTATTTAAACTCACAGTATGTGTTGTCGTATTTTGCACGACAATTGTATTATTGAAGTTGTAGTTTGCTTTCTGTACCATGTATTTGGCGACTCAGAATTGGTGTTGTATACCTATTTTGGGGGCGTCACAACGTCACCATGACACCTTACATAAAGGTACAGTCAAAAACTGTTTTAGAAATTAAAACCTTTGGGAAGTGCTTAAGGAAACCTTCGTACATGGGAGGCCATGCGTCTAGGTTATTATAGATATCATATGCCCACAAAATTATCCTTGGTTGACCCAATAGACCCCAAAGAAAAACGAGAAGATTACTATCATATTCTTCCCAATGGTGTGTCTTCTCTTGACATATCATTATCTCCACCGTCTCTAATTGAGAATTATACTTCAACCAAACTCCAAGATTATATAGGTAGTGCTCGTATATATACTCAGCAAGTGGATGAGCACATCCTTGTCTTATGATGATACGAGGTTGTATGTCATTAGACATCTTGTATGATAGTGGCAAAACACCCTTCCAACGTTGGGTTCGCTTCACCTTATTTGATTCAACAAATATAACTACTAAATGATGACCACCGTTCTATTCCCCTCGTTACCCTTCGGCCGACCCAAATGCATCGTCAGACATTCGAAAGGAATTGTGAAGCAAAAGGGTGAGCGCAACTAGCTCAGTAAAGAATATTATGATTAAAGATAAATAAATTATCAATAGTTTTCATTAGAAATAAACAGAGATTTAGAACATATGGTAGATGATAAAACTTTTCAACCATAGTTGCAGCGGAACGAGCAATCCATTAAAAGAGTCAAATAGACCATAAAGTCTATTATCTTCTCCATGTTAAAAGTCGACCAACAATGTTTTATCCCTGTAACATCAATCCACAATTCATGTCCACAATCACATGTATAACTCATAATCGTAATTGTTGTTCTAAATTCCTTTTTTTTTCATCCAGGACAAAGATAATTTTCATCACCTGAAACATCAAAGATCATGGTTATACCAAATCACAGTTCATGTTCATAATCATACTTTATATCTTTGAACTACGGGCCAAAGATATTCATCAATAAGTCATCTTTGCACTACAGGCCAAAGATATTCATTTATATCATCTTTGCACTACATGCCAAAGATATTCAACAGCAGGTCATCTTTGCATTACGAGCCAAAGATATTCAACAGCAGGTCATCTTTGCATTACGAGCCAAAGATATTCATCAGAAATCATTCATCTTTGCACTACAGGCCAAAGATATTCAGTTATATCATCATTTAGGACTGAGGATGATGCAAAATATTTTAAAAAAAATGAATCCAGTGAAACAAAAGAACAAATATTAAGGTTTCGTACTTTAAACAACCCAAGTTCAAAAATACTTCATAAATAACTAGAGTGGAGTAAAATTCAAGAATGAAGACCAAAACATAGATCCAATCAAAGATAGGAATCATAACAGATAATCCTTGACACAGAGAAGAAAACTTAATTTTTCTGTGAATAATGTCGTATTTGTGAATAGTGCCGTATACGTGAATAGTAACTCCGACACCAAAAGATAGAAATTTCACAAAAAAACATCATCATGCTTCGTGAATAATACTCGTGAATAGTAATTCATGATTAGTAACTCATGAATAGTAACTCGTGAATAGTAACTCATGAATAGTAACTCCGACATGAAAAAGTTCCAAATTTGATAAAAAATTCCAACCAATATTTCGGCATAATGATATTGAAGAAATAATATCATTTTCGAGTAAAATAACATCCCTTACAATCCCTTAAAATCCCTTACTATCCCTTATCTCAGAAAGAATAATAATTCTGACTGGAATATTGGATATAGTGCTAAAAGAACTTGCACCGTATAGCAATACTCGAAGTACTAAAATACTCACAAAAATACGCTCGATATATAGAAAGAGAAATCTGTAGTTTCTGGTGTGATTTTCAATTCTAACCTAAGCACCCTATTTATAGGAAAATGCTTAGAACACCAAAGTAGAAAATTTAATATAATATTAATATATATATATATATATATATATATATATATTAAATTCCTACGCACCTTCTTCTTTGGTCAACAAATCACCACACATGTTCCAAAGACAACAAAAAGCTTTTTTGTTAATTAAAACAATTAAAACTTCCAAAATCAATTATTTCATAACTTCAATAATTCATAATAAAGCCCTTTTATCGAGAAAATTGAATCTCATGACTTTTTACAGAAATTCAATTTCTACAATTTTGCAGAAGAAAGTTTTTTCAAATTCCAAATGTAAATCGAATCAAATCCACATACGGACGATTTTACAGGCTATAATCAAATTTCAATCAAGAAATTGGTCCACCAACATGTTTAACATGTTTTAAACAACTTTTTCAACAAAAATACTCTTCCTCCTCATATACTCATATATCCCACATTCATTATAAAAATATCACCATTATTATATTATTAAAATATAATAATAAATTATTTTATCAGAAAAGATAAAATATCGATTTTCAACAATTGTCACTTTTAAAATTTTCTCCATCTATATCCACATAAAATGAATATTTTCCTTATCATATAAATTAATAATTAATTATTCACAAATAATATTACAGAATCACAATATTGACAATCGGATAGTTCCTGTGAGAAAGAGGGGCTTTCAATAAGAATTTCTCCTCATCGCCCGCAATTGGGTGACCAAACCTCTCCTTGACAGAACTTTCTAGACATTGCCAATAATGCTATCTAATAATATTATTCAAATAATATGAATTATTTATCTGATAATGGGAAATACTGTGCAGTGACAATTATTGAGCAACAATAATATAAAATATCAACGTAGCAATTATTGAATCAATAAAATAAAATATTGAACAGTAATTACTATAACAATTATTGAGTAGTGCCTTTTTACGTAAGAATCAATAATTCAAAAAATACCGGTAATACTGCAGTGCTTCTTTGTGCAACAACGCCAGACATTTTACTTTACCCACCGGGTATTCCAACAGTGTTAACGGTAACAATTACGCCGTTATTTATAAAAACTCCGTTTTGTCATTTTCTTCATCCGACAGTTATTTTGTTATGGGGCCCACTAATGGCTGCGCCGTCGTACGAATATTCCCCGACAGAAAGAATATTCCACGACCAAACGAATATTCTCCGACAACAATGAATATTTTATAACCACTTGCGTATTTTAAAAAATTTACATATATCACCCTTAACTTTAACTTGTTATCAATTTTACTGAATAATAATTATAAGAAAAATTGAATACTTTTATTTCATAAAATATGGGGTCTTACATACTATGAAATGGTATAATGTAAACTCAGAAAAGAGTGGTAAATGTTAAGATGTGGATTAAAGAAAATTCGTAATAAGAAAAGAGAAAGTTAGAATTGTGTAGGTTTTCAATTGAGGACTCAGGTCAGCAGCTGAGTTGTATGATTCCTTGTATGGGCGGGGGAATTTGTACTTGGTTTTAGAATCAGTTAACTTCTTGGTCGATATAGTGGTTAGGTAGATCAATTCTTTGTATGGGCGGAGAATTGTCTGCTTAGCTTCCTATATTTATTAGTGGCTGAGTTTGGTTTGACAACCACTTAGTTTCTTATATTGATAATCATTGGAACCTGATGTCGCGTTATTTGCTATATGCATGTTAATAAGGTGATTCTTTTCTCATGTGTATAACGAAGAGGTAGAGAATATAAGAATTAGTTGCGAGTTCTTAAAACTCATACTTATGGTAAGTTCATGACTCATAATTATATGGTATGTTTTGAACCCCTTAGCGAATGGACGCCAAAGGTCTGACTAGGACAAGTTCTTAAACCCATATGATTGTGGCAAGTTCCTAAACTCATAATGTGTGGTAAGTTTGATGAACTGGGATATAACTAAGTGTGAATGGAGAATTGAGGATGATAGAAATAGATAAAATTATTAAGCAATGGATCATTAAAGAAAGTGAAGTTGATAATGTAAGCATAGGTATTCCAAATCTTCTAGCTATGCTAGACTTCGATGTTTTTAACATCAAGCTAAATTCGCACTGATGTGCTTTTAAAAATGAATTTTGTTATCCACAACACACGGTGACAAGTGTGTAGATGTGGACTTCGGGCCACTAACACATCGTTACCTGTTGTGGCATGATGACATCAAAGATGATTTTCAAAGGTTTTTGAACGGTTTAAAGAAGAGTCTATGCTAATTGATTCGGCTAGACAAAAATGATTTGAATTATCAAAATGTATTTTTATATCATTAATGCATAATGTAACCAGGTGCAAAGATGATAAAAATGATGGAGTTATCAATGCAGAATTACTTAGTGTCGGATGTGATCTAAAGATCGTCAGCCCACTATAGTATGATGTAGTATGATAAAGTCACAAAATGACAGAATCCTCAAACGAACTGTAAATACAGTGCGGTATCATGACGTCATAGAATGATTTTAAGAATTTTAAAGATAAATTATTGCCAACTAAATTTGGCCAGTAATGTTTCGATTGAAATTCGAATTATTGATATGCGTCTAAGCTATTTGATTCAGCTAGACAAATGTTTATGAAATTCAAAGTATTCCTTGAAAGCTTATGCCGAACCAAATTTCTTTGGTGCGAAATCTTATGATGAGTCTGGGGTGAATAACCCTAAAAATGGGGATATACTAATTGGATAAAATATTCCAATCTAAGAATGCATATAGTCGTTCCGATTACTAAGGTACAATAGACTGATCATCTAAAGTACCCACATCGGTAGTTTACCTTCTTTGTGATTGTAAACATACCTATTAAAGAAATGTTTCAGAGGTAGAGTGCCTTTCTTTCGTAATTGAAAGAGGTAGCAGGTAGAAATACCCCTAAACCTCAAAGTTCATAGTTTTTATGATCCCTCAGACAGATATGAAAGATTTTTAAACTCTTCAGAGTAATGTTGTGGTAGTATGTGATTATGGATATAAAATAGTGTGAACTCGTTGTGTACGAGTAGAATCTGAGATGATTGAATAAAGGTTATTATGACAACCTAGTTTTGATGAATGTTTAGAAGATGTAAACTCTTAGTGAGTAGTTATTGTAAAATGTGAAGATAGAAGAGAAATCCTCAAATGAGGAAATTGTAAAGGTTAAGTTAAAAACCTAGTTTTGATCAAGAGAATAAGCAGAGATTAGTATGCTTTAATTTCGGGGACGAAATTCTTAGAAGAAGGGGTGAATGTGATAACCCGAAAATTTATAAAATCTTGAATGATTAGAATAAAGGTTAAAGAATAAAACCTAGATGAGAATTTGAGGATTTATTAAAAATTTTCAAGTAAAACCTATATGGTTTGCTATTCGAATGAGAATAGAGAAAATATGGGTTACAAAATTTCAAAACCCTAGAAATGAATTTATATGTATTTGAATGAATATCAAGAATAAGGTATTATGATACCTGTAAAATTTGATGTGAATTGAATAAGTATAAAGTCGTTAGTTAATACGATTAGCAATATGAAGGGAATAATTTAAAACTCAAAATTTGAGTTAGAGATAGAATTTTGAAGCACGGACTGCTCGGTTGCATCCGGAGCCTCAAGTTTAGTCAAAATGGACAGTAAACACAAAATGTGTAAAGGTTGACTTTTGGTTAAAGTCAACGGTTGGAGAAAAGTCAAAATTAGTGTGAGAAGTGAAATATGTTATGATTATGTGAATTATGTATATGATTTAATAAATATAGATTATATAATGTGAATACATTTATTTTGTATATAAAAGTGAATTAAGAATTAAGTTATGTAACCTAATATATATATATATATATATATATATATATATATATTAGTGTGGTAATTAAATAACATAAGAGGTTATAAATTGAGAGAATATTAGTATATAAATATATATACTAACATGAAGATATTTATTTTATGTATCTCAAATAATTAATTTTATAACCAAGTCTAATTGGGTTATGAAATTAAAAATGCATTGGTATGAAATTTATTTACAAATGTGTAAAGTGGAACCCTAATTAAATGATTAGGTAAAATAGAATTAAAAGTATTGGACTTTAATGATATCATAGCCCAATAATTTAAATAGAGTCCAAGAGAATTGAATTTAATGGACTAAGAAAGTTATATTATTTAAACAAGCCCAATTAATTAATTAAGCATGAGACTTGTAGATAAAGTGGCTAAGGGCGATTAAAATATTTAATCTAGCCCAATATATTATGTATGAGACAATTATTATATTGACCCAACAAAATTAGGGTTGAAAGCCCAAGTTAGTTTTTGTTAGTAAGTAAAACAAGTAAATTGCTAGCTCAATGGAATTAAATAAAGGCTCAAACTAAGCCCACTCGTGTGAGAATAATAATATTAAAAATTATATTAAGTTAAGAGATATATTTTTATTATCTCAATTTATTAATTTTATAACTTAATTAAAACAAGTTTAGTTGGGTTATAGAATTTAATATACAAGAGCGATGATTTAAATTCTATATATTTGGAATGGATACCCTAATTAAATATTTAGGGTGAGATAAGATGGAAATGAGTGGACTATGTAAATATTATATGGCCCAAAGATTTAATTTGAAAGTCTAAAAGATTAAATAAATTGTTGGCCTAATTTTTTAACCCAAATTAAAGAAGGGCATATTGGGCAATTGTATATTAGAAATAATAATAATAATATGTGGCCATAAGAAGGCCACATGTGCCGAATTACTGGAGGAGAAAAAAAGAAGAAGAAGAATCGACAATTAGAAGAGAAAGAAGATAAAAAGATAAAGGGAGAAAGGGAGAAAGAGAAAAAGGAAAAAGAAGAAAGAGAAAGGGAGAAGAAAGAAGATCGGGAGATAGAGAGAGAAGAAGACGTGGTCGAAGCCATGGAAGGAGAAGAGGGGAGGGGCGACAACGCCCTTGAGGGAGAAAGGAGGAGAAAGATAGATCCTCCATAAAAGAAGAAGAAGAAGAAGAAGAAGAAGAAGGAAGAAGAAGAAGAAGAAAAGTAAAGGTATAATTTCTTCCTTTATTATTTTTTTAATTTGAAAAGGGGGTTTTTGATTTGGATATTGATTTGGTTGGAATCAAAAATAATGTTTCTAGTTTTAAAATCCAAAATTTCTATTTACTTTGAAATTCCACCGTTTTAAATCTATAACTCCTTTTTACGATCCATCAAAGAGGGGTGCTAGATATATGTGTTTACTAGTTAACCCAAGTGGTAGCACTAAAAAATATTGAGTTTTCATGGAGTAGTGGCTGTGGAAACCAAAACAGTCCCGATTTTTAGAAAGAAAATTGGACTGTTTTGGACCAGTCAGCAACAAGGAAATTTTCGTCCACTTTTTGTGCTTTAAAAATTATGGAAACATTTGTAGTTGTAATATCAGAAGATTTGCAGGTTGTGTAAAAATTTGAGAATTTTTGGCCGTACGGTTTGAGAGTTATGGATTTTACGGTGAAGGGCTATTTTTATGAAGCCACCCAAATAACTCTCTGTGTATAAGTCCAAAATTTACAAAATTATTACTGGAAGTACATGTGTATATCAGGAACATACTGTATAAATTTCAAAATTGTTGGAGTTAATCTCGATTTATAAAAAATCAGAGAATATTTAGCTATTATGGACTATTTAAATATAGTAAATGGATTTTAAAATTTCCGGGAAAAATATATGTTCAATATGGAACTATATTCTGTCAAATCCCAGAAAAGAAATATTTTTAGAACTGATTTGGTATTTTTCATCTAAATGATGATAAATGGATAAATGGATTTAATTAAATATATGTCCAAAAATATGAAAAAATACGATTTATTACTTGAGACCCTTGAGCATGGCTTATGCAGATTTTTGTTGAAGTTTTGGGTCGGGTGTGAAGTGTTGTGATGTTTATGGCATTTTAGAATGTTTAATGAGTTAATTAAAGAAAGGAAAACAATTGAACTAAATTGTTTAATAATGTGATTAATGACTTAACTTATTGTTATATGGCTAATAATATTTGATTAAGATATTATTAGTAGTATTTGAATGTAATGTTATTAGAAGGTTAATAACCTTAGCGTAAAATATTATTACATAATTAATAATATTCGACGGGAGATTAAAATAAGTGATTTATGTTATTTTTTAATATAATTGTTGAATTTGGTATTCAATGAACTATATTATGTTTGTAATAGACTAAAATGAGGATTCAATGTGCTGAATTGGATTTTGGATTGCTGAAATGGTTTCAGTCTGCTGAAATATTTTATGGCCTGTTGAAATAGTAATTTCAGGATGCTGAAATGTAATTCGGTTTACTGAAATGATATTTCACTTTATTGAAAGGTTATCTAGCTTACTAAGATAACATATAAAGGGAAAACTTATAAGTATAAGTTATAAGTGATGAAAAGATTATCAAAGTATTTTAATAATACTAAGACTAAGGTGTAATGTCTGATACTTAACTTTGTGATTGAAGGTTAGACAATTTAATATAAGATGATGAGATTATAAGTAAGTAAATGAATATGGTGTTAAGATTATCTAATATTTGACTATGTGATTAAGTGTTAGATAGTATTATGAAATAAGGTATGATATGCTAATTGAAAGATCAATCTTATACATGATAGGTTTTTTCAATAAAGAGAAAAAATTAAATTGCGTAGCGGTAATCGACTATGCAGGCACGTTTCCTTAACTCAAACTCGGGTTATATTTCAAAGTATGTTACTGAATGATTATTGATGATTATTCACGTCTAAACTGATTATTAATTCGCACTTAGTACATGTTGCATATGTTCATCAGGTATGAAAGGCTGATCACCTTCATTACCATAAGGTTCAGTTAAATTGTTCATGGTCATTGTTGACCTTCAAACATTATTGATTCAGTCATTCAATTATTGACATCTTGATTCATGCTCCTTCACAATTATTAAATTGTTGAAAACTTGAAAGCTTATTATTCTGAAACCTTATCAAAAGGAAGAAGGAAGGAAGGATAAGGGTGTTGCTCTCAAGGCAAATGAAGGTGCATCAAAGGTCAACACGAGATTGACTCGATTATGATGAAGAGCGATGATGAAGACCTTGCTATCTTTGGTAAAAAAAGACTAAGAAGATTCATGCGTCAAGGAAAAACCGAAGAAGCCAAAGAAGGTCAAGAACTACAACGACCGAGAGCAAATAAATGATCTATGCTACAAGCTGCAAGAAAGCTGGCCACTTCATTGCCAAGCGCAACAAACCTCTAAGAGAAGAACTAAAGAAGAAACAACATGCAAAGAAGAATTCAAAGGAAACAAAAGGCCTCGAGAAGAGAGACAAAGGCACAGTAGTTGGAGGATCATGGGTGATTAGGATAATGACTCAAATCTTGACTCAGGAGATGAAGAAGAACCACAAATGGCCAATCATGCCTAATGGCCAAACATGCAAAGGACAAACAAAACCTCAACATACATGATGTAAGTCTCGATGAGGTATTTGACTTGAACTCACCTGATGTAGATATAAATGACTTAAGAACTGCATTGCATGGCATAACCACTGATCTACATCAATATATGAAGTGGTTCAGAGTTTTGTCTAAGGATCATTCACTTCTTCAAGAAGAGAAGAAGAAAGTACAAGGAGAGCTTGAAACAGTCCTTCTAAGTACTAATCTTCTCTTCAAGCTTGAGGATGAGAATGAGACCTTAAGACAGACAAACACACTCAATGAACAAAGAGAGTCTAATCTAACCTCTAAAATTGAGGATCTAGAAAAGACTATCTCTACATGGAACAAATCCTCATCATCCATGGATTTGCTGCTCTCTAGTCGAGGAGAAGCACATTCGACAAGAGCAGGGCCTAGGCTTTGGGAATCCATCTCGAGCCTTGTGTGGAAAAGACAAAGGAAACTAGCACTAGTAATGCCTCGAGTTTGAGTAGAAGCATTACCTTTGTGAAATCCTCACGGAAGGAAGAACAAGTTCAACCTTGTCCCTCTTGTCTCCATTCTTACTTATAGGAGTAAAGGATCTCATCTTTGATGCAGGGTTCATAAAAGAGAAGAGTAACCTAACCTCTACTCACTGACCTCGAAGAATCGTGAGAGTCAAGCAAGATCAACTCTATGAATCAACCGGGGAAGGTGCTGATAGAGGTAAAGGCACACTCATCACTATTTATGAAATCTAAGGACACGTGGAAAAATGAGAATTAGTTTAACGGAAGGATAATTAAAAAGAACCACCTGAAGTCCAAATGGAGGATGAATCATCATGCACATGCATGGCATGCATCATACTAGGTGTTTTATATGCAATAAATATGGTCACAAGGCTGCCAAGTGTTATTATAATTCCATGCATGTGAGACCCAAGATTAAACAGATTTGGGTCCCCAAAGGCACTAACAAAGAAGGACCCATGCAAATATGGGTACCAAAATGAAGGTTCAATATCTTGACAGGAAAAGAGCTCCACGATCACTACATGGTATCTGGACAGTGGATGCTCAAGGCACATGACCGGGAACAAAGCCCTCTTATCTAACTACATAGAAAAGGAGGGTCCCTCAGTCATCTTTGGAGACAACGGCTCGGGCAAGACAAGAGGATATGGCTCTCTGCTTAGCAATGGTGCGATATCTTTCGACAAGGTAGCATATGTAGAAGGTGCGCAACACTGACCTTCTAAGCATCGATCGACTCTGCGACAAAGGGTCATCAAGTGACATTTCTCAACAACCAATGTCAAGTCGAGAGATTTGAAGACATCTCTTTGTAAAGCTAGCAAGGGACAAGAGAAGGAAATGTCTACACGGTGGATCTTGGTCGACTAAGCTCGAGATGAGACAATATGTTTTACGGAAAAAGCATCTGAAGAAATGAAGGTGGCTATGGCATTACGGTTGTCTCACTTAAACTTCAAGAGCATGTCAAGCGGCATCAAAAGATCTCGTGGTTGGCCTACCAAAGTTCAACCGTAAAAGAAAGGCCATGCAATGCACATCGACTTGGAAAGCAAACCGAAGCTCATTCAAAAGCAAAAGCGCCAACTCTATCGACAAGCCCTGCGGTTGCTTCACATGGATCTATTTGGGCCAATTCAACAACTAGTCTTGGAGGAAAAAGATACTCTCTGTTATATAGTCGATGACTACACGATTCACATGGGTATTCTTCCTAACTTCAAAGGATGAAACGAGCTCTCAATTAATCAAGATGTTGATTTGGTGATGAATGAGAAAGGAGAGAAAATCAAGGCCATAAGGAGTGATCACGACGGAGAATTGACTTCTCGAAATGGACCCGATTCTGCACAGACAATGGGATCGATCATAATAACTTCTCGACTCCACGAACTCCTCAACAAAATGGAGTAATTTGAAAGAAAGAACAGAACTTTGATAGAAATTTGGAAGAACTCTACTTTGCGTGACACATCTGCTGAATATTTACAGGCGGAAACATCAACAACTTTGCATGCTACCTTGAGCAGATCATTAATTCACTCTACGATCAAGAAAGCCTACTGAACTATGGAAAGGAAGGAAGCCAAGTGTCGACTACTTCCATGTCTTTGGTTACATGCATGCTACATTCTCAACAATGGAAAGCGATGTCGACAAAATTCATTTAAGTCGAGACGAAGGGATCTTTCTTGGGTATGCCACAGACATCAAAGCTTACAGAGTGTTCAACAAGAAGACCTTTGAATGTTGAAGTCTCGATACATATCATCTTTGATGGCCGACTTAGACAAAGCGAGTGCCTCAAGACACTACGGATAGATAGTCTGAGACACACTCTGAATGAAGTCGTCGAGCTCAACACTTCTGGCGTAGTGCAGACGGTGAAATCGTAGAGCATGAGAATGTAATCGTAGAGAGGTCGATGCAGACAGTGAGCCTCCACTCCAAGAAGAAGAGATAGACCTTGAAGACTTAAAGAGGAAGGCATCGGGACGGATGTCCCAGCCGGTATGAGATGGGCGAGAGATCACACTCGGGATCTAATCATTGGAGATCAGGAGTGCTAGAGTCAAAACAAAGGCTGCTACTACGGAATGAATGCTTTTATCTAAGCTTCCTATCACAAATAGAGCCAAAGAAGATAGAGGATGCTATGGAAGACTCGGTTGGATAGAAGCCATGCAGGGAAGAACTCAACCAATTTGAGCGAAGCAAAGTATGGAGATTGGTACCAAGACCAAAAAGTCATCACTGTGATAGGAACTAAGTGGGTCTTGAAACAAAATGGATGAAGATGGGGTCATAACGAGAAACAAAGGCAAGATTAGTGGCAAAGGGCTATTCTCAAGAAGAAGGTATCGACTACGATGAGACATTTACTTTTGTTGCGGACTAGAAGCCATCGAATCTTTCTTGCCTTTCTTTGCTTACATGAAGTTCAAAGTCTTTCGGATGGATGTCAAGAGTGCATTTCTAAATGGAGAACTCCAAGAAGAAGTCTATGTAGAGCAACCTCGGGTTTCATCAATCCATCTCTTTCCAATTATGTCTATAGATTAGATAAAGCCTTATATGGTCTTAAACAAGCACTAGAGCATGGTATGAAACAACGACTAACTTCTTAATTGAAAATGGGTTCACTTTAGAGGTAGAGTAGATACCACCTTTATTTCTTAGAAAGCATAAAGATAAAAAGTCTTACTAGTTCAAATATATGTTGATGATATTATCTTTGGTTCTACTAATGAAAAGTTATGCAAGAGATTCTCTAAGCTAATGCGAGCAAGTTTGAAATGAGCATGATGGGTGAAATTTGAATTTCTTCCTTGGGTGCAAGTAAAAAGCGGTGATGAAGGAATTTTCATAAACCAAGCCAAGTACATCAAAGACTTACTAAAAAAAAGTATGGCATGGAATCGACCTCTCCCATGAAAACACCAATTGCTCCTATGACCAAGCTTGACAAGGATGAGAAAGGTAAAAGTATTGATATCACTCAATCTGAGGAGGTATGATAGGTTCTCTTTTATACCTAGCGCGATGAGACCGGACATAATGTTTGCAACATGCATATGTGCTAGATTTTAGGCTAACCCTAAAGAGTCACATTTATCTGCTTTGTAAAGAGGATCTTGGTATCTCAAGGTACACCTTACTTGGGGCTTTGGTACCCCAAGGAATCCTCATTTGAACTAACGGGATACCACGGATCTTGATTTTGCGGGATGCAAAATAGATAGAAAAAATACCGAGTGGCACTTGTCAATTGCTAGGAAGCAGACTTGTGTCTGGTTTAGCAAAAAGCAAAACTCGGTGTCCACTTCAAGCTGCGGAAATGAATATATTCTTTCTTTGGCATTTCTTTGTACTCGATTCTATGGATGAAAAATTAGCTAGTGACTATGGGTTTGATTTCAAATCTATTCCCATTCTTTGTGATAACACAAGTGCCATAGCAATAACTCATAATCACATTATGCATTCTAGGACTAAGCATATAGAAATAAGGTATCACTTCATTAGGGATCATGTGCAAAATGGAACTATATCTTTTACAATACATCCCTCTTGAAAATCAACTTAGCGATGTTTTTACAAAACCACTAGATGAATCCAGTTTAATAAGTTAATAAGTGAGCTAGGCATGCTAAATCTACAACCATGAGATATATGCTCTAGATTGTGCTTAACCATAGCGATGAAAATTTGAACTCAAAAATCGTAGACATGATCGAGGAAAGTTCACGATCGTGAAATTTGAAAAGATAACTACCTCAGCGATCATAGCAAAGACTCAACCATCGTGAGTGTGAGGACTCAGCGATGACACAAGCCCCATCAACAAAGCAAAAAATTGCACACCTGTGATGACAAGCTTCATAAACAAGGCAATCTCTCTAAGAGGTGCCTCGGGAACAAACCTAACCCTTGAATCTCTCGAGAGGTTGGCCTTCTACGAGCTGCCTTAAAAAGAATGCTTTATCAAAAACTCATCACAAGGATTGAGACGAGACTCGGCGATCATGGGGGACTCAGCGAATGATTGATGAGACTCGAGATCGTCGAGACTCAGCGAATGTGCGGACTCGATCGCGGGGCGGACTCAGCGAATGATCGGACTCGGCGATCGAGGGCAGACTCAGCGAATGATTGATCGGACTCGACGATCGCGTGGGGCAGACTCAGCGAATGATTGATCGGACTCTCGCGATCGTAGGGCCAGACTCAGCGAATCTTTGGGCGGACTCGGCGATCGCGGGACAGACTCAGCGAACATAAGACTACCTCAGCGATCGTAGTCTTCCTAAGGACACCTCGATTTAAGAAGAAGCGAGGGCAAATCGGTACATTCTGAGCGAGTTAAAATCGTAGATAGCCAAAGCAAAAGTCGACACTGTCCCACTAAGCGAAAAAGAAAGAGGAAGTTACAAGTACAAGTTGAAATCGTATTTTTTGAAATCGAAGTTCAAAAATTATTCTCTCTCTCTCTCTCAAAGAAAAAGCCCTAACTCGGAGGAAAGCTCGGTGAATCTCACTTTCGGTTAGAAAATCAATGGCGTCATCAATGTTATCTCGAGACTCTGAGACTACTGCTTTGTGAGTTCAAAAGCTGCTCCACCAAAAATTTCACAAGACCACTGGCGCTCTTGAAGAAAGGCGGGTCTCGAAGAAGAAGCTCTGGCGAAGACACTGTGATATATCCCAAGTTAGTGAAGGAGAATTCTACAAGAATGGTATGTTTGAGAACAACACCATCACTACAAAAGTAAGGGAGTAGAAATCATATTGAAGGCGGAGGACTTCAATCTTGCCCTAGGTCTCGAGAATGAAGGGCATCCACACTTAGATTAGTAGACTTCAAGAGGGAGTAAGAAAAATGCATCACAAGAAAAACCCCTCTGTGAAAGGGTACAAGAAGAAGGAGTTCCCCAGAGGTACGAATTTTTAGCTGATATTATTGGGAAATGTATATGCTGCAAGAGCTCAGGTCATGACTCGGTGAATGAAGCTCAACTTAAGCTAAGCTCATGGTGCCATGTATTATGGTATACAACTCAACTATGGAGCTATATTGCTCGAATGGATTGGTAAGTGGATAGTAAACTCGAAGAAATCAAAAAGCCCTCAGAAGATGCTATATGGGCGTTTCTTGAGTATCATTACGCAATCTGCCTTTGGGTGACAAAATTGGGGATGAAGAGGAGAAGCCATCAACCCAAATCGAAGAATGAATGTGAGTTGTTTGAAAGCTGGAAGAGGAACCTACTTTGAATATATACGAATGATGACAGAATCGAGTGGAAGAAGCTGGGGGGCCCGAAGAACTCGGGCATTCCAGGAAACATATGTCGTAGTCGAGGGAGAAGAAGAAGAAGAAGAAATCAACAAAGAAGAACCCTCTGTCCTTACGGAAAAAAAAAGCAAAGGGCAAGAGGAAGCTAAAGGGCTGAGCGGATGGAAGAGCCTCGAGGATCTACTCTTGATATACGATAGAGTCCTACGATATAGAGACTACGAGGATGCTAAGGAGAAAGCGGTGACAAGATGAAGCGAGATGAGGATCGGGGCTACCATATCCGGATCACGAAGAAAAACAAAGTTGGTCAAAAGTCCAAAAGGCCATGATCACCTCAATCGTAGAGTCTCTACATTTGTGGAGACCCGGACCTAGCATGGCGAGACAAAGAAGGCAATTTGCTTCAAGCATAGTGGTACATTGAGCAGGACAAAATTTGAGATTCAAGAGAGTCTGAAGTTGTGGCTAAAACCAACAAAGAAGGAGGAGAAAATTTGGTCAAGAAGTACATTCTTGAAAATGAAAAGGTCTTTGAAGAAGGAAGCAAAAAAAGCATGGTGCTAAGAAGGAACTATCGAGCAAGTCAAGAAGGCGAGTGCTCGGTGAGGGGAGATCCACTGAAATTCTCATGATAGAGAATACACACGGTGAGGGGGAGATGGCTTGAAAAGCCACTTGAAGAAAATGATCTCAAGAAGATTGAGTTGGGAGCCTCAAGATATCCCATGGCGAGAAGAAGATGTTCTGCCCGAAATGAAGAGGAACGGTAAAAGATCATCAAGATCCCATTGAGATAATGGAGTCCTCAGCGAAGAAAAAGAGAGGAAGAAGATGATGATGATCTTGAGATCCTTGGTGTGGCGAGAGATGGGTATAGAAGCTACCTATACAATCGGATGTTCTCATACCTACCCATGATGCCATACCATCAAGCCCAAATCAACAACTCTTGGGATCACATGTTCTGGAGTTTCAAAGAATATCCAGCCATCTCAGTGCTGGCTCATGGATTCCCAGGGAGATTCCACTTTGCAAAGAAGTTGATTACCAACACCTCTTCCTTAAAGGATAAACTTGAGGTATTATCTATCCCTACTCACTTGAGTTAATCACTTGCCATCATCATCATTTAGTCGATTCATGAATTCCCTCGATGGTTGGAAGTGATTCTCAATCGATAAATCAATTCCCGATTCTGAGAATCCCAAAATTACATATGGCTGAAGAACCAAATACATTGACCTTATTTTTTGCTCCCACAAACCACCATCTCTACGATCCATGACTCTAGCCCGGTCGTAGAGTCCCAATAGAAATATCGTAGAGCCCTATAGTCCTAAACATTGAAACTCAGGCCCCTCCATCAGACATACCATCCTCCTCCTCAAATGACTATTTTAGTCTTGATCTTGCTCTCTACTCCATGCAAGATCGGTCTCAGAAAAAGAATCCCCACCATCCAACAATCCTCAAACCAATGATTCTCTCCCAAATCGCCCAACAAAGGATGACTTGAAGGAAGCAACCAAGGACATGGTCAAGAATATAGAAGAAAGCACGGAATCTCACTCGGCCTCATTCATATCAAAATTTGAATCAAATGATCACATTTGCAAATAACTTTCACGGTACTATGAATCTTTGAGCTTACAAAGAAAGTGAGGGAAATTATCAAGAAATTCTTAAGAGCATGAAGGACGGAGATGAGATTCACTTCGGTAGCCACCAAGCAAAGAGAGGTTGTTCTTGAAATGCGAGAAAAATCAAAGTTCAAAATAAACTTATCTTTGGAGAACTTCATCAACTTGAAAGCCTCGATCCAAGAATTCCGGAAATCTATGTCGATCGGGAGCGTCGAGAATGACATTGTTCTCCTTACCCTCAAAACAAAAAGAAGCTAGATCGGAAAAATAGATCAAGGAAAGTCGAGAGGACATTGCTCGGACACAAAGCCAGTGAATGAGAGCTTGTCCAAGAGTCGATAGACTTTTCTGCGGACATTCGAACCCTTGATCTTTGACATAAGGGGAGGAGAATAAAGGAAAAGGAGTTCAAGGAGCACAAAGAGATCGAGGGGAGGAGGCGGAGAGGTCGAGGAAACTAAGAAAGGGAAAAAGGACAATTTCATGCTCAAGCGTCAAGAAGCCCTCTGCAAGACAATTCCACCATCGGGCTCAGCGATCGATCGTGAGGAATTTTGCGGCCATACCTTTAAGTAAATCGAAGTCGACTCCGACTCCCAAGATGTGTCTACCGTACGAATAAGAATGCCAATTGGAGATCCTGCATTCATGAATATGCGAGGCATGAGGAAAATCCAAGACTAAGTCAAGTGAAATTTGGAAGAGTTAGCGAAGCGAGGAAGCTTGAGAGAAAAAGAAGGGGTGAGGTATGCCAACCCACCGAGAAAAAGGTCAAAGAAATAGAGATAAGTTGAAACTTTAAATTCTTATTGATGTAAAGCTAAAAGCGCAATATTTCTTGAACATCAATAAATTCATGCTTATTCTCTAGAAATTTAAATTTACTCCTTTGAAATACTAAGTCATATTTAAATTTCTGCAAATGCATCTAGACACTAATAAATCATGACAACAAATCTCCTTGGTTATGTCGACATCAAATAGGGGAGATTGTTGGGAGAATGCATATTATGATTTGATGTTTTAATGTATATGCTCATGATTATTTGTAAAGTCCTTCCAAGTAAGATATGTACAAGGACTTAGTGATAGATCAAATTTGTTAGGTTGATCTAAGATCTTAGCGTGTATCATTACGTAATAGAATGTATAGATAGAAAGATCAAAAGGCATTAGGTTGATCTTGAGATGTAATAGATGAAGCTTGAAGAAATCGTAGTGTATCATCGATCGACATTGCGAAGTCAAGGCGAAAGCGTAGAGCTTCAAAAAGATCGTAGTGTGCACCGCCTTGAAGGACTCTTCGAAAATCGTGAGAGTGGTCCCAACGTTTGTCGAGCCATCTCAGCGATCGTAGTGTCTTTGAAGGAAACATGGAGTTTACAAGTCAGCGATCGTAGTGTGCTCTTGGAAGCGTGAAATGTAACAACACGAGCAAGTGAAAAGATCGTAGTGTGCAAGGGTTTAAGAGAAATCGTAGTGCTCTCGGTGATAGCATCGGATCGAGCACCAAGCGACAAGTCTTCTGATCACGAATCGTAGAGCATCATCTTATGTCGGAAAAGCGTCGAGCCCGTGTTATATGTGAAGGCAGATTCAATATATGAGGAATGGATTCTAGGCGTTGCGGTACTCATCGGTCCCAAAGTAATATGAAATATCCTTAGTATGCAACAAAAAGCGTATTGAAGAAGCTAAGGAAGTAGTATAGGTAAGGGGCAAAACACCTTTTTCGGTGTTAGGTGAGAAAGCGATCTGTTGTGTCGGTGGGCGAGAATGCGGTTTAGGAAGATGTTGAAATGTCTCCATAAAAGATCGGAAAAGTCAAATGCATTTAATGTCTCAGCGGATGGATCCAGCGGATAGTTTTCAAGATCACATATATGCGAGATCAGAATGAGATGAGAGAAGAAAAAGCAAGCATTGAACAAACAGCGTGAACATCTCTCTCAAGCTCAACTCTACGATCGAGAGATATTACAAAGCTTGCTCACTACTCGGTTCTTTAGAACAAGTGCTTACACGAGTTGAGTAGCAACCATCAAGAACTCAACATTATTAACCAATTTGAAGAAGAGTATCAAGTCTGCTTTGGACTTGAAGAGTTAAATAGTGAAGCGTAAGAAAGCAAGTCTGCTTTGGACTTGAAGAGTTCAAAGTGAACTAAGAAGTTCTAGGCTATCTTTGGTCTAGAAGGAATCTATGTGATTCGGAAGTTGTAAAAGACATCCTTAGTGGATTACCTACTTGTCGAAGTAGAAGAGTGGACTAAGAGCTTTAAGTGCTCTGAACCACTTAAAGCGATTTATGTCTTTTAAATTCATACCATAAGCTCATTATATCTGTTATAAGCGCCATAAGCGCCTCACTCTCATAACTCCATTGCTTGGTAAAGAAGATTAAAACAAACATTTATTCCGCTAAGTTTTAATCATTATCAAAGAACAAGTTTAAAGCGAAAAGATTTTTAAATATCTATTCAACCCCCTTCTAGATAACTATTGTGCCAACTAGGAACTAACTGGTCAAAACACTATCAGACAGTGTTCTTCATGTTGTTGGAGATTCCAGAAACTGCTTTTGTGTTTTGTAAAAGCTATTTGACCATTAATAACTCAGATCCTATTGATATAATAGGTGATTGATTGTCATGCTCTTATAGTACAAGTTACAGGGTACAAAAGTGATGCACCTAGCTGACCTATCAATACATCATATTGAAGATCCAAGCCAGTCAAAGTACCTGTCAGATAGTGTTCTTCAATTTTTTGGAAATTCCAAAAAACTGGGTTTCCAATTTGACTTGCCACTTTTGACCAACAATAACTTTCATCCTGTTGATGTAATGGATGATCTATTGTCATGGTTTTGTAGTACATATGTGACACCCCCAAATTCGGGTACTTCAATTCCCATAAGATTTGGTGTTCACTGTCCAAACATCATGTATCTATCTACCCATAATAAATGAAAAATCATAAATAGATAGAAATAAATCCTCTCCATATGGAGTTACAACATCTGAATGTAAATACATCAATCCCAGGTCATACTAACCTTAAATCTCAAATGTGGAAACATAAACAAATAATAAGTCTTACACAACTTTAACATAAGTCTGAAACATAAATACATCAAATAAACAACAAGTATTCATCACTTGTTAACTTTGCCCTTGCCTTTGCTAGTAGAAGGCTAGTTGGACCTTTCGTTCTTAACTGTAATGTTATTATTACGCAAGAGTGAGCACGATTGCCCACAAGTATAATAATATAACAATAAAATAATAACATGCAAATGAATCAAAGACTTCTGAAATAAGAATACTCTGCTTTTAAATCAAGAATGATCAACAAGAATCAAAAGAACTTCTGAGGGTCATAAGACCTTGAACTACGTCCTAGGTTGTCAAGTGTTTATACTTGAAACCTTTAACAGTCATACGACTATGGACTCTTCTTCTCCTACTTAGGGGGATCAACCCTTAGTACCATACTATGCATAATATTTTAACGCTAAAGCATAATTAATCCCCTATAACAGGGTTGTTCATCTCAGTTTGACATTAGAGTCCGCACCAAAAGAAGTTTGGTTTGGATAAGCTCAATAATGGTTCTAAAATTTAGAACTTTCATCAACTATGGACTAGTCGAATCAATAAGGGTTCGCTAGTCTTACAAGGTTCAACAATAATTGATATTCAATTTGAATAATAAAATTCAAGATGTATACAATCGAATAAGTATTGTATAACAAGAATCATGCTTTTAAAGAATGATAGCATCTAATATGAAATCTTGACTTAAACAATAATAAACAAGACAGAATAAGGAACTTGCTTTATGTAAAGAAACAAGGTTTAGGAAGTTGCCTCGTGCGTAGGCTAAACGATTACTACTTCCGTTCACCACAAGTCCTACACACATACCATATGTATTCACGATATTCATTAGTTACATTAATACTAACCTTATAGGTTTAGTTCCCTCTTTTAATACAACTTGTTAACTTGGTTTAAATTTAGCTCATTACCATCATTCACATATTCAGGACTGAAATCTCAAATTTTAAGTTTAAATAACAACATATCATCTCATGAACATCATTTTTTTAACGTGGTTTAACCAGTTACAAAATATAGCAGTTATAAGGTCACCAGACCTTTTCTAATTTATTTTTCTAATTCTCTTATTATATTGTCCATTAGTCACATTTTCACTTAATTATTTAATATAAACTCCACTTTATTTAACAAATCATTACCCTTCTAATTTAATTACTTAATTAAATTAGAATATTTTCATTCCCTTATTATTATTACACTCAAATAAATTATTTCATAATAATTTCTATCGAATATTTATTTTATTCCATAAATATTTTAACTAAAATATTTAATTTATTTGATAAATATTTTAATAATAATTTCCATCGAATATTTATTTTATTCCATAAATATTTTAACTAAAATATTTATTTTATTTGATAAATATTTTAATAATAATTTCCATCAAATATTTATTTTATTTCATAAATATTTCAACTACAATATTCATTTTATTTGATAAATATTTTAATTAATTAATTATTTTATATTTTATATTTTATTTTTTATTTTTTTTTTCACGTGGCCAAGGCTGAGTTACCCAGAACTTCGATTTTTTGCGATTCATGAAGAACACATAACGAGGCCAATTTAGGCCAAAATCTCACACAAGTTCAACCATATGTTCTAAACTTGCAGTTCGTGAAGAACAAAGAACAGGGACAATTTAGGCCAAAACTTCACACAAACAATTAATACAATTTCACCAAACTGTTCTAAACTTAGCATAAACACTTAATGACACTTATATCATGTTTTTAACACTTTAAGTCACATAAACAACATGATTTAAAGTCATAATTTTCACGTTCTTGCTATTTTTCAAAGTTTCATCAAACTTCATGAAATCACAAATCACAGATTCGTTATAACACCAAACCAGTTCGTTTAAGTTTCGTTCTTTTCGTTTTTAAATGTATAAACGTAATCATTCACCAATTTACCAATTAATATGCAATT
The DNA here is from genome assembly GCA_020205605.1 of Panax ginseng. NCBI lineage: Eukaryota > Viridiplantae > Streptophyta > Magnoliopsida > Apiales > Araliaceae > Panax > Panax ginseng. The sequence continues at coordinate 54,023,025 of CM035146.1, read as the reverse complement.
TAAACATAAATTTTTGTACTTACAAGCCATATTCATATATTTTTCTCTATAAACTATAAAACTCTAATTTGAACATGATTTCATGGATTAATTACTCTAAAACACATATAGATAATATAAATTTGAATTGTACATGTTAATAAACATATACAACATCATAGATTTAACAATTGGCCATGAAAATTCAATTAAAGATAACTAAAAGCCAATTTTCATGAAACGTTTCTAAGTACGTTAATTAAAAGTTGGGTTAAGGAATTACCCTTAATTTCTCTGTTAGGATGATAAGAATTCCTCCTATAATTCTTAAAATCTCCTTCCCCAAATTCAATTCTCTTAAACTCTCTCCCTTTTTCTCTCTAAACTCTCTCTATATCTCAGACATAGGCCTTCGGAAAATGTGACAGCCCCTAATCCGGGTCCTCTGACCTCGGTTCGGTCATCACGATAAACTACAAATATCCACCTCTAAACAACATACGATAACTAAAATGCGGAATATAATAAACGTACGTCGTTCATTCAAAAGGTGTTACTAGTCCCAAGATTCGATAACCATAAATATTCTTACAAACATACCCTAAAGTAAATATTAGGGTCATATTACATAACATTAATTTAAACTAAGCACAAGGTAAAATCTGCTTCTTGCCACTAGTCTACATCTTCCCTTTACCCGTGTCCTTCCCTGAGGTCTCGGGCTTAGTTGCAATATATTCATGATATAGCAAGGATGAGCAACAAGTTTGCTCAATAAGTTTAAATATAACAATAAGGATATATCATGATGAATGGATTTGGCAATGGATTCAACAATATGAATATCGCAAGCAAGGACAATGTTTGCTTTTAGAATAACTGCTAGTAAAATAGACTTTGAACTATAACTCTCCAATGGAATCAATAGTTAATTGACCCTTTAGTTACTGGCTACAGAATAAGTACTTGAGGGGATCGGCCTCGCGTACACTATGTATATGCATAACATTTAAATCTCCTCTGTTGTATCTTATATTAGATACCTGGGGGTACTCCCCTATCATAAGAGGGGTGTTCTTTCAGTCTAAGAATCCTTACCATCAATTGGTTTGGATAGTTTTTATAAAACTTCATAAAGCTTGTACGATTGGGACAAAGGTTCAGACTCTATTTACCACAGTTCAAGAATTTTTGAACTTTAAATGATGTACAAGTGCAAGACTGTATGAACGCAAGTGCACTAAGTGCAAATATCAATAATATCGATGTGGAATAATTGTAAGGAAATTAAACCACTTAATAGCATGCTTGGAAATAAGATTCAAGCTTAAATGAATAACTTTCAATTCAACAATATCCTGCTTAATGCAATATGAGAAGGATAGGAAAACATTCACAAACTCAAAGTTGTGTAAGTTAGGAAACTTGCAACATAATAAATTCGGATACTTGCTCAATATAATTTAGGGTAAGTTTAGGGAAACTTGCTTTAAAAAAGTAGGGTTCAAGGAACTTGCTCAATAATAGTAGGGTTCAAAGAACTTGTATAAACATATACCTATTTGCACAAAATAAAGGTGGTGCGTAAGGTTTAGATACTTGCATGTTTTCTTAGCTACAATATAATTCTAGCTTTAATTAACTTGCGTTGAAACGACCTAACATTAATAAGTTAGTCTTTCAATTAATATGTGTAAACCAATACAAGTCTACACCTACAATAACTAAGTCTTCACATAGTATGCTTCTAATCACATTATATGGCATATCGGTCACATATTACAAAGTAAAGAAATCATATAGGCATGCCATAAACTTCAGACCCAAAAATAGATCATCTTGGAAAGACTGCAGGGTGGCGCAGCTGCGCCTGGTCTAGGCTTAGGGACGGCACAGCTGCGTTGTCCCTTGGCCAGACCAAGGTCGAGCTTCTGCTCTCCTGACTTCAGTCCAACTCTAACATGCTAATTATACACACATTTTAACATACATGCTAGAGTTTCACATATAACACATGACCATACTTGATTCCATTATTTCAAGTTTAACTTATAAGTTATATGTCATTAAAACATAAAAATCATGTAATCATCATGCTTAATACATATGAATCATGTTTAGGAGTAATATAGCTATAACATGACATCTTACTACTTTAGTATCTAAGTACTCACATAATATGCAACTTATGTTTGAAAACATGTCAAAGGTTGTCTTTGTAATTCTTTTATCCCGAATGATGCAATATACACATACAAGACAACTTTAGAACTCATATCATGTGTGATTAAGTTATGCTTAACACCTTTAAACACCAGAACCTACATCATGTAACATTCATGTATATTACTTCAATATAATAACTTTTCCTTTACAACATTTTCTAACACAAAGCTAACAAGTTTAAATCATGATAAAGAAACTACACATCATATATCATGCACACTTAAGTTCCAAATCAGTCATGTAAATGGTCTCATAAGTTCAGAACTTGTGAACATAAGTTTTCCTCAAAGTTAGTTTTGAAAACTTTAAGTTTTGCTACAACTTTCTTACTAATCCAAGTTGATTACTTCATACCACATACAAAAGGCTTTACATATCATGTTATACTCCTCTATAGGCATGTATATAGGTCATAACATCAATTTAGTAACACATATCACAAACAGAAACCAACAATCTGGTTTCGAGGTGCAGCAAATGACTAAGGCGCACCTAGTCCAAATATGGCGCAATTAACAAGGCCATGTCGAGACATAACAAATTTTTGGAGTTACAGCATTCTTGCTACCAAGACCCTCTAGTAAAAATAGGCATATGGCAGCGTGCACACTTCATCAAAGACAAGAAGCAGTGACTGTTTGTAGTTCAAAGAACCCATCATGCAAAAATCCTTACAACATTGCTTCTAACATAACCCAATACACTTATGAGCATACATAACACTAAGAAACATAACTCAAATTAAATAACAACCAATATATGTTTAATTCAAATAATCAACCCATTAAACAATTTATCAAAAATGAAGAAATGGGAATGGAAGTTATTCCTTTGTGACTCAATTCAGCTGCTCTATACTCACTCTATATGAACTAATTCTTAGGAAATTGCAACAAGGAAGAGGAAGATCTTATTTATAGAAGATTGGTTAACTAGATAATGCCATTACCTCACAAATCAAACCATTGGCTTTCAAGAATGCACAAGGTTAAGGAAGAGTTGGTGAGAGTTGGTGATTCAATCATGAATCCCACTCCCCATCCACTTATTGCTCTAGATTGATGATTTTGAGATGAAGAATAGAGTAGGCTTGCTAGATTCTTTTTGCTTTCACATGGAAGGAATAAAATGGGACTCTTATTATGGGACAAGATAGTAATTCTCAGCATTTGCACAAAATGGAATGCAACAATTGGCAAATACCATATATACCCATAATATAAACTTTGGTTATAAATTATGTATGCACAATTCATTTCACATAACATAGGTTATAATGATTTAAAAGGGCATACAATGTATTTCCCAATTACAAGATATCAAGTAGTGCACATACATATAATTCATGTACATTTTCAATTACCATGACTGTTATTATTATAATAACTTAATGAAATCATTATTAATTTAACAATTGATATTATTATATGTCAATAGGGTATATATGAATGTTTACCCACACACTTTATATCATATAACAATATTATTATGCAACTCTCATGAATGCAAATAACTCTTACTCTATAGTCTATATATATAATATATAGACATATAAAAATGTTACCTTGTACTATATAAAATATATAGCTAACTACCATATAATAAAGGTTTACTATTCATGCTTGTACAAATTAATCAAGTAAACATATAATCATTTTATAAATTATTGATCTTTTACACATTAATTATTATATATTCAATAATAATTATTAATCAACACATTATCAATTAATTACTCACAATTGCAATTAAATCAATATGTTCAACTCTTGCTACTATATTAAAATGAATTGAATATTTAATTAATACTCTTATCAAGTCTTTGATATTAGAATCTTAGGGTTAGTCCACTAATTTAAATCAACTATTAGTGACTCCCATTAATCATTTCGTAAATTCACATAACCACTTAAGGTTTAAATAAACTCACAAAGCTAACTCAAAAAAATAAATTAAATCACATATTTAATTAATAAGGAGTTTAAAATTTGTGGACGTTACATCCCTCCCCCCTTATAAAAATTCCGTCCTCGGAATTGTAAAAATAAGGTTACTCAAATAAAAATGGATAATTCGCTCTCATTTTCTCTTCTAGCTCCCACGTAGCTTCTTCTACGGCATGATTCCTCCAAAGGATCTTAACGGAATGAATAATCTTAGTCCTTAATTTTTGTTCCTTCCTATCTAGTATCTGGACAGGAAATTCTTCGTATGATAAGTCTTTCTCGACTTGAATTGGCTCATAGGAGATAACGTGCTTGTAGTTTGGTTTATTCGGCCACAACACTGACACATGAAACACATTGTGAATGTGCTCAAGTTCAGGAGGTAACGCTACCTCGTACGCCACTTCACCGATTCGCCTCAGAATCTCGAACGATCCTATGAACCTAGGGCTCAACTTTCCCTTCTTCCCAAAACGAATCTTCCCTTTCCAGGGAGATACTTTCAGAAAAGTATAGCTTCCTACTTCAAAATCTCTCTTCATGCTCAGCTTCTTCAGTTGCTCAACCACTTCGGATGACCCCTTGATGAACTGCCTTGAAGATCATTCTCCTTGATACTTAATGGCTGCACATGATTGGCTTCTAAGATAACTTTAAGCTCTTCTGCTGGGTACTTAGAAGCTTTCTCATGCTTGACACCAAGATGGCATTTGTGATCTCCCTTCTTGCTACTTGATGCCTTCTCATGATTGACTTACTAAGATGACTGTGAGCTCTTCTCTATTGTACTTAGAGTCTTCCCATGATGGACATCAAGATTGCATGATGCTCTTCTTTCTCTCGGCAGTTCAGAACACTCTTCGTGTAGTAGAACTCTCACTTCTACATAGTAGAACTCACACTTCTACTTCTCTCTTTTTCAGTCTTCTGAGTGTTCTTGGTGGATCATAGAGTGAGCCTTTGGACTCACTATATCACATGGTTTAGATCAGTCCACCTTATCTCCAAACTCGGCAACTGCAGCAACCTTTGATCTTTGAAGCTCTTTCTCAATTATACTTCTTCCCAATCCTTCCATTGGAAAGTAGCCATTGAAGGCTATTCAAATCTCTTCACAGATCTCGAGTTGCTTGAGGTAGACTGCTTGATGTGATATGTCATACTTTTTCTGACGCTACAGTTTACTGTTCCACCTACCCTGTCAGATGTATCACTTTAATGTCTTGGGCAGGTTGAAGACTTTATTACCTCTTTCTGATTTCTCGATCAGAGGTTGTCCTATTGCATCAATGCTCTCAATAAGCACTTGTCCGAATATTACCCTTCAGATTGATCCTTTGCCAATGATTCAGTCTTCAGCTATTTGAACTCTATGATTCTGATGCACGTCTTCAAGGACCTGATCGTAGTGTCTTGTTGAGTGTTGCTCATTAACTGGTATAGTTAACACTACGATCTTGAAGAGTGTTGATTGGATCTTCAATGTAGGGCACCTCTTCCTTCTATATTGCAAATCTTTAATACTTTTGTTTGCTTCGACTGTTCTCAGAGACTGATGGCCTAATTCCTTGCTCTGGTCCCCTTCTGAATATCATGTCACTTTAGATTTGTGGCGCGTCCAGCTTGTTTTCTCCTTGTGATCTCCCGTTCACTTATCATTAATGAACTGACCCTGCACTTAATCACTTTAGCCTTGCTCTTCAGAGGCTGACCAGTATTTTGGTTCACCTTCCATCAGTTCCTTCTTTGTTTGGAAAACACTACGATCTTGGTTGCTTCCAAGATCGTTGTCTTCTGTTCACTTGATAGCTACTACTTTAGCTGACTTTCCTTAGTCAGCTTCTGAAGTCTTCTTTGGATCTCTTTGTGGAAGACTTCATCACGAATGGCCTTACAACTCAATCTTAATGCTGATTGGGTTGGTGCTTAGACCTTCTGTTAGCCTGCATGCCATTCGTTGAGTGCTCTCTGGTTTCCTTGGATGTAGCTTGCCGCTTGAACCAGAGGCTTCGTTCCTTTGGATATTCTGGGAGTGCTCATTTGTTGAGAACCGTGTATGCTCTACGATTCAACGTTGGCATTGTGAGCACCTTTGTTGAGGTTGTAGTTCTGCACTCTACGATTCAGCTTTGGCTTGTACAGACACTACGATCCCTAGATCAGATCTTGACACTCTACGATTTCTGCCTTGGGCTTGTTGTCTTCATCTGATCTTGTTTGATTGCGATCTCTGCATGTAGTCATTGGACTCTATGAACTCAGAGTGTAGTCTACTATCCTGACTTGGCTTCGGTAGATGACCGATCGGCTCGTAGGCATGCTGTCTCTATGATTTTGAACATGACTTCCTCAGCACAATACGATCCTGAGGAATATCTACTCGACACACTACGATCCTTTTTCGTTTCCCTTGGAAGTCTACGAACTCCAAGATCTACTATCTTGCATACTCCTATTCTTTCTCGATAGCTCTCGAGTTAGCCTTGACTCTCCTAGCAGACTACGACTTCTGGTGCAGTGTTCGACGATCAGACAAGCCTATCTATTACATCATAAGATCAACCTAACAAGCTTGATCTTCCTATATTTATAGTCCTTGTACATCATTTCTTTTTAAGGACTTTATAAAGCTGTTTTGCTTATGTATGATCAACCTAACATATTTGATCAATTCATTCTAAGTCCTTGTACATATATTCTATTATCTATCAAAGGACTTTACAACTTTTCTTAATGCAAGCATAGTTGCATATTCATTCATATATATATATATATATATATATATCATAATCAAATCATATATTAAATAGGAATATCATTCACATGTTTATTCCTGACAATCTCCGCCTATTTGATTATGACAAAAACAATAAGTGCATATGCATGTTATGAAAGAATCTTATATACAGCAAGCAGCTGTATTTCTAAAACAGATAATCATGAATGTCATTTATATTGATATGGAAATTTGTATATTAAGACATTCTACATCCTGGATCCAGAACATACCTAACGAGTTAGAGATGTACCTCTTTTGCTCCTTGTATATTTCTAGGATGTTTGCTGATCAGCTACTCATCTGATTATTCTTCTCTCTTGCTCCCCTTCAGCATCTTTCTGATCATGCTCCCCCTCAGACTCTGCGATCATGTGATCATCATCTTTTGGCTCCCCCTCAGATGATGATTCTTTTTCTGCTGCATCTACTGTCTGCTTCTTTGATTTCTTTTCTTCTATCCCTCTGCTCTTCTTTGAGTGCCTCTTGCTCTTCTTGCTCTTCCTCTTTCTATGCCTCTTTTTCTCCTTTTTATCATCAATCATTTGAGAGAGTTGTTCCATGTTGGACATAAGCTGCTCCATTAGGTAGGAGGAGTTGGCAACTTCAAACTTGAGTTCCTGCTGGCCTAGCTCAAGTTGCATAGAGAAAGACTGGTTCAGGTTGTCAATCAAGTTGCATAGAGAAAGACTGGTTCATTGGTCTTCTGAATTCGTAGAGCATCTGCTTTCTGATCTTGTATGGCCTTCTAATAGATGTTATCTCTCTCTTGGAGTTTGAGAGATACATCAGCCATAATAGCTTGAAGCTTGTGTTGGAAGGAATTATCTTCTGCTACTGTCAGCTTCTGGGATTCTTCAGTGAGCAGAGATATTTTCTCGCTTAGATCATCACAACTTTTCTGTAGTTCCTGCTCCAAAGTAATTTGATCCTTTTGTTGGGCAGCAGCTGGTTGAGCATCAGTTTGGACTCCACGATTTTCATCCTTAGACAAATTTTCGAAAGTCTAAAGAATCTAAATAATCGTTGAGTTCCAATCACTGGTTAAGGATGAGGGAATGTCTGTCAGTAGTGCTTGAACAGATGGAGGCTTCTGGTTTTGGGCTTGAACTTCATCGGCAGTAGAGTGAACAGTCTCTACGATCAGCTCCTTGGTTATAACTCTTCGTCCTTCAGAGTCCACTCTACGATCGTAGGGGATATAGTGATTGCCAGACTGTCGATAGACTTTGAAGTGGGGCTAGTCTTTGATTGTTTTGGTTGCAAACTTCTTCACCCTTGGGAAGTTCTGAGGCACCAGCTCCATGCTTGGGAAGTGAGAGAAGCACCAGCTGAGATAGCTTCCATCTCCTTCAGTGTGGGCCTTTAGCCATGGCATCCACTAGAAGAACCATCTCATCAGCAAGTCGTCAGGATTGTAGAGAATGGTTGAGTAGTCTAGTTCCATATTGTTCCAATTTTTGGCTATGTCAAAGGTAATCATTCTTACTACCTTGAGTTGCTCATTTCTATAGTTCACCCATCTCTCTGATGGAGCATATGGTAAGTCATTTGAAACTTCCACTACGATCCTTCTGCTAAATCTTGCAGGAGATAGAACTGGATAATCTTCTTGCTCGTCTACTTCTTGAGGTGAAGAACCTGAATCTTCTTTAATCTCTTCTCTCTCGGAGCCTGAACTTTTTTGATCATTTTCAGCAGAGAATTCCTCTTGCTGCATTTCATTTTCAGAACTTTCTTCAGCAAGATCTTCTTCAGATTCATCTTCTTCATTGCTGGTTTCTTCTTCAGCATTTTCTCCCTAGGATACAGACTCATCATCACTCAATTCAATGATGGCATTTGATTGACCACTGCTCCTTTTGGAAGCAAACTTGGCTTGCAGTCTGTAGCTTTTCCTTCTTCTTGGAGGTTCAGGTTTGGGAGAGTCAGACTCTTCTTCTTCTTCAGACTCTGACTTCTCTGGTTCAGCAGACAGACTTCTTTGAGGTTCAGCACTGGCAGGGGCAGATTCTTCTTTTTTGGACTCGTCATCTTTAGAGCCATCAAGGTGGCTAGCTGGATTGGAGGGGGAAAGTTCTTCTGCTTCAGACACCGCATTACTTGACCTATCATCTTGGGTCATTGGGGCAGTTACACTTAGAGATTGAGTTGGTCATCTTGAATCTCTTCTTCATTCACAGAGTGACTGCTTTGAGGATTAGCCATGGGACTTGAGCATTCTTCTTTATCAGCAGATGCTGTAATTTCTTTCATCACATCAGCTTCATTTTCATTGCTGGATGTTGTCTGTGGAGATTGGGCCTTGACATTTATTTCTGTTTCTTCTGCTGACTCTACGTCCCTCTCTTCAGCAGATGTACTATTTTGGGAAACTGAGGCTGGTTTGTCTTCCACCTTAGCTTTCTTGTAGACTGGCCCTTGAAGCAACCTACTGCTTCTCCTCTTTGTTGTTTCAGCAGTTAGGACTTTTTCTTCATTGTCCTTGTTCTTTGAGGAGACTTTTCTTGATGGGGTCTGAGCTTTCTTCACACCTCTTGATTTCTTCTTAGATGGTGTGATTGCTGCTGGTTCAGAGTTATTAGACTCAGAGCTCTCTGCCTCTTCTATCTTCCTCTTCTTTGCAGAGGCCCTACTGTTGCTCCCAACTGTCAGCCTTTTGTTCTCCTTAGGGTTCTTCTTCCAGTTCACAAATAATTGTGGAGACAGTACTTTGTGCACATTAAAAGTTTCTCCCTCATCATCCTTGATTTTCCCTCCTAGCTTCTTCTTCAGTACAATACTCAGCAGCCTACCATGAAACACCTTGGTCAGGGGTTTTTCAGTGGACTTCTTCTTCTCAGCCTTTTCTACCCACTTGGAGATCTGATCGAACAAGATAGCTCCAAAGTCGATTTATTTCTTCAGAACTATTGCTGACATTATTTTCAACTGTTGGTCAATCACGGTGTCATGTGAAGTGTTCTTGCACAGTATGCATTTTACAACTATTTCAGCAAGGAACTCATACTCTTTAGAAAATTCCTTCTTCTTCATGTCTTTAAAACTAGGGTTTCTTTGGTACCCCATAACCTCCTTTGCTTGTTCAGTATTGACATTATCAATGTTCTTCAGCCCTTGGTTAGGAAAGCCTAGGCATTGATTGAGGTTAGAAGATTTTAACTTCAAAGACTGACCTTTAACCTTGGTAGTAAGGGTTTCAGAGTTGATGGAGGCGTTTGAGTAGAATTCTTTAACCAGGTCGATGTAGACTCGAGTATTTACCTCAAGGCATTCTGAGAATCCAGCTTTCTTCACAAGCTCGAGAATATCCCTGAACTTCTTTTCAGATTTCTCAAACGACTTGGTTCCTAGCTGAATGCCAGTGATTACTTGCCAGTTTTCCATTTTGAGTAGTTCGAAGAATGTGGGTATCTGATTTAGATATGTTTATAAGAGATGCATTTGAGTTTAATTTGGTAAGGCTCGGAGGGTTAAGCGATTTTGGCTCTTGAGAGGATTCTAGGGTTTGAAAATGGGAGGAGAAAGGTTCGATAGCTTTTGGTAATCGTCTGTGATTTGAAATTGTCTTTAAGGCGCTTTCTTCTAACTCTGCATAATCAGTGATGTGTCAACCATCCATTGGTTGCACGTTGCCCAGTAATGAGCTGTAACTCCCCATAACTTTTCAGTTAGATATTTCCTTTTAGAAGAGTAGTCATTTAAATGACGTGGCTCTGACTGTTGACCTTTTGATTCATAGAGTAGCATGATAAGGCAGCTATGGACTCTACGATTCCCTTTGTTAACTCAACGATCAACTTTTGAGAGATGCTGTAGTGGATGGCTTTGTCTTTTAACCTTACTTTGATGCAGCATAACTCAATCACTGATGTATTCGAACTTATCTCCTCAAATTGAATAGTTTAGAAAATGTCTCATTTTCCAAGCTCCTTGTGAACTCGAGTACACTTTGGTAGGACTATGATCGTCGAGTTATATTCTACGATCGCTGAGGTTGTGCTACGATCGTTGAGGTAGCACTATGATCGTCGAGGTTGCACTGCGATCGCTTAGTTCTCTTCAAACTTGACTCTACGATCGTTGACTGACTTGGTCCTTGAGATGAACTAGATCAAACATTCCTTCTGGGTCAAGGTAGCTCAGGAAGGGCCAACCTCTTAGAGTGAGCTAAGGGTCAGGTTTGTCCCTAAGGCGCTCTCCAGATGCAATGTTATGTCAGTGATTTGCAATGACATCTCATTCGACCTTTTCTGATCGGGAGTTCTTCTACCATCTTTAGACAACTGCATTGCTAAAATTATGGTGTCCTCCTACTCTTACACTACGATCATATGTTTGATCGTAGGCACTTCACAATAATGGGTTGGGTGGCTGAAAGGTTATCAGTAGTACATTTTGAGACGTTCCTACTGACTATGGATCTTCATTTGGTTAATCAGCTATAAAGTTTTGGGACTCTGTAGCTGGTACAACTTTTCATAGTATATCTCAGTGCTGTTGTTCCTTAATGATCTTCGCTCCCCGTTGTTGTGTTGTCTTCCCAAATAGATGTGATTCCCTCTTCTTCAGGTTCATTTGAAGGCAACCTTGTATATCTCCTTCTGACTGGAATCTCCATCATCGTTCAGATCTTCTTGTGTCGTAGAGATGAGTATTTTCACGACTGATCACTCTACGATTATTTGACAGCACTACGAACGTAGTCTTCTTTGTCAGTTGTGTTTGTGAAGTTCTGCTCTTGCAATAAGTTCCTTTTGAACGATGCTCGATGATCTTCTATTGTGAGCTTCCTTGAGGATTCTTCTCATATAGCATTCTTTGACTGACTTTTGAGCACATAAGACCCTTTCCTTCTTTGGCTGAATTGCTTGCCTGTATATACAGATTAGCAGCCATGTGAGCTTCATTCTGATTGGCTCAGACGGTCTTCAAGGACAGGCTTGGACATATAGGAATTTTGTCAGAATCAATTCTGAACAGTCTTTGGCCTTCTGCTGGTTAAGTCTTCTTGACTGAAGTCTTCTGCTTTATCATTCCTTAGTGTGGTCAGACTGACCAAGTACCTGCAGTTTTAAATGTATTTCTATTTTTGGTACCCATAATTAAATGGGTCCTACTAGGTTAGTTTTCTTAACCCCTGTTCCTCTTATTTGGATAATCATCATATTTATCACCAACAGACATATTCATGCATGCGCCTATCTTGAGATAATACATTTTGAGATGCATGGTGAATGTGTGTAGGATTTGACATTAAATAACACACTCATTATGGATGCATCATTTACTGGGTTATGTTCACAATGTTTAAGTGTTCACAGAGTGAGAATTAACTCTACGATTTAGGAGTATCTAGTTGATTCATTGAGGTGATCAGTTTCTACGAATTAGCAAGATCCTTTTGCAGAACTGATCATGCTCTGTGTGTTGTCAAACACTTAGAACATAGGCTTGTACATACATACTAACCCACTAGTAAAGATTACTTCACATAAAGTTCATTAGGCATGTGATGCTCTTATGACCCATTTCAGATTTCCTTCAAGATGTTATCTTCAACCTAAAACTTGGATGGAGAAAAAGTTTATAGTCATTTGAGTTTCCATCCTCAGGTTACTTTCTCTCTTCACCTTTTTAGGTAGATTATGACTCCTTGACAGAATACTGTTATAGTTCATAAGAAGATGCAATTATGATGTACATTTATAATGGTGAGGAACCGTACCTTTTTACTGTCAGTTACTAAACATTCATTTATCTTAGATATACTGAGTTTAGGTATTGATGTGCATAGCTTTACTTTTGTTCTTGACAGCTTATTGCTCTTGTCGGCCTTCAATCAATCAGTAGTGGTCTTGAAGATATAGGTCAAGAGAATCTCAACATTAAGATCTTTGACATCCTTTAGCTGACAGAGTTTGCACCCAGCTGTTGGTTGGCCATACATAAGTTTGAGAAGATCTTCTTTCTTCTCTTGATAAGCATTTCTTAGCATGTATGACTTCTTCATCTTTCAGACTGGTGGGTGTTTGACTCTTTGTCATTGATGTCTCTTGAGTTCTCTAGTCTGGTCTTAGTACTACAAGATTGACTACAGGCTAGGATTGGTCTTGTGGATGTAACAATAGATCCATGGACCAATCTGAGCAGCTTCAGGTGTATATACACATTTAACCTATACACAATATTTCCAACATGTGAGATCATATGCATATAACAAGTTACTTACTACTAAACTAAGTTTAGAACAATGTTAGTGCCTGGGATCAGACTCAAAGTGATTAGCTTTTGAATATAGCATGAGAACCTGCTCTGATAGCAATTGTTAGTTACTAGAGGGCACAATAGATCTAGAAGGGAGGGGGGGGTTGAATAGATCCTTTTTCTTTTAAATACTTTTCTGGTTTATATTATATTATTCATAATTAAAATATGACAAACATAAGAATCTTTTCAAGCACAACGGAATAAGTAAAAGATCCCCTTCATTGATATATTCATAATCATACATACATTGTTCGTAGAGTAAGTTTAGTTGTAAGTAGTTAAAATATACATATGATTATATAGTAGTTATAGTACATAATGTAAATGACATAATGTAAAAAGACACAAGGGTTTTAAGTGGTTCGAGACTCAAGCTCCTAATCCACTCTTCTGCTTTCAACTAGCAGGAATTCCACTAAGGAAGGGCAACACCCTGAATCACTAAGATTCCTTCAAGGCCAGCAGCCTTGGAACTTCTCTAGTTCCCTAGGAACTCTTTAAGCCCAGCAGGCTTGGAACTTCGTTTAGTCCCTTCGGACAAGGACCCTTCTGGCCCTGCTTCATTTAGTCCATTCGGACAAGGACCCCTCAGGCCCTGGCTGTTGCGTTGTTTATTTGTTGTTGTTGGAGTCGGTGCTGAGTTGCTAAGATGTCTTCATGCTCTGAACATCTTCTATACTTAGCAGCTTGGCTTGATCATCCTTGAAGTACAGCTGAGTGTTGCATGATGCTCAGCTTCTTCAGTTGCTCAACCACTTCGGATGACCCCTTGATGAACTTCCTTGAAGATCATTCTCCTTGATACTTGATGGCTGCACATGATTGGCTTCTAAGATGACTTTATGCTCTTCTGTTGGGTACTTAGAAGCTTTCTCATGCTTGACACCAAGATGGCATTTGTGATCTCTCTTCTTGCTACTTAATGCCTTCTTATGATGGACTTGCTAAGATGATTGTGAGCTCTTCTCAATTGTACTTAGAGTCTTCCCATGATGGACATCAAGATTGCATGATGCTCTTCTTTCTCTCGGCAGTTCAGAACACTCTTCGTGTAGTAGAACTCTCACTTCTACATAGTAGAACTCACACTTCTACTTCTCTCTTTTTCAGTCTTCTGAGTGTTCTTGGTGGATCGTAGAGTGAACCTTCGGACTCACTATCTCACATGGTTTAGATCAGTCCACCTTATCTCCAAACTCAGCAACTCCAGTAACCTTTGATCTTTGAAGCTCTTTCTCATTTATACTTCTTCCCAATCCTTCCATTGGAAAGTAGCTGTTGAAGGCTATTCAAATCTCTTCACAGATCTCGAGTTGCTTGAGGTAGACTACTTGATGTGATATGTCATACTTTTTCTGACGCTGCAGTCTACTGTTTCACCTACCCTGTCAGATGTATCACTTTAATGTCTTGGGCAGGTTGAAGACTTTATTACCTCTTTCTGATTTCTCGATCAGAGGTTGTCCTATTGCATCGATGCTCTCAATAAGCACTTGTCCGAATATTACCCTTCAGATTGAACCTTTGCCAATGATTCAGTCTTCAGCTATTCGAACTCTACGATTCTGATGCACGTCTTCAAGGACCTGATCGTAGTGTCTTGTTGAGTGTTGCTCATTAACTGGTAGAGTTAACACTACGATCTTGAAGAGTGTTGATTGGATCTTCAATGTAGAACACCTCTTCCTTCTATATTGTAGAGCTTCAATACTTCTGTTTACTTCGACTATTTTCAGAGACTGATGGCTTAATTCCTTGCTCTGGTCCCCTTCTGAATATCACGACACTTCAAATTTGTGGCGCGTCCAACTTGCTTTCTCCTCGTGATCTCCCGTTCACTTATCATTAATGAACTGACCATGCACTTAATCACTTTAGCCTTGCTCTTCAGAGGCTGACCAATATTTCGGTTCACCTTCCATCAGTTCCTTCTTTGTTTGGCAAACACTACGATCTTGGTTGCTTCCAAGATCGTTATCTTCTGTTCACTTGATAGCTACTGCTTTAGCTGACTTTCCTCAGTCAACTTCTAAAGTCTTCTTTGGATATCCTTGTGGAAGACTTCATCACGAATGGCCTTACAACTCAATCTTGATGCTGATTGGGTTGGTGCTTAGATCTTCTTTTAGCCTGCATGCCATTCGTTGAGTGCTCTCTGGTTTCCTTGGATGTAGCTTGCAGCTTGAACGAGAGGCTTCGTTTCTTTGGATATTCTGGGATTGCTCATTTGTTGAGAACCGTGTATGCTCTACGATTCAACCTTGGCATTGTTGGCACTTCTATTGAGGTCGTAGTTCTGCACTCTACGATTCAGCTTTGGCTTGTGCAGACACTATGATCCCGAGATCAGATCTTGACACTCTACAATTTCTGCCTTGGGCCTGTTGTCTTCATCTGATCTTGCTTGACTGCGATCTCTGCATGTAGTCATTGGACTCTACGAACTCAGAGTGTGGTCTACTATCCTGACTTGGCTTTGATAGATGACCGGTCGGCTCGTAGACAGACTGTCTCTATGATTCTGAACATGACTTCCTCAGCACACTACGATCCTGAGGAAGCTCTACTCGACACACTACGATCCTTCTTCGTTTCCCCTGGAAGTCTACGAACTCCAAGTTCTACTATCTTGCGTACTCCTATTCTGCCTCGATATCTCTCGAGTTAACCTTGACTCTCCTAGCAGACTACGACTTCTGGTGCAGTGTTCGACGATCAGACAAGCCTATCTATTACATCATAAGATCAACCTAACAAGCTTGATCTTCCTATATTTATAGTCCTTGTACATCATTTCTTTTTAAGCACTTTATAAAGCTATTTTGCTTATGTAGGATCAACCTAACATATTTGATCAATTCATTCTAAGTCCTTGTACATATATTTCTATATCTATCAAAGGACTTTACAACTTTTCTTAATGCAAGCATACTTGCATATTCATTCATATATATATATATATATATATATCATAATCAAATCATATATTAAATAGGAATATCATTCACATGTTTATTCCTGACACATAGTATTATTCTTTTATTTATTATTTGAGTTTAGATTAAGTTAAAATTGAGAGTATTCGTTTAAGCATATGAAAATAGTGATACGATTGGTGTATGATAATTTATATTTAAAACCTTTCTCCGTGGATCGATACTGTTCTTACTTTGTACTACTTGTTGACCCATTTATACTTGAATGAGTTAAAGTCCTTTTATTTAGACTAAAAAGCAGGCAACAGTAATCGTTTAGCCTACGCACGAGGCAAGTTCCTCAACCTTGTTTCTTTACATAAAGCAAGTTCCTTATTCTATCTTGTTTATTATTGTTCAAGCCAAGATTTCATATTAGATGTTATCATTCTTTATAAGCATGATTCCTGTTATACAATACTTATTTGATTTTATACATCTTGAATTTTATTATTCAAATTGAATATTAATTATTGTTGAACCTTGTAAGATTAGAAAACCCTTATTGATTCGACTAGTCAATAGTTGATGGCTAGTATACTTAACAACAGACCATATGGTTCATTGCCAAGTACCACAGAGGCCAATCCAAGAAGAGAAGGGAATGAACAATGTCAAGCAATTACACTTAGGTCTGGGAAACAAGTTGCAGGAAACAAGCATGGCGCGCCTGTGCCACTTTTGCAAAGGGAAGACGTGCGGCCGCGCAGTCAGGAAATTTTGTCTGAGGAGAATTTGAATAATGAAGATTCGTCTGAACAACAACAAGAAGAGAATAATAAAGAAGGTTCTTTTGAGAAGCCTGTGAATAAGATACCAATAGTTCACCCTCCTGTTCCTTATCCACAAAGATTACATAAACAGAGGGAAGAGAAGCAATTTAGTAAGTTTTTGGAGGTATTTAAAAAGCTGCAGATTAACATACCCTTCGCTGAGGCATTGGAACAGATGCCTAGTTATGCAAAGTTTATGAACGGTATCTTGTCAAGGGAGAAGATGTTAGAAGACTTTGAAACAGTAGCCTTGACGGAGGAATGCAGTGCAGTGCTTCAACGCAAATTACCTCCAAAGCTAAAAGATCTGGGCAGTTTCACGATACCATGCACAATTGGAAAGATGAGTTTTAGCAAATGTTTGTGTGATCTTGGGGAAAGTATCAATTTGATGCCCTTGTCAGTATTCAATTAGTTGGGGTTGCCGGCTCCAAGACCGACAAATATTTCTTTACAACTAGCTAACAAATCTATCACTTATCCACGGGGGATTGTTGAAGATGTATTGGTTAAAGCGGAGAAATTCATCTTTTCGGCTGATTTCATCATACTAGACTGTGACAACCCGAGAATTTAGATATTTATTAAAATCTTAAAAGATTGAATTAAGGTTAAATTTTAAACCTAGATAGAAAATAAATGTTTGGATTTGACATTTTAGGAAAGAGATTTTGTGAATTTAAAAATTTTGGTGAAGGTTTACAGTGTTAAGGGTATAAGTGTATATATTCTGTGTATATGGTCATATATATGTACAGTAAATGGTTAAGGGTCAAGGGTTGACTAGATAATCTATATCAGTCATAAACCCTAATACTATATTAAGAACCTCGACGTTCAGTTAGAAAACCCTAACGATTTTTAAGAAACCCTATTACCGGTTCTGGAAACCCTAGTTTTCGTTTCGAGAATCCGAAACCCTAATTCAGAATATTTAAAATTCTAATTTGGAAGCTTGAAGATAGTATAAGGTTTTTATGTTATTGATTTTAGATTTAATTAGGGATAGCCCTAATTGATTATTAGAAAACACTAATTGTTCAACTGAAAACTCTAATGTACAATTATGGAACCTAAATGCTAAATTAGCAATTTTAATTAAGGAAATATTAAACCTAATTAGCAAACTTGAATGTGATTATTAAACTCTAATATAATTAGGAAACCCTAATTATAATTTAGAAATCTTAAGTTTTTATTTTTAAAACTTAATTAAAAAAGCCTAGAAAATAAATTTGTGTAACCATAGGGTTAAACCCTAAGGGTTAAACCCTAAGGGTTAAAACCTAAGGGTGGTGACAAGTTACCAAGTTGCCATTCACTTTACAAGTCAAATGACCAAACTACCCTTTTGAATATTTTAATGAGGTGGAGTGTAGATCTAACCCTAGTAAGTGGTTGGTGACCAACCCTAAGCTAGCCATGTGCCCTATGTCTAAAATATCAGCCAACTTGCTAGATTAAATACATTGCATCATGGATTAAAAGCATACAAGTCTAAAAAGTAGCACACTTTACTTTTCAACCTAGCTAAGTCTTCTCTCTCTCTCTCTCCCATCCAAAATTTTAGAGTGAGAGTGAGTGATAAGTTAAGCCATAATTATGTGTTAGCTTGCCAAGATTAAACATCAAGGATCAGATTCAAAGACTGGGCATTCATAAGGTATAAACCCTAAATTTCAAAATCTTTATAAATTAGTGTTAATATTATGATTTGTTGTTTAAAGTTATGTTAGAGGGTGTCATTTAGTGATCTGGGTTGCTATAACATATATCCATAACGTCTAGATGCTCAAAATTGAAGATTTCAAAAATTTGGAAAAGTTGGAAAAAGTTGTCTGACAACCTAATGTCAGGGCTTCTAAATCCGTGTGTGTTAGGTGTTATGTGTGTTTTATGTTATAGATATGTAGTATGCCATGTGGACTATTATTTGTAACTGAAATCAGGATCATATCATGTTTAGGTTGTAAGACCCCAACTTTTATGAATAAAGAGGAATTTTCTATAAATATCATTTTTGAATATTAAGGAGTAAATTTGATATAATGTTATAGTTGTGGGTAATATTTATAAATTTTGCAAAGTACGCAAGTTGTAATATTATATTCGATTGGTCGGGATATATTCGTTTTTACAGGGAATATTCGTACGACGACACAATCATTAGTGGACCCCACAACAGAATTATTGTCGGAATAAAAAAATGACAAAATATCTTTTTATAAAAATTACGGCGGAAGTTTTACCGTTAACTATTGAAATACCCGATGTTAAAAGTACAGTAATACGCGTGGTTGCATAGTAGCACACGGTTTTGATTATTGATGCTTACGTGAGAAGTCACTAAGTTTTACTCAATTATTGCTACAGTAATTGCTGCATAGTATCTCACGTTATTTGATTCAATTATTGTCAATATTTTATATATTATTAAATCAATAATTGAGATGTCAAGTTATTCTAATTATTATATGAATAATTAACAATGTTTAGAAAGTTCTGTCGAGGAAAGGGGTTTGGTCACCTAATTGCGCGCCAATAGGGAGAAATCCTTATTGAAAAACTTTTTCTTTCCTGGGAACGACCTGGTTGTTAATATTACGAGTTATAATAATATGGATAAAGGTTGTTAAAAATATTGAGGGAATTTTTATGAAGTATTTGATGTAAATTTTGCTTATTATTTGGATCCCCATTTATTCATTTTTCAAAATAAACGGTAGAGGACCCCAAGCCAGAAAATGTTGTACCAACTTTTATTTTAATATGAGGATCCCACATAGTCAACATGTTGTCAGTTTGTTTAAAAAAATGAATTTTTAATATTAAATAATGCTCGAGTAAGACAACTTCTACCTAATTTGTGAGTTTTTATTTTATTTTTAAGCATTTCGCCATTAATAGTCATGACTCAACACATTGCGTAAACTTAAAAAAATATAAAATACTCCTGGCCGCTACAAGCTCTTACGGCTATTAATAAAAATAAAATAAAAACCAACCGGCACAAGCTCTTCCGGCTTGGAATAAAAAGCTACTATATTTGCTATTTTTACAAATAACCTTGAAACTTATCCGGAGTACATAAAGCCGGATATAGGATATAAAAGCAGCTTTATTTTTTAAATATGCTATAAAAATATTTTGTAAAACAGTTGCTTTTATATCCTATTATAAAGAATTCTTATAAAAATAAAGCTACTGTTTTACAAATATGCTATAAAAATATTTTTATATCCTATTTTATATCCTATTATAAGAATTCTTTATTTGCTATTTTTACAAATAAAATAGAATATGAAAATATTTTTTACAAAATATTTGTTATTTTATAATAATTGTTATTTTATAATAGGATATAAAATAGGATATAAAAATATTTTTATAAAAATATTTGTTATTTTATATAAAAAGCTACTTTATTTGCTATTTTTATAAAAATATTTGTTATTTTATAATAAGATATAAAATAGGATATAAAAATATTTGTTATTTTATATAAAAAGCTACTTTATTTGCTATTTTATAGAAAATAACAAACATTATTATAAATATATTTTTATATCCTATTTTATATCCTATTATAAAATATCAAATATTTTGTAAAAAATATTTTTATATCCTATTTTATTTGTAAAAATAGCAAATAAAGAATTCTTATAATAGGATATAAAATAGGATATACAAATATTTTTATAGCATATTTGTAAAACAGTAGCTTTATTTTTATAAGAATTCTTTATAATAGGATATAAAAGCTATTGTTTTACAAAATATTTTTATAGCATATTTAAACAATAAAGCTACTTTTATATCCTATATCCGGCTTTATGTACTCCGGATAAGTTTCAAGGTTATTTGTAAAAATAGCAAATAAAGTAGCTTTTTATTCCAAGCCGGAAGAGCTTGTGCCGGTTGGTTTTTTTTTAATTATTAATAGCCGTAAGAGCTTGTAGCGACCGGGAGTATTTTATATTTTTTTAAGTTTACGCAATGTGCTGAGTCTTGACTATTAATGGGGAAATGCTTAAAAAAAAAGAAAAAGGCACACAGTATAAGTCGTGTCTTACGTGCATTATTTAATATTAAAAATTCTTTTTATTTAAACAAACTGACAACATGTTGACTATGTGGGGTCCTCATATTAAAATAAAAGCCGGTACAACTTGTTCCGGCTTGGTATATTTATGTTTTAATCTCAGCCTTCCAATAAGTTAATCAACGGTTCGAAAAGGGGTTGTTAGAGCGATTGTTCATAGCTTAGGATTCATGGATGGAATCCCAATATATATATATATATATATATATATATATATATATATATATATATATATATATATTGAAATGAATCACGATTGGGGGGAGATTTTGGATGCCTGGAATGGCAGGGCAAATATATTATATATATATATATATATATTTTATTAGTTTTGTTTTTTTATGAAAAATAGAATATATTATATTTTATTATGCATAGTATTTGCATAGTGCCTGCATAGTATTTGCATAGTAAAGTTAGAAAATTATTTAAGTAATTTTTTCTCGCATGCCATCTGTATGTCGTCAAGTGATTTTCAAATTTAAATAGTATCCTTTCATTCTCCTATAAATAGGATGCTTAGTTAGAATTGAAAATCACACCAGAATCAGAGAATTCTTCTTCTATAATATTTAGCGTATTTCTTTCGAGTTTTAGGAAACTTTGAGCATAGAAAACATTTAAAGTTTTCTTCAAGAATATCCCCGCAATACCAGTTAGAATACTCTTCTTTTTAAGGTAAGTGATGTTATTTTTGTTCAGTATTTATGAAATAATATTTTCTTCCATACTACAGTATTTAAGAAATATTATTTCGTTTCAGATTCCGAATTCTATTCTCATTTTGTTAAAGTTTTGGCTTTTATACTCCATGAAATTAGTAGAATATCCTTGATATTTGCGCTTCATCCAGTATCTTTTCATGGAAATATTATTCTGAGCATTCTTGATAAGTTTTAACTTTTTCATGCCGGGGTACTATTTTCTCAGTTACTTTCACCCGAGGTACTATTCATGACAAAAATAGATTCTTTTCAGTCCAAATCATTTTCATACAATATTATTCTTCAATTTTACTCCACAAAACAGTATCATGTTGACAATTTGGACATTATTGAATTCTGGATAAATTAAATTATAAATCTTTAAAAATTTATCGTTTGCTTTCTTTTAATTGAATTCTTATAACATTGCCATCATCCTCATGCTTATATTATGTTGAAAGTCATCTGTGGCCGTAGTGCATAGATGGACTTGGTATGATTATGACCAGGGATTATTCGGTATAATCATTATCATAATGTTACAAATGATGTGGTAAAAGTCCTCATTGGCCCGTAGTGCATTGATGGACAGTTGATGGCATGATCATGACCATTGATGAATACATGAATATTCTTGGCCCGTAGTGCATGGATAATTTGTGGTCGTGATACTAAAGAATATCCTTGGCCATAGTGCAAGGGTGATTCGATGATGTGGATTATTTATTAAGCCGAGTCTCAGCGATAAAAGTGATGAAAAACCTTTTTAAATCATAGAAGATAGTAGATATCATGCTCTACTTTACTCTTCTAATGGATTGCTTGTTCCGCTGCTGTTAAACTTGATGTTTGTTATATTTTATCAGTTTAACACTGTTGAAGGCTAATGATAAATTATTCTGCATTATTTTAGTCATAATATTTCTTACTGGGCTAGTTGAGCTCACCCTTTTGCTTTCATTGTTCTCTTCAGGAAATGAGAACATAACTGGGACTAATCGGGGAATGGAGTGACGATCCAGATGTTTACATTAGTAGTTCTCACTATTTTTGAAATAGTGTGAAAATAAATGTAATAATATTGAATTTTTAGTTTGTATATTGTCTAGAAGACAATATTTGTTTTAAAACTCTCAGTTTATGTTTTGTCGTATTTTACATTACAGTTGTATTATTAAATTGTATTTGAATTATGTACCATGTATTTGGCGACCCAGGATGAGTGATGTATACATGTTTTGGGGGCGTCAAAGTTAGTATCAAAGCTTAGGGATATTATCCCTAGCTGAGATGTGAGACAAGACCTAGGAGGGGAGAGATGGGAAATTCCTTCGCTAGTATAACCTACCTAAGTTTATTTGGTATTTAAATGGTCGGTCAGAATATATGGATAATATGTGGCATGTCAATTAACCCTTGTTTTGTGGCAGTGTTTGAAAATGACATTCGAGAATGTTGACATAGCAATGGAGCACAGGAGAGCACATGAGACCATTGAGTCACCACAGATCAACACCCAGGATAATGTGCATCTGTAAGGCAATAATCCTTAGGTGAACAACAACACCGACCAAATGACGAACGTTGGAATGTTTAGGATCTTTCTATAATTTGTACAACATCAGGCAAGAGAGACTCATGCCCAAAATACAATTGGAAACACTGGCAACTCTCGGACGGTCACCGCTAATCAGTTCAAAGAGCTGGGACCACCGGAGTTTATTGGAGAACCAAAACTACTTAAGGCGGAGACGTGGATAAAACAGATCACTGGGATGCTCCGAAGAAGCAAAAGGTTACCTTTGCCACCTTTATGTTACGAGGAGATACAGAGTACTAGTGGGAATCGGTAGAGCGTACTCAACCTACCGCACTGAAGATGTCTTGGGAGAAGTTCCAAGAACTATTCAACGACAAGTACTTTCATGAAAGTATTCGTCACATGAATGAGGTAGAGTTCATCAAGCTAGAGTAGAACAATATAACCGTGTCGCAGTACGAATCTAAGTTTGCTGAGTTGTCCCGGTTTACATCCCACTTGGTTGATAATGAGGAGAGAATGACGCGGATGTTTCTAAGAGGTTTGAAATCCGAGATATGTCAATATCTAATTTCTCACAAACTGTATTTTTATTCAGATGTTGTAAATAGGGCTTAGTTATTGGAGCGCGATAACGAGTCAACCCAGCCAAGAGAAAGCAGTCGGCAAAGTGATAATACCAGTGGTAGCAGTCATCGAAGCGGTGACAACAAACGTGGAGGGAATCAACATGCCAGAAATGGTAACCACTTCGATGGTAATCATGGCCAAGACAAAAAAAGTGGACATTTCAAGAAGAGGAGATTTAACAATGATGAAAAGACGTCAACACCATCACCCGTTGTAAAGGAAGAAGAGCGACCACCTATCATATGCTTCAAATTTGCAGGGGAGGGACACATTAGTCCAAACTGTGCGCAGCAGTCCAAAACATGTTACAATTATGGAAGAGAAGGTCATCTAGCTAGATTTTGTCGTACAAGGAAGCCAAGTCCAGGTGGAACGGTGACACCAAATGCCGTCCCAGATAAGTCAAAACCAATAGTTCAAGGGAGAGCGTTTGTTGTGACCTCCCAGAAAGCAAGAAACCCGAACGAGGTCATCACGGGTAAGCTTATCATAAAATCTAGCGAAGTATATACCTTATTTGATGCCGGTTCTACCCATTCTTTTATTTCTTCTACTTTCGCTCAACATTTAAATTTAACTCCGGAGAAATTAAACTTTGACTTATCTGTTGAAACTCCGTTGCGAGAAACCTTCATTACATCCACTGTTTATAAGTTTTGTTTGGTTCAAATCGGTACCCTCACATTACCTATCGATCTTTTTTCATTGAAAATACTTGCATTTGACGTAATTCTAGGGATTGTTTGGTTAACTACTCATCATGTAAAAATTAATTATTTTCGTAAGGTTGTTAGCTTTCATATTCCTAACCAACCTATTATGCGAATTCAAGCAACCAAACCATTAAAATCAATCACTGTCATTTCAAGCCATAAAGCTATTCGTTTATTAAAAAACGGATGTCAAGCTTTCTTAGCTCATGTCACAGATTTAAATAAAAATACGTCAGTTCTGAATGATATTTCTATTGTTAATAAATTTTCTGACGTATTCACAAGAATTTCTGGCCCGCTTCAGGCGTGAAATTGAATTTTGTATCGACCTTGAACCCGGTACAAAATCCATTTCCAAAGCCCCATACCGAATGGATCATATTAAACTTCAGGAGTTAAAAACCCACCTGCAGGAATTGTTAGACATCGGTTTCATTCATCCTAGTACGTCCCCTTGGGGTGCTCCTGTTCTATTCGTGAAGAAGAAAGATGGGAATATACGACTTTGTATTGATTATCGGGAGTTAAACCATGTCACTATCAAAAATAGATACCCGTTGCCTCACATTGATGACCTGTGTTACCAGTTTCAAGGTGCCAAATTCTTTTCAAAGATTGATCTATGTTCTGGATATCACCAATTGAAGATTAAAACCGATGACATTCCAAATACGGCTTTCAGAATTCGGTATGGGCATTACGAATTCCTAGTCATGTCTTTTGGATTGACTAATGTTCCTGTGGCCTTCATAGATATGATGATCTGAGTATTCAAGGAATATTTGGATCATTTCATGGTTGTCTTTATTGATGACATCCTCATTTACTCCAAAAGCCATGAAGATCATGAGCGACACTTGAGGCTGATACTTCAAAAGCTTCGTGAAAACAAGCTTTATGCCAAGTTGAAGAAATACGAGTTCTGGCTTGAGGAAGTGGCATTCCTTGGGTACGTGATATCAAATCACGGAATATCTGTTGAGCCAGCGAAGATTGAAGCAATTCAAAGCTGGGAACAACCCAAGTCAATGACCGAAGTACGTAGCTTTCTGGGCTTGGCTGGTTATTATCAGAGATTCGTGGAAGGATTTTCTAAAATCGCTACTCCATTAACTCAGCTAACTCAGAAATATACAAAATTCGGTTGGAGCGAGGAATGTGATAAGAGTTTTCAAGAACTCAAGAGGAGACTCATTTCCGCATCTATCCTGACAATACCATCTGGCTCGGAGGGATTTTTCATCTACAGTGATGCTTCAGGCAAAGGGTTAGGATGTGTTCTCATGCAACATGGGAAAGTCATACCCTATGCCTCTCGTCAACTCAAAGAATATGAGAGAAATTATCCTAATCATGATCTAGAGTTGGCAGTTGTTGTCTTCGCACTTAAAATTTGGAGGCATTACCTGTATGGGGAGAAAGTGGAGATCTATACGGATCATAAAAGCCTCAAATATTTCTTCACCCAAAAGGAACTCAACATGCGGCAACGACATTGGCTTGAACTGTTGAAAGATTATGATCATACCATTCAATACCATCCTGGAAAAGCGAACGTGGTAGCTGACGCATTGAGTAGAATATCATATGCAGGTATGAGTGTGTTATTTTCAACACAAAGGCCCATTTTGTATGACTTGTAAAGGATGGAGATAGAGTTAAAAACTCCAGGGACCCACGTGATGATAGCAAGTATACGAGTTGAACTGACTTTAATCGATAAAGTTAAAGTTGCTCAAGATAAAGACCTGGAGCTAATGCGTATGAAGAAGAAAGTGCAAGAAGGTGATATCCCTGAAGCAAGAATCGATGAAGAAGGAATACTTAGAGTCAACTCCAGACTTTGTGTTCTTAACGACCTTGATTTATAGTATAAAATCATGATGGAGGCGCACAATACACCGTTTGCAATCCATCTTGGGAGTACCAAAATGTATTGTGATCTTCGACATACATTTTGGTGGAGCAATATGAAGAGAGAGATCGCGGAGTTTATCTCAAGGTGTCTAACTTATCAACGTGTCAAGACGGAGCATCAAGTGCCAAAAGGTCCACTGCAACCACTTGAAATTCCAGAATGGAAGTGGGAGTACATTACCATGGATTTCGTTACTGGTCTTCCCAAGGTTTCTCAAGGCATAGATGCAATTTGGGTCATTGTTGATTGATTGACCAAATCTGCTCATTTCTTACCTATACGAGAAACTTATACACTTCAATGTCTTACTCGTATGTACATAAATGAGATTGTAAGACTGCATGGTATGCTAGTATCCATAGTTTCTGATCGAGACCCAAGATTCACTTCACTATTTTGGGTTAGTTTGCAAAAAGCTATGGGCACGGATTTACGATTTAGTTCGGCATATCATCCTCAAACGGATGGACAGTCACAAAGGACTATTCAAACTCTTGAAGATCTATTAAGACTCTGTGTCCTTGACTTCAAGGGAAGTTGGGACAAGTTCTTTCTATTAGTGGAATTCTCCTACAACAACAGTTATCAAACAAGTATTGGCATGGCTCCATTTGAGGCATTGTATGGAAGAAAGTGTCGTTCTGTAGTATGCTGGGACGAGGTGGGTGAAACAACTTTGTTGGGACCGGAATTGGTACGTATGACTATGGAAAAGATTCAAATGATCTGGCAACGTATTAAGACCTCACAATATCGACAAAAGAGTTATGCCGATCTTCATCGAAAAGATGTGAAATTCAATGTTGGAGAGCATGTGTTGTTACGTGTGGCACCATGGAAAGGAGTTACGAGATTTGGAAAGAGAGAAAAGCTCAATCCTCGATTCATTGGCCCATTTGAAATCCTAGACCGAGTACAAACTGTAGCCTATAGACTCGATTTACCGCCAAGTTGTCTCGTGTTCATAACGTTTTTCACATATCCATGTTACGTAAATATGTGGAAGACCCAAACCACATTATTGAGTTAGAACCGAACGAAATAGCGGAAGATTTAACGTATGAAGAGGTACCTATTAAAATCTTGGATAAGAATGAACATATTTTACGCTTCTTGGATAAGAAGGAACATATTTTACGCTCCAAGGTTATACCTCAAGTCAAAGTTTTATAGAGAGACCACGATGTTGAGGAAATGACCTGGGAGTTAGAATCTTAAATGAGATCAAGGTATCCTCACCTCTTCGTCATACCAGGTATGTACCCTAATTTCGAGGGCGAAATTTCATAAGAAGGGGGGTTGTAAGACCCCAACTTTTATGAATAAAGATGAATTTTCTATAAATATCATTTTTGAATATTAAGGAGTTAATTTGATATAATGTTATAGTTGTGGGTACTATTTATAAATTTTGCAAAGTACGCAAGTTGTTATATTATATTCGATTGGTGGGGACTATTCATTTTAACGGGGGAATATTCGTGACGACGACACAATCATTAGTGGACCCTACAATGTAATTATTGCCGGAATGAGAAAGCAGCGTAAATATCTTTTATAAAATAACGGCGGATGTTTTACCGTTAACTGTTGAAATACCCGGTGTAAAAAGTACAGTAATACGCGTGGTTTTATAGTAGCACACAATTTTGATTATTGATGCTTAGGTGAGATGTCACTTAGTTTTACTCAATTATTGCTATAGTAATTGCTGCATAGTATCTCACGTTATTTGATTCAATTATTTTTAATATTTTATATATTATTAAATCAATAATTGAGATGACAAGTTATTCTAATTATAATATGCATAATTAACAATGTCTAGAAAGTTCTGTCGAGGAAAGGGAATTGGTCACCTAATTGCGCGCCAATAGGGAGAAATCCTTATTAGAAAGCCCCCTCTTTCCTGGGAACGATCTGGTTGTTAATATTGTGAGTTATATATATATATATATATTGAAATGAATCACGGGTTGGGGGGGGGGGAGGGGAGATTTTGGATGCCTGGAAAGACAGGGAAAATATATTATATGTATATATATATTATTAGTTTTGTTTTTTATGAAAAATAGAATATATTATATTTTATTATGCATAGTGTTTGCATAGTGCCTGCATAGTGTTTGCATAGTAAAGTCAGAAAATTATTTCGGCCGAATTTTTCTGCGTACCACTGTGCGTCCATGATTTTCAAATTTAAATAGTATCCTTCCATTCTCCTATAAATAGGATGCTTAGTTAAAATTGAAAATCACACTAGAATCAGAGAATTCTTCTTTTATAATATTGAGCGTATTTCTTTCGAGTATTAGGAAACTTTGAGCGTAGAAAACAGTTAAAGTTTTCTTCAAGAATATCCCCGCTATACCAGTTGGAATACTCTTCTTTTCAAGGTAAGGGATGTTATTTTTGTTCAATATTCATATGAAATAATATTTTCTTCCATACTCTGTAGTATTTAAGTAATATTATTTCGTTTTAGATTCTGAATGCTATACTTATTTTATTAAAGTTTTGGCTTCTATACTCCATAAAATTAGTAGAATATCCTTGATATTTGCGCTTTATCCAGTATCTTTTCATGGAAATATTATTATGAGCATTCTTGATAAGTTTTAACTTTTTCATGCCGGTGTATTATTCACGGGGTTACTATTCCTGAAGTTACTATTCACTTAGTTACTATTCACCTGATGTACTATTCATGATAAAAATTGATTTCTTTTCGGTCTAAATCATTTTTGATACAATATTATTTTTGAATTTTACTCCACAAAGCAGTATCATATTGACAATTTGGACATTATTGAATTCTGGATAAATTAAATTATAAATCTTTAAAAATTTATCCTTTGCTTTCTTTTAATTGAATTCTTATAGCATTGTCATCATCCTCATGCTTATATTATGTTGAAAGTCATCTGTGGCCGTTGTAAGACCCCAACTTTTTATAAATAAAATCAAATTTTATCTAATTATTATTGTGAATAATAATGTATTAATTTGGTATAATGCTTTGGTTATGGGTGAAATGTGCAAATTTTGCAAAATAAGCAAGTGGTTATAAAATATTCATTGTTGTCGGTGAATATTCATTTGGTCGTGGAATATTCCTGTTGTCGGGGAATATTTGTACGATGGCGCAGCCATTTGTGGGCCCTATAACGGATAACTGTCGGATGAAGAAAATGACAACTTTGAGTTTTTATAAATAACGGCGTAATTGTTACCGTTAACACTGTTGGATTACCTGGAGCTTAAAATACAGTAATACGCGTTGTTGCACAGTAGCACACGGTATTGCACAATATTTTGAATTATTGATTCTTACGCAAGAAGGCACTACTCAATAATTGTTACAGTAATTACTGTTCAATATTTTATTTTATTGATTCAATAGTTGCTACGTTGATATTTATATTATTGTTATTTCAATAATTGTCACTGCACAATATCTCTATTATCAGATCAATAATTCATATTATTTGAATTGTATTGTTAGATAGCATTATTGGCAATGTCTAAGGAAATTTTGTCTAGGAAAGGGGTTTGGTCACCTAATTGCGCGCCAATAAGGAGAAATCTTTATCGGAAAGCCCCCTCTTTCATGGGAATGACCTGGTTGTCATTATTGTGATTATGTAATATTATTTATGAATAATTAATTATTGATTTATATGATAAGAAAATATTTATTTTATGTGGATATAAATGATGGATATATTTATTGTGGTTATAAATGAAGGAATTAATGCTGAGGTGTTTTATCAGTATTTTGTCAGAATGGAGGTTTTGAAAATCGTCCGTATGTGGATTTCGATCATTTTTCGTTTGGAATTTGAAAAAACTTAAACTTACAAAGTTGTAGAGAATTTAATTTCCTATGCAATGGACATGAGATTCAAATTTTTCTGATAAAAAGACTATTTATTATGAATTATTGAAGTTTCGGAAATAAATGTTTTTATTAAAAATATGGTGGGTCCCACTTTTGGTTGGTGAAAAATGAAATGTGCTAGAATTTATTTTCAAAAGTGGTGGGCTTGAATAGTAAAGCGAGAGTAAAGCCATCAGTAGCGAGTTATCTGCTTATGGCGTTTCTAAGTATTTTTTCTATAAATAGGGTGCTTTGTTAGAATTAAAAATCACACCAGAAACAAGTTTTCTCTCATTCTCTCTCTATATTATCGAGCACATTTTGTGAGTATTTAGATACTTTGTGAGTTTCTATTCATCAGTACAAATTTCCTTCAGCCTTATACATGATATTTCAGCCGGAAGTACTATTCTTTTGAGGTAAGGGATGTTATTTTCTTCTAAATGATGTTATTCTTTCAATATCATTATACCGAAATATTGGTATGGATTTTATTGTGGAATTTCTACATTTTTGTGTCGGGGTTACTATTCACGTATGCGGCACTATTCACGTATACGACACTATTCACAAATACAACACTATTCATCGAAAAATGAAATTTTCTCCTTTTTGTCCAAGATGTCTATTATGGTTGCTATCTTTGATTGTATCCATGTTTTGATCTTTATTTTTGAATTCTGCTTCACAATTGATTATTATGGAGTATTTTTGAACTTGGATAAACTAAAGTACGAATCCCTAATCTTTGATTTTTTATCTCACTAGATTCATTTTCTTTAATATATTTTTCATCATCCTCAGTCCTAAATGATGATATTACTGAATATCTTTGGCCTGTAGTACAAAGATGAATGATTACTTAATGAATATGTTTGGCCCATAGTGCAAAGATGAACAGGTGTTGAGATGAACATGACTAAATAGTGATACAAATGAATATCTTTGGCCTATAGTGCAAAGATGAATATTTAATTCAAGATATATATTGATTGATGTTACAGGGATGAAATATTGATGATGGACTTTTAAATATTAGAAGATAGTAGAATTCTTTCTCTACTTGACTCTTCTAATGGATTGTTATTTCCGCTGCAGTTGTTGATCTAAAACTTGTTGTCTATTATATTTTATCAGATTTTTCCCTGTTGAAGACTAATGATAAATTATTGTATATTATCTTAGTCATAATATTCTTTACTAGGCTAGTTGAGCTCACCCTTTTCCTTTTTGTTCCATTTTTCTTCTCAGGAGGTGAGAACATAGCAGGAACTAGCCGGGGTTTGGAGTGATGGTTCAGGATAGTTTTCTTAGTAGTCCTCACTATTTTGTAAAATAGTGTATCAGTAATTGTAATGAGGACTCCTTTTGAGTTTGTATACTGTCTATTAGATAATATTTGTATTCAAACTAACAGTATATGTGTTGTCGTATTTTGTACAACAATTGTATTACTGAAGTTGTATTTATTTCTGTACCATGTATTTGGTGACTCAGAATAGGTGATGTATACCTATTTTGGGGGCTTCACAGTTGGTATCGGAGCTTAGGGATATGATCCCTGGCTGAGATGTGAGACAAGAACTAGGAGGAGAGAGACGGGGAATTCCTTCGCTAGTATGACCTGACTAAGTTTATTTGGTATTTATTTGGTCGGTCAGAGTATAGGGATAATATGTGACTTGTCAATTAACCCTTGTTTTGTGGCAGTATTTGAGAATGGCACCTGAAAATATTAACAATGGAGTGAATCAGACCGTGGAGACACCTTTAATCACCTCCCAAGGGAACGTGCAACAGGAAGGAAATATTCCTCCTGTAAACAACACTACCGAATAAATGATGAATGATGGGATGTTTAGAAGCTTTTTGCAGTTCATGCAAAATCAGACGAGGGAGACAGCTCGTGTACAAAATACGGGTGAAAATGATAGCAATGCGCGGCTTGTCACAGCTGAGCAGTTCAAGGAGTTGGGACCACAAAAATTTGCGGGAAAGCCAGATCCGATTAAGGAGGAAACGTGGGTCAAGCAAATTACCAAGATAATTGATGTCTTGGGATGCACGGAGGAACAGAAGGTTTCATTTTCCAGCTTTATGTTCTGTGGTAAGGCAGACTACTGGTGGGAGTCTGTGAAGCGTACCCAGCCTGCCGCACTCAACATGTCTTGGGAAACATTTCAGAAACTGTTTAATGACAAGTACTTTCTTGAAAGTATTCGTCATATGAAGGAGGTAGAGTTTATTAGATTGTAACAAAATAACATGACGGTGTCCCAGTATGAGGCGAAGTTCACGGAATTATCCAGGTTTGCACCTCATTTGGTAGAGAATGAGGAACGACTGACGCAGGTGTTCCTGAGAGGTCTAAAACCCAAGATTCAGCAATATCTTATCTCTCACAAATTTTCTTTATACTCAGATGTTGTCAACAGGGGTCAATTATTAGAGCGAGATAATGAGTATGCTCAATCGAGGGACCACAATCACGGTCATACCAGTGACAACAGTCATCGGAGCGATGATAACCAGCGGGGAGGAAAGAATACAGACAAAAGCGGTAACCACTCGGATGGTAATCGTGGACATGATAATAGAAGAGGTGAGTCAAGTGGAAATTTCAGAAAGAGGAGATTGAACAATGACGGAAAGACATCAGCACCAACACCAATAACAAATTCTAGGGGAGGAGAACGACCGCCAGTTAGATGCTACAGATGCGGAGAGGAGGGACACAAAAGTCCAAATTGTTCACAGCCTTCCTAGGTGTGTTTCAATTGTGGAAAAGACGGTCATATAGCCCAGTTTTGTCCGGTAGTGAAGTCAAGTCCAGCTGGGACAACGACATCAAAGGCGACTACGGACAAAACAAAGTCGGTGGTTCAAGAGAGGGCGTTTGTCGTGACTAGCCAAAACGCGAGAAACCCGAACGAGGTGATCACGGGTAAGCTAATCATAAACTCTTGCGAAGTTTATACCTTATTAAATACCGGTTCTACCCATTCTTTTATCTCTTTTGCTTGTGCTCAACGTTTGAACTTGACTCCAGAGAAATTAGACCTTGACTTATCTGTTGAGACTCCGTTAGGAGAAACTTTCATTACATCTACTGTTTATAAATTTTGCTTGATTCAAGTTGGAACCATAACATTACCTGCCGATCTTATTTCGTTGAAAATACTTGCATTTGATGTGATTTTAGGGATTGATTGGTTAACCACTAATCATGCTAAAATTGATTGTTTTCGCAAGGTTGTACGTTTTCATATTCCTAACCAACCTATTATGCAAATTCAAACAACAAAACCACTAAAGTCAATCACTGTCATATCAAGACATAAAGCTATTCGTTTATTAAAAAATGGATGTCAAGCTTTCTTAGCCCATGTCATGGACTTGAACAAAAACACGTCAGGTTTGAATAATATTTCTATTGTTAGTGAATTTCCTGACGTATTTCCTGAAGAACTTCCCGGTCTACCCCCAAAACGTGAAGTTGAATTCTTTATGACCTTGAACCTGGTACAAAGCCCATTTCTAAAACCCCATATCGAATGGCTCCTATTGAACTTCAGGAGTTAAAGGTCCAACTACAGGAGTTGTTGGACATCAGTTTCATTCGTCCTAGTAAATCTCCTTGGGGTGCTCCTGTGTTATTCGTAAAGAAGAAAGATGGGAGTATGCGACTTTGTATTGACTACCGAGAATTGAACCATGTCACCATCAAGAATAGGTATCCGCTACCTCGCATTGATGACTTATTTAACAAGTTGCAAGGAGCACAATTCTTTTCAAAGATCGATCTTCGTTATGGATATCATCAGCTGAAGATTAAAACTGAGGATATTCCAAAGACTACCTTCAGAACTCGGTATGGACATTATGAATTCTTAGTCATGTCTTTTGGATTGACTAATGCTCCTGCTACTTTTATGGATATGATGAACCATGTGTTCAAAGAATATTTGGATCAGTTCGTTGTTGTCTTTATTGATGACATCGTCATCTATTCCAAAAGCCGTGAAGATCATGAGCACCATTTGAAGCTGGAACTGCAAAGGCTTCGCGATAACAAGTTATATGCCAAGCTGAAGAAATGCAAGTTTTGGCTTGAGGAAGTAGCATTCCTTGGGCACGTGGTGTCAAAATATGGAGTATTTGTCGACCCGGTGAAGATTGAAGCAATACAAAGTTGGAAGCAACCAAAGTCGGTGACCGAAGTACGTAGCTTTCTGGGCTTAGCTGGTTATTATCAGAGATTTGTGGAAGGATTTTCTAGAATCGCTACTCTGTTAACTAAGCTGACTCGGAAAGATACAAAATTTAGTTGGAGCGAGGATTGTGAGAAGAGTTTTCAAGAACTCAAGAGGAGACTAGTTTCGGCACCTGTTCTGACAATACTATCTGGTTCGGATGGATTTGTTATCTACAGCGATGCTTCAGGCAAAGGGTTAGGATGTGTTCTCATGCAACATAGGAAAGTCATAGCCTATGCCTCGCGACACCTCAAAGAATATGAGAGGAATTGTCCTACTCAAGATTTAGAGTTGGCAATAGTTGTTTTTGCGTTGAAGATCTGGAGACACTACCTATATGGGGGAGAAAGTGGAGATCTATACAGATCATAAAAGCCTCAAATATTTCTTTACCCAAAAGGAACTCAACATGCGGCAATGACGTTGGCTCGAGCTGTTGAAAGATTATGATCATACCATCCTATATCATCCTAGAAAAGCAAACGTAGTAGCTGACGCATTGAGTAGAAGATCATATGCGGGTACGAGTGCAATGTTGTTAACATAAAGGCCCGTTTTGTATGACTTGCAAAGGATGAAGATAGAGGTAAAGGCTCCAAGTACCCACGTGATGATATCAAGCATACGAGTAAAACTGACTTTAATCGATAAAGTTAAAGCTGCTCAAGCTATGGACCTAGAACTAATGCGTATGAAGAAGAAAGTGCAAGAAGGTGTTATTCCAGAAGCAAGAATCGATGAAGAAGGAATACTTTGAGTCAACTCCAGACTTTGTGTTCCTAATAATTCTGACTTGAAGCATAGAATTATAATGGAGACACACAACACACCATTTGTAATCCATCCTGGGAGTACCAAAATGTATCATGATCTTCGACATACATTTTGGTGGAGTAATATAAAGAGAGAGATCGCGGAGTTTATCTCGAGGTGTTTAACTTGTGAATGTTTAAAAGCGGAGCATCAAGTGCTAAAGGGTCCATTGCAACTACTTGAGATTCTGAAATGGAAGTGGGAACACATTATTATGGATTTTGTTATGGGTCTTCCCAAGGTTTCTCAAGGCATAGATGCGATTTGGGTCATTGTTGATAGATTAACCAAGTCTGCTCATGTTTTGCCTATACGGGAGACTTATTCCCTTGAACATCTTGCTAGTATGTAGGTAAATGAGATTATGAGATTGCATGGCATACCAGTATCCATAATTTCAGATCATGACCCAAGATTCACTTCACGCTTTTGGGTTAGCTTGCAGAAAGCAGTGGGAACGGATTTACGATTCAGTTCGACATACCATCCTCAAACGAACGGACAATCAGAGAGGACTATTCAAACTCTTGAAGATTTATTAAGACTCTGTGTCCTAGATTTCAAATGGAGTTGGTATAAGTACCTACCATTGGTGGAATTCTCCTACAACAACAGTTATCAGGCAAGTATAGGTATGGCCCCATTTTGAATTATTGTATGGACAAAAGTGTCGCTCTACAGTATGCTGGGATGAGGTGGGAGAAGTAACGTTGTTGGGACCAGAGTTGGTACGAATGACTCCATAGAAGATCCAAACGATTCGACAATGTATACAAACGGCACAGGATTGACAAAAGAGTTATGCGGATCTTCATCGAAAGGACGTGGAATTTAATATTGGAGATCATGTATTGTTACGTATTGTTCCATAGAAGGGAGTTACAAGATTTGGAAAAAGAGGAAAGCTCAATCCAAGAGTTGTTAGTCCATTTGAGATTCTTGACCGAATAAGAAATGTGGCCTATAGACTCGCATTACCTCCAAGCATGTCTTGTGTTCATAATGTTTTTCACATATCTATGCTTCGTAAATATGTGAAAGACCCGAACCACATTATTGAGTTAGAACTAGACGAGATAGCTGAAGATTTAACGTACGAGGAGGTATCTGTTAAGATCTTGGATAGGAAAGAGCATGTCCTACGCACCAAGGTTTTTATCACAAGTTAAGGTTTTGTGGAGAAACCATGCTATTGAAGAAATGACCTGGGAGTTGGAATCAGAAATGAAAGCAAGGTATCCTCACCTTTTCGAAACACCAGGTACGTACGTCAATTTTGAAGACGAAATTTCATAAGGAGGGGAGGTTGTAAGACCCCAACTTTTTATAAATAAAATCGAATTTTCTCTAATTATTATTGTGAATAATAAGGTGTTAATTTGATATAATGCTTTGGTTATGGGTGAAATGTGCAAATTTTGCAAAATAAGCAAGTGGTTATAAAATATTCATTGTTGTCGGGGAATATTCATTTGGTCGTGGAATATTCATGTTGTCGGGGAATATTCGTACGATGGCGCAACCATTTGTGGGCCCCATAACGGATAACTTTTGGATGAAGAAAATGACAAGTTTGAGTTTTTATAAATAACGACGTAATTGTTACCGTTAACACTATTGGATTACCTGGTGGTTAAAATACGATGTCTGGCGTGGTTGCATAAAGTAGCACACCGGTATTGCACAATATTTTGAATTATTGATTCTTACGTGAAGGCACTACTCAATAATTGTTACAGTAATTACTGTTCAATATTTTATTTTATTGATTCGATAGTTGCTACGTTGATATTTTATATTATTGTTATTTTAATAATTGTCACTGCACAATATCTCTATTATCAGATCAATAATTCATATTATTTGAATAATATTGTTAGATAGCATTATTGGCAATGTCTAAGGAAGTTCTGTCTATGAAAGGGGTTTGGTCACCTAATTGCACGCCAATAAGGAGAAATCTTCATCGAAAAGTCCCCCTCTTTCCTGGGAACGACCTGGTTGTCATTATTGTGATTCTGTAATATTATTTATGAATAATTAATTATTAATTTATATGATAAGAAAATATTTATTTTATGTGGATATAAATGATGGATATATTTATTGTGGTAATAAATGAAGGAATTAATATTGAGGTGTTTTATCAGTATTTTGTCGAAATGGAGGTTTTGAAAATCATCCGTATGTGGATTTCGGTCATTTTTCGTTTGGAATTTGGAAAAACTTAAACTTACAAAGTTGTAGAGAATTTAATTTCCTATGGAATGGACATGAGATTCAAAATTTTCTGATAAAAGGGCTATTTATTATGAATTATTGATGTTTCAGAAATAAATGTTTTTTATTAAAAATATGGTGGGCCCCACTTTTGGTTGGTGAGAAATAAAATGTGCTGGAATTTATTTTCAAAAGTGGTGGGCTTGAATAGTAGCAGGTAAAGCCATCAGGTAGCATGTTAGTCTGCTATGACGTTCTAAGCATTTTCTTATGAATAGGGTGCTTAGTTAGAATTGAAAATCACACCAGAAATAAGTTTTATCTCTTTCTCTCTCTAAATTATCGAGCGTATTTTGTGAGTATTTAGATACTTTGTGAGTTGCTATTCATCAGTGCAAGTTTCCTTCAGCCTTATACCTGATATTTCAGCCGGAAATACTGTTCTTTTGAGGTAAGAGATGTTATTTACTTCCTAATGATGTTATTCTTTCAATATCATTATACCAAAATATTGGTATGGATTTTATTGTGGAAATTCTACCTTTTTGTGTCGGGGTTACTATTCACGTATACGACAATATTCACGTATACGACACTATTAATCGAAAAATGAAATTTTCTCCTTTTTGTCCAACATGTCTATTATGGTTACTATCTTTGATTGTATCGATGTTTTGATCTTTATTTTTGAATTCTGCTTCACAATTGGTTATTATGGAGTATTTTTGAACTTGGATAAACTAAAGTAGGAATCCCTAATCTTTGATCTTTTATCTCACTAGATTCGTTTTCTTTAAGATATTTTTCATTATCCTCAGTCCTAAAAGATGATATTACTGAATATTTTTGGCCTGTAGTGCAAAGATGAATGATTACTTAATGAATATCTTTAGCCCGTAGTGCAAAGATGAACAGGTATTGAGATGAACATGACCAACTGGTGACACTGTGATGACCCGAAAATTCGGATTGTCCAGAATTTAGGTTTAAAGAATTAGTTATTAATAAAACTAATTTTTATTAATACTATTCTGTGATATGTGTTTATTAATCGTTCTAGAACCTAGGATGATTATAAGTCGGGAGTATTCTGGCAACGAGCTAGATTGAACGAATAAGAATTTTCAAGACGAAAATAAAACTTTTTCAGGAACAAAAATATTTTCGGGGAAAATGACGAAATAGGCATTATTCATCCGTTTTTGCTCGGAGATTTATTTTGAATTTCTGAAAAACGCATAATGATAGAATTTTGAGACGTGATGGAATATTCAATAATATTTCAGTTATGGCAAAAATGAAGTATTCGTCTGCGGACTTAAAACCTACGGGTTAGGAAAAGTGAGTTTCGAGAATTTAATGATTTTGTATAATAATTTGGGTTATTATGCGTAAGAAATACGAGTGTAATACTAGTTATTATACGAGTATAGTATGAAGATTATTACGACGTATAATACAAATATCGTACGAACTATATATGAAGATAATACAAGAATGAGTGCGTAGAATATGATTAGTCTTAATGGCTAAGTAAAGTATAAGTTAAGTAATGACTAAGTAAACTTAAGGGCTAAGTAAACTTAAGGGCTTAAAAGACTTAATGGCTAAGTTAATGTAGAGGCCAATTTAATTTAGGGCTTAAGCCTTGAATAGTAAGGAGGTTAAGGGGGGCGAAATAACCAAATTGCCCTAGCTTTGGATTTTCTATAAATAAGAAGCCTTATGTTCATTTGATGGGATTTTGAAAATCCTACATCTTAGAGAGAGAGAGAGAGAGAGAGAGCTCGGAGGAAGAGGGAGAAGGAAGAGAATGAGCATGAATGATCGGATCGAAAGTGATCGTGAAATAGAAAAGCTTGTGAATCACCGGCTTTGTCTAGCGAAAGAAAAATAAAGAAGAGAGGTAACCTAAAACCTAGCTTCTAATAGATTTTCTTTAAGTCTTCTATGATAAAACATATCTTAATGAGAATAAGGAGTTAAAGATGTTAGGAATGATTTCATGTGATTGAAATCATGAGAAAACAAAGAAATAAGAATTAGAAAGTTAGTTTATAAATTTCTTAAGAAAGTATAAGATTCGTAATGAATTAGAACGATCCGAGTGGATTATATGAATAAGTGGGTGAAATAAGTAAGGAATGGTGTTCTATAACATCAAAGTCGAATAAAAAGTGAAATCATAATCCAAAATATCAATTAAAATGAAGAGCGAGAGAAGAACGCGAAGAACACGAAGAACGTTGTTAATGGACAAGTTTAAAACCATGATAGGATAATTGTTGTTGATGGACAAGTTTTAAACCATCGCGTATAAGTTATTTTCTTATTGTTTGGTTAGGAACGGTAGAAACTTTCATGAAGAACGGATTAAAACTTAGCTATAACGAAGTTATGGCAAAAATTTCATAAAAGACGAATAAGAATTATAAAGTTAGTAAATGAACCCGAACATGTAGGGTTTCATAAGGAAGTAAGAGAACATAGAAAATGTGAGTCATGGACTCAAGAACGAACGAGTTCCGAGTTCGGATGACCGAATTACGGACGATCGAGCGAAGAATATTAAAAGCGTTAAAATGAACGAAGGGTGAAGATCAAGCCAATCAAATGGCACATTAATGGATTTAGAACTAAGTTCTATCCTAGGGGTATTGAAGTACGTAAGATAAGGAAGATAATGGCTTTGGAACGACCTCATTACGAGTTATAACGAAGAAGTTATGAGATCGGGAAGTAAGCGTCTCAAACTTGGTTCAAGACTTAGAGAAATTTTTTAGGTTTTGTGCTTTCGGTAACAGTAGTGCCGGTGAGCCTTGGGAGGCGGAA
Source organism: Panax ginseng (assembly GCA_020205605.1). NCBI lineage: Eukaryota > Viridiplantae > Streptophyta > Magnoliopsida > Apiales > Araliaceae > Panax > Panax ginseng. Next base: position 53,982,472 of record CM035146.1, on the reverse strand, counting down.
TCAGTAGTGCGATCTCGACCATCGACTCTTGGCGAAGTGCCCTAGTAGTACGAGAGATAATGAAGGGTTTGAGTGCTTGATGTTGCGGACCGAGGAAAAGAGAGTGACGTGGGCTTACGCCACAACGCAAGAGGGAGGAAGGGAACCGGCGCTGCAGCGCTTGTGCAGGGCAAGGCCCAGTTAGGAGAGTTTAACTGCTCAACTATTGGGGGAAGTGTACGGATAGATAATGAACATGTAGTTCACATAATATAACACTTAATCAAGTAATTTAAACCTTTAGTACATGTTGAATGAAATGATCAAAAGAGATTAAACGATCAAGAAGGTAATGAATAATAAAAGTATTAATAAGATATAAATTATCAAGAAAGCCGTAATAAACGGTAATAAGATTAATGAAAGCCAAATGTGAGTCGATAAGGAATGAATCCTGAGATATGGCATTTAGTTGCCAGAAAGCCATAAAGAATAAGAAATTGACTTAACGAACGCTATAGTTAATGGTTTAGATAAGTTAAGATGAGCTAGGTTGTGGTACAATCGTAACCTTTGATGGTTGACATATGGGAGCTGGGCTAAATAATTCCTTCAGAGAGCGAAGGTATATACGAAACTGGAAACCGATCTAACTCACTGTGATGGCAGTGTAGATGAGACAGGAACTTGTTTGTTGGTTGATTGTGGGAAACCACTAAGAGTACCATATGGACTACTAGTAGAGACGCGATGTGTGATGAGTCCTAGAGAAGTTAAAAGAAGAAGATGAGAATATAAATCATCTAAGATGATGAACGTTTGAGTAAGACATCTCGGTATGTCATGAAGCTGTAAACTGGTTAAGGAAGTTAGTCGCATAAACTTATATTGCAAGAACGCGAACCCTAAGAAGTAAAGTTAAGTAAACAGATGCGTAAGTCAAATATATGACTAATTGGTGTTTATATTTTCTTCTTATGTGTTATATAGGAATTAGAATGAGCAGTTCAGCGTAAACTGTAGCTATGCGTAAGGAAAGTTTCCAAACTTCATTCATATTCTAAATGAATGCTAGTTTCTTAAACTTCTCAGATGTTAAACTTGAGAAGTCTTTTCTATGTGCATATGTACGATGTATATACAAGGTGGTAGTATGTATGAGGCCTTGTGCCACAATTTGAACACTTCGGTGTTTCTATGACATGAACTGTTCTGTGATTGAGTTGTTCAATACAAGTATGTTATGTTTATACATGAACCGTTATTGTTAAGTCTATGCTAATAATTCTAGTCAGACAGGATGTGTATGAAAAAGGTAGAGGAATGAAAGTGTTTCAAAGTGAAAGTGACTGATGTTTTAAGATGATAGGAATCGAGACTATTCCTATTATTCAAGCTGCTTCATAACCTTTGTTCGGTTATCAAAGTTCTAAAGAAATGTTTAAACTCTTGAAGTTGTTTGTTCAATTATTATGACTTGCTGGGCAATTAAATGCTCACACTTGCTTTAAATGAAAAACCTTTTCAGTGAACAATGCTAGAAGAACTTAAGGATCCCGTAAAGGTCAAGCTGACGGTATCAAGATGAAGTGTCCTTAAAATGTGAATGAGCGAGAAGATCAAGTGAAGACTTGTAATATAGAAAGATGAAATTAAACTATAGACTAGTTTAAAGAACTGTATGTATCCTTGGTGGTGGATAAAAGTCACTCTTGTAAGATGAAATGAATAATGTATTTATAATTATTTGTAATGAAAAAGGTTATAAGGTTTCTAGAACCTGGGATTTGAGAGTGTATGTTGTTATATTTCAGTATATAATGATGTATGTTGGATGAATGATGTACTCGTGACGTACGAAATCTGGGTGTGAAGATAGACCAGATTTCGGGGCGATACAAGTTGGTATCAGAGCTAATAGGTTAAAAACCTTAGGTATGAGTACCTAAGACTATAATCGTAGAGAGAAGGATAAGAAGATCACCAAGTGATCATAGTGATTCGTAGTAATATATGAGTTGTTAAACGATGAATGATTTATAGGTAATGCTATGAATGAAGGGTACTATGAAGTAGTATGGGAAGAAGAACTTAGATTGAGTTGTGAAGGATAGTATATGAATTAAAGAAAATTCGTATTAAGTAAAGAGAGATTTAGAAGTTATAAAATTTCAATTGAGGACTCATGTGATAGCTGAGTTGTATGAACCTTTGTTATGGGCAGAGGTTTGTTCTTGGTGTAACAACTGCTTAGCTTATTACAGTGATAATCATTGGGATTAGTCACGCTATTAAGATGTATATGACGAGAAGGTGAATCTTTTCTCATTTATATGCTTGATAGGTAGAGAACGATAAGGTAGGTGCGAGTTCTTGAAACTCATACATATGGTAAGTTCGTGATTCATTATAATATGGTATGTTTTCGAACGTCTCAGCGAATGGACGCCTATGGTCTGTCTGGATAGTTCTTAAACTCATATTATTGTGGAAAGTTAATAAACTCATAATGTGTGGAAAGTTGATTGACTGTACTAAGGTATATGAATGTTTAGACTAAAAGTAAGTATTTTTCAGTAGACTTAGCAATTAAGGTGCTAGAGAAGATTAAGTATTATCGCAGTAAGATAATGGAAGAAGATGGAGAATAGGATATTCCAAGTCATCTAACTACGGTAGATTTTGAAGTTTATTGAACTCGTGCTGATATGTAAATTTTGAAAAAGAAATAATTGGTTATACTTTTGGAACCAACATATTTTAAAAGAGCTATTCTTGGTAAGTCTATTCTAATTGCTTCGGCTAAGCCGAAATTGATTTAAAATATCAAAATGAATTTTATATCATCTGTGCATTTGTTGCAAGGATGGTAAAAGGATGGAGTTATTAATGCAATTGAACCTGGTGTTGGATGTGATCTTAGGATCAACAATCCGCTATGGTATGATGTATAATGACGAAGTCACAAACTGACGAAGTCCTCGACGTACTGTGAAAAGTACGGTATCATGACGTCATAAAATGTTTTGATGTATTGCGAAAAGAATTTAAAGAAATAGTTGATATCAATTGAATTGACTAGACGAATGTTTCCAGTTGATATCCAATATTTTTGGTATGGTCTAAGCTAATTGTTTTGGCGAAGACAAATGGTATGTCATGTTATAAGAAAATTGAGCTTTCTTTGAGACCTCGTGCCAAACCAAATTATTTTGGTGCGGAATCTAATGATTAAGTCTGAGGAGAACATGAAAGAGGTAGTTTACTTTCTTTGTGACTGTAAACTGACCGTTAAAGAAGGGCTTGCGACGAAATGTTGTTTAACCTAGTAAGAGTTCATGGTCAATTTGACCCCTCAACAAAAGTATGAAACGTTTTAAAAAGGAAATTTTATATTCCTTGTTATTCCTTCTACTTCATGATTCTTGATAGGTTATGGGGGTTTAGGAATGAGGGAAAGATAAAAACTCTGTCGAAGGGAAGTTGAGAAGAAGGGTAAGCTAAAAATTTTGAGGACGAAATTTTTTGAAGAAGGGGTGAATGTGATGACCCAGGTAAGGGTGTGGGTTTAAGAAATTCTGAGGACATAATTTTTATAAGGAGGGAAGAATGTGACGACCCGAAAATTCGGATTGTCCAGAATTTAGGTTTAAGGAATTAGTTATTAATAAAACTAATTTTTATTAATACTATTATGTGCTATGTGTTTATTAATCGTTCTAGAACCTAGGATGATTATAAGTCAGGAGTATTCTGGCTACGAACTAGATTGGACGAATAAGAATTTTCAAGACGAAAATAAAACTTTTCCGGGAACAAAAATATTTTTGCGGAAAGAGACGAAATAGGCAATATTCATCCGTTTTTGCTCAAAGGTTTATTTTGAATTTCCGAAAAATGCTTAATGATAGAATTTTGAGACGTGATGGAATATTTAATAATATTTTAGTTATGGTAAAAATGAAGTTTTCGCCTGCAGACTTAAAACCTAAGGGTTAGGAAAAGTGAATTCTGAGAATTTAATTATTTCGTATAATAATTAGGGTTATTATGCGTAAGAAATACGAGTGTAATACTAGTTATTATACGAGTATAGTATGAAGATTATTACACGTATAATACGAATATCGTACGAACTATGTACGAAGAGAATACAAGAATGAGATGCGTAGAATACGATTAGTCTTAATGGCTAAGTAAAGTATAAGTTAAGTAATGACTAAGTAAACTTAAGGGCTAAGAAGACTTAATGGCTAAGTTAATGTGGATGCCAAGTTAACTTAGGGCTTAAGCCTTGAATAGTAAGGAGGTTAAGGGGGGCGAAATGACCAAATTGCCCTAGCCTTGGATTTTCTATAAATAGGAAGCCTTATGTTCATTTGATGGGATTTTGAAAATCCTACATCTTAGAGAGAGAGAGAGAAAGAGATCTCAGAGGAAGAGGGAGAAGGAAGAGCATGAGCATGAATGATCGGATCGAAAGTGATCGTGAAATAGAAAAGCTTGCGAATTGCCGGCTTTGTCCAGCGGAAGAAAAATAAACAAGAGAGGTAACCTAAAACCTAGCTTCTAATAGATTTTCTTTAAGTTTTCTATGATAAAACATAACTTAATGAGAATAAGGAGTAAAAGATGTTAGGAATGTTTTCATATGATTGAAATCATGAGCAAACAAAGAAATAAGAATTAGAAAGTTAGTTTATAAATTTCTTAAGGAAGTATAAGATTCGTAATGAATTAGAACAATCCGAGTGGATTATATGAATAAGTAGGTGAAATAAGTAAGGAATGGAGTTCTATAACATCAAATTCCAATAAAAAGTGAAACCGTAATCCAAAATATCGATTCAAATGAAGAACGAACGATGAACGCGAAGAACACAAAGAACGTTGTTGATGGACAAGTTTAAAAGTATCATAGGATAATTGTTGTTAATGGGAAAGTTTAAAACCATCGCGTATAAGTTAATTTCTTATTATTTGGTTAGGAACGGTTGAAACGTTCATGAAGAACGGATTAAAACTTAGCTATAACAAAGTTATGGCGAAAATTTCATAAAAGACGAATGAGAATTAGAAAGTTAGTAAATGAACCCGAATGTGTAGGGTTTCATAAGGAAGTAAGAGAACATAGAAAATGTGAGTCATGGACTCAAGAATGAACGAGTTCCGAGTTCGGATGACCGATTTACGGACGATCGATCGAAGAATATTAAAAGCGTAAAACTGAACGAAGGGTGAAGATCAAGCCAATCGAATAGCACGTTAACTGATTCAGAATGAAGTTTTGTCCTAGGGGTGTTGAAGTACGTAAGATAAGGAAGATAATGGATTTAGAACGACCTCTTTCTGAGTTATAACGAAGAAGTTATGAGATCGGGAAGTAAGCGTCTCAAACTTGATTCAAGACTTAGAGAAATTTTCTAGGTTTTGTGCTTTCGGTCTTGTGCAGCCTTGCGTGAGCCTTGGGAAGCGCCATGCAAGCATGCGAGAGATAATGAAGGGTTTGGTGCTTGGCGCTGGATCAGAAAGAGAGTGATGTGGGCATGCGCCACATCGCGAGAGGGAGGAAGGGAACCGGCGCTGCAGCGCTTGTGCAGGGGAAGGCCCAGTGAGGAGAGTTTAACTAGTCAACTCCTGGGGGAAGTGTACGGATAGATAATGAACATGTAGTTCACGTAATATAACACTTAATCAAGTAATTTAAACCTTTAGTACATGTTGAATGAAATGATCGAAAGAGATTAAAAGATCAAGAAGGTAATGAATAACGAAAGTATTAATAAGATAGAAATTATCAAGAAAGCCGTAACAAACGGTATAAAGATTAATGAAAGCCGAATGTTAGTCGATAAGGAATGAATCCTGAGGTATGGCATTTAGTTGCCAGAAAGCCGTAAAGAATAAGAAATTGACTTAACAAATGCTATAGTTAATGGTTCAGATAAGATAAGATGAGCTAGGTTGTGGTACAATCGTAACCTTTGATGGTTGACATATGGGAGCTGGGATAAACAATTCCTTCAGAGAGCGAAGGTATATATGAAACTTAAAACCAATCTAACTCACTATGATGGCAGTGTAGATGAGACGGGAACTTGTTTGTTAGTTGTTTGTGAGAAACCACTCAGAGTACCATATGGACTAGTAGCAGAGACGCGATGTGTGCTGAGTCCTAGAGAAGTTAAAAGAAGAAGATGAGAATATAAATCATCCGAGATGATGAACGTTTGAGTAAGACATCTCCGTATGTCATGAAGCCATAAACTGGTAAAGGAAGTTAGTCACGTAAACTTATATTGCAAGAACGTGAACCCTAAGAAGTAAAGTTAAGTAAACTGATGCGTAAGTCCAATATATGACTAATTGGTGTTTATGTTTTCTCCTTATGTGTTATATAGGAATTGGAATGAGCAGATTAAGCGTAAAGTTGAAGTATCACGTAAAGGCAAGTTTCCTAACTTCATTCATATTCTAAATGAATGCTAGTTTCTTAAACTTCTTAGATGTTGAACTTGAGAAGTCTTGTCTATGTGCATATGTGTGATGTATGTACAAGGTGGTAGTATGTATGAGGCCTTATGCAACAATTTGAACACTCCAGTGTTTCTATGATATGAACTGTTCTGTGATTGAGCTGTTCAATACAAGTATGTTCTGTTTATACATGAACCGTTATTGTTAAGTCTGTGCTAGTAATTCTATCCAGACATGATGTGTATGAAAAAGGTAGAGGAATGAAAATATTTCAAAGTGAAAGTGACTGATGTTTTAAGATGATAGGAATCGAGACTATTCCTATTATTCAAGCTGCTTCATAACCTTTGTTCAGTTATCGAAGTTCTAAAGAAATGTTTAAACTCTTGAAGTTGTTTGTTCAATTGTTATAACTTGCTGGGCAATTGAATGCTCACACTTTCTTTAAATAAAAAACCTTTTCAGCGAACAATGCTAGAAGAACTTAAGGATCCCGTAAAGGTCAAGCTGACGGTATCCAGATGAAGTGCCCTTCAAAATGTGAATGAGCGAGAAGATCAAGTGAAGACTTGTAATATAGAAAGATGAAATGAAATTATAAACTAGCTTAAAGAACTGTTATGTATCCTTGGTGGCAGATAAAAGTCACTCTTGTAAGATGAAATGAATAATGTATTTATAATTATTTGTAATGAAAAAGGTTATAAGGTTTCTGGAACCTGGGATTTGAGAGTGTATGTTTTTATATTTCAGTATATAATGATGTATGTTGGATGAATGATGTACTCACGACGTACGGAATCCGGGTGTAAAGATAGACCGGATTTCGGGGCGTTACATATACAAATGAATATCTTTGGCCTATAGTGCAAAGATGAATATTTGATTCAAGATGTATATTGATTGATGTTACAGGGATAAAATATTGACGATGGACTTTTAAATCTTATAAGATAGTAGAATTCTTTCTCTACTTGACTCTTCTAATGGATTGTTGTTTCCGCTGCAGTTGTTGATCTAAAACTTGTTATCTATTATATTTTATCAGATTTTCCCTGTTGAAGACTAATGATAAATTATTTTATATTATCTTAGTCATAATATTTTTACTGGGTTAGTTGAGCTCACCCTTTTCCTTTTTGTTCCATTTTTCTTCTAAGGAGGTGAGAACATAACAGGAACTAGCCGGGGTTTGGAGTGATGGTTCAGGATAGTTGTCTTAGTAGTCCTCACTAGTGTATCAATAATTGTAATGAGGACTCCTTTTGAGTTTGTATACTGTATACTAGACAATATTTGTATTCAAACTCAAGGTATATGTGTTGTCATATTTTGCACGACAATTGTATTACTGAAGTTATAATTGTTTCTGTAACATGTATTTTGTGACTTATAATAGGTGATGTATACCTATTTTGGGGGCGTCACAGCCGTAGTGCATAGATGGACTTGGTATGATTATGACCAGGGATTATTCGGTATAATCATTAACGTAATGTTACAAATGATGTGGTAAAAGTCCTCATTGGCCCGTAGTGCATTGACGGACAGTAGTCGGGGAGCGGAGTGACGGTCCAGATGTCTACATTAGTAGTCCTCACTATTTTGTGAAATAGTGTAAAAATAAATGTAATAATATGGAATTTGAGTTTGTATATTGTCTAGAAGACAATATTAGTATTAAAACTCTCAGTTTATGTGTTATCGTATTTTACACGACAGTTGTATTATTAAGTTGTATTTGAATTCTGTTTCATGTATTTGGTGACCCAAGATGGGTGATGTATACCTGTTTTGGGGGCGTCACATAGATTACAAGTTATAAATGGTCAAACCTAGTTAATCGATCACAGAATGAGTTTATGGGCAACACAGAAAATTCCCAGAAACCCAAAATATCTGACAAGATTTTCAAGGCCATGGATCTTTCTGATATTAACCAGTTTGGCCATGTTGTAGTTATAGTTATGTACACTGACATATAGGCTACCTATTCATGCCTCTAGAACTCCCAGATCACACAATGGATCAAAGTTATGCAAGGTCAAAATAGCGTTGACCATCTGTTTTGGCATTTTTTTTTGGAAAACCCAGATTCATGAAGAATAATATTTCTGACATGGTTTGACCATGCCAGATATTGTTCATGTGATGTTGTTATGATGATTTGCTGTTATATAATTGTTCCCTGTCATGTATGCTTCATGATTGAACCAATAAAACACATTAGGTAAGCTTGGAAAGCATAGATCTAAGGCTGCAAAGTAGTACCCTTGTAACTGCTTGAGTTTCTGGGTAACCCAGAAACTCAAGAACATGTCTGACAACAATTTCTGTAGCTTAGATCTGGCAGTTGGAATATAGTTTGGTCATGAAATCGACTTGAGGTTGTAGTATTACATATATACTATAACATAAACACAAATACAAACTCAGAATCCTCATGATCTAAGATCCACGATTGGTCAAAGTAGGCAGCTTAATAATGAGTTTGAAGTTCTGGGTTTTGGCCAAGAACACCTATAGCGACAGTTTCGTCGCTATAGGGCCCTTTTAACGACAAATTAATTACTAAATTATTATTATTATTAAATAATTATTATTAAATAGTTTTTAATTAAGACAAATACATAATAAATTCCTAAAAATTATTTTAAAGCTTGAAAATTAGTTTTTAATTATTCTGAATATATCTCATAAATATTTAATATTTTTGGAATAATAATGGTATTTAATTTAGTTAATTATATATTAAATAAATTATATAAAAATGGTTTTAATACTTTAAAAATCATGAAAAATCATATTATGGTACAAGAAAATATTTTAAGTTATTTTTAGTGACTTTTAATATTTTGTGAGAATTTCATTAATAAATTAATATTAATGGTAATTAATTTATTTACTAAGTGTATTAAATAAGTTATGGAAAAATAGAATTAATGATTTATAAATCATATAAAAATGATTTAAGTGTTATAAAAATATTTTAAGTTATAAAATATAACTTTTGATATTTTGTCATAAAAATATTAATATTTTTATATTAAGGACAATTATTTATTAATGGTTTTAATTACTTTAAAATCATTTAAGGATAATAGTGAAGTATTAAAATACTTTGATATATTATAAATATATTATAATATTATGTTATGATTTTTATTAATATTTAGTATTAAATAAATATTAATGATAATGGAATTAAGTGGTATTTAAATCATATAAATATGATATTAATGATTAAAAAATCATAATAAATGATAATAATTACTTGAAAATTATTAAGAGCCTATGAAAATTATTTTGACTTATTAATTAATTGTCTAAGTTAATTGTGTTGCGTTTAGACAGAGTCTTATGGATATTAGGCTCGATATTTATCCGACTGGGCCATCGGGATGTCAGAATTATGCCGGATTTAACTCAGACTGCAATAGTTTAACTTGATACTAGGTCTTATATGTTATATAGACTAAAAGGATTATGTGGTAATGTGTATAGATTATTTTATATTGTGATAATATTATTCTAACTTGAGAAATCGATATGATTAATATTAGGTCTTCGGATAAAGCTAAGTTATGTTTCGTAAAGGTAATCAATCGATCAAGCAAGTTTCTTATAATCACTTATTGTGAAAGTCTTTGTTGAACTGTTCTTTTAACTTGTGATTAATCATTATTGATTACATCACGTCTATGAATTGTTGAATCAAACTTTGTGCCTATTGCATGTGTTTATCAAGTATGAAAGGCTGATCACCTTCATTACCATTCGGTCCAGATATAATTGATATGTTCATGTTCAATGTTCGTTCAGTTATGAAAATTTTTCAATGCTAGTTCACAATTATATTGTTGAATGTTAGCCAACTATTAATATTCAAAATCTTTCCATCATGATATATCCATAATTTATTGAACTTAAACTTGCTGGGCAAACATGTTGCTCACCCTTGATATATCATGATAAACATTGCATATTAAGGCGAATATGTTGGATACAAGGAAAAGTCAAAGCCAAGCCTAGCTTTGGAATATGTGTGCAGCTAGATTTGCAATAGTATTGTATTATAATAACATTGTATGTTAGATACGATATTGATTCAGGTTTTAAGTAAGGTTCTCGACCTTGGGGATAGTGTGTAATGTTTAATGTATAGATAATTTATGTTTATATCTTCCGCAATAGTTAGAACTAGTGTACCAGATTCGTGGTGATTTAGGACTAGAATTTGGGGGCGCTACATTTGGTATCAAAGCTGTTGGTTATAAATCTAGGGTAGAGTTACCTTAGACTAATAACCGCAGTGATTAGAATAAGATCTAACTCACGTAGAGTTAGTGTGTGGATAGGATTCAAAGACGAATCTCAGTAAGTTGTAAAGATACGGAGTTCCCTAACTCTGATAATAAAGTGAACAGTAATGGTGAATAGATAGAGTCTAAAAGACTAAAAGTACTGGGATAGGAGATCGTAAAACAAGACGATCATAGCATAGAAATATATCGTAATATATACGATAAGATCACTTCGTGATCGGATAAGGTTATAGTAGTGAGAATGATCAAACGAATGATTGAAAAGTTTATGGCAAGAATGTCGTGTCAGTTGTACTATGAATTGGTATAGATTCAGGAAAGGACTATGAATACGAGTTGAATGAAATTCGTATTGAGAAGGGAGTTAGGATTAAGTGGGGATTTCGATTGAGGACTCAAGTTAGTAACTGAGTTTGGTGTAACAACCACTTAGTTTCTTACACTGATAATCATTAAAATCTCTGTGTCACGCTATTTTCTATATACCTGTTGAGAAAGTGATTCTTTTCTCATGTGTATAACAGATAGGTATTGTATAGTTAGAGAATATGAGGTTAAGTATGAGTTCTTAAAACTAATACATATGGTATATTTGTGACTCATAATTATATGAAATGTTTTTGGACCCCTCAACGAATGGACGCCAAAGGTCTTTCTATGACAAGTTCTTAAACTCATATGATTGTGGAAAGTTCCTGAACTCATAAGTGTGGAAAGTTCGACGAACTAGGTATAGACATGTGTGATTGGAGTATTGACAATTATAGGAATAGATAGGTTACTAAGTAATTAATCATTAGTGGAGACATATGTTTTCCAAATCTTATAGCTATACTAGACTTCAAAATTTTGACATCAAGCTATATACGCACTATGTGCTTTTAAAAATAAATTCTTATTCTCAACTTCTGATGACCATTGTGTATGTGTGGACTTTGGGCCACCGACACATCGTTACCTGTTGAGATGATAAAACTGAATTACAACAGTTTTTGAAAGGTTGAAAGTATAGTCTATGCTACTTGTTTCGGCTAGACGATAAGGATTTGAAATATCAAAATATATTTTATTCATCACTTATGTACCATGTAACCTGGTGGAGAGATGAAAAAAATTGATGGAGTTGTAAATGCAGGAATACTTAGTGTTGAATTTGATCTAAAATCGTTGTTCCACTATTGTATAAGGTGTTATGACAAAGTCACTCGATGACGACATCCTCAAACGGGCTGTTAATACAGTACGACATCATGCCGTCATTTTCAAACAATTTTTTTTAAAAATAATTTTAATTAGACAACGGGGTTTGGCTATACCTAAATATTTCGATTGAATTAAATTATTGATATGAGTCTACGCTATTTGATTCAGCTAGACCAACGTTTATAAAATCCTAAGCGTTCGTTAAAAATTTTCCCGAACCAAATTGTATTGGTAAGGAATCTGATAAAGACTAAGGTAAGAAATTTTGAGCGCCTAAGGTGGATAAGAGGAACGGGGAAAACTTGTTCCGACCAGTAGTAAATGGCCAATACATGGAATACCTAGCTAATTACCCAATATGTCTGTAAGTTATGACGGTTTGTGGATGAATTTACATAAAACCTTTTTGAAAATGAAAGCTTATGGTCTATATGACTCATCATCATAATTTGAAAGATTTAACTCTTGTGAGTGATGTTATGGGTAGCATGTGGTGCTAAGTATGAAGGGTGTAAGGTAAATTTCTGGGATGAAATTTTTAGAAGAAAGGGTGAATGTGACAACCCAAGAATTTAGATATTTATTAAAATCTTAAAAGATTGAATTAAGGTTAAATATTAAACCTAGACATAAAATAAGTGTTTGGATTTGACATTTTAGGAAAGGGATTTTGTGAATTTAAAAACTTTGGTGAATGTTTACAGTGTTAAGGGTATAAGTGTATATGTTCTTTGTATATGGTCATATATATGTACAGTATATGGTTAAGGGTCAAGGGTTGACTAGATAATCTATATCAGTCATAAACCCTAATAATATATTAAGAACCTCGACGTTCAGTTAAAAAATCGTAACGATTTTTTAGAAACCCTATTATCGGTTCTGGAAACCCTAGTTTTCGTTTCGGGAATCAAAAACCCTAATTCGAAATATTTAAAATCCTAATTTGGAAGCTTGAAGATAGTATAAGGTTTTTATGTTATTAATTTTTTATTTAATTAGGGATATCCCTAATTGATTATTAGAAAATCCTAATTGTTCAACTAGAAACCCTAATGAACAATTATGGAACCTAAATGTTAAATTAGTAATTTTAATTAAAGAAATATTAAACCTAATTAGCAAGCTTGAATGTGATTAGTAAACTCTAATATAATTAGGAAACCCTAATTATAATTTAGAAATCTTAAGTTTCTATTTTTAAAACTTAATTAGAAAAGCCTAGAAAATAAATTTGTGTAGCCTTAGGGTTAAACCTTAAGGGTCAAAACCTAAGGGTCAAAACATAAGGGTTGTGACAACTTACCAAATTGCCATTCACTTTAAAAGTCAAATGACCAAACTACCCTTTTGAATATTTTAATGAGGTGGAGTGTAGATCTAGCCCTAGTAAGTGGTTGGTGACCAACCCTAAGCTAGCAATGTGCTCTATGTCTAAAATATCAGCCAACTTGCTAGATTAAATACATTGCATCATGGATTAAAAGCATACAAGTCTAAAAAGTGGCATACTTTACTTTTCAACCTAGAAAAGTCTTCTCTCTTTCTCCAATCCGAAATTTTAGAGTGAGAGTGAGTGATAAGTTAAGCCAAGATCATGTGTTAGCTTGCCAAGATCAAACATCAAGGATCAGATTCAAAGATTGGGCATTTATAAGGTATAAACCCTAAATTTCAAAATCTTTATAAATTTGTGTTAATATTATGATTTGTTGTTTAAAGTTATGTTAGAGGGTGTCATTTATTGATCTGGGTTGCTATAGCATAGATCCATAACATCTAGATGCTCGAAATTGAAGATTTCAAAAATCTGGAAAAGTTGAAAAAAGTTGTGTGACAGCCTAATGTCAGGGCTTCTAAATCCGCGTGTGTTAGGTGTTATGTGTGTTTTATGTTATAGATCTGTACTATGCCATATGGACTATTATTTGGAATTTAAATCAGAATTATATCATGTTTAGATTGCAAGTTATGAACGGTCAAACCTAGTTGACCAATCACATAATGAGTTTCTGGGCAACCCAGAAAATTACCAGAAACCCAAAATATCTGACAAGATTTTCAAGGCCATGGATCTTTCTATTGTTAACCAGTTTGGACATGTTGTAGTTATAGTTATGTACACTGACATGTAGACTACCTATTCATGCCTCTAGAACTCCCAGATCATACACTAGATCAAAGTTATGCAAGGTCAAAATAGCGTTGACCATCCGTTTTGGCATTTTCTAGAAAACCCAGATTCGTGAAGAACAATGTTTCCGACATGGTTTGACCATGCCAGATCTTGTTCATGTGATTTTGTTATGATGATTTGCTGTTATATAATTGTTCCCTGTCATGTATGCTTCATAATTAAACCAATAAAACACATTAGGTAAGCTTGAAAAGCATATATCTAACGCTGCAAAGTAGTACACTTGTAATTGCTCGAGTTTCTGGGCAACCCAGAAACTCAAGAACATGTCTGACAACAATTTCTGTAGCTTAGATCTGGTAGTTGGGATATAGTTTGGTCATGAAATCGACTTGAGGTTGTAGTATTACATGTCTACAACATAAACACAAATACAAACTAGAATCCTTATGATCTAAGATCTACAATTGGTCAAAGTAGGCAGCCTGATAATGACTTTGAAGTTCTGGGTTTTGGCCAAGAACACCTATAGCGACGATTTAAAGGCCACGCTATAGAATTCTTTTTAGAGACAAATTATTTATAAAATTATTATTTTTATTAAATAATTAGTATTAAGTAGTTTTTAATTATGAAAAATACATAATAAATTACTAAAAATTATTTTAAAGCTTGAAAATTAGTTTTTAATTATTCTGAATATATTTCATAAATATTTAATATTTTTGGAATAATAATGGTATTTAATTTATTTAATTATAATATTTGTGACGCCCCCAAAATAGGTATACATCACCCATTTTGAGTTGCCAAATACATGGTACAGAAACATCTACAACTCATTAATACAATTGTCGTGCAAAATACGACAACACATAAACTCTGAGTTTAAATACAAATATTGTCTTCTAGACAATATCCACACTCAAATAAGTCCTCATTACAATTATTGATACACTATTTTACAAAATAGTGAGGACTACTAAAACAACTGTCTTGAACCATCACACCACACCCCGACTAGTTCCCGCTATATTCTCGTCTCCTTAGAAGAAAAATGGAACAAAAAGGAAAAGGGTGAGCTCAACTAGCCCAGTAAAGAATATTATGACTAAGATAATGTACAACAAATTATCCTTAGTCTTCAATAGGGAAAAATCTGATAGAATACAATAGACAACAAATTTTAGATCAACAATTGCAGCGGAAACAACAATTCATTAGAAGAGTTAAGTAGAGAATGAAATCTACTATCATCTATGAATTTAAAAGTCCATCATCGATACTTTATCCCTATAACATCAATCAATATACATCATAAATCAAATATTCATCTTTGCTACATGGGCCAAAGATATTCACCGATTGGGTCATGTTCATCTAAACACTGCTCATCTTTGCACTACGGCCAAAGATATTCATCATAAAATCATTCATCTTTGCACTACAAAGCCAAAGATATTCGGTTATTTCATCATTTAGGCGAGGATGATGAAAATATTTTAAAGAAAAGCGAATCCGGTGAAACAAAAGAACAAATATTAAGGATTCGTACTTTAAACAATCCAAGTTCAAAAATACTTCATAAATAACCAGAGTGGAGTAAAATTCAAGAATGATCAAAACATGGATACAATCCAAGATAGGAATCATAACAGACAATGTTGGACACAGAAAAGAAAATTTAATTTTTTTGTGAATAGTGTCGTATTCGTGAATAGTACCGTATACGTGAATAGTGCCGTATACGTGAATAGTAACTCTGACACTAAAAGATAGAAATTTCACAAAAAAAATTATCATGCTTCGTGAATAGTATTCGTGAATAGTAACTCATGAATAGTAACTCGTGAATAGTAACCCCGACATGAAAAAGTTCCAAATTTGATAAAAAAGTTCTAACCAATATTTCGGCATAATGATATTGAAGAAATAATATCACTTACGAAGAAAATAACATCCCTTACCTCCAAAAAGACAGTACTTCTGATTGGAATACTGGATATAGTGCTGAAAGAACTTGCACCTTATAGCAATACTCAAAGTACTAAAAATACTCACAAGAATACGCTCGATAATATAGACAGAGAAAGAGAAAGAAGATTTCAGTTTCTAGTGTGATTTTCAATTCTAACCCTATTTATAGGAAAATGTTTAGAACAACGAAGCAGAAAATTTAATATAACATTAATATATTTATATAAATTTCCTACACATATTTATATAACTTTTGATATTTTGTCATGAAAAATATTAATATTTTAATATTAAGGACAATTATTTATTAATGGTTTTAATTACTTTAAAATCATTTAAGGATAATAATGAAGTATTAAAAATACTTTGATATATTATAATATTATGTTATGATTTTCATTAATATTTAGTATTAAATAAATATTAATGATAATGGAATTAAGTGGTATTTAAATCGTATAAATATGATATTAATGATTAAAAAATCATAATAAATGATAATAAATACTTGAAAATTATTATGAGCCTATGAAAATTATTTTGACTGGTTAATTAATTGTATAAGTTAATTGTGTTGCGTTTAGACAGAGTCTTATGGATATTAGGCTCGATAGTTATCCGATTGGGCCGTCGGGATGTCAGAATTGTGTCGGATTCAACTCAGACTGCAATAGTTTGACTTAATACTAGGTCTTATATGCTGGGTAGACTAAAAGGATTATGTGGTAATGTGTTTAGGTTATTTTATATTGTGATGATATTATTCTAACTTGAGAAATCGATATGATTAATATTAGGTCTTTAGATAAAGCTAATTTATGTTTCGTAATGGTAATCAACCGATCAGGCAAGTTTCTTATACTCACTTATTGTGAAAGTCTTTATTGAACTGTTCTTTTAACTTGTGATTAATCAGATATAATTGATATGTTCATGTTCAATGTTCGTTCAGTTATGAAAATTTGTCCATGCTAGTTCAGAATTATATTGTTGAATGTGAGCCATCTATTATTCAAAATCTTTCCATCATGATATATCCATATTTTATTGAACTTAAACTTGCTGGGCAAACTTGTTGCTCACCTTTGCTATATCATGATAAACATTGCAAATTAAGGCAAATACGTCGGATACAAGGAAAAGTTAAAGCCAAGCCTAGCTTGTGTGCAGCTAGATTTGTAACAATATTGTATTATAATAACATTGTATGTTAGATACAATATTGATTCAGGTTTTAAGTAAGGTTCTCGACCTTGGGGATAGTGTGTAATGTTTAATGTATAGACAATTTATGTTTATGTCTTCCGCAATAGTTAGAACTAGTGTACCAGATTCGTGGGGATTTAGGACCAGAATTTGGTGGCGCTACAATAGACTATGAAGAAGACAAAAGTATACCGATTATCCTGGGAAGACCATTCTTAGCTACAAGAAGAACCTTGATAGACGTTCATGATCAAGAAGTTATTTTCAACGTATTAAAGGCAACAAAATTTCTGATAGAAGATGAGGAATGCTTCAGGGTTTATTTGGTGGAAAAGATTATAAATGATGAAGTAGAGAGCTTGGTGAATCAAGAACCATTGAGAAATGCTATTGTGGGGAATTCAAAAATAGATGATGAGGGGATTGAAGAACTTGTTAATTTTCTAGACCCAAATCCATAGTTCAGAAAATTCAAGACTCCTGTTGAGCCATTAAAGAAAGCTGGAGAGTCATCAGTGAAATTAAAGCCATCTCTTGAAACATTTAAGACCCCAAATTATTAATAAATGAAATTTAATTTCCTCTATTTAGCATTTTGAAATAGTAAGGGTTGATTTGATTAATGTAGTTAGTTATGGGCAAAATGCGCAAATATTTCAAATAAGCAAGTGGTTATAAAATACTCATTGTTGTCGGAGAATATTCGTTTGGTCGTGGAATATTCTTCTTTATCGGAGAATATTAAATGCTGACGGTAGCGCAGCCTTTGTGTGGGCCCCATAACGGAAAGCAATTGGATGAAGAAAATGACAAGTATGAGTTGTTTATAAATAGCAGGCGTAGTTATTCTGTATTTATCTTGTTGGAATACCCGGTGGTTAAAACACGATGTCGCGTTGTTGTACAAAGATGTACTGCGGTATTGCATCAATTATTGATTCTTACGTAAGAAGGCACTACTCAATAATTGTTACGATAATTCTTTATTCAAAGATTTTATTTTATTGATTCAATAATTGCTGCGTTGATATTTTATATTACTATTGTTTCAATAATTGTCACTACACAGTATTTTCCATTATCAAAGCAATAATTCATATTATCCGAATAATATTATTCGATAACATTAATGGAAATGTTTAGAAAGTTCTGTCTAAGGAGATGTTTGGTCACCTAATTGCGCACCAATAAGGAGAAATTCTTATTGGAAAGCCCCCTCTTTCCTGGGAACGGCCTGGTTGTCCGTATTGTGATTCTGTAATATTATTTATGAATAATTTATTATTGATTTATATGATGAGGAAAATATTGATTTTATGTGGATATAGATGGAGAAATTTTTTAAAGTGACAATTGTTAAAAATTAATATTTTATCTTTTCGGATAAAATAATATTTTATTATATTATTATAATATAATAATGATAATATTTTTACAATGAATGTGTGATATATGAGTATATGAGGAGGAAGAGTATTTTTGTTGCATTAAATGATTAACACATGTTTTGTGTGTCGGTGGACCCTATTTCTTGACTGAAATTTGATTATAGCCCGTAAAATCGTCCGTATGTGGATTTCGATCAATTTCTATTTGAAATTTGGAAAAACTTTCTTCTGCAAAGTTGTAGAGAATTGAATTTCCTATAAAAATTCGCGAGATTCGAATTTTCTGATAAAAAGACTATTTATTATGAATTATTGAAGTTCCGAAGTTCTGAAATAATTGATTTTTGGAATTTAAATATTTTATTTATGAACAAAGTTTTTCTTATTTTTTTTGAGTGGGTGGTTGATGTCTGAATTCAGCTGGTGTGCATAGAAAAATTGTATATATATATTATTATTATATTAAATTTTCTGCTTTGGTGTTCTGAGCATTTTTTTATAAATAGGGTGCTTAGGTTAGAATTGAAAATCACACCAGAAACTAAAAATTTCTCTCTCTATAATATCGAGCGTATTCTTGTGAGTATTTTAGTACTTTGATTATTGCTATACGGTGCAAGTTCTTTTAGCACTATATCCAGTATTCCTGTCAGAAGTACTATTCTTTCTGAGGTAAGGGATGTTATTTTATTCGAAAATAATATTATTTCTTCAATATCATTATGCCAAAATATCGGTTGAACTTTTTATCAAATTTAAAACTTTTTCATGTTGGGGTTACTATTCATGAGTTACTATTCACGAGTACTATTCACGAAGCATGATGATATTTTTTTGTGAAATTTCTATCTTTTAGTGTCGGAGTTACTATTCACGTATACGACACTATTCACAAATACGACACTATTCACAAAAAAATTAATTTTTTTTTCTGTGTCCAAGATTGTCTGTTATGATTCCTATCTTTGATTGGATCTATGTTTTGGTCTTCATTCTTGAATTTTACTCCACTCTGATTATTTATGAAGTATTTTTGAACTTGGATTGTTTAAAGTACGAATCCTTAATATTTGTTCTTTTGTTTCACTGGATTCGTTTTCTTTAAAATATTTTTCATTATCCTCAGTCCTAAATGATGATATAACTGAATATCTTTGGTCTGTAGTGCAAAGATGAATGATTTTTTGATGAATATCTTTGGACCGTAGTGCAAAGATAAACAAGTGTTTAGATGAACATGACTAACTGATGAATATCTTTGGCCCGTAGTGCAAGGATGAATAGGTGTTGAGATGAACATGACCAACTGATGAATATCTTTGGCCTGTAGTGCAAAGATGACTATTTGATTCAAGATGTATATTGATTGATGTTACAGGGATAAAATATCGATGATGGACTTTTAAATTCATAGATGATAGTAGATTTCATTCTCTACTTAATTCTTCTAATGAATTGTTGTTTCCGCTGCAGTTGTTGATCTAAAACTTGTTGTCTATTGTATTCTATTAGATTTTTCCCTGTTGAAGACTAAGGATAATTTGTTGTATATTATCTTAGTCATAATATTTTTTACTGGGCTAGTTGAGCTCACCCTTTTCCATTTTGTTCCATTTTTCTTCTCAGGAGACGAGAATATAGCGGGAACTAGTCGGGGTATGGAGTGATGGTTCAAGATAGTTGTTTTAGTAGTCCTCACTATTTTGTAAAATAGTGTATCAATAATTATAATGTGGACTTATTTGAGCGTGGATATTGTCTAGAAGACAATATTTGTATTTAAACTCAGAGTTTATGTGTTGTCGTATTTTGCACGACAATTATATTAATGAAGTTGTAGTTGTTTTTGTAGCATGTATTTGGCGACTCAGAATAGGTTGGTTGGATTGGACCTATTTTGGGGGTGTCACAGTTGGTATCAGAGCTTAGGGATATGATCTCTGGCGACGATCGGGGAATAGAACTAGGAGAGGAGAGACGAGTAAATCCTTCGCTAGTGTGTCTTACCTAAGCTTAATTATAGTCGGTCATAATATAGGGGTATTATGTGATTTGTTAATTTGTTTAATTAACCCTTGTTTTATGGTAGTATTTAAGAATGTCGATTGAGAATGTTAACAGTGGAGTAAATGAGACCGTGGAGACACCTTTGCTCACCAACGAGGAGAACGTGCAACAGGCTAACAATGTTCCTCCTGTGAACAACACCACTGAGCAGATGACGAACGATGGTATGTTTAGGAACTTTATAGAATTCATGCAAAACCAAACGAGAAAGACTACTGTTCAAAATGCAGGTGGAAACACTGGCAACTCACGGATGGTCACCGCTAAGCAGTTCAAGGAGTTAGGACCGCCGGAGTTCTTGGGAAAGCCAGAACCACTTACGGAAGAGACGTGGATAAAGCAGATCACTAAGATATTTGATGTCTTGGGATGCTTAGTGGAGCAAAAGGTTCCTTTCGCCACTTTTATGTTACGAGGAGAGGCAGATTATTGGTGGGAATCCGTAAAGCGTACTCAGCCTACCGCGCTGAAGATGTCTTGGGAGAAGTTCCAAGAATTGTTCAACAACAAGTACTTTCCCGAATGTATTCGTCACATGAAGGATGTAGAGTTCATCATGCTGGAGCAAAACAATATGAACGTGTCAAGTTTGCCGAGTTGTCCCGATTTGCATCCCATTTGGTTTATAATGAGGAGAGAATGACGCGAATATTTCTGCGAGGTTTGAAACCCAAAATACGTCAATACCTCATTTCTCACAAACTTTGTTTATATTCAGATGTTGTGAATAGGGCTCAGTTATTAGAGCGCGATAATGAGTTGGCTCAACTGAAGAATAATGACCAACAACTCGATGATAATCGTCATGCGGTAGCTACGGTCATTGGAACAATGATAACAATCGTGGAGGAAATTATCATGCGAAATGGTAACCACTTCGATTGGTAATCATAGTCAAGATAATAGAAGAAATAATTCAAGTGGAAATTTCAAAAAGAAGATTCAACAATGACGGGAAGGCGTCGGCACCAACACCAAACAACGAATTTTAGAGGAGGAGAAAGACCGCGATTAGATGCTACTGGATCACGGAGAAGAGGACACATAAGTCCAAATTGTTCACAACCTTCCAAGGTATGTTATAATTGTAAAAAAGAAGGTTATATCGCTCGAGATTGTAAAGTAGCGAAACCCAGTCCAGCGAGGATGGTGACTCAAAAGGCTGTCCCAAAAAGTCAAAGTCAACGGTTCCTAGAAGAGCATTTTTCGTGACTGGTTAGAATCCGAGGAACCCGAAGGAAGTTAGCACGGGTTAGTTAATTATAAATTCTTATGAAGTTTATACCTTATTAGATACCGGTTCTACCCATTCATTTATCTCTCTTGCTTATACTCAACGTTTAAACTTGACTCCGGAGAAAATTAGACTTTGACTTATCTGTTGAAACTCCGTTATGAGAAACTTTCGTTACATCCACTGTTTATAAATCTTGTTTAATCCAAGTTGGCACCATCACATTACCTGTTGACCTTATTTCTTTAAAGATACTTGCTTTTGATGTGATTTTGGGGATTGATTGATTAACTACTCATCATGCCAAAATTGATTGCTTTTGTAAGGTTGTTAGTTTTCATATTCCTAAGCAACCTGTTATTCGAATTCAAGCAACCAAACCATTGAAGTCAAACGCTTTCATATCAAGCCATAAAGTCATTCGTTTATTGAAAAATGGATGTTAAGTTTTCTTAGCCCATGTTATGGACTTGAACAAAAATATGTCAGATTTGAATGATATTTCTATTGTTAGTAAATTTCCAGATGTATTTCCTGAAGAATTTCTTGGCTTACTCCCAAAGTGTGATATTGAATTTTGTATCGACTTTGAACCCGGTACAAAACCCATTTCTAAAATATCATAGCTCCTATTGAACTTCAGGAGTTAAAAATTCAACTGTAGAAGTTTGTACCCGAGCCTGTATCTGGTGACTTCCTTTGTGGAATGCACAAAGCGGAATCTCGTAGAGGACGCCATATTTGTGTGATAGTAAAGCGATAGGTATTATTGTGACGTCTTTATCCAAGATTGGGATATGAGTCATAGTTGAGAGCAACCTAAGTCAGTAATCGAAATACGTAGCTTTCTAGGCTTAGTTGGTTATTATCGGAGATTCGTGGAAAGATTTTCTCGAATCGCTACTCTATTAACTCAGCTAACTTGTAGAGATACAAAATTCGAATGGAGCGAGGAATATGAAAAGAGCTTCCAAGAACTCAACATGCGACAACGCCGTTGGCTCGAGCTGTTGAAAGATTACGACCATACCATTCAATTCCATCCTGGGAAAAAATGAACGTGGTAGCTGACGTGTTGAGTAGAAAATCGTATGTGGTTATGAGTGCGATATTGTTAACACAAAGACCCATTTCGTACGACTTACAGAAGATGAAGATAGAGTTAAAGATTTCAAGAATCTGCGTGAAGATAACGAATATACGATTAGAATCGACTTTAATCGATAAAGTTAAAACCGCTCAAGCTACACACCGGAGCTGATGAATATAAAGAAGAAGGTGCAAGAAGGCGTTATTCTAGAAGTAAGAGTTGATTAAGAGAAGAAATCTCAACCTTTGATTTATTAGTCCATTTGAAATCCTCGATTGAATAGGAACTATGGCCTATAGACTCGCTTTACAGCCAAGTATGACGCGTGTTCATAACATTTTTTGCGTATCGATGTTACGTAAATATATGGACGACCCGAACCATGTTATTGAGTTAGAACTGGACGAGATAGCCGAAGACTTAACGTATGAATAGGTACCTATCAAGATTTTGGATAGGAAGGAGCATGTCCTACGCACGAAGGTCATACCACAAGTTAAAGTTTTGTGGAGAAACCATGCTATTGAGAAAATGACCTGGGAGTTGGAAACGGAAATGAAAGCGAGGTATCCTCATCTTTTTGAAATACCAAGTACGTACGTCAATTTCGAGGTCGAAATTTCATAAGGAGGGGAGGTTGTAAGACCCCAAATTATTAATAAATGAAATTTAATTTCCTCTATTTATCATTTTGAAATAGTAAGGGTTGATTTGATTAATGTGGTTAGTTATGGGTAAAATGTGCAAATATTTCAAATAAGCAAGTGGTTATAAAATACTCATTGTTGTCGGAGAATATTCGTTTGGTCGTGGAATATTCTTCTTTGCTTGGGAATATTAAATGCGACGGCCTTGACCTTAATGTGGGCCCCATAACGGAAAGCAATTGGATGAAGAAAATGACAAGTATGAGTTGTTTATAAATAACGATGTAGTTGTTACCGTTAATACTATTGGAATACCCGGTGGTTAAAAACGAGAATAATGCGTTGTTTATACAAAGAGTTAGCACGGTATTGCATCAATTATTGATTCTTACGTGAAGGCACTACTCAATAATTATTACGATAATTATTATTCAAGTATTTTATTTTATTGATTCAATAATTCTTTGCGTTGATATTTTATATTACTATTGTTTCAATAATTGTCACTACTAAGTATTTTCCATTATCGAAGCAATAATTCATATTATCCTGAATAATATTATTAGATAACATTAATGGAAATGTTTAGAAAGTTACATCTAAGGAGATGTTTGGTCACCTAATTGCGCATGAAAGAAGGAGAAATTCTTATTGGAAAGCCCCTCTTTCAGGAGCGGCTTTGGTTGTCGATATTGTGATTACGTAATATTATTTATGAATAATTTATTATTGATTTATATGATGAGGAAAATATTGATTTTATGTGGATATAGATGGAGAAAATTTTTAAAGTGACAATTGTTAAAAATTAATATTTTATCTTTTCTGATAAAATAATATTTTATTATATTATTATAATATAATAATGATGATATTTTTACAATGAATGTGTGATATATGAGTATATGAGGAGGAAGAGTATTTTTGTTGCATTAAATGATTAACACATGTTTTGTGTGTCGGTGGACCCTATTTCTTGACTGAAATTTGATTATAGCCCGTAAAATCGTCCGTATGTGGATTTCGATCAATTTCTATTTGGAATTTGGAAAAACTTTCTTCTGCAAAGTTGTAGAGAATTGAATTTCCTATAAAAATTCACGAGATTCGAATTTTCTGATAAAAAGACTATTTATTATGAATTATTGAAGTTCCGAAGTTCTGAAATAATTGATTTTTGGAATTTAAATATTTTATTTATGAACAAAGTTTTTCTTATTTTTTTTGAGTGGGTGGTTGATGTCTCGAATTCAATTTGGTGTGCATAGAAAATTGTATATATATATTATTATTATATTAAATTTTCTGCTTTGGTGTTCTGAGCATTTTTTTATAAATAGGGTGCTTAGGTTAGAATTGAAAATCACACCAGAAACTAAAATTTTCTCTCTCTATAATATCGAGCGTATTCTTGTGAGTATTTTAGTACTTTGATTATTGCTATATGGTGCAAGTTCTTTTAGCACTATATCCAGTATTCCTGTCAGAAGTACTATTCTTTCTGAGGTAAGGGATGTTATTTTATTCGAAAATAATATTATTTCTTCAATATCATTATGCCAAAATATCGGTTGAACTTTTTATCAAATTTAAAACTTTTTCATGTTGGGGTTACTATTCATGAGTTACTATTCACGAGTACTATTCACGAAGCATGATGATATTTTTTTGTGAAATTTCTATCTTTTAGTGTGAGATTCTTATTCACGATATCAAGACTTTATTCACAAATACGACACTATTAACGAATACGACACTATTCACAAAAAAATTAAATTTTCTTTTCTGTGTCCAAGATTGCCTGTTATGATTCCTATCTTTGATTGGATCTATGTTTTGGTCTTCATTCTTGAATTTTACTCCACGCTGATTATTTATGAAGTATTTTTGAACTTGGATTGTTTAAAGTACGAATCCTTAATATTTGTTCTCTTGTTTCACTGGATTCGTTTTCTTTAAAATATTTTTCATTATCCTCAGTCCTAAATGATGATAATTGAATATCTTTGGTCTGTAGTGCAAAGATGAATGATTTTCTGATGAATATCTTTGGCCCATAGTGCAAAAATAAACAGGTGTTTAGATGAACATGACCAACTGATGAATATCTTTGGCCCGTAGTGCAAGGATGAATAGGTGTTGAGATGAACATGACCAACTGATGAATATCTTTGGCCTGTAGTGCAAGGATGACTATTTGATTCAAGATGTATATTGATTGATGTTACAGGGATAAAATATCGATGATGGACTTTTAAATTCGTAGGTGATAGTAGATTTCATTCTCTACTTAATTCTTCTAATGAATTGTTGTTTCCGCTGCAGTTCTTGATCTAAAACTTGTTGTCTATTGTATTCTATTAGATTTTTCCCTGTTGAAGACTAAGGATAATTTGTTGTATATTATCTTAGTCATAATATTCTTTACTGGGCTAGTTGAGCTCACCCTTTTCCTTTTTGTTCCATATTTCTTCTCAGGAGACGAGAATATAACGGGTACTAGTCGGGGTGTGGAGTGATGGTTCAAGACAGTTGTTTTAGTAGTCCTCACTATTTTGTAAAATAGTGTATCAATAATTGTAATGAGGACTTATTTGAGTGTGGATATTGTCTAGAAGACAATATTTGTATTTAAACTCAGAGTTTATGTGTTGTCGTATTTTGCACGACAATTGTATTAATGAAGTTGTAGTTGTTTCTGTACCATGTATTTGACGACTCAGAATAGGTTGGTTGGATTGGACCTAATTTGGGGGTGTCACAAAACACCTCCATAACGTGAGTTGAAACCACTTCCAGACCATTTGAGGTATTCATTTTTAAATGAAAATTCAAAATTACGTGTGATTATTTCGTCTGCACTAACATATTTTCAGGAAAAATAACTGCTAAGAGTCCTTAGAGAGTTCAAGTCAGCAATTGGGTGGACTATATAAGATATAAAAGGGATCATCCCACCTTTCTGTATGCACAAGATCCTCTTGGAAGATGTTAGCAAGCCTTCAGTGGAACATCAAAGAAGACTTAATCCATTCATGAAGGAAGTGGTCAAGAAGGAAGTATTGAAATTGCTGGATGCAAGTATTATTTATCCAAATTCAGATAGTTCATGGGTGAGCCCGGTACAATGTGTATCGAATAAAGGTGGTATGACCGTAGTATCTAATGAAAATAATGAGTTGATTCTAACAAGAATAGTGACGGGGTGGAGAGTTTGCATGGATTACCGCAGACTTAACAAAGCTACAAGGAAAGATCATTTCTCATTGTCGTTTATCGATTATATGTTGGATAGACTAGCAGGTCATGAGTTTTATTGCCTTCAAGATGGGTATTCAGGCTACAATCAGATTGTTATAGCTCAAAAGACCAGGAAAAGACAACCTTAAATGTCCGTATGGTACTTTTGCTTTCAGAAGGATGTCTTTCAGGTTGTGCAATGCCCCAACCACTTTTCAGAGATGTATGATGGCTATCTTTTCAGATATGGTGGAGCATAATGTGGAGGTGTTTATGGATGATTTCTCAATATTCGGGGATTCTTTTGATTTGTGCTTGGAAAATTTAGTAATGGTTTTGAGAAGGTGTGTTGAGACGAACTTGGTGTTAAATTGGGAAAAGGGCCATTTTATGGTACAAGAAGGAATAATTCTGGGACATAAGGTGTCGAAGAAGGGACTTGAGGTGGACAGAGCCAAACTAGAGACTATAGAGAATTTGCCGCCACTAACTTTAGTAAAAGGTGTTCAAAGTTTCCTAGGACATGCAGGCTTTTACCGGATATTCATTAAAGATTTCTCCAAGATAACAAAGCCACTTTGCAGCTTATTGGAGAAGGATGCACAGTTCATTCTTGATGAGGATTGCATGTCTACATTTAAACATTTGAAGAGGAGGTTAACTTCAGCACCAGTCATTACGGCACCGGATTGAGACCTGCCATTCGAGTTGATGTGTGATGCCAGTGATTATTGTAACGCCCCCATATCTATACTCCCAAGGTATCTGATATAGTGCTTACTATGAATTAATATAATGCATTTAAATATATACACCCATGGTATCTGATTAAAATATTACATTAAATAGAGGGACTATCAGATAAAATTCCCATAGATCCAAGATTCACTGTATCCCATAACAGATGATAATTCTCAAAAAAACTATTACTGTGTGTTGGATACCCTCACTTGGATATATGAACTGTATCTGTGAATATGGTCTATCTATCCGAAATTCAGAGTATTAGTAATAACATGAACAATCCATATTACTAATACCATCACCCAGATGTATAGTCTATGCCAACCGAATTTATATTATCGTATCGATAGTAACTATCTATCCAAAATCTAGAGTATCAAAAACAACATGAACAGTCCATGCTATTAATACCCTCACTCAGATAAATAGTTCCCAATAATCTCAACTAGATTTGAAGAATTCTAACTTTACATCTATATATGTAAGAAAACACGGTTGCGGAAATAAAAGATGTTATATATATATATATCATAATATTAAGATTCGCTTACATGATTCTCATAACGAGTTTCTTATTACAAGGTATTCAAATAAACAAGAATATAATCTAATCTAAGTAGGGATGTTTCCCTTTATCTACTCCAGATGTTCCAGGGTTACCATCTAAAACTGCAAAGGGAATAATTTGCAAGGGTGAGCTATGACATGCTCAGCAAGTTTTGTATTTATAACAATATATGATGTGAAGAAGTATAACAATTCAAATTTCGACTGATAGTTGTTACCATTTCACTATGGATTTATATTTCTTTCAGTCACACAGACTTAGAATTTTTGTTTAGATATGAGATAGGGGATCAACCTATTCAACATCTTAGGAGTATGCATCTCATCCTACTAGTTCTCAAATGCACCCAAATTAGTGTCAATATATTATCGACCGAATGATCCCATATGGGATACCCAACTTCAGAATAGGATGTCTTACCAAACAATTTGGTTTTGACACAACAATTTAAGCTTAACAATTAATATGAATAAACAAATCATTTCTTAGTTATGCTGAAGTTATAGCAATAACCTTTAAACAAAAGGTAATTCAATTGTAGGTGTAGTATTAGGTGTTATTGAGTTTCTAGGAAACCGTTTGGTCATGCTAGAGGGACTAGTTTGACCATGGTTTATCTAGCCATGGTTTTCGTTTTTGGGTTCAATTAAGTATTGATGTTATAGTACTCTTACAGTAGTACAACATGAATCAACTTTCAGGCTTTAACTTACATATAACAAGAATTTATAGAGGCTCAAAGTCACTGTCAAAGCTATTCTTGAGTTTCTGGGCAACTCAAAACAGTGGTCATGGCCGGTCAACGGTTTTGTGGCTTCAATATCTTTGATTCTGTGTATTGGATGTGTGTTGTGTTTGTTGTAACATGTAGTATATATGTTAGGGTACACATATATAACATTAACATGAAAAAAATAATAAATCTAAGGTCTCTAATTATGTTGGTCAAAGTACAACCAAACACTATTCTTCGTGCTCTTCTATTTTCTGGGCAGCCTAGAAAACTTGGTCAAGTTCGGTCAACGGATTTTGACCATTAAGTCTAGTAATCCTATGAGTTGGTTATGCAATTTAAGATCATAGATATGTAGTACATATATCATGGTGTTAATCCACAACAAAACATTACAAAAACAACAACCAGAAAGCGATAAAAAAAGGTTTGTCAAAGTAGTCGGTTCGACTGTTCTTGAGTTTTCTGGGTAACCCAGAAACTGCAATCTGTGAACGGTCAACGCACTTTGACCACCTATAACTTGAAATCTATGGTTCTGATGAACCTGTTTTCTTTTCTAGATTAAAGTCCTACTAACAAGCTACAAGTAACATATAATTAACATACCTAAACATAAACACACTTGAATACACAAGCCCTGACATTCGGCTGTCAGACTTGGTTTTCAAAATTTCCAGATTTCTAAAAACAATTTATTAAGGCATCTGGATGTTATAAAAACACATTCTACCAATGTAACATACTTTCTAACATACCAATACATATTTCTAAACATCTAAACAACAAAATTAACAAAGGATCAAATATCTAGCCATGAATTAGGGTTTGCACCTTTTTTACTTGATTTTGATTTTTGGCTACTGAATTTGATGCTGCTATCACCCAGGCTTGATTTGGTATGTTTATAAGAGTGTATAGGCTTAGAGATTTCGTAGGTTTTGCCAAAGGATGTGTTTTGCTATTTATAGACTTCAGCAACTTAGGTTTTTTGGTCTTTTCTACCTACTTGCCTCTCTAAATATCTAATGCCAAGTTACTTATGCTGCTTAGGGTTTGTTATCAGCTCATGTGCAGCCTTGGGAATTGGTTTGGTGACTCCTAACCTACTTGTTAGCTAGTTAGGTTAGTTTAGTAGCTTAATTTTTCCCTAATCCTTACTAATCTTTATTAGGGTTTTGTTTTTAATGATTAGGATTGTTAAATGATGTTTATTAGTACCTAATTGAAGTTTACTAACCATGATTAGGTGTTAAGATAATTTAATTAGGGTTAAATTTGCTAATTAGGGTTAGGTTTACAAATTAGGGTTAGGGTTTTGCTGATTAGGGTTAGGGTTTGTTAATCTAGGGTTGCTAACCTAAATTTCACACTAATCCTAATAAGCACGACAAAACGTTTTGTCAGTGTAAGCACGACAAAACAACTTGTCAAAACAAATATATCGAAAAGTTCGTTTTTGAAAGAATTTTTTTTAAGCACGAGGTGGTAAGCACGACGTTTTTCGGACAAAATTTTATTTGATCACATTTGTTAAACAGAGTATATATTAACACATAACACATTTAGAACGTAGAAATTTTATTGATATAACTGAATTTTTACATAACCGAATCTTATTAGGGTTTTGGGTTTTTACGTTCATCCCCACTAATAAGAATTTCGTCCTTGAAATTATAATACAAGTTAAGTAAATAATTGAGGATAATTCTCTCGCATTTTATCTTCGAGCTCCCATGTAGCCTCTTCAACGTTCTGATTTCTCCAAATCACTTTAACCGATGCTATCACTTTATTTCTCAGGACTTGCTCTTTACTGTCGACGATCTGCACAGGTTCTTCTATATAAGAAAGATCTTCTTCTATTTGGATTGGCTCATAATTTATAACGTGTTTATAATCAGGTTTGTATAGTCGTAATACGGACACATAAAACACATTATGGATATGATTCAACTTAGGAGGTAGTGCTATTTCATAAGCAACTTCACCAATCCTTCTCAAAATTTCAAAAGGTCCACTGAATCTCGGACTTAGTTTTCCTTTCTTGCCAAAACATATTTGACCCTTCTAAGGAGATACCTTTAAGAATATGTGGCTTCCCACGTTAAAGTTTCGTTTTTGACGATGTGGATCATCGTATTTTCTTTGTCGATCTTGAGATGCTTGTAATCGTTGACGTATAATTCTGATGGTTTCAGTAGTTTGTTGAATTATTTCAGGTCCTAGCATTTGTCTTTCCCCAACTTCATCCCAACATAAAGGTGTTCTACACTTCCTTCCATATAA
This sequence comes from Panax ginseng, assembly GCA_020205605.1. Taxonomy (NCBI): domain Eukaryota; kingdom Viridiplantae; phylum Streptophyta; class Magnoliopsida; order Apiales; family Araliaceae; genus Panax; species Panax ginseng. The sequence goes on along the minus strand of CM035146.1, from coordinate 53,951,168 downwards.
GGCCTCATAGGGTGGCATACCTATGCTAGCATGATAACTATTGTTATAGGCAAATTCGACTAAAGGTAACTGATCTTCCCAACTTCGTTCGAAGTCTATGATACATGTTCTCAACATATCCTATAATGTTTGTATGGTTCTCTCACTCTGACCATCTGTCTGAGGATGATAAGTTGTACTCAATCTTAATTGTGTTCCTAAATGTTTCTAAAGGCTTTTCCAAAAAATTGAAGTAAAACGTGGATCTCGATCTGATACTGTGGAAATAGGTACTCCATGCCTAGAGATAATTTCAATAATGTACAGTCTGGCAAGGTGATCTAAGTTATGAGTAATTTTAAGGGTTAAATACATTTTTGCCTATTCTACTCGACCTTAGTTTATAAATGCATCATTGGAACTGAATTTTTTTACGTTCAACTCATTGAACTATAACTTTTTAACAAAAAGTAAAATTTCTATCTAAAATGTTAAAAGTTAACGGAAAGTCTACATGGCACCACATGGTCAAGCTTTTCGTGTAATATAAGTGTCACCTTGGATTTTTTAATAATAATAACAAAATAACTTTTGTTTAAATTTTTGGTTTTCAATCTTGAATTAATGAATTTATATTATCTTTTTAATTTTTAAATATTTTAAATTAACATTAAAGAAACAAAATTATCTAATATAATTCATCATTTTTTCACCACAAATCCAAATTTAAATTCATCATCTTCTTCACCATAAATCTAAATCTAATTCATCGTCTTCTTTATCACAAATCCAAATCCAAATCTAATTCATCAACTTCTTCATTTTCATCATCTTCTTCATCACAAATCCAAATCTAATTCATCATAGTAGTATGAACTAGTCAAAATCCAAATATATTTCATTATCTTCTTCACCACAAATTCAAATCCAAAATAATTCAAAATAAAAAATCTGAAACTCATCAAAATCAAAGCTACAAAGTTCTAAAACTTAAACAACCCAGATCCGTAGTCATAAGTCTCCAAAATCCAAATCTAATTTATCATCTTCTTCACCACAAATCCAACTCCAACATCCCAGATCTAAAGAAACCTTAGTTCAGATATGAAAAAAAAACAAAAAATAGAGCACTATATCACCAGAGTTCGGAGACCAACTGTCCTCGTCAAAATCAAAGGGCTTGTATTGAAAATTGTGGGAATTCTGGGTGGGAATAATAGAGAAGGTGTAGGGTTGAAATCGAAAGAAATATCACTGCTCTTTTTCCAATCTGAACTTCTGATTTCTTGAAATGCATTACAAACGTAAAAACTCTATTTCCACTTTTTCTCTCTATAATTCTGCGACTTCTTAAAATCTCAACAATTCTCAATAATCTTGACAAAATCTAACAATAATTCGTTCTTCTTTTTTCTAATAATAATAATAATAATAATAATAATAATAATAATAATAATAATAATAATAATAATAATAATAATAATAATAATAATAATCCTCAATTTCAAAATATTAGATAATTTAATATTCTTAAAAATATTTAAAAATTCAAAAAAATATGAATTCATTAATTTTATAATCTTTTTATATCTCTTTTATAATCTTTTGAGTTGTCGTGATGCATAAGCGATCACTTTCCCATGTTGCAACAACACACACCTAAACCACTGTGTGATGCATCACTAAATAATACAAGGCCTCTGTCTCATCCGGTTAGGAGACAACTTTGGAGCCATGCTCGGTAGCTTCTTCAACTCTTGGAAGCTCTCTTCACATTTATCTATCCGCACGTATTTCACCGTCTTTCGAGTTAAATTGGTTATTGTGGTTGCTATTTTTGAAAAAGCTTTTATAAACCGTCGATAATAACCCGCTAAACCGAGAAAACTTCAGTATTGTTGGAGTTGTTGGTTGTTCCCAATTAACAACCATTTCGATCTTAGTTGGATCTCTGAGATATTCCATTTTGTCATTCACATGACCTAAAATTGAACTCTCTTTAACCAAAATTCACACTTGGAAAACTTTACATAAAGTTGCTCCTTTCGTAATATCTTCAAAACGACTCTCAAGTGTTCAGTATGTTCTTCCCGTGTTTTCGAGAAATCGATGATACATGTTCTCAACATATCCTATAATGTTTGTATGGTTCTCTCACTCTGACCATCTGTCTGGGGATGATAAGTTGTACTCAATCTTAATTGTGTTCCTAAATGTTTCTAAAGGCTTTTCCAAAAAATTGAAGTAAAACGTGGATCTCGATCTGATACTGTGGAAATAGGTACTCCATGCCTAGAGATAATTTCAATAATGTACAGTCTGGCAAGGTGATCTAAGTTATGAGTAATTTTAAGGGTTAAATACATTTTTGCCTATTCTACTCGACCTTAGTTTATAAATGCATCATTGGACTGAATTTTTTTACGGTCAACTCATTGAACTATAACTTTTTAACAAAAAGTAAAATTTCTATCTAAAAATGTTAAAAGTTAACGGAAAGTCTACATGGCACCACATGGTCAAGCTTTCGTGTAATATAAGTGTCACCTTGGATTTTTTTAATAATAATAACAAAATAACTTTTGTTTAAATTTTTTGGTTTTCAATCTTGAATTAATGAATTTATATTATCTTTTTAATTTTTAAATATTTTAAATTAACATGAAAGAAACAAAATTATCTAATATAATTCATCATCTTTTTCACCACAAATCCAAATTTAAATTCATCATCTTCTTCACCATAAATCTAAATCTAATTCATCGTCTTCTTCATCACAAATCCAAATCCAAATCTAATTCATCAACTTCTTCATTTTCATCATCTTCTTCATCACAAATCCAAATCTAATTCATCATAGTAGTATGAACTAGTCAAAATCCAAATATATTTCATTATCTTCTTCACCACAAATTCAAATCCAAAATAATTCAAATCAAAAAATCAAACTCATCAAAATCAAAGCTACAAAGTTCTAAAACTTAAACAACCCTGATCCGTAGTCATAAGTCTCCAAAATCCAAATCTAATTTATCATCTTCTTCACCACAAATCCAACTCCAACATCCCGGATCTAAAGAAACCTTAGTTCAGAGATATGAAAAAAAACAAAAAATATAGAGCACTATATCACCGAGTTAGGAGACCGGTTTGTCCTCGTCCAAAATCAAAGGGCTTGTATTGCAAATTGTGGGAATTTCGGGTGGGAATAATAGAGAAGGTGTAGGGTTGAAATCGAAAGAAATATCACCGCTATTTTTCCAATCGAACTTCGATTTCTTGAAATGCATTACAAACGTAAAAAACTCTATTTCCACTTTTCTCTCTATAATTCTACTGACTTCTTAAAATCTCAACAATTCTCAATAATCTTTGACAAAATATAACGAAGAATTGTTCTTTTTTTTAATAATAATAATAATAATAATAATAATAATAATAATAATAATAATAATAATAATAATAATAATCCCTCAATTTCAAAATATTAGATAATTTAATATTCTTAAAAATATTTAAAAATTCAAAAAAAATATGAATTCATTAATTTTATAATCTTTTTATATCTCTTTTTATAATCTTTGAGTTGTCGTGATGCATAAGCGATCACTTTCCCATGTTGCAACAACACACACCCTAAACCACTGTGTGATGCATCACTAAATAATACAAGGCCTCCTGTCTCATCTGGTTAGGACAACACTGGAGCCATGCTCAGCCGCTTCTTCAACTCTTGGAAGCTCTCTTCACATTTATCTATCCAGACGTATTTCACCGTCTTTCGAGTTAAATTGGTTATTGTGGTTGCTATTTTTGAAAAAGCTTTTATAAACCGTCGATAATAACCCGCTAAACCGAGAAAACTTCGTACTTCTGTTGGAGTTGTTGGTTGTTCCCAATTCACAACCATTTCGATCTTAGTTGGATCTACAGATATTCCATTTTTGTCATTCACATGACCTAAAAATTGAACTCTCTTTAACCAAAATTCACACTTGGAAAACTTTACATAAAGTTGCTCCTTTCGTAATATCTTCAAAACGACTCTCAAGTGTTTAGTATGTTCTTCCCGTGTTTTCGAAAAATCTATGATACATGTTCTCAACATATCCTATAATGTTTGTATGGTTCTCTCACTCTGACCATCTGTCTGGGGATGATAAGTTGTACTCAATCTTAATTGTGTTCCTAAATGTTTCTAAAGGCTTTTCCAAAAAATTGAAGTAAAACGTGGATCTCGATCTGATACTGTGGAAATAGGTACTCCATGCCTAGAGATAATTTCAATAATGTACAGTCTGGCAAGGTGATCTAAGTTATGAGTAATTTTAAGGGTTAAATACATTTTTGCCTATTCCACTCGACCTTAGTTTATAAATGCATCATTGGATTTGAATTTTTTACTATCAACTCATTGAACTATAATTTTTTTAACAAAAGTAAAATTTCTATCTAAAAATGTTAAAAGATAAAGGAAAGTCTACATGGCACCACATGGTCAACTTTTCGTGTAATATAAGTGTCACCTTGGATTTTTTAATAATAATAACAAAATAACTTTTGTTTAAAATTTTTTGGTTTTCAATCTTGAATTAATGAATTTATATTATCTTTTTAATTTTTAAATATTTTAAATTAACATTAAAGAAACAAAATTATCTAATATAATTCATCATCTTTTTCACCACAAATCCAAATTTAAATTCATCATCTTCTTCACCATAAATCTAAATCTAATTCATCGTCTTCTTTATCACAAATCCAAATCCAAATCTAATTCATCAACTTCTTCATTTTCATCATCTTCTTCATCACAAATCCAAATCTAATTCATCATAGTAGTATGAACTAGTCAAAATCCAAATATATTTCATTATCTTCTTCACCACAAATTCAAATCCAAAATAATTCAAAATCAAAAATCTGAAACTCATCAAAATCAAAGCTACAAAGTTCTAAAACTTAAACAACCCAGATCCGTAGTCATAAGTCTCCAAAATCCAAATCTAATTTATCATCTTCTTCACCACAAATCCAACTCCAACATCCCAGATCTAAAGAAACCTTAGTTCAGATATGAAAAAAAAAACAAAAAATAGAGCACTATATCACCAGAGTTCGGAGACCAGCTGTCCTCGTCAAAATCAAAGGACTTGTATTGAAAATTGTGGGAATTCTGGGTGGGAATAATAGAGAAGGTGTAGGGTTGAAATCGAAAGAAATATCACTGCTCTTTTTCCAATCTGAACTTCTGATTTCTTGAAATGCATTACAAACGTAAAAACTCTATTTCCACTTTTTCTCTCTATAATTCTGCAGCTTCTTAAAATCTCAACAATTCTCAATAATCTTCGACAAAATCTAACAATAATTCGTTCTTCTTTTTTCTAATAATAATAATAATAATAATAATAATAATAATAATAATAATAATAATCTCTCAATTTCAAAATATTAGATAATTTAATATTCTTAAAAATATTTAAAAATTCAAAAAAAATATGAATTCATTAATTTTATAATCTTTTTATATCTCTTTTTATAATCTTTGAGTTGTCGTGATGCATAAGCGATCACTTTCCCATGTTGCAACAACACACACCCTAAACCACTGTGTGATGCATCACTAAATAATACAAGGCCTCCTGTCTCATCTGGTTAGGACAACACTGGAGCCATGCTCAGCCGCTTCTTCAACTCTTGGAAGCTCTCTTCACATTTATCTATCCGCACGTATTTCACCGCGTCTTTCGAAAGTTAAATTGGTTATTGTGGTTGCTATTTTTGAAAAAGCTTTTATAAACCGTCGATAATAACCCGCTAAACCGAGAAAACTTCAGATTGTTGAGTTGTTGGTTGTTCCCAATTAACAACCATTTCGATCTTAGTTGGATCTACAGATATTCCATTTTTGTCATTCACATGACCTAAAATTGAACTCTCTTTAACCAAAATTCACACTTGGAAAACTTTACATAAAGTTGCTCCTTTCGTAATATCTTCAAAACGACTCTCAAGTGCTCAAGATGTTCTTCCGTGTTTTTAGAAATCTATGATACATGTTCTCAACATATCCTATAATGTTTGTATGGTTCTCTCACCGACCATCATGTCTGGGGATGATAAGTTGTACTCAATCTTAATTGTGTTCCTAAATGTTTCTAAAGGCTTTTCCAAAAAATTGAAGTAAAACGTGGATCTCGATCTGATACTGTGGAAATAGGTACTCCATGCCTAGAGATAATTTCAATAATGTACAGTCTGGCAAGGTGATCTAAGTTATGAGTAATTTTAAGGGTTAAATACATTTTTGCCTATTCTACTCTAACCTTAGTTTATAAATGCATCATTGAATTTGAATTTTTTACTATTAACTCATTGAACTATAACTTTTAACAAAAAGTAAAATTTTATCTAAAATGTTAAAAGTTAACGGAAAGTCTACATGGCACCACATGGTCAAGCTTTTCGTGTAATATAAGTGTCACCTTGGATTTTTTAATAATAATAACAAAATAACTTTTGTTTAAATTTTTTGGTTTTCAATCTTGAATTAATGAATTTATATTATCTTTTTTAATTTTAAATATTTTAAATTAACATTAAAGAAACAAAATTATCTAATATAATTCATCATCTTTTCACCACAAATCCAAATTTAAATTCATCATCTTCTTCACCATAAATCTAAATCTAATTCATCGTCTTCTTCATCACAAATCCAAATCCAAATCTAATTCATCAACTTCTTCATTTTCATCATCTTCTTCATCACAAATCCAAATCTAATTCATCATAGTAGTATGAACTAGTCAAAATCCAAATATATTTCATTATCTTCTTCACCACAAATTCAAATCCAAAATAATTCGAAATCAAAAATCTGAAACTCATCAAAATCAAAGCTACAAAGTTCTAAAACTTAAACAACCCAGATCCGTAGTCATAAGTCTCCAAAATCCAAATCTAATTTATCATCTTCTTCACCACAAATCCAACTCCAACATCCCAGATCTAAAGAAACCTTAGTTCAGATATGAAAAAAAAACAAAAAATAGAGCACTATATCACCAGAGTTCGGAGACCAGCTGTCCTCGTCAAAATCAAAGGGCTTGTATTGCAAATTGTGGGAATTCTGGGTGGGAATAATAGAGAAGGTGTAGGGTTGAAATCGAAAGAAATATCACTGCTATTTTTCCAATCTGAACTTCTGATTTCTTGAAATGCATTACAAACGTAAAAACTCTATTTCCACTTTTTCTCTCTATAATTCTGCAGCTTCTTAAAATCTCAATAATCTTCGACAAAATATAACAGTAATTCGTTCTTCTTTTTTCTAATAATAATAATAATAATAATAATAATAATAATAATAATAATAATAATAATAATAATAATAATCCCTCAATTTCAAAATATTAGATAATTTAATATTCTTAAAAATATTTAAAAATTCAAAAAAAATATGAATTCATTAATTTTATAATCTTTTTATATCTCTTTTTATAATCTTTGAGTTGTCGTGATGCATAAGCGATCACTTTCCCATGTTGCAACAACACACACCCTAAACCACTGTGTGATGCATCACTAAATACTACAAGTCCTCCTGTCTCATCTGGTTAGGACAACACTGGAGCCATGCTCAGCCGCTTCTTCAACACTTGGAAGCTATCTTCACATTTATCTATCCAGACGTATTTCACCGTCTTTCGAGTTAAATTGGTTATTGTGGTTGCTATTTTTGAAAAAGCTTTTATAAACCATCAATAATAACCCGCTAAACCAAGAAAACTTCGTACTTCTGTTGGAGTTGTTGGTTGTTCCCAATTCACAACCATTTCGATCTTAGTTGGATCTACAGATATTCCATTTTTGTCATTCACATGACCTAAAAATTGAACTCTCTTTAACCAAAATTCACACTTGGAAAACTTTACATAAAGTTGCTCCTTTCGTAATATCTTCAAAACGACTCTCAAGTGTTCAGTATGTTCTTCCCGTGTTTTCGAGAAGTCTATGATACATGTTCTCAACATATCCTATAATGTTTGTATGGTTCTCTCTCTCGACCATACATGCGAGGATGATAAGTTGTACTCAATCTTAATTGTGTTCCTAAATGTTTCTAAAGGCTTTTCCAAAATTTGAAGCAAAACGTGGATCTCGATCGTCGACATGTGGAAATAGGTACTCCATGCCTAGAGATAATTTCAATAATGTACGATCGGCAAGGTGATCTAAGTTATGAGTAATTTTAAGGGTTAAATACATTTTTGCCTATTCTACTTAAACCTTAGTTTATAAATGCATCATTATTTGAATTTTTTTACGGTCAACTCATTGAACTATAACTTTTTAACAAAAAGTAAAATTTCTATCTAAAAATGTTAAAAGTTAACGGAAAGTCTACATGGCACCACATGGTCAAGCTTTCGTGTAATATAAGTGTCACCTTGGATTTTTTTAATAATAATAACAAAATAACTTTTGTTTAAATTTTTTGGTTTTCAATCTTGAATTAATGAATTTATATTATCTTTTTAATTTTTAAATATTTTAAATTAACATTAAAGAAACAAAATTATCTAATATAATTCATCATCTTTTTCACCACAAATCCAAATTTAAATTCATCATCTTCTTCACCATAAATCTAAATCTAATTCATCGTCTTCTTCATCACAAATCCAAATCCAAATCTAATTCATCAACTTCTTCATTTTAATCATCTTCTTCATCACAAATCCAAATCTAATTCATCATAGTAGTATGAACTAGTCAAAATCCAAATATATTTCATTATCTTCTTCACCACAAATTCAAATCCAAAATAATTCAAAATCAAAAAATCAAACTCATCAAAATCAAAGCTACAAAGTTCTAAAACTTAAACAACCCAGATCCGTAGTCATAAGTCTCCAAAATCCAAATCTAATTTATCATCTTCTTCACCACAAATCCAACTCCAACATCCGGATCTAAAGAAACCTTAGTTGAGATATGAAAAAAAAACAAAAATAGAGCACTATATCACCGAGTTTAGGAGACCAATTTGTCTCAATCAAAATCAAAGGGCTTGTATTGAAAATTGTGGGAATTCGGGTGGGAATAATAGAGAAGGTGTAGGGTTGAAATCGAAAGAAATATCAACGCTATTTTTCCAATCGAACTTACGATTTCTTAAAATGCATTACAAACGTAAAAACTCTATTTCCACTTTTTTCTCTCTATAATTTCGCACTTCTTAAAATCTCAAAAATTCTCAATAATCTTGACAAAATATAATGAAGAATTGTTCTTCTTTTTCTAATAATAATAATAATAATAATAATAATAATAATAATCCCTCAATTTCAAAATATTAGATAATTTAATATTCTTAAAATATTTAAAAATTCAAAAAAATATGAATTCATTAATTTTATAATCTTTTATATCTCTTTTATAATCTTTGAGTTGTCGTGATGCATAAGCGATCACTTTCCCATGTTGCAACAACACACACCCTAAACCACTGTGTGATGCATCACTAAATAATACAAGGCCTCTAGTCTCATCTGGTTAGGACAACACTGGAGCCATGCTCAGCCGCTTCTTCAACTCTTGGAAGCTCTCTTCACATTTATCTATCTAGACGTATTTCACCGTCTTTCGAGTTAAATTGGTTATTGTGGTTGCTATTTTTGAAAAAGCTTTTATAAACCGTCGATAATAACCTCCGTAACCGAGAAAACTTCGTTATTCGTTGGAGTTGTTGGATGTTCCCAATTCACAACCATTTTGATCTTAGTTGGATCTACAGATATTCCATTTTTGTCATTCACATGACCTAAAAATTGAACTCTCTTTAACCAAAAGTCACACTTGGAAAACTTTACATAAAGTTGCTCCTTTCGTAATATCTTCAAAACGACTCTCAAGTGTTCAGTATGTTCTTCCCGTGTTTTCGAGAAGTCTATGATACATGTTCTCAACATATCCTATAATGTTTGTATGGTTCTCTCACTCTGACCATCTGTCTGAGGATGATAAGTTGTACTCAATCTTAATTGTGTTCCTAAATGTTTCTAAAGGCTTTTCCAAAAATTTGAAGCAAAACGTGGATCTCGATCTGATACTGTGGAAATAGGTACTCCATGCCTAGAGATAATTTCAATAATGTACAATTCGGCAAGGTGATCTAAGTTATGAGTAATTTTAAGGGTTAAATACATTTTGCCTATTCTACTTTAACCTTAGTTTATAAATGCATCATTATTTGAATTTTTTACTATTAACTCATTGAACTATAACTTTTTAACAAAAGTAAAATTTCTATCTAAAAATGTTAAAAGTTAACGGAAAGTCTACATGGCACCACATGGTCAAGCTTTCGTGTAATATAAGTGTCACCTTGGATTTTTTAAATAAAAATAAAAAATAACTTTTGTTTAAATTTTTTGGTTTTCAATCTTGAATTAATGAATTTATATTATCTTTTTAATTTTTAAATATTTTAAATTAACATTAAAGAAACAAAATTATCTAATATAATTCATCATCTTTTTCACCACAAATCCAAATTTAAATTCATCATCTTCTTCACCATAAATCTAAATCTAATTCATCGTCTTCTTCATCACAAATCCAAATCAAAATCTAATTCATCAACTTCTTCATTTTCATCATCTTCTTCATCACAAATCCAAATCTAATTCATCATAGTAGTATGAACTAGTCAAAATCCAAATATATTTCATTATCTTCTTCACCACAAATTCAAATCCAAAATAATTCGAAATCAAAAATCTGAAACTCATCAAAATCAAAGCTACAAAGTTCTAAAACTTAAACAACCCAGATCCGTAGTCATAAGTCTCCAAAATCCAAATCTAATTTCTCATCTTCTTCACCACAAATCCAACTCCAACATCCCAGATCTAAAGAAACCTTAGTTCAGATATGAAAAAAAAACAAAAAATAGAGCACTATATAACCAGAGTTCGGAGACCAGCTGTCCTCGTCAAAATCAAAGGGCTTGTATTGAAAATTGTGGGAATTCTGGGTGGGAATAATAGAGAAGGTGTAGGGTTGAAATCGAAAGAAATATCACTGCTATTTTTCCAATCTAAACTTCTGATTTCTTGAAATGCATTACAAACGTAAAAACTCTATTTCCACTTTTTCTCTCTATAATTCTACAGCTTCTTAAAATCTCAAAAATTCTCAATAATCTTCGACAAAATCTAACAGTAATTCGTTCTTCTTTTTTCTAATAATAATAATAATAATAATAATAATAATAATCCCTCAATTTCAAAATATTAGATAATTTAATATTCTTAAAAATATTTAAAAATTCAAAAAAAATATGAATTCATTAATTTTATAATCTTTTTATATTTCTTTTTATAATCTTTGAGTTGTCGTGATGCATAAGCGATCACTTTCCCATGTTGCAACAACACACACCCTAAACCACTGTGTGATACATCACTAAATAATACAAGGCCTCCTGTCTCATCTGGTTAGGACAACACTGGAGCCATGCTCAGCCGCTTCTTCAACTCTTGGAAGCTCTCTTCACATTTATCTATCCAGACGTATTTCACCGTCTTTCGAGTTAAATTGGTTATTGTGGTTGCTATTTTTGAAAATTATAAACCGTCGATAATAACCCGCTAAACCGAGAAAACTTCGTAGATTACATTGGAGTTGTTGGTTGTTCCCAATTCACAACCATTTCGATCTTAGTTGGATCTACAGATATTCCATTTTTGTCATTCACATGACCTAAAAATTGAACTCTCTTTAACCAAAAGTCACACTTGGAAAACTTTACATAAAGTTGCTCCTTTCGTAATATCTTCAAAACGACTCTCAAGTGTTCAGTATGTTCTTCCCGTGTTTTCGAGAAGTCTATGATACATGTTCTCAACATATCCTATAATGTTTGTATGGTTCTCTCACCGACCATACATGCGAGGATGATAAGTTGTACTCAATCTTAATTGTGTTCCTAAATGTTTCTAAAGGCTTTTCCAAAAATTTGAAGCAAAACGTGGATCTCGATCGTCATGTGGAAATAGGTACTCCATGCCTAGAGATAATTTCAATAATGTACGATCGGCAAGGTGATCTAAGTTATGAGTAATTTTAAGGGTTAAATACATTTTGCCTATTCTACTTTAACCTTAGTTTATAAATGCATCATTTGATGAATTTTTTTACTATTAACTCATTGAACTATAACTTTTTAACAAAAAGTAAAATTTCTATCTAAAAATGTTAAAAGTTAACGGAAAGTCTACATGGCACCACATGGTCAAGCTTTCGTGTAATATAAGTGTCACCTTGGATTTTTTTAATAATAATAACAAAATAACTTTTTGTTTAAATTTTTGGTTTTCAATCTTGAATTAATGAATTTATATTATCTTTTTAATTTTAAATATTTTAAATTAACATTAAAGAAACAAAATTATCTAATATAATTCATCATCTTTTCACCACAAATCCAAATTTAAATTCATCATCTTCTTCACCATAAATCTAAATCTAATTCATCGCCTTCTTCATCACAAATCCAAATCCAAATCTAATTCATCAACTTCTTCATTTTCATCATCTTCTTCATCACAAATCCAAATCTAATTCATCATAGTAGTATGAACTAGTCAAAATCCAAATATATTTCATTATCTTCTTCACCACAAATTCAAATCCAAAATAATTCAAATCAAAATCAAACTCATCAAAATCAAAGCTACAAAGTTCTAAAACTTAAACAACCCGGATCCGTAGTCATAAGTCTCCAAAATCCAAATCTAATTTATCATCTTCTTCACCACAAATCCAACTCCAACATCCCGGATCTAAAGAAACCTTAGTTCGATAGATATGAAAAAAAACAAAAAATAGAGCACTATATCACCACGAGTTAGGAGACCATTGTCTCATCAAAATCAAAGGGCTTGTATTGAAAATTGTGGGAATTCTGGGTGGGAATAATAGAGAAGGTGTAGGGTTGAAATCGAAAGAAATATCACTGCTATTTTTCCAATCTAAACTTCTGATTTCTTGAAATGCATTACAAACGTAAAAACTCTATTTCCACTTTTTCTCTATAATTCTACAGCTTCTTAAAATCTCAAAAATTCTCAATAATCTTCGACAAAATCTAACAGTAATTCGTTCTTCTTTTTTCTAATAATAATAATAATAATAATAATAATAATAATCCCTCAATTTCAAAATATTAGATAATTTAATATTCTTAAAAATATTTAAAAATTCAAAAAAAATATGAATTCATTAATTTTATAATCTTTTTATATCTCTTTTTATAATCTTTGAGTTGTCGTGATGCATAAGCGATCACTTTCCCATGTTGCAACAACACACACCCTAAACCACTGTGTGATGCATCACTTAATACTACAAGTCCTCATGTCTCATCTGGTTAGGACAACACTGGAGCCATGCTCAGCCGCTTCTTCAACTCTTGGAAGCTCTCTTCACATTTATCTATCCAGACGTATTTCACCGTCTTTCGAGTTAAATTGGTTAATGTGGTTGCTATTTTTGAAAAAGCTTTTATAAACCGTCGATAATAACCCGCTAAACCGAGAAAACTTCAGATACATTGGAGTTGTTGGTTGTTCCCAATTCACAACCATTTCGATCTTAGTTGGATCTACAGATATTCTATTTTTGTCATTCACATGACCTAAAAATTGAACTCTCTTTAACCAAAATTCACACTTGGAAAACTTTACATAAAGTTGCTCCTTTCGTAATATCTTCAAAACGACTCTCAAGTGTTCAGTATGTTCTTCCCGTGTTTTCGAGAAGTCTATGATACATGTTCTCAACATATCCTATAATGTTTGTATGGTTCTCTCACTCTGACCATCTGTCTGAGGATGATAAGTTGTACTCAATCTTAATTGTGTTCCTAAATGTTTCTAAAGGCTTTTCCAAAAATTTGAAGTAAAACGTGGATCTCGATCTGATACTGTGGAAATAGGTACTCCATGCCTAGAGATAATTTCAATAATGTACAGTCTGGCAAGGTGATCTAAGTTATGAGTAATTTTAAGGGTTAAATACATTTTGCCTATTCTACTAACCTTAGTTTATAAATGCATCATTGGATTTGAATTTTTTACTGATAACTCATTGAACTATAACTTTTTAACAAAAAGTAAAATTTCTATCTAAAAATGTTAAAAGTTAACTAAAGTCTACATGGCACCACATGGTCACTTTTTCGTGTAATATAAGTGTCACCTTAGATTTTTTAATAATAATAACAATATAACTTTTGTTTAAATTTTTTGGTTTTCAATCTTGAATTAATGAATTTATATTATCTTTTTAATTTTTAAATATTTTAAATTAACATTAAAGAAACAAAATTATCTAATATAATTCATCATCTTTTTCACCACAAATCCAAATTTAAATTCATCATCTTCTTCACCATAAATCTAAATCTAATTCATCGTCTTCTTCATCACAAATCCAAATCCAAATCCAAATCTAATTCATCAACTTCTTCATTTTCATCATCTTCTTCATCACAAATCCAAATCTAATTCATCATAGTAGTATGAACTAGTCAAAATACAAATATATTTCATTATCTTCTTCACCACAAATTCAAATCCAAAATAATTCGAAATCAAAAATCTGAAACTCATCAAAATCAAAGCTACAAAGTTCTAAAACTTAAACAACCCAGATCCGTAGTCATAAGTCTCCAAAATCCAAATCTAATTTATCATCTTCTTCACCACAAATCCAACTCCAACATCCCAGATCTAAAGAAACCTTAGTTCAGATATGAAAAAAAAACAAAAAATAGAGCACTATATTACCAGAGTTCGGAGACCAGCTGTCCTCGTCAAAATCAAAGGGCTTGTATTGAAAATTGTGGGAATTCTAGGTGGGAATAATAGAGAAGGTGTAGGGTTGAAATCGAAAGAAATATCAATGCTATTTTTCCAATCTGAACTTCTGATTTCTTAAAATGCATAACAAACGTAAAAACTCTATTTCCACTTTTTCTCTCTATAATTCTGCAGCTTCTTAAAATCTCAAAAATTCTCAATAATCTTCGACAAAATATAACAGTAATTCGTTCTTCTTTTTTCTAATAATAATAATAATAATAATAATAATAATAATAATAATAATCCTTCAATTTCAAAATATTAGATAATTTAATATTCTTAAAAATATTTAAAAATTCAAAAAAAATATGAATTCATTAATTTTATAATCTTTTTATATCTCCTTTTATAATCTTTGAGTTGTCGTGATGCATAAGCGATCACTTTCCCATGTTGCAACAACACACACCCTAAACCACTGTGTGATGCATCACTAAATAATACAAGGCCTCCTGTCTCATCTAGTTAGGACAACACTGGAGCCATGCTCAGCCGCTTCTTCAACTCTTGGAAGCTCTCTTCACATTTATCTATCCAGACGTATTTCACCATCTTTCGAGTTAAATTGGTTAATGTGGTTGCTATTTTTGAAAAAGCTTTTATAAACCGTCGATAATAACCCGCTAAACCGAGAAAACTTCATTATTGTTGGAGTTGTTGGTTGTTCCCAATTCACAACCATTTCGATCTTAGTTGGATCTACAGATATTCCATTTTTGTCATTCACATGACCTAAAAATTGAACTCTCTTTAACCAAAATTCACACTTGGAAAACTTTAGATAAAGTTGCTCCTTTCGTAATATCTTCAAAACGACTCTCAAGTGTTCAGTATGTTCTTCCCGTGTTTTCGAGTATACCAGAATATCATAGATAAACACTACAAAAAATTTGTCTAAACATGGTTTAAACACTCGATTCATTAAATCCATAAATGCTGTCGGTGCATTTTTCAATCCAAAAGACATTACAAGAAACTCATAATGTCCATAGCGTGTCCTAAACGCTGTTTTCGGCACATCCTCGTTTCTTACCTTTAATTGATGATAACCTGTTCTGAGGTCAATTTTTGAAAAATGTTTGGCCCCCTTTAATTGGTCAAACAAATCATCAATCCTTGGTAAAGGATATTTATTCTTAATAGGTAATTTATTTAGCTCTCTATAGTGTATACATAGTCTCATAGTTCCATCCTTCTTCTTTACAAACAATACTGGTGCTCCCCAGGTTGAAACACTAGGTTGTATATCCTTTTTATCTAAGAGTTCGTGTAATTGTATTAGTAACTCTTTCAGTTCTATAGGTGCCATTCTGTATGGTGCTTTAGAAACTGGTGCCGTTCCCGGTGCAAGATCAATGACGAACTCAATTTCCCTATCTGGAGGTAAACCTGATAAGTCATCCGGAAATACATCGGGAAAATTGTTAACTATAGGTATTTGATCTAATTTTACTCCTTCCTGTCGAGTATCAACTATATAGACCATATAACCTAAACAACCTTTTCTAAGTAATCTTTCTGCCTGAATTATAGTCAAACATCTAGATTGCTTAGGTGAACAACTATCGTTGAACACTACCTTTGACTTCGATGCAGTCAGAAGGTTTATACGCTTTTGATGATAATCAATCATAGCGTTATGATTAACTAACCAATCTATACCTAAAATTACATCAAATTCTCCCAACTGAATTGATATCAGATCTACCACAAAATTATGTCCTTTTATTAACACACTGTAATTCTTGTATATGGTTTTAACCAGAATCTTTTCATTATAAGAAATTTCTACACAAAATGGTTTGTCTAAATTTTTACAAGGTATATTCAAGTTTGTACAAAAAATTTTAGATACAAAAGAACATGTAGCACCAGAATCGAATAACACATATGCATTTAAAGTGTTGATAGGGATGATACCTGTTGTGACACCCCCAAATCCGGGTATTCATTTACACCGAATTTGGTGCTCACTTATCAAAAATTATTATATCTAACTACCCATAATAAAGGATAAAACATTAAATAAATGACTTAAACAATAATCTCTCCCATAAAGGATTACATCATAATCTCAAAATAAATCACAGGTAATCTAACCTTAAAATTATTACATCACAAATCTTAAAACTTTAAGCATTTAAATAAAATTTAAACAATTCTTCATCACTTAGACATCTTGCCCTTTCCCTTGCTAGTAGATGGATCATCACCTCTTTCAACTTTAGCTGCATTGTATAATTGCAAGAGTGAGCAAATAATTGCTCACCGACATAAAGATAGTATAATAACAACATGAGAGTGAACAACGAATACTGAATGATAAAGAACTTGTTCTACGAATCAAAATAGAAAAAAAGTTCGAACTTTAATTATCTGAGGGTTTTATGGCCACGAACTATGTTCACGGTGTTTAGGTATTATTACCTTAACCTCAACAGTCATGAGACTGTACAGACTCTTCTTAACGTACTCAGGGGGATCAGCCCTATGTACCATGTATTGTGCACAAACATCTAAATGTTATACGTACAAAATCCCCTATGTTAGGGTTGTTCGTCTCAGTTTGGATTTAGAATTTTTGCACTAAAGAAAGTTTAGTTTGGAACTAGCTTATTAGTGTTTTCTAGAATTTTTGAACACTATTCGAATATAGATTAATTCAATCAATAAAGGTTTGCTTACTACTTGAAGATTTAATACAACGATAAAGCTTTGAACAAGTTTATCCAAGTCAAAGATTGAATAAAAATAATATATAATCGAGTAAACATGGTATACATACAAGGTGCTATAGAAGAGTTAAAACAATCTTCCTTGAATCAATGTATTAGAACAATGTAAGCTTTGAATAATAATTAGGAATCTAAATCTCGCTTAATGTAACAAATTAGGTTACATAAGCCTGAAATCGAAATCGCAACAACAATGAATTGTATGAATATTAGCTTTAGGGTTTAAACCATCATTTAGGTCATAACCCTAACTTAGCACCTAACCATTTAGGTTGACATACTTAACGCTTCTGAAATCACACATTGATCAACATAAACCTTATCGTTTATCTATAACTTTCGAAAACATCTCATTTGATTTCATTTTATAACTTATTTAAATAATTATTTCAAATCTTGGTACTTTACATTTCAACACATTAACATCTATTATTATTGTTTATAACATGTTTTAATATCATTAACATACACACTAAACTAACACAAGTCAGATATGCCTAACCTGCAAACAAGCGAGACCTCGATTGTCTTAGTTAGAAGGTGTGGCGCAAATTAAGGCCACACTTAAGTTTGGGGCCCAGGCCTTGTTGCTTTGCTTTTTTTTTTTAATGTGGCCTTGAAATTGCTTGTTCAGATCGACGCAGAGAGGCGGCGGTGAAGCGATGGCTATTTTTAGCCCAACTAACACCTAATTTCATCCACCAAACAGTGAAATTAACATCTACAATTGGTACAGCCTATTACAAACATGATTGCTAATATTTACAACAAATTAACACAATTTATCATCAACTAAAACTAGTTTAATTTCTCAAAATTCCATGTTTTCATATAAAACTCCATTTTTGAACTTCTTACACAAAAATCATCACTGACATCTCAAAACTTGGCCAAAACACTTAATTCAAATTATGTTATGCTCGCATCTCAATGAACTACCATATGCAAGCATCAATTTACAGTTTTATACACAAATTGACCACTAAAATTGGTACTTTCTAAGGCCATAAAATATGAACATAAACACTGTTATTTTTTTTTTCTTCCTACATCCAATTTGTCACAATTTGATAACTGATACAACATGCATACAAGATGACAACAGATTCTACAACTTAATCCACACCATATACATAACGTATGAGCCACAAATCCACAAAATTAATTTACAGAGAATAAAAAATCACAAGTCTGAGAATTAGAATTAGTTATACCTTAATCTTTGATTATTGACTAGCAAAAGATGACAACAAGGTTTAGCAATGCTCTTCTTCCTCTTGAAATCTCAGAACAATCTCTCAAGCTCTCACTTTCAATCTCCTCTGAAATTCTCTCTTCCTCTGTTTTTCTATGCTAACAAGCCTAAGGAAAAAAAATAAGACGCGTATGCCATATAACTGGCCTCTCCCACGTTCCTTACGTTAGAAAAATAAAAAGTCTGCGTTAGTTAAATAAGCCAAAGGCCACAAGGCCTTGTTTGGCTACCACATATTTTCCCTAAACCAATTTATTTTTATATTATTTATATTACATAGTTTCCAATTGTCACACATGTAACCATTTTAACAATTTATACTAATAATAATAAAAATCTTATTATCATTACACTTATAATTTAATAAATAATTATATATCCAATTTAATTAATAAATTAGACACGCCACTTTATTTATTTTATTTATTTCCATTAAATTAAAGAATTCATTTAATTTAATTATTTTCTTAAATATTGATTTAATTTAATTATTTCTTAAATTAAATCCTTCAATAAAATTATCATTACTCGATTCAATTAACATTAATTAATTTAGCTACTAAATGAATTCATGACAATTCATCAAATATTTATTTTCCTCAATAAATAAATTATTTAAAATATTTATTTAATTCCATAAATATTTAAATTAAATTACAAATTTCTCGATCGTTACACCTGTCACCACGTCCTGTGAAGCAACAACATCCCTCACCGACATATTAAATGCTCTCGCGGTAGGTCGATTTAGAACTCCAACTGTAGATACTGCTGATTGATTATTCTCTGGTACTCTATTCCCCTTTCCTCCTTGATTCTTAGGTTTAGGACAATTCTTAGAAAAATGGTCTAATGAACCACAATTAAAACATTTATTTTTATTTGGGAGAGGACACTGTGGTGAAATATGTCCCGATTGTCCACAATTATAACATTTGCTAAGAAAGCATAGTCCTTTATGTTTCTTTCCACAAGTCGGACAAGGTTTAATGTTATTATTACTAAAGTTATTATTAGTATTACCCATCTTCTTTCCCCGGTTGTTAGAAAAAGTATTATCCCATTTTTGCTTGTTATTAAACCCACCTGAACTGGGTTCTATCCTAAGTTTCCCTTTCTCATTTTGACTTTTCTTGTCCTGATGAAATTTAGCAAGACTTTCATTCTCACTTTCGGCTATAATAGCTTTCTCCAGTAGTTCAGAGAAAGTCTTTATTTGGAGTACTGACAACTTACTCCGAATCTGAGGTTTTAAACCCTCCTGAAACCTACGAGTCTTTCTAAGTTCAGTGGTTACCTGATGAGGAGAAAACCTGGATAGTTCATTGAACTTGGCAGTATATTGGGTTACAGCCAGGTCCTGCTACTGGATCTTCTTCTTCCTCATCATCTAGCAGTTGTTGATCATGAAGTAATTCTTCATCCTCTAGATCACTAGCTATAAATGACTCAATTTGTGGTGGATTGTTTACTATCACCATTTCTTCAGCATTGGAGTTGGCCATCTATAAAAGAAAACTCCTTTAATACTGGTATAGAAATTTACACAACATAATATTTTTAATGTTATATTTTATTCGTACTTTAAAATTTTTACGGACTCGAAGACTATATACTAAGATTTCTCTTCCTTTTATCTATAGCCTTGAAGCTTTGATACCAAACTTGTAACGCCCCCATATCTATACTGCCATGGTATCTGATATGGTGCTTACTATGAATTAATATAATGCATTTAAATCTATACACCCATGGTATCTGATTATAATATTTCATTAAATAGAGGGACTATCAGATATAATTCCCATAGATCTAAGATTCACAGTATACAGATAATAATTCTCAAGAAAACTATTACTGTGTTTGGATACCCTCACTTGGATATATGAACTGTATCTGTGACTAGAGTCTATCTATCCGAAATTCAGAGTATCAGTAATAACATGAACAATCCATATTACTAATACCCTCACCTAGATGTATAGTCTATGTCAACCAAATTTATACTATTGTATCGATAGTAACTATCTATCCGAAATCTAGAGTATCAATAACAACATGAACATTCCATGCTATTAATACCCTAACTCAGATAAATAGTTCCCAAGGATCTCAACTAGATTCAAAGAATTCTAACTTTACATCTTTATATGTAAGAAAATACGGTTGCGGAAATAAAAGATGTTATATATATATATCATAATATTAAGATTCGCTTACATGATTCTCATAATGAGTTTCTTATTACAAGGTATTCAAATAGAAAAGAATATAATCTAATCTAAGCAAGGACGTTTCCCTTTATCTACTCCAGATGTTCCAGGGTTACCATCTAAAACTGCAAAGGGAATAATTTGCAAGGGTGAGCTATGACATGCTCAACAAGTTTTGTATTTATAACAATATATGATGTAAAGAAGTATAACAATTCAAATTTCGACTGATAGTTGTTACCATTTCACTATGGATTTATATTTCTATTAGTCACACAAACTTAGAAATTTTGTTTAGATATGAGATATGGGATCAACCTATTCAATATCTTAGGAGTATGCATCTCATCCTACCAGTGCTCAAATGCACCCAAATTAGTGTCAATATATTATCGACCGAATGATCCCATATGGGATACCCAATTTTAGAATAGGATGTCTTACCAAACAATTTGGTTTTGACACAACAATTTAAGCTTAACAATTAATATGAATAAACAATTCATTTCTTAATTATGCTGAAGCTATAGCAATAACCTTTCAACAATAGGTAATTCAATTATAGGTGTAGTATATTATATGAACAGCATATCAAGATAAAAATCTTGTTCAATGAATAAACAGGGTTGAGAAATTTTGTATAAGTAAGTTAAGGTTTAAGAAGAACTTGCATGAGCGTAGATCAGTCAAGTTATGCTATTCAATTCGTTTAATAAATACCTACGATGTTCATATATATAAATCTAACACGTTAGTATTGATAACAATACTAAAATATAGCATTTATATAAGATCGGGTTATATTCGATAAGGTTTCAGTGTTTAAATATCTTTACCGAATACTAAATAAGTTGATATATGAACTAAATTTTATTTACAAATTTTATTATATTTTTAGATAATTTATATATCCATTATAATAATTTTTAGAAATTGTAATATATTTTTAAAATATTTATTTATCATGTAAATGATTTTTAAATCATTTATTTCTATTTTAGGTAATTAATATTTACTTAAAATTTTATAAAACATTGTTTATTATTTTAAATAATTTATAACTATTTATTATGATTTTATATCATTTATATTATTTTTCAATAATTATTTAGTATATATAAATAATTATTCTAATTACTTTATTATTAAGTTAATTATTAATAATATCCAAATAAAATGAAATATTTATTTAATTTATGTAAAAATATCAGAAATTAATTATATTTATTTAATATAATTTTTAAAACTGTTTTTGTATTTATTTACTAATTATTTCTAATTTTATACTTTAATTTTTAGAAAATCAATTTACATGCATCATTAAAGCCCTTTGGTGATGAGAAAGTGTCGTCATTGTAGGTGTTCTTGAGTTTACAGGCAGCAGAGTTTGGTCATGCTAGGGGGACTAGTTTGACCATGGTTTATCTAGCTATGGTTTTCATTTTTGGGTTCAATCAAGTATTGATGATATAGTACTCTTCTGATGAGTACAAAGTCGTTTCACCGTCGAGTCGTGTTCTTGAGTTTCCGGGCAACCCGAGCAGTGGTCATAATAGGTCAACGGTTTTGTGACTTCAATATCTTTGATTCTGTGTATTGGATGTGTGTTGTGTTTGTTGTAACATGTAGTATATATGTCAGGGTACGTATATATAACATTAACAAATCATAAATCTAAGGTCTCTAATTATGTTGGTCAAAGTACAGCCAAATGTTGTTCTTCGTGTTATTCAGTTTTCTGGGCAGCCTAGAAAACTTGGTCAAGTTCAGTCAACGGATTTTGACCATTAATTCAAGTAATCCTATTAGTTGGTTATGCAATTTAAGATCATAGATATGTAGTACATATATCAGGGTGTTAATCCAAAACAAAACATTACAAAAACAACAACCAGAAAGCGATCAAAAAGGTTGGTCAAAGTAGCCGGTTCGACTGTTCTTGAGTTTTTTGGGTAACCCAGAAAACTGCAATCCGTGAACGGTCAACGCACTTTGACCACCTATAACTTGAAATCTATGGTTCTGATGAACTTGTTTTCTTTTCCAGATTAAAGTCCTACTAACAGGCTACAAGTAACATATAATTAACAGACCTAAACATAAACACACTTGAATCTACAAGCCCTAACATTCGGCTTTCAGACTTAAACACTTAATTAAGGCATCTAGATGTTATAAAAACGTATTCTACCAATCTAACATACTTTCTAACATACCAATACATATTTCTAAACATCTAAACAACAAAATTAACAAAGGATCAAAGATCTAGCCATGAATTAGGGTTTGCACCTTTTTTACTTGATTTTGATTTTTGGCTACTGAATTTGATGCTGCTATCACCCAGGCTTGATTTGGTATGTTTATAAGAGTGTATAGGCTTAGAGATTTTGTAGGTTTGGCCAGAGGATGTGTTGCTATTTATAGACTTAAGCAACTTAGGTTTTTTTGATCTTTTCTACCTACTTGCCTCTCTAAATATCTGATGCTAAGTTACTTATGCTGCTTAGGGTTTTTTATCAGCTCATGTGCAGCCTTGGGACTTGGTTTGGTGACTCCTAACCTACTTGTGAGCTAGTTATGTTAGTTTAGTAGCTTAATTTTGCCCTAATTCTTATTAATCTTGATTAGGGTTTTGTTTTTAATGATTAGGATTGTTAAATGATGTTTATTAGTACCTAATTGAAGTTTACTAACCATGATTAGGTGTTAAGATAATCTAATTAGGGTTAAATTGGCTAATTAGGGTTAGGGTTTTGCTTATTAGGGTTTGTTAATCTAGGTTGCTAAACTAAATTTCACAATAATCCTAATAAGCACGACAAAGCATTTGGTCAGTGTAAGCACGACAAAGCAACTTGTCAAAACAAATATACCGAAAAGTCCGTTTTTGAAAGAAAATTTTTTAAGTACGAAGTGTCAAGCACGACGTTTTTCGGACAAAATTTTATTTGATCACATTTGTTAAACAAAGTATATATTAACATATAACACATTCAGAACGGAGAAATTTTATTGATATAACTGAATTTTACATAACAGAATCTTATTAGGGTTTTGGGTTTTTACAATTATGAAGAGGAGCTATTTTGGGTCAGCGAAAGGAAAAGATTTTTCATATGATATACTATGCAAGAAAGACCCTTACTGGCAGTGGTGTATGCTTTTGACAAGTTTCGAGCGTATCTGATTGGTACAAGGGTGATAGTGTACATAGATCATGCGACAATTCAAAACTTAGTGGCAAAGAAGGATGAAAAGCCTCTTTTGATCAGGTGGATACTTCTGTTGCAAGAATTTTATTAAAGATTAAGGACAAAAAGGGATCTGAGAACCAAGTTCCGGACCACTTATCTCGACTAGAAAATCTGGGAAGGGAGGTAGATGACAAGATTATGATTAATGAGTCCTTTCTAGATGAATAGTTGTTTGTGGTAAAAGGGGAAGTGCCATGGTTTGCAGATTATGCGAACTACTTGGTGAGCAAGATGATCCCTTCTGACTTAGGTGCTGTTTGTTTACATCTGATTGTCTTTTAATGGACTGTCTTTTATTCGCTAAGAGGCATGATGCTGTTTGTTTGTTTTTCTGTTACCTCTGAATGTCTCTTAATTGGTAAGACAGAAAATAAAATCTTAATAATTAAGAGGTAGCTCTTAATGAAATTTTTTTGATAATTTTTTTTATATAAATATATTCAACAATATTATGCACTCATTTTTATTAAATTGAATATTTAAAATTATTAAATAAAAATTTACCCTTTAAAATGGTAAAATAGTGTCATTAAGAGACAACTTATTTTTAAGTTATCAAACAATTTTTTAGATTCAGGCCTCATAACCATTTAGATGATCTAATTTATTAAGACATCATAATCATTCAGATCTTAATTCTGAGGTTTATCAAACACAACCTTAGTTGGGTATCAAAGGAAGAAATTTTTGCATTATGTGAATTGGTTTATATGGGATGAACCATAGTTGTTCAAACAATGTGCTGATCAGATGATAAGGAGATGTATCCCATATAGTGAGACAGAGGGAATTTTGTAGGATTGTCATGCTTCATTATACGGAGGTCACTACGGTGGAGAGCGAACATCGGCTAGAGTGTTACAAGCAGGATTCTACTGGCCAACGATTTTCAAGGATACTTACAGTTTTGTCCAGAGATGTGACAGATGTCAAAGAGTTGGGAATATTTCGAAAATGAATGAAATTCCATTGAACATGATCCTTGAGGTGGAAATTTTTGATGTTTGGGGGATAGATTTCATGGGTCCTTTCATTTTGTCATATGGAAATCTATACATCATGTTAGCAGTTGATTATGTGTCAAAGTGGGTGGAAGTGGCAGCTCTTCCAACGAATGATGCCAAAGTGGTCCTAAGATTTTTACACATGAGTATTTTTACGAGGTTTGGGACTCCACGGCCTATCATTAGTGATGAATGCAATCATTTTTTTAATAGGCAATTCACAGCACTGTTGGCTAAGTATGGGGTACATCATCGCATTGCTACAGCTTATCATCCTCAAATTAATGGCCAGAAAGAGGTTTCTGTTGGGTAAAATCTAATTACGCACAACACGCAAGTATACGTGGTCAACATGTAATAAAGTAAAAGTAGAGTATCGTTCCCACGAGGAATTATTTAATAAAAACCACCAAGTACTAACCCGTAACCAACTCAATCTTATTTAAACGAATAAATTTCAATTTATAAGTAAACTAATTCTAATTACCACTAGTTAAATTAAGATTACGGAGATTTAAGATCACAAATTCACTTATTGCTTCATTTAAGTTAACACACTTCTCATCAATTATTCTCTATCCTGAATTGTTAATCAAGAACACTAAAGTACATAAAACCACCTCTCGATGCATAATACACATACTCACTTAAATCCACGGATGATAGAATAAAGCAAGACACCCTAATTAACTAATCCACTATATCTCTATGTGAATTACAATTAAAAAGGATTTAAAGCGCAAGTTCTTTATAAGATTACATATTGCGTAAATGCATATCTCTATCCTAAACACGAATCATGAATTCCATCTATGCAGAAATCACAAACACATGCTATCATGATAAGATCTAAATCAATACTTCATCTCTCGAGTTCATATAGATTATCAAGGTAATTATTAGTTAGGCAATTAAGTAATTAAGTCCAAATCACAATAGACAATCCTCATAATAGAATATAATAACTGATAGCGAAGCATATTAAAATAAACTACACAATAAAATCCATTAAAATCTCAAACAAAGAATTAGTTTATGATTATTTAATTAAAACTAAGAATCTACAATTGAATAATCATTAAAAGATAAAGATAGAAGAAGAGAAGAAGATAGAATCTATTGTCTGTAGATTTGAAGCTCCCTCCTTGCTCCTACTTTGAATCTTCAATGGTCTCTAAGTTGCTTCAATCTCTAAATCTAACAAGAACTAGGGTTTTGATCTAATCTACCCTAATCTAATATAATGGAATCCTCTCTCCCTCCTCTAATCCTTGTGATTCTCCTCCTTTTATAAGCCTCTATATATGTCCTTAAGTCCTTGAGTCAATCGAATCGAAACAATCCTTCCCAAACTCAAATTTGGAAACAAACCGAGTTTTTTGCGCGTACCCCCGCCCCGACAAGGGTTTATACTTGTAAAGGGCCAGCCCCGACAGGGGTCCCTACTGTTTTCCAGCTGGTATGCTCTCCCCGGCAGGGGTTTTGTGAAGGAAATGACTGCCTCGGCGGGGGTACCTTTTCTACTCTAACGTCCTTTTGGGAAAATGGCCATAACTTTTGATCCATGAATAGTTACGAGGCCTGCCACCTATCAAATCGAAGATATCGACGAGCTCTACCACTTTTATTCTTTACGAATTTAGAAATAACGAACGAATGAAGGTTAATATTGGGCTGGAAGTGACTTTATGCAAATGGCCACCCAAAATAGTGAAGTTCGACGTCCGTTGGTACAAATGTCATAACTCTTGCAGCCAAACTCCTATTGGAATTATTCAAGATGTTCTGGAAATCTAAGAAGAAGCTCTACAATATAATCCAAGTTCCAAGCCAAAAACATGAAATGAACATGGAAGCCTAAACGATGTCCGATTTACTTTTCATTGCGATTTCATACCAATTCTTTGCAATTTCAGCTCCCAAGCATACAATCTGCAAAATGAACAAAAAATGCATGAAAAGTAACTAAGAAACATGAGATTAAGCAACTAATTCAAGTAACAGATACCGGATAAGTATGTATAAAACCTACTTATCAAATACCCCCAAACTTAAACCTTTACTTTCCCTTAAGCAAAAACACAAAACAACAATGCTATGCAATGCAACTAATCTATATGCCTCACTGAATCCAATGATCTTGATGAAACAAGTCTATTCAACCTACTTAGAGAGATCAAGTAAACATGATAATACATCATATCAAAACAAATCATTAACTTCCCAATCAATCATCAAATCTTAGACTGTTATCACTAATATAGTGCGTGTGTGCTCCACAACAATGTTAACTGATATAAAATAAAATTTAACACATAACAAGTCTCTTCGCAGGCATCATACAGTGTAAACTCAAGAAATCTAAAAACAAGCTAGATCCAACTAAAATCAAATAATTACCAATATCGAGGGTCAAAATGGGATACTTATGCTTTATTTTTTTATCTACGGGGGCTTTTTGCTCTTATTTCCCGTTTTATTCAATTTTTTTCTTTTTTGGTTTATATACACATAGCTATGCAATGTCTTATTCTCTTAGGCTTTTCAATGCTACCTTAACGAGCTTTCGACCAACGACTCCCAGACCATTAAGACCTTAGGGCGCTAGGTGTAAAGACAATCCACTCGGGCTTACTTACTCAAGTAACAAAGGCCACAAAACTAGACAATCATGCCACGGTATTTATTCATAATTTTTTCTTTTTTTTAATAGCTTATATACCCCAAATATTCCCCCAAACTTAGGTTTTTGTCTAACTTTAGCCATCACTACTTATTCTTGTCATTCTTTCATTCAAACTAGCATTATCCTTTTGAATCCCATTATGTATCAATTTAAACTCAATCAATCAACAAGTTATTTTTAGTGTGCTTTCCTTATTATACCAGTTTCAAACAGAAAAAGACTTAATTCATAACAAGAAATCACATCAAAGCTCTAATAGTCAGTACCATACTTGTCTACCCAATTCCAATCTCATCATTGGCCAAAACAAACTGTAAATATCAAACAGCTGGACTCATGCAAGATGAACATAGTAACTAACTATTATTTTTGAATATTTGATTTTTTTTTAACAAGAAAATGAATATAATGCTATTCAAACTATACTACTATGCAACTACTTATGCAGTTGTACTACATGAATGCAAACATAATGAACCTAAACGAAATTAACAACATATGCAAAATAACATAACATAAACATGAAACTAAACATGCAATAATGAACTAAACTAAACTCCCCTAAACTTAGCAATTACAATGTCCTCATTATAAGAATATACCAGTAAGTAGAAGAGAACTTCCCTGTAATCAACTAAGCATGAGGTGATGGTGGCGATGACGGCAACGATCATTTTCCTATCCATTGAACCTCCAATACCTGAAATGAAGAGAGATAACATGGATTAGAATAGAACTTTGGCATATAACGTGATTCTTATCTACTAAATAAACTAGGAAATCATATAAGTATAAAAAATTCCTGGGTTGCCTCCCAGTCAGCGCTTGATTTACAGTCTTTCAGCCTGACTTTGTCTAGTCAACATTATCCAATTCCTCTTCGAAAGTTGAGGAACCCTCCATCCATCGGAAATAATATAGCTTTTGGTAGGTTCCCATTTGTGATAGTCATTGCATTAAAGTCACCTAGTATGCTTTCTTTAGATAAGATCACATTCAAGTACGTCCAACATCTAGGTGTTTTCTCCATTGTGTCTGCGAATAGATTCTGGCATTGAAGCTTGCCAGACACAATAATCTCATCTTTTATCTTCTCCAGCTCATCGTACCATGGCTTCGAAGTTGTACTCGCTTTGACGTCACAAGGAGTATTGCCGACGACATGACTACCTAGCGGACAAGGTTTTGCAAATCTAACCAGATCCTTGAACTTTGGTGGAGAAGGCACTTGAGGCATTAATAACAATGGCTCATCCTCGTTAGTACTCATAGTTAGTTCTTCACCGACCTTATTTTCATTATCCCCACTTGTAACGACCGAGAAATTCGGATCTTATTGTAAAATGATTTTAGTAAATTAAATAATAATACTATCATATTCTATGTGTTATCAAGATGGTTGTCATTGTATAACCTATTGATGTTAGAATGTCGTAATATTTGAGCTGCGTGGATGAATTAAAGTGTTTGAATTTCCAAAACAAAAATAAAAGTTTTTCGAGAAATTTTCCAAAAAACACTATTCATCGGTATTTGCTCGGGATATTTTTTTGAGTTTCTGAGAAATACGAAATGATGGAATAACAAGGTAAGATGGATTATGTAATAAAAATCTAGTTATAGAAAATGTAATATTTTGCTTGCGGACTTAATTTATAAACGTTAAGGAAGGCGAAGTAGTAATGAATAAGTGATAATGGTATGATACCTAGGTATTGTACAAAGTAAATGAAAACGAGTATAATACGAAGTATTATACGAGTTTGTATGAAGGATGAAATATCGTATATAAATCCTATATGAATTAGAATATGAAAAGAATACATAAACTATATGTATTAAGTAATGCTAATGGACTTGCAAAGGTTGATTGAATTAATACAAGTCCAAGTGAATTAAAGGGAGAGGCCCAATTACTAGTTAATGAACCAACTAGTGTTTATTAATGCAAAGCCCAAAGAGTTAGTTGGTCCAAGCCCAAGTTAGAGTGAAATGAATTGGTTGACCCATGGGGCAAACCATATCAATATGGTTAATATGTGGTGGCCAAGTTAATGTAATGACCAAGACTTAAAAGTAATGACCAAGTTAAATGAGTAATGACCAAGCATAGGATAAGTGTTGTGATTAACAAGTAATGAATAGTAAGGAGGTGGCTTAAAGGAGGTGGGATGATTTAAAGACTAAACTACCCTAGCTTTGCAACTTCTATAAATATAGGAGGCTTACAAGCCATTTAGCACTTGTTCAAATATTCCAACATATTGCAAAGTGCTTAAGTGTTAAAGAGAATAAGCTACAAATAAGTCATTTCATTTGTAAGAAGAAGAAGAAAGCTACCTTACCAAGAATTCAAAAGTAAGACTTCTTCTCTAAATTATCTTCTATCTCTACCATGATAGGTTGATAGGAAAAGATGGATTAAGAAACATGGATGATAAGAAGCAAGAAGAATGTGCAAGTCATGAACTTAAGCCACATAAGTTGGCAATGAGTCATTTGAACTTATAAAAGTTATAAACTTATTATAAGTTAACTTTGAATGTTAGTATGAAAATTATGAACTTGTAATGAGTTTATTAAGAGAAGTGAATTAAGAACTTATATGATCATATGTATCATGAATACATAAGTAAAGTTATATGTTATGAACATATAAAGTATGATGATTAAGAAACTTTAATTTTCATAAGTCATGAACAATGAAATCTTAAGTAGTTTATAATTTGATAAGTTATAAGCTCATGAGGAAATAAATCAAAAATCCAATAATAAATATAGGTTGTTGTAATAAGTATGTTAAGATGTTCACATGATGAATGAAGTTCATTTGTAATGTTGAACAAATCATAAAAATGAAGATTTGCCGGAAATTGTACGATTGGACGATAATCGTCGAATTCGTAAAATTCTCGGAATAGAAGTCAAATTTTGTGTTTGAACTCGGAACCATTGTTTTCCAATGGAGACAAGTCATATTTGGCATTTCAGAGTTGCAGACTCAAAAATGACCAGATTCCGACTTAGAACGAAGAAACGAGCGTTAAACATTCACGAACGTTTATCGTTTTCGTTAAAAATGAACCAATAGGTGAATTTTTAGCAAACGAAGTCAAATAGATAAAATTCTTACATGAACATGTAGATTATGTAATTTGTGAACCGTAGGCTTTTGAACGAGCCAAATCAGACTTATAACGAAGAAGTTATGCGTCCGGGAAGTTCACAAAATTCAAAATCGAATTTTTTACACAGACAGAGTTCAATATGCGGCGCCAACCCTAGGCTAAATGAGTCGACCACAGAATGTAAATAATGTTCGAAAGCACACTACAAGAGTTCGCCATGCAATACGTAACCATAGTACAATTCATGAATATTTCATGTACAATAAAAATCTTTCTGAGGTGTGGCGCAATACCAATAAGTAAGGACTCACACCGCAGCGCCAGTCTCAGAGCAACGATAGTAATAAAGGTTTCTAAGTATAAAGAAAGGAAAGCTAATTGATTTGAAAGTAAACACAACCTAAGGAAGGAAATGTAACATTGTTTAAACTTTGTTAAACCTTAAGGATGTTGTATAAAGGTTGAGATAACCTAGTCAAATATAAAGGTAAGAATAATGATAAACCGGAACAAATAGTAACTGAATCCAATACACAGTTAGATTGAGATGAAAGTATGATATAGTCATATACATACTTGATTATATGTGACCTAATGTAAGGCATTATGTGATCATGTATTGTAGAGACTCGAAAGACTTGAACATAAAGTTAATATACCATAGCAGGCGCTAAAGGCAAGTATTCTAACTCTTGTCTCAGTTCAATCTGAACAAGTTTTTGAGGTTCATGTATTCTTTCGCATGAATTGAGGTATGTTGAAGTTAAAGCCAATTCCTTTGGCTAAACTTGATGTATTGATAATCTATTCATTTATTATCAAATGTTGCGCTCTTTTGTCAACTTCTTGATATGGTTTTCAAAAGAAGACTGAAATGTTAAACAAATGTTTTGTCGGTAAAACGACAGGCACGTGAGGTTTCCAAATGCTTAAACGTGTATACGTTTAATGGATGTAGTGTTGATCAACATAGAGTACAATAGGCTGATCACCTAGAAGTGCTCGTAAGTAATATCGGGCTTACGAACTTGCTTCCGGGTTGTCCTTTTCCAATAAAGAATGAATACTTGAGGTCTTTGACCGGAGTGAATGTTTTAATAAATATTGTTATTATTGTAAAACATTTTGAAAGAAAAGATGAAGTGCTATTTTGAATTATCAATAATACTTCATAACTATTGTTCAGTTATTGAAGATATACGATTCGTATGTGTTAAGCATGTTGTTATTAAATTGTTATACTTGCTGAGCTAGTTATGCTCACTCTTGCTTGAACTATATGAATGCAGCTAAGACTGAACGTTCCGAAGGATCGAAAAAGGATAAGGGAAAAGCTAAGGCAGATTTCTAAGCTGTCTTGTAATAGTATAGGTCTATTGTTGTAATGTAACTGATATTATGACAAAGAACCTTTATAATGGGAATAAAACCTGGGAAATATAAATATTACTTTAAATATATAGAAGTTATGTTCGTTCTTTGAGACTTTTCAATTGAATGAATGTATGAATGTTGTACAGTATAGCACCATCTGTCGGGTTGGAACATACCCGAATTTGGGGGCGCTACAAGTTGGTATCAAAGCCTAGGTTATAAAACTTAAGGGGGAAAGTAGAACCTTAAGTCATAACCTTAAGAAGGAATAAAGAAGTAAAAGATGGGAAGTAACCCTATAAAATGCATTATATTATGTTATGTGTTTCTATTATTTTACTAACGTGTACTAATCAAATTATATTGTTTTATTGTAGATGTCATGAGAAAATAATATGTATAGAGATATACATGTAGTGAGCGAGGATTCGGTTAATCGGGTAGAGATACTACCAAATCCCGTAGCAGTAGAACCAGAGTTGGTAACAATCGAGTCTGGAGACTCGGATGATTTCGACTACACGTCTATATTTGATGGCATGCTAGAGGAGGAGGTGGACGTGATGTCCTTTGACCAGGTTCCACCTACAGAGGAGTTGCCTACGGGGGAATCAATGAAGGCAGTGTTTATGTCGGTATTGGATAGGAATGTCCATTACTGCCAAGAGGTTAAGGAGTTGAAAGAGGAACTCCAAGCTGTCCGTGAGGACAAGGCTAGCATAGAGGGAATGTGGTAAGAGGAGCATGATGATAGAGTTCTAGCTAAGGACAAGGTCCGAGAGCTGAAATGTGAAGTCTTTGAGCTCAAGCAGGAGCTAAAGACTAAACAACGGAAGTTGGAGAGGATGTCCTATATACATAGGAGTTCTCATGTGGATTTCAGTGACAAGTAGTCGGGTATCGATAGAAGAGGGTAACGGACCCGACACACTTATCAAGTCAGATGTTATTCGGTCGACCAAAGAAAGATTTTGAGAATGCCCTACGTCAGATGTAATCCAGCAATAGCTATAGTAGATTAGATATGTAAATATTATGTATCTAGTAGTGACGTAAAACCCTCTTTTGTATAACAAAGGGTAGTCTTTTGTAAATCCCAATTTTTGGAAAGTAATTGTGGGATGGTAATGTAATCAACTAAGGCTGAGTAATGTAAACAATGTAGTGTTAAACTACAAGTTATGAATCAATATAAGTCTTTTTATGGAATATGTTGAGTAATAAGTATGAGTTGTTGTTTTATTATAAATAATAACAAACCAACAAGAATAAAGTAATAATGATATGTTGTTTTCTTAACAGCGAAATGCCGCCAAGAAGGAGACAACGAAATCAGGGCTTTATTGTTAACCAACCGGAGGGTGGTCCGGTTAATCCAATGCAGGAGTTCGTTAATCTTTTAACGGCTATATTTAATAGAACGGGGGCTAATGTACCCATGATTCCTGGAGTAGTAAGAGTTACTACTTTTAAGGATTTTAAAAGTGTAGGTCCACCAGAGTTCAAAGGAACTACGGACCCTATAGAAGCCCAGACTTGGGTAAAAGAAATTGAGAAAGCATTTGTAATAGCAAATGTTGAGGAGGGTCAAAAGGTTTCCTTTGCAACCTATTTGATGAAAGGAGAGGCCAACTTCTGGTGGGAGGCAAACCAGGCTAGGGCCGATATAGGAAACCTAACATGGGAGAGGTTCAAGGAGATTTTCTTTGAGAACTATTGTAACAACCCCAAAATAGGTCCATTCCATCCAACCCATTTTGAGTCGCCAAATACATGGTACAGAAAACAACTACAACTTTATTACAACAATTGTCTTGCAAAATACAACAACACATATGTTGTGAGTTTGGATACAAATATATATCAAGCGTGACTCATGTCCCAACCGTGGACAAATGATTTCATAATGACACCTTACATAAAGGTATAGTCAAAAACATTTTAAAAATTAGAATCTTTGGGAAGTGCTCAAGGAAACCTTCGTACATGGGAGGCTATGCGTATAGGTTATGATAGATATCATATGGCCACAGAATTATCCTTGGTTAACCCAATAGACCCCAAAGAAAAACGAGAAGATTACTATCATATTCTTCCCAATGGTGAGTCTTCTCTTGACATATCATTATCTCCACTGTCTCTAATTGGGTATTATACTCCAAACAAACACCAAGATTATATAGGTAGTCCTTGGTAGATATACTCGGCAAGTGGATGAGCACAATCTGTCTTATGATGACTCGAGGTTGTATGTCATTAAACATCTTGTATAATAGTGACAAAACACCCTTCCAAAGTTGAATTCACCTCACCCTCAACATCTATAGACCATGGATTCTATTCCCTCGTTATTCCTCGCATTGTCCCGGCTACACTTTTATTACCGAAAGGAATTGTGAAGCAAAAGGGTGAGCACAACTAATTCGAGTAAAAATATCATGACTAAAGGTAATTAAATTATCAATAGCCTTCATCAATAATAAATCAGAGATTTAGAACATATGGTAGATGATAAAAAAATTCAACCATAGTTGCAGCGGAACGAGCAATCCATTAGAAGAGTCAAATAGACTATAAAGTCTATTATCTTCTCCATGTTAAAAGTCCACCAACAATGTTTTATCCTGTAACATCAATCAACAATTTCATCCACAATCACATGTATAACTCATAATCGTAATTGTAGTTCTAAATTCCTTTTCTCATCCAGACAAAGATAATTTTCATCACGAAACATCAAAGATTATGGTTATACCAAATCACAGTTTATGTTCATAATCCTACTAATAAATTCATCTTTGCACTACGGGCCAAAGATATTCATCAACAGTTCATCTTTGCACTACAGGCCAAAGATATTCAACTACAGGTCATCTTTGCACTACAACCCAAAGATATTCATCAACAATTCATCTTTGCACTACAGGCCAAAGATATTCATCAACAAGTCATCTTTGCACTACGGACCAAAGATATTCAGATCTCAAAGAAATACATAATCATTTCAAAATTTATATAAACCATAATTATAACCATATATGTTGATCAATTCACCTTTGCACTTAAGCTAAAGATATTCAATTATAAATTCAATGGTCATGATCATACCGATCAACAATTCAACTTTGCTTCATCGCCAAAGAGAACCTATAGTCACGATCATACTAATAATCTATCCATCTTTACACTCAAGTCAAAGAGAATATCATCATTATGGTTATAAGAATGTTATATAAAAACAATATAATCAACATATAGATTTAATCTCAAGAGTAAGATTCATAAATCAATGATTTCATAACAACTTAATCAAAATGTTATAAATCACTTAATAATCTCATACTCTAATATTATTAATACTACCACAATATTTTAATCATTTCTTAAACTTATAAACAATTTATTTTAATTGTTTACACTTTACTAATAAATGCATTTAATCATCTTAAAATGCCAACCTCATAAGATCTCATCACCAATAGCCAAAACCCTCATCAAAAATCATATATATCTCATATATAATTCTCAAGCCATAAAATCATATTTTCTAATTTTCTTAATTCACATAACATATTTAATTCATTTATTCATAACTAGAACATTTTCATGAAAAATACCAAATCAGTTTTAAAATATTTCTTTTTCTGGAATTTAGAAGAATATAGTCCCATATTGAATATATATTTTTCTCAAAATTTTTAAAATTCATTTACTATTTTTCACATGGCCAAAACCATCGAATATTTGGACATTTATCATAAATTGTACTTTTATCCAAAATTTGAAATTTTACGGTATCTTGATATTATATAGATGTACTCACAATAAAAATTTCATCAATTTTGGAGTTAATCACAAGGAGTTATAAGGGTTTTCTTTTAAAATAGTCTTTCCTCATAAAATTCATAACTCTTAATCTATAAATTCAAAAATCGCCATTTTGGACACAATCAACAAAACTCATCAAATTATCATTTTAAATTTTAACAGAATTTTTGAAGGTCCGGAAGAATTTGAAATAATAACCCTTAAAATCCCCTTACCTTAAAAGAAAAGCGGTACTTGATGGAATAATATTTGAACGAACTTGCACCTTAGTATAGCAATACTCAAAGTATACTCAAAATACTCACAAGAATACGCTCGATAATATAGAGAGAAAACTTGATTTCGGTGTGATTTTCAATTATAACCTAAGCACCCTATTTATAGGAAATTGCTTAGAATACAAAAGCAGAAAATTTATTAAAAATATTATATATATATATATATATATATATATATATATATATAATCTTCACGCACACCTAGCATCAACCAATTTTCAAAGAACTAAGCATGTGTTAAATATGCCCACACATTAAAAAAACGTTTTTCTCAATTAATTAATTTAAAACTCCAAAATAATAATAATTAATTAATCCAGAACTTCAATAATTCACAATAAATAGCCCTTTTGTCAGAAAATTCGAAACATGCGAGTTTTTATAGAAAATTCAATTCTCTACAACTTTGCAGAAGAAAAATTTTCCAAATTCCAAACAGAAATTGACTAAAATCCACAAACGAACGATTTTACAGTCTATAATCAAATTTCAGTCAAGAAATGGGGTCCACCGACATATAAAACATGCTTTAAATATTTTTGGTAACAAAATACTCCTCCTCCACATATACTCATATATCCCACATTCATCGTAAAAATATCATCATTAATATATTATTAAAATAATATATTTAATTGAATTATTTTATCAAAAAAAGATAAAATATTAATTTTCAACAATTGTCACATTAAAAATTTTCTCCATCTATATCCTCATAAAATCAATATTTCCCTCATCATATAAATCAATAATTAATTATTCACAAATAATATTACAGAAACACATTATTGACAATCAGCGGTTCCGGGAAGAGGGCTTTCAATAAGAATTTCTCCTTCTTGGTAGCAATTAGGTGACCAAACCTCTCCTTAGCGAGAACTTTCTAGACATTGCCAATAATGTTATCTAATAATATTATTAGGATAATATGAATTATTAGCCGATAATGGAAGATCTTGTATAGTGACAATTATTGAAATAAAATAAAATATCAACGCAACAATTATTGAATCAATAAAATCTTTGAACAATAATTCATTGTAACAATTATTGAGTAGTGCCTTTTACGTAAGAATCAATAATTGGTGCAATCTGGTGTCCTCTCTTGTGCAACAACGCAGTATTACTTTACTTTACCCACGGGTATTCCAAATGATGTTAATCAGTAACTACTACGCCGTTATTTATAAAAACTTTAATTTGTCTTTTTCTTCATCCAAGCGGTTATTACATTATGGGGCCCATAAATGGTCACTGCATACGTCATACGAATATTCCCAATGAAAGAATATTCCACGACCAAACGAATATTCCCCGATAACAATGAATATTTTATAACCACTTGCATGTATTTTTGAAAAAATTTCATATATCACCCTTAACTTTAACTTTCTATCAATTTAACCATTTCTTTGAATTGTAATTATAAGAAAAATTGAATACTTTTATTTCAGTAAAATTAGGGGTCTTACAATCTCCCTCCTTATGAAATTTTGTCCCCGAAATTTACGCACAGTATTTCAAAGAGTTGAGAATACCTTGCTTTCATTTTGATTCCATCTTCCCCTGTCATCATAATTTCTCCAATGCTCATCTCTTGTATTTGAGATATCATTCTAGAATACGACTTCAAAACAAGGGTTAATTGAATAAATTAACATATCACATAATATCCCGATATTATGACTGACCAACAAATAAGCTTAGGTAGGACACACTAGCGAAGGATTTACTTATCTCTCCCCTCCTAGTTCTATTCCCCGATCTCCGCCAGAGATCATATCCCTAAGCTCTGATACCAAATGTAACAACCCCAAAATAGGTCCATTCCATCCAACCCATTTTGAGTCGCCAAATACATGGTACAGAAAACAACTACAACTTTATTACAACAATTGTCTTTCAAAATACAACAACACATATGTTGTGAGTTTGGATACAAATATATATCAACTGTGACTCATGTCCCAACCGTGGACAGCAGCTCATAATGACACCTTACATAAAGGTATAGTCGAAAACCGTTTTAAAAATTAGAATATTTGGGAAGTGCTCAAGGAAACCTTCGTACATGGGAGACCATGCGTATAGGTTGTGATAGATATCATATGGCCACAGAATTATCCTTGGTTGACCCAATAGACCCCAAAGAAAAACGAGAAGATTACTATCATATTCTTCCCAATGGTGAGTCTTCTCTTGACATATCATTATCTCCACTGTCTCTAATTGGGTATTATACTCCAAACAAACACCAAGATTATATTGGTAGAGCTGGTAGATATACTCAGCAAATGGATGAGCACAATCCTGTCTTATGATGACTCGAGGTTGTATGTCATTAAACATCTTGTATAATAATGACAAAACACCCTTCCAAAGTTGAATTCACCTCACCCTCAACATCTATAGACCACCATTCTATTCCCCTGTTATTCCCCGCTTGTCCCAGCTACACTTTTATTACCTGAAAGGAATTGTGAAGCAAAAGGGTGAGCACAACTAGCTTAGTAAAAATATCATGACTAAAGGTAATTAAATTATCAATAGCCTTCATCAATAATAAATCAGAGATTCAGAACATATAGTAGATGATAAAAAAAATTCAACCATAGTTGCAGCGGAACGAGCAATCCATTAAAAGAGTCAAATAGACTATAAAGTCTATTATCTTTTCCATGTTAAAAGTCCACCAACAATGTTTTATCCCTGTAACATCAATCAACAATTCCTGTCCACAATCACATGTATAACTCATAATCGTAATTGTAGTTCTAAATTCCTTTTTCTCATCCAGGACAAAGATAATTTTCATCACCTGAAACATCAAAGATTATGGTTATACCAAATCACAGTTTATGTTCATAATCCTACTAATAAATTCATCTTTGCACTACGGGCCAAAGATATTCATCAACAGTTCATCTTTGCACTACAGGCCAAAGATATTCTTCAACAGTTCATCTTTGCACTACGGGCCAAAGATATTCAACTACAGTCATCTTTGCACTACGACCCAAAGATATTCATCAACAATTCATCTTTGCACTACTGAGCCAAAGATATTCATCAACAAGTCATCTTGCACTACTACGGACCAAAGATATTCAGATCTCAAAGAAATACATAATCATTTCAAAATTTATATAAACCATAATTATAACCATATATGTTGATCAATTCACCTTTGCACTTAAGCTAAAGATATTCAATTATAAATTCAATGGTCATGATCATACCAGTCAACAATTCAACTTTGCACTACTGGCCAAAGAGAACCTATAGTCACGATCATACCAATAATCTATCCATCTTTACACTCAAGTCAAAGAGAATATCATCATTAGGGTTATAAGAATGTTATATAAAAACAATATAATCAACATATAGATTTAATCTCAAGAGTAAGATTCATAAATCAATGATTTCATAACAACTTAATCAAAATGTTATAAATCACTTAATAATCTCATACTCTAATATTATTAATACTACCACAATATTTTAATCATTTCTTATACTTATAAATAATTTATTTTAATTGTTTACACTTTACTAATAAATGCATTTAATCATCTTAAAATGCCAACCTCATAAGATCTCATCACCAATAGCCAAAACCCTCATCAAAAATCTGCATATATCTCATATATAATTCTCAAGCCATAAAATCATATTTTCCAATTTTCTTAATTCACATAACATATTTAATTCATTTATTCATAACTAGAACATTTTCATGAAAAATACCAAATCAGTTTTAAAAATATTTCTTTTCTGGGATTTAGAAGAATATAGTCCCATATTGAATATATATTTTTCTCAAAATTTTTAAAATTCATTTACTATTTTTCACATGGCCAAAACCATCGAATATTCAGACATTTATCATAAATTGTACTTTTATCCAAAAATTCTGAAATTTACACTAAGATATCTTGATATTATATAGATGTACTCACAATAAAAATTTCATCAATTTTGGAGTTAATCACAAGGAGTTATAAGGGTTTTCTTTTAAAATAGTCTTTCCTCATAAAATTCATAACTCTTAATCTATAAATTCAAAAATCGCCATTTTTGGACACAATCAACAAAACTCATCAAATTATCATTTTAAATTTTAACAGAATTTATGAAGGTCCAGAAGAATTTCGAAATAATAACCCTTAAAATCCCTTACTATCCCTTACCTCAAAAAGCAAGTACTTACATTGGAATAACTTATTTGAACGAACTTGCACAATAGATATAGCAATACTCAAAATATACTCAAAATACTCACAAGAATACGCTCGATAATATATAGAGAGAAAACTTGATTTTACGGTGTGATTTTCAATTATAACCTAAGCACCTATTTATAGGAAATTGCTTAGAACACCAAAAGCGAAAATTTATTAAAATATTAATATATATATATATATATATATATATATATATATATATATATATATATAATCTTCACGCACACCTAGCATCAACCAATTTCAGTAACTAAGCATGTGTTAAATATGCCCACACATTAAAAAAACGTTTTTCTCAATTAATTAATTTAAAACTCCAAAAATAATAATAATTAATTAATCAAGAAATTCAATAATTCACAATAAATAGCCCTTTTCTCAGAAAATTCGAATCTCGCGAGTTTTTATAGAAAATTCAATTCTCTACAACTTTGCAGAAGAAAATTTTTCCAAATTCCAAACAGAAATTGACTAAAATCCACAAACGAACGATTTTACAGTCTATAATCAAATTTCAGTCAAGAAATGGGATCCACCGACATATAAAACATGCTTTAAATATTTTTGGTAACAAAATACTCCTCCTCCACATATACTCATATATCCCACATTCATCGTAAAAATATCATCATTAATATATTATTAAAATAATATATTTAATTGAATTATTTTATCAAAAAAGATAAAATATTAATTTTCAACAATTGTCACATTAAAAATTTTCTCCATCTATATCCTCATAAAATCAATATTTCCCTCATCATATAAATCAATAATTAATTATTCACAAATAATATTACAGAAACACATTATTGACAACCAGGCGGTTCAGGAAGAGGGGCTTTCAATAAGAATTTCTCCTTCTTGGCGCCGCAATTAGGTGACCAAACCTCTCCTTAGATGTAACTTTCTAGACATTGCCAATAATGTTATCTAATAATATTATTCAGATAATATGAATTATTGCTTCGATAATGGAAGATCTTCGTATAGTGACAATTATTGAAATAAAATAAAATATCAACGCAAAGAATTATTGAATCAATAAAATCTTTGAGCAGTAATTCTTTGTAACAATTATTGAGTAGTGTCTTCTTACGTAAGAATCAATAATTGTTGCAATACCGTGTCTCTTCTTGCAACAACGCCAGACATTTTACTTTACCTAACGGGTATTCCAATGATGTTACTTGGTAACCACTACTGTAGTTATTTATAAAAACTTTAATTTGTCTTTTCTTCATCCTACGGTTATTACATTATGGGGCCCACAAATGGTCTGGCTACCGTCGCATGCGAATATTCCCCCAATGTAAAGAATATTCCACGACCAAACGAATATTCCCAGACAACAATGAATATTTTATAACCACTTGCGTATTTTTGAAAAAATTTCATATATCACCCTTAACTTTAACTTTCTATCAATTTAACCATTTACTGAATTGTAATTATAAGAAAAATTGAATACTTTTATTTCATAAAATTCGGGGTCTTACAACTATTTTCCCACGAGTATGCAAGGGAGGATGGAAATGAGGTTTCTTAAATTGAAACAAGGGGAGATGACAGTTCCCCAGTATGCTGCCAAGTTTAATGAACTGGCATGATTTGCTCCACATCAAGTGGTCACTTAAGTGAGAAAGGCTAGAAGATTCGAGCAGGGCTTGAAACCCTGGCTCTATAAGTAGAATCTCTCGTGTTCCAAAAGTACTTCTTTTGGAACCATATTAGAAAAGGCAATAATTAGAAGGTGGGAAAGAGGCTCTCACCAATTACCACAAGGATAAGAAAAACAAGGCAAGGTTGATGGAGGAACCAAGACCGAGGGAGCCAGTGGAAGTGGCAGCGATCGAGGAAGAGGAAGGGCTTTAACTCTGGGAATACCGGAGTAAAACAAGGGGATTTTAAGAGGAGGATGGAGGCCTGTAAAACCGGTGGGAAGACTCACTTGGGACTCTGTCTCAAACGAAAGGCAATATGTTATAATTGTGGACAGGAAGGGCACATTTCGCCTAACTGTCCAAATCCGAAGAAAAATCACGGATGCTTTGTATCTGGATCAACTGACCACATAGCAAAGAACTACCCGAAGAAGGGGACAGAAGGAAATAAGGGAACTAATAGCGATAAGTTAGCTATTAGTGGTCCAGCTCAGTCGGGGAAATCAATGGCCCGTACTTTTAATATGACGGTCCAAGATGCGATGGCATCAGGGGATGTAGTTGCAGGTATTATTCAGATCAACAATATAAATGCATACGTGCTATTTGATTCGGGTTCTACTTGTTCGTTTATAGCATGTGATTTTGCTAGACGACTAGAATTATTTCCCAAAAAATTGCCTATACCTTTGAACATTAAGGTAGCAAACGAAGAGATAATTTCTGTTGAAGATATTCATAGGAGTTGTTGCGTAGATGTACGTGGTTGTAAGTTATCGGTAGATTTAATACCGATATAGTTAGGTGAATTCGACGTAATTCTCAGAATGGATTGGTTGATTAACCATGGAGCAATTATAGATTGCCAAAAGAAATGTGTGAGAATCAGGACGTTGAAGCAACCTCCTGTAGTATTTTACGGTAGTAAATTGCTGGGACGTCCGTGTTGCCTTACGATGACACAAACTAGAAAACTTTTAAGGAAGGGTTGTGTAGGTTACCTATGCCATGTTGTTGATACCCAGAGAGTGGGAGCAACCATGGAACAAATACCTATAGTAAATGAGTTCATGGATGTATTTCCAAGTGAGTTACCGTGTCTACCGCCGGATAGGGAGATCGAATTTGTGATAGACATTGTGCCAGGAGCGGCACTAGTCTCAAGGGCACGCATCAGTATGGTGCACTGTGGAAATGAAAGAACTAATGGTTCAAATTTACAAGAACTATTGGATGAGAAAGTACATTCAATCAAGTGTTTCTCGTGGGGGGATTCTTGGTGTTGTTTTGTCAAGAAGAAAGGCGGATCGTTAAGGCTTTGTATCGACTATCGGGAGTTGAACAAGTTAACGATAAAGAATAAATACCCATTTCCGGGATCTATGATCTCTTTGATCAATTAAAAGGGGCAAAGTATTTTTCTAAAATAGATTTGCGAACGGGGTATCATCAGTTGAAGGTTAGGAAGGAAGATGTACCAAAGACTGCATTCAGGACTCGTTATGGTCATTACGAGTTTCTGGTGATGTCATTTGGGTTAACGAATGCACCTGCTGCATTTATGGATATGATGAACAGAGTGTTCAAACTATATTTGGACAAGTTCGTCATGGTGTTTATCGATGATATTCTAGTCTATTCTAAGACACCAGAAGATCATGCTGAAAACTTAAGATTAGTGTTGGAGACACTAAGGAAGGAGAAGTTATATGCGAAATTCACCAAATATGAATTTTGGCTGGAAAAGGTGCAGTTTTTAGGTCATGTCATTGACCAAGAGGGGATTTCAGTGGATCCAGCGAACGTGGAAGCAGTAATGAATTGGTAACAACCGAAAATGCTGACTGAGGTGCAGAGTTT
Organism: Panax ginseng; assembly: GCA_020205605.1. Lineage (NCBI taxonomy): Eukaryota > Viridiplantae > Streptophyta > Magnoliopsida > Apiales > Araliaceae > Panax > Panax ginseng. The sequence continues at coordinate 53,906,721 of CM035146.1, read as the reverse complement.
CCTAGGGTTAGCAGGGTACTATCGAAGATTTATCCAAGATTTTTCGAAGATAGCTACCTCGTTGACTAATTTAACAAGGAAGACGGTGAAATATGTATGGACGGATAAATATGAAGACAGTTTTCAAGAACTGAAGAAAAGATTAAGTGAAGCGCCTGTTTTGTCATTGCCAGATGACATAAGAAATTTTGTAGTGTATAGTGATGCTTCGCATAGAGGACTTGGTTGTGTGCTTATGCAGCATGGCAAAGTCATTGCGTATGCATCTCGGCAGTTGAAGGATTATGAAAAAGTTTATCCTACTCATGATCTGGAACTGGCCGCAGTAGTGTTTGCCCTAAAGATATGGAGACATTATCTTTATGGGGAAAAATGTGAGAAATATACGGACTATAAAAGTCTAAAGTATATCTTCACTCAGAAGGAGTTGAATATGAGACAGAGAAAATGGTTAGAGTTGATAAAGGATTATGATTGTGAAATCCTGTATCACCCTGGAAAGGCCAATGTAGTTGTCGATGCCTTAAGTAGGAAGGGTAGGGAAAAGTTGTTTATGTTAACGGCTCAAAAGGAGTTAATAACAGAGATGGCTAGGATGGAAATAGAAGTGAAGATGCCGAGCGATACAAGACAGATACTCTTTACGACGGAGATGCAATCTGCTATCGTAGACAGAGTCAAGGAGGTACAACTCAAGACTGACGAGTGTAACCTAATGAAGCAGCGGTTATCCGAGAAGGAAAATACTAAGTATAATCTTGATAACGTGGGATTATTAAGATTTGAAGGAAGAATTTGGGTTCTGAATGAGACGGAATTAAAGGAACAAGTGTTACAAGAAGCTCATAGTTTGAGGTACTCGATATATCCTGGTAGCACTAAGATGTATCAAGACCTTCGACAGAGTTTTTGGTGGCCAAACATGAAGAGAGAAATAGCAGAGTATGTGAGTAGGTGCTTGACTTGTCAAAAGGTTAAGGCCGAACATCAATGACCCAGTGGCTTATTACAGTCATTGGAGATTCCAGAATGGAAGTGGGAGCATATCACGATGGACTTCATGGTGGGACTTCCGACGATGCATAAAGGGTACGATTCGATTTGGGTAATAGTGGACCGGTTGACGAAGTCGGCTCACTTTTTTCCAATTAGGGTCAAGTATAACTTAGACCAGTTAGCTAAACTTTATGTTAAGGAAATTATTTCCAGACATGAAGTACCGGTATCGATTGTGTCAGATCGTTATCCATGATTCACATCGAACTTTTGGAGGAGTTTGCAAGAACAGTTGGGAACACAGCTAAAGTTAAGCACAACTTATCATCCATAAATTGATGGACAGAGTGAGAGAACAATTCAGATGTTAGAAGACATGTTAAGGTCTTGCGTCATGGATTTCAAGGGTAGTTGGGATGATCACCTACCACTAGTAGAGTTTGTGTATAACAACAGTTATCATGCAAGCATAGGCATGCCGCCGTATGAAGCTTTGTATGGAAGAAAATGTAGAACACCATTGTGTTGGGATGAGGTGGGAGAACGCCGGATGCTAGGACCAGAATTGGTACAACAGACAGCGGATGTGATAAAGTTAATTCGGATGTGTCTCGTCACAGCTCAGGTCAGACAGAAGAAGTATGCGGACTCGCATAGACTAAGTTGAGAGTTTGAAGTGGGTTCATATGTGTTTCTAAAGGTATCTCCCTGGAAAGGAAAGATACGCTTTGGAAAGAAAGGAAAGTTAAGTCCAAGGTTTATAGGACCTTTTGAGGTATTAAAACGGGTGGGAGAGGTAGCTTATGTTATAGCATTACCTCCAGACCTAGAATGGATACATAATGTGTTTCACGTATCGGTATTACGTCCATATAAGCCGGACTATAAACATGTAATCGAGTATGAGCCGATTTATATCGAGAAAGACTTAACATATGAAGAATCACCGATGCAGATCATTGATAGAAAGGAACAAGTTCTGAGGAACAAGGTAATACCATCAGTAAAGGTATTATGGAAGAACCACGATGTTGAATAAGCAACGTGGGAACTAGAAGAAAAGATGAAGAAAAATTTTCCTCATCTATTTGATTAAAGTAAGACGAGATTCTGGGGACAGAATCTTTATAAGGGGGGAAGAATGTAACGACCGAGAAATTCGAATCTTATTGTAAAATGATTTTAGTAAATTAAATAATAATACTATCATATTCTATGTGTTATCAAGATGGTTGTCATTGTATAACCTATTGATGTTAGAATGTCGTAGTATTTGAGCTACATGGATGAATTAAAGTGTTTGAATTTCCAAGACGAAAATAAAAGTTTTCCGAGATATTTTCTGAATAACACTATTCATCGGTATTTGCTCGGGATATATTTTTGAGTTTTCGAGAAATACGTAATGATGGAATAACAAGGTAAGATGGATTATGCAATAAAAATCTAGTTATGGAAAATGTAATATTTCGCTTGCGGACTTAATTTATAAACTTTAAGGAAGGCGAAGTAGTAATGAATAAGTGATAATGGTATGATACCTAGGTATTGTACAAAGTAAATGAAAACGAGTATTATACGAAGTATTATACGAGTTTGTATGAAGGATGAAATATCGTATATAAATCCTATATGAATTAGAATACGAAAATGATACATAAACTATATGTATTAAGTAATGCTAATGGACTTGCAAAGGTTGATTGAATTAATACAAGTCCAAGTGAATTAAAGGGAGAGGCCCAATTATTAGTTAATGAACCAACTGGTGTTTATTAATGCAAAGCCCAAAGAGTTAGTTGGTCCAAGCCCAAGTTAGAGTGAAATGAATTGGTTGACCCATGGGGCAAACCATATCAATATGGTTAATATGTGGTGGCCAAGTTAATGTAATGACCAAGACTTAAAAGTAATGACCAAGTTAAATGAGTAATGACCAAGCATAGGATAAGTGTTGTGATTAACAAGTAATGAATAGTAAGGAGGTGGCTTAAAGGAGGTGGGATGATTTAAAGACTAAACTACCCTAGATTTGCAACTTCTATAAATATAGGAGGCTTACAAGCTATTTAGCACTAGTTCAAATAATCCAACATATTGCAAAGTGCTTAAGTGTTAGAGAGAATAAGCTACAAATAAGTCATTTCATTTGTAAGAAGAAGAAGAAAGCTACTTTACCAAGAATTCAAAAGTAAGACTTCTTCTCTAAATTATCTTCTATCTCTACCATGAAAGGTTGATAAGAAAAGATGGATTAAGAAACATGAATGATAAGAAGCAAGAAGAATGTGTAAGTCATAAACTTAAGCCACATAAGTTGGCAATAAGTCATTTGAACTTATAAAAGTTATAAATTTATTATAAGTTAACTTTGAATGTTAGTATGAAAATTATGAACTTGTAATGAGTTTATTAAGAGAAGTGAATTAAGAACTTATATGATCATATGTATCATGAATACATAAGTAAAGTTATATGTTATGAACATATAAAGTATGATGATTAAGAAACTTTAATTGTCATAAGTCATGAACAATGAAATCTTAAGTAGTTTATAATTTGATAAGTTTTAAGCTCATGAGGAAATAAGTCAAAATTCAATAATAAATATAGGTTGTTGTAACAACTATGTTAAGATGTTCACATGATGAATGAAGTTCATTTGTAATGTTGAACAAATCATAAAAATGAAGATTTGCCGGAAATTGTACGATTGGACGATAATCGTCGAATTCGTAAAATTCTCGGAATAGAAGTCAAATTTTGTGTTTGAACTCGGAACCATTGTTTTCCAATGGAGACAAGTCATATTTGGCATTTAAGAGTTGCGGACTCAAAAATGACCGGATTCCGACTTAGAACGAAGAAACGAGCATTGAACGTTCACGAACGTTTATCGTTTTCGTTAAAAATGAACCAATAGGTGAATTTTTTGCAAACGGAGTCAAATAGATAAAATTCTTGCATAAACATGTAGATTATGTAATTTTTGAACCGTAGGCTTTTGAACGAGCCAATTCGGACTTATAACGAAGAAGTTATGCATCCGGGAAGTTCACAAAAATTCAAAGATGAATTTTTTTGGTGCCGAGAGTTGTACCATGGCGCCAACCCTAGGCTAAATGAGTTTGCGTACTTGATGCATGTGATGTCTGAAAGCATCTTGCAGAAGAGTTCATGCGCATAAATGAACCATAGTACAATTCGTGGCCGCAACGCCATATACAAAGACAAAAATCTTCTAGAGTGTGGCGTAGCGCGTTCAATAATAAGTAAGGACTTCACCCGCTGACTCCGGTCTTAGAGCAAGGATAGTAATAAAGGTTTCTAAGTATAAAGAAAGGAAAGCTAATTGATTTGAAAGTAAACATAACCTAAGGAAGGAAATGTAACATTGTTTAAACTTTGTTAAACCTTAAGGATGTTGTATAAAGGTTGAGATAACCTAGTCGAATATAAAGGTAAGAATAATGATAAACCGGAACAAATAGTAACTGAATCCAATACACAGTTAGATTGAGATGAAAATATGATATATTCATATACATACTTGATTATATGTGACCTAATGTAAGGCATTATATGATCATGTATTATAGAGATTCGAAAGACTTGAACATAAAGTTAATATACCGTAGCAGACGCTAAAGGCAAGTATTCTAACTCTTGTCTTAGTTCAATCTGAACAAGTTTTTGAGGTTCATGTATTCTTTCACATGAATTGAGGTATGTTGAAGTTAAAGCCAATTCCTTTGGCTAGACTTGATGTATTGATAATCTATTCATTTATTATCAAATGTTGCTATCTTTTGTCAACTACTTGATATGGTTTTCAAAAGAAGACTGAAATGTTAAACAAATGTTTTGTCGGTAAAACGACAGGCACGTGAGGTTGCCAAAAGCTTAAACGTGCATACGTTTAATGGATGTAGTGTTGATCAACATAGAGTACAATAGGCTAATCACCTAGAAGTGCTCGTAAGTAATATCGGGCTTAAGGACTTGTTTCCGGGTTGTCCTTTTCCAATAAAGAATGAATACTCGAGGTCTTTAACCGGAGTGAATGTTTTACTAAATATTGTTATTATTGTAAAACATTTTGAAAGAAAAGATGAAGTGCTATTTTGAATTATCAATAGTACTTTATAACTATTGTTCAGTTATTGAAGATATACTATTCGTATGTGTCAAGCATGTTGTTATTAAATTGTTATACTTGTTGAGCTAGTTATGCTCACTCTTGCTTGAACCATATGAATGCAGCTAAGACTGAACATCCCGAAGGATCGAAAAAGGATAAGGGAAAAGCTAAGGCAGATTTCTAAGCTGTCTTGTAATAGTATATGTCTATTGTTGTAATGTAACTGATATTATGACAAAGAACCTTTGTAACGGGAATAGAACCTGGGAAATGTAAATATTACTTTAAATATATAGAAGTTATGTTCGTTCTTTAAGACTTTTCAATTGAATGAATGTATGAATGTTGTATAGTATAACACCATCTGTCGGGTTGGAAGATACCCGTATTTGGGGACGCTACACCACTTGTCTCCTCTTTTTCAACACCTCGTGGCTCATCCAGTTGTAGTTTTGGTTCAGGCACTTCATCAATCTCGGAATCCTCGTCATAACACCAATTGTTTTGAGGACAGTTGTTCAAGGCTTTGAGCATTTGATCCATCTAGATCTGCAGATTTTGAATTGATATCTTTTGATTCTGAATTGACTGCTCTTGATTAATCCTCATATCCTCATTTAATGCTATGAACTTGGTCAACAATTCCTCCAACCTTAAATTATCTGTCTCAGTCTCGGAATCCATGTATTGAGGACCATTGGTTGAGGTAGTGACGAGTTGTTCCATCCGATTATTAAAATTTTGGGTTGACAGCTCTCCGCTAATCCTCATCTCCTCTAGGTTTGTTATGCCCTTCAATATTACCTCCCTCGGATTTGGCTTTTCTTCTTGTAGCAATGGAGGTGGACATGAAAATTCTGGTGTGTAAGATTTGGAGCGTAGTATTGGTCTTCATAAGTATAGCTCCATGACGAATCCGGGTGATACCCCAAAACTTGATGGTAATTAACATATGTATAATCGTTGAGGTATTCACCACCGTTTTGTCCCGACCCAAAACTAACGGTGCATTGATGACTCGGATGATTACCAGCATAATAATTGCAAATAACTGCTATCCTTCGATTACGTTGGGCTGCAACAACGCCCAACCTCCTCGAAAGTGTCTCAAGCTGTGCTGATAATGCAGAAAATGCATTGAGTCCATTAATTCATGTGTCCCTTGGATGAGTCATATTTGTGTATGGCCATTGATAATTGCATCCATCCATGGTACCTGAAAAGAGAGAAAAATAGAAAGAGAAATAAATAAAAAGAAAAAAATGTTTAAATTAAGATTAATTTGATTGAAGCTAATATTGGCAAAAATTATATTAACTAATTCCCCAGCAGCGGCGCCAAAAACTTGTTGGGTAAAATCTAATTATGCACAACACGCAAGTATACGTGGTCAACAAGTAATAAAGTGAAAGTAAAGTATCGTTCCCACGAGGAATTGTTTAATAAAAATCACCAAGTACTAACCCGTAACCAACTCAATCTTATTTAAACGAATGAATTTCAATTTATAAGTAAACTAATTCTAATTACCACTAGTTAAATTAAGATTACGGAGATTTAAGATCACAACTTCACTTATTGCTTCATTTAAGTTAACACACTTCTCATCAATTATTCTCTATTCTGAATTGTTAATCAAGAACACTAAAGCAGATAAAACCACCTCTCGATGCATAATACCCATACTCACTTAAATCCACAGATGATAGAATTAAGTAAGACACCCTAATTAAGTAATTCACTATATCTCTATGTGAATTACAATTAAAAAGGATTTAAAGCACAAGTTCTCTATAAGATTACATATGGAGTAAAGGCATATCTCTATCCTAAACACGAATCATGAATTCCATCTATGCAGAAATCACAAACACATGCTATCATGATAAGATCTAAATCAATACTTCATCTCTCGAGTTCATATAGATTATCACAGTAATTGTTAGCTAGGCAATTAAGCAATTAAGTCCAAATCACAATAGACAGTCCTCACAATAGAACATAATAACTGATAGCGAAACATATTACAATAAACTACACATTAAGATCCATTGTAATCTCAAATAAAGAATTAGTTCATGATTATTGAATTAAAACTAAGAATCCACAACTGAATAATCATTAAAAGATAAAGATAAAAGAAGATAGAGTCTATTGTCTATACATTTGAAGCTCCCTCCTTGCTCCTACTTTGAATCTTCAATGGTCTCCAAGTTGCTTCAATCTCCAAATCTAACAAGAACTAGAGTTTTGATCTAATCTACTCTAATCTAGTCTAATGGAATCCTCTCTCCCTCCTCTAATCCTTGTGATTCTCCTCCTTTTATAAGTCTCTTTATATGTCTTTAAGTCCTCTTGGAAGTCATTGAGTCAATCGGATCGAAACAATCCTTCCCGAACTAAAATTTGGACAAAAGCGAAGTTTTCTTAGCATTACCCCCCCCGTGACGGGTTTATATTTCTGTAAAGGCCCACCGGCGGGGGTCCCTACTATTTTCCAGCTGGTATGCCCGCTCTGGCGGGGGTTTTGTGAAGGAAAAGCCCGCCCCGACGGGGGTACCTTTTCTGCTCTGACGTCCTTTGGGAAAATGACTATAACTTTTGATCCATCAAGATTTACGAGGCCTGACACCTATCAAATCGAAGATATCGACGAGCTCTACAATTTTATTTCATTGCAAATTGAGAAATAACGAACGGATGAAGGTCGAAATTGGACTGGAAGTGACTACTATGAAAATGGCCACCCAAAATAGTGAAGTTCGACGTCCATTTATACAAATGTCACAACTCTTGCATCCGAACTCCGATTGGATTGATTCAAGATGTTTTGGAAAGCTAAGAAGAAGCTCTACAGTGTAATCCAAGTTCCAAGCCAAAAACATGAAATGAACATGAAAGCCCAAACGATGTCCGATTTTCTTTTCTTTGCGATTTTATACCAATTCTTTGCGATTTCAGCTCCCAAGCATACAATCTGCAAAATGAACACAAAATGCATGAAAAATAACTAAGAAACATGAGATTAAGCAACTAATTCAAGTAACAGATACTGAATAAGTAGGTATAAAACCTACTTATCAGTTTCAAATCGTGAAGTCAAGAGAATTTTGGAGAAAGTGGTGAACCCCATAAGAAAGGATTGGTCATTAAAGCTTGGTGACGTTGTTTGGGCATATAGGACTGCTTATAAGACTCTGTTGGGCATGTCACCTTTTTAGTTGGTTTATGGGAAAGCTTGTCACCTTCCTATGGAGCTTGAGCATAAGGCATATTGGGCAATTCATAAGCTAAATTTTGATTTGAAGGCTGCAGGAGAAAAACGCCTACTCCAACTCAATGAGTTGGATGAATTCAGATTACAGGCATATGAAAACTTAAAGCCATACAAGGAAAAAGTTAAGAAATGGCATAATCGCAAGATTATAGAGAGAGTATTTGAGTCGGGATAACGAGTTCTACTGTTTAATTCAAGACATAAACTTTTTCCTGGGAAGCTCAAATCAAGGTGGTCAGGGCCATTCACCGTGAAGATAGTTTTTCCACATGGTGCAGTAGAAATGTTCGACAAATTCCCAGACAAGCCGTTCAAGGTGAATGGACAGCGGCTAAAGCATTATTTTGGTGGAGAGGTGGACAGGCAGAAAGTCACCTCCATTCTTTCTTCAATGTGATGGAATAAGAGATAGTCAAGCTAATTGACTATAACTTAGCACTTGATGGGATGCACCCCACTATTTCTATCCTTACCTCTTGTTTAATTCTATTTTGATTATATTTAGTTTTCATGTTCCTATTAGTCTTTATAGCATAACTAGTGTGAAATTAGTATCATGGAAGCTGAATGAACGTATGATGAGATGTAGGAGTAGCAGAGAAAGTATTGTTTTAGACTAGTTATGTATGCATAGTTATTAGTTCAGGTTTTGATTTTGGAAGTGTGATATCTCATGATGATAATTGTTGTTTGTGCAGGTTTATTAGAGTGTATTCATTACTGTTTTGGTAAATTTGAGATGCAAATTGATATTGCAGAATGCAGGGTCACGCGACCGTGCCATGATAGCTATACAAAACCGTGCACCCAGGCTACAAGTCTGCGCAGTAAGGGTAATCGCGCGCCTGCGCCATGTTCCCATTCAAAACACGCGCGGTCGCGCCTAAGATCGGGATTTGAAAAAATTTTAAGATTTTAAAGACATGACTTGTCCCATCTCTCATATCATTTTGAAAGAGCAGAGTGCGTATCTCATTCCTCTCCATAACACGCACGACTCTTCCTTCCCAAACCGTTCCAATTCAAAAGTTGTAACGTCTCATCCCACTACCCGTATATCGCATCCATTTCCTACCCACGTTTAAAGTCTTCACTGATAAAGCTAAGGTTTTTTGGTGGGTGTGTGAAATACAAGTTTGGGGGTTCTCTGTTCAGCAGATATTACACCCACGATTCCGTCAATCGGGTTTTTCTTCTTCTTCATTCAGAGAAATGGGTCCTAAGCATTTTCGTTCCGTCACTTCATCATCATCATCTTCCTCCAGTAGTCAAGGCGAGGATGTCATGGATCACACAAATTTCTCATCCTTGAGGCACAGATGGAGTACTACAGAATAGCAAAGACATTTGTTGTGAAGGAACGAGGCTTCAAGCCTGAGAAGCAGGATGACCAATTATGGGATATGATTCGAGAAAGAGGATGTGGAGGACTGACTGCGACCCCTATGCCTGCTCACATGGGTATTGTTCAGGAATTTTATGCTAATGCCAAAGACACTATGAGTGAGTTATCTATGGTCTGAGAAGTTCAAGTAGATTACCGACCACAATCAATCAGAGCAATTTTTAGGATACTTGACACACCACTGACTGGTATGATAATTGGGTCGAGATTGCACGTTTTGAGACTAACTTGGACGAAGTCACCACTGACTTGTGCATTCCAGGAATGCAGTGGACTTGTAGGACAAGAACGATTCAACCTAGAACCTTCCCAGCCTCAGCCCTCAATCTCTATGCTAAAGCTTGGAATTTGTTTATATGTGCGAAGCTCGTACCTTCGTCGGATCAACACGAAATAACAACTGAGAGGGCTATAATTTTGTGGGGAATAGTTACAGGCAAGTACATCGATGTGGGCCACCTTATTCATCAGAATATGTTACATTATATGAGGGGGAGCACTACGGGAAGTATCCTACATGCGTCCGTTGTTGCTAGTCTGTGTGCACATCAAGGAGTCAATTGGGGTAATGAACAAATACAATGCCCTAGCAAAGATATCCCTCATGCGACTATTGCCAAATTCGAGGATTGGGCGGGAGGTGCGCCACACCCGAGGGGAAAAGGCTTTATCCTTTAACCCGCATCCTCTATGCCTCTACCACAACCCACACAGGAAACTAAAGCAGGCATGTCAACCCAAGCCACCGCTGTCCATGATGACCGTCGTCTTCGAAGGTTGGAACGGAAGGTCGATGCTATGTACGATAATTTTGCAGCATTTGCTACGGGGTTGATAAGGTCACTAGCAAAGGCGTTTACGCAGCAAGGTACTATGCTCGAGTGGGCACAATTTGGGACAGCCGTGCCATTTCCACCGCCAGATTCATCATCCGAAGAGGGTGGTGCAGCTGATCATTAGGGGAGTTCTTCTAAACCTATACCTTCATTCATTGGGACAATGAATATATTAAGTTTGGGGGTATTGGGTAGTAGGGTAGTTGCATGTAGTTAATTTGCATATGTTTGCATGTTGCATGTAGTTAATTTGCATATGTTTGCATGTAGTTTAAATTATGCATGTTTATGTGTTAGTTAATAATTACAGAAAATTTTTCTGTTTTTAGTCGTTATTATATGTGTTAGTTATAAGTTTGGTTGCATGTTCCGAATTTCTAGCTTTGTGGAGTTTAAGTCTAGCCAATGATGAAACTAAATTTTGAAGGATTGTTGAATTTAATGGATAACATGAGCTTAGATATAATGTTTTACATGATGTAATCCATGAATGTTGTTTAGATGCTTTCGGTTTGCACTTACGTGTTCTTAAATGCTTGTATGTATAAGAGTATGTGTTTTATTGCTTAATAGGAAATGTGGTTTTTAAAAATAGAATTATGTGGAAAATGAACTTAGGCTATGAAAACATTGATAATCAAGCTTTGGGAATACATGGGTATGCTTATTGTATAAAAAAAATAAAAATAAATAAAAATAAAACTACTGTGGCTAGTCTTATTTCGGGACATTTGTTACTTGAGCAAGTACGCCCGAGGGGATTGTCTTTACACCTAGCGCCCTAAGGTCTTTTATGGTCTGGGAGTCGTTGGTTGAAATCTCGCTAAGGGGTAACAATATTAGCCTAATGGAATGAGGCATTGCACAACCATGTGATATATAAAAAAAAATTAGCAATAAACACCGCGGGAAAGAGCAAAAATCGCGTTCGTGAGTAAAAATAAAGCAGTTTAAACCCATTGTTGAACCTTACTTTGTATTGATGTGTTAGATTAGTTTTTGTTGCACTAGTATACATGGATCTTGATTTAGACTGCAATTTTCTGTTTTGAGAAGTTTAACATGTGTATTCTTTTGCCTTAGTCAAGTTTTTGGTGAACACAACACACACACACACATCATCTTTATAGCAAATATGGGTTATTTGATTGTATGATATTATGTTTATAGTTTAGTTTGACATTTTATTCTTGAATCTGGATAATTCACTGAGGCACATTGGATTATAATTTCAACTTAGCTGGAAAGACTTGGGACGCTTTTGCATCGTAATTTAGTTGCATAACATGTAGTTGCATTTCATTGTTTAATGTCGTATGCATTGCTTGAGGGCAAGCAATAGTTCAAGCTTGGGGGTATTTGATAATTAGGTTTTATACCTACTTATTGGATATCAATTCACGAGAATTATTCTCATCTCAAGTAGATTTTAGTATGTTTTTATGCATTTTATGTTTGTTTAGCATTTCTTGTAGTTGAACTCCTAAAGCAAAGAAAGACGTGGATTGTCATGGTGACACGAGCTGACAAGGATTACACATGATGGACATGGGTAAATGATGAATTAAAGCAGTGGATGAGCGTATGCAGAAAGGTAAGATGAAGGACAAACAACAGAACAACAAGCAGTAGCAGCAGAACATCAGAGTTCAAAACACGAGTAAGCGGTCGCATACTGCTAAACAAGCCAATTCTCGCTACCGCTTATCTATCGCGCAAAGCTAAAATCCCAATCACGCTGCAAATAGCGCCTAAAACAAGAAGGCACATCGCGCGTTCGCATTAAAGACTCGGCAGACATTTACATCGCATGCCTGTGCCCGTTTTGTACTGAGATCACGTGCGGTCACGTGAGTCATCTGATGTTGTTTGTTGATTTAATTTTTAAATTTGAAATGTGAGCGCTTGGTCTTATCTAAACTATTCTGGTTGGCACCAGACATGGATAGTTGGTTTTTTATCAGTTTTTATCTAAGTAATTAGGGTTTTTAGCTAGAAAACTAGTTCTAGAGAGATTTTGATAAAACTTGAGATTATTGTTGAACCTTGTAAGACTAGCGAACCCTTATTGATTCGACTAGTCCATAGTTGATGAACGTTCTAAATTTCAGAACTATTGTTGAGCTTATCCAAACCAAACTTCCTTTTGTGTAGACTCTAATTTCAAACTAAGATCAATAACCCTATTATAGGGGATTAAGTATGCTTTTAGCGTTAAGATATTATGCACGATATAGTTCTAAGGACTGATCCCCCTAAGTATGAGAAGAAGAGTCCATAATCTTATCACCGTTAAAGGTTTCAAGTATAAACACTTGACAACCTAGGACGTAGTTCAAGGTCTTATGACTCTCAGAAGTTCTTTTGATTCTTGTTATTCATTCTTGATTCAAAAGCCGAGTTTTATTTTTTCAGAAGTCTTTGATTCATTCGCATGTTATTATTTTATTGTTATATTATTATACTTGTGGGCAATCGTGCTCACTCTTGCATAATAATAACATTGCAGTTAAGAACGAAAGGTCCGACGAGCCTTCTACTAGCAAAGGCAATGGAAAAGTTAACAAGTGATGAAGGCTTGTTGTTTATTTGATTTATTTATGTTTCAGACTTATGTTAAAGTTGTGTAAGACTTATTATTTGTTTATATTTTTGCATTTGAGATTTAAGGTTAGTATGACCTGGGATTGATGTATTTACATTTAGATCTTGTAACTCCATAAGGAGAGGATTTATTTCTATCTATTTATAGTTTTTCATTTATTATGGATAAATAGATACATGATGTTTGGACATTGAACACCACATCCGGTGGGAATTGAAGTACCCGGATGTGGGGGTGTCACAGGTTGGTATCAAAGCCGTAGGTTATGAACCTTAGGTGGGTGAAAAACCTTAGGTAGTAGACTTATAGGAGATTGAGAACATAGTGGTGGTAAACTCCTATCGAGTTCTAAGAAATGAATTCCTTAATTAATTGAAGATAATAAAAGACTTTATGTGCTTATGTGATAAACTTATGTGTTCGCGAGTAATGATTAATAACTAAAACTTAAAATTATGTTGTCAGGATGTCGGATGTTGGAGGATCTAGTCAAGCTGGGGAGGAGTTACCTCAAGTACCTAGAGAGGAGGAGCCCCAAGAAATTCATGTTGTCTGGGAGCAATTGGTACAGAGAGAGCCATCTCCGTCGATCATTGTTGTTGGTCAGGAGCATGAGCTCGAGACTGATCCAGAGGAGGATCCTGAGGAGGAAGAGGAAGAATATGAGTTCCCATCGAACTTTATTGCAGCTCAGATGTATAACGAGGTATATGACCGTAACTTTGAGCTTCAGGATAGAGTCACAGAGTTGGAAGAGTTGATAGATGAACGCCAGGCCATTATAGGACAGAAGAATGATGAAACCTAAGGTCTTGATGAACGTCTTGGAAATGTGGAGTGGAAATTGGTTCACCTAGAGGGTGAGAATGAGGAGCTGGTGGCAAAGGTTGTAAAGCTGAAGGATGATCTTAGAGAGGAATCCGCCAAATGAGCCAGAGCTGAAGATGCTTATGAGAGAAGGCTTCCCAGCGAGCAGATGTAGCCGAGGAAGAGGTACAAGTAAAGAATGTCAAGATGGTGGAGATGGATTGTGCATTTAACACTGCGGTGAAATACGCCCAGGATCAAGTTATATACTATCCAATTCAGTTCGAGGACTTACCTTCGTACATGTTGGATCGCAGAACGATGTTTCGTATCATGGAAGAAGAGTGCAGAGAAGCTATTCGACGTCTTAATAGGTTGTGATAGGAACATTATGAATTATGTGAATATCTATGTTAGTTAAAAATGTAAATTCTGATGTTCTTATAAACAAAAGAATATTATGATGATTTAATCCTGAATATTCTTTATATCGGGATAGATGATGTAAATAGCAGTGATGCTATCGTATGATGTTAAAACTTTCGATTTAAATAAAATATCAGAGTTTATTTGAGATAATGTGTTAAGTGATTATGTTTAAATGTTTTAATTAATCCTTAAATATTTAAGGGATTGAATAAAGACCTAATAAGCGTATATTCTTAACAGAAATATGCAGCCAAAAAGAAGACCAAACCGTCAATCGGCCCATGAAGGGTCGACGAACAACAACAACAACGCCAATAATGACCCCGTTTAGCAGTTGGTGAATTTACTGGCTAGAGCAATTAACAATCAACCTCAAGCTCCACCAAATACAACGTTCAAGGACTTTAAGGCAGTGGGACAACCAAAGTTTAAAGGTTCCATGAACCCGATAGAAGCTCAAACTTGGATTATGGAGATGGAAAAGGTTTTTGACGTCGTCAGAGTCAGAGAGGACTAGACAACCGCTTACGCAACATTCACGCTATAATTAGAAGCCAGTTATTGGTGGAAAACAAATACATTCCGTGGAGGAGAAGGTGTAATCACCTGGGAGAGGTGCAAAGAGATGTTCTTCGTGATATATTTCCCGATAAGCTCGCAAAACCAAATGAAGGTACAATTTTTGGATTTGAAGCAAGGCAATATGTTCATACAAGATTATGTGGAAAAATTCAATGATTTGGCTAGGTTCGCCCCGTATCAAGTACACACGGATGAGAGGAAAACAAGAAGGTTTGAGCATGGACTGAAGCCCTGGTTATATAGCAAAGTGTTAATGTTTTTGCTGAACACTTTTGCTGGAGTACTGGAAAAGGCCATCCTCGCTGAAGGTGGAAGCGATGCGGTGACCGAGTACAATTGGATCAGAAGAAGAAGAAATGTGAAAATGAGGGAAATAACAAGGCCAGTGGCAGCAACACGGGAGGAAGTATGAATCAGAAAAGGAGGTGGATTGCCAACTCGTTAATTGGAATTCAGCAAGGAGGTCAGAAGAAGAGGATTGAATCATGTATTACCTGTGGGAAAGCTCACCTAAAGGTCTGTATAAAAGGGAAAAGAGTTTGCTACAATTGTGGTTTGGAAGGCCATATAGCACCTAACTGCCCTAAACCAAAGAAGGGCGCCTGCTTCAAATGTGGGTCAAAGGACCACTTGGTTAGGGATTGTCCTAAGAAAGGATCTGGTGGGGCAAGAACAAGAGGGGACTGGGGAAACAGCGATAGATGTGCTCTAACTATCACGGGACCAACCACAAACAACCGACCGACTACCAGGACATTCAACATGACAGTACAAGATGTTGTGTAGTCTCGCGATGTGGTGTCAGGTATCATTCCGATCAATAAAGTTAATGCTTATGTATTATTTGATTAGGGTGCTACTAGTTCATTTATATCCGATGACTTTGCTAAGAACTTGGAATTTCCTAAGGACGAGTTAGAATACCCCATGAACATAGAGATTGCGAATAGAGAAATGATCCCTGTTAAGTATGTACACAAGAACTGTAGGGTGGATATTAAGGGTAATATTATGAACGTAGACCTTATCCCTATCAAACTTGGGGAATTTGACGTTATCTTGGGAATGGATCGGCTATTCAATTACGGGGGTGTAATTGATTTCCAAAAGAAATGTATTAACCTTATGACTCCGTCAAAGGTTGTGTTTTATGGCAACAAGTCACCTAGACAAGCGAGTTGTCTGACGATGATGTAGGCCAGGAAGTTATTAAGACAAGGTTGTGTAGGATATTTAGCTTATATAGTCGATGGTCATAAAGAGAACCCAAAGATAGAAGAGATACTTGTAGTGAGGGACTTCGTAGACGTATTTCTAGATGATTTGCCAGGACTTCCACCAGACAGAGAGTTTGATTTTGTGATTGATTTGGCGCCAGGAATGGCTCCAATATCGAAGGCATTGTACCAGATGTCACTAGTAGAGATGAAAGAATTAATGGTACAACTGAAAGAGTTACTGGATAAGAAGTATATTCAATAGAGCGTATCGTTGTGGGGAGCACCGATGATATTTGTGAAGAAGAAGGACATGACGATGCGGCTCTGCATCGACTATAGAGAACTGAATAAGGTCACATTTAAGAATAGATATCCATTACTGATGATTAATGATATGTTTGATCAATTGAAGTGTGCGAGATACTTTTCAAAAATAGACTTGAGGAGTGGTCACTACGAATTTCTGGTGATGTCATTCGGTCTAACAAATGCTCCTGCAACATTTATGGACCTGATGAACAAGGTATTTAAACCGTTTTTGGATAAATTCATTGTGGTATTTATCGATAATATTTTGGTATACTCAAAAACCAAGGAAGAACATGTAGAGCATTTGAAGGCAACGTTAGAGGCATTGAGAAGGGAGAAGTTGTATGCCTTTCGAATTGCGAATTTTGGATTGAGCGTGTACAATTTCTTGGACAAGTGATTGATAAGGACGGAATTTCGGTAGATCCATCTAAAGTCGAAGCTGTGATGAACTGGGATCAGCCGAAAACGCTGTCAGAAGTAAGAAGTTTTCTTGGATTGGCAGGATATTATAGAAGATTCATTCAGGAGTTTTCCAAGATCGCAACCCCGCTGACGAATTTGACTAGAAAAGCTGTGAAATTCATTTGGATGGAGAAGTGTGGGGAAATCTTTCACGAACTTAAGAAGAGGTTGAGTACAACACCTATGTTATCTCATCCGGATGACACAATAAATTCTTTGGTGTATAGTGATGCGTTGCATAAAGGACTTGGCTATGTGCTTATGCAAAATGGCAGTGTCATTGTGTATGTGTCACAACAATTGAAGGACTATGAGAAGGGGTATCCGACCCATAACTTGGAATTAGTTGCGATGATATTTTCTTTGAAGATCTGGAGACACTGTCTCTCTATGGTGAGAAGTGTGAAATATATATAGGCCACAAGAGTATGAAATATATTTTGACACATAAGGACTTGAATATACGCCAGAGAAGGTGGCTAGAGTTAATTAAGGACTATGATTGCAAAATTTTATACCATCATGGGAAAAGAAAATGTGGTTGCCGACGCCTTAAGTAGAAAGGGTCGGGAGAAATTAATGACGTTGATCACTCAAGATGAGCTAATTTCAGCGATGGAGAAGCTGGAATTTGAAGTGAAGTATCCTATGGAGATTAACGAGAAGCTGTCCCAGATACAAGATGGTACAACCTTGCTGGATAAAGTTAAAGAGGCTCAATGTTGGGTAAAATCTAATTATGCACAACACGCAAGTATACGTGGTCAACAAGTAATAAAGTGTAAGTAGAGTATCGTTCCCACGAGGAATTGTTTAAAAAAAATCACGAAGTACTAACCCGTAACCAACTCAATCTTATTTAAACGAATGAATTTCAATTTATAAGTAGACTAATTCTAATTACCACTAGTTAAATTAAGATTACAGAGATTTAAGATCACAACTTCACTTATTGCTTCATTTAAGTTAATACAGTTCTCATTAATTATTCTCTATCCTGAATTGTTAATCAAGAACACTAAAGCAGATAAACCACCTATCGATGCATAATACCCATACTCACTTAAATCCACAGATGATAGAATTAAGCAAGACACCCTAATTAAGTAATCCACTATATCTCTATGTCAATTACAATTAAAAAGGATTTAAAGCACAAGTTCTCTATAAGATTACATATGGAGTAATGGCATATCTCTATCCTAAACATAAATCATGAATTTCATCTATGCAGAAATCACAAACACATGCCATCATGATCAGATCTAAACTTATAATTCATCTCTTGATTTCATATAGATTATCATGGTAATTGATGGCCAATGAATTATACAATTAAGTCCAAATCACAATAGACAATCCTCACAATAGAACATAATAATTGATAGTGAAGCATATTAAAATAAACTATATAATAAGATCCATTGTAATCTCAAACAAAGAATTAGTTCATTGAATTAAAACTAAGAATCCACAATTGAATAATCATTAAAAGACAAAGATAGAAGTGGATAAGAAGATAGAATCTATTGTTTGTAGAGATGCTCCCTCCTTACTCCTACTTTGAATCTTCAATGGTCTCTAAGTTGCTTCAATCTCCAAATCTAACAAGAACTAGTGTTTTGATCTAATTTACTCTAATATAATCTAATGGAATCTTTCAAAACTAGCCTATATATCCTCTCTTTTATGCCTCTCATCATGTATTTATAGTTCTAATGGATACCCTAGCAAGTTAGGCAACTAAGAATCTTATTCTAGCTCAAATTGGACACCAAATAACCCAAAAAATGTCCCCTCGCCGATCAGCGCACCCCGCACCATCCCTAAGCCATTTTGGGTGCGCCCAAGCGCTCTGATGTCAAGAAATTGCAGTACTTGACTCGCCTCCCGTGTTGTGTATAGTTGATCACACTACCTATTTCCCTACTACGACGTCCTTTGGTAAAACATGCATAACTTTTGACCCGCTGGGAGTTATGGGGCCGTCCACCTATCAAATCGAATATATCGACGAGATCTAAAAGTTTCATTCTCTGACAATTGACAGATTACGTCCGGATCAAGGCAGAAATCGAGCTTGAAGTAGATGTTATGTAAATGGCAAGCATGACAACTCTTAACTTTTAGCTTTGTTGATAAAAAGGCCATAACTCTCGCATCCGAACTCTGATTGGGACGATTCAAGATGTTCCGGAAAGCTAAGAAGAAGATCTACAATAAAATCCAAGTTCCAAGCCAATAACATGCATCCAACGTGGTGTTAAAAGACCTGCAAGCTTCCCTTCTTGTACTTATTTGCGAATTTTGGTCCAAAAGATGTCCGAATTGCTTTCCCATGCTTCTTAATGCCAATGTTATGTCATAGCCTACAAAATAATATAAAATGAATGAAAAGTAACTACGAAACATAGGTTTAAACAACTAATTCAAGTAATAGATACCGGATAAGTAGGTATAAAACCAACTTATCAAATACCCCCAAACTTAAACATTTGCTTGTCCTCAAGCAAAAACACAAAACAATAATGCTATGCAATGCAACTAATCTACATGCCTACGAATCCAGCAGTAATGACATAAACAAGTCTATTCAACCGGCCTTAGAAAAATCAAGTAAACATGATAATACATCATATCAAAACAAATCATTAACTTCTCAATCAATCATCAAATCTTAGACTGCTATCACTAATATTGTGTGTGTGTGCTCCACAACAATGTTAACTGATATAAAATCAAATTTAACACATAATAAGTCTCTTCGAAGGCATCATACAGTGTAAACTCAAGAAATCCAAAAATAGGCTAGATCCAACTAAAACTAAATAATTACCAATATTGAGGGTCAACATGGGATACTTATGCTTCATTTTTCATCTACGGGGGCTTTTTTCTCTTAATTCCCATTTTATTCATTTTTTATATACACATAGATATGCAATGTCTTATTCCATTAGGCTTTTCAATGCTACCTTAATAAGCTTTCGACCAACGACTCCTAGACCATTAAGACCTTAGGGCCCTAGGTGTAAAGACAATCCCCTCGGGCTTACTTACTCAAGTAACAAAGGCCACAAAACTAGACAAGTACGCCACGATGTTTATTCATACTTTTTTTTCTCTTTTTTATAGCATATATACCCCAAATATTCCCCCAAACTTAGGTTCTTGTCTAACTTTAGCCATCACTACTTGTTCTTATCATTCTTTCATTCAAACTAGCATTATCCTTTAGAATCTCATTATGTATCAATTTAAACTCAATCATTCAACAAGTTGTTTTTACTGTGCTATCCTTATTATACCAGTTTCAAACAGAAAAAGACTCAATTCATAACAAGAAATCACATCAACGCTCTAGTAATCAGTATTATACTTGTCTACCCGATTCCAAACTCATCATTGGCCAAAACAAACTATAAATATCAAATAGCTGGAGTCATGCAAGATGTACTAAATGCTATATAAACATAGTAAACTAACTAATATTATTTTCAAATTTTCATTTTTTTTATTTCAAGAAACTGAATGCAAAAACTAAATGTAACTATATGAACTACAATGTAAATAACTAGCTATATGTAATACGACACTAAAATGCCCCCAAACTTAAAACAAACATTGTCCTCAATGGCTAAGATAGGAAAAATTAAAAGAGAGGACTTCCCTGAAAATACAATATTTTCCTCCTTGTCTGCTAAGTCTGAAGAATAGGCCAGGCACATTGGAATAAATTGGGAACCATGCTTGAGTTGGACTTGACTAACATTGCAATTAAACCACTTTTACGCACAGGATTTCCAGAGTGGCGCATTGCCCACGCCAGCAGTGTATAAGAATGAGATGATGGCATACTGCTTTAGAAATCTATAGTTCTTTGGCATAGTAATGGCGCCCCAGATTGTATCTATGTATTGGGTAGCCTTGACCCGTCGCTAGGGGTCGAGAGACTTATTGATGCGTAGCGCACCCCGCGCTCATGGTATGTTGGATATGGTGCACCTCGCGCTGTGGGATCGGCGAATTGGCGCGGTCCACCTTTGGAATGTCGATAAATTTCTTTGGGAGTGATGGTGGCGCCCGCCGCTATGTTTGAGTGTTGGGTAGCGCGGGCCGTGCTAGGGGGTCAAAAGCTTGGTGACTTTCTTTTTCTTGCCTTACGTGCGAGCATACCATTATGGAGTCATTATTCTTTGAAAAGTAAATATTTGAGCTAGACTATAAACTAAAATATAAAGAATAAATAAGGAAGAAAAGGTTGAGAGCTTGGGTTGCCTCCCAAGTAGCGCTAGTTTTAACGTCGTAAGCCCGTCTTTGTCTTTTTAACGCTATCCAATTCCTCTTCGAAAGTTGAGGAACCCTCCATCCATCAGAAATAATGTAACTTTTGGTAGGTTCCCTTTTATGATGGCCATTGCATTAAAGTCACCTAGCATGCTTTGTTTAAATAAGATCACATTCTAGAACGTCCAACATCTAGGTGTTTTCTCCATTACGTCTGTGAATAGATTCTGGCATTGAAGCTTGGTAAACACAACAATCTCTTCTTCTATCTTCTCCAGCTCATCGCACCATGGCTTCGAAGTTGTACTCGCTTTTACGTCACAAGTAGTATTGCCGACGACATAACTGCCTAGCGGACAAGGTTTTTGTAAATCTAACCGGATCTTTGAACTGTGTTGGAGAAGGCACTTGAGGCATTAATAACATCGGCTCATCCTTGTTAGTACTCATTGTGACGCCCCTAAAATAGGTATACATCACCCATCTTGGGTCGCAAAATACATGGTACAGAATACAAATACAAACATAATTATATAACCAGAGCTGAGAGTTTTTACACGAATATTGTTTCATAGACAGTATCCAAACTCAAATTCAATCCTCATTATATTTATAATCCCACTAAATAGTGAGGATTACTAAAACAGCCATCTCAGACCATCACTCCATTCCCCGACTAGTTTCGGCTACGTTCTCATTTCCTGAAGAGAACAATGGAAGTAAAAGGGTGAGCTCAACTAGCCTAGTAAGAAATATTATGACTAAGATAATGCAGAATAATTTATCATTAGCCTTCAACAATGTTAAACTGATACAACAAGTTTAACTGCAGCGGAATAAGCAATCCATTAGAAGAGTCAAGTAGAGCATGATATCTACAGTCTTCTATGATTTAAAAAGGTTTTCATCAACTTTATCATTTGAGACTCGATTTTAATAAATAAACCACATCATCGAATCATCCCTGCACTACGGGTCAAGGATATTCATGTAATCATCAATGGTCATGATTATACTGAATAATCCCTGGTCATAATCATATCAACCAACAGTCCATCTATGCACGTAAGTCAAAGATGACTTTCATCACAATATAAGCATGAGGATGATGACAATGATATAAGCATTTAATTAAATGAAAGCAAAGGATAAATTTTAAAGATTCATAATTTAATTTATCCAGTATTCAATAATGTCCAAATTGTCAACATGATAGTGTTTTGTGGAGTAAAATTCAAGAATAATATCCATGTACCAAAAATATTTTGGACAGAAACGAAATCAATTTTTTGGGTGAATAGTAATCGGGTGAATAGTACCCCGTGAATAGTACTTCATGAATAGTAACCCGACAAAAAAATACCCCAAATACCCGACTGAATAATATTATAGTGAATAGTAATCGGGTGAATAGTAACCCATGAATAGTAACTCGTGAATAGTATCCCGGCATGAAAAGTGTCCCGAATACCCGAGTGAATAATATTATAGTGAATAGTAATCGGGTGAATAGTAACTCGTGAATAGTATCCCAGGTGAAAATATTGATATTTAATAAGAAAGTTCAGATCAATATTCCAATGAAACGATACTGGATGAAGCGCAAAACTTCAAGGATATCCCACTAATTTTAGAGATTATAGAAGCAATACGTACCATAGTAAGTTTAGATGAAAAGAAATAACATACAAAACTGCAAATGGATTTTCACCCGTCATATGGTACGTAATCCACGTAGACAGGTTATTCCGACATATTAAAGGATAAATACGAAAAGTAGTATTCCTTGTGAATATGAAAGAAATAATACCCCTTACCTTAGTTGTGATGCCCCCAAAACAGGTATACATCACCCATTTTGAGTCGCCAGATACAAGGTACTGAATACAAATACAACTAAATTATACAACAGTCGTGTAAAATATGACAAAACATAGGCTGTGAGTTTTAATACAAATATTGTCATCTAGACAATATCCACACTCAATGGAGTCCTCATTACATTTATTATCACACTATTTTACAGAATAGTGAGGACTACTAATGCACCATCTAGGACCATCTCTCTGTTCCCTGACTAGTCCCAGCTACGTTCTCATTTCCTGAAGAGAACAGTGAAAGAAAGGGTGAGCTCAACTAGCCTAGTAAGAATTATCATGACTAATATAATGCAGAATAATTTATCGTTAGCCTTCAACAGTGTTAAAATCTAATAGAATATAACAGACATCAAGTTTAATTGCAGCGGAACAAGCTATCCATTAGAACAGTCAAGTAGAACATAATATCTACTATCTCTTCTAGATTAAAAGTCCATCGTTGATATTTTATTCATGTACTACTCATCAACAATTCTTTGTTATACTCAAGACAAATAGAACTTTCATCACTTGTCTTCACCTGAACCACCAAAGATGTTAGTTAAATTCATTATTCATATTTATAATAATGTGAATTAACAGTTCCTTCTTGCCACAAAGGCTTAATAAAACATTTACTCAATATCATTACCCCAAAGGCTGAAGATATTCAAATGTAATAACAATGATCATACCAATCAATTGTCTATCTTTGCACTACGGGCCAAAGATATTCAACTATAAAACCAATGGTCATGATCATACCAATCAATTATGTCGTCGCACTACGGACCAAAGACATTCAACTGTTAACTAATGGTCATGATCCTGCCAATCACATCATTGAATTATCCATGCACTACGGCCAAGGATATTCGTTAGTATCATTAGTGGTCATGATCATGTCATACACATGTTCATCTTCGCACTACGGGTCAAAGCTATCAAACAATAGATCATCTTTGCACTACATGCCAAAGATATTCAACAACATATCATCTTTTCACTACAGGCCAAAGACATACAACTGTAAAACCAATAACCAACAGTATAATAAATAATGGAATAATAAAGGAATTTCACCATGTATGCAGTACTTCGCATAGACAGGTTAATCAAACATAATAATAAAGAATGGAATAATAAAAGAATTTCACCATGTATGCAAAGATTGCATAGGCGAGTTATTCCAACATAATAATAAAGAATGGAATAATGAAGAATTTCACCATAAATGCGTAATCCATGAGAGACAAAAGTTATTCAAAAGCGAATAATAAATAATAGAACCAGGTCATGCGTAATCGCACAGATAGGATATTCCAACAGAATAAAAAAGAATGGAATAACAACAGAATTCACCATGCATGCGATAGATCGCATAGACATGTTATTCCAAAAGAATAATAAATAATGGAACCAGGTTATGCGTAAACGCACAGACATGATATTCCGATAGAATAATAAAGAACGGAATAATAGAAGAATTTCACCATGTATGCGGTACTTCACATAAACAGGTTATTCCAACATAATAATAAAGAATGAAATAATAGAAGAATTTCACCAAGTATGTGGTACTTCGCATAGACCGGTTATTCCAACATAATAGTAAAGAATGGAATAACAGAAGTTCTCTTCATGAATACGAAAGAAATAATACCCCTTACGAGTACAACAAATAATATCCCTTACTTTTGAAAGAAGAGTATTCTGACTGGTAGGGCGGGAATATACTTGAAGAAAACTTGCACTACGCTCAAAGCTTTCTTAAACTCTAAAGAAATACGCTCAAGATTATAGAAGAAGAACTCTCTCTATAGTTTCTCTCTCTAGAGTTTCAGTGAATTCGTAAGAAATAATGAAGGAATGAGCTTCTATTTATAGGAGAATGGACTGCATAGTAACTACTTCATGAACGGTCCAGATTGATTTACTTTTAATCGGACGGTCCATATTTAAAGAAAAATCATTTAAATAAAATATAATATATTCTATTTATAATCTAATAAAACGAATAACTTTATAAAAGTATTCTGTTTTATAAAAAGATTTTACTATGCAAAACACTATGAAGGCACTATGCAACACTATGCATAATAAAATATAATATATTCTATTTATAGAATAACTTTATAAAAGTATTCTGTTTTATATAAAAAGATTTTACTATGCAAAATACTATGCATAATAGAATATAATATATTATATTTATAGAATAACTTTATAAAAGTATTCTGTTTTATATAAAAAGATTTTACTATAAAAACTTTAAACCAACGATCCATATTGATTTACTATTATAATTTCAACCAACAGTCTGAAAAATTAGCACATCTCCTTATGGAATAATATTGTACCCAAAAATGATTTAGACCGAAAAGAAATATATTTTTCGGGTGAATAGTACCCCGTGAATAGTACTTTGGGAATAGTACCCTGTGAATAGTACCCCAACACAAAAAGTGCCCCAAATACTCGAGTGAACAATACTAGAATGAATAGTAATCGGGTGAATAGTAACCCATGAATAGTAACTCGTGAATAGTACTCCGACACGAAAAATACCCCAAATACCCGAGTGAATAATATTCGGGTGAATAGTAATTTAGGTGAATAGTAACCCATGAATAGTAACTCATGAACCGGGTATTTTATGACAACTTGTCTACTTTGAAAAATTTTCACATATCACCCTTAACTTTAAACTTTTATCAATTTAACTATTAACCAAAATAGAAAAATTGAATACTTTTATTTCATAAAATTCGGGGTCTCACATTAGTAGAAAGCTGGATACTGCAAAAGTGAAGTAGCAAAATACTCTTCTTCTTGTTCTCTATAGTTTTTCTCTCTATAGTGTCTCTTGTGAATCTCAGTGAATTGGTGAGAATGAAAGAAGAATTAAGCTTCTATTTATAGGAGAATGAACTAAATAGTAACTAATTCATGAATGGTCTAGATTGATTACTATTAAAACCACAACTGATGGTCCAGATTGATTTACTTTTAAAACCACCACCGACGGTCTAGATTGATTACTTTTAAAACCACCACCGACGGTCTAGATTGATTACTATTAAAACCACCACCAACGGTCCAGATTGATTAACTATTAAAACCACCATCAATGGTCCAGATTGATTAACTATTAAAACTACCATCAATGGTCCAGATTGGTTTACTATTAAAATCACCACCAATGGTCCAGATTGATTTAACTTATTACACTTTAGTACCCCTAAAGCTTTCCAAGTTTGCATTTTTCCCCTCTAACTTTTGTAATTCACTTATCTTCAATAAACACATTCTTAATACTTCAACAATTACTCATCACTAATATTATAACTCACAATATTTAACAACCAGGTCGTTCTCAGGAAAGAGGGGGCTTTCCGATAAGGATTTCTCCTTATTGGCGCGTAATTAAGTGACCAAACCTCTCCTTGACAGAACTTCTAGACATTGTCAATATTGCAAATAATAATATGAATAACTTTGTTGTCTCAATTATGGATTTAATAATATAAAATATTATGTAGATGATACTGCGATAATAATTGAATCAAATAACGTGAGATACTATGCAACAATTACTGTAGCTATAATTGAGTAAACTGAGTGGCTTCTTACGTAAGCATCAATAATCAATATTGTCTGCTACTATGCAACCACGCGTATTACTGTACTTTTACCACCGGGTAGTTCAACAGTTAACGGTAAAACTTTCGCCGTTATTTTTTATAAAAAGATATTTCTGTCATTTTCTAACTACGACAATACTTCCGATGTGGGGTCCACCAATGATTGCACCGTCGTACGAATATTCCTTGTTAAAACGAATATTCCCCGACCAATCGAATATTCCCTGACACAACAAATATTTTATATCAACTTGCTTACTTTGCAAAATTTTCCAAATATTACCCACAACTATAACATTATATCCTATTCACACCATAATATTCAAAAATATATTTCGAGAAAAATTATTCTTTAGTTAAAAAAAATTGGGGTCTAACACTCATAGTTAGTTCATCCCCACTTGTCTCCTCTTTTTTCAACATCTCGAGTCTCATCCAGTTGTAGATTTGGTTCGGGCACTTCATCAATCTCGGAATCCTCGTCATAACACCAATTGTTTTAAGGACAATTGTTCAAGGCTTTGAGCATTTAATCCATCTAGTTCTACAGATTTTGAATTGATATCTCTTTATTCTGAATTGACCGCTCTTGATTAATCCTCCTCTCCTTATTTGATGCTATGAACTTGGACAACAATTCCTCCAACCTTGAATTATTTGTCTCAGTCTCGGAAGCCATGTATTAAGGACCATTGGTTGGGGTAGTGACGAGTTGTTCCATCCGACTATTAAAATTTTGGGTTGACAGCTCTTGGCTAATAGTCATCTCCTCTAGGTTTGATATGCCCTTTAATATTACATCCCTCAGATTTGGCTTTTCTTCTTTTGGCAATGGAGGTGGACATGAAAATTCTGGTGTGTATGTTGGATTTGGAGCGTAGTATTGGTCTTCATAATTATCGCTCCATGACGAATCCGGGTGAAACCCCCAAACTTGATGATAATTAGCATATGTATAATCGTTGAGGTATTCACCATCGTGTTGTCCCAGTCCAAAACTAACGGTGCATTGATGACTCGGATGATTACCAGCACAATAATTGCAATTAACTGTTATCCTTTGATTACGTTGGGCTGCAACAACGTCCAATCTCCTCGAAAGTATCTCAAGCTGCGCTTATAACGTAGCAAATGCATTGGGATCATCCATCCCCGCTTCCCTTGACTAAGTCATTCTCGTATACGACCATTGATAATTAAATTCCGCCATGGTACTTGAAAGGAAAGAAAAATAGGAAGAGAATTAAAAAAATGTTTAAATTAAGACTAATTTGATTGAAGCTAATATTGGCAAAAATATATTAACTAATTCCCTTCAGCGGCACCAAAAACTTGTTGGGTAAAATCTAATTACGCACAACACGCAAGTATACGTGGTCAACAAGTAATAAAGTGTAAGTAGAGTATCGTTCCCATGAGGAATTGTTTAATAAAAATCATGAAGTACTAACCCGTAACCAACTCAATCTTATTTAACCGAATGAATTTCAATTTATAAGTAAACTAATTCTAATTACCACTAGTTAAATTAATATTACAGAGATTTAAGATCACAACTTCACTTATTGCTTCATTTAAGTTAACACAGTTCTCATTAATTATTCTCTATCCTGAATTGTTAATGAAGAACACTAAAGCAAATAAAACCACCTCTCGATGCATAATACACATACTCACTTAAATCCACAGATGATAGAATTAAGCAAGACACCCTAATTAACTAATCCACTATATCTCTATGTGAATTACAATTAAAAAGGATTTAAAGCACAAGTTCTCTATCCTAAACACAAATCATGAATTCCATCTATGCAGAAATCACAAACACGTGCCATCATGATCAGATCTAAACCTATAATTCATCTCTCGATTTCATATAGATTATCACGGTAATTGATGGCCAATCAATTAAACAATTAAGTCTAAATCACAATAGACAATCCTCATAATAGACCATAATAATTGATTGCGAATCATATTAAAATAAACTACACAATAAGATCCATTGTAATCTCAAACAAAGAATTAGTTCATTGAATTAAAACTAAGAATCCACAATTGAATAATCATTAAAAGACAAAGATAGAAGAAGATAAGAAGATAGAATCTATTGTCTGTAGATTTGATGCTCCCTCCTTGCTCCTACTTTGAATCTTCAATGGTCTCCAAGTTGCTCAATCTCCAAATCTAACAAGAACTAGTGTTTTGATCTAATTTACTCTAATCTAATCTAATGGAATCCTCCAAAACTAGCCTATATATCCTTTCTTTTATGCCTCTCATCATGTATTTATAGTTCTAATGGATACTCTAGCAAGTTAGGCAACTAAGAATCCTATTCTAGCTCAGATTGGACAACAAATAACCCAAAACAGTTGTCCCCTCGCCGACCGGCGCGCCCCGCACCATCCCTAGACCATTTTGGGTGCACCCCATGCTACATTTTCAGAACATCTGGTGGCCCCAGCTCCTCATGTTGTGTATAGCATGTGATCGCGCGCTACTACTGCTTTCTGTTGCAACGTCCTTTGGTAAAACAAGCATACATTTTGATCCGCTAGGAGTTACGGGGCCTTCCACCTATCAAATCTAAGATATCGACTAGATCTACAACTTTCATTCTTTGACAATTGATAGATTACATCCGGATCAAGGCGGAAATCGAACTTGAAGTAGATGTTATGTAAATGACAAGCATGACAACTCTTAACTTTGAGCTTTGTTGATTAAAAAGCCATAACTCTCGCATCCGAACTCCGATTGGGATGATTTAAGATGTTCCGAGAAGCTAAGAAGAATCTCTACAATAAAAACCAAGTTCCAAGCCAAGAACATGCATCCAACTTTGTGTTAAAAGCCCTGCAAGCTTCCCTTCTTTTACTTGTTTGCCAATTTTGGTCCAAAAGATGTCCGAATTTCTTTCTCTTGCTTCCTCATGCCAATGTTATGTCATAGGCTACAAAATAATATAAAATGTATAAAAAGTAACTAAGAAACATAGGTTTATGCAACTAATTCAAGTAATAGATACCGGATAAGTAGGTATAAAACCTATTTATCACTCAACTTCAGGACGAAGAATGTGAAAAGGTGAAAAAGAAGATATCCAAGTGAACCGAACCAAGATTCAAAATAGACAGCGAGGGAATACTAAGATTTGAGAGCAGAGTTTGGGTACCACCACTGCCAGAGATTAAGGAAGACATTTTGAGCGAGGCTCATAGCCCACGGTATTCGATTCACCCTAGTAGTACCAAGATGTACCAAGATCATTGACAATATTTCTGGTGGCCAAATTTGAAACGAGTTGTTGCAGAGTGTGTTGCCAAGTGTCTGACATGCCAGAAAGTGAAAGCAGAGCATCAGAGGCCGAGTGGGTTGCTATAACCTTTAGAAATCGCAGAATGGAAATGAGAACATATTACGATGGATTTTGTGGTTGGCCTTCTGACAACTCAGAAAAGCAATAACACAGTATGGGTTATCGTTGATCGACTAACAAAATCCACACACTTCCTTCCGATCAGAATCAAATTTAACTTAGATCAGTTGGCAAGGTTATATATGAAAGAGATTATTTTGAGGAACGAAGTTCTGGTGTCAATTATCTCAGATACAGATCCACACTTTACATTGAACTTCTAGAAACAACTACAGGAGTGCATGGGGATGCAATTAAGAATGAGTACAACATATCACCCTGAGACAGATGGGCAGTGTTAGAGTTTATGTCCTAGAGGCCAATTATTTGATATAATTGCTTAACATTTTGATATTATACTTGATTGAATAAATGAATGATTTTGTTATGGTTTTATTTACTGCGCTATATAAATGTTAACATAATAAAATTCCTTAGAACAGTGATACAAATTTTATAGTTTCAAGTATGTGACTTGAACATGAGGTTATATAATTACAATTAGTATCATTGCTCTTAAATGTACCTAGTCGAGTATCATTGTTGATAGGACAATAATGATGTATTGAGACTAGTATGTGGATTGACTGATGACCAAATCTCATTGGTCATAAATATATGAGATATTAAGTCAATGCATAGGTACGTGTTAGAGAACGATGTACCTGACAGACCCACCATGAGAATTCTATGTGGAGCATTATACGAAGTGTCATTAGCGATTCTCATAGTGACAATGATGTAATGGGCCTCCGACCTGAAATCACTATATTACTACACGAGAATTTATGTACTTTGATATCAACAAAGGTCACCTTTAATAGGGTGGACTATAAAGGTGATTATTGGGTACATCATGAATCGTGTGAGAAATATGAGTGATCTAGATGGAATTTAACCCTCTTATTTATTAGGGGCGATATCCATAGGCCTCTTGATTGAGTAGGACTATGAAATGCATGGTCATGCTCAAATAATGATTGATTTCATATAGTCTATTCATTGATCAAGAAAACTCATATTAAATTATGAAGAGTATGACATATTCCATGACTCGAGTTTAATCTAGGATATTAAGGCTAAAAGGATTAAATTACATTAAAACATTGGTCACGAAAAGGTTGCATCGAATCATCGATCTTATTATTACTTGGGTAGCAGTGATGCATTACTAGATGTCGCTCACTGTTTATAATTTTATAATATGATTTTAAAATTATTGCCAATGTAATAATAACCTATAGGGTCACACACATAGAACGTTATTAAAAGAGAATTAAATTAAATTATAAGGATTTCAATATATCAATATGATTGATAGTATTTAAATCACAAATTTAAATTAAAAGGATGATATATATATATATATATATATATATATATATTAAGTAAGACTTAATTCAGATATAATATATATATATAAATTCGAATTTTATTTTAATTAGATTAGGGTTTTGATTAATTCCTATTAACTACTACACATATGATATATAGCAGCCACTTTAGGCAACGAATCATAACCTAAAAACCCTAGCCGCTCTTAGAGAGAGACTAGAGAGAAATTTCAAAAATCCATTCCTTTGGTGGCTAGTACCACAACTCCCTTCAATTGCAGAATCGTGCGATGATTCGCGAGCGTTCGTGTGGATACCATAGAGAAGCTAATCGGTTAGATTGCATTAGAGATTCGAAGCAGTTTCAGAGTATTCCATAATCGGTATAAATTCTAAACCTCTGAATTAATTTTGTTTCACATGGATCCTGTGTTGGGTTTCGAAAATTTCTTTATAAATTTTTATATTCCGATGTGTGTTTCTGTGCCGAAATCCCTACAGGCAGAGCGAAAGAACGATTCAGACATTGGAGGATTTGTTGAGATCATGCATCATGGATTTTAAGGGAAATTGGGATGATCACTTATCGCTTGTAGAATTTGGCTACAACAACAGTTACCACGCTAGTATTAGCATGCCGCCCTATGAAGCGTTGTACGGTAGAAAGTGAAAAACTTCACTTTATTGGGATGAAGTTGGTGAGAGACAGTTACTAGGACCAGAACTGGTACAACAAACAACAGAGATAGTCAAAGTAATACGGGAAAGACCAGTAGCAGCTCAGGATAGGCAGGACAAATACGCCGGTCCACATTGTAAGAATGTTGAGTTCAAATCGGGAAGCATGGTATTTTTGAAAGTCTCTCCCTGTAAAGAAAGATCAGATTCAGTAAAAAGGGGAAATTGAGCCCGAAGTTCATTGAACCCTTTGAAGTTTTGAGGAGAATTGGTGAAGTTGCCTATGAGGAAGCCTTATCTTCGGCCTTAGAACATATCCATAATGTCTTCCATGTTTCTATTTTATGACCCTACAAACCCGATTACAAACACGTGATTGAATATGAACTCTTGCTGTGAGATCCCGAATTTTATGAAATGAAAGTATTTAATTTTCCTATAATTATCATTCTATTTAGTAAATGGTTAAATTGATAAAAGGTTAAAGTTAAGGGTGATATATGAAAAAATTTCAAAGTAAGCAAGTTGTCATAAAATAATCGGTGATAAAAGTACAGTAATACGCGTTGTTGCATATTAGTACACGGTATTGATTATTGATGCTTACGTGAGAAGTCACCGGTTATACTCAATTATTGCTACGATAATTTTTCGCGATCATATCTCTCATATTATTGATTCAATTATTGTCACGGTATCATCTCGCATAATATTTTATATTATTAAATCAATAATTGAGATGACAAGTTGTTCATATTATTATTTGCATTATTGACGATGTCTAGAAAGTTACATCGAGGAAGCGGGTTAAGTTATTTAATTTAGCGGCGCCAATAGGGAGAAATCCTTATCAGAAAGCACCCTCTTTCCTGGGAATGATCTGGTTGTTAAATATTGTTAGTTATAATATTAATAATGAATAAGTTCGTGTTGATTAAAGATGAAATTGATATTTTCATTGTGTTGGGATTATTAGTGTTAGTGGAAATCGACATCTATTCTGATAATAATTGATGTTTGTAGGTTATACTGACCAATCGGGTAATTAATTGGATAAATGAGTAATTAATTGCTATTAATTCACATGCTTATAACTATTTATTCACATGTGTGTACTATTGATTCACATGCATGTACTATTAGGGGAGGTGGTGCAAGATTGATAATACTTGAATGACTAAATTAAAAATGGAGGTATAGATGAAGGTACTATACTGTAATTATTTTTTTAACATGTATAGAATTATTGAGTCACAACATTGTACTATTGATTCATATGATCGATATACTATTAGGGGAGGAGGAGCAAGTTTGATAATACTTGCAGGACTAAATTAAAAATGAAAGAAAAGATGAAGGTATTATACTGTAATATTTTGAGTCCCAAAACGTGCAATTACCGAAACTATGTTTTTCTATAAATAGAAGCTCATTCTTCTTTCATTATCACCAATTCACTAAGACTCACAAGAGCAATTATAGAGAGAGAAACTATAGAGAGAGAAGAAGAGAAGTCTGCTACCTCACTATTCCAATTATCCGGTCTTCTTACGAGATAAAGGGTATTATTTATTTCATATTACGAAGAGATATTATTTTTCAAGTATTCGTATGAATATTATTTTGTTCAATATTCGTAAGGAATATCATCTCGATTCAATATTCGTTTGGAATATTATTTAGATTCAACAATCGTAAAGGGTATTATTTATTCATATTTAGAAGAGATATTATTTTTGTATTACAGTATGGATATTATCTTCGTTCAATATTCGTATGAAATAATATTTTCTTCCATACTACTGTAGTATATAAGTAATATTATTTCGTTTCTTATTCCTACTTCTACGCATTTTATTGAAGTATTGCTTATATACTCAAGTGAAATTAGTAGAATATCCTTGATATTTGCGCTTCACCAAATATCTTTTGAGGAGAATTGGTGAAGTTGCCTATGAGGTAGCCTTATCTTGACCTTAGAACATATCCATAACGTCTTCCATGTTTTATATTTATGAGCCTACAAACCCGATTATAAACACGTGATTGAATATGAACCCTACTTTGTGAGATCCCGAATTTTATGAAATGAAAGTATTTAATTTTCCTATAATTATCATTCTATTTAGTAAATGGTTAAATTGATAAAAGGTTAAAGTTAAGGGTGATATTTGAAAAAATTTCAAAGTAAGCAAGTTGTCATAAAATAATCGGTGATAAAAGTATAGTAATACGCGTTGTTGCATAGTAGCACACGGTATTGATTATTGATGCTTACGTGAGAAGTCACTCAGTTATACTCAATTATTGCTACAGTAATTGCTGCATCATATCTCTAATATTATTGATTCAATTATTGTCACAGTATCATCTGCATAATATTTTATATTATTAAATCAATAATTGGGATGACAAGTTGTTCATATTATTAGTTGCATTATTGACGAAGTCTACAAATTTCTATCGAGGAAAGGGGTTAGGTTATTTAATTGCGCGCCAATAGGGAGAAATCCTTATCAGAAAGCACCCTCTTTCCTGGGAATGATCTGGTTGTTAAATATTGTTAGTTATAATATTAATAATGAATAAGTTCGTGGTGATTAAAGATGAAATTGATATTTTCAATGTGTTGGTATTATTAGTGTTAGTGGAATCGACATCTATTCTGATAATAATTGATGTTTCTAGGTTATATTGACCAATTGGGTAATTAATCGGATAAATGAGCAATTAATTGCTATTAATTCACATGCTTATAACTATTTGTTCACATGTGTGTACTATTGATTCACATGCATGTACTATTAGGGGAGGTGGTGCAAGATTGATAATACTTGAATGACTAAATTAAAAATGGAGGTATAGATGAAGGTACTATACTGAAATTATTTTTTTAACATGTATAGAATTATTGAGTCACAACATTGTACTATTGATTCATATGATCGATATACTATTAGGGGAGGTGGTGCAAGTTTGATAATACTTGCAGGACTAAATTAAAAATGAAAGAAAGATGAAGGTATTATACTGTAATATTTTGAGCTGCAAAATGTGCAATTACTGAAACTATGTTTTCCTATAAATAGAAGCTCGTTTTCCTTTCATTCTCACTAATTCACTAAGACTCACAAGAGCAATTATAGAGAGAGAAACTATAGAGAGAAAGAAGAAAAGAAGTCTGCTACCTCACTATTCCAGTATCCAGTCTTCTTTTGAGCTATGGGGTATTATTTATTTCATATTTTGAAGAGATATTATTTTTCGTATTCGTATGAATATTTTTTTTGTTCAATATTCGTAAGGAATATCATATTCGTTCAATATTTGTAGGAATATTATTTTCGTTCAACAGTCGTAAGGGGTATTATTTATTCATATTAAGAAGAGATATTATTTTTTGTATTCGTATGGATATTATCTTCGTTCAATATTCGTATGAAATAATATTTTCTTCCATACTCTGTAGTATATAAGTAATATTATTTCGTTTCTTATTCCTACTTCTACACGCATTTTATTGAAGTATTGCTTATATACTCCGTGAAATTAGTAGAATATCCTTGATATTTGCGCTTCACCCAGTATCTTTTGAGGAGAATTGGTGAAGTTGCCTATGAGGTAGCCTTATCTTCGGCCTTAGAATATATCCATAATGTCTTCCATGTTTCTATTTATGAGCCTACAAACCCGATTATAAACACGTGATTGAATATGAACCCCTGCTGTGAGATCCCGAATTTTATGAAATGAAAGTATTTAATTTTCCTATAATTATCATTCTATTTAGTAAATGGTTAAATTGATAAAAGGTTAAAGTTAAGGGTGATATTTGAAAAAATTTCAAAGTAAACAAGTTGTCATAAAATAACCGGTGATAAAAAGTACGATGTCTGGCGTTGTTGCATAGTAGTACACGCGGTATTGATTATTGATGCTTACGTGAGAAGTCACTCGGTTATACTCAATTATTGCTACGATAATTCTTTGCATCATATCTCTCTCATATTATTGATTCAATTATTGTCACAGTATCATCTGCATAATATTTTATATTATTAAATCAATAATTGAGATGACAAGTTGTTCATATTATTAGTTGCATTATTATTGAAGTCTATAAATTTCATCGAGGAAAGGGGTTAGGTTATTTAATTCTTGGCATGATAGGGAGAAATCCTTATCAGAAAGCACCCTCTTTCCTGGGAATGATCTGGTTGTTAAATATTGTTAGTTATAATATTAATAATGAATAAGTTCGTGGTGATTAAAGATGAAATTGATATTTTCAATGTGTTGGTATTATTAGTGTTAGTGGAATCGACATCTATTCTGATAATAATTGATGTTTCTAGGTTATATTGACCAATTGGGTAATTAATCGGATAAATGAGCAATTAATTGCTATTAATTCACATGCTTATAACTATTTGTTCACATGTGTGTACTATTGATTCACATGCATGTACTATTAGGGGAGGTGGTGCAAGATTGATAATACTTGAATGACTAAATTAAAAATGGAGGTATAGATGAAGGTACTATCCTTGAAATTATTTTTTAACATGTATAGAATTATTGAGTCACAACATTGTACTATTGATTCATATGATCGATATACTATTAGGGGAGGTGGTGCAAGTTTGATAATACTTGCAGGACTAAATTAAAATGAAAGAAAGATGAAGGTATTATCTTTGTAATATTTTGAGTAAGAAAGCGTGCAATTCTTTGAAACTATGTTTTCTCGTAAATAGAAGCTCGTTTTCTTTCATTCTCACTAATTCACTAAGACTCACAAGAGCAAATTATAGAGAGAAACTATAGAGAGAAAGAAGAAAAGAAGTCGCTACCTCACTATTCCAAAGATTATCCGGTCTTCTTTTGAGCTATGTAGGGTATTATTTATTTCATATTTTGAAGAGATATTATTTTTCGATATTAGTATGAATATTTTTTTGTTCAATATTCGTAAGGAATATCATATTCGATTCAATATTTGTAGGAATATTATTTTCGTTCAACGATCGTAAAGAGGGTATTATTTATTCATATTAAGAAGAGATATTATTTTTGTATTCGTATGGATATTATCTTCGATTCAATATTCGTATGAAATAATATTTTCTTCCATACTACGTAGTATATAAGTAATATTATTTCGTTTCTTATTCCTACTTCTACGCATTTTATTGAAGTATTGCTTATATACTCGTGAAATTAGTAGAATATCCTTGATATTTGCGCTTCACCCAGTATCTTTTGAGGAGAATTGGTGAAGTTGCCTATGAGGTAGCCTTATCTTCGGCCTTAGAACATATCCATAATGTCTTCCATGTTTCTATTTATGAGCCTACAAACCCGATTATAAACACGTGATTGAATATGAACCCCTGCTGTGAGATCCCGAATTTTATGAAATGAAAGTATTTAATTTTCCTATAATTATCATTCTATTTAGTAAATGGTTAAATTGATAAAAGGTTAAAGTTAAGGGTGATATTTGAAAAATTTCAAAGTAAGCAAGTTGTCATAAAATAATCGGTGATAAAAAATGCGATAATCTGGCGTTGTTGCATAGTAGCACACCTGCGGTATTGATTATTGATGCTTACGTGAGAAGTCACTCGGTTATATTCAATTATTGCTATAGTAATTCTTTGCATCATATCTCTCATATTATTGATTCAATTATTGTCACGATATATCATCGCATAATATTTTATATTATTAAATCAATAATTGAGATGACAAGTTATTCATATTATTAGTTGCATTATCGATGAAGTCTACAAATTTCATCGAGGAAAGGGGTTAGGTTATTTAATTACGGCATGCCAATAGGAGAAATCCTTATCGAAAGCACCCTCTTTCCAGGAATGATCCGGTTGTTAAATATTGTTAGTTATAATATTAATAATGAATAAGTTCGTGGTGATTAAAGATGAAATTGATATTTTCAATGTGTTGGTATTATTAGTGGTAGTGGAAATCGACACATCTATTCTGATAATAATTGATGTTTCTAGGTTATATTGACCAATTGGGTAATTAATCGGATAAATGAGCAATTAATTGCTATTAATTCACATGCTTATAACTATTTGTTCACATGTGTGTACTATTGATTCACATGCATGTACTATTAGGGGAGGTGGTGCAAGATTGATAATACTTGAATGACTAAATTAAAAATGGAGGTATAGATGAAGGTACTATACTGAAATTATTTTTTTAACATGTATAGAATTATTGAGTAGCAATATTGTACTATTGATTCATATTATCGATATACTATTAGGGGAGGTGGTGCAAGTTTGATAATACTTGCAGGACTAAATTAAAAATGAAAGAAAAGATGAAGGTATTATACTGTAATATTTTGAGCCCCGAAACGTGCAATTACCGAAACTATGTTTTCCAATAAATAGAAGCTTATTCTTCTTTCATTCTCACCAATTCACTAAGACTCACA
Source organism: Panax ginseng (assembly GCA_020205605.1). Classification (NCBI taxonomy): domain Eukaryota; kingdom Viridiplantae; phylum Streptophyta; class Magnoliopsida; order Apiales; family Araliaceae; genus Panax; species Panax ginseng. The sequence continues at coordinate 53,867,951 of CM035146.1, read as the reverse complement.
AGAGCAATTATAGAGAGAGAAACTATAGAGAAAAAGAAGAAGAGAAGTCTGCTACCTCACTATTCGAGTATCCAGTCTTCTTCTGAGGTAAGGGGTGTTATTTATTTCATATTCTGAAGAGATATTTTCGTATTCGTATGAATATTATTTTTGTTCAATATTCGTAAGGAATATCATCTTCGTTCAATATTCGTTGGAATATTATTTTCGTTCAACAGTCGTAAGGGGTATTTTTTATTCATATTCAGAAGAGATATTATTTTTTGTATTCGTATGGATATTATCTTCGTTCAATATTCGTATGAAATAATATTTTCTTCCATACTCTTTAGTATGTATGTAATATTATTTTGTTTCTTATTCCTACTTCTACACGCATTTTATTGAAGTATTGCTTATATACTCCGTGAAATTAGTAGAATATCCTTGATATTTGCGCTTCACCCAGTATCTTTTGAGGAGAATTGGTGAAGTTGCCTATGAGGTAGCCTTATCTTCGGCCTTAAAACATATCCATAATGTCTTCCATGTTTCTATTTATGAGCCTACAAACCCGATTATAAACACGTGATTGAATATGAACCCCTGCTGTGAGATCCCGAATTTTATGAAATGAAAGTATTTAATTTTCCTATAATTATCATTCTATTTAGTAAATGGTTAAATTGATAAAAAGTTAAAGTTAATGGTGATATTTGAAAAAATTTCAAAGTAAGCAAGTTGTCATAAAATAATCGGTGATAAAAGTACAGTAATACGCGTTGTTGCATAGTAGCACAAGGTATTGATTATTGATGCTTACGTGAGAAGTCACTCGGTTATACTCAATTATTGCTACAAATGATAATTCTTTGCATCATATCTCTCATATTATTGATTCAATTATTGTCACGATTATCATCGCATAATATTTTATATTATTAAATCAATAATTGAGATGACAAGTTGTTCATATTATTATTTGCATTATTGACGATGTCTAGAAAGTTCTGTCGAGGAAAGGGGTTAGGTTATTTAATTGCGCGCCAATAGGGAGAAATCCTTATCAGAAAGCCCCCTCTTTCTTGGGAATGATCTGGTTGCTAAATATTGTGAGTTATAATATTAATAATGAATAAGTTCGTGTTGATTAAAGATGAAATTGATATTTTCATTGTGTTGGAATTATTAGTGTTAGTGGAAATCGACATCTATTCTGATAATAATTGATGTTTGTAGGTTATACTGACCAATCGGGTAATTAATCGGATAAATGAGTAATTAATTGCTATTAATTCACATGCTTATAACTATTTGTTCACATGTGTGTACTATTGATTCACATGCATGTACTATTAGGGGAGGTGGTGCAAGATTGATAATACTTTAATGACTAAATTAAAAATGGAGGAATAGATGAAGGTACTATACTGAAATTATTTTTTTAATATGTATAGAATTATTGAGTAGCAATATTGTACTATTGATTCATATGATCGATATACTATTAGGGGAGGTGGTGCAAGTTTGATAATACTTGCAGGACTAAATTAAAAATGAAAGAAAAGATGAAGGTATTATCCTTGTAATATTTTGAGCCCAAAACGTGCAATTACCGAAACTATGTTTTCCAATAAATAGAAGCTTATTCTTCTTTCATTCTCACCAATTCACTAAGACTCACAAGAGCAATTATAGAGAGAGAAACTATAGAGAAAAAGAAGAAGAGAAGTCTGCTACCTCACTATTCGAGTATCCGGTCTTCTTCTGAGGTAAGGGGTGTTATTTATTTCATATTACGAAGAGATATTTTTGTATTCGTATGAATATTATTTTTGTTCAATATTAAGTAAGGAATATCAACTTAGATTCAATATTAGATTTGGAATATTATTTTAGATTCAACGATCGTAAGGGTATTTTTTATTCATATTCAGAAGAGATATTACTTTTTGTATTCGTATGGATATTATCTTCGTTCAATATTCGTATGAAATAATATTTTCTTCCATACTCTGTAGTATATAAGTAATATTATTTCGTTTCTTATTCCTACTTCTACACGCATTTTATTGAAGTATTGCTTATATACTCCGTGAAATTAGTAGAATATCCTTGATATTCAAGGCTTCACCCAAAGTATCTTTTGAGGAGAATTAGTGAAGTTGCCTATGAGGTAGCCTTATCTTCGGCCTTAGAACATATCCATAATGTCTTCCATGTTTCTATTTATGAGCCTACAAACCCGATTATAAACACGTGATTGAATATGAACCCCTGCTGTGAGATCCCGAATTTTATGAAATGAAAGTATTTAATTTTCCTATAATTATCATTCTATTTAGTAAATGGTTAAATTGATAAAAGGTTAAAGTTAAGGGTGATATTTGAAAAAATTTCAAAGTAAGCAAGTTGTCATAAAATAATCGGTGATAAAAAAATGCGATAATCTGGCGTTGTTGCATAGTAGCAGCTTGCGGTATTGATTATTGATGCTTACGTGAGAAGTCACTCGGTTATACTCAATTATTGCTACAGTAATTGCTGCATCATATCTCTCATATTATTGATTCAATTATTGTCACAGTATCATCTGCATAATATTTTATATTATTAAATCAATAATTGAGATGACAAGTTGTTCATATTATTATTTGCATTATTGACGATGTCTAGAAAGTTACATCGAGGAAAGGGTTAGGTTATTTAATTCTTGGCTATGATAGGGAGAAATCCTTATCGTAAAGCCCCTTTCTTGGGAATGATCGGTTGTTAAATATTGTGAGTTATACTATTAATAATGAATAAGTTCGTGTTGATTAAAGATGAAATTGATATTTTATTTGTGTTGGGATTATTAGTGTTAGTGGAAATCGACATCTATTCTGATAATAATTGATGTTTGTAGGTTATACTGACCAATCGGGTAATTAATCGGATAAATGAGTAATTAATTGCTATTAATTCACATGCTTATAACTATTTATTCACATGTGTGTACTATTGATTCACATGCATGTAGTATTACGGGAGGTGGTGCAAGATTGATAATATTTGAATGACTAAATTACAAATGGAGGTATAGATGAAGGTACTTATCTTTGAAATTATTTTTTTAACATATATAGAACTATTGAGTCATATAATTGTACTATTGATTCATATGATATACTATTAGGGGAGGAGGAGCAAGTTTGATAATACTTGCAGGACTAAATTAAAAATGAAAGAAAAGATGAAGGTATTATACTGTAATATTTTGAGTCCCAAAACGTGCAATTACCGAAACTATGTTTTTATAAATAGAAGCTCATTCTTCTTTCATTATCACCAATTCACTAAGACTCACAAGAGCAATTATAGAGAGAGACTATAGAGAGAAAGAAGAAGAGAAGTCCGCTACCTCACTATTCCGGTATCCGATCTTCTTACGAGATAAGGGTATTATTTATTTCATATTACGAAGAGATATTATTTTTTCGTATTCATATATGAATATTATTTTTTGTTCAATATTCGTAAGGAATATCATCTTCGTTCAATATTCGTTGGAATATTATTTCGTTCAACAGTCGTAAGGGGTATTATTTATTCATATTTAGAAGAGATATTATTTTTTGTATTCGTATGGATATTATCTTCGTTCAATATTCGTATGAAATAATATTTTCTTCCATACTCTGTAGTATATAAGTAATATTATTTCGTTTCTTATTCTTACTTCTACACGCATTTTATTGAAGTATTGCTTATATACTCCGTGAAATTAGTAGAATATCCTTGATATTTGCGCTTCACCCAGTATCTTTTGAGGAGAATTAGTGAAGTTGCCTATGAGGTAGCCTTATCTTCGGCCTTAGAACATATCCATAATGTCTTCTATGTTTCTATTTTATGACCCTACAAACCCGATTACAAACACGTGATTGAATATGAACCCCTGCTATGAGATCCCGAATTTTATGAAATGAAAGTATTTAATTTTTCTATAATTATCATTCTATTTAGTAAATGGTTAAATTGATAAAAGATTAACTTTAAGGGTGATATTTGAAAAAATTTCAAAGTAAGCAAGTTGTCATAAAATAATCGGTGATAAAAGTACAGTAATACGCGTTGTTGCATAGTAGCACAAGGTATTGATTATTGATGCTTACGTGAGAAGTCACTCAGTTATACTCAATTATTGCTACAGTAATTGCTGCATCATATCTCTCATATTATTGATTCAATTATTGTCACAGTATCATCTGCATAATATTTTATATTATTAAATCAATAATTGAGATGACAAGTTGTTCATATTATTATTTGCATTATTGACGATGTACAGAAAGTTACATCGAGGAAAGGGGTTAGGTTATTTAATTGCGCGCATGCAATAGGGAGAAATCCTTATCAGAAAGCCCCCTCTTTCTTGGGAATGATCTGGTTGTTAAATATTGTGAGTTATAATATTAATAATGAATAAGTTCGTGTTGATTAAAGATGAAATTGATATTTTCATTGTGTTGGGATTATTAGTGTTAGTGGAAATCGACATCTATTCTGATAATAATTGATGTTTGTAGGTTATACTGACCAATCGGGTAAATAATCGGATAAATGAGTAATTAATTGCTATTAATTCACATGCTTATAACTATTTATTCACATGTGTGTACTATTGATTCACATGCATGTAGTATTACGGGAGGTGGTGCAAGATTGATAATATTTGAATGACTAAATTACAAATGGAGGTATAGATGAAGGTACTATACTAAAATTATTTTTTTAACATATATAGAACTATTGAGTCATATAATTGTACTATTGATTCATATGATATACTATTAGGGGAGGAGGAGCAAGTTTGATAATACTTGCAGGACTAAATTAAAAATGAAAGAAAAGATGAAGGTATTATAGTGTAATATTTTGAGTCCCAAAACGTGCAATTACCGAAACTATGTTTTTCTATAAATAGAAGCTCATTCTTCTTTCATTATCACCAATTCACTAAGACTCACAAGAGCAATTATAGAGAGAGAAACTATAGAGAGAAAGAAGAAGAGAAGTCTGCTACCTCACTATTCCAGTATCCAGTCTTCTTCTGAGATAAGGGGTATTATTTATTTCATATTCTGAAGAGATATTATTTTTGTATTAAGTATGAATATTATTTTTGTTCAATATTCGTAAGGAATATCATCTTTGTTAAATATTCGTTGGAATATTATTTCGTTCAACAGTCGTAAGGGGTATTATTTATTCATATTTAGAAGAGATATTATTTTTTGTATTCGTATGGATATTATCTTCGATTCAATATTAAGTATGAAATAATATTTTCTTCTATACTACTTGTAGTATATAAGTAATATTATTTCGTTTCTTATTCCTACTTCTACACGCATTTTATTGAAGTATTGCTTATATACTCTAAAGTGAAATTAGTAGAATATCCTTGATATTTGCGCTTCACCCGATATCTTTTGAGGAGAATTGGTGAAGTTGCCTATGAGGTAGCCCTTATCTTGGCCTTAGAACATATCCATAATGTCTTCCATGTTTCTATTTATGAGCCTACAAACCCGATTACAAACACGTGATTGAATATGAACCCCTGCTGTGAGATCCCGAATTTTATGAAATGAAAGTATTTAATTTTCCTATAATTATCATTCTATTTAGTAAATGGTTAAATTGATAAAAGGTTAAAGTTAAGGGTGATATTTGAAAATATTTCAAAGTAAGCAAGTTGTCATAAAATAATCGGTGATAAAAGTACAGTAATACGCGTTGTTGCATAGTAGCACACGGTATTGATTATTGATGCTTACGTGAGAAGTCACTCAGTTATACTCAATTATTGCTACAGTAATTGCTGCATCATATCTCTCATATTATTGATTCAATTATTGTCACAAGATTATCATCTCGCATAATAATTTTATATTATTAAATCAATAATTGAGATGACAAGTTGTTCATATTATTATTTGCATTATTGACGATGTCTAGAAAGTTCTGTCGAGGAAAGGGGTTAGGTTATTTAATTGCGCGCCAATAGGGAGAAATCCTTATCAGAAAGCCCCCTCTTTCTTGGGAATGATCTGGTTGTTAAATATTGTGAGTTATAATATTAATAATAAATAAGTTCGTGTTGATTAAAGACGAAATTGATATTTTCATTGTGTTGGGATTATTAGTGTTAGTGGAAATCGACATCTATTCTGATAATAATTGATGTTTGTAGGTTATACTGACCAATCGGGTAATTAATCGGATAAATGAGTAATTAATTGCTATTAATTCACATGCTTATAACTATTTGTTCACATGTGTGTACTATTGATTCACATGCATGTACTATTAGGGAGGTGAAAAGATTGATAATACTTGAATGACTAAATTAAAAATGGAGGTATAGATGAAGGTACTATACCGAAATTATTTTTTTAACATGTATAGAATTATTGAGTCACAACATTGTACTATTGATTCATATGATCGATATACTATTAGGGGAGGTGGTGCAAGTTTGATAATACTTGCAGGACTAAATTAAAAATGAAAGAAAGATGAAGGTATTATACTGTAATATTTTGAGCCGCAAAACGTGCAATTACTGAAACTATGTTTTCCTATAAATAGAAGCTCGTTTTTCTTTCATTCTCACTAATTCACTAAGACTCACAAGAGCAATTATAGAGAGAGAAACTATAGAGAGAAAGAAGAAAAGAAGTCTGCTACCTCACTATTCAAGTATCCAGTCTTCTTTTGAGCTATGGGGTATTATTTATTTCATATTTTGAAGAGATATTATTTTTCGTATTCGTATGAATATTTTTTTTGTTCAATATTCGTAAGGAATATCATATTCGTTCAATATTTGTAGAAATATTATTTTCGTTCAACAGTCGTAAGGGGTATTATTTATTCATATTAAGAAGAGATATTATTTTTTGTATTCGTATGGATATTATCTTCGTTCAATATTCGTATGAAATAATATTTTCTTCCATACTCTGTAGTATATAAGTAATATTATTTCGTTTCTTATTCCTACTTCTACACGCATTTTATTGAAGTATTGCTTATATACTCCGTGAAATTAGTAGAATATCCTTGATATTGGCGCTTCACCCAGTATCTTTTGAGGAGAATTGGTGAAGTTGCCTATGAGGTAGCCTTATCTTCGGCCTTAGAACATATCCATAATGTCTTCCATGTTTCTATTTTATGACCCTACAAACCCGATTACAAACACGTGATTGAATATGAACCCCTGCTGTGAGATCCCGAATTTTATGAAATGAAAGTATTTAATTTTCCTATAATTATCATTCTATTTAGTAAATGGTTAAATTGATAAAAGATTAAAGTTAAGGGTGATATGTGAAAAAAATTTCAAAGTAAGCAAGTTGTCATAAAATAATCGGTGATAGTAAAGAACGATGTCTGGCGTTGTTGCATAATAGCACGGTATTGATTATTGATGCTTACGTGAGAAGTCACTCGGTTATACTCAATTATTGCTACGAGAATTCCGATCATATCTCTCATATTATTGATTCAATTATTGTCGCGATTATCATCGCATAATATTTTATATTATTAAATCAATAATTGAGATGACAAGTTGTTCATTTTATTATTTGCATTATTGATTGAAGTCTACAAAGTTACATCGAGGAAAGTGGTTAGGTTATTTAATTGGCGGCTGATAGGGAGAAATCCTTATCGGAAAGCACCCTCTTTCCTGGGAATGATCTGGTTGTTAAATATTGTTAGTTATAATATTAATAATGAATAAGTTCGTGGTGATTAAAGATGAAATTGATATTTTCAATGTGTTGGTATTATTAGTGGTAGTGGAAATCGACATCTATTTTGATAATAATTGATGTTTCTAGGTTATATTGACCAATTGGGTAATTAATCGAATAAATGAGCAATTAATTGCTATTAATTCACATGCTTATAACTATTTGTTCACATGTGTGTACTATTGATTCACATGCATGTACTATTAGGGGAGGTGGTGCAAGATTGATAATACTTGAATGACTAAATTAAAAATGGAGGTATAGATGAAGGTACTATACTGAAATTATTTTTTTAACATGTATAGAATTATTGAGTCACAACATTGTACTATTGATTCATATGATCGATATACTATTAGGGGAGGTGGTGCAAGTTTGATAATACTTGTAGGACTAAATTAAAAATGAAAGAAAGATGAAGGTATTATACTGTAATATTTTGAGCCGCAAAACGTGCAATTACTGAAACTATGTTTTCCTATAAATAGATGCTCGTTTTTCTTTCATTCTCACTAATTCACTAAGACTCACAAGAGCAATTATAGAGAGAGAAACTATAGAGAGAAGAAGAAAAGAAGTACGCTACCTCACTATTCCGATTATCCGGTCTTCTTTTTGAGCTATGGGGTATTATTTATTTCATATTTTGAAGAGATATTATTTTTCGTATTCAGTATGAATATTTTTTTTGTTCAATATTCGTAAGGAATATCATATTAGATTCAATATTTGTAGGAATATTATTTTCGTTCAACAAATGTAAAGGGTATTATTTATTCATATTAAGAAGAGATATTATTTTTTGTATTCGTATGGATATTATCTTCGCTCAATATTAAGTATGAAATAATATTTTCTTCCATACTCGTAGTATATAAGTAATATTATTTCGTTTCTTATTCCTACTTCTACACGCATTTTATTGAAGTATTGCTATATATACTCGTGAAATTAGTAGAATATCCTTGATATTTGCGCTTCACCCAGTATCTTTTGAGGAGAATTGGTGAAGTTGCCTATGAGGTAGCCTTATCTTCGGCCTTAGAACATATCCATAATGTCTTCCATGTTTCTATTTATGAGCCTACAAACCCGATTATAAACACGTGATTGAATATGAACCCCTGCTGTGAGATCCCGAATTTTATGAAATGAAAGTATTTAATTTTCCTATAATTATCATTCTATTTAGTAAATGGTTAAATTGATAAAAGGTTAAAGTTAAGGGTGATATTTGAAAAAATTTCAAAGTAAGCAAGTTGTCATAAAATAATCGGTGATAAAAGTACAGTAATACGCGTTGTTGCATAGTAGCACACGGTATTGATTATTGATGCTTACGTGAGAAGTCACTCAGTTATACTCAATTATTGCTACAGTAATTGCTGCATCATATCTCTCATATTATTGATTCAATTATTGTCACAGTATCATCTGCATAATATTTTATATTATTAAATCAATAATTGAGATGACAAGTTGTTCATATTATTATTTGCATTATTGACGATGTCTAGAAAGTTCTGTCGAGGAAAGGGGTTAGGTTATTTAATTGCGCGCCAATAGGGAGAAATCCTTATCAGAAAGCCCCCTCTTTCTTGGGAATGATCTGGTTGTTAAATATTGTGAGTTATAATATTAATAATGAATAAGTTCGTGTTGATTAAAGATGAAATTGATATTTTCATTGTGTTGGGATTATTAGTGTTAGTGGAAATCGACATCTATTCTGATAATAATTGATGTTTGTAGGTTATACTGACCAATCGGGTAATTAATCGGATAAATGAGTAATTAATTGCTATTAATTCACATGCTTATAACTATTTGTTCACATGTGTGTACTATTGATTCACATGCATGTACTATTAGGGGAGGTGGTGCAAGATTGATAATACTTTAATGACTAAATTAAAAATGGAGGTATAGATGATGGTACTATACTGAAATTATTTTTTTAATATGTATAGAATTATTGAGTAGCAATATTGTACTATTGATTCATATGATCGATATACTATTAGGGGAGGTGGTGCAAGTTTGATAATACTTGCAGGACTAAATTAAAAATGAAAGAAAAGATGAAGGTATTATACTGTAATATTTTGAGCCCCGAAACGTGCAATTACCGAAACTATGTTTTCCAATAAATAGAAGCTTATTCTTCTTTCATTCTCACCAATTCACTAAGACTCACAAGAGCAATTATAGAGAGAGAAACTATAGAGAAAAAGAAGAAGAGAAGTCTGCTACCTCACTATTCGAGTATCCAGTCTTCTTCTGAGGTAAGGGGTGTTATTTATTTCATATTCTGAAGAGATATTTTTGTATTCGTATGAATATTATTTTTGTTCAATATTCGTAAGGAATATCAACTTCGTTCAATATTCGTTGGAATATTATTTTCGTTCAACAGTCGTAAGGGGTATTTTTTATTCATATTCAGAAGAGATATTATTTTTTGTATTCGTATGGATATTATCTTCGTTCAATATTCGTATGAAATAATATTTTCTTCCATACTCTGTAGTATATAAGTAATATTATTTCGTTTCTTATTCCTACTTCTACACGCATTTTATTGAAGTATTGCTTATATACTCCGTGAAATTAGTAGAATATCCTTGATATTTGCGCTTCACCCAGTATCTTTTGAGGAGAATTGGTGAAGTTGCCTATGAGGTAGCCTTATCTTCGGCCTTAGAACATATCCATAATGTCTTCCATGTTTCTATTTATGAGCCTACAAACCCGATTATAAACACGTGATTGAATATAAACCCCTGCTATGAGATCCCGAATTTTATGAAATGAAAGTATTTAAATTTCCTATAATTATCATTCTATTTAGTAAATGGTTAAATTGATAAAAGGTTAAAGTTAAGGGTGATATTTGAAAAAATTTCAAAGTAAGCAAGTTGTCATAAAATAATCGGTGATAAAAGTAATGCGATGTCTGGCGTTGTTGCATAGTATTAACACGGTATTGATTATTGATGCTTACGTGAGAAGTCACTCGGTTATACTCAATTATTGCTACAAGAATTCTTCGCATCATATCTCTCATATTATTGATTTAATTATTGTCACAAAGATCATCGCAGATAATATTTTATATTATTAAATCAATAATTGAGATGACAAGTTGTTCATATTATTATTTGCATTATTGACGATGTCTAGAAAGTTACATCGAGGAAAGGGGTTAGGTTATTTAATTGCACGTAATGATAGGGAGAAATCCTTATCGTAAAGCCCCTCTTTCTTGGGAATGATCCGGTTGTTAAATATTGTGAGTTATAATATTAATAATGAATAAGTTCGTGTTGATTAAAGATGAAATTGATATTTTCATTGTGTTGGGATTATTAGTGTTAGTGGAAATCGACATCTATTCTGATAATAATTGATGTTTGTAGGTTATACTGACCAATCGGGTAAATAATCGGATAAATGAGTAATTAATTGCTATTAATTCACATGCTTATAACTATTTATTCACATGTGTGTACTATTGATTCACATGCATGTAGTATTACGGGAGGTGGTGCAAGATTGATAATATTTGAATGACTAAATTACAAATGGAGGTATAGATGAAGGTACTATACTGAAATTATTTTTTTAACATATATAGAACTATTGAGTCATATAATTGTACTATTGATTCATATGATATACTATTAGGGGAGGAGGAGCAAGTTTGATAATACTTGCAGGACTAAATTAAAAATGAAAGAAAAGATGAAGGTATTATACTGTAATATTTTGAGTCCCAAAACGTGCAATTACCGAAACTATGTTTTTCTATAAATAGAAGCTCATTCTTCTTTCATTATCACCAATTCACTAAGACTCACAAGAGCAATTATAGAGAGAGAAACTATAGAGAGAAAGAAGAAGAGAAGTCTGCTACCTCACTATTCCAGTATCCAGTCTTCTTCTGAGATAAGGGGTATTATTTATTTCATATTCTGAAGAGATATTATTTTTGTATTCGTATGAATATTATTTTTGTTCAATATTCGTAAGGAATATCATCTTCGTTCAATATTCGTTGGAATATTATTTCGTTCAACAGTCGTAAGGGGTATTATTTATTCATATTTAGAAGAGATATTATTTTTTGTATTCGTATGGATATTATCTTCGTTCAATATTCGTATGAAATAATATTTTCTTCTATACTCTGTAGTATATAAGTAATATTATTTCGTTTCTTATTCCTACTTCTACACGCATTTTATTGAAGTATTGCTTATATACTCCGTGAAATTAGTAGAATATCCTTGATATTTCGCTTCACCCAAAGATCTTTGAGGAGAATTGGTGAAGTTGCCTATGAGGTAGCCTTATCTTGACCTTAGAACATATCCATAATGTCTTCCATGTTTCTATTTCTGAGCCTACAAACCCGATTATAAACACGTGATTGAATATGAACCCCTGCTGTGAGATCCCGAATTTTATAAAATGAAAGTATTTAATTTTTCTATAATTATCATTCTATTTAGTAAATGGTTAAATTGATAAAAGATTAACTTTAAGGGTGATATTTGAAAAATTTCAAAGTAAGCAAGTTGTCATAAAATAATCGGTGATAAAGAAATGCGATGTCTGGCGTTGTTGCATAGTAGTAGCACGGTATTGATTATTGATGCTTACGTGAGAAGTCACTCAGTTATACTCAATTATTGCTGATAATTCTTTGCATCATATCTCTAATATTATTGATTCAATTATTGTCACGATATCATCATCGCATAATATTTTATATTATTAAATCAATAATTGAGATGACAAGTTGTTCATATTATTATTTGCATTATTGACGATGTCTAGAAAGTTCTGTCGAGGAAAGGGGTTAGGTTATTTAATTGCGCGCCAATAGGGAGAAATCCTTATCAGAAAGCCCCCTCTTTCTTAGGAATGATCTGGTTGTTAAATATTGTGAGTTATAATATTAATAATGAATAAGTTCGTGTTGATTAAAGATGAAATTGATATTTTCATTGTGTTGGGATTATTAGTGGTAGTGGAAATCAACATCTATTCTGATAATAATTGATGTTTCTAGGTTATATTGACCAATTGGGTAATTAATCGGATAAATGAGCAATTAATTGCTATTAATTCACATGCTTATAACTATTTGTTCACATGTGTGTACTATTGATTCACATGCATGTTCTATTAGGGGAGGTGGTGCAAGATTGATAATACTTTAATGACTAAATTAAAAATGGAGGTATAGATGAAGGTACTATACTGAAATTATTTTTTTAATATGTATAGAATTATTGAGTAGCAATATTGTACTATTGATTCATATGATCGATATACTATTAGGGGAGGTGGTGCAAGTTTGATAATACTTGCGGGACTAAATTAAAAATGAAAGAAAAGATGAAGGTATTATCTTTGTAATATTTTGAGCCCCAAAGCGTCAATTACACGAAACTATGTTTTCCAATAAATAGAAGCTTATTCTTCTTTCATTCTCACCAATTCACTAAGACTCACAAGAGCAATTATAGAGAAACTATAGAAAAAGAAGAAGAGAAGTCTGCTACCTCACTATTCGAGTATCCAGTCTTCTTCTGAGGTAAGGGGTGTTATTTATTTCGTATTCTGAAGAGATATTTTTGTATTCGTATAAATATTATTTTTGTTCAATATTCGTAAGGAATATCAACTTCGTTCAATATTCGTTGGAATATTATTTTCGTTCAACAGTCGTAAGGGGTATTTTTTATTCATATTCAGAAGAGATATTACTTTTTGTATTCGTATGGATATTATCTTCGTTCAATATTCGTATGAAATAATATTTTCTTCCATACTTTGTAGTATGTAAGTAATATTATTTCGTTTCTTATTCCTACTTCTACGCATTTTATTGAAGTATTGCTTATATACTCAAGTGAAATTAGTAGAATATCCTTGATATTTTGACTTCACCTGTATCTTTTGAGGAGAATTGGTGAAGTTGCCTATGAGGTAGCCTTATCTTGACCTTAGAACATATCCATAATGTCTTCTATGTTTCTATTTATGAGCCTACAAACCCGATTATAAACACGTGATTGAATATGAACCCCTGCTATGAGATCCCGAATTTTATGAAATGAAAGTATTTAATTTTCCTATAATTATCATTCTATTTAGTAAATGGTTAAATTGATAAAAGGTTAAAGTTAAGGGTGATATTTGAAAAAATTTCAAAGTAAGCAAGTTGTCATAAAATAATCGGTGATAAAAAAAGTACGATGAATACAGCGTTGTTGCGTAGTAGCAATACGGTATTGATTATTGATGCTTACGTGAGAAGTCACTCGGTTATACTCAATTATTACACATAATAATTTGCATCATATCTCTCATATTATTGATTTAATTATTGTCACATGATATCATGCATAATATTTTATATTATTAAATCAATAATTGAGATGACAAGTTATTCATATTATTATTTGCATTATTGACGATGTCTAGAAAGTTCTGTCGAGGATAGGGGTTAGGTTATTTAATTGAACGCCAATAGGGAGAAATCCTTATCAGAAAGCCCCCTCTTTCTTGGGAATGATCTGGTTGTTAAATATTGTGAGTTATAATATTAATAATGAATAAGTTCGTGTTGATTAAAGATGAAATTGATATTTTCATTGTGTTGGGATTATTAGTGTTAGTGGAAATCGACATCTATTCTGATAATAATTGATGTTTGTAGGTTATACTGACCAATCGGGTAATTAATCGGATAAATGAGTAATTAATTGCTATTAATTCACATGCTTATAACTATTTATTCACATGTGTGTACTATTGATTCACATGCATGTAGTATTACGGGAGGTGGTGCAAGATTGATAATATTTGAATGACTAAATTACAAATGGAGGTATAGATGAAGGTACTTATCTTTGAAATTATTTTTTAACATATATAGAACTATTGAGTCATATAATTGTACTATTGATTCATATGATATACTATTGGGGAGGAGGAGCAAGTTTGATAATACTTGCGAGGACTAAATTAAAAATGAAAGAAAAGATGAAGGTATTATACTGTAATATTTTGAGTCCCAAAACGTGCAATTACCGAAACTATGTTTTTCTATAAATAAAAGCTCATTCTTCTTTCATTATCACCAACTCACTAAGACTCACAAGAGCAATTATAGAGAGAGAAACTATAGAGAGAAAGAAGAAGAAAGTACGCTACCTCCTTTATTCCAATTATCGGTCTTCTTACGAGATAAGGGTATTATTTATTTCATATTCTGAAGAGATATTATTTTTCGTATTCGTATGGATATTATCTTCGTTCAATATTCGTATGAAATAATATTTTCTTCTATACTCTGTAGTATATAAGTAATATTATTTCGTTTCTTATTCCTACTTCTACACGCATTTTATTGAAGTATTGCTTATATACTCCGTGAAATTAGTAGAATATCCTTGATATTTGCGCTTCACCCAGTATCTTTTGAGGAGAATTAGTGAAGTTGCCTATGAGGTTGCCTTATCTTCGGCCTTAGAACATATCCATAATGTCTTCTATGTTTCTATTTTATGACCCTACAAACCCGATTACAAACACGTGATTGAATATGAACCCCTGCTGTGAGATCCCGAATTTTATGAAATGAAAGTATTTAATTTTTCTATAATTATCATTCTATTTAGTAAATGGTTAAATTGATAAAAGATTAACTTTAAGGGTGATATTTGAAAAAATTTCAAAGTAAGCAAGTTATCATAAAATAATCGGTGATAAAAGTACAGTAATACGCGTTGTTGCATAGTAGCACACGGTATTGATTATTGATGCTTACGTGAGAAGTCACTCAGTTATACTCAATTATTGCTACAGTAATTGCTGCATCATATCTCTAATATTATTGATTCAATTATTGTCACAGTATCATCTGCATAATATTTTATATTATTAAATCAATAATTGAGATGACAAGTTGTTCATATTATTAGTTGCATTATTGACGAAGTCTACAAATTTCTGTCGAGGAAAGGGGTTAGGTTATTTAATTCGCGGCCTTGATAGGAGAAATCCTTATCAGAAAGCACCCTCTTTCCTGGGAATGATCTGGTTGTTAAATATTGTTAGTTATAATATTAATAATGAATAAGTTCGTGGTGATTAAAGATGAAATTGATATTTTCAATGTGTTGGTATTATTAGTGGTAGTGGAAATCGACATCTATTCTGATAATAATTGATGTTTCTAGGTTATATTGACCAATTGGGTAATTAATCGGATAAATGAGCAATTAATTGCTATTAATTCACATGCTTATAACTATTTGTTCACATGTGTGTACTATTGATTCACATGCATGTACTATTAGGGGAGGTGGTGCAAGATTGATAATACTTGAATGACTAAATTAAAAATGGAGGTATAGATGAAGGTACTATACTGAAATTATTTTTTTAACATGTATATAATTATTGAGTCACAACATTGTACTATTGATTCATATGATCGATATACTATTAGGGGAGGTGGTGCAAGTTTGATAATACTTGCAGGACTAAATTAAAAATGAAAGAAAGATGAAGGTATTATCTTTGTAATATTTTGAAGCGACAAAAGCGTGCAATTCTTTGAAACTATGTTTTCCTATAAATAGAAGCTCGTTTTTCTTTCATTCTCACTAATTCACTAAGACTCACAAGAGCAATTATAGAGAGAAACTATAGAGAAAGAAGAAAAAAAAAGTACGCTACCTCCTTATTCCGGTATCCGGTCTTCTTTTGAGCTATGGGGTATTATTTATTTCATATTTTGAAGAGATATTATTTTTGTATTCGTATGAATATTTTTTTTGTTCAATATTCGTAAGGAATATCATATTCGTTCAATATTTGTAGGAATATTATTTTCGTTCAACAGTCGTAAGGGGTATTATTTATTCATATTAAGAAGAAATATTAGTTTTTGTATTCGTATGGATATTATCTTCGTTCAATATTAAGTATGAAATAATATTTTCTTCCATACTCTGTAGTATATAAGTAATATTATTTCGTTTCTTATTCCTACTTCTACACGCATTTTATTGAAGTATTGCTTATATACTCCGTGAAATTAGTAGAATATCCTTGATATTGGCGCTTCACCCAGTATCTTTTGAGGAGAATTGGTGAAATTTCCTATGAGGTAGCCTTATCTTCGGCCTTAGAACATATCCATAATGTCTTCCATGTTTCTATTTTATGACCCTACAAACCCGATTACAAACACGTGATTGAATATGAACCCCGGCTGTGAGATCCCGAATTTTATGAAATGAAAGTATTTAATTTTCCTATAATTATCATTCTATTTAGTAAATGGTTAAATTGATAAAAGATTAAAGTTAAGGGTGATATGTGAAAAAAATTTCAAAGTAAGCAAGTTGTCATAAAATAATCGGTGATAAAAGTACAGTAATACGCGTTGTTGCATAATAGCACACGGTATTGATTATTGATGCTTACGTGAGAAGTCACTCAGTTATACTCAATTATTGCTACAAAGAATTTAACGCATCATATCTCTCATATTATTGATTCAATTATTGTCACAGTATCATCTGCATAATATTTTATATTATTAAATCAATAATTGAGATGACAAGTTGTTCATTTTATTATTTGCATTATTGACGAAGTCTACAAAGTTCTGTCGAGGAAAGTGGTTAGGTTATTTAATTGCGCGCCAATAGGGAGAAATCCTTATCAGAAAGCACCCTCTTTCCTGGGAATGATCTGGTTGTTAAATATTGTTAGTTATAATATTAATAATGAATAAGTTCGTGGTGATTAAAGATGAAATTGATATTTTCAATGTGTTGGTATTATTAGTGGTAGTGGAAATCGACATCTATTTTGATAATAATTGATGTTTCTAGGTTATATTGACCAATTGGGTAATTAATCGAATAAATGAGCAATTAATTGCTATTAATTCACATGCTTATAACTATTTGTTCACATGTGTGTACTATTGATTCACATGCATGTATTATTAGGGGAGGTGGTGCAAGATTGATAATACTTGAATGACTAAATTAAAAAAGGAGGTATAGATGAAGGTACTATACTGAAATTATTTTTTTAACATGTATAGAATTATTGAGTCACAACATTGTACTATTGATTCATATGATCGATATACTATTAGGGGAGGTGGTGCCAGTTTGATAATACTTGCAGGACTAAATTAAAAATGAAAGAAAGATGAAGGTATTATACTGTAATATTTTGAGCCCCCAAAACGTGCAATTACTGAAACTATATTTTCCTATAAATAGAAGCTCGTTTTTCTTTCATTCTCACTAATTCACTAAGACTCACAAGAGCAATTATAGAGAGAGAAACTATAGAGAGAAAGAAGAAAAGAAGTCTGCTACCTCACTATTCTAGTATCCAGTCTTCTTTTGAGCTAAGGGGTATTATTTATTTCATATTTTGAAGAGATATTATATTTCGTATTCGTATGAATATTATTTTTGTTCAATATTCGTAAGGAACATCATCTTCGTTCAATATTTGTAGGAATATTATTTTCGTTCAACAGTCGTAAGGGGTATTATTTATTCATATTAAGAAGAGATATTATTTTTTGTATTAGTATGGATATTATCTTCGTTCAATATTAAGTATGAAATAATATTTTCTTCCATACTATTGTAGTATATAAGTAATATTATTTCGTTTCTTATTCCTACTTCTACACGCATTTTATTGAAGTATTGCTTATATACTCCGTGAAATTAGTAGAATATCCTTGATATTTGCGCTTCACCCAGTATCTTTTGAGGAGAATTGGTGAAGTTGCCTATGAGGTAGCTTTATCTTCGGCCTTAGAACATCTCCATAATGTCTTCCATGTTTCAATTTTATGACCCTACAAACCCGATTACAAACACGTGATTGAATATGAACCCCTGCTGTGAGATACCGAATTTTATGAAATGAAAGTATTTAATTTTCCTATAATTATCATTCTATTTAGTAAATGGTTAAATTGATAAAAGATTAAAGTTAAGGGTGATATGTGAAAAATTTCAAAGTAAGCAAGTTGTCATACAATAATCGGTGATAAAAGTACAGTAATACGCGTTGTTGCATAGTAGCACACGGTATTGATTATTGATGCTTACGTGAGAAGTCACTCAGTTATACTCAATTATTGCTACAGTAATTGCTGCATCATATCTCTAATATTATTGATTCAATTATTGTCACACTATCATCTGCATAATATTTTATATTATGTAATCAATAATTGAGATGACAAGTTGTTCATTTTATTATTTGCATTATTGACGAAGTCTACAAAGTTCTGTCGAGAAAAGGGGTTAGGTTATTTAATTGCGCGCCAATAGGGAGAAATCCTTATCAGAAAGCCCCCTTTTTCTTGTGAATGATCTGGTTGTTAAATATTGTGAGTTATAATATTAATAATGAATAAGTTCGTGGTGATTAAAGATGAAATTGATATTTTCAATGTGTTGGTATTATTAGTGGTAGTGGAAATCGACATCTATTACGATAATAATTGATGTTTCTAGGTTATATTGACCAATTGGGTAATTAATCGGATAAATGAGCAATTAATTGCTATTAATTCACATGCTTATAACTATTTGTTCACATGTGTGTACTATTGATTCACATGCATGTACTATTAGGGGAGGTGGTGCAAGATTGATAATACTTGAATGACTAAATTAAAATGGAGGTATAGATGAAGGTACTATCTTTGAAATTATTTTTTAACATGTATAGAATTATTGAGTCACAACATTGTACTATTGATTCATATGATCGATATACTATTAGGGGAGGTGGTGCAAGTTTGATAATACTTACAGGACTAAATTAAAAATGAAAGAAAGATGAAGGTATTATACTGTAATATTTTGAGCCCCAAAACGTGCAATTACTAAAACTATGTTTTCCTATAAATAGAAGCTCGTTCTTCTTTCATTCTCACTAATTCACTAAGACTCACAAGAGTAATTATAGAGAGAGAAACTATAGAGAGAAAGAAAAAAAGAAGTCTGCTACCTCACTATTCCAGTATCCAGACTTCTTTTGAGCTAAGGGGTATTATTTATTTCATATTTTGAAGAGATATTATTTTTCGTATTCGTATGAATATTTTTTTTGTTCAATATTCGTAAGGAATATCATATTCGTTCAATATTTGTAGGAATATTATTTTCATTCAACAGTCGTAAGGGGTATTATTTATTCATATTAAGAAGAGATATTATTTTTTGTATTCGTATGGATATTATCTTCGATTCAATATTAAGTATGAAATAATATTTTCTTCCATACTACCGTAGTATGTAAGTAATATTATTTCGTTTCTTCTTCCTACTTCTACACGCATTTTATTGAAGTATTGCTTATATATAAAAGTGAAATTAGTAGAATATCCTTGATATTCGCGCTTCACCCAAAGTATCTTTTGAGGAGAATTGGTGAAGTTGCCTATGAGGTAGCCTTATCTTCGGCCTTAGAACATATCCATAATGTCTTCCATGTTTCTATTTTATGACCCTACAAACCCGATTACAAATACGTGATTGAATATGAACCCCTGCTGTGAGATCCCGAATTTTATGAAATGAAAGTATTTAATTTTCCTATAATTATCATTCTATTTAGTAAATGGTTACATTGATAAAAGATTAAAGTTAAGGGTGATATGTGAAAAAAAAATTCAAAGTAAGCAAGTTGTCATAAAATAATCGGTGATAAAAGTACAGTAATATGCGTTGTTGCATAGTAGCACACGGTATTGATTATTGATGCTTACGTGAGAAGTCACTCAGTTATACTCAATTATTGCTACAGTAATTGCTGCATCATATCTCTCATATTATTGATTCAATTATTGTCACAGTACCATCTGCATAATATTTTATATTATTAAATCAATAATTGAGATGACAAGTTGTTCATTTTATTATTTGCATTATTGACGAAGTCTACAAAGGTCTGTCGAGGAATGTGGTTAGGTTATTTAATTGCGCGCCAATAGGGAGAAATCCTTATCAGAAAGCACTCTCTTTCCTGGGAATGATCTGGTTGTTAAATATTGTTAGTTATAATATTAATAATGAATAAGTTCGTGGTGATTAAAGATGAAATTGATATTTTCAATGTGTTGGTATTATTAGTGGTAGTTGAAATCGACATCTATTCTGATAATTATTGATGTTTCTAGGTTATATTGACCAATTGGGTAATTAATCGGATAAATGAGCAATTAATTGCTATTAATTCACATGCTTATAACTATTTGTTCACATGTGTGTACTATTGATTCACATGCATGTACTATTAGGGGAGGTGGTGCAAGATTGATAATACTTGAATGACTAAATTAAAAATGGAGGTATAGATGAAGGTACTATACTGAAATTATTTTTTTAACATGTATAGAATTATTGAGTCACAACATTGTACTATTGATTCATATGATCGATATACTATTAGGGGAGGTGGTGATAGTTTGATAATACTTGCAGGACTAAATTAAAAATGAAAGAAAGATGAAGGTATTATACTGTAATATTTTGAGCCCCAAAATGTGCAATTACTGAAACTATGTTTTCCTATAAATAGAAGCTCGTTCTTCTTTCATTCTCACTAATTCACTAAGACTCACAAGAGCAATTATAGAGAGAAACTATATAGAGAAAGAAGAAAAGAAGTACGCTACCTCACTATTCCAAATATCCGATCTTCTTCTGAGGTAAGGGGTATTATTTACTTCATATTTTGAAGAGATATTATTTTTCGTATTCGTATGAATATTATTTTTGTTCAATATTAAGTAAGGAACATCATCTTCGTTCAATATTTGTAGGAATATTATTTTAGATTCAACAAATCGTAAAGGGGTATTATTTATTCATATTAAGAAGAGATATTATTTTTTGTATTCAGTATGGATATTATCTTCGATTTCAATATTCGTATGAAATAATATTTTCTTCCATACTGTAGTATATAAGTAATATTATTTCGTTTCTTATTCCTACTTCTACACGCATTTTATTGAAGTATTGCTTATATACTCAAGTGAAATTAGTAGAATATCCTTGATATTTGCGCTTCATCCAGTATCTTTTGAGGAGAATTGGTGAAATTGCCTATGAGGTAGCTTTATCTTCGGCCTTAGAACATATCCATAATGTCTTCCATGTTTCTATTTTATGACCCTACAAACCCGATTACAAACACGTGATTGAATATGAACCCCTGCTGTGAGATCCCGAATTTTATGAAATGAAAGTATTTAATTTTCCTATAATTATCATTCTATTTAGTAAATGGTTAAATTGATAAAAGATTAAAGTTAAGGGTGATATGTGAAAAATTTCAAAGTAAGCAAGATGTCATAAAATAATCGGTGATAAAAGTACAGTAATACGCGTTGTTGCATAGTAGCACACGGTATTGATTATTGATGCTTACGTGAGAAGTCACTCAGTTATACTCAATTATTGCTACACGAGAATTCTTTGCATCATATCTCTCATATTATTGATTCAATTATTGTCACAGTATCATCTGCATAATATTTTATATTATTTAATCAATAATTGAGATGACAAGTTGTTCATTTTATTATTTGCATTATTGACGAAGTCTACAAAGTTCTGTCGAGGAAAGGGGTTAGGTTATTTAATTGCGCGCCAATAGGGAGAAATCCTTATCAGAAAGCACCCTCTTTCCTGAGAATGATCTGGTTGTTAAATATTGTTAGTTATAATATTAATAATGAATAAGTTCGTGGTGATTAAAGATGAAATTGATATTTTCAATGTGTTGGTATTATTAGTGGTAGTTGAAATCGACATCTATTCTGATAATAATTGATGTTTCTAGGTTATATTGACCAATTGGGTAATTAATCGGATAAATGAGCAATTAATTGCTATTAATTCACATGCTTATAACTATTTGTTCACATGTGTGTACTATTGATTCACATGCATGTACTATTAGGGGAGGTGGTGCAAGATTGATAATACTTGAATGACTAAATTAAAAATGGAGGTATAGATGAAGGTACTATACTGAAATTATTTTTTTAACATGTATATAATTATTGAGTCACAACATTGTACTATTGATTCATATGATCGATATACTATTAGGGGAGGTGGTGCAAGTTTGATAATACTTGCGAGGACTAAATTAAAAATGAAAGAAAGATGAAGGTATTATCTTTGTAATATTTTGAGCATAAAGCGTGCAATTACTGAAACTATGTTTTCCTATAAATAGAAGCTCGTTTTTCTTTCATTCTCACTAATTCACTAAGACTCACAAGAGCAATTATAGAGAGAGAAACTATAGAGAGAAAGAAGAAAAGAAGTCTGCTACCTCACTATTCCAGATTAGGTCTTCTTACGAGGTAAGGGGTATTATTTATTTCATATTTTGAAGAGATATTATTTTTTCAGATTCATTATGAATATTATTTTTGTTCAATATTCGTAAGGAACATCATCTTCGTTCAATATTTGTAGGAATATTATTTTCGTTCAACAGTCGTAAGGGGTATTATTTATTCATATTAAGAAGAGATATTATTTTTTGTATTCGTATGGATATTATCTTCGTTCAATATTCGTATGAAATAATATTTTCTTCCATACTCTGTAGTATATAAGTAATATTATTTCGTTTCTTATTCCTACTTCTACACGCATTTTATTGAAGTATTGCTTATATACTCCGTGAAATTAGTAGAATATCCTTGATATTCAAGCGCTTCACCCAAAGATCTTTTGAGGAGAATTGGTGAAGTTGCCTATGAGGTAGCTTTATCTTCGGCCTTAGAACATATCCATAATGTCTTCCATGTTTCTATTTTATGACCCTACAAACCCGATTACAAATACGTGATTGAATATGAACCCCTGCTGTGAGATCCCGAATTTTATGAAATGAAAGTATTTAATTTTCCTATAATTATCATTCTATTTAGTAAATGGTTAAATTGATAAAAGATTAAAGTTAAGGGTGATATGTGAAAAAATTTCAAAGTAAGCAAGTTGTCATAAAATAATCGGTGATAAAAGTACAGTAATACGAGTTGTTGCATAGTAGCACATGGTATTGATTATTGATGCTTACGTGAGAAGTCACTCAGTTATACTCAATTATTGCTACAGTAATTGTTGCATTATATCTCTCATATTATTGATTCAATTATTGTCACAGTATCATCTGCATAATATTTTATATTATTTAATCAATAATTGAGATGACAAGTTGTTCATTTTATTATTTGCATTATTGACGAAGTCTACAAAGTTCTGTCGAGGAAAGGGGTTAGGTTATTTAATTTTGCGCCAATAGGGAGAAATCCTTATCAGAAAGCCCCCTTTTTCTTGGGAATGATCTGGTTGTTAAATATTGTTAGTTATAATATTAATAATGAATAAGTTCGTGGTGATTAAAGATGAAATTGATATTTTCAATGTGTTGGTATTATTAGTGGTAGTGGAAATCGACATCTATTCTGATAATAATTGATGTTTCTAGGTTATATTGACCAATTGGGTAATTAATCGAATAAATGAGCAATTAATTGCTATTAATTCACATGCTTATAACTATTTGTTCACATGTGTGTACTATTGATTAACATGCATGTACTATTAGGGGAGGTGGTGCAAAATTGATAATACTTGAATGACTAAATTAAAAATTGAGGTATAGATGAAGGTACTATACTAAAATTATTTTTTTAACATGTATAGAATTATTGAGTCACAACATTGTACTATTGATTCATATGATCGATATACTATTAGGGGAGGTGGTGCAAGTTTGATAATACTTGCAGGACTAAATTAAAAATGAAAGAAAGATGAAGATATTATACTGTAATATTTTGAGCCCCAAAACGTACAATTACTGAAACTATGTTTTCCTATAAATAGAAGCTCGTTCTTCATTCATTCTCACTAATTCACTAAGACTCACAAGAGCAATTATAGAGAGAGAAACTATAGATAGAAAGAAAAAAAAGAAGTCTGCTACCTCACTATTCCAGTATCCAGTCTTCTTTTGAGCTAAGGGGTATTATTTATTTCATATTTTGAAGAGATATTATTTTTCGTATTCGTATGAATATTTTTTTTGTTCAATATTCGTAAGGAATATCATATTAGATTCAATATTTGTAGGAATATTCTTTTCGATTCAACAAATGTAAAGTAAGGGTATTATTTATTCATATTAAGAAGAGATATTATTTTTTGTATTCGTATGGATATTATCTTCGTTCAATATTCGTATGAAATAATATTTTCTTCCATACTTTGTAGTATGTAAGTAATATTATTTCGTTTCTTATTCCTACTTCTACACGCATTTTATTGAAGTATTGCTTATATAATCCGTGAAATTAGTAGAATATCCTTGATATTTGCGCTTCACCCAGTTTCTTTTGAGGAGAATTGGTGAAGTTGCCTATAAGGTAGCCTTATCTTCGCCTTAGAACATATCCATAATGTCTTCCATGTTTCTATTTTATGACCCTACAAACCCGATTACAAACACGTGATTGAATATGAACCCCTGCTGTGAGATCCCGAATTTTATGAAATGAAAGTATTTAATTTTCCTATAATTATCATTCTATTTAGTAAATGGTTAAATTGATAAAAGATTAAAGTTAAGGGTGATATGTGAAAAAATTTCAAAGTAAGCAAGTTGTCATAAAATAATCGGTGATAAAAGTACAGTAAAACGCGTTGTTGCATAGTAGCACACGGTATTGATTATTGATGCTTACGTGAGAAGTCACTCAGTTATACTCAATTATTGCTACAGTAATTGCTACATCATATCTCTCATATTATTGATTCAATTATTGTCACAGTATCACCTGCATAATATTTTATATTATTTAATCAATAATTGAGATGACAAGTTGTTCATTTTATTATTTGCATTATTGACGAAGTCTACAAAGTTCTGTCGAGGAAAGGGGTTAGGTTATTTAATTGGGCGCCAATAGGGAGAAATTCTTATCAGAAAGCCCCTTCTTTCCTGGGAATGATCTGGTTGTTAAATATTGTGAGTTATAATATTAATAATGAATAAGTTCGTGGTGATTAAAGATGAAATTGATATTTTCAATGTGTTGGTATTATTAGTGGTAGTGGAAATCGACATCTATTCTGATAATAATTGATGTTTCTAAGTTATATTGACCAATTGGGTAATTAATCGGATAAATGAGCAATTAATTGCTATTAATTCACATGCTTATAACTATTTGTTCACATGTGTGTACTATTGATTCACATGCATGTACTATTAGGGGAGGTGGTGCAAGATTGATAATACTTGAATGACTAAATAAAAAATGAAGGTATAGATGAAGGTACAATATTGAAATTATTTTTTTAACATGTAAAGAATTATTGAGTCACAACATTGTACTATTGATTCATATGATCGATATACTATTAGGGGAGGAGGTGCAAGTTTGATAATACTTGCAGGACTAAATTAAAAATGAAAGAAAAGATGAAGGTATTATACTGTAATATTTTGAGCCCCAAAATGTGCAATTATTGAAACTATGTTTTCCTATAAATAGAAGCTCGTTCTTCTTTCATTCTCACTAATTCACTAAGACTCACAAGAGCAATTATAGAGAGAGAAACTATAGAGAGAAAGAAGAAAAGAAGTCTGCTACCTCACTATTCCAGTATCCAGTCTTCTTCTGAGGTAAGGGGTATTATTTATTTCATATTTTGAAGAGATATTATTTTTCGTATTCGTATGAATATTATTTTTGTTCAATATTCGTAAGGAACATCATCTTCATTCAATATTTGTAGGAATATTATTTTCGTTCAACAGTCGTAAGGGGTATTATTTATTCATATTAAGAAGAGATATTATTTTTTGTATTCGTATGGATATTATCTTCGTTCAATATTCGTATGAAATAATATTTTCTTCCATACTCTGTAGTATATAAGTAATATTATTTCGTTTCTTATTTCGACTTCTACACGCATTTTATTGAAGTATTGCATATATACTCGTGAAATTAGTAGAATATCCTTGATATTTGCGCTTCACCCAGTATCTTTTGAGGAGAATTGGTGAAGTTGCCTATGAGGTAGCCTTATCTTCGGCCTTAGAACATATCCATAATGTCTTCCATGTTTCTATTTTATGACCCTACAAACCCGATTACAAACACGTGATTGAATATGAACCCCTGCTGTGAGATCCCGAATTTTATGAAATGAAAGTATTTAATTTTCCTATAATTATCAATCTATTTAGTAAATGGTTAAATTGATAAAAGATTAAAGTTAAGGATGATATGTGAAAAAATTTCAAAGTAAGCAAGTTGTCATAAAATAATCGGTGATAAAAGTACAGTAATACGCATTGTTGCATAGAAGCACACGGTATTGATTATTGATGCTTACGTGAGAAGTCACTCAGTTATACTCAATTATTGCTACAGTAATTGCTGCATCATATCTCTCATATTATTGATTCAATTATTGTCACAGTATCATCTGCATAATATTTTATATTATTTAATCAATAATTGAGATGACTAGTTGTTCATTTTATTATTTGCATTATTGACGAAGTCTACAAAGTTCTGTCGAGGAAAGGGGTTAGGTTATTTAATTGCGCGCCAATAGGGAGAAATCCTTATCAGAAAGCCCCCTCTTTCCTGGGAATGATCTGGTTGTTAAATATTATGAGTTATAATATTAATAATGAATAAGTTCGTGGTGATTAAAGATGAAATTGATATTTTCAATGTGTTGGTATTATTAGTGGTAGTGGAAATCGACATCTATTCTGATAATAATTGATGTTTCTAGGTTATATTGACCAATTGGGTAATTAATCGGATAAATGAGCAATTAATTGCTATTAATTCACATGCTTATACCTATTTATTCACATGTGTGTACTATTGATTCACATGCATGTACTATTAGGGGAGGTGGTGCAAGATTGATAATACTTGAATGACTAAATTAAAAATGAAGGTATAGATGAAGGTACAATACTGAAATTATTTTTTTAACATGTAAAGAATTATTGAGTCACAACATTGTACTATTGATTCATATGATCGATATACTATCAAGGGAGGAGGTGCAAGTTTGATAATACTTGCAGGACTAAATTAAAAATGAAAGAAAAGATGAAGGTATTATACTGTAATATTTTGAGTCCCAAAACGTGCAATTACCGAAACTATGTTTTTCTATAAATAGAAGCTCATTCTTCTTTCATTCTCACAAATTCACTAAGACTCACAAGAGCAATTATAGAGAGAGAAACTATAGAGAGAAAGAAGAATAGAAGTCTGCTACCTCACTATTCTAGTATCCAGTCTTCTTCTGAGGTAAGGGGTATTATTTATTTCATATTTTGAAGAGATATTATTTTTCGTATTCGTATGAATATTATTTTTGTTCAATATTCGTAAGGAATATCATCTTCGATTCAATATTTGTAGGAATATTATTTTCGTTCAACAAATGTAAGTAAGGGTATTATTTATTCATATTAGGAAGAGATATTATTTTTTGTATTCAGTATGGATATTATCTTCGTTCAATATTAAGTATGAAATAATATTTTCTTCCATACTACTGTAGTATGTAAGTAATATTATTTCGTTTCTTATTCCTACTTCTACATGCATTTTATTGAAGTATTGCTTATATATAAAAGTGAAATTAGTAGAATATCCTTGATATTTGTGCTTCACTCAGTATCTTTTGAGGAAAATTGGTGAGGTTGCCTATGAGGTAGCCTTATCTTCGGCCTTAGAACATATCCATAATGTCTTCCATGTTTCTATTTTACGACCCTACAAACCCGATTACAAACACGTGATTGAATATGAACCCCTGCTGTGAGATCCCGAATTTTATGAAATGAAAGTATTTAATTTTCCTATAATTATAATTATTTTTAGTAAATTGTTAAATTGATAAAAGGTTAAAGTTAAGGGTGATATGCGAAAAAAATTTCAAAGTAAGCAAGTTGTCATAAAATAATCGGTGATAAAAAAGTACAAGAATGTCTGGCGTTGTTGCGTAGTAGCATTACAGTATTGATTATTGATGCTTACGTGAGAAGTCACTCAGTTATACTCAATTATTGCTACAGTAATTGCTGCATCATATCTCTCATATTATTGATTCAATTATTGTCACAGTATCATCTGCATAATATTTTATATTATTAAATCAATAATTGAGATGACAAGTTGTTCATTTTATTATTTGCATTATGATTGAAGTCTACAAAGTTAAGTCGAGGAAAGGGGTTAGGTTATTTAATTGCGCGCCAATAGGGAGAAATCCTTATCAGAAAGCCCCCTCTTTCCTGGGAATGATCTGGTTGTTAACTATTATGAGTTATAATATTAATAATGAATAAGTTCGTGGTGATTAAAGATGAAATTGATATTTTCAATGTGTTGGTATTATTAGTGGTAGTGGAAATCGATATCTATTCTGATAATAATTGATGTTTCTAGGTTATATTGACCAATTGGGTAATTAATCGGATAAATGAGCAATTAATTGCTATTAATTCACATGCTTATACCTATTTATTCACATGTGTGTACTATTGATTCACATGCATGTAATATTAGGGGAGGTGGTGCAAGATTGATAATACTTGAATGACTAAATTAAAAATGAAGGTATAGATGAAGGTACAATACTGAAATTATTTTTTTAACATGTAAAGAATTATTGAGTCACAACATTGTACTATTGATTCATATGATCGATATACTATTAGGGGAGGAGATGCAAGTTTGATAATACTTGCAGGACTAAATTAAAAATGAAAGAAAAGATGAAGGTATTATACTGTAATATTTTGAGTCCCAAAACGTGTAATTACCGAAACTATGTTTTTCTATAAATAGAAGCTCATTCTTCTTTCACTGTCACTAATTCACTAAGACTCACAAGAGCAATTATAGAGAGAGAAACTATAGAGAGAAAGAAGAAGAGAAGTCTGCTACCTCACTATTCCAGTATCGAGTCTTCTTCTGAGGTAATGGGTATTATTTATTTCATATTTTGAAGAGATATTATTTTTCGTATTCGTATGAATATTATTTTTGTTCAATATTCGTAAGGAATATCATCTTCGTTCAATATTTGTAGGAATATTATTTTCGTTCAACAGTCGTAAGGGGTATTATTTATTCATATTCAGAAGAGATATTATTTTTTGTATTCGTATGGATATTATCTTTGTTCAATATTCGTATGAAATAATATTTTCTTCCATACTCTGTAGTATGTAAGTAATATTATTTCGTTTCTTATTCCTACTTCTACACGCATTTTATTGAAGTATTGCTTATATACTCCGTGAAATTAGTGGAATATCCTTGATATTTGCGCTTCACCCAGTATCTTTTGAGGAGAATTGGTGAGGTTGCCTATGAGGTAGCCTTATCGTCGGCCTTAGAACATATCCATAATGTCTTCCATGTTTCTATTTTATGACCCTACAAACCCGATTACAAACACGTGATTGAATATGAACCCCTGCTGTGAGATCCCGAATTTTATGAAATGAAAGTATTTAATTTTCATATAATTATAATTCTATTTAGTAAATTGTTAAATTGATAAAAGGTTAAAGTTAAGGGTGATATGTGAAAAAATTTCAAAGTAAGCAAGTTGTCATAAAATAATCGGTGATAAAGAAATGCGATGTCTGGCGTTGTTGCATAGTAGCACAGTATTGATTATTGATGCTTACGTGAGAAGTCACTCGGTTATACTCAATTATTACTACGATAATTGGCACGTATCATATCTCTCATATTATTGATTCAATTATTGTCACTGTATCATCTGCATAATATTTTATATTATTTAATCAATAATTGAGATGACAAGTTGTTCATATTATTATTTGCATTATTGACGAAGTCTACAAAGTTCTGTCGAGGAAAGGGGTTAGGTTATTTAATTGCGCGCCAATAGGGAGAAATCCTTATCAGAAAGCCCCCTCTTTCCTGGGAATGATCTGGTTGTTAAATATTGTGAGTTATAATATTAATAATGAATAAGTTCGTATTGATTAAAGATGAAATTGATATTTTCAATGTGTTGGTATTATTAGTGTTAGTGGAAATCGACATCGATTCTAATAATAATTGATGTTTCTAGGTTATATTGACCAATTGGGTAATTAATCGGATAAATGAGCAATTAATTGCTATTAATTCACATGCTTATAACTATTTATTCATATGTGTGTACTATTGATTCACATGCATGTACTATTAGGGGAGGTGGTGCAAGAATGATAATACTTGAATGACTAAATTAAAAATGGAGGTATAGATGAAGGTACTATACTGAAATTATTTTTTTAACATGTATAGAATTAATGAGTCACAAGATTGTACTATTGATTCATATGACCGATATACTATTAGGGGAGGTGGTGCAAGTTTGATAATACTTGCAGGACTAAATTAAAAATGAAAGAAAAGATTAAGGTATTATACTGTAATATTTTGTGCCCCAAAACGTGCAATTACCGAAACTATGTTTTCCTATAAATAGAAGCTCGTTCTTCTTTCATTCTCACTAATTCACTAAGACTCACAAGAGCAATTATAGAGAGAGAAACTATAGAGAGAAAGAAGAAGAGAATTCTGCTACCTCACTATTCCAGTATCCAGTCTTCTTCTGAGGTAAGGGGTATTATTTATTTCATATTTTGAAGAGATATTATTTTTCGTATTCGTATGAATATTATTTTTGTTAAATATTCGTAAGGAATATCATCTTCGTTCAATATTCGTAGTTATATTATTTTCGTTCAACAGTCGTAAGGGGTATTATTTATTCATATTCAGAAGAGATATTTTTTTTTTTATTCGTATGGATATTATCTTCGTTCAATATTCGTATGAAATAATAATTTCTTCCATACTTTGTAGTATATAAGTAATATTATTTCGTTTCGTATTCCTACTTCTACACGCATTTTATTGAAGTATTGCTTATATACTCTGTGAAATTAGTTGAATATTCTTGATATTCATACTTCACACAAAGATCTTTTGAGGAGAATTGGTGAAGTTGGCTATGAGGTAGCCTTATCTTCGGCCTTAGAACATATCCATAATGTCTTCCATGTTTCTATTTTATGACCCTACAAACCCAATTACAAACACGTGATTGAATATGAACCCCTGCTGTGAGATCCCGAATTTTATGAAATGAAAGTATTTAATTTTCCTATAATTATCATTCTATTTAGTAAATGGTTAAATTGATAAAAGGTTAAAGATAAGGGTGATATGTGAAAATTTTTTAAAGTATGCACGTTGTCATAAAATAATCGGTGATAAAAGTACAGTAATACACGTTGTTGCATAGTAGTACACAATATTGATTATTGATACTTACGTGAGAAGTCACCGATTATACTCAATTATTGCTACTGATAATTTCTACATCATATCTCTCATATTATTGATTCAATTATTGTCACAAAGATTATCATACGCATAATATTTTATATTATTAAATCAATAATTGAGATGACAAGTTGTTCATATTATTATTTGCATTATTGATTGAAGTCTACAAAGTTACAATCGAGGAAAGGGGTTAGGTTATTTAATTGCGGCGCCGATGAGGGGAGAAATCCTTATCGTAAAGCCCCCTCTTTCTTGGGAATGATCCGTTGTTAAGTATTGTGAGTTATAATATTAATAAGGAATAAGTTCGTGTTGATTAAAGATGAAATTGATATTTTCAATGTGTTGGTATTATTAGTGTTAGTGGAAATCGACATCTATTCTGATAATAATTGATGTTTCTAGGTTATATTGACCAATTGGGTAATTAATCAGATAAATGAGCAATTAATTGCTATTAATTCACATGCTTATAACTATTTGTTCACATGTGTGTACTATTGATTCACATGCATGTACTATTAGGGGAGGTGGTGCAAGAATGATAATACTTGAATGACTAAATTAAAAATGGAGGTATAGATGAAGGTACTATACTGAAATTATTTTTTTAACATGTATAGAATTAATGAGTCACAAGATTGTACTATTGATTCATATGATCGATATACTATTAAGGGAGGTGGTGCAAGTTTGATAATACTTGCAGGACTAAATTAAAAATGAAAGAAAAGATGAAGGTATTTTATTGTAATATTTTGAGCTCCAAAACGTGCAATTACCGAAACTATGTTTTCCTATAAATAGAAGATCATTCTTCTTTCACTGTCACTAATTCACTAAGACTCACAAGAGCAATTATAGAGAGAGAAACTATAGAGAGAAAGAAGAAGAGAAGTCTGCTACCTCACTATTCCAGTATCGAGTCTTCTTCTGAGGTAATGGGTATTATTTATTTCATATTTTGAAGAGATATTATTTTTCGTATTCGTATGAATATTATTTTTGTTCAATATTCGTAAGGAATATCATCTTCGTTCAATATTTGTAGGAATATTATTTTCGTTCAACAGTCGTAAGGGGTATTATTTATTCATATTCAGAAGAGATATTTTTTTTTATTCGTATGGATATTATCTTCGTTCAATATTCGTATGAAATAATAATTTCTTCCATACTTTGTAGTATATAAGTAATATTATTTTGTTTCGTATTCCTACTTCTACACGCATTTTATTGAAGTATTGCTTATATACTCTGTGAAATTAGTAGAATATTCTTGATATTTGCGCTTCACACAGTATCTTTTGAGGAGAATTGGTGAAGTTGGCTATGAGGTAGCCTTATCTTCGGCCTTAGAACATATCCATAATGTCTTCCATGTTTCTATTTTATGACCCTACAAACCCAATTACAAACACGTGATTGAATATGAACCCCTGCTGTGAGATCCCGAATTTTATGAAATGAAAGTATTTAATTTTCCTATAATTATCATTCTATTTAGTAAATGGTTAAATTGATAAAAGGTTAAAGATAAGGGTGATATGTGAAAATTTTTAAAGTATGCAAGTTGTCATAAAATAATCGGTGATAAAAGTACAGTAATACACGTTGTTGCATAGTAGTACACAATATTGATTATTGATACTTACGTGAGAAGTCACTCAGTTATACTCAATTATTGCTACAGTAATTGCTACATCATATCTCTCATATTATTGATTCAATTATTGTCACAGTATCATCTGCATAATATTTTATATTATTAAATCAATAATTGAGATGACAAGTTGTTCATATTATTATTTGCATTATTGATGAAGTCTACAAAGTTCATCGAGAAAGGGGTTAGGTTATTTAATTGCGGCGCCGTAGGAGAGAAATCCTTATCGTAAAGCCCCTCTTTCTTGGGAATGATCCGGTTGTTAAGTATTGTGAGTTATAATATTAATAAGGAATAAGTTCGTGTTGATTAAAGATGAAATTGATATTTTCAATGTGTTGTTATTATTAGTGTTAGTGGAAATCGACATCTATTCTGATAATAATTGATGTTTCTAGGTTATATTGACCAATTGGGTAATTAATCAGATAAATGAGTAATTAATTGCTATTAATTCACATGCTTATAACTATTTATTCACATGTGTGTACTATTGATTCACATGCATGTACTATTAGGGGAGGTGGTGCAAGAATGATAATACTTGAATGACTAAATTAAAAATGGAGGTATAGATGAAGGTACTAAACTGAAATTATTTTTTTAACATGTATAGAATTATTGAGTCACAACATTGTACTATTGATTCATATGATCGATATACTATTAGGGGAGGTGGTGCAAGTTTGATAATACTTGCAGGACAAAATTAAAAATGAAAAAAAAGATGAAGGTATTATACTGTAATATTTTGTGCCCCAAAACGTGCAATTACCGAAACTATGTTTTCCTATAAATAGAAGCTCGTTTTTCTTTCATTCTCACTAATTCACTAAGACTCACAAGAGCAATTATAGAGAGAGAAACTATAGAGAGAAAGAAGAAAAGAAGTCTGCTACCTCACTATTCCAGTATACAGTCTTCTTCTGAGGTAAGGGGTATTATTTATTTCATATTTTGAAGAGATATTATTTTTCGTATTCGTATGAATATTATTTTTGTTAAATATTCGTAAGGAATATCATCTTCGTTTAATATTTGTAGGAATATTATTTTCGTTCAACAGTCGTAAGGGGTATTATTTATTCATATTAAGAAGAGATATTATTTTTTGAATTCGTATGGATATTATCTTCGTTCAATATTCGTATAAATAATATTTTCTTCCATACTCTGTAGTATGTAAGTAATATTATTTTGTTTCTTATTCCTACTTCTACACGCATTTTATTGAAGTATTGCTTATATACTCCGTGAAATTAGTAGAATATCCTTAATATTTGCGCTTCACCCAGTATCTTTTGAGGAGAATTGGTGAAGTTGCCTATGAGGTAGCCTTATCTTCGGCCTTAGGACATATCCATAATGTCTTCCATGTTTCTATTTTATGACCTTACAAACCCGATTACAAACACGTGATTGAATATGAACCCCTGCTGTGAGATCCCGAATTTTATGAAATGAAAGTATTTAATTTTCCTATAATTATCATTCTATTTAGTAAATGGTTAAATTGATAAAAGGTTAAGGATAAGGGTGATATGTGAAAAAATTTTAAAGTATGCAAGTTGCCATAAAATAATCTAGGATAAAAGTATAGTAATACGAGTTGTTGCATAGTAGTACACAGTATTGATTATTGATACTTACGTGAGAAGTCACTCAGCTATACTCAATTATTTCTACAGTAATTGCTGAATCATATCTCTCATATTATTGATTCAATTATTATCACAGTATCATCTGCATAATATTTTATATTATTAAATAAATAATTGAGATGACAAGTTGTTCATATTATTATTTGCATTATTGACGAAGTCTACAAAGTTTTATCGAGGAAAGGGGTTAGGTTATTTTATTGCGCGCCAATAGGGAGAAATCCTTATCAGAAAGCCCCCTCTTTCCTGGGAATGATCTGGTTGTTAAATATTGTGAGTTATAATATTAATAATGAATAAGTTCGTGTTGATTAAAGATGAAATTGATATTTTCAATGTGTTGGTATTATTAGTGTTAGTGGAAATCGACATCTATTCTGATAATAATTGATGTTTTTACTTTATATTGACCAATTGGGTAATTAATCAGATAAATGAGCAATTAATTGCTATTAATTCACATGCTTATAATTATTTGTTCACATGTGTGTACTATTGATTCACATGCATGTACTATTAGGGGAGGTGGTGCAAGAATGATAATACTTGAATGACTAAATTAAAAATGGAGGTATAGATGAAGGTGCTATACTGTAATTATTTTTTTAACATGTATAGAATTATTAAGTCACAACATTGTACTATTGATTCATATGATCGATATACTATTAGGGGAGGTGGTGCAAGTTTGATAATACTTGCAGGACTAAATTAAAAATGAAAGAAAGATGAAGGTATTATACTGTAATATTTTGAGCCCCAAAACGTGCAATTACTGAAACTATGTTTTCCTATAAATAGAAGCTCGTTCTTCTTTCATTCTCACTAATTCACTAAGACTCACAAGAGCAATTATAGAGAGAGAAACTATAGAGAGAAAGAAGAAAAGAAGTCTGCTACCTCACTATTCCAGTATCCAATCTTCTTCTGAGGTAAGGGGTATTATTTATTTCATATTTTGAAGAGATATTATTTTTCGTATTCATATGAATATTATTTTTGTTCAATATTCGTAAGGAATATCATCTTCGTTCAATATTCGTAGGAATATTATTTTCGTTCAACAGTCGTAAGGGGTATTATTTATTCATATTCAGAAGAGATATTATTTTTTGTATTCGTATGGATATTATCTTCGTTCAATATTAGTATGAAATAATATTTTCTTCCATACTTTTTAGTATGTAAGTAATATTATTTCGTTTCTTATTCCTACTTCTACACGCATTTTATTGAAGTATTGCTTATATACTCCGTGAAAATAGGTTAATATCCTTGATATTTGCGCTTCACCCAGTATCTTTTGAGGAGAATTGGTGAAGTTGTCTATGAGGTAGCCTTATCTTCGCCTTAGAACATATCCATAATGTCTTCCATGTTTCTATTTTATGACCCTACAAACCCGATTACAAACACGTGATTGAATATGAACTCCTGCTGTGAGATCCCGAATTTTATGAAATGAAAGTATTTAATTTTCCTATAATTATCATTCTATTTAGTAAATGGTTAAATTGATAAAAGGTTAAAGTTAAGGGTGATATTTGAAAAAATTTCAAAGTACGCAAGTAGTCATAAAATAATCGGTGATAAAAAGTCTACAAGAAAGCGCGTTGTTTCATAGTAGACACTTGCAGTATTGATTATTGATGCTTACGTGAGAAGTCACTCGATTATACTCAATTATTGCACACGATAATTTCACGCATCATATCTCTCATATTATTGATTCAATTATTGTCACAGTATCATCAACATAATATTTTATATTATTAAATCAATAATTGAGATGACAAGTTGTTCATATTATTATTTGCATTATTGACGATGTCTACAAAGTTCTGTCGAGGAAAGGGGTTAGGTTATTTAATTCGCGCATATAGGAGAAATCCTTATCAGAAAGCCCCCTCTTTCTTGGGAATGATCTGGTTGTTAAATATTGTGAGTTATAATATTAATAATGAATAAGTTCGTATTGATTAAAGATGAAATTGATATTTTCAATGTGTTGGTATTATTAGTGTTAGTGGAAATCGACATCTATTCTAATAATAATTGATGTTTCTAGGTTATATTGACCAATTGGGTAATTAATCGGATAAATGAGCAATTAATTGCTATTAATTCACATGCTTATAACTATTTGTTCACATGTGTGTACTATTGATTCACATGCATGTACTATTAGGGGAGTAAATGCAAGATTGATAATACTTGAATGACTAAATTAAAAATGGAGGTATAGATGAAGGTACTATCTTTGAAATTATTTTTTTAACATGTATAGAATTAATGAGTCCCAAGATTGTACTATTGATTCATATGATCGATATACTATTAGGGGAGGTGGTGCAAGTTTGATAATACTTGCAGGACTAAATTAACAATGAAAGAAAAGATGAAGGTATTATATTGTAATATTTTGAGCCCCAAAACGTGCAATTACCGAAACTATGTTTTCCTATAAATAGAAGATCATTCTTCTTTCATTCTCACTAATTCACTAAGACTCACAAGAGCAATTATAGAGAGAGAAACTATAGAGAGAAAGAAGAAAAGAAGTCTGCTACCTCACTATTCCAGTATCCAGTCTTCTTCTGAGGTACGGGGTATTATTTATTTCATATTTTGAAGAGATATTATTTTTCGTATTCGTATGAATATTATTTTTGTTCAATATTCGTAAGGAATATCATCTTCATTCAATATTTGTAGGAATATTATTTTCGTTCAACAGTCGTAAGGGGTATTATTTATTCATATTAAGAAGAGATATTATTTTTTGAATTCGTATGGATATTATCTTCGTTCAATATTCGTATGAAATAATAATTTCTTCCATACTTTGTAGTATATAAGTAATATTATTTCGCTTTTATTATACCTACTTCTACACGCATTTTATTGAAGTATTGCTTATATACTCTGTGAAATGAGTAGAATATTCTTGATATTTGCGCTTCACACAGTATCTTTTGAGGAGAATTGGTGAAGTTGCCTATGAGGTAGCCTTATCTTCGGCCTTAGAACATATCCATAATGTCTTCCATGTTTCTATTTTATGACCCTACAAACCCGATTACAAACACGTGATTGAATATGAACCCCTGCTGTGAGATCCCGAATTTTATGAAATGAAAGTATTTAATTTTCCTATAATTATCATTCTATTTAGTAAATGGTTAAATTGATAAAAGGTTAAAAATAAAGGTGATATGTGAAAATTTTTTAAAGTATGCAAGTTGTCATAAAATAATCGGTGATAAAAGTACATTAATACGCGTTATTGCATAATAGTACACAATATTGATTATTGATACTTACGTGAGAAGTCACTCAGTTATACTCAATTATTGCTACAGTAATTGCTACATCATATCTCTCATATTATTGATTCAATTATTGTCACAGTATCATCTGCATAATATTTTATATTATTAAATCAATAATTGAGATGACAAGTTGTTCATATTATTATTTGCATTATTGACGAAGTCTACAAAGTTCTGTCGAGGAAAGGGGTTAGGTTATTTAATTGCGCGCCAATAGGGAGAAATCCTTATCAGAAAGCCCCCTCTTTCTTGGGAATGATCTGGTTGTTAAATATTGTGAGTTATAATATTAATAAGGAATAAGTTCGTGTTGATTAAAGATGAAATTGATATTTTCAATGTGTTGGTATTATTAGTGTTAGTGGAAATCGACATCTATTCTGATAATAATTGATGTTTCTAGGTTATATTGACCAATTGGGTAATTAATCGGATAAATGAGAAATTAATTGCTATTAATTCACATGCTTATAACTATTTGTTCACATGTGTGTACTATTGATTCAAATGCATGTACTATTAGGGGAGGTGGTGCAAGAATGATAATACTTGAATGACTAAATTAAAAATGGAGGTATAGATGAAGGTACTATACTGAAATTATTTTTTTAACATGTATAGAATTATTGAGTCACAAGATTGTACTATTGATTCATATGATCGATATACTATTAGGGGAGGTGGTGCAAGTTTGATAATACTTGCAGGACTAAATTAACAATGAAAGAAAAGATGAAGGTATTATATTGTAATATTTTGTGCCCCAAAACGTGCAATTACTGAAACTATATTTTCCTATAAATAGAAGCTCGTTCTTCTTTCATTCTCACTAATTCATTAAGACTCACAAGAGCAATTATAGAGAGAAAAACTATAGAGAGAAAGAAGAAAAGAAATCTGCTACCTCACTATTCCAGTATCCAGTCTTCTTCTGAGGTAAGGGGTATTATTTATTTCATATTTTGAAGAGATATTATTTTTCGTATTTGTATGAATATTATTTTTGTTCAATATTCGTAAGGAATATCATCTTCGTTCAATATTTGTAGGAATATTATTTTCGTTCAACAGTCGTAAGGGGTATTATTTATTCATATTAAGAAGAGATATTATTTTTTGTATTCGTATGGATATTATCTTCGTTCAATATTAGTATGAAATAATATTTTCTTCCATACTCTGTAGTATGTAAGTAATATTATTTCGTTTCTTATTCCTACTTCTACACGCATTTTATTGAAGTATTGCTTATATACTCCGTGAAATTAGTAGAATATCCTTGATATTTGCGCTTCACCCAGTATCTTTTGAGGAAAATTGGTGAGGTTGCCTATGAGGTAGCCTTATCTTCGGCCTTAGAACATATCCATAATGTCTTCCATGTTTCTATTTTATGACCCTACAAACCCGATTACAAACATGTGATTGAATATGAACCCCTGCTGTGAGATCCCGAATTTTATGAAATGAAAGTATTTAATTTTCCTATAATTATAATTCTATTTAGTAAATTTTTAAATTGATAAAAGGTTAAAGTTAAGGGTGATATGTGAAAAAATTTCAAAGTAAGCAAGTTGTCATAAAATAATCGGTGATAAAAAAATGCGATGTCTGGCGTTGTTGCATAGTAGCACCTACGGTATTGATTATTGATGCTTACGTGAGAAGTCACTCGGTTATACTCAATTATTGCTCTGATAATTCTTTGCATCATATCTCTAATATTATTGATTCACTTATTGTCAAGATATCAAGCATAATATTTTATATTATTAAATCAATAATTGAGATGACAAGTTGTTCATATTATTATTTGCATTATTGACGATTTCTACAAAGTTCTATCGAGGAAAGGGGTTAGGTTATTTTGCGCGTCAATAGGGAGAAATCCTTATCGAAAGCCCCTCTTTCACGGGAATGATCCGTTGTTAAATATTGTGAGTTATAATATTAATAATGAATAAGTTAAGTATTGATTAAAGATGAAATTGATATTTTCAATGTGTTGGTATTATTAGTGTTAGTGGAAATCGAGATCTATTCTGATAATAATTGATGTTTCTAGGTTATATTGACCAATTGGGTAATTAATCGGATAAATGAGAAATTAATTGATATTAATTCACATGCTTATAACTATTTGTTCACATGTGTGTACTATTGATTCACATGCATGTACTATTAGGGGAGGTGGTGCAAGATTGATAATACTTGAATGACTAAATTAAAAATGGAGGTATAGATGAAGGTACTATAGTGAAATTATTTTTTTAACATGTATAGAATTAATGAGTCACAAGATTGTACTATTGATTCATATGATCGATATACTATTAGGGGAGGTGGTGCAAGTTTGATAATACTTGCAGGACTAAATTAAAAATGAAAGAAAAGATGAAGGTATTATACTTTAATATTTTGAGCCTCAAAACGTGCAATTACCGAAACTATGTTTTCCTATAAATAGAAGCTCAATTTTCTTTCATTCTCACCAATTCACTAAGACTCACACGAGCAATTATAGAGAGAGAAACTATAGAGAGAAAGAAGAAGAGAAGTCTGCTACCTCACTATTCTAGTATCCAGTCTTCTTCTGAGGTAAGGGGTATTATTTATTTCATATTTTGAAGAGATATTATTTTTCGTATTCATATGAATATTATTTTTGTTTAATATTCGTAAGGAATATCATCTTCGTTCAATATTCGTAGGAATATTATTTTCGTTCAACAGTCGTAAGGGGTATTATTTATTCATATTCAAAAGAGATATTATTTTTTGTATTCGTATGGATATTATCTTCGTTCAATATTCGTATAAAATAATATTTTCTTCCATACTCTATAGTATGTAAGTAATATTATTTCGTTTCGTATTCCTACTTCTACACGCATTTTATTGAAGTATTGCTTATATACTCTGTGAAATTAGTAGAATATCCTTGATATTTGCGGTTCACCCAGTATCTTTTCATGGAAATATTATTTAGAGCTTTCTTGATAATTATTGATCTTTTTATGCCGGAATACTATTCACGAGTTACTATTTATGAGTTAATATTCACCCGGTAACTATTCACTCGAATATTATTCACTCGGGTATTCGGGGCACTTTTTGAGCCGAATTACTATTCACGAGTTACTATTCACAGGTTACTATTCACCCAGTTACTATTCAGTCAAATATTATTCATTTGGGTATTATTCCTGAAGTACTATTCATAGGGTACTATTCATGAGGTACTATTCCTAAAGTACTATTCATAGGGTACTATTCACGGGGTACTATTCACCCAAAAAATATATTTCTTTTCTAACCAAATTATTTTTGATACATGAATATTATTCTTAAATTTTACTCCACAATTGGTGATCATGTTGACAATTTAGATATTCTTGAACTCTGGATAAATTGTATGATAAATGTTCAATATTTATTCTTTATCCCATTTGATTGATTCTTTATATCATTGTCATGATCATCATGCTTATATTACGTTAAAAGTTATTTTTAGCCCGTAGTGCATAGATGGATTGTTGGTTATTAGTTTTACAGTTGTATGTCTTTAGCCTGTGGTACAAAGAAGAACTGTTGATTGATATCTTTGGTCTTAGTGCAAAGATGAACTGTTGATTAATAGCTTTGGCTCGTAGTGCAAAGATGGACTGGTGTATAACATGGTCATGACCACTGATGATACTAACGAATATCCTTGGCCGTAGCACAAGGATAATTCGATGATGTGATTGGCAGGATCATGACCATTAGTTAACAGTTGAATGTCTTTGGCCGTAGTGCACTGACAGGCAATTGATTGGTATGATCATGACCATTGGTTTTATAGTTGAATATCTTTGGCCCGTAGTGAAAAGATAGACAACTGATTGGTATGATCATTGTTATTACATTTGAATATCTTTAGCCTTTGGGTAATGATATTGAATAAACGTTCTATTAAGCCTTTGTGGCAAGGAATTATTGTTGATTCACATTGTTATAAACATGAATTGTTAATTTAACTATAATCTTTGGTGGTTCAGGTGAAGACAGGTGATGAAAGTTCTCTTTGTCTTTGGTATAACAAAGAATTGTTAATGGGTATTACAGCGATAAAATTGATGATAAACTTTTTAAATCATAGAAGATAGTAGATATCATGCTCTACTTGACTCTTCTAATGGATTACTTGTTCCGATGCAGTTAAACTTGATGTTTATTGTATTTTATCAGTTTAACACTGTTGAAGGCTAACGATAATTTATTCTGCATTATCGTAGTCATAATATTTCTTACTGGGTTAGTTGAGCTCACCCTTTTGTTTTCATTGTTCTCTTCAGGAAATGAGAACATAGCTGGGACTAGTCGAGGAACAGAGTGACGGTCCGAGATGGTGGATATAGTAGTCCTCACAATTTTATGAAATACTGTGATAATAAATGTAATGAGGACTTCATTTAAGTTTGAATATTGTTTATGAGACAATATTCGTATAAAAACTCTAAGCTACGATGTTGTCGTATTGTATAAAATAAGTTTGTATTTGATTTATGTACCATGTATTTAGTGACTCAAGATGGGTGATGTATACCTATTTTGGGGGCGTTACACTTGCAATTTGAGAAAGATTTGACCTATGAAGAAGTTCCTATTCAGATTGTTGACAGGAAAGAGCAGATACTCAGAAGTAAAGTAATACCTTCTGTTAAGGTAATTTGGAGGAACCACAATGCTGAAGAAGCTACATGGGAACTCGAAGAACATATGATGAAGAATTACCCATATTTATTTGCTTAAATTATGTGTAAGCAATTCTGGTGACAAAATCTTTGTAAGGGGGAGAATGTAACGGGTCGAATTGATTGAATCGTTATTCTGGGGACATAATCCTTTTAAGGGGGGAAAGATGTGACAAACGAGACTTTTGTAATTTAATTTGAATATTTATTGAATCAAATAAATATTTTTCGATGATTTAATTATTGGTTTAAATAATTAATTGATGAATTTGTGGTGGATTAATTTAATTATATGTGTTACATTGATTAAATTAATGTAGAGAATTTATTTTTCAAAAGTATGCATTTAATTGAGTTTATTCGATTAAATGAATTATTTAATAAGCATAATGTTATTCTAATTAATTTAATATTTAATTAGAGAGTTAATGACTTGACATAAATAATAAATGAGAATTTAATTATGTGACTATGTGATCTAATTTGGAACTATTCTATTTTTTTATTTAATTGAATTGAATAATATATATTTAATTTAAATGGGTGTGACATTATTAAACTATATAATAAGAGTTTAATTAAAATAAATTGGAAAAGGGCCTTAAAGTTGTAGCCAAACATGACCACCGCCAGGGGGAGACACCCCCCCCCCCTTGGACCCCCCCGTCATAGCGCACGATGGTCGTGACCACAATATGTTATATATAGTTTTCTTTAATTATATATAAATCGTCATGTGCTTATTGTGATATGCATGGTGCACAGTTATGGCCTTTTGACACATAGGTTAGTGGTTTTTAGTTTTGAAATACCACTTGCATGTCGTGCCTTTCTATAAATTCTGATGTAACATTCTCTTCTCATCTAAATCCCCTCGAATGTAACTCGAGGTTTCTTTATGTCATGTAATAATCGATAACAAGATGTAGATGAAAAGATGAAGAACATGATGAATGTTGAGGATGGAGAGAAGGCACATGCATGAGGAAGATCCAAGGAAGCTACTATTTTGAAGATCTTTTACCACCTTAGATTGACCTTCAATTTTTCATTAGCTTGAAAAGATTGACAGTGGATTGGGCCATAACTGTGTCACATTTAATTTTGCACTTTATTTATGCTTGTATGCGATATGATATGATAAATAATGTGCATGCTTAATAAGATTAAAATTGGTGAGATCTAAATTAATTTATAAATCCCTCAATAAATTATTAAGTCTAAATCAGATGCCTTCCAATG
Source organism: Panax ginseng (assembly GCA_020205605.1). NCBI lineage: Eukaryota > Viridiplantae > Streptophyta > Magnoliopsida > Apiales > Araliaceae > Panax > Panax ginseng. Next base: position 53,822,977 of record CM035146.1, on the reverse strand, counting down.
AATAACAATCATCAAGACCTTGATCAATGGATATAGGTTTACCAAAGCAAAGTACCCTATTTATCTAGGTAAGATACGATAGGATAATTGTGATATCCAAACTGTTAAAATCATTGGGCCTGACTTAACTAAGTTATCTCAATAGGATTGTGGACTTAGAGGCATTGAGTTTGGTAGGTACCATTAGATGGACTAGAAACAAATGTTGTTTACCAAACTATCTATGAGTTATATATGATATAATTGACAAGGGTTGTCTACCTAAATAATTATGTTTTTAGAGAATAGCCAAACCTAACTTAAGGCATAATGAAATATGGATCTTGGCTCACTAGAAATATTTAATAGAAAATGCTTTCCGAATTAATGGTGAGGGCTATTAATTTGAATAAAATAGTGGGAGGTATATTTTGAATGTACTATTATCAATTACATAATATCAAAAACTCTGCAGTTTGACTTATTATTTTTGCAGTTATAAATTGTAGATATCAATGGCAAACAACAACAGCACAAGTAGTCTTTCACTACGATAAGTCCTTGAGAATGACAAGCTGAATGTAATTAATTTCCTTGACTGGCATAGGAACTTGAGGATTGTCCTCAAACAAGAGCGCAAGCTATATGTCATTAAAAAGCCCATTCTTACAGTACCAGCTGACGCTGCACCACGTGTAGAGCATAATGCTTACAAGAAGCATCAAGAAGATGCTCTGGACGTGAGTTGTCTCATGCTAGCAACTATGAACGCTGAGCTTCAGAAGCAATATGAGTTGATGGATGCTTATGAGATGATCGAGCATCTCAAGAAATTGTTCGAAGGGCATGCTCGACAGGAAATGTATGATACAAGTAAAGCATTGTATCACTGCAAAATGGGTGAACGCGATCCAGTTGGTCCTCATGTGCTGAAAATGATTGGGTATATTGAGTACCTTGATAGTTAACCAACTACGGGATTAACCGACCATAACTGCGCCAGTATACGCACTTTATATCAATTATTATTTTCATTTACGCATTTTCCTGAGGCCTATGTCTGAGATACAGAGAGAGTTCAGAGAGAAAAATGGAGAGAGTTTGAGAGAATAGAATTTGGGGAAGGATATTTGAAGAATTATAGGAGGAATTCTTATCATCCTAACAGAGAAATTAAGGGTAATTCCTTAACTCAACTTTTAATTTACGTACTTAAAAACTTTTCATGAAAATTGGCTTTTAGTTATCTGTAATTGAATTTTCATGGCTAATTGTTAAGTCTATGATGTTGTATATGTTTATTAACCTGTATAATTTAATTATATACGATCTATATGTGTTTTAGAGTAATTAATCCATGAAATCGTGTTCAAATTGGAGTTTTATAGTTACAAAGAAAAATATATGAATATGGCTTGTAAGTACAAAAATTTATGTTTCAATTGCATATTAATCGGTAAATTGATGAATGATTATGTTTATACATATAAAAACGAAAAGAATGAAACTTAAACGGACTGTTTTGGTGTTACAATGAATCTGTGACTTGTGATTTCAATGAAAACAAATATTCAATGAAAAATATTATTAAAATATTTATCAAATAAAATAAAAGTTTTAGTTGAAATATTTATGGAATAAAATAAATATTCGATGGAAATTATTATTAAAATATTTATCAAATAAAATAAATATTTTAGTTTAAATATTTATGGAATAAAATAAATATTCAATGGAAATTATTATGAAATAATTTATTCGAGTGTAATAATAATAAGGGAATGAAAATATTTTAATTTAATTATGTAATTAAATTAGAAGGGTAATGATTTGTTAAATAAAGTGGAGTTTATATTAAATAATTAAGTTAAAATGTGACTAATGGACAATATAATAAGAGAATTACAAAAATAAAGTAGAAAATGTCTGGTGACCTTATAACTGCTATGTTTTGTAAATGGTTAAACCACGTTAAAAAAAATGATGTCCGTGAGATGATATGCTGTTGTTTAAACTTAAGATTTGAAATTTCAGTCCTGTATATGTGAATGATGGTAATGAGTAGAATTTAAACCAAGCTAACAAGTTGTATTAAAAGAGGGAACTAAATCTATAAGGTTAGTATTAATGTAACTAATGAATGTTGTGAATACATATGGTATGTGTGTAGGATTTGTGGTGAACGAGAGTAGTAATCGTTTAGCCTACGCACAAGGCAAGTTCCTAAACCTTGTTTCTTTACATAAAGCAATTTCCTTATTCTATCTTGTTTATTATTGTTCAAGTCAAGATTTCATATTAGATGCTATCATTCTTTAAAAGCATGATTCCTGTTATAAAATACTTATTCGATTGTATACATCTTGAATTTTATTATTGAAATTGAATATCAATTATTGTTGAACCTTGTAAGACTAGCGAACCCTTATTGATTCGACTAGTACACAGTTGATGAATGTTTTAAGTTTCAGAACCATTGTTGAGCTTATCCAAACCAAACTTCCTTTGGTGTGGACTCTAATGTCAAACTGAGATGAACAACCCTCTTATATGGGATTAATTATGCATTAACATTAAGATATTGTGCACAGTATGGTACTAAGGGCTGATCCCCCTAAGTAGAAGAAGAAGAGTCCATAGTCTTATGACTGTTAAAGGTTTCAAGTATAAACACTTGACAACTTAGGACGTAGTTCAAGGTCTTATGACCCTCAGAAGTTCTTTTGATTCTTGATATTTATTCTTGATTCAAAAGCCGAGTTTTCTTTTTTCAAAAGTCTTTGATTCATTCGCTTGTTATTATTTTATTGTTATATTATTATACTTGTGGGAAATGGTGCTCACTCTTGCATAATAATAACATTGAAGTTAAGAACGAAAGGTCCGACTAGCCTTCTACTAGTAAATGCAAGGGCAAAGTTAACAAGTGATGAAGACTTGTTGTTTATTTGATGTATTTATGTTTCAGACTTATGTTAAAGTTGTGTAAGACTTATTATTTGTTTTATTTCCGCATTTTAGATTTAAGGTTAGTATGGCCTGGGATTGATGTATTTACATTCAAATGTTGTAACTCCATAAGGAGAGTATTTATTTCTACCTATTTATGGTTGTTTATTTATTATGGGTAGATAGATACATGATGTTTGGACAGTGAACACACAATCCTATGGGAATTAAAGTACCCGGATTTGGGGGTGTCACAACATATAACATAGTATCAGAGTGTGACACTCATCTAGCCTAACAACCTTCTAGATCAAAGATCAAAGCCTTCCAAAATGTTGTCAGAGCCTTATTGGTTTTCTGGGTTTTCAAGAATCAGTTTTTCATGGTTGGTCAACTAGTTTTGACCATTAATAACTTGTAATTTATGCATCCTATGGTTCTGATTCTACTTCCAGATTACTAACATCATTTCATAGTATAACCAGGATACACTTAATAGCTCAAACAATTAACAAAATGAGATCTAGAGGACCTGACATTTGATTGTTAAACAACATTTTTAGGGTTCTTGGACAGTTTCTTAAATCTTCAATTTTATGCAGTTAAAGGTTATGTATTCATGTTTTATCAATCCAGATCACTAAATAACATATAATTTAACATATTTGAACACTAAATCACAACATCTATCAAAGCTTAAAGGATCTAGCATAGAATTAGGGTTTATACCTTTTTAAGAAACCTTTTGAAATCCTCTCTCTAATTTTGATCTTAGCTTGCTATGAGCTGCTTTTGGATCACAATATAGAGTATACCGAGTATTTATCTTGTGAGCTTGGTTATGAGAGGCTTAACTTGTGTATAGAAACCCAGGTGGGGGCTAAATTGTCTTTAATCCATTGTTTTTGACAAGTGTGCTTGATTCATTGAATGATCTGATAATAAGTGTCAATTAGGGGCTGGTGTGGTTGATTTTTACCACATGGTGATATCTTAGAGTTATGAGTCACCAAAATTTGTATCTATCTTTTGTTAAAGGATAAGATAAAGGGGATTTTGGTCTTTTTACACTTACTAAGGGTAATTTAGTAATTTTACAATTTAATCTAAAAGCAATTTAGTCATTTTGTATATTTCCCTTAAGTTTTTAACCCTTAGTGTGACGCCCCCAAAATAGGTATACATCACCTATTCTGAGTAGCCAAATACATGGTACATAATACAAATACAATCTTTAATATAAAACAAGAGAGCTGTGAGTTTTAATACAAATATTGTCTTCTAGACAATATCCACTCTCAGAATAAGTCCTCATTACATTTATTGTCACACTATTTAATGTAATTGTGAGGACTACTAATACTATCATCACGTCCATCACTCCGTTCCCCGACTCGTCCCAACTATATTCTCATTTCCTGAAGAGAACAGTGAAAGAAAGGGTGAGCTCAACTAGCCCAATAAGAAATATTATGACTAAGATAATGCAGAATAAATTATCATTAGCCTTCAACAGTGTTAAACTGATAAAATATAACAAACATCAAGTTTAAGCTGCTAAATGAACAAGCAATCCATTAGAAGAGTCAAGTAGAGAATAAAATCTACTATCTTCTATGATTTAAAAGGTTTTTCATGACTTTTATCATTTGGGACTCGACTTAATAAATAATCCACATCATCGAATCACCCCTGCACTACGGCCAATGATATTCTTTAGTATCACGACCATAATTATCCATGCACTACGGGCCAAGAATATTTGTGTATTCATTAATGGTCATGATCATGCCAACAACTATCCATCAATGCACTACGGGCCAATGAGGACTTTTTCCACATAATTTGTAACATTACGGTCATGATTACACCGAATAATCCCTGGTCATAAACATACCAAGTCTATCTATGCACTACAGGCCACAGATGACTTTCAACATAATATAAACATGAGGATGATGACAATGATATAAGAACTCAATAAAACAAGTTCAAGAATTAATTATTCCATGAACCAATAACGTCCAAATTGTCAACATGATACTGTTTTGTAGAGTAAAATTCAAGAATGCTCAAAAGAATATTTCCATGAAAAGATAATGGATGAAGCGCAAATATCAAGGATATTCCACTAATTTCATGGAGTATAGAAGTCAAAACTTTAACCAACTGAGTATAATAACGAATGAAATAACAAAAGAAATCACCATGCATGCGGTACTTCACATAGACAGGTTTTTCCAATAGATTAATAAGTAACGGAACCAGGTCAGGCGAAATTCGCACCGACAGGATGTTCCAACAGAATAATAAAGACGGAACCGGTCCAAGCGTAAATGCATGTGAACATGGTATTCCAACATAATAATAATAAAGATGGAACCGAGGTCCGGTAAAAAACGCATGAACATGATATTGCAGCAGAATAATAATAAAAATGAGAACCGTGTCCGGCGTAACGCAGACGGGATATTCCAATGTAATAATAATAAAGACGGAATATTAGAAGAATGTCACCAAGTATAAGGTAGTCGCAGCGTATCTTTGGTTATTCCAGTGAGAATAATAAAAAATGGAATAATGAAGTTCTATTCATGAATACAAAAGAAATAATACCCCTTACGAAAGTACAATAAATAATATCCTCACCGTAAAAGAAAATGAATATAAGAGTAGGGAAGGAGAGAATACTTTTTATAGCTTCTCTATAATTTCTCTCTCTAGAGTTTCAATGAATTCGTAAGAAATAATGAAGGAATGAGCTTCTATTTATAGAAAAATGGACTGCATAGTAACCCACAACTATAACATTATATCAATTTCACTCCATAATATTCAAAAATAATATTTATAGAAAATTCATCTTTTATTTATAAAAGTTGGGGTCTTACACTTAGGGTTTACTAACTAGGGTTAGGGTTTCTAAATTAGAATTAGGGTTCACCAATTAGAGTTAAGGCTTCCTAATTTTGAATTAGGTTTTCTTAATTAGGGTTATTAAATTATAATTTCATAATTTAATGTTATATCCCATAATTTTTAAATACAATCTAATAATATATGTATTTTAAGAATCTTGACTAATAATCCTTATTAGGATTTAAAATTTGGGTTTAGACATATTACATACTATCCATTATATATACATCCTTACAATTATAGTAACCTATGTATACATATTCATAATCTCTATTAATAATTCTGATTAGGGTTTGGATTATTACATCACTGGTCTTAGCCTAGTAATGGCGTGGGGCTCGCTGCTCCACTAGAACCCTTCTGCCACCCTGGCGTAGGGCACACCAATAATTGCCTAGCTACTGCGCGGGCTGCGCTACTCCTACAGAGTTTCGCCTGCCTTGGCGTGGGGCACGCCAGTTCAAATACTATCCAAGCGCGGGGCGCACTGGTGTGCATAAGACTCCCACTCAATTCTTGCGAAACTTGGCTTGGATCAAACACTTCTATCATATTTACAAGCTTAGACTCCAACTCCAAGGACTTTAAAATCCTTCCTTCATCACTCCAAGCTTCTCGAATAAATCCATTAAGCCCTTCCTTAAAACGTTTAGCTCGAGTCCTCGGCACGGGTCTGATTGGCACTTGCATCGAATCCGCTCCTTGGTTGCCTTTCATTCTTGAGCTAAATATGCCCTCATCACATAGTCCTAATTCTCCCAATTCAAATATTAGAAAGGGAAGCCAACTAATTTAACACTACAAGAAAGCTATATTCCCGCCACCTAAATATATGTTCCCTCCTACGCATCATTTGAGGGTGCTTCTGACTTCATAGGGTAGGAGGATTAAGACGTGGGAAGACACATCTTTTATAGACACCAAGGGTGCCCAACCAAAAAACTTAGGAAGCATAAGGTTGCATTCATAAATGAACAATTGTTTGGGGACATGGTTGTGGATAAACAGATATTTCCAATAGAACATCAACGGAGGTGGTATACTTTAAACCATGACAAATTCTGCGCCTTTCCCTGGTGCATGGATTTTTGAGCATGTCCTGGATGCGTACATATTGTTACTGTGGGACAAAGATGACTATTATAGGATGCGAGGAATTAAAAGGTGGGGCCAATTTACTTTGTAATTGACCAAACTAAAAAGAGGAAGATGTGACAACCCGAAAAATCGGATTGTCCATAATTTAAGTTAATGAATTAGTTATTAATAAAATGAATTTTTATTAATAATATTTGGTGCTATGTGTTTATTAATCGTTCTATAACCTAGGATGATTATAATATGCGAGGATTCTAGCTACGAGCTAGACTGAACGAATAAGAATTTTTAAGATGAAAATAAAAAAAATTCGGGAACAAAAATATTTTCAGGGAAAAAGACGAAATAGATACTATTCACCCGACAAAACCTAAGGGTTAGGGTTTGAATAACGAGAGTTCGGTATGTCGAAATGACATTCTGTCAAAAGATTTGACGATAATATATCGTGAAAAGTTAAGTAAGCCAATAAAAGTTTTTCTCAAAAAACGTGCAGAAATTGGACAAAATAAAAATGACAAGAAGTATTGTTATGTACTTTTCATTTGTTTAGCTACGTTATGGGAAAACGTGAAGGAAAACGCTTAGTGTTAGAAATTGTTTTTTAGTTTTTCGGAGTTCCGAAGAATGCATAAAAGTTAAACTGTAGAGGAAAGACGAAATATCCAAAAATATTTGGATTCTGAGAAACGTAAATTTTCAAACTGTCGGATGAATTTCGTAAAACGAAAGCACGAATCTTCCAAGGGAAGCTTCGTGAATAGTAAGGAGGTGGAGAACGGAGGTGGGAATAGTGATTTGGGGGTGAAATGACCATTTTGCCCCTAGCTTGGATTTTCTAAAAAAAGGAAGCTTAAACTCATTTGTTTGTGATTTTGAAAATCACCAACACTTGAGAGAGAGAGAGAGAGAGAGAGATTTCGAATGAAGAGGAAAAGGGAGAAGAAAAGCTAGTCGAGTGCACGCTTTGTCCAACGGAGGAAGATTAAAGAAGAAAGGCAATCCGGAACCTAACTTCTAAAAAAAATTTCTTTAAGTTTTCTAAGTTTAAAACATAACTTAATGAGAATAAGAACTAAAAGATGCTAAGAATGGTTTAATATGGTTGAAATCACAAGAAAGGAAAAAAAATAAGAATTAGGAGTTTATTTTTATAAATTTCTTAAGAAAGTATAAGATTCGTAATGAATTTGAGCGATCCGAATGAATCATATTAAAGATTCGGTAATATAAGTAAGGAATGGTGTTTTATAACACCAAATTCCGAGTAAAAGTGAAATCATAATCAAAGTATGGATTAAAAATGAAGAACGAGCGAAGAACGCGAAGAACACGAAGAACGTTGTTGATGGACAAATTTAAAACCATCGTAGTATAACTTGTTGTTGATGGACAAGTTTAAAACCTTTGCGTATAAGTTAATTGTTTATTGCTTGGTTAGGAACGGTAGAAACATTCATGAAGAACAAATTGAACTTAACTATAACAAAGTTATGGCAAAAATTTCGTAAAAGACGATCGAGAAATAGAAAGTAGGTAAATGAACCCGAATGTGTAGGGTTTCATAAGAAAGTAAGAGAACGTAGAAAATATGAGTCGTGAACTCAAGAATGAAATGTTTTGAGTTTTGAATGACCGAATTACGGATGAACGGGCGAAGAATGTTAAAGACGTAAAATGAACAAAGTGTAGAATTTAAGCCAATTAAATGGCAAGTTAACAGATTCAGAATAAAGTTTTGGCCAAAGGGAGTTGAAGTACGCAAGATAAGGAAGAGAATGGCTTTGGAACAACCTCGTTCCGAGTTATAACAAAGAAGATATGAGATAGTAAAGTAAGCGTCTCAAACCAGACTTAGAAATATTTTCAAGGTTTCATACTTGGCGCCGCAGTGCCAGTTATGCCTTGGGAGGGGGTGCCGCATCGCCAACTCGGGAAACCAAGTACTGCCTAGTGGCGCCACAGCGTGAGAGTGAAGGGAGGTTTTGGCACCATGGCGCCGGACCGAAGGAAGAAGGTCTTTAGAGACTCGCGTGGCAACATGAGGAAGAGAGAGAGGACCCAAAGACTGCAACGGTGCGAAAAGGCAAGACCAGCAGAAGTGAGCTTAAATGCTCAACTCTTGGGGAGAAGTATAAGGAAAGATAAAGGACATAAAGTTTAATTAATGTAACACTTAATCAAGTGAATTTAAACCTTTAATGAAGGTTAAATGAAAAGATTGAACAGGATTAAAAGACAATGAATGTAAACGCTGATTACGTAACCGATATCCGGGGACCGTGGTTGCGATAAAAAGAACATGTGGGATTGCTATAACTGTAATTCCTTAGACGTTGACGAATGTAGTAAGTAAGATATGAATTATCGAGAAATCTGTAACCAACGATAATAAGGGTAATGAAAGTCCGAATATGAGTCGGATAAAGAATGTTAGAATAAAGTAAGCGTTAAACACTTTAGCCGACGTGAGGGTTGAGTGTACACGAATATTAAACTGGTAGAACCTATACTCCGTGTATGGTTTGACTGTAAGGTAATGAAGAATGAAGGAACTGAATTAAAGACAATAACGTATAATGTAAAGAAGCTGAGTTAATGATTATAACTTGGATAACGTTCTGAGTCGAATGAACTGGACGTTGTAAGATATGAATAAGGTAATGTAGATTGCTTAACGCTATGAATGCGTAGAATTAATATTAACGATCGTATGATTAAGACATCTCTGTATGTCATGAAGCCGTAAATCGGTAAAAAAAGTTAGTCGTGTAAACTTAGATTTTAAGAACGCGAATCCTAAGAAGTAAAGAAAAGTTTAAACCAATGCGTAAGTCAAATATATGACTAATTGGTGTATATCTTATATCCCTATGTGTTATATAGGAATTGGAATGAGCAGTTTAGCGTAAACTGTAAGTTGTAGCTATGCGTAAGGCAGGTTTCCTAACTTCATTCATATTTTATATGAATGCTAGTTTCTTAAACTTTCTCAGATGTTGAACATGAGAAGTTTTGTCTATGTGAAAATGTGTGATATTTGTACAAGGTGGTAGGATATATGAGGCCTTGTGCCATAATATGAACACTTCAGTGTTTCTATGAGATTAACTGTTCTGTGATTGAACTGTTCAATATAAGAATGTTCTGTTTATACGCGAATTGTTATTGTTAAGTCTGCGCTAATGATTCTAGAGAGATAGGATATGTATGGAAAAGGTAGAAGAATGAAAATATTTCAATGTGAATGTGACTAATGTTTTCAAATGATAGGAATCGGGATTATTCCTATTATTCAAGCTACTTCATAACCTTTGTTCGGTTATCGAAGTCTTAAAAGAATGTTTAAATTCTTGAAGTTGTTTATTCAACTGCTATAAATTGATGGGCAATTGAATGCTCATTCTTGCTTTAAATGAAAAACATTTTTAGCGTATGAGTAGGAAAACTTAAGGATCCCGTAAAGATCAAGATAATCGGTGTCCAGATAAAGTGCCTTCATTATATGAATGAGCGTGAAGATCAAGTGAAGACTTGTAATGTAGACTAGCTTAATTAAACTATAGACTAGTTTAATGAATTGTTATGTATCCTTGGTGGTGGATAAAAGTCACTCATGTAAGATGGAAAGAATAATGTAATTACCATTATTTGTAATGAACGAGATTATAAGGTAATAGAACCTGGGATTTGAGAATGTATCTTGTTATATTTCACTATATAATGATGTATGTTTGGAAAGAGATGTACTCGTGATACACGGAATTCGGGTGTGAAGATAGACCGGATTTCGGGGCTTTACAAGTTGGTATCAGAGCTGATAGGTTATAAATCTTAGGTATGAGTACCTAAGACTATAATCGTAGAGAGTATGATAAGGAGATCGTTGAGTTAAACGATTAAGGAAGAAGATCACCACGTGATCATATTGAATCGTAATAACAATTGTTCTATTAAACGATGGATGATTTGTAGCTAATGCTATAAATGAATGGTACTACGAAGTAGTACGGGAAGAAGAACTCATATTGAGTTGTAATGGATATCATACAAATTAAATAAGATTTGTATTAAGTAAAGAGAAAGTTAGAAGTTGTAAAATTTCAATTAAGGACTCATGTGATAGCTGAGTTGTACGAACCTTTGTTATGTCTAGAGGTTTGTGCTTTGGTGTAACAACTGCTTAGCTTATTACAGTGATAATTATTAGAATATGTCGCGCTATTAATATGTATATGGCGAGAAGGTGAATCTTTTCTCATATATATACTTGATAGGTAGGGAATGATAAGTTAGGTACGAGTTCTTGAAACTCATACTTATGAAAAGTTTGTGACTCATAGTTATATGTTATGTTTCTGAGACTTAAGCATATGGATAGTCGTTGATTTATTCTTGGATTACATATTGCGAAGATAAGTTCTTAAACACATAGGGTTGTGGAAAGTTTCTAAACACATAAAGTGTGGTAACTCGATGGACTATACTAAGGTATATGAATGTTTAGACTAAAAATGAGTATTTTTAGTAGACTTAGCATTGAAGGTGCTAGAGAAGATTAAGTATTGTTACAAGTAAGCCAATGAAGGAAGATTGATAAATATGATATTCCAAGTTATCTAGCTATGCTAGATTTTGAAGTTTATTAAAATCGTGCTTATATGTGCGTTTTGAAAATAAAAGAATTGGTTCAACTTTTAGGACCAATGGATTTTAAAAGAACTATTCTTGGTATGTCTATGCTAATTGCTTCGGCTATATAGAAATTGATTTGAAATATCAAAATGAATTTTATATCATCAATGCATTTGATGCAAAGATGGAGTTATTAATACAATTGAACTTGGTGTTGGATGTGATCTTATGATCAACAACCCGCGATGGTATGATGTATAATGACGAAGTCATAAACTGACAAAGTCCTCAACGTACTATGAAAAGTACGGTATCATGACATCATAAAACATTTTGATGTATTATAAAAGAATTTAAAGAAGTAGTCGCTGTCAATTGATTTGACTAGACGAATGTTTCAAAGTGATGTCAAAATTATTGGTATCGTCTAAGCTATTTGATTTGGCTAAGAAAAATAGTATGTCATGTTTAAAAGAAAATCGATCTTTCTTTGAAGAAGTTATGCCAAGCAAAATTGTTTTGGTACGGAATCTAATAATTAAGTCTGAGGTGAACATACCCCGAAATGGGGTTATATGATGGGTTGATCACCTACATATGGAAGAGGTAGTTTACCTTCTTGGTGATTGTAAACTGACCATGATAGAAGGGTTTACGGTGAAATGCTATTAAACCTAGTAAGAGTTCATGGTCGATTTGACCCCTCAACAAAAGTATGAAATGTTTTAAAGGAATTCTTATATTCATTGTTATTCATTCTACTTCATAATTCTTGATAAGTTATGAAGGTTAGGAAATGTTTGAAAGATAAGAACTTCTTTGAAGAGAAGTTGAGAAGTAGGGTAGGTTAAATGTGAGACCCCAGATTTTATGAATAAAGATTTAATTTTGTCAAAATATTTTTTTGAATATTATGGTGTGGATTTGAGATAGTGTTATAGTTGTGGGTAGTATTTATAAATTTTAAAAAGTATGCAAGTTGTTGTATAATATTCGATTGGTCGGGAAATATTCTTTTTATCGGGGAATATCAAATGCATTGACGGTATAATCATTAAGCGGACCCCCACAATGTAATTATTATTGGATTGAGAAACGACAAAAATATTTTTATGAAAATAACGGTGAAAGTTTTACCATTAAGCTGTTGAACTACTCGGTAGTAGTAAAAGTACGATGAATCTGCTGTGGTTGCATAGTAGCAACACGGTATTGATTATTGATACTTACGTGAGAAGTCACTCGGTTTTGTTCAATTATTGCTACGAGAATTCTTTGATAGTATCTCACGTTATTTGATTCAGTTATTGTCAATATTTTATATATTATTAAATCAATAATTGAGATGACAAAGTTATTAATATTTGCAATATTAACGATGTCTAGAAGTTCTTTCAAAGAGAAGTTTGGTCACCTAATTGCGCGCCAATATGGAGAAATCTTTATTTGAAAGCCCCATCTTTCCTGGGAACGACCTGGTCGATTAATATTGTGAATTATAATAATGATGATAAATTTTGTTTTATTAGTATTATTAATGTAATAAAACAGAAAAGCTTTTTATATAAAACATAATACTTTTATAAAGTTATTTGTTTTATTAGACTATAAATAGAATATATTATATTATATTATGCATAGTGTTTTGCATAGTAAAATCATTTTATATAAAATAGAATACTTTTATAAAGTTATTTGTTTTATTAGACAATAATTTGAATATATTATATTTTATTATGCATAGTGTTAGTAAAATCTTTTTATATAAAAGCAGAATACTTTTATAAAGTTATTTGTTTTATTAGATTTTAAATAAAATATATAAATATATATATATAGAATATACTATATTTTATTGCATAGTGCAGCATAATATCCTTTATATTTTTCTATAAATAGGATACTTAGTTAGAATTGAAAACCACACCAGAAGTTCAGAGAATTCTTCTATAATCTTGAGCGTATTTCTTTAGAATTTTAAGAAGCTTTGAGCGTAGTGCAAGTTTTCTTCAAGAATATACTCACCCTACCAGTCGGAATACTCTTCTTTTACGGTAAGGGATATTATTTGTTGTACTCGTAAGGGATATTATTTGTTGTACTTGTAAGGGGTATTATTATTTTGTATTCATGAAGAGAGTTATTTTCTTTCAATACTCGTAAGGGCTGTTATTCCATTCTTTATCATTATGTTGGAATAACCTGTCTATGCGAAGTACAACATACATGGTGAAATTCTTCGGTTATTCTATTCTTTATTATTCTGTTGGAACATCCTGTATGTGCATTTACGCATGACACGGTTACGTCCTTTATTATTCTGTTGGAACATCACATGCATGCGATTTACACATGACCGGTTCCGTTCTTTATTATTACGTTGGAACATCACATGCATGCGGATTACGCATGACTGGTTCCATTCTTTATTATTCGTTGGAATAACATGCATGCGGTCTATCGCATGCATGGTAATTTCTTCTGTTATTCCATTCTTTATTATTCTGTTGGAATAACCTGTCTATGTGGATTATCACATGCATGGTGAATGATCCTTTGTATTCATTTCTTATTAAATTGTGGAAATGATATGTCTAAGTGGATTACCGCATGGCGGATGAAAATCCATTTGTAGTTTCATCTTTTCTCTTATACTCAGTTGGTTAAAGCTTTGACTTCTATACTCCATGAAATTAGTGGAATCTCCTTGATATTTGCGCTTCATCCAATATCTTTTCATGGACATATTCTTCTGAGCATTCTTGAATTTTACTCCATAAAGCAGTATCATGTTGACAATTTGGACGTTATTGAGTTCAGGATAAATTAATTAACTTATAAATCTTTAAAATTTATTCTTAAACTTTTTTTATTGAATTGTCATCATCCTCATGTTTATAATATATTGAAAGTCATATGTGGCCTGTAGTGCATAGATGGACTTGGTATGATTATGACCAGGGATTAATCTGTATAATCATGACCGTAATGTTATAAATGATGTGGTAAAAATCCTCATTGGCCATAGTGCATTGATGGACAGTTATTGGCATGATCATGACCATTGATGAATACACGAATATCCTTGGCCCGTAGTGCATGGATAATTTGTGGTCGTGATACTAATGAATATCCTTGGTAGTAGAAAGTGGGGATGATGTGGATTATTTATTGTCGAGTCTCATCGATAAAAGTAATGAAAAACCTTTTAAATCATAGAAGATAGTAGATTTTATTCTCTACTTGACTCTTCTAATGGATTGCTTGTTCCACTGCAGTTAAACTTGATGTTTATTATATTTTATCAGTTTAACACTGTTGAAGGCTAACGATAAATTATTCTGCATTATCTTAGTCATAATATTTCTTACTGGGCTAGTTGAGCTCACCCTTTCTTTCACTGTTCTCTTCAGGAAATGCGAACGTAGCTGGGACTAGTCGGGAAACGGAGTGATGGTACAGATGATAGCATTAGTAGTCCTTACTATTCTGTTAAATAGTGTGACAATAAATATAATGAGGACTCCATTAAGTGTGGATATTGTCTAGATGACAATATTCTTATTAATACTCTCAGTTATGTCTTGTCGTATTCTACACGACAGTTGTATTTTTAAGTTGTATTTGAATTTTGTACCATGTATTTGGCGACTCAAGATGGGTGATGTATACCTATTTTGGGGTCGTCACAGTTGGTATCAAAGCTTAGGGATATGATCCCTGGCTGAGATGTGAGACAAGAACTATGAAGGGAGAGACGGGGGATTCCTTCTCTAGTATGACCTACCTAATTTTATTTGATATTTAGTTGGTCGGTAAGAGTAAAGGGATAATATGTTACATGTCAATTGACCTTTGTTTTGTGGTAGTATCTGAAAATGACATCCGAGAATGTTGAGAATAACAATGTAGCACAGGAGATCGTTGAGTCTCCACATATCAATAATCAGGTTAATATGCATCAGGAAGGCGATAATCCTCATGCAAACAACAACACTGCCCAAATGATCAATGATGGAATGTTCAGAGGCTTTATGCAATTCATGCAACATCAGGAGAGAGCGGCTCCTGTCCAAAATATAGGTTGAAACACTGGAAACTCTCGGACGGTCACCGCTAAACAGTTCAAGGAGCTGGGACCACCGGAGTTTATTAGAGAGCCAAAACCACTTAAGGTGGAGACGTGGATAAAGCAGATCACCAAGATATTTGATGTCTTGGGATGCTCCGAGGAGAAAAAGGTTCCCTTTGCCACCTTTATGTTGCGTGTTCAGGATGGTTTTTTTACGTATCGAGGTTACGTAAATATGTGGACGACCCAAACCACATTATTAAATTAGAACTAAACGATATAGCAGAAGATTTAACGTATGAGGAGATGCGTGTTAAAATCTTGGATAAGAAGGATCGTATTCAACACTCAAAGGTTATACCTCAAGAATTAGAATCTGAAATGAAGTCAAGGTATCCTCACATCTTCGGCATACCAGGTACGTACGTAAATTTTGAGGGTGAAATTTCATAAGGAGGGGAGATTGTGAGAGCCCAGATTTTATGAATAAAGATTTAATTTTCTCAAAATATTTTTTTGAATATTATGGTGTGGATTTAAGATAGTGTTATAGTTGTGGGTAGTATTTATAAATTTTGAAAAGTATGCAAGTTGTTGTATAATATTCGATTGGTCGAGGAATCTT
This sequence comes from Panax ginseng, assembly GCA_020205605.1. NCBI lineage: Eukaryota > Viridiplantae > Streptophyta > Magnoliopsida > Apiales > Araliaceae > Panax > Panax ginseng. The sequence goes on along the minus strand of CM035146.1, from coordinate 53,806,700 downwards.
CTTTTTATCGGGGAATATCCGTATTAATAACGGCGGAAGTTTTACCGTTAACTGTTGAACTACTCGGTAGTAAAAGTACAGTAATATGTGTGATTGCATAGTAGCACACGGTATTGATTATTGATGCTTACGTGAGAAGTCACTCAGTTTTGTTCAATTATTACTACAGTAATTGCTGCGTAGTATCTCACGTTATTTGATTCAATTATTGTCAATATTTTATATATTATTAAATCTATAATTGAGATGACAAAGTAATTAAAATTATTATTTGGAATATTAACGATGTCTAGAAGTTCTGTCAATGAGAGGTTTGGTCACCTAATTGCGCGCATGATAGGAGAAATCCTTATTAGAAAGCCCTCTTTCCAGGAGCGACAATTGGTCGATTAATATTGTGAATTATAATAATGATGATAAATTTTGTTTTATTAGTATTATTAATGTAATAAATGTAAAAATCTTTTTATATAAAAAATGAATACTTTTATAAAGTTTTACATTTTATTAAACTATAAATAGAATATATTCTATTCTATTATGCATAGTATTTTGCATAGTAAATTTTTTTATATAAAAGCAGAATACTTTTAAAAAGTTATTTATTTTATTAGACAATAATTAGAATATATTATATTTTATTATCGCATAGTGTTGCATAGTGCTTGCATTGTGTTTTGCATAGTAAAATCTTTTATATAAAACATAATACTTTTATAAAGTTATTTGTTTTATTAGATTTTAAATAAAAAATATATATATATATATATATATATATATTTAGAATATATTATATTTTATTGCATAAAAGATAATATCCTTTCTATTTTCCTATAAATAGGATACTTAGTTAGAATTGAAAACCACACCAGAAGTTCAGAGAATTCTTCTATAATCTTGAGCGTATTTCTTTAGAGTTCTAAGAAGCTTTGAGTGTAGTGCAAGTTTTCTTCAAGAATATACTCACCCTACCAGTCGGAATACTCTTCTTTTACGGTAAGGAATATTATTTGTTGTACTCGTAAGGGATATTATTTGTTGTACTTGTATGGGGTATTATTATTTCGTATTCATTAAGAGAGTTATTTTCTTTCAATACTCGTAAGGGCTGTTATTCCATTCTTTATCATTATGTTGGAATAACCTATCTATGCGAAGTACCGCATACATGGTGAAATTCTTCGGTTATTCCATTCTTTATTATTCTATTGGAACATCCACGTGCATGCGTTTACACATGACCGGTTAAAATCCTTTTTATTATACATTGGAACATCATCATGTCATGCGGGCACGCATGACTTTGGTTCCGTTCTTTATTATTCTGTTGGAACATCCTATCTGTGCGGATTACGCATGACCTGGTTCCATTCTTTATTATTCTGTTAGAATAACTTGTTTGTGCGGTCTATCGCATGCATGGTGATTTCTTCTTTTATTCCATTCTTTATTATTCTATTGGAATAACCTGTCTATGTGGATTATTACATGCATGGTGAATGATCCTTTGTATTCATTTCTTATTAAATTGTGGAAATGATCTGTCTAAGTGGATTACCGCATGGCGGACGAAAATCCATTTGCAGTTTCATATTTTCTCTTATACTCCGTTGGTTAAAGCTTTGACTTTTATACTCCATGAAATTAGTGGAATATCCATGATATTTGCGCTTCATCCAGTATCTTTTCATGGACATATTCTTCTGAGCATTCTTGAATTTTACTCCATAAAGCAGTATCATATTGACAATTTGGACGTTATTGAGTTCAGGATAAATTAATTAACTTATAAATCTTTAAAATTTATTCTTGAACTTGTTTTATTGAATTGTCATCATCCTCATGTTTATAATATGTTAAAAGTCATATGTGGCCTGTAGTGCATAGATGGACTTGGTATGATTATGACCGGGGATTATTCGGTATAATCATAACCGTAATGTTACAAATGATGTGGTAAAATTCCTCATTGGCCGTAGTGCATTGATGGACAGTTGTTGGCATGATCATGACCATTGATGAATACACGGATATCTTTGGCCCGTAGTGCATGGATAATTTGTGGTCGTGATACTAATGAATATCCTTGGCTGTAGTGCATGGATGAAGTGGATTATTTATTAAGCTGAGTCTCAGCGATAAAAGTAATGAAAAACCTTTTAAATCATAGAAGATAGTAGATTTTATTCTCTACTTGACTCTTCTAATGGATTGCTTGTTCCACTGTAGTTAAACTTGATGTTTATTATATTTTATCGATTTAACAATCTTTGTTGAAGGCTAACGATAAATTATTCTCGCATTATCTTAGTCATAATATTTCTTCTTTGGGCTAGTTGAGCTCACCTTTCTTTCTTTTGTTCTCTTGAGGAAATGAGAGCGTGGCTGGGACTAATAGGGGAGCGGAGTGATGGTCCGGATGATAGCATTAGTAGTCCTCACTATTCTGTTAAATAGTGTGATAATAAATGTAATGAGTACTCCATTGAGTGTGGATATTGTCTAGATGACAATATTCTTATTAAAACTCTCAGTTATGTATTGTCGTATTCTACACGACAGTTGTATTATTAAGTTGTATTTGAATTTTGTACCATGTATTTGGCGACTCAAGATGGGTAATGTATACCTATTTTGAGGGTGTCACATTAAAATTTCGAGAGCGAAATTCTGTGATGAAGGGGTTAATGTGATGACCCGTGTAAGACCCCAACTTTTTATAAATAAAATTGAATTTCCTCTAATTATTATTTTGAATAATAAGGTGTTAATTTGATATAATGATTTGGCTATGGGTGAAATTTGAAAATTTTGCAAAATAAGCAACTGGTTATAAAATATTCACTGTCGGGGAATATTCAGTTGGTCGTGGAATATTCTTGTTGTCCGAGAATATTTGTACAACGGCGCAACCATTTGTGGGCCCCATAACGGAAAACGGTCGGATGAAGAAAATGACAAGAATGAGTTTTCTAAAAATAATGACGTAGTTGTTACCGTTAACACTGTTGGAATACCCGGTGGTTAAAATACAATAATACGCGTGGTTGCACAGTAGCACACAATATTGTATAGTATTTTTGAATGATTGATCCTTTCGTAAGAATGCACTACTCAATAATTGTTACAGTAATTATTGTTCAATATTTTATTTTATTGATTCAATAATTGCTACGTTGATATTTTATATTATTGTTGTTTCAATAATTATCACTGTATAGTATTTCCCATTATCAGATCAATAATTTATATTATTTGAATAATATTATTAGATAGCATTATTGGCAATGTCTAAGGAAGTTCTTTCTAAGAAAGGGGTTTGGTCACCTAATTGCGTCAGTAAGGAAAAAATCCTTATTGGAAAGCCCCCTCTTTCATAGGAACGACCTGGTTGTCATAATTGTGATTCTGTAATATTATTTGTGAATAATTAATGATTAATTTATATGATAAGGAAATATTTATTTTTTTATGTGGATATAAATGAAGGAATTAATGATGTGGTATTTTATCAGTATTTTGTCGGAATGGAGGTATTAAAAATCATCTGTATTTGGATTTCGGGCTTTTTCTGTTTGGAATTTGGAAAAACATTCTTCTACAAAGTTGAAGAGAATTCGAATTTTTCTTATAAAATGACTATTTATTATTAATTATTGAAGTTTCTAATTATTGTTTAAATTTAAAACATTTTGGAAATTTTCTAGTTGTAAGACCCCAAATTATTAATAAATGAAATTTAATTTCTCTATTTATTATTCTGAAATAGTAAGGGTTGATTTGATTAATATGGTTAGTTGTGGGTAAAATGTAAATATTTTAAATAAGCAAGTGGTTATAAAATACTCATTGTTGTCGGAGAATATTCATTTGGTCATGGAATATTCTTACCGTGGGAATATTCGTATATTATGTGTAGTGACCTTGTGTGTGGGCCCACAACTGAAAGCGATTGGATGAAGAAAAGCGACAAGTATAAGTTGTTTATAAATACTTGGTAGCAGTTATTCAAGTTAATTAATACTATTGGAATACCCGGTGGTTAAAACACGGTAATATTCGTTGTTGCACAAGCGATAGACACTGCGGTATTTGCAATTATTGATTCTTACGTAAGAAGGCACTACTCAATAATTGTAATGAAGAATTCTTATTCGATATTTTATTTTATTGATTCAATAATTGTTGCGTTGATTTTTATATATTATTGTTGTTTCAATAATTGTCACTACACAATTATTTTCCATTATCGAAGCAATAATTCATATTATCTGAATAATATTATTAGAAAATATTATTGGCAATGTCTAGAAAGTTACGCTACTAAGGAGAGGTTTGTTCACCTAATTGCATGGCAAGAAGAAGAAATTCTTATTGAAAGCCCCTCTTTCCTAAGAGCGACTTGGTTGCCGATCTTGTGATTCTGTAATATTATTTGTGAATAATTAATTATTGATTTATATGATGAAAAATATTGATTTTATGTGGATATAGATGGAGAAAATTTTTTAAAGTGACAATTGTTAAAATTGATATTTTATCTTTTCTAATAAAATAATATTTAATTATATTATTATAATATAATAATGGTGATATTTTTACAATGAATGTGGGATATATGAGTATATGAGGAGGAAGAGTATTTTTGTTGCAAAAGTTGTTTAAAACATGTTAAACATGTTGGTGGACAAATTTCTGGACTGAAATTTGATTATAGCCTGTAAAATCGTCCGTATGTGGATTTCGGTCAATTTTTGTTTGGAATTTGGAAACACTTTCTTCTGCAAAGTTGTAGAGAATTGAATTTCCTATAAAAAGTTGTGAGATTCGAATTTTCTGATTAAAGGGCTATTTATTATGAATTATTGAAGTTCCGAAGTTTCGAAATAGTTGATTTTTGGAAGTTTTAATTATTTTTTATATAAAAAACGTTTTTGTCATTAATTGTGGGTCTTGCATGTGATGAAGTTGCTGAATTCAGATTCAAGAAGTGGGCATAGGAAATTTGTTTATATATAATATTATTATATTAAATTTTCTGCTTTGATGTTCAAAGCAATTTCCTATAAATAGGGTGTTTAAGTTAGAATTGAAAATCAAACCAGAAACTAAAGTTTTCTCTCTCTTTCTCTCTTTATAATATCGAACGTATTTTGTGAGTATTTTAGTACTTTGAGTATTGCTATACGGTGCAAGTTCTTTTAGCACTATAACCAGTATTCCAGTCAGAAGTACTGTTTTTACGAGGTAAGGGATGTTATTTTCTTCGTAAATGATATTAGTTCTTCAATATCATTATGCCGAAATAATGGTTTGAAATTTTTATCAAATTTGGAACTTTTTCATGTCAGGGTTACTATTCATGAGTTACTATTCACGAGTTACTATTCATGAGTTACTATTCACGAGTACTATTCACGAAGCATGATGATTTTTTTTTTGTGAAATTTCTATCTTTTAGTGTCGGAGTTACTATTCACGTATACGGAACTATTCACGTATACGACACTATTCACAGGAAAATAAAATTTTCTTTTATGTGTCCAAGATCGTCTGTTATGATTCCTATCTTGGATTGGATCTATGTTTTGGTTTTCATTCTTGAATTTTATTCCAATCTGGTTTATTATAAAGTATTTTTGAACTTGGGTTGTTTAATGTACGAATCCTTAATATTTGTTCTTTTATTTCACTAGATTCATTTTTTTTAAAATATTTTTCATCATCCTCAGTCCTAAATGATGATATAACTGAATATCTTTGGCCTGTAGTGCAAAGATGAATGATTTTATGATGAATATCTTTGGCCCGTAGTGCAAAGATGAACAGATGTTTAGATGAACATGACCAATGGAGAATATCTTTGGCCTGTAGTGCAAAGATGAATATTTGATTTATGATGTATATTGATTGATGTTACAGGGATAAAATATCGATGATGGACTTTTAAATTCATAGATGATAGTAGATTTCATTCTCTACTTAACTATTCTAATGAATTGTTTTTTCCGTTGCAGTTGTTGATCTAAAACTTGTTGTCTATTGTATTCTATCAGATTTTTCCCTGTTGAAGACTAACGATAATTTGTTCTATGTTATCTTAGTCATAATATTCTTTACTGGGCTAGTTGAGCTCACCCTTTTCCTTTTTGCTCCATTTTTCTTCTCAGGAGACGAGAATATAGCGGGAACTAGTTGGGGTGTGGAGTAATGGTTCAAGACAGTTGTTTTAGTACTCCTCACTATTTTGTAAAATAGTGTATCAATAATTGTAATGAGGACTTATTTGAGTGTGGATATTGTCTAGAAGACAATATTTGTATTTAAAACTCACAGTTTATGTGTTGTCGTATTTTGCACGACAATTGTATTAATGAAGTTGTAGTTATTTCTGTACCATGTATTTGGCGACTTAGAATGGGTGATGTATACCTATTTTGGGGGGCATCACAGTTGGTATCAGAGCTTAGGGATATGATCTCTGGCGGAGATCGGGGAATAGAACTAGGAGGGGAGAGACGAGTAAATCCTTCGCTAGTGTGTCCTACCTAAGCTTATTTGTTGGTCGATCATAATATAGGGGTATTATGTGATTTGTTAATTTGTTTAATTAACCCTTGTTTTATGGTAGTATTTAAGAATGTCGACTGAGAATATTAACAGTGGAGTAAATGAGACCGTGGAGACACCTTTGCTCACCAACGAGGAGAACGTGCAACAGGCTGGCTATGTTCCTCCTGTGAACAACACCACTGAGCAAATGACGAATGATGGTATGTTTAGGAACTTTCTAGAATTCATGCAAAACCAAACGAGAAAGACTAATGTTCAAACTGCAGGTCGAAACACTGGCAACTCACGGATGGTCACCGCTAAAAAGTTCAAGGAGTTAGATGGCCAGAAGTTTTTGGGAAAGCGTAACCACTTACTGGCGAGAGACGTGGATAAAGCGAGATCACTAAGATATTTGATGTCTTGGGATGCTCGGGGAGCAAAAGGTTCCTTTCGCCACTTTCATGTTACGAGGAGAGGGCATTATTGGTGGGAATCAGAAGCGCACTTTCGACCACTCATGGCGCTATTTGAAGATTTCTTGGGAGAAGTTCCAAGAATTGTTCAACGATAAATACTTTCCCGAAAGTATTCGTCACATGAAGGAGGTAGAGTTCATCAAGCTGGAGAAAAACAATATGAACGTGTCGCAGTACGAAACTAAGTTTGCCGAGTTGTCCCAACTTGCATCCCATTTGGTTGATAATGAGGAGAGAATGACGCAAATGTTTCTGCGAGGTTTGAAACCCAAAATATTTCAATACCTCATTTCTCATAAACTTTGTTTATATTCAGATGTTGTGAATATGGCTCAGTTATTGGAGCGCGATAAAGACTCAGCTCAACTGAAGAATAATGACCAACAACTCGATGATAATCAGATCGTCATGCAGGTGGCGCCATCGTGAACAATGATAACCATCGTGGAGGAAATTATCATGCCGAAATGGTAACCACTTGATTGGTAATCATGGCAAGTAATAGAAGAAATAACTCAAGTGGAAATTTCAAGAAGAGAAGATTTAACAATGGCGGGAAGATGTCGGCACCAACACCAAAGAACGAATTTTAGAGGAGGAGAAAGGCGCCGGTTAGATCTTCTGAGATGCGGAGAAGAGGGACATATAAGTCCAAACTGTTCACAACCTTCCAAGGTATGTTATAATTGTCGAAAAGAAGGTCATATCACTCGAGATTGTACGGTAGCGAAACCTAGTCCAGCGGGGATGGTGACTCAAAAGGTCATCCCGAAAAGTTAAAGTCAGCGGTTCGAAGAGAGTTTGTCGTGGATGGTCGAATGCGAGGAACCCGAACGAAGTTAGCCGCAGGTTAGTTAATTATAAATTCTTACGAAGTTTATACCTTATTAGAATCTAGGTTCTACCCATTCATTTATCTCTCTCCGCTTATACTCAACGTTTAAACTTGACTCAGGAGAAAATTAGACTTTAACTTATCTGTTGAAACTCTATTATGAGAAACTTTTGTTACATCCATTGTTTATAAATCTTGTTTGATCCAAGTTGGCACCATCACATTACACATTGACCTTATTTCTTTAAAGATACTTGCTTTTGATGTGATTTTGGGGGTGATTGATTAACTACTCATCATGCCAAAATTGATTGCTTTCATAAGGTTGTTAGTTTTCATATTCTAAGCAACTTTGTTATTGAATTCAAACAACCAAACCATTGAAGTCAAACACTTTCATATAAATACATTATTCATTAAATTTTCTTTTTTACGTGTCCAAGATAAATACATTATGATTCCTATCTTGGATTGGATCTATATTTTGGTTTTCATTCTTGAATTTTACTCCACTCTGGTTATTTATGAAGTATTTTTGAACTTGGACTGTTTAAAGTAAGAATCCTTAATATTTGTTCTTTTGTTTCACTTGATTCGTTTTCTTTCAAATATTTTTCATCATCCTCAGTCCTAAATGATGATATAACTGAATATCTTTGGCCTGTAGTGCAAAGATGAATGATTTTATGATGAATATCTTTGGCCCGTAGTGCAAAGATGAATAGGTGTTTAGATGAACATGACCAACTGAAGAATATCTTTGGCCTGTAGTGCAAAGATGAATATTTGATTTATGATGTATATTGATTGATGTTACAGGGATAAAATATCGATGATGTACTTTTAAATTCATAGATGATAGTAGATTTCATTCTCTACTTAACTCTTCTAATGAATTGTTGTTTCCGCTGAAGTTGTTGATCTAAAACTTGTTGTCTATTGTATTCTATCAGATTTTCCCCTGTTGAAGACTAACGATAATTTGTTCTATTTTATCTTAGTCATAATATTCTTTATTGAGCTAGTTGAGCTCACCCTTTTCCTTTTTGTTCCATTTTTCTTCTCAGGAGACGAAAATATAGCGGGAACTAGTCGGGGTGTGGAGTGATGGTTCAAGACAGTTGTTTTAGTAGTCCTCACTATTTTGTAAAATAGTGTATCAATAATTGTAATGAGGACTTATTTGAGTGTGGATATTGTCTAGAAGACAATATTTGTATTTAAACTCACAGTTTATGTGTTGTCGTATTTTGCACGACAATTGTATTAATGAAGTTGTAATTGTTTCTGTACCATATATTTGGCGACTCAGAATGGGTGATGTATACCTATTTTGTTCTTTTGAGGTAAGGGATGTTATTTTCTTCGTAAATAATGTTATTTCGTTCAATATCATTATGCCGAAATATTGGTATGAATTCAATTGTGAAATTTCTACCTTTTCATGTTGAGGTTACTATTCACGTGTATAGCTTTATTGACGTATATGACACTATTCATGTATTCGGCACTATTAACAAATACTGTACTATTCACAAGTACTATTAATGAAGTATGATTTTTCTTGTGGAATTTCTATCTTTTTGTGTCAGGGTTACTATTCACGTATACAGCACAATTCACGAATACGACACTATTCACAAAAAAATGTAATTTTCTCTTCTTTGTCCAAGTTGTCTATTATGGTTACTATCTTTGATTGTATCCATGTTTTGATCTTCATTCTTGAATTTTACTCCACAATTATGGAATATTTTTTAACTTGGATAAACTGAAGTACGAATCCCTAATCTTTATCCTTTTATCTCACTGGATTCGTTTTCTTTAAGATATTTTTCATCATCCTCAGTCCTAAATGATGATATAACTGAATATTTTTGGTCTGTAGTGCAAAGATGAATGATTACATGATGAATATCTTTGGCCTGTAGTTGTGAGAGCCCCAAATCTGGGTCCCAAATTACCACAGATCTGGTACAATCATTCTATAACTATTTGCACACTTTTTCCCAAAATCGAGTAACCTTAACTTATACACAATTCATAAACTATCTAACATATAACATTATTATTAAACTATACTATTACAAATTAGCTGCATATTTTATCCCAAGCTAAGCTTGGCTTTATCCTTTTCTTGTATCCAAATGCATTCACCTTATCTGCAATGTTTATCATGATATAGCAAGAGTGAGCATGAAAGTTGCTCAGTAAGTTTAAATTTATATAAGGATATATCATGATTGAAAGAGTCTGAATAATAAGCTGGCTATAATTCATCAATATAGTTGTGAATTAGCACGAACAAACTTTTGACTGAACAAGTATTAAACATGAACAATTATATCTGGACTAACTGGTAATGAAGGTGATCAGCCTTTCATGCCTGACTTATACATGAAATATGTACAGAATACAATTCTACATGGCAATCAGCAATGATTGACCATAAGCATATCCGAATGAAATAACTCTTAGTAGAGTTAAGAAAAACTTGCCTGAACTGTTGATTGTCAAACTATTGCAGTCCGAGTTGAGTTCGGTACAATTCTAACATCCTGACGGTCTAGTCGGAATTTTCTCGAGTCTAAGTTTAATTAAACTCTGCCTGAACACTTAACAATTATCTTAGATAATTTATCATCAGTCAAAACATTAATCATAGGCTTGTAATAATTTTCAGATAATTATTATCATTTATTATGATTTTTCAATCACTAATATCGTATTTATATAAATACCACATAATTCCTTTATCATTAATATTTATTTAATACCAAATATTAATGAAAATCATAACATAATATTATAATATATTCATAATATCACACAATATTTTTAATACTTTAAAATCATATTTAACAGCTAAATTCATTATCCGATAATTGATATTAATATTAAAATATTAATATTTTCATGACAAAATATCGAAAGTTATATTTAAAATATTTTTCTAACCTCAAATCATTTTTATATAATTTTCAAAGCATTATTTCTAATTTTCCATAATTTATTTAATATATTTATTAAATAAATTAATCACCATTAATATTAATATATTAATGAATCTCATTACAAAATATCAAAAGTCATTAAAAATAACATAAAATATTTTCTTATACCATAATATAATTTTATAGGCAAATGTAGTTTTTATTTCACTTAAATATGTAATTTATATTTATTATATATTTTTATTGCTTTATTTATGCCTGAAAAGAAGTTTATTGGCGTAAAATATCATTTATAGTCAAATCTCGTCCCGTAGGACTTTATTAGATTTATTAATACTTATTATTTCGTCGAAACACGATTCAGAACGTCGAACGTCAAAATCGCTCGACAATAACCCACTAAACCGAGAAAACTTCGTACTTCTGTTGCAGTTGTTGGTTGTTCCCAATTCACAACTGTTTCGATCTTAGTTGGATCTACAAATATTCCATTCTTGTCAATTACATGACCTAAAAATTAAACTCTCTTTAACCAGAATTCACACTTAGAAAACTTTGCATAAAGTTGTTCCTTTCGTAATATCTCCAAAACGACTCTCAAGTGTTCAGTATGCTCCTCCCGTGTTTTGGAGTATACCAGAATATCATCGATAAACACTACAACAAATTTCTCCAAGCATGGTTTAAACACTCGATTCATTAAATCCATAAATGCTACCGGTGCATTTGTCAATCCAAAAGACATTACAAGAAACTCATAATGTACATACCGTGTCTTAAATGTTATTTTCGGCACATCCTCCTTTCTTACCTTCAATTGATAATAACCTGTTCTATGGTTAATTTTTGAAAAATTTCCGGCCCCCTTTAATTGGTCAATCAAATCATCAATCCTTGGTAAAGGATATTTATTCTTAATAGTTAATTTATTTAGCTCTCTATAGTCTATACATAACCTCATAGTTCCATCCTTTTACTTTACAAACAATACTGGTGCTCCCCAGGGTGAAACAATAGGTTGTATGTACTTTTTATCTAAGAGTTCCTGTAATTTTATAAATAACTCTTTCAGTTCTATAGGTGCCATTCTTTATGGTGCCTTAGAAACTGGTGTCGTTCCCGGTGCAAGATCAATGAGAAACTCAATTTCCCTATCTAGAGGTAAACCTGGTAAGTCATCCGGAAATACATCGGAAAAATCCTTAACTATTGGTATTTGATCTAGTTTTACTCCTTCCTGTCGAGTATCAACTATATAGGCCAAATACCCTAAACAACCCTTTCAAAGTAATCTTTCTGCCTGAACTATAGTCAAACATCGAGATTGCTTAGGTGAACAACTACCGTAGAACACTACATTTGACTTTGATGCAGTCAAATGGTTTATACGTTTTTTATGATAATCAATCATTGCGTTATGGTTACCTATCCAATCCATTCCTAAAATTACATCAAATTCTCCCAACTGGATTTGTAAAAGATCTACCATAAAATTATTTCCTTTTATCAGCACACTACAGTTCCTGTATATGGTTTCAACTGGAATCCTATCTTTATTAGAAATTTCTACACAAAATGGTTTGTTTAACTTTTCACAAGGTATATTCAAGTTTTTAGAAAACCTTTTAGACACAAAAGAACAAGTCCAGAATCAAATAACACATATGCATTTAAAGTGTTGATAGGGCTGATACCTGTCACCACATCCCGTGAAGCAACAACATCCCTCACCGACATATTAAATGTTCTCCTGGTAGGTCAATTCTAAACCCCAACTGTAGCTACTGTTGACTGATTATTCTCTGGTGTCGAGTTTGTGATTTCCACCCGTAGGGTTCCTCTCTTTACTGATGGAGGATGGGAGCTCTATTTAGGAGAATGTGTTATCAGGAGCACCACAGGAGAGATTCGTATGCCGATCTTGCCTCCTGTCAGGCGTTATTGGCTTGTGTTGCAGTCACCCGTCATTGATATCCCATTGTTGGGGGTTGACGGTTTTGCATTATCAAAGGATCCCTACGCTCGGGAGATGTTCCAGCGTTGGTGGTCCCCTCGCACTATTGGAGCCCAATCCCGTACCACTTAGTTCATGGGGGATATGGTTCCAGGATCCGTGATGATGAAGAATTGGCTAACCTGTGTCCGAGATCCGACTAATTTGACACAGATTGACAGTTTGACCCAGCGACTGGACTGGGCACATTTCTTTATCCGACATTTTGGTAGAGATCCGGCAGAGGAAAATTCATTTGATCCTTCCATCTCAGGCGCTGGCCCATCAGATGATCCATTTGGCTTTGTCGATGCAGATCCTCCTTTGTATAGGCCTGACACCTGTTGATAGAGATCCAGTGACTCAGGAGGAGTTACATTAGGTGGACAGGATTGATGATGTAGATATTGACACCATTTTCTTCTTCTGATGTGTATTCTCGTTATCTCTTTTGATAGGCTTCTGTTAGATATTGGGTGGTTGTGCCCCATTCTTGCTATATCTTTTGATAGGCCTCTGTTAGTAGTAGGGCCCATTTCCCTATATTTTTAGATGTACAGAGATGATGTATAAAGATGATGATATACTTAGGAATATATGTATTGTTTTCCATTCCCTATATCATATTGTCATCTATTACCTGTAATGCATGTATCATGTTATGCATATTTATGTATTTCCATAGATATTCAGCATTGACCCCTGGATGGTCTTATGACACGGCTCGTGCATATGTCTTCTTCGACAGTTAGCCATATTGATCAGACCACACCATTATTGGTGGCATCTGGTATGCGATCGTGGTATGATAGCATGTCATCATCAGACAGGGTGACTTGTAGATCATTTGTTGCAACATACTATGACTCTGTTGATGTTTCAAGTTCCCACAGGATTCGTTGAGGGCATGATGGAGCACTGGGTATCGGAGAGGCAGGTTTTTCGATTAGGTACCCATGAGTTGACTCCGACTTTGGAGGAGTATGAACGGTTGATGATGCTTCCATTAGACAGACCTTGTGCGCATATGGCTATTGGAGATATGAGCAGATAGTTTATGACCCTCGCTGGACTACGGCATAGGGTGGTACAGGATGACCTGACATCTGGTCACGTTATATCCCAGTGTTTTTTGTTTGACAGATTTGGCTCTGAGGATAGCTATACACGGCATTCTGGGGATTTCACTGCACCGAAGGATTATTGGTGCTCGACCCGAGTAGATGTCCTACTATTGTGCATGTTGTCATATGTATATATGCCACGGTACATGGATGAGATAGACATCGGAGTCATCATGGTAGTGAGACCTCTCAGGGAGGGTCATTCCATTGTACCAATGATCTTGGCAGAGACGCTGAGGTCGGCCACATACTACTGCACTTATCCGATGGGAGTGTTTATAGGCAGCGCGGTCATGCTATACGTGTGGTTCATGTCACACTTGAGACCGATTGGGACCTTTCGCAGACATGGGTATTGCTTCACCCATGATATAGCTATGTCTTACTCTTTTTAGCCATCGGAGTGTATAGACGCTATGTTTTGGTCAATGTTCTTGGCAGATATCAGAGATCTGTTTGGCATTCTGCAATGCACAAGGCTTAGCTCACCCTACAACTTCATTACTCATGTTCCAGGCATGGACTATTTGCCTTTGACTGGTTTGAGGGGCATGACTACCTATCACCCGTTGGCTGTGATGTTGCAGTTTGACCAGTTCCAGGATTTCCATCCTTTCGGAGGGCTCTAGGTCAGTGTTTAGCTTCCCGCCATCTATCAGATAAGGACTGATCCCGGGTGTATGCATGTTGGGATCAGCGTGAGATAACTGCTTTTTCTATTAGCCATACGAGCTATTTGCTAGAGTATTCTGTGTGGATAGAGACAGAGACTTCATCGGCTGCGGCAGTATCCACAGTACCAGATAGTGATTCAGATGATGGAGAGTCCATGGAGGACGTTGATTCTCACATCGAGGAGGAGTAGCCTACTGGGTTGTCAGCATGTCCTTTAGATTCTCCTAGTACTAGCACTGTTGTGATTCAGCATTCAGCACAGTACTTCAAGTAGAGTCTTCATCTGATGACCTTTGAGAGAGATTAGGCTAGAGCCTTGATGTTGATAGCCCTTGACGGGAGAGACGCAACTCTATTAGAGAGAGATGAGGCATTAGCTCGTAGAGACGCCGCTGTTGTTGAGCGGGATGAGGCCAGATTAGCTAGAGATACCGTGATAGTTGAGAGGGATAGTGTCATATCTGCCCGAGACGTACCGTTACAGATGGTACTACAGTGAGGTCTCTTACCACTGGCATGATTGTAGAGATGAGCACATACATTGATGAGCATAGAGTCACTATGCAAATGGTTGTAGATCTGTTACCTCCTTCTGCTGAGAGGGATGCCATGTTGGGCTTGATAGCTCGCATATACACCGATTTATAGATAAGCTTGTATTTTCCTGCACAGACTAGCTTAGCCATTTTGTCATGTACATTTTACATTGAGTATATCAAACAACATTATATATAGCAGGGAAATATATTTTTGATCACTTCCCTTTTAGATATATCTGATGCTTGCTTGATATTTTGTCTGCTTCTTCAGGGCTTGTGATCTTGATGTGTTCTAAATTCCTCCTTGATGGATGGACATTGAGTTGTCAATGGATAGTTCAGAATGGATCATTAATCTGTGTGTATCCCTACCATCTTTGCTGTCTTGGGACTGGTTTCTGTATGGAAATATGGAGAGGAGTTTGGCTTTCCTCTCTGTGATTGACCGCACCACAGATGGTCGCCAGTACTTCTATTTGAGAGAAGCCTAGTTAATTTCATCTCTTATGGATTTGTGTTGCTCTTTGAGGCACAATCACAGCTTAGATGGTCACTGAATCTCCTATTTGGGAGGAGTTCAGGTAATTCCACCCCTTTGGTCTGAAGCCGAATGAAATGTGATGGATTGAAGTTTGATCCCAGTACCGTTGACAAGTATTTATGTTTTGGTAGGGGGTGAGACCGAACCATAAATGGCTGCCTACGTACTCCTATTAAAGAGGAGATCAGGTCTGCGTAGTTCGAACCTGGTGTAAGAGATTCAACGCTATATTTGGCAAAAATGGTGTAGGAATGTTTTTGTTGTTTTTATTTTATTGCGACCGGGATATGTAAAATGGTTGCCTACGTACTCCTATTGAAGAGGAGATCAGGTTGATGTAGTTCGCCCCTCAAGACGATTCGCAGCCGAAGAGAAGTATGAATCCCATATGCAGGCTATACTGCGGGGAGAAGAAAGTTTAATCCCATGATTGGGACAAACTGCAGGTGTGAAAAAGTTTGATCCCGTCTTCAGGACAAACTACAAGCGTAGAAAAGTTTAATTTCGCCTTGAGGATAAACTGCAGGTGTAGAAGGTTCAATCCCTGAGGGGATAACCAAAGTTGTATGAACGTAGTGAATCCAAGCTGCTGGTTTGAAGAGTATGTTTCCCTGAGAGGTAAAGTGTGGCGAAGAGTTGTATGTGATGAAGGGTTAAAGAACCGGAATGACTGGTGATATGATGATCAAACACAAGGATGTTTGCTTGATGGTAACTTCAGACATAGTACCATTTTATGGTGTCCGAGTTGATGAGTTGTGGAAATTCATCGCCGTCTATTTCCCGCAGTCTGAGAGCACCTCCTATCAATACCTCCTTGACAACAAACGGGCCTTCCTAGTTAGGGGCAAATTTTCCTTTGGACTGATCTTGGTTGTCAAGGATCTTCTTAAAAACCAAGTCATATTGCTTAAACTGTCGTAGCCAGACTTTTCTGTTGTAGGATCTGGCGATCCTTTGTTGATATAACTGACCATGGAAAATAGTCGTAGTTCGCCTTTCGTCTATTAGAGACAATTGGTGATATATGTCTTGTACCCATAGATCTTCATCCAGCTGAGCGTCTATCAAACACTCTGAAGGATTCCATTTCAACTTCTATGGGGAGCACTGCCTCCATCCCATAGGTTAATGCGTAGGGGGTTGCCCCCAGTGGAAGTGCGCATTGATGTTCTGTAGTCTAACAGAGTAAGAGGCAATAAGTCAGGCCATTCTTTGTGGTTGGCAGACATCTTTTGCATGATCTTTTTGATGTTTTTGTTAGCCGCTTCAACAACACCATTCATCTTTGGACGGTAGATGACAGAGTTAAGATGTTTGATGTGGAATTTATTGCATAACTCCTCCATCATTTTGTTGCTGAGGTTCTTAGCATTGTCTGACACAATTACCTTTGGTTGTCCTTATCGACAAATGGCATTATTTCTGACAAAAGCAATGATGAATTCTCTACTAAGCTTGGGGAAGGAGGCTGCTTCTACCAACTTGGTGAAGTAGTCGATCATGGTGAATATAAAGTGATGCCCATTACTGGCTTTGGGATGGTTGGTCCCGATCACGTCCATTCCCCACATTAAGAAGGGCCAAGGTGAACTCATATTGTGGTGCTACCTCGGAGGGACGTGAATGGCATTTCCATGAATTTGGCATTGATAACACCTCTTGACGTGATCATCACAGTCAGCTTTGAGGGTAAGCCAGTAATGTCCTATTCGGAGGATCTTCTTAACAAGCAGGGGGGCACTCATGTGTGAGCCACATACTCCACCATGGACCTCATCCATGAGCCTTTGAGATTGGTCCTTGTCCAGACATCTGGGGAGACCTAGTCCTGCATCTCTCTTATAGAGTGCATCTCCGCTCAGGTAGAATTTCATAACAAGTCGATGGATCCACCTTTTCTCAGTTGGGCTCGCTTCAGCGGGTGTAGATCCATCTCGTAGGTATTCCTTCATATGCTGATACCAAGGATGCTGGATGGGAGGTAGCTCATCCAATACTTCTCCAACATAGGTCCCATAGACTGGATCCTTGTTTAGGGCAAATGTGATGCTTATCATGTGTTCCTTGTCAGGCATGTGAATAAAGGAGGGCAAAGTTGCTAACGCGTCTGCGAAGTCATTCCTATTACGAGGAATGTGTAGAAAGGAGATTTCTTGGAACTCCAAAGCCATCTGTAAAACTTGTCGATGGTAAGGCAACAAATGTAGCTCTTTATTTTGATAGATTCCTGTGGATTGTCTGATTACCAAATCTAAATCCCCAAAGACAGTTAACCTCCTAATGCCCATTGAACGGGAAAGTTTTAGCCCCATGAGACAGCCTTCAAACTCAGTTGTGTTTTTGGTCTTTGAAAAAGCGAAATTTGTGATGACGGGATCTTTGCTCCCGTCTGGGATACCGAATCGCTCCACTCGTAACCTTCCATATTAACAGCTCCATCAAAATAAATTTCCCATATATGGCATGTATCGTACTGATGGTGTTGCTGAACTGTCATTACCCTTTCATCGGGGAAGTAGGTTTCTAAGGGTTTGAAGTCCCCTGAAGGTGCGGTGGCCAGTTGATCCACAATTCCTTGACCTTCGATAGAATTTTGCGTCATATAGACGATATCAAATTGTTGTAGGATCATCTTCCATCTGGACAGCTAGCAATTTAACATGGGTTTGTTGAACACATACTTTAGAGGATCCACGCGGGATATGAGATGGGTTGTATGACCATGGAGGTAATGTTGTAACCTCATGGAAGCCCATGCTAAAGCACAACAAGTCTTCTCAATCAGAGTGTACTTGTGGTCACTGCTGTTGAATCTTTTGCTAAGGTAGTAGATAGCTCACTCTTGGCCTCTATCATCTTTCTGTCCCAGCATACAGCCCATGGCATTGTCACTTATGGACAGGTACATGAACAGGGGAACATCATCCCTGGGTGGTACCAAAATGGGAGCTTTGACTAGCTGTTCTTTGATTGTGAGGAAGGCCTTCTAGCACTGGTCGTTCCATTTCATGGAGGAGTTCTTCCTTAATAACTTGAAGATAGGCTCACAGGTTGCTGTGAGTTGAGAAATGAACCTGCTAATGAAGTTGATTCTTCCCAAAAATCCACGTATTTCCTTCTCTGTCTGAGGAATGGGCATTTCCGTTATGTGCTAGATTTTAGTGGGGTCCAGCTCAATCCCTTTGTGGCTGACTATGAATCCTAGCAACTTTCCTGATTTAACGCCAAATGCGCACTTGGCTGGATTCAACTTCAAGTTATACTTACGCAACCTGTTGAATATCTTCACAAGATGGTCTAAGTGGTAATCTTCCCTTTGGGATTTGACAATGATGTCATCCACATAGATCTTTATCTCTTTATGCATTAAGTCATGGAAAAGAGCCATCATAGCTCGGTTATAAGTGGCTCCGGCATTGATGAGGCCGAATGACAACCGTCTATAGCAAAAAGTTCCCCAAGGCGTGATGAAAGCAGTTTTTTCAATATCTTCCTCAGCAACAATAATCTGGTGGTATCCAGTGAAACAATCGGCAAAGGATTACATGTCGTACTGAGCAGTATCATCAATGAGAATGTGGATAAATGGAACGAGAAAGCTATCTTTAAGGCAAGCTTTGTTCAGATCCTGGTAATCCACGCAAACTTGCACCTTTCCTCCAGGCTTTGGCATGGGAACGATGTTGGATATCCATTCTTGATATGTAGACACCATGATAATTCCAGCTTGAAATTATTTCACAATTTCTTCTTTTACCTTTAAACTCCACTCAGGTTTCAATTGCATGAGCTTCTGCTTGACTGGTTTGAATCCCTCTTTAATGGGAAGGCGATGAAGAACAATGTTATTTGACAAATCCACCATGTCTTCTTGAGACCATCTAAACACATCCTGGAATTGGGTTAGTAGCGTAACCATGTCATTCCTTTGGTTTGGGATAAGATCTGAACCAATCTGGATTAACTTAGGGCTTTCTAAGGTTCCGAGATTGAAAGGAGTGATTTGATCAAGGTTGGGTTTAGGTTGGTCTTTGACCCATTCTTGAATTTCTGGAGGCACCTCAATGTCCTCATATATTTCCATCAAGGCTGAATCCAGCTTCACATCAAAGCTACAATCCTTGTGGAGAAAAGGCACCTTATCAGCAAGTACATGCACATCTAAATTCAGAGTCCTGAAACAAAATATTCTTTCACTTAGTATATATGAAATTATCTAAACATACAAAGTGTTAACATGTACTGACAAAACAAAACTGCTATTGTTGTACAAAAAAGTAAGCAGTTATGATATCTATAAGGCAGAAAGAGTTTATGCCCACTTTACCTTCGTCGATCAATGCAAGGAGTGCTGCTCCAATTGTCGAGGGCAGAGTCCTGAGGGACTATAGTGATGGAGGGGTTGACATCATCCTCCTTCTCCCGAATGATGACCATTACGTCTGGGTAATCATCGTCTGGGGTGTATCTGTTTGTATGTTCATCATGGACAATGACGCGTATGCCCTACATCATCTGGATGATGTCTTGTTTAATTCTTTGTTTCTCTTCCTCCACTCTGGGGCCTGGAATAAAGATTTCTTTCTCCTTTACCAGCATCGACTTGGGAAATAATATAGCCATTACGATGGCTAACACCTTTACAGGAGGTTGTACGGACTCAACAGTTGTAGGTGTAGACAAACGTCGTGTAACTGAAGCTGGAGGAATCTGATGATGCTTATGTGGATTCCTGTTACTAGAACTGGCAGAATAGCCTAGCCCAGTCGTCCCAGTTTGACTGATAACTTGAATTGTGTGCTTAATTGTAATAACCGTGAATTTTAAGTCACCATGTATGTATGTACTTTTTTTTTAAAACTTTGTGTTATATATGGATACATACATTTATGGGTTTCATTAAAAATGAAAGCCTTGTGACCTAATTATACATTAGGTAAGGATATTAAATAACCTAAGGGTTATGGTAACACGAAAAAAGTTAGTATTTTATATGTATACTAACTTAAGTGGGTAAACTTAGTATTTCAAGTGACTAATAATTTTAAACCTAATTCTTGTAAATCTAATTAGGTTATGAGATAAAATCATATGTATAAGTAATTAAACTTCATATGATTGGAGATGAAAGCCCTAAATTATCAAATTGGGTAACATTATTAAAATTGTTGGACTATGTTTTTATCTAGCCCAAATCAATTAAAAGAAAATCCCAAGGAAAATAAAATGTAATCCAATACTTAGCCCACTTGATTGGGGGTATTCTAGACATTTGATTAATCAAAATTTGGCATTTAAAATAAAAGCTAAATGGTGGATATTATGAGGATCCTAAGTGGAATAATTAATCTAGCTTGTCCATTAGTAGACATGATTAAACATAAGGACAATGTTGTAAGGCTCCCATTGGTTGCCACTCCATTATGCACATTTAATCATGTTTAACCTAATGGAAGTAATAATACAAAGTTTTTACCTAATGGGCAACAAAATGATTGTGGGAGAATTAATAATGAATTGCCCATTACATTTTGAATGCACATCTCATTCTTCCAACACTTCATTCGTATTCCAACATTTCATTTCTCTCCATCTTCTTTCTTCTTCTTCTTCTATCTCTTGCTCCCAAGCTAGCCAACTTCAAAGAGAGAAAAGAAAGAGAGAATTTCGCCATAGGAAGAAGAATTATAGGAGTTCTAGTGGTTTATGGCCCCTAAGTTTATTAGTTACTTTGGAAAATCAAGGAAGGTAACCACTAAGTCAAGGTATAATGTACCTTCATCTTCTTCTCTTACCTTGTTTTGATAGCTTCAGTTTTGATGGGGTTATGTACAACTACTCAAGATACCTTTCGGTTATACATACCATCATGCATGGAACTAAGTATCTTGAGTGTTGGATCTAAGGCTTAGAGGAAGAAAATGAGCATATGTTCTCCAAGGGTGAAAACTCTTGTTTTTCTCCCACTAAATCTTGTGTAACTCAAGTTCTACAACTTGGAATTATGATCCGTCGAAGGGGGGGTGCTAGATACATGAGTTATCTAGTAAACCCAAGTGGTAGATCACAAATCTAGTAAGTTTTGAAACCTTTGAGATTTTTTTACAAAAACAGTCCACTTTATATGCTAAAGCTTTGAAATCCTAAATCAGCTACTGACTTGTTTTTCATGAGGCTGTTTTTGGTCAGTTCCTTGTCTTGTAAAAATCTGGAAAAAATATTACAGAGGTACCTTATGAAGTTATCTACGCGTAGGAAAAAGAACGGACACGTTTGAGTTATATATTG
The DNA here is from genome assembly GCA_020205605.1 of Panax ginseng. NCBI lineage: Eukaryota > Viridiplantae > Streptophyta > Magnoliopsida > Apiales > Araliaceae > Panax > Panax ginseng. The sequence goes on along the minus strand of CM035146.1, from coordinate 53,784,717 downwards.
TGCGTAATGACTATTTCCAGTAAAGGACTCCATAAATATTATCCTACGAATATCTCACTGGGTATACACTGGAAAATTCCAAAAGTTGTACAGTAGCTTCATATATGTTAAGAGAGCATACCCTGAAAATTTCAGATTTTTCTGAGTAAAACGCAATTTATGAAAAATAGAGCAAGATCCGAGTGTTTTGGACACTTTAAAATAGTAAATCATTTTCTAAAATTCTAGAAAAATTAGAGGATCATTGTTGGTTCATATTCTGTTAAAATCCAGAAGTTGAGAATTTTTGGAATCAGTTTGCTATTTTTCCTAAAATGATTAGGTTATGAATAAAAGGAAATAAATAGTTAAATGATGCCTTTAATGAGAAAAATATGATTTTATGCTTGAATGCTCATAATATATTATATCATGACTATCTTAGGGCATTTTGGTAATTTATAATAATAAATATTACTTATGACCTTTTATGGATATTAAATAAGAGGTTATTAAAGGATGAACAATTAGAATAAATTGTTTATTAATTTAATAAATCATTGGAATATTATTATAATACTAATAATATTATAATATGATGTTGTTATGTAAATAAAAATATTAGATTAGAGTATTATTATTAAATAATAATATTCGAATTAAATAAAATATTATTAAATGATTAATAATATTAGTAAGTGAATAAAATATTATTAAATGATTAATAATATTAGTAAAGGGATAAAATATTATTAAATGATTAATAATATTAGTAAGTGAATAAAATATTGGTAAATGATTTAAAGTATTATTAGTGAACCAATAATACTAGAAGGTGAATTAATATTATCTAAGTTAATAATATTATGTGAATTAAAGGTAGTCGTTAATTAATAATAACACTATCTAGGCATGATAATGTTTATAAGAACTTATTGTAATGTATGATATCTATGTGATTACATAATCGATGTTATGCATTGACTAATTGAAAGACTAATTATAGGTCTCTCAAAGGAAGATAATTTAACTACATAGTGGATAGAAATTTATTTCGTAGTCGTAACTCCACGATCGAGGCAAGTTTCTAACTCAACTTGAGTTATTATTTTTAAAGCATGTTAGTGAATAATTATTGATGATTATTCACGCCTTTATTGATTATTGAAATTCGCACTTTGTGCAATCGAATTCGATTCTAACGCCATTGAACCGTGAATTAAATTAAAGTTCTTTATTTATGAACCATTTTATGGGATAGATCTATGCTAATTATATCGTAGATCAAGTATGTCTAAATTTGTTAAATCAAATGGGTTTTAAATAATCGTTCTTATTAATTGATATGGTAAGAACTCTTGACCGAGAAATGGACAAATTTGATTAAGGCATGATATCAATGTCGGATTATTAAGTGTTTATGCATAAATCACGGGGTATGAAAGGTCGATCCCTTGAATACCAAAACTTATTAAAAGGTCCAGATTTAAATCATCGAGCACCTTGGCAAATGTTCATGGTTATTCAAAACCACACTCGATTCATGTTATTCAATTATCGAATATTCAATTGTTGATTATTAATTCATGTTCCTCCACAATCTTATATTATTGTTGAACATTGAAGGCAATATTTCTTTCTAAGTCATGATATATATCCTTTGTCTTTATAAACTTGTGAAGCAAATTAGTTGCTTACTCTTGCTATATCATGACCTCTATTTTCGCCTAAGCTCAAGGATCTAACGTGAAGGACAAGGGCAAGGGCAAGATCCAGAGTAATTTTAGAATGAATATTAAATTAGTTATTATCTAATGGAATTTCTTAAGTAAACTATTTGTATTATAAATGGTGTATTTAAAGTTAAGGTTATGGAGACCTTGGGACCATGTTATGAGACCTTATTATAATGAACAATGTGTGTTTATTATTTCAAAATAGTTATAAAATGCTTATGATGATGATAGGATTGTGAGCACTGAATCTGAGGTTAGAGAACCTGGATTTGGGGGCGTCACATTAATACCCTGATGACTCTTACCCATCCCTTGTCCTGGCTGATGACCCAAATATATCATTTCTTGAGTAGCCGACATTACTTCGGCAGAAATCTTGGGTGTGAGAGGTGGTGCCCCAATAGGGTGGTAGTGAGTGTTTCTCACCTACGTTGAATGAAAACTGACTGGCTTAACATCTGATTTGAAGCTATGAGGGGTATGTCACTTTGTTTAGGACATTCTGGCTCAGCGTTAACCGTGACTAAGCTGTCATTCATGATGAATTTCAATTGTTGATAAAGAGTGGAGGGGACTGCCCTAGCCATATGAATCCACGGTCTTTCCAATAGCAGGTTGTATCCTGAATCTTTTTTGAGCACGTGAAAAGATACACAGAATGTATAAGGACCAATCTCGATTGGTAGCTCAATCTCTCCGACTGAATTTCGGCGGGCTCTGTTGAAAGCTTTAATAACCGTATGGCTGCTTCGGATCCATTTGAGATTGACGTTCATCTTTAGCAACGTAGCATAAGGATAGATATTCAGAGACGAACCACCATCTATCAAAACTCCGGCTAACATATATCCGGAGGACAAAACCACAATGTACAACGACTTGCAATGACTGGTCCCTTCGGGCGGTATGTCATCATCAATGAGAGATATCACATTGTTGTTAAAAATGTGATCAACCAGATGTTGAAATTTTTTTGTATCCACTGATGTCAGTAAGTAGGCTTCTTCCAAAACCTTCAGTAAGATCTTCCTGTGATCCTCGGAAGTTAAAACCAAGTCCAGGATTAAAATTTGGTGTGGAGCTTCTCTTAAGCTTTAAACCACCTTAGCTTCGTTTTGACCTATAGTGCGGAGGAATTTTTCAATCTTCTCCATGGGTATTTTCCCCTTTGACTTTATGGTGGACTTCATCACCCGTTGGGGAAGATAAAATGGATTCTCCTTCGACACTGCAGCAGTTGTATGAGAGGTGGATCCTTCAGCTTCTCCATAATTCCATGGGACCTTTTGTAAGCTAATAACAGGATATTGTGGTCTAAATGACAAGTTGATTGGCTCGGGAGCATCCACTTTCAAAGGTTTGTCATTTCCTTTGAGTTGAATTGTTTGCATTGTGAGAGGTTTGCAGTCCCATCAGCCTCAGTGGATATAATTGCTACCAATCCCTTCCATTTAGTAGGACAAGTATTCTCACTCTCAAATAGCACTGTATCGTCGTCTGCTAGCTGCAGGACACTGCTATCAATTAGATTTTGAATGAGGTGACGGAGTGCCCAGTATTCTTCAATGTTGTAACCGCGAGAATTAAAGTGATATTGTCATACTCCATCAGAATTAAACCATCCTGAAAGTGGATTGATTGGAGGTAGAAGGGAATTGATCATTCCTTCATTGATCAGCATATGAAGTATTTCCTCCATAGGTTGGCCCGGGTATGTAAATTCCTTTCTATTGGCAAAATCCCTATGGGCTTTAGCGCTTGCTCTCTTCGTCACTTTGTCTTCCAGTGTTTCTTTATTTAAAGGTGACGAAGGAGTTTTCACAACAAAAGGGAGCAAACTAGCATGCTCCTGGCTAACGAATTGGCGTGTGACTTGATCCTGATATGTCACTAATTCTGCCAATTGCTCAATCTATTTACATAGAGCTTTCATCTTTCGTTCCATTGCGAACTGGAACTTTGCATAATCCCATTTGTCAACACCATCTTTGATGGTTTGGGAAGATTCATCGTTAAAATTGGATCTCCGTCCACTACTCCAATTAATCATGTTGACCTCTTCCTCTTTGTGTTGGGGAAGAGGATTGTCTTGCACATGAGGTTGATCCGGTTTGGTGACCACGATCTCACCGTTGTCTATCAAATCTTGGATCTTGTGTTTCAAGGTCCAACAATCTTGAGTATCATATCCAGGTGCCCCAGCATGATATGTACATTTCTGAGCAGCATTGAAACCCCTCCCATTAGGGTTGGCTGGTGGAAGAAGATGCGGAATTTTCTTTTGAGTTGTTAGAAGAGTGAAAATGTTCTCGAGCGAGTCCCCTAAGGGTGTGATACTCGAGGGCATTTGACTTCTCCACTTTTTGTCATTGGAGGGTTTTAGATTGTACTTGAAAGGGAGTATAATTTCTCCTCTGGATAGGCATGTTCTGATTGCCTTTTTGACCCTGTAGTATCAGGGAAACATCCTCCTCTTTCTTTTTATGGACCCTCCGAGGGTTGTTTCCAAAGTTTCTGGATTGGATGTGCTCAGCAATAGCTTTAAGGGCAGCTATGTCTTGAATCTTTCCGGACTTCAATCATATCTCAACCATCTCCCCATGTTTAATAATTTCAGAAAATGGTTTACCAATGCCAGCTAAAACTCTTTCATAGAACAGAGTTTCTTGTATGTCTATGAAAGTCATGAACATTTCTGATTCCGTCATGGAAGGAATAACTTGAGCAGCAAGGCGCCTCCACCTTTTAGCATACTCTTTGAAAGACTCGTTGGACTATTTCCTGACCTTGGTAGTTTGGTACTGGTCAGGAGCCATTTGAGACTGGAAACTGTATTGATTGAGGAAGGCGTGAGCTAGCTCCTCCCAACTATGGATCTTTGAGTTGTCTAATCTGGTATACCATGAACGGGCTTCTCAAGTCAGACTCTTCTGGAACAGCTGCATCCTGAGCTTCTCGTCCTATGCATAATATCCAAGTTCTCCAAAGAACACCTTCAAATGTGTGTAAGGATCTCCTAACCCATCATATTTTTCGAAGTCAGGAGTTTTAAACTTTCATGGATAATAAACCCCAGGGAATATACAAAAGTCAACATATGAGACACTCGCGTGTGCTCCAATTCCTTTGATTGCACGAAGGGTTTCTTCCATTTGAAGGACTTTCTTCCTGATGTCATCGGTGTCTGGATCTCCTTTGAGATGGGTGATATCATGACTTTTGTTGGTTATATCCAACTGCATTTCAAGTTTTGTAATGGCTTTATCAGGACCCTGGGTTCCTCCTTGTGTGGAGGATTCATCATGTATGGGTATCCTCCCACCTTGAGTAGACTGGTGTAGTTCTTTAAGCAGAACGGCCAAATCTATGATTTGTTTACTTAATCTGTCAAATTCTTTACGCGAAACTGGATTAAGGTCAATCTGGTCTGATGACGACATAATTGATTGTAGGCTCGTGGCCTTTTTGGATTTTGATCGGGTAATAGGTCTGATTGGTTCCCTTCAAAAGACTTGCGTAGTTTAGTCTTTAGGGAATGTGTAAATGTTTACATGCTATGTATCCGTTCTAGGAATATTATCCTGCAAGGCGGATGTTAGCTGTTTGTAATTCAGGATATCATGTTTTAAAATATGTATGCACACATGTTTCTTCATATTTCTCATTACATGGAGATGAATATGGAATGAAATTACAAGTAATTGACTTTACAAGTAATTTAAAATGAGAAAGCATGAAGAGACTTTCCTCCGTGTTTGGTTTATCAGAGGCTGGCCTATCTTAGGTTACACTCGCGGCTTTTTGGCATGAAGGTTCCCAAATCAGCACAATTTACTTAACAGAAAGTTAATCTGGTCTTTTAACTGGAGCGAATTTGGGTGGTGCCTTTCCCGAGCCTTGTTGGAATTAGTCTTCCTACGAGTCCAGTAATCAAACACCGACATGATAGCTTCCTGGTGGATGTACCACACAACATACATTTACATACAACGTGTCTCACTGTTTATGAAAATGATGACATGTGCGAAGCACTAATATCACAAGCAGATATAGTGTAAAGCATTAAGCGCAGAAAAGTATATGCATTTGTACACATTCATCATAAATGTAAATGCAACATTCACACACAAGCATATAATAGTTTTGAAAAGATTGTAATAGCGGCTTAAGTCCTCTTACTGACATCCCCAGCAGAGTCGCCACCTGTCGACGTAGGGATTTTTATTTGTCCCTTTTCGTTACTTGTTCTTTGGTGTTCTCATGTTAGGTGAGATTTGTTTGAAAAAACAAGTGAAAAAGGTCTGACATTTATAATGTCAACGATGGACTATTAAGAGTCGCTAATTGGTTTTTTATATGGTTGTACCAACACAACCGAGAAAAGGTTTGCACATTAACCCAGTGATGTGGCACTGCTAAACGGGTCAGTGAAATCGAGATTCATTAGGGTCCGGGGACTTAATTATGCGGAGGGAAGGTGTTAGGCATCCCCCGATATCCGTGTTACCACGGTGACCGCCTCTTTTCAAGAAACTGTTATATGAATGTGTGTGTGTGTGTGTGTGGATCAATGTGCAATTATTTGGAAGTAGTGCGAGGCTTCGTTCGCACCTATATACACAGGGTTTGAATTTGTGTAAAAATTTTGTTTTAACAAGATATGTCAGTGATGTTTTATAAAAGAGGTTTTTCAAACCCTTGTGCTCAATAGTAATTGAAACCTTTTAGACTCCCATTTTTATTAAGTGTTCGGCTTGATTGTTTTTAATTTTCGATATGCGAAGCATCTTCAAGAAATTAATATATAAAATAGTGTCGAACTCCTCGTGGGTATAATAACCAGTTGAGGAAATCCGAACACCGTGAATAAATTTACAAGCTGCTTACAGCTGAAAATGTCCATCACGGGAACCGAATCTAGATCCAGTAAACTGAATCTGTGATCACATGATTCCTAGGCTCACATGATGCCGCAATTCATAATAAAGTAGTAAGCAGGTATATATATAAAAGCTATATATATATATATATATATATATATATATATATACAGACATGATCAGCAGCCACGAAGCACCTCCATGGGGGATCAGAAATGTAAATAAAGCGGTAAAAAGAAATCAACCGCCACGAAGTAAACTACAGGCGGGATGAAAAGTAAATAAAGCTGTAAAGACAGTAAACCGCCACGAAGTAAACTCCAGGCGGGACTAAATATAAATAAATATATGTATATATACAAAAGCAAATAAACGCTCCAGACCGAAGTCTAGGCTCAATCGAGGCATAACTCGATAATGTTAGTCCATATATAAAAATATATATAAGTATATATATATATATATATGTACAAACTGAAATAAAACCATGGACCGAAGTTCGAGCAAACACAAGCAACACGATTCTCAATGTGAAGAACAATGTGTGCAAAGATGAATAGAAACACTTTAAAGTGTGTGAGAAGGCTTAAAGTGGGCTGCCAAAGAAGACTTTTATATCTTTAAAAGGATGAACACTCGGCTCCCGCAGGTACAATAATAGCTATATGTGAGCTCACAAGTGTTTAAAATGAGAAAACACTCAGTGTAGGGTGAGTACAGAGCAAATTTGACAGGGCTTTCTCGCCATTTTCTCTTACAAAATGGCCACCCCAAGCCCTCTATTTATAGGGGGGGGAGAACCGCAGATGTACATGCGGTTGGTCGGGTTGCCCCAGGCTTCGCGGGTCCTGTTGTCTCGAAGTACGTGCACGTATGCACTGTAATATCTGTTCAAAGTTTTAGAATTACAACTGGGCATCCGACTGAGGTATGTAAGACCTATTTCAGACCACCGTTGTTGAGAGTTACCCAATGACATGGTATTAATGGTTGTATGAAGTCAGGAAGATGGGACCATGCCCTCAGGTCTTCAAGCCTCAAATTCTATTCGTTATCCTGCGTAATAATCACTTGGGATTGGACATCCTTTGCTCTTGTGGGACATTGTTGTGTAGAAATGTGTGTATTGAAATGTTGAGACGACGTGATGTTGCGTCAAGGTGGCAAGATGATGACTTTTCCCCTCACCGAGGTTATCGTCGGTTTGGGCTGATAAAGAAGACGTTGCTCAGGGTTATCTCTGCGATTGGACTGCTGCAAGTGTTGAAGGTCCTCAGTGTCATCTCTGAGGTGTGCCTGTCTTCCTGATGTTATCTACGGGTCTTGTACTGAGTGCCTTGATGTGAGTGCTGAGGTTGAAGCTGATTGCATGCATTTGAAACAAGCATTTCCAGAGTTATCACCGAAACTGCATTCCTTGGGGTTATCTCCAAGGTTTGTAGCTACTACTCCCAGTGTTGGGATTGAGACTGAATATCTCGGGGTTATCTCCGAGATGGATTGGTCTTCTCCGGTGGAATTTCTGGTATTGGAATTGTATACCTCGGGGTTATCTCCGAGGTTGGACCTGATACTCCCGGTGTTTGTTCCGGGGTTGAGGCTGAACTTCCGATAGTATCCGGACTGGATGTGAGCTATCTTCTAGGGTTATCTCCGAAAGACAAATCTGCCATCCTGCAATGTCAGTGACAGGTGTGCAGAAAATTTCGAGTGTCTACACTCTGCATCACTAGCTATAAATGACTCAATTTATGGTGGTTTATTTGCTATCACCATTTCTTCAGCATTGGAGTTGGCCATATATAAAAGAAAACTCCCTTAATACTAGTATAGAAATTTACACGACATAATATTTTTAATGTTATATTTTATGTGTACTTTAAAATTTTTACGGACTCGAAGACTATATACTAAGATTTCTCTTCCTTATATCTATAGCCTTGAGGCTTTGATACCAAACTTGTTACGCCTTCATATCTATACTCCCATGGTATCTGATATGGTGCTTACTATGAATCAATATAATGCATTTAAATCTATACACCCATGGTATCTGATTATAAGCTTATATTAAATTAAGGGACTATCAGATATAATTCACATAGACCCAAGATTCACAGTATCCCATAACAGATGACAATTCTTAAGAGAATTATTACTGTGTTTGGATACCCTCACTTGAATGTATGAACTGTATAAGTGAATAGAATCTATCTATCCGGAATCCAGAATATCAGTAATAACATGAACAATCCATATTACTAATATCCTTACCCAGATGTATAGTCTATGCCATTTGAATTTATACTATCGTATCGATAGTAACTATTTATCCGAAATCCAGAATATCAGTAATAACATGAACAGTCCATATTACTAATATCCTCACTCAGATAAATAGTTCCCAAGGATCTCAACTAGATTCAAAGAATTCTAAATTTACATCTATATATGTAAGAAAACCCGGTTGTGGAAATAAAAGATGCTATATTTATATATATAATTATTAAGGTCTGATTACATGATTCTCATAACAAGTTTTTTATTATAAAGTATTCAACTCCATATGAATATAACCTAATCTAAGCAGGGACGCTTCCCTTTATCTACTCCAGATGTTCCAAGATTACCATCTAAAACTGCAAAGGGAATAATTTGCAAGGGTGAGCTATGACATGCTCAGCAAGTTTTGTATTTATAACAATATATGATTTGAAGAAATATAACAATTCAAATTTTGACTGATAGTTGTTACCATTTTCTGGATTTTTATTTCTATCAGTCACACAGACTTAGAAATTTTGTTTAGATTTGAGATGGGAGATCAACCTATTCAATATCCTAGGAGTATGCATCCAAATTAATTTCAATATATTATTGACTGAATCATGATCCCCTACGCGATACCCAACTTCAGAATAGGATGTCACACCAAATAATTTGGGTTGACACAATAATTTATGCTTAACGATCAATATAAATAAATAATTCATTTCTTAGTTATGTTGAAGCTATAGCAATAACCTTACAATAAATGGTAATTCAAATGTAGGTGTAGTATATTATATCAATAGTATATCAAGATGAAAATCTTGTTCAACGAATAAACAGGGTTGAGAAATTTGCATAAGTAATTTAAGGTTTAAGAAGAACTTGCTTGAGCGTAGATCAGTCAAGTTATGCTTCTCAATTCGTTTTAATAAATACATACGATGTTCATATATATAAATCTAACACGTTAGTATTGATAACCATACTCAAATATAACATTTATATAAGATTGGGTTAGATTCGATAAGGTTTCGGTGTTCAAAGTCCTTATCGAATACTAAATAAGTTGATATATGAACTAAATTTTATTTATAAATTTTATAATATTTTAAGATAATTTATATATCCATTATAATAATTTTTAGAAATTTTAATATATTTTTAAAACATTTATTTATCCTTTAAATGATTTTTAATCATTTATTTCTATTTTTAGGTAATTAATATATATTTAAAATTTTACAAAAACATTTTTTATTATTTTTAAATAATTTATAGCCATTTATTTTGATTTTTATATTTATTAATATCATTTTTCAATAATTATTTAGTATTTATAAATAATTATTCTAATTACTTTTTATTAAGTTAATTATTAATAATATTTAAAAAAAATAAAATATTTATTGAATTTATGTAAAAACATCAAAAATTAATTATAATTTTTAAAACTGTTTTTGTATTTATTTATATTTATTTACCAATTATTTCTAATTTAATTTTTAGAAAAATAATTTATGTCTGTCGCTAAAGCATTACAGTGACCGGAAGTGTCGCTATAGGTGTTCTTGAGCTTCTGGGCAAATAGTTGGTCATGGTCGAGGGACTAGTTTGACCATGGTTTATCTAGCTATGGTTTATGATTCTGGGTTTGGACAAGTATTGGTGTTATAGTACTCTTATAGTAGTACAACATCAAGCAAACTTCATGCTTTAACCTTCATATAACAAGAAGTTATAGAGGCTCAAAGTCACTGTCAGAGCTATTCTTGAGTTTCTGGGCAACCCAGGACAGTGGTCATGGCTGGTCAACAGTTTTTTGGCTTTAGTATATCTAATTTTGTGTACTAGATGTGTGTTGTGTTTGTTGTAACATGTAGTATATATGTCAGGGTACATATATATAACACTAACTTGAACAAAGCATAAATCTAAGGTCTCATTTTATGCTGGACAAAGTACAGCTGGAAGCTGTTCTTCGTGTTCATCAGTTTTCTTGGTAACCCAGAAAACTTGGTCAAGCTTGGTCAATGACTTTTGACCAATAATTCCAGTAATCCTATGAGTTGTGTAAGCAACTTAAGATCATAGATATGTAGTATGTATATCAAGGTATCAATCTAAAACAAAAGGTTACAAAAACAACAAACAACAAGCGATCAAAAGGCTGGTCAAAGTAGCTGGTTCCAAGTGTTCTTGAGTTTTCTAGGTAACCCAGATAATAGAACTTCGTGAACGGTCAACTCACTTTGACCACCTATAACTTGAAATATATGGTTCTAATGAACCTGTTTTCTTTTCCAGATTAAAGACCTACTATCAGGCTACAAATATCATACAAATAACAGACCTAAACATAAACACATACGAATCTACAAGCTCTGACATTCGGATGTTAGACTTGATTTTCAAAATTTCCAGATTTCTAAAAACACTTAATTAAGGCATCTAGATGTTATGAAAATGTGTTCTATCAATCTAACATACTTTCTAACATACTAATACATAATTCTAAACATCTAAACAACAAAATTAACAGAGACTCAGAGAGATAGGTATGAATTAGGGTTTGCACCTTACTTGCTTTGATTCTTGATTCTAGCTTCTGAATTGGTTGCTGCTATCACCCAGGCTTAATTTTTTATGTTTATAAGTGTATAATGGCTTAAATATTTTGTAAGTTTGCTCTGATCTAGGGTTCCTATTTATAAAATTCTTTAACTTGGCTTTTTGGTCATTTTCAAGCTACTTGCCTCCACAAATATCAGATCTGATGACTCTACTCATGCTTGGGAGTTACAAGTATGTCATGTGCAGCCTAGGAACTTGCATAGGTGACTCCTAACCTACTTGTGAGCTAGTTAGGTTAGTTTAGTAGCCTAATTATGCCCTAATCTTCATTAATCTTGATTAGGGTTTTGTTTTTAATGATTAGGATTGTTAAATGTCGTTTACTAGTACATAATTGAAGTTTAGTAAACATGATTAGGTGTTAAGATAATCTAATTAGGGTTAGGTTTACAAATTAGGGTTAGGGTTTTGCTGATTAGGGTTAGGGTTTGTTAATCTAGAGTTACTAACTTAAATTTCCCACTAATCCTAACAAGCATGACAAAGTGTTTTGTCAGTGTAAGTACGACAAAGCAGCTTGTCCAACCAATATACCGAAAAGTCCAATTTCAGAAGAAAATTTTAAGTACGAGGTGTCTCGCACGACGTTTTTCGGAAAAAATTTTATTTGACCAAATTTGTTTAACAGATAATATATTAACTCATAACACATTCAGAACGGAGATATTTTATTGATATAACTGAATTTTACATAACCGAGTCTTATTAGGGTTTTGGGTTTTCACAGAATCATGATGGAGGCACACAACACACTGTTTGCAATCCATCCAGGGAGTACCAAAATGTATCATGATCTTCGATATACATTTTGGTGGAGAAATATGAAGAGAGAGATCGCGGAGTTTATCTCGAGGTGTTTAACTTGTCAACGTGTAAAAGCGGAGCATCAAGTGCCAAAGGGTACATTACAACCACTTGAGATTCCGAAATGGAAGTGGGAACACATTACCATGGATTTCGTTACGGGTATTCCCAAGGTTTCTCAAGGTATATATATGATTTGGGTTATTGTTGATAGATTAACTAAGTCTACTCATTTCTTGCCGATACGGGAGACTTATTCCCTTGAACGTCTTGCTCGTACGGATGTGAATGAGATTGTGAGATTGCATGGCATGCCAGTATCCATAGTTTCGGATCGTGACCCAAGATTCACTTCACGATTTTGGGTTAGCTTACAGAAAGCTATGGGCGCAGATTTACGATTCAGTTCGGCATACCATCTTCAAATGGACGGACAATCAAAAAGGACTATTCAAACTCTGGAAGATCTATTAAGACTCTGTGTCCTAGATTTCAAAGGGAGTTGGGATAAGTACCTACCATTGGTGGAATTCTCCTACAACAACAGTTATCAGGCAAGTATAGGTGTGGCTCCATTCGAAGCATTGTATGGACAAAAGTGTCGCTCTCCAGTATGTTGGGATGAGGTGGGGGAAGCAACGTTGTTGGGACCAGAGTTTGCGTATGACTACAGAGAAGATCCAAATGATCCTACAACGTATACAAATGACACAGGATCTAAAAAAGAGTTATGCAGATCTTCATCGAAAGGACATGGAATTTAATAATGGGGATCATGTATTATTACGTGTTGCTCCATGGAAGGGAGTTAAAAGATTTGGGAAGAGAGGAAAACTCAATCCATGATGTGTTGGTCCATTTGAGATTCTTGACCGAATAGGAAATGTGGCCTATAGACCCGCATCACTTCCAAGCATGTCTCGTGTTCATAATCACTAGTACAAAGTAGTAAATAGACAACACTTAAACCACAACATTTTTATAAAAAACGTTGTGTTATTTTTTTTCACAACGTTTTTAACAAAATGTTGTTGATACATATGAAAAAATGTTATCTATTTAAAAGGGTATTTTTTGGTTTTAAATAGATAACATTTTTATAAATAAACGTTATCTATGTAAAAAACACAGAGCAAAAAATCAGGCATAAATAAAAACTTAAAATTAAAACACGGAGCCAAAACCCTTTTCATTTCATGCGTCTTCATGGCTGATCCGAATATCAATACTTTTCTCACATTGATTCATGGATTCAGTACGCCATAAATCACAAAGCAACTGAGCTCGATATCGACTTCTTTATCGATCGTAGGTACCACAACGCTGAGGACGCCCGAATTTCCTATGATTTCCAGTTTCATTTCCTGAAAGATAGTCGTGTTAGGGTTTTTAGATTGTGTTCCGCAAATCTCGTCCATCCTGTCCGTTATCCCTCACTCACTCACTCCTCACCTGCAGATGAAGTTCTGAACTCTGACCCTTACCTCAAGTCTGCCGCATTTTTGGAGCAAATGAAGCTCCACCTCGCCACCGACACCGGTAACGATATCATCAACAAAATCGACCTCGTTTATCAACTCAATATCTCCCCCAAGGTCTCTCTCTCTCTTTCTATATGTATGTATTATGTATTGTATGCCTAATTTACTTGATCCGATTAGTCACTAACCATAACCCTTTGCTTTGACCTTGTTTTTTATCAAAAAATTGGGTACAATGAGGAAATTTTTTATCAAAAAATTTATGGAGTAGGATTAGTAATGCACATTTTGTTCAACTATTTTACCTATCCATATGTTTATGCATGCTACAAGTGAATCTGAGTTGGATTATTAATGTTGATGACATTTTTTGTCAAGTGTCGACGTCGGGATTTTTAGTTGTCCCTTTTCGTTACTTGTTCTTTGGTGTTCTCATTTTAGGTGAGATTTTTTTAAAAAAACAAGTGAAAAAGGTCCGACATGTATAATGTCAACGATGGACTATTAAGAGTCGCCAGTTGGGATTTTAAATGGTTGTACCAACACAACCGAGAAAAGGTTTGCACATTGACCCAATGATGTGACACTGTTAAACGGGTTGGTGAAATCGAGATTCATTAGGGTCCGGGGACTTGATTATGCGGAGGGAAGGTGTTGGGCACCCCCCGACATCCGTGTTACCATGGTGACCGCCTCTTTTCAAGAAACTATTATCTGAATGTGTGTGTGTGTGGGTTAATGTGCTGTTATTTAGAAGTAGTGTGAGGCCTCGTTCGCACCTATATACACATGGTTTGAATTTATGTAAAAATTTAGTTTTAACAAGATATAGCAGTGAGGTTTTATATAAAAGGTTTTTCAAACCCTGATGCTCAATAGTAATTGAGACCTTTTACACTCTCATTTTATTAAGTGTTACTTGATTGATTTTATTTTATGTATGCGAGGCATCCGCATTTAAAATAATATACAAAATAATGTCGACTTCCTCATGGTGGAAACCATCCGAGGAAATTAGAGACAATAGCAGAATAATTTACAAGTCGCCATAAATTTGAAAATGTCCATCACGGAACCAAATCTAGATCCAATAGGTCAATCTGTGATCACATGATTCCTAAAGCACAAAAATACCGCTTAATTTATATGAAAGTAGTAAGCAGTATATATATAAAAGTCGTAAATATATATATATATATGACATGATCACCAACCATGAAGCACCTCCATGGGGGATCAAAAATATAAATAAAGTCGTAAAAGTTATCAACCGCCACGGGAGGAAACTCCAAAGTGACTTAAATGTAAATAAAGTTGTATAGTAATCAATCGCCACGTAAGTGAACTCCAAGCGTGATTTAAACGTAAGAAGGTCAGAAAGCGATCAACCACCATGAAGTGAACTCTGTGTGGGTCGATATATATATATATATATATATATATATATATATATATATAAGTTTATAAACGCACTGTATGTAAAATCTGTGCTCATCGTAATGTAGTTCGACAACATATATATATATATATATATATATATATATATATATATATATATATATATATATATATATATATATATATATATATATATATATATATATATATATATATATAAGTAGTAAACGCACTTAGGATGTAAAATCTAGGCTCATCGAACAAAGACATCACACACGCTTAATATATATAATATATATATATATATATATATATATATATATATATATATATATATATATATTAAAGCAAAGAACGCCTGCATCGAAAGTGTAGGCTCATCGAACAAAGTTCGACACATAGTTAATATATATAATTGTATATACATATATATATATATATATATATATATATAAAATATATATTTGTATATATATATATGAACTGTGTGTCAAACTTTGTTCGATGAGTTTAGATTTCGGCCTAAGCATTTATCGCTTTTATATATATATATATATATATATATATATATAAGCAAATAAAAGCTCCACAATCAAGTTCAGGCTCAATCGAGGCATAACTCGATAATGTTAGTCCATAATATATATATATATATATATATATATATATATATATATATATATATATATATATATATATATATATATATATATATAAAAACTGAAATAAAACCATGGACCGAAGTCCGGGCAAACGCGCGTAACACGACTCTCAACGGGAAGAAGGGTGTGTGCAAAGATGAAGAGAAAGGCTTTAAAGTGTGTGAGAAGGCTTATAATGGGCTGTCAAAGAAGACTTCTATATCTTTAAAGTGAGTAAACATTGGCTTTTGTAGGTACAAAAGTAGCTATATATGAGCTCACATGTGTTTAAAATGAGAAAGTACATTGTATGGGGTGAGTGCAGAGCAAATTGGGCAGGGCTTCCTCGTCGTTTTCTCTTACAAAATGGCCACCCCAAGCCCTCTATTTATAGAGGGTGGACTCATGACTTGGTCTCAAGAATCGATTCCAGAGGCAACCCGGTTGGCCTGTGTTTCTCAAAGTCGTCGTCTTCGTGAAGACGTGCACTCTGCAACCGTGAATGTCCACTCGAACTTTCAGAAGTGTAATCCGGGCATCCGATTGAGGTATACAGGACCTATTTCGGACCGCCGTTGTCGAGAGTTGTACAATAGCATAGGATTAGAGTTTGTACGAAGTCATTGAAGATAGGACGATGCCCTCTAGTCTTAAAGCTTCAAATTCCATTCGTTACCCCGCACAATAGTCACTCGGGATTGGTTATCCTTGATTCTTATGGGACATCGTTGTGTAGAGATGTGTATGAAATGTTGAGACGACGTGGCGTGGCATCGCGTTGGCGAGATGACGATGTTGCCCCTAACCGGTGTTATCGCCGGTTTGGGCTGATAAAGCAGACGTTGCTCAAGGCATCGCTGAGATTGGACTGCTGCTATTTGTTGAAGGTCCTTAGTGTCATCTTTAAGGTGTGCATGTCCTCCCGGTGTTATCTCTGGGTTGGTACTAAATATCTCGTTATGCGCACCGAGATTGAAGCTAGTTGCATTTGAAACAAGCATTTTCGGGGTTATCGCCAGAACTCCATTCCTTGGGGTAATCACCAAGGTTTGTGGCTATTCCCATGATTGGGACTGAGACTGGATACCTCGGGGTTATCTCTGAGATTAATCGGTCTTCTCCGGTGTGTGTTTCGGTATTGGATCTGCACGCCTCTAGTTTATATCCGAGGTTGGAATTGTTACTCCCAGTGTGTGTTCTGGGGTTGATGCTAAATTTTTGGTAGTATCCGGAATGGTTATGAACTATCTTCCAGGTTTCCCTCTTCAAAGACGAATCTGCCCTACTGCAAAGTTAGTGACAAGTGTACAAAAAAATTTCGAGTGTCTACAGATGCCCCTCTTTATCATACTCATGCATGGCGATGTATGGGTAGGATAAAGTGTAAGACCCCAACTTTTATAAATAAAGATGAATTTTCTATAAATATTATTTTTGAATATTATGGAGTAAATTTGATATAATGTTATAGTTGTGGGTAATATTTATAAATTTTGCAAAGTAAGCAAGTTGTTATAAAATATTCGCTTTGCTCTGGGGAATATTCTTTTTTGTGGGGAATATTAAAGACGATGGCACAATCATTGGTGGACCCTACAACGGAATTATTGTCGATTGAGAAAACGACAAAATTACTTTTTATGAAAATAACTACAGAGGTGTTACCGTTAAAACTGTTGAACTACCGGTAAGAGTAAAAGTATAAAGAATACGCGTGGTTGCATAGTAACACACGGTATTGATTATTGATGCTTACGTGAGAAGTCACTCAATTTATACTCAATTATTACACAAAGAATTGTTTGATCATATCTCTTATATTATTGATTCAATTATTGTCACAAGATCATCTCAGTATAATATGTTATATTATTAAATCAATAATTGAGACGACAAGTTATAAATGATTAATAATTGTTGAAAGATTAAATATGTGTTGATTAAAAATAAAATGATTTGTTGTAATATTTATTCAATCCTTGATGTATATAAAGAGTCTATTATGAGACGTTTGTGGTAAGTTTGGTTATTTTATGGGGGGCCCATATGTCATCGTTTAAGAGTCTCTTCGTCATTAGTAATTACCTTCGTCAATAGTAATTACCTTCGTCAATAGTAATTACCTTTACCAGACGTCAAACCACTTGCCGTTTCATATTACAGGCGTCGAACTAATTGTCGTTTCACATTACAGGCATCAAACCACTTGGTGTTTCATATTACAGGCGTCAAACCACTTTTCTTTTCACATCACCAGTCGTCAAGCCACTTGCCTTTTCACATTTCAAGTGCTAAGCTAGAAATCATCTATAAATAGAGGCCTAGTGCTTCATTATTTTTCATGAATTCATTCAAGATATAGAGAAAGAAAGTATAGAGAGAATAAGAGAGAAAGAAGAAGAGTATTCTGTTACTACACCATCTGCGCAGTATTCAATCTCCTACTAATGTAAGGGGTGTTATTCTTTCTTATTCATGAAGAGAACTGTTGTTATTCCATTGCTTATTATTCGTTGGAATAACTCAGATATGTGATTTACCCTATACTTGGTGATATTCTTCTATTATTCTGTTGGAACATACTGTATGTGTGTTTTACACCGGACCTAGTTTCGTCTTTATTATTATTCTGTTGGAACATCCCATGCGTGTGTTTTACAGGACTGGTTAAAATCTTTATTATTATTCATTGGAACATCCTGCTTTGTGTGTTTTACACCGGACCGATTCGGTCTTTATTATTATTCATTGGAACATCCCCGCTTGCAAATTTTGCCCGACTGGTTCCGTTATTATTATTCTATTGGAATAACCGCATGCATGGCACCGCATGCATGGTGATTTCTTTTGTTATTCCATTCTTTATTATACTCAATTGGGTTAAAGTTTTGACTTCTATACTCCATGAAATTAGTAGATTATCCTTGATATTTGCGCTTCATCCAAAGATCTTTTCATGGAAATATTCTTCGATCATTCTTGAATTTTACTCTACAAAGCAAAGATCATGTTGACAATTTGGACATTATTAGTTCCCGGATAAATTAATTCTTGAACTTGTTTTATTAAATTCTTATATCATTGTCATCATCCTCGTGTTTATATTATGTTGAAAGTCATCGTGCTTTCAGAGTGCATAGATGGACTTGGTATGATTATGACCGAGGATTATTCGGTGTAATCATGACCGTAATGTTACAAATGATGTGGTAAAAGTTATCATTGGTCTGTAGTGCATTGATGGACGAGCTTGTTGACATGATCATGACCATTAATGAATACACGAATGTCCTTGGGTCAGTAGTGCATGGATAATTTGTGGTCGTGATACTAAAGAATATCCTGGGCAGTAGTGTGTGGGTGATTCGATGATGTGGATTATTTATTGTCGAGTCCCAATGATAAAAGTCATGAAAAACCTTTTAAATCATAAAAGATAGTAGATTTTATTCTCTACTTGACTCTTTTAATGGATTGCTTGTTCACCGCAGCTTAAACTTGATGTTGTTATATTTTATCGGCTTAACACTATTGAAGGCTAACGATAATTTATTATGCATTATCTTAGTCATAATATTTTTCATCGGGCTAGTTGAGCTCGCCTTTCTTTCACCGTTTTTTCGTGAAATGAGAACATAGCGAGAGGACTAGTCGGGGAAGCGGAGTGACGGTCCAAAGGATAGCATTAGTAGTCCTCACTATTGCGTGAAATAGTGTGTTAATAATTGTAATGAGGACTCCTTTTGAGTTTGTATAATCTCTAGTAGACAATAATTGTATTCAAACTCACAGTTATGTTTTGTCGTATTGTACACGACAGTTGTATTAGTAAGTTGTATTTGAATTTTGTACCATATATCTGACGACCCAAGATGGGTGATGTATACCTAATTTTGGGGGCGTCACATAAAGAATCCTAGACACTTGAAATAAGACCAGACAAGCATGGTACTATATGTAGTAACATGATGCAAATGTATGATGCATGTGTACGGGGTTGTAGCCCAACATGCTGAGGATGATTACTGGCTCCCTGTTGCTTCAACTGGGGATTGGAAATGATGACAAGATTTGATGTGTAATCTGAATCTGTTAGGATGTTGATGTTGGGGTTATCACCAAATTCCTAGGTTCTTGGTAACGACTTGATCCTGAAGATGTACCTCTTAAGTGTATGAGATCTGTGGGGATAAAGCTTGGTCTATTTGAGGATGTGTATAACATTTTCCATCATTGATCCTCCTTGATAACATTGACCTTCCCTGGTTGGTATCGCCAGGACATGTCAAGATTCTTTTTGATTTACTACCAACAGAAAATGCTGTCAGGGATGCCTGACCTTCGTTGATGTGTACTTCACCGACATGTGAATCAACGGCTGAAAACCTAGTGGGAGAGACTGTCAAGGTTGTTTGACATTCGCTGACGTCAGAATCAACGGCTGATACTCTGTGGGTGGATTGTTAAGGTTACTTAACCTTTACTGACGTGTGAATCAACGGAACATTGCGTTGTGACCCCCGTTGGGGATCCGCTCGGGAATATGAGTAATCGAGCATGAAATCCTCGAATAGCTCTATAGCTCCGATAGGTTTAATCACCATCGGCTGAGATAACGTCAAGGCTGCTTGACCTTCATTGATATTAGTGTCAATGGCTAAAATGTGCATTTTAATCCCCTGCCGGGACTTCACGTTGTAACCCCCGTCGGGGATCTACGTTGTAACCCCCATCGGGGATCTACGTTGATCTTTTAGGGTAATGACCCAAAGTTGGCGGCATTGGACCTGTACAAGGTATTGCCGAATGTGATTTGTAACAAATGAGATCATTGGGAGGGTATACCTCGTGTTCAGGTGACTACCAATGAGTGATGTACAGATTCAAAGTTTCATCTAAGAAGACCTGGATTGCATGTTGTTTTGCTGAATCGCGTGGTGTTTTTATTCCCGATTTGACCTTTCAAGTCCGTAAGAACACCTTTGCAACTCGAACTAGACCGAGCCAGAGGGGTGGGGTCCACATAGGTGTGTCGCAGGTTTTGTGGATGGCATGCTAGAGCATTGGGTATCGGATAGGCAGGTTTCCAATTCGGGACCCATGAGTTGACTCCTACTCTAGAGGAATATGCACGATTGACGATGCTACCGTTGGACAGACCTTGCGTGCATATGGCTTTGGGGGACATGAGTCGACGGTTCATCACCCTCACTGGATTGAGGCGCAGAGTTGTACAGGATGAGCTTACATTGAGCCACATTATATCCCAGCATTTTTTGTTTGACAGATTTGGCTCTGAGGATAGTTATTCATGGCATTCTGGGGATTTTACCGTACCGGAGGATCATTGGTGTTTAGCCAGAGTTGATGTATTGCTGTTATGCGTACTGTCATATGTCTATATGCCATGATACATGGATGAGATAGACATTGGTGTCATCATGGCGGTGAGAGCTCTTAGGGAGGGTCGTACCATTATACCGATGATCATAGTAGAGACCCTGCGGTCAGCATCTTACTGCTGCACTTATCCGATAGGAGTGTTCACAAGTAGTTCGGTCATGTTATATGTGTTATTTATGTCACATTTGAGACCGATTGGCAATCTTAGACGACATGGGTATTGGTTCACCCACGATATAGCCATGTCATACTCCTTTCAGCCATCGGAGTGTACAGATACTATGTTTTGGTCCATATTTTTGGCGGATATAAGAGATTCATTGGTCATATTGCCGTGTTCGGGGCTCAGCTCAACCTACAACTTTATTACTCATGCTCTGGGCATGGACTACCTCCCTCTGGCTGGTTTGAGGGGCGTGACTACTTATCACACGATGGCCGTGATGTCGCAGTTTGACCAGTTTCAGGATTTTTATCCTTTCGAGGGGGCGATAGGTCAGCGTTGAGCTTCTCGCTATCTTTCAGCAGAGGACCGATCCCGTGTGTATGCATGGTGGGATCAGCGTGAGATAACTGATTTTTCTGTGAGCCATCTGGGCTGTTCAGCAGAGTATTTCGCATGCATAGAGACTGAGATTGCATCGGCTACGGTCGTATCCACAGTACCGGATAGTGAGACAGATGAGGGAGAGCCCATGGAGGACATTGATTCCCACATCGAGGAGGAGCCAGGTGCTAGGTTGCCAGCATCTCTTTTAGATTCTCCCAAGACAAAAGATTGTTGTGATTCAACATTCAAAGACAAGACTTTGAGCAGAGTCTTCATCTGATGACCTTTGAGAGAGATCAGGCTCGATCTATGATGTTGACTGCCCTTGATGGGAGAGACACAACTCTATTAGAGAGAGACGAGGCATTAGCTCGCAGAGACGCCGCTATTGTTGAGCGGGACGAGGCTAGATCAGCCAGAGAAGCAATGATAGTTGAGTGGGATAGTGCCATATCTGCCCGGGATGTAGCCATCATAGATAGTACTTCAGTGAGATCCCTTACCACTGGCATGATCGCAGAGATGAGCGCTTACATTGATAACCTGTTGGAATAACCTGTATACGCGGTTTACCCTATACTTGGTGACATTCTTCTATTATCTCATTGGAACATCCGTCATGTGTGTTTTACACCGACCTGGTTTAAATCTTTATTATTATTCTCATTGGAACATCCTGTCATGCGGTGTTTTACACCGGACCGGTTCCGTCTTTTTATTATTGATGCATTGGAACATCCCGCTCGTGTGTTTTACAGGACTGGTTCCGCTCTTTATTATTCTCGTTGGAACATCCCGCTTGCAAATTTTGCTCGACTTGGTTCCGATTATTATTATTCCGTTGGAATAACTTTTGTCATACGCTAAGTACCACATGCATGGTGATTTCTTTTGTTATTCCATTCTTTATTATACTCAGTTGGTTAAAGTTTTGACTTCTATACTACATGAAATTAGTAGAATATCCTTGATATTTGCGCTTCATCCAGTATCTTTTCATGGAAATATTTTTCTGAACATTCTTGAATTTTACTCTACAAAGCAGTATTATGTTGACAATTTTGACATTATTAGTTCCTGAAGAAATTAATTCTTGAACTTGTTTTATTGAATTCTTATATCATTGCCATCATCCTCATGTTTATATTATGTTGAAAGTCATCTGTGGCCTGTAGTGCATAGATGGACTTGGTATGATTATGACCAGGGATTATTCGGTGTAATCATGATCGTAATGTTACAAATGATGTGGTAAAAGTTATCATTGGCCCGTAGTGCATTAATGGACAGTTGTTGGCATGATCATGACCATTAATGAATACACGAATGTCCTTGGCTGTAGTGCATGGATAATTTGTAGTCGTGATACTAAAAAATATCCTTGGCCGTAGTGCAGGGGTGATTCGATGATGTGGATTATTTATTAAGCTGAGTCCCAGCGATAAAAGTCATGAAAAACCTTTTAAATCATAAAAGATAGTAGATTTTATTCTCTACTTGACTCTTTTAATGGATTGCTTGTTCCACTGCAGTTAAACTTGATGTTGTTATATTTTATCAGTTTAACACTGTTGAAGGCTAACGATAATTTATTCTGCATTATTTTAGTCATAATATTTCTTACTAGACTAGTTGAGCTCACCCTTTCTTTCACTGTTCTCTTCAGGAAATGAGAACATAGTAGGGACTAGACGGGGAACGGAGTGACGGTCCAGAGGATAGCATTAGTAGTCCTCACTATTCTGTGAAATAGTTTGTTAATAATTGTAATGAGGACTCCTTTTGAGTTTGTATAATCTCTAGTAGACAATAATTGTATTCAAACTCACATTTATGTTTTATCGTATTGTACACGACAGTTGTATTAGTAAGTTGTATTTGAATTTTGTACTATGTATCTGACGCCCAAGATGGGTGATGTATACCTAATTTTGGGGGCGTCACATAAAGAATCCTAGACACTTGAAATGAGACCAGACAAGCATGGTACTATATGTAGCAACATGATGCAAATGTATGATGCATGTGTACGGGGTTGTAGCCCAACATTCTGAGGATGATTATTGGCTCCCTGTTGCTTCAACTGGGGATTAGCAATGATGACCAGATTTGATATGTAATATGAATCTGTTAGAATGTTGATGTTGGGGTTATCACCAAATTCCTGGGTTCTTGGTAACGACTTGATCCTGAGGATGTACCTCTTATGTGTAAGAGATCTGTAGGGATAAAGCTTGGTCTGTTTGAGGATGTGTATAAAATTTTCCATCATTAATCCTCCTTGATAACATTGACCTTCCCTAGTTGGTATCGCCAAAACATGTCAAGATTCTATTTGATTTACTACCAACAACAAATGCTGTTAGGGATGCCTGACCTTCGTTGATGTGTACTTCACCGACATATGAATCAACGACTGAAAACCCTGTGGGAGAGACTATCAAGGTTGTTTGACCTTCGCTGACATCTGAATCAACGACTGATACTCTATGGGTGGATTGTCAAGGTTACTTGACCTTCGCTGACGTGTGAATCAACGGAAAATTGCGTTGTGACCCCCATCGGGGATCCACTGGGGAATATGAGTAATCGAGCATGAAATCCTCGAATAGCTCTATAGCTCCGATAGGTTTAATCACCATCGGCTGAGATAACGTCAAGGTTGCTTGACCTTCATTGATATTAGTGTCAATGGCTAAAATGTGTATTTTAATCCCCTGCCGGGACTTCACTTTGTAACCCCCGTCGGGGATCTACGTTGTAACCCCCATCGGGGATCTATGTTGTAACCCCCGTCGGGGATCTACATTGATCTTTTAGGGTAATGACCCAAAGTTGGCGGCATTGGACCTGTACAAGGTATTGCCGAATGTGATTTGTAACCAATGAGATCATTGGCAGGGTATACCTCGTGTTCGGGTGACTACCAATGAGTGATGTATAGATTCAAAGTTTCATCTGAGAAGACCCGGATTGCATGTTGTTTTTTTGAATCGCGTGACGTTTTTATTCCCGATTTGACCTTTTAAGTCCACAAGAACACCTTTGTAACTCGAACTGGACCGAGCCAAAGGAGTGGGGCCCACATAGGTGTGTCATAGGTTTTGTGGATGGCATGCTAGAGCATTGGGTATCGGATAGGCAGGTTTTCGATTCGGGACCCATGAGTTGACTCCTACTCTGGAGAAATATGCACGATTGACGATGCTGCCGTTGGACAGACCTTGCGTGCATATGGCTTTGGGGGACATGAGTCGACGGTTCATGACCCTCACTGGATTGAGGCGCAGAGTTGTACAGGATGAGCTTACATCGAGCCACGTTATATCCCAGCATTTTCTGTTTGACAGATTTGGCTCTGAGGATAGTTATTCACGGCATTCTGGGGATTTTACCGCACCAGAGGATCGTTGGCATTTAGCCAGGGTTGATGTATTGTTGTTATGCGTACTGTCGTATGTCTATATGCCACGATACATGGATGAGATAGACATTGGTTTCATCATAGCGGTGAGAGCTCTCAGGGAGGGTCGTACCATTATACCGATGATCATAGCAGAGACCCTGCGGTCAGCATCTTACTGCTGCACTTATCCGACAGGAGTGTTCAAAGGTAGTTCGGTCATGTTATATGTGTTATTTATGTCACATTTGAGACCGATTGGCAATCTTAGACGACATGGGTATTGGTTCACCCACGATATAGCCATGTCATACTCCTTTCGACCATCTGGTGTCATGATACTATGTCTTGGTCCATATTTTTGGCGGATATCAGAGATTCATTCATCATATTGCCGTGTTCGGGGCTCAGCTCACCCTACAACTTTATTACTCATGCTCTGGGCATGGACTACCTCCCTCTGGCTGGTTTGAGGGGCGTGACTACTTATCACTCGATGGCCGTGATGTCGCAGTTTGACCAGTTTCAGGATTTTCATCCTTTCGAGGGGGCGATAGGTCGGCGTTCAGCTTCTCGCTATCTTTCAGCAGAGGACCGATCCCGTGTGTATGCATGGTGGGATCAGCATGAGATAGATGATTTTTCTGTGAGCCATCTAGGTTGTTCAGCAGAGTATTTCGCATGGATGGAGATAGAGATTGCATCGGCTACTGTAGTATCCACAGTACCGGATAGTGAGACAGATGAGGGAGAGCCCATGGAGGACATTGATTCCCACATCATGGAGGAGCCAGGTGCTAGGTTGCCAGCATCTCTTTTAGATTCTCCCAGTACCAGTATTGTTGTGATTCAGCATTCAGCACAGTACTTTGAGCAGAGTCTTCATCTGATGACCTTTGAGAGAGATTAGGCTCGATCTATGATGTTGACTGCCCTTGATGGGAGAGACACAACTCTATTAGAGAGAGACGAGCCATTAGCTCACAGAGATACCGCTATTGTTGAGCAGGACGAGGCTAGATCAGCCAGAGATGCAGTGATAGTTGAGCGGGATAGTGACATATCTGCCCGGGATGTAGCCATCATAGATAGTACTGCAGTGAGGTCCCTTACCACTGGCATAATTGTAGAGATGAGTGCTTACATTGATGAGCATATGGTCACCATGCAGATGGCTGCAGATCAATTGGGTCATGCGGATATCCTCATACATGAGACCACAGCTTTACCTCATTCTTCTAAGAGGGATGCTATGTTGGGCTTGTTAGCTCGCATACACGCTGATTTGTAGATGGGCTTGTATTTTCTTGCACAGACTAGCTTAGCCATTTTGTCATGTACAGTTTACATTGTGTATATCAAACAGCATTATATATATAGCAGGGAAATATATTTTTTGATCACTTCTCTTTTAGATATGCTTTGCTGCTTGCTTTATATTTTGCCTGCTGCTTCAGGGCTTGTGATCTTGATGTATTCTGAATTCCTCGTGGATGGATGGACATTGAGTTGTGTCTGGATAGTTCAGAATGGATCATTGATCTGTATGTATCCCTACCATCTTTGGTGTCTTGGGACTGGTTTCTGTATGGAAATGTGGAGAGGAGTGTGGCTTTCCTCTCTGAGATTGACCGCACCATAGATTATCGCCAGTACTTCTATTTAGGAGAAGCCTAGTTAATTCCACCTCTTATGGATTGGTGTTGCTCTTCAAGGTATGACCACAGCTTAGATGGTCGTTGAATCTCCTATTTGAGAGGAGTTCAGGTAATTCCATCCCTTTGGTCTGAAGCCGAATGAAATGTAGTGATTTGAAGGATGATCCCAGTACCATTTGACAATGGTTTGTGTTTTGGTAGGTGATGAGTGAGTTTTATGCTCATAATTGAGTGTGTTTGAACTTAATCTTTTGGATGTTTTTAAGTGTTTATGTCTATTCATGCATGTTTTATGTTGTTTTGTAGGAATTGGGACAAAAGTTACTTTGATCGATGTTTGGGGTGGCTAGATGCACGTTTTCGGCTTGCCATTTACACAGCAGTCACTTTAGAGCCAATTTGAATATTGATCAGGACCTTATTTCAAACAACTTAAAGAATGAAAGTTGTAGATCTATGTCTCCTCTTTATGGAACATCTTGAATCATCAAAATTGGAGTTCGGACGAAGAAGTTATGGCCATTTTCCCAAAGGACATCGGCCATTTTCCCATTTCATGCCTATGCCCAACGCCAAGGTATTAGAAGCAGAATCCCAATGCCGTGAGCAATGATACTGGGTCTTTCGGGAAGAGGTTGGGCAAGCTTGGACGCAATTTGGGGCAAATTTTGACACTTTTTTAACTCCAAATAGGATTGGGTTTGTTCCTAAGCTAAAAATTGGACTTGTAACCTATAAATACATGATGTAAGGCATAAAATAAAGGGAGATTATATAGATTAGATTAGAGATACACTCCATTAGATTAGAAC
This sequence comes from Panax ginseng, assembly GCA_020205605.1. Classification (NCBI taxonomy): domain Eukaryota; kingdom Viridiplantae; phylum Streptophyta; class Magnoliopsida; order Apiales; family Araliaceae; genus Panax; species Panax ginseng. The sequence goes on along the minus strand of CM035146.1, from coordinate 53,757,070 downwards.
ATAACCCAAGTTCTTTTTAGTTTTGGAGATTGAAGCAACTTGGAGATCATTGAAGATCAAGAGCAGGAGCAAGAGGGGAGCATCAGATTTGCTGACAACAGATTCTATTCTCTTCTCTTATTATGCTTTTATCTTTTAATGTCTATTCAGTTGTGGATTCTTGGTTTCAATTCATTAATTATGAACTAACTCTTTTATTAAGATTTCAATTGAACCTTTTATGTCTATAAATTAGTTATTTGATTTATTCCAATTATTTATGTCAAAGTGAATTGTTTATCTTGTCTTTAGCTTATTGATTAATTATCTGATCAGTAATTACCTTGTTACTCTAGAAGGACTTGAAAGAGAAATTCTAGGGTTAGAACTGGGCATGATAACATGTGACTTACTTATTTGCATAGTGAATAATTAGGTTTGTGAATTGAATGGAAATATTTGGTCACCGCATGTAACATATAAGGAATTGGAATTGAAGGAGTTTAATTCAATTATTTTGCATAGGAATATAGCAAGATTAATCTGGATTAAATAGAAGTCAATTGATCACTTGGAAAAGGACTTTTGGCATTTGTGAATTCTTGTTAACAATTCAGTAGACATAATAATTGGGATAATTGGATAATTGATTTATAGTTCATAACTGGGGATATTGAAGTATTAATCTTTATTTATCTGAATTCAGTCATAAAGCAATTCAGTTTAATTAGTTAATTTAGTTTTCTTAATTAGAAAAATCACGATTTAAGATTGTTTAAATAAAATTAGTTTGGTTAAGAATTAGTACTTGGTGATTTTATTAAATAATTCCTCGTGGGAACGATACTCTACTTTCACTTTATTACTTGTTGATAGTGTATACTTTGCGTATTCATTGATTCACGAAATCTACCAACAAGTTTTTTTGGCGCCGTTCTCGGGAATTAATTTAATAATTTTTTACCAATATTAATTTCAATCAAATTAGTCTTAATTTAAACATTTTTATTTTATTTTAATTCTCTTCTATATTTCTCTCTTTTCAGGTACCATGGATGACTTTGCGTATCAATGGCCATACACGAACATGACTCAACCAATGGAAACATGGATTGATGGACTTAATACATCTTCTATAGAGCCAATACAAATTGAGGCAACTTCGAAGATGTTGGAGGTTATCGCAGCCCAACGGAGTCGAAGTATGTCAAGAATGACTCAGCCAAGGGGAGCAGAGATTGACAGACTCGCGACACTTTCTGCATTGTCAGCACAGATTGAGACAATTTCGAGGAGGTTAGACTCTTTTGAAGCTCAACATCGTCAAAGTGTGGCGGTTACTTGTGATTATTGTGCTGGAAATCATATGAGTCATCGATCGCCATCGATTTCGAGCCTAAGATGCAGTATGGTGGTGATTACGCCAATAATTATGTCTATCCTAACAACTATTATCAGGATTGGGGGTATCACCTGGATTTTTTATGGAGCCATACTTATCAAGATCAATTTTATGCTCCAAGTCAAACATACCCACCAGAATTCTCGTGTCCACCTCCACTACAACAGGAAGAACATTCAAATTTGGAGGAAGTTTTGTCCAAGTACCTAGCTTCATGTGAGGAGAGGAGGATTAATCAAGAGGTATTGAGTCAAAATTTAACGAACCAAATGGAACAACTAACCAATGCCTCGAAAATTTGTCCTCAATACACTTGGCTCTATGATATGGATCTTAGACCCGATGTTGAGCCGAACCAAATCAGAACCGGATGTGCCAAATGATATAGATGTTGAAGAGAAGAAAGACTTGGGGACCAAGAAAAGGAGATCGGCGAAGATCTAACTTTGAGTACCAACGAAGATGAGCCAATTTTGATAGTGTCCCATGTACCTTCTCCACCAAAGTTCAAGAATCAAAGGCGTTTTGCAAAACCATGCCCGATTGGCGATCGTGTAAATAGGTGAAAGCTCTTTGTGATATAAGAGCTAGTACAACTGTGGAGTCATGGTGAGTTGAAAAGGAGAAGATAGAGGAAGATCCCATTTTGTTTACTAAGCTTCAATGCCCCAATCTTATCATAGACATAAGGGAGAAAACACCGAGTGATTTTTCGTACTTAATGGGGATCCTATCTAAAAAGATCATGCTAGGTGAATTAAATCCAATAGCCAGTTCAAATGGGAACCTCCCAAACGAGACATTGTTACTGATGGATAGAGGGTTCCTCAATTTTCGTAGGGGAATTGGATAGAGAATTGAAGAAGTCAGGCTGAGACTATAAAACAAGCGCTTATTGGGAGGCAACCCAAGTTTAATTTTTATTTTTTGTTTTTATTAGGTTTTATATTAGTAGTTTTGAATTTGCATTTATTTAGAATTTAATAAAATTATTTCTATCATGATTTACAGGTTATTCAAGTCAAATTCAAGTGTGGTGCCCAATTTGTTCCATGTGCCTAGCTTATTCTCCAAACTTAGCGGACAAGGAGGAAGATTGCTATATTTTCAGGGAAGTCCTCTGCTTTAATTTTTTCTATTTTAGTCATTGAGGACAATGTCTAGTTTAAGTTTGGGGGCATTTTAGTGTCGTATTGCATATAGTTAGTTATCTTCATGGTAGTTCATTTTTTTTATGTGTTAGCGTTGTGTTTTTTTAGGTTGCATATAATACATGGTAGTTATTTGCACATTCATATATGTGTTGTGTTAGTATGTGTTCATGTAGTATAATTGCATTTTTTTTTTGCATGAATCTGTGTGATCGGTTGGTGTGGTCTTAGCTCGGCGTATGATAAGATAGGTTTTGCATGTTAACTTGAACAATGTTGATAATTGATGATGAGTTCTCATTTTAAACATGAAGAAAATCTGAGCCTGTCTGAAACTTATGTAACCGGTTAGCACTTAAAGTTTAACTATTTTAATCTACTTGGTTCAAAGGTTTCATAATTGTTTCTGAGGGAAAATCTTGGTTAAAATTTAAGGAAATTAGTGAACTGGCGGTAAAGGTTGGAATGACGTAAAATCTTGAGTTTGGAGGAATCTATGGGGTATATATATACAAAATGAAAATGTTTCGGCTTGATGAAGATAACAACAAATCCACTTTAGGGTAAGTCATTACCTTGAATGGTGGTCTAGTGAATTGGAAAGGTTCCAAACAACAAAGAGTTGTTGGTTTAATGACAAAGACAACGTATATAGTTGTAAATGAAGTTGCAAGGTGATTGTTTAGATGAAAAGTTCATTACAGAATTAGGAATAGTTCCTAAGTCTCATCTTGGATCTAAACATGTGTTGCGGCAATTTCATTTGATTAGGGAATCATTGAAAGAGGAGAAGTCACTATAGAAATAGTGTACTCTCAAGAACAACATTACATATCCATTATCTAAAGTTTATCCAACAGCTGGATGATCGCCACTTAGAGAAGAAGGGTATGAGATACCATGACAATTGACTTTAGTGCAAGTGGAAGATTGAAAGTAGTATGAACAAAAACCAATCATGTTTGATGATAAAGCATATACTTTAAAACAATTTTATTCATTTATTAAATAAAGAACTGTTTAATTAAAGGCTTTTAATTTATCTACATGGTGTTGTTTTATAATATGTGATAATCCCATAGTTTTGAGTAATGCTTTTAGAATCATGATGATGATCATGCTAATGAGATCTAAATTCTTAGATAGCTCACAAACTAAAATTGTTCCCAATCGTTGGATTACTAAAAAGGGGATTAGTGAATTGTTGGGTAAAATCGATACGCGCAAAACACGCAAGTGTACGTGGTCAACAAGTAATATAGTAGTGAATAAAGTATCGTTCCCACGAGGACAAATTAGCAAGAATTTTAACTTCACAATTATCAATTTTCTATTAATCTTAATTCTATTAAACTATTCAATTCAATGGTTTAAAATTATAGAAACTAAATTAATAAATAAATAAACTATCACAAAACAATCACTAATATCAAAATCCAGAATTTCAAACAATTAATGGAGAATTAGACTTATGATTTCACCCTAAGCTTCACTCTGATTTTCAAACCTTTATTCCAACTCAATTTAATATCCAAGTTTATTAATCAAGAACACGAATGTAATACTATCACCTCTCGATGCACTAATACCATATTAACTTAAATCCACAATTAATGTGAGACCCCATATTTTATGAATAAAGATTTAATTTTCTCGAAATAATTTTTTTAAATATTATGGTGTGAATTTGATATAATGTTATAGTTGTGGGTAATATTTATAAATTTTGCAAAGTACGCAAGTTGTTATATAATATTCGATTGGTGGGGAATATTCTTTTTGTCGGAGAATATCCAAATGCGACCAATTTACAATCATTAGTGGACCCCCACGATGGAATTATTGTCGGATTGAGAAAATGACAAAAATACTTTTATGAAAATAACGACGGAAGTTTTACCGTTAATTGTTGAAACACCCTTATTAAAAAGTATGCGATGTCTGGCGTGGTTGCATAGTAGCTACGATATTGATTATTGATGCTTACGTGAGAAGTCACTTAGTTATACTCAATTATTGCTACGATAATTCTTTGCATCATATCTTTCATATTATTGATTCAATTATTGTTACGATTATCATCGCATAATATTTATTATTATTAAATCAATAATTGAGGCGACAAAGTTATTCATATTATTATTTGCAATATTGACAATGTCTAGAAGTTACATCGAGGAGAGGTTTGGTCACCTAATTGCGCGCCAATAAGGAGAAATCCTTATCGGAAAGCCCCCTCTTTCCTGAGAACGACCTGGTTGTTAAATATTGTGAGTTATAATATTAATGATGAATAAGTTGTGTTGATTAAATATAAAATTGATTCTTCCATTGCATTGGGATTATTAGTGTTAGTGGAAATTGACATTTATTTCGATGATAATTGATGTCTGGAGGTTATATTGTTCACTTTCGGGTATTGAAGCACTTTTTTGTGCGAATCTTATTGAGTACTATTCACGAGTTACTATTCACGGGGTACTATTGATTCACATTCTTATACTATTAGGGGTAGTGGTGCAAGATTGATAATACTTGCATGACTAAGTTAAAAATAGAGGTATAGATGGAGGTATTATACTGTAATTGTTTTTATCACATGATTAGAACTATTGAGTCACATGATTTACTATTGATTCACATTATTTACTATTAAGGGATTTGGTGAAAGTTTGATAATACTTGCAGGACTAAATTAAAAATGAAGAAAAAGAGGAAGGTATTATACTGTAATATTTCGAGCCCCAAAATGTGCAATTATCGAAACTATATTTTCCAATAAATAGAAGCTCATTCTTCCTTCATTTCTCACCAATTCACAAAAGCTTTAGAGCAATTATTATAGAGAGAAACTATAGAGAGAAAGAAGAAAAGTATTCTGCAACTTCACTACTTTTATATCCAGTTTCTTCTAGGGTAGGGAGTATTATTTCTTTTGTATTCATGAAGAGAACTTACATTATTCTATTCTTTATTATACATTGGAATAACTTTGATATCTGTGAGCTACCCTATACTTGGTGACATTCTTCTATTATTCCGTTTTTATTATTACATTTGGAATATCATATGCATGCATTTTATACGGACTGATTCCTTCTTTATTATTATTCATTGGAATATCACATGCATGCGTTTCATGGGACTGGATTCGCATCTTTATTATTATTACATTGGAATATCACATGTCATGCGTTTTACGCCGGACTGGTTAAAATCTTTATTGGTATTCATTGGAATAACTTTGTCATCAAGCAATCGCATGCATGGTGATTTCATTATTATTTCGTTCTTTATTATTACTGTTGGAACATCATGTCTGTGCTTTTACGCATGACTGGTTAGATTAATTATTATTACATTGGAATAACTTTGTCATGCAATCTGACATGCATGGTGATTTCTTTTGTTATTCCATTCTTTATTATACTCAGTTGGTTAAAACTTTGACTTCCATACTCCATGAAATTAGTGGAATATCCTTGATAATTGTGCTTCATCCAGTATCTTTTCATGAAAATATTCTTCTGAGCATTCTTGAATTTTACTCTACAAAGCAGTATCATGTTGACAATTTGGATGTTATTAGTTCCTGGATAAATTAATTCTTGAACTTGTTTTATTGAATTCCTATATCATTGTCATCATCCTCATGCTTATATTTTGTTGAAAGTCATCTGTGGCCTGTAATGCATAGATGGACTTGGTATGATTATGACCAGGGATTATTCGATGTAATCATGACCGTAATGTTACAAATGATGTGGAAAAAGTCCTCATTGGCCCGTATTGCATTGATGGACAGTTTTTGGTATGATTATGGCTATGGATTCTCTTCGGCCAATGGTGCAGAGTTGAATTTTTTTATGGCATGATCAGGACCATTGATGAAAACATGATTATCGTTAGCCGTAGTGCATGGATAATTCATGGTTGTGATACTAAAGAATATCCTTGGCCGTAGTGCAGGGGTGATTCGATGATGTGGATTATTTATTAAGCTGAGTCCCAGCGATAAAAGTGATGAAAAACCTTTTAAATCATAAAAGATAGAAGATTTTATTCTCTACTTGAGTCTTTTAATGGATTGCTTGTTCCGCTGCAGTTAAACTTGATGTTTGTTATATTGTATCAGTTTAACACTGTTTAAGGCTAATGATAATTTATTCTGCATTATCTTAGTCATAATATTTCTTACTGGGCTAGTTGAGCTCACCCTTTCTTTCACTGTTCTCTTCAGGAAATGAGAACGTAGCTAGGACGAGTCGGGGAATGGAGTGATGGTCTTAGATGGTGCATTAGTAGTCCTCACTATTCTCTGAAATAGTGTGATAATAAATGTAATGAGGACTCCTTTTGAGTTTGAATACTCTCTAGTAGACAATATTTGTATTCAAACTCACATTTTATGTTTTGTCGTATTGTACACGACAGTTGTATTATTAAGTTATATTTGAATTCTGTACCATGTATCTGGCGACTCAAGATGGGTGATGTATACCTAATTTTGGGGGCGTCATAGTTGTTACCAAAGCTTAGGGATATGATCCCTGGCTAGGATGTGAGAATAGAACTAGGAGGGGAGAGACGGGTAATTCCTTCACTAGTATGACCTACCTAAGTTTATTTGGTATTTAATTGGTCGGTCAGAGTATAGGGATAATATGTGTTATGTTAATTAACCCTTGTTTTGTGGCAGTATTTGAAAATGACATCCGAGAATGTTAAGAATAGCAATGGAGCACATAAGACCGTGGAGACACCTCTAATCACCAACCAAGATAATGTGGTTAGAGATATCTATGTGGTGATTGAGGAATTAAAAGTTTCACTCAAGCTAGTCGCAAAGGTAGCAACTGAGAGTGAGGAAAAAGAGGAACCTGAGGAGGATTTATTAGAAGAACTTATTGATCAAAATTTAGCATTACAAAATCGTATTCATGAGTTAGAAGAGCAGGCTGAAGAACGGAAGGCGGTCGTGGAGCAAAGGAATGTAACAATTCAAAATTGTGTTACCCGATGCGCGATAGCTGAACAGGAGCGCTCTTTGGCAGAGTATACGATATTAAAGCTGGAATCTGAGAATTCAAATGTCAAGGAGCAAATTGAAAGAAGAAACAAGCCCGAGCAGTGAGAATGAAAGATGCATGGGTAAAAGCCACACGACGCATTGATATTGTGGAAAAAGAAGTCTGATCCAAGAAAGCTAAAATAGATGATATGTATTTCTCTTTTTCGACAGCAATTGAGAGAACCCATCATCGAGTTTTGAATTACCCCTATACATTGCGGTCAACCCCAATTCGATATGGATCGAAGGCTAATGATTCAGATCATGGAGCAGGAGTACGATGAAGCAGTTGAGGGTGGAATATGCCCTATAGCGAAAGTCAATTCCAGTGGTAATGACGACACCAAAGACTGTCCCGAACAAGTCAAATTCGGTAGTTTAAGGGAGAGCATTTTTTGTGACTAGGAATCGAACGAAGTTATCACGGGTTAGTTAATTATAAATTCTTGCGAAGTCTATACCTTTTTCGATACCGGTTCTACCTATTCTTTTATCTCTCTTGCTTGCACTCAACGTTTAAATTTGACTTCGGAGAAATTAGACTTTGACTTATTTGTTGAAACTTTGATAGTAGAAACCTTCGTTACCTCCAATAATTAAAAATCTTGTTGATTCAAATCGACACTTTCACACTACCTATCAATCTCATCTCTTTGAAAATACTTGCCTTTGATGTGATTTTTGGAAATGATTGGTTAACTACTCATCATGCTTTTCGTAAGCTTGTTAGTTTTCATACTCCTAACCAACCTGTTATGCGAATTCAAAGTAACCAAACCACTAAAGTCAATCATTGTCATATCAAGCCATAAGTAAAGAGCCCCAGTTCGTTCGTTGTTAACTTCCTTGTGTGGAATGTACCGAAGCCAGACTTTCTGTAGGCGGCATCGTGAATGACGATGGCAAGTTAATAGGTATCAATGTGACGTACTATCTAAGTCTTGGATGAGGGTCACAGTTTTGAATGATATTTCTATTGTTAATAAATTTTTTGACGTATTCTTGAAGTCTTCTTAGCCTACCCCTAGAGCATGAAATCGAATTTTGTATTAACCCCAGTACAAAACCCATTTCTAAAACCCTCAAATATTTCTTCAACTAAAACGAACGTAACATGTGCCAAAGACGTTGGCTCGAGCTGTTGAAGATTATGATCATATCATTCGATACCATCGTGGAAAAGCGAATGTGATAGCTAACGCGTTGAGTAGAAGATCGTATGCATTTACAAGTGCGAATATACGAACCCCCGTGAAGATAACAAATATACGAGTAGAATCGACTTTAATCGATAAAGTTAAAGTCGCTCAAGCTACACACCTGGAGCTGATGAATGTGAAGAATTAAGAAGGTTCAAGAGGGCATTATTCTAGAAGCAAGAATCGACGAAGGTAAGAAATCTCAACCCTCGATTTAATTGGCCCATTTGAAATCCTTGATAAAGTAGGAAATGTGGCTTATAGACTCGTTTTACCGCCAAGTATGTCGCATATTCATAACATTTTTAACGTATCGACGTTACATAAATATGGGGATGACCCGAACCATATTATTAATTTAGAACCGGACGAGATAGCGGATGATTTAACGTATGAGGAGATACGTGTTAAAATCTTGGATAAGAAGGATTATATTCGACACTCAAAGGTTATACCTCAAGGGTTAGAATTTGAAGTGAGGTCAAGGTATCCTCACTTGTTCGGCACACCAGGTACGTACGTAAATTTCGAGGGCAAAATTCATAAGGAGGGGAGATTCCGAGACCCCAGATTTTATGAATAAAGATTTAATTTTCTCGAAATAATTTTTTTAAATATTATGGTGTGAATTTGATATAATGTTATAGTTGTGGGTAATATTTATAAATTTTACAAAGTACGCAAGTTGTTATATAATATTCGATTGGTCGGGAAATATTCTTTTTGTCAGAGAATATCTGTACGACGGTACAATCATTGGTGAACCCCACAAAAGAATTATTATCGGATTGAGAAAATGACAAAAATACTTTATGAAAATAACGGCGGAAGTTTTACCGTTAACTGTTGAAACACCGGTGTTAAAAAAATGCGATGTCTGGCGTGGTTGCATAGTAGCACACGATATTGATTATTGATGCTTACGTGAGAAGTCACTCAGTTATACTCAATTATTACTACAATAATTGTTGCATCATATCTTTCATATTATTGATTCAATTATTGTTACAGTATCATCTGCATAATATTTATTATTATTAAATCTATAATTGAGACGACAAAGTTATTCATATTATTATTTGCAATATTGACAATGTCTAGAAGTTCTGTCAAGGAGAGGTTTGTTCACCTAATTGCGCGCCAATAAGGAGAAATCCTTATCGGAAAGCCCCCTCTTTCCTACGAACGACCTGGTTGTTAAATATTGTGAGTTATTATATTACTGATGAATAAGTTATGTTGATTAAAGATGAAATTGATTGTTCCATTGCATTGGGATTATTAGTGTTAGTGGAAATTGACATTTATTTCGATAATAATTGATGTCTGGAGGTTATATTGTTCACTAGGGTATTCGGAGCACTTTTCATGTCGGAGTACTATTCACGAGTTACTATTCACGAGTTACTATTCATAGGGTACTATTGATTCACATTCTTATACTATTAGGGGTGGTGGTGCAAGATTGATAATACTTGCATGACTAAGTTAAAAATTGAGGTATAGATGGAGGTACTATACTTTAATTGTTTTTATCACATGATTAGAACTATTGAGTCACATGATTTACTATTGATTCACATTATTTACTATTAGGGGAGTTGGTGCAAGTTTGATAATACTTGCAGAACTAAATTAAAAATGAAGAAAAAGAGGAAGGTATTATACTGTAACATTTCGAGCCCCAAACGTGCAATTATCGAAACTATATTTTCCTATAAATAGAAGCTCATTCTTCCTTCATTTCTCACCAATTCACAAAAGCTTTAGAGCAATTATTATAGAGAGAAACTATAGAGAGAAAGAAGAAAAGTATTCTGCTACTTCACTACTTCTATATCCAGTTTCTTCTAAGGTAGGGAGTATTATTTCTTTTGTATTCATGAAGAGAACTTCTGTTATTCTATTCTTTATTATTCTGTTGGAATAACCTGTATACACGGGCTACCCTATACTTGGTGACATTCTTCTATTATTCCGTCTTTATTATTCTGTTGGAATATCATGTCTGTGCGATTTACACCGGACCTGATTCCGTCTTTATTATTCATTTGAATATCCACATGCATGCGTTTTACTGTGGGACACTGGTTCCATCTTTTATTATTATTTCGTTGGAATATCCTCATCATGCGTTTCGCTGGGACTTGGTTAAAATCTTTATTGGTATACTGTTGGAATAACTTTTGTCATCAAGTACCGCATGCATGGTGATTTCTGTTATTATTCCGTTCTTTATTATTCTGTTGGAACATCCTATCTGTGCTTTATGCATGACTTGGTTCCTTTAATTATTATTCTGTTGGAATAACCTGTCTATGCGAAGTACCGCATGCATGGTGATTTCTTTTGTTATTCCACTCTTTATTATACTCAGTTGGTTAAAACTTTGACTTCCATACTCCATGAAATTAGTGGAATATCCTTGATATTTGTGCTTCATCCAATCTCTTTTCAAGAAAATATTCTTCTGAGCATTCTTGAATTTTACTCTACAAAGCAATATCATGTTGACAATTTGGACGTTATTAGTTCCTGGATAAATTAATTCTTGAACTTGTTTTATTGAATTCTTATATCATTGTCATCATCCTCGTGCTTATATTTTGTTAAAAGTCATATGTGGCCTGTAGTTCATAGATGGACTTGGTATGATTATGACCAGGGATTATTCGGTGTAATCATGACCGTAATGTTATAAATGATGTGGAAAAAGTTCTCATTGGCCCGTAGTGCATTGATGGACAGTTTTTGGTATGATTATGGCTATGGATTCTCTTGACCAAGGGTGCAAAGATGAATTATTTTATGGCATGATCGGGACCGTTGATGAAAACATGATTATCTTTAGTAGTAGTGCATGGATAATTCGTGGTCGTGATACTAAAGAATATCCTGGGCCGTAGTAGTGCGGGGTGATTCGATGATGTGGATTATTTATTAAGTCGAGTCCCGTGATAAAAGTGATGAAAAACCTTTTAAATCATAAAAGATAGTAGATTTTATTCTCTACTTTACTCTTTTAATGGATTGCTTGTTCATTATGATTAAACTTGATGTTTGTTACATTGTATCGGTTTAACCTTTGTTTAAGGCTAATGATAATTTATTACGCATTATCTTAGTCATAATATTTCTTCTTTGGGCTAGTTGAGCTCACCCTTTCTTTCTTTGTTTCTTCTTGAAATGAGAACGTGGCCGGGACGAGAGTGCGGGAGCAGAGTAATGGTCCTAGATGGTGAATTAGTAGTCCTCACTATTCTGTGAAATAGTGTGATAATAATTGTAATGAGGACTCCTTTTGAGTTTGTATACTCTCTAGTAGACAATATTTGTATTCAAACTCACATTTTATGTTTTGTCGTATTATACACGACAGTTGTATTATTAAGTTATATTTGAATTCTGTACCACGTATCTGGCGACTCAAGATGGGTGATGTATACCTAATTTTTGGGGCGTCAAAATTAAGATAGAAACAAGTTAAACACCTAAATTAACCAACTCACTATATCTCTATGTGAACTGAAATTAAAGAAGGTTTAAGCTTAAGTTCTTTATCCAATTACATGTGATGTCAAGCATATCTCTACCTTAATAATAATCAAAAATCTGCTATTGACAAAATTCATGACACATGCTATATTAACTAGGTCTAGATTTGAATATCCTCTCTCAATTCCATTCAAATCCACAAGGAATTGTTGATCAAGCAATTCATAAATTCACGCTCAAATTAACATAGATAAACTAAAAATATTTTATTGAATTGGAAATCAAAGTTATAAAATCATCATTTCACCCAATGATCCATCACAAGTCTAATAATCGAATTAGTTCATAACGAATGAATTAAAAACTGAATAATCTAATGAAAACATCCTTTTAATTACAAATAAAAGACTAAAGAGAAGAAGAATAATGAACACTCTTCATGTAGCCTAGAATTGCAACCGTCACGATAATCTCTTCAAATTACTCCCCAATGCTCGCACTTGAATCCTGGAATTTATCTCTGTAATATACTTCTTGAGTTGTGTGATTTGTTGTTTTCAACGTAATATCTAACTCTCTATCTGTTTTGGTCGAAGTCCCCTTTTATTACAGTCCATGCGCATCATCAAAGTCCTACAAACCAAGTCCCAGCAGAGTTCAAACAATGACGAGGACACTTGCGAGAATCCAAGACCCGCCCATGGGGTATAAAAATAAACAATTTAGCCCAAGCAGGCATGCTCACTATCTTCAATTTTTTTCCATCTCAAACATTTTTCCAATTTTGCTCCAAAAGACCGTATTTCTTCACCACTTGCCTCCAAGACCACCCTACATATAAAATAACATGAAACGAGTGAAAACAAACACAAAACAAGAAGATAACTACGAATTTAAACTTGAAATGAACATCGATTCGTGTATATTAAATCCACTTATCAAAATCCCCCAAACTTAAACCGTGCTAGTCCTCGAGCACAAAATAAACTACATGCTATGCAATGCAATTAGATGAAATAAATAAAAATCTAAATGCCTTAAAATCCAACAATATAGCAGAAACTAAATTATCTCGTCGGCCTTAGAGAAAACAAGCAACTCTACAGTATAAATCACCAAAACTAATCCACAATTTCGTATTAATTCTCAAACCTTGAACAATTATCACTGGTATAGCGTGCGTGTGTGATCAACATCTAAGATAACTGATACGGACCCAAATTCAATACATAAACAACTTCTTAGAAGGAATCATACAGTGCAATCTTAAAAATTTCACAGATAGGCACAACCCAACTAAAATTAAATAATACCAAATTCAAGGATACATACAGGATACGTATACTTCCTTCTTCTTCTTTTTTTTACACGGGGGCTTTTTGCTCTTTTCCCGTCATTATTCCTTTTTTTTTAGATAGATGGTTGGTGAGTGCGTTTTACGCTCCATCTCACGCTTGTGTTTATGGGGAGTGTTTCTCCTTAACCCACCACAAGACTCAACATGTTTCATATTTTTTTTTCTATCTATTTTTTTTCAAAGCTTATATACCCCACATATACTCCACCAAACTTAGGTTCTTGCCTAATTTTAGCCTTTATTGCCTATCCTTGTCGTTTTCTCAGTTACCCTAGCATTATCCTTTAGAACCCATTTATGTATCAATTTGAACTGACCGGTCAACAAAGATGTTATTGTCGTGATAACCTTTTATAACAGTTTCAAACACGTGCAAGATTCAATTCATGATAGAAATTATATCACATTTTAATAATCAATACTGCATTGGTTAATTTATTCTCAATCTCATCATTGGCCCACAAATAACATAAACTGCAGCACTATTAGACATATGCAAACATAATATTTAACTATTTTTTTTAAGCATGATAATAATAGAAATGAAAATAATGCAAAATAAAAAATAACTTAGACTACTATGCAAAAACCTAATCTACTATGCAAACTAGAATGTAAACAAAAATAACAAATGCATTCAAATAAGCAATTAAATCCCCCAAACTTAAGTAACACAATGCCCTCATTGGATAAAAATAAAATTAAGTGCATGAGGACTTCCCTGCAATGCCTAAGTCTGGGGAGGTGGTTGGTGCTCTTCGTCATCAGAATCACTTGGTGGAAATCGCGGCAGTGGTCCGAGTTATTGATATGGATATTGAGCCGTCGGGTTGAAGCTTTGGAGTGTTGTGTTGAGTGAGGAAAAAGATGCGTTCATGGAATCAAACATGTGATCTTGTCGTATTGCCAATCGCTGCATTTCCCGACGTGCTGTTCTGTTGTGTGCATTCATTTGATTTTGGAACTCAAGGAACTGAGGACTATATATTGCCTCGGTCTGCGGTATCTGCTCGGTTCCTTGCTCTCCCATACCTTCATCCTCATCCTCCGAGGTATCTTCGGCATCAACTTCGTCTTCCGACGCCGATGGAAAAATAAAGCACAGAACTCGTGGATGTGACTCGCCTCCTGCCCATACAGATTACCGCGCTATCATTCTAGAATCAAGCAAAGCAAGCGGCATTTGTGTGGGCTCATCGTCGGACCATCTCACCCCTGCATTGCGATACAACCCACATATGAGTGATGGGTATGGCAAGCCGCCCGAAAAATTTCCACGTAAACACCGGCGGATGGAGAAACTGATAATAGTCCCGACGTCAATAATGAAATCTTTCACAATTGCGTACAACAGCAACGCCTTCTCTTTGGTGACGTCTGAAGTGTGTTGGGACGGAAGAAATTTAGCGCATAAGAATGCATACCATATTTTTCTATACCAGCTAAGGTCATTGCTATGGAACAATATACCTCCCTTTCGACCTTTAATCCAAGATGTTCTCGGCTTTGTCATGTTCGTAATAACCTCCTCGTAGTCAGGGTCAAAGTACCTCAAATGTGCATACTGACACTGACGTGGTACCCGCAACTGATAATATGAATTAATGGCATCATCACTGAACGGGACCATACGACCCCGCACAAACGTATTGAATGGGGCTTTGTCTTCAGCGTTTGCATAAAACTCCTTGACAATGTTAACAACGGCGGGTTCTAGATTTTCTGTGAGTTTGATCCACCCCTTTTGATAGATTTGAGACATCATCTCCCCATCATTTCCCTCGGGGGCCAATCCCCGCTCCGGCGTAACTGCTTTGGTTAGCATGTAATCATACTGGTCGGCGGCGGCGACACTCATAAATTTTTGTCGATCATATGTTCGTGTCGGTTGAGCGGATCTTGAACTCTCACCCCTTTGGCGTTTGGATGTCGGTTGAGAAGGCATTGATTTCTGGATGTTAGAACTTGCTATCACACACTACCTTCCCCTTACACTTGGTTCACTCAATTTCTCAAACACTTGGTGTGCACAGTCCGTTGTTCCCCCAAAACTAGGTTGTTTCTATGGTAATTTCATTGAGAGAAGATGAAAACTCAATAGAAAGGTAACTTACACTTAATTGCTCTATGTGTAGCCCAATTTCGTGATAAATTCGTATTTTTGGAGATGAATATGGGAGGTATGTTGTAGGGTTTATATAGAGGTGATGTGGGGGAGAGGAATTCGTGTGCTTGATGGTGTGGGGTAGTGGAATTTGTGGGGTGAAGTGTGTTCAATTGATTTAGGTAATGGGTAGGAGTAGTTATTAGGAGTTGTCGATCGTGGGTGGTGTGTAGGAGAAAGAAAACTGAGATAGCAGTAGGCGTGTAGTGTGGAAGTAACAAGATAACATTTGTATCTGCACAACATGTATACCCAGAATAAAGGACCCCCGCCCCAGCGGGGGGTGCAAGGATAAAATAGCCCGCCCCGGTGGGCTAGTCCACTAACTTCGGATTTTTGGCTTCAAATTTGGTGATGCAAAATTCTCCTATTTTCCTTGTTTTCTTGCCCGTTGTTGCTCTTACTCACTTTTGACTCCTCCTGCAACCAAAAACATGCAAGATGTTAGATTATTGACGACTTGGAGTATGATTGAGAGTTTCAACAAAACCTTTACTCTATAATACCTACCTAATACTTAATAAAAGCTACATTCTAACAATTATAATTAAAACTATGAAAAATAATGAAATATTGGGTTGCCTCCCAATTAGCGCTTGATTTTAAGTCGTTCATCCTGACTACTCCCTGTTTTACTGTGTATCAGCAAGGGTTATGTTGACGACATCCCAGTTTGATTCGCCACCCCAGTAATGCTTTATCTGTTGACCATTGACCTTGAACGTCTCTAATGGATTACGATTGTAGAGTTCAACGGCGCCATGAGGGAATACTCGCTTTATAGTGAATGGTCCTGACCATCTCCACTTAAGCTTTCCTGGGAACAATCGCAGCCGTGAGTTGAACAAGAGGACTGATTGACCCGGCTCGAATATTCGATGCACAATTTTCTAGTGGTGCCATCTTTTAACCTTTTCTTTATTTAGCTTGGCATTCTCGTATGCATGAAGTCAGAATTCGTCGAGCTCATTTAGTTGGAGTAACCCCTTTTCTCCTACAGCAGATTAATCAAAGTTCAATTTCTGAATTGCCCAGTAGGCCTTGTGTTGTAGCTCCACCGGTAAGTGACATGCTTTTCCATACAGGAGTTGATATGGTGACATCCCTATTGGTGTTTTATATGCAGTCCGATAAGCCCATAATGTGTCATCCAACCGAAGTGACCAATCTTTCCGACTCAGATTTATGACTTTTTCCAATATCTTCTTAACTTCTCTATTTGATACCACAACCTGTCCATTTGTTTGAGGGTGATACGTTGTAGCCACCTTGTGGATAACCCCATACTTAGCCAACAGAGATGTAAAAGACTTATTGCAGAAGTGACTACCTTCGTCACTGATTATTGCTCTTGGCGTGCCAAACCTCGTGAAAATGTTTTTCTGTAGGAATTTAAGGACCACCTTGGCATCGTTTGACGGTAGTGCTACAGCTTCAACCCACTTCGAGACGTAATCCACCGTGAGTAGAATATATTGATTGCTCAAAGACGAAGGGAATGGCCCCATGAAATCGATGCCCCATACATCAAAAATTTCCATTTCAAAAATTGTTAGTAGGGGCATCTCATTCCGTTTAGAGATGTTTCCCACCCTTTGGCATCTATCACATATTTTCACAAATTGGTAGGCGTCTTTGAACAATGTTGGCCAATAAAACCCGGTTTGAAGCACTTTTTCCGCGGTGCGCTCACTCCCATAATGTCCCCCATATGCCAATGAGTGGCATTCCTGCAGTATGTTGTGCACTTCACTGTAGGGGATACACCTTCTAATCATCCTGTCGGCGCACTATTTAAATAAATAAGGCTCATCCCACATGTACCACTTGACGTCATGAAGAAACTTCTTTTTCTGTTGTCGTGTAAGGTCAGGGGGAAGCATGTTGCTCACCAGATAATTCGCGAAGTCTGCATACCAAGGAAATTCTGCATTTAACCCAAATAGTTGCTCATCCGGGAATGACTCGTTGATTGCACATCTATCTTCTTCCTTTTTCTCCGGATTTTCCAGCCTTGATAAATGGTCGGCAACTTGATTCTCCGTCCCCTTTCTATCTTTAATTTCTAAGTCAAACTCTTGCAGTAGGAGAATCCATCGGATAAGGCGTGGCTTAGCACTTTTTTTGCTATTAGGTACCGAATCGCCGAATGGTCCATGCAGACTATCACCTTAGTCCCAATCAAGTATGCCCAGAATTTGTTAAATGCGTACACCACTGTAAGCAATTCCTTTTCTGTGGTTGTATAATTCATTTGAGTCTATGTGAGTGTTTTGCTTGCATAGTATATGGCGTGAAATACCTTGTCTCGACTTTAGCCCAAAACAGCCCCAACCGCATAGTCGCTCGCATCACACATAAGCTCGAATGGCATATTCCAGTCCGGTGCGACTATCACGGGGGCTGTAGTTAATTTCTTCTTCAATAATTCAAACGTTGACTTGCATTCCGTAGTAAAACTGAAAGTAGCATCCTTCTCTAAAAGACTACATAAAGGTTTTTGTGATCTTAGAAAAGTCTTTTATGAACCTCCTGTAGAACCCAGCATGCCCCAGAAAACTTCTAATACCCTTAACTGAGCTCGGTGGAGGAAATTTCTCGATCGTATCCAGCTTTGCTTTGTCCACCTCAAATCCTTGAGCCGACACCTTATGACCAAAAATTATGCCTTCTTCAACCATGAAGTGGCATTTTTCCTAATTGAGTATGAGGTTTGTATCCGTACATCGCTGCAATACCAAGACCAGATTCCCTAGGCAAGTATCAAAGTTGTCTCCATAAACCAAAAAATCGTCCATGAAGACTTCAACATTTTTCTCCACCATATCTGAAAAAAAATTGCCATCATACACCGTTGGAAAGTTGCAGGAGCATTGCATAACCCGAATGACATCCTCTTGGATGCAAATGTGCCGTAAGGGTATGTAAATAATGTCTTTTCTTGATCCTCATGAGCGATGGCGATCTGGTTATAGCCCGAGTATCCATCCAATAAATAGTAGTACTCATGTCCCGCTAATCTATCTAACATTTGATCGATAAAGGGTAGTGGGAAGTGATCTTTTCGGGTTACCTTATTCAACCTCCAATAATAAATGCACACCCTCCAACCTGTCACTATTCTTGTTGGAATTAACTCGTTATCCTTGTTCTGTACCACAGTCATTCCCCCCTTTTTTGGCACACAATGAACCGGACTAACCCATTTACTGTTAAAAATTGGATATATGATACCGGCATCCAATAATTTTATAATTTCCTTCTTTACCACTTCCTTCATAATTGGGTTAAGTCGACGTTGATGCTCCACCGACGGTCTTGCATCATCCTCCATCAGAATCTTGTGCATGCAAACTGACGGGCTAATTCCCTTTATATCTGCAATCGTCCAACCAATTACTGATTTGTGTTCCCTAAGCACTCTCAGCAACTTTTCTTCCTGCAATTCGCTAAGTGCAGCAGAAATAATTACAGGTAGAGAATTTGAATTGCCTAAGTACGCATACTTGAGATGTTTAGGGAGTGGCTTAAGTTCCAATGTTGGTGGCTCCTCCAAAGACGGTTTCAGTTTTTCTGCAGCTATTTCCTTAGTGTTCAAAGGTTCAAACGGTGCTCTGAATCGGCTAACTCGTGGCAGTGAGTCTAGCAACTGTAAGAAGTCCACAAATTCTGGGTCGTCATTTTCTTCATCCCCCAATAAGGTTGTTTCTAACGGATCGTTGACCAAACTTTTGCTCATACCTTCATTGATGATTTGCTCAATTAAATTCATCCAAAAACATTCTTCCTCATCCATAGGGAATTTCATGGCCTTGAACACATTAAATTTGATTTCTTGATCTTGGACTCTCATAGTAAGTTCTCCTTTTTGCACATCTATGAGTGTCCTTTCCGTAGCCAAGAAAGGTCTCCCTAGGATAATCGGTATGTTCTTATCCTCCTCGAAATCCAGAATGATAAAGTCCGCAGGGAATATAAACTTATCCACTTTAACCAGAATGTCCTCTACTATGCCTCTCAGATATGTGACTGACCTATCCGCCAACTGCAATGAAATATTTGTAGGCTTTAGCGCAGGCAAACCCAATTCTGTTTATACTGACAATGGCATGAGGTTCACACTCGCCCCCAAATCACATAAACATTTGTTAAACGACATTTTCCCGATCGTGCATGAGATAGTAAAGCTCCCCGGGTCTTTAAGTTTTGGTGGTAGCTTCTGCTGTAACACCGCACTAAACTCCTCTGTTAGTGCCATTGTTTCAAATTCTTTCCATTTCTTTTTCCTCGACAGAATTCCTTTCATGAACTTTGTATAACTCGACATTTGCTCTAGGGCCTCTGCGAATGGGATGTTAATCTGGAGTTTCTTGAACACTTCTAAAAACTTTGCGAACTGCTTATCAGATTTCTATTTTTGAACCCTCTGCTGAAACGGTGGTGGAAGATAAACAATTGGCTTATTGTTAAACTTTATGTCCTCACCCTTGTCACCGTCCACCACGTTACTGTTATCAACTTTTTCCTCCGGTGTGGCTGAATTTTTTGCATTAGATGTTTTCCACTTCTCAACATAACCGCTTGACATTGCTCATGGTTACCCTCTGGATTTCTCTCCGTGTCGCCAGGTAATGTTCCTTGTGGTATATTATTCAATGTTAACGCCATCTGTCCCATCTAATTTTCTAAATTCTTGATAGCCATCTCTTGTGATTTCATTGCCTTCTCTTGATTTTTCATTGTCATCTCTTGATTTTTCATTGTCATTGCTTGATTTTTCATTATTGCCTCATTGCTAGTTATGTACTTCGACACCATTTCCTCGAAATCTGATTTCTTTTCCTGATGTTGAACCGGTTATTGGTGACTCTGAAAACCTGGGGGATATGATGGTCGTGGAGCTTGATTTTGCTGGTTATTGCTCCATGAGAAGTTTGGGTGGTTCCGATTCCCCTGGTTATAGGTGTTTTGGTATGTATTCTGCGGAATTCTGTTATAGTTACCTATGAACTGTAGAGATGCTGGATTTATTGTGCACTGATCTGTAGGATGATCACCCACACACAATTCACATACTACCACAACCTGCTGTACTTGAGCCCCTGTCATAGCATCCAACTTGTTGGACAGCGCGGAAAACTGTGCTTGTATAGCTGTCACCCCATCTACTTCCAAAATCCCAGCCGCCTTTGCTTGTGGCATTCTTGCTGTGGGCCACTAGTAGTTATTTAACGCCATGGTTTTGATCAAATTGTAGGCTTCCTCATAACTCTTAGCCATGAATGCTCAGCAGGACACTGCATCAATACTGGTTCTAACATTCCCATTTAGTCCGTTATAAAAGGTGTTCATTTGCAGCCACTTGGGCAATCCATGATGCTGGCACTTTCTAAGTAATTCCTTATACCTCTCCCATGCCTCATATAGCGACTCCCCATTCTGCTGCTCAAACATCGTTATGTCATTCCTCATTTTAGCAGTTTTTGCCGATGGGAAAAATTTGGCAAGAAATTTATGCGCCAAGTCTTCCCACGTAGTAATCGACCCCGGCGGCAGAGAATGTAACCAACTCTTCGCCTTGTCCCGTAAAGTGAACGGGAACAAGCGAAGTCTCACTGCCTCATCCGACATCCCATTGTACTGAAACGTGTCGCACATTTCTAGAAAACTGATTAAATGCTCATTTAGATAGTCATTTAGCATTCCCCCAAACTGAACTGAATTCTGCATCATCTGAATGGTCCCAGGATTGATTTCAAAAGTATTCGCAGCTATTGTAGGCCTAGTGATGCTCGACTGCAGATCAGTCACCTTAGGTGTTGTAAAATCCCTCAACGCTTTCTGGTCTTCGGCAGCCATTTCTTCTTCCTTATCAGAGTTTTTGAATTTGTTCCTCGTTTCCTAGATCCACTTACTTAACCTCTAAAATTTCCTTTTAATGTTGTCCTCAAAAGGAAGCAAGTCTGGATGTTTGGATAGTGTTTGCATAAACCAATGTCAAAAACTTGAAATAGGAAGAGCAAAAACAAAAACAAAAATGTTTAAGTAAAACTGGACTAATTAAACTGATATCGTAAAAATATTAAAATCTAGGCTAAATTGTCCCCGGCAACGGTGCCAAAAACTTGTTGGGTAAAATAGATACGTGCAAAACACGCAAGTGTACGTGGTCAACAAGTAATATAGTAGTGAATAAAGTATCGGTCCCACGAGGACAAATTAGCAAGAATTTTAACTTCACAATTATCAATTTTCTATTAATCCTAATTCTATTAAACTATTCAATTCAATGGTTTGAAATTATATAAACTAAATTAATAAATAAATAAACTATCACAAAACAATCACTAATATCAAAATCCGGAATTTCAAACAATTAATGGAGAATTAGACTTATGATTTCACCCTAAGCTTCACTCTAATTTTCAAACCTTTATTCCAACTCAATTTAATATCCAAGTTTATTAATCAAGAACACGAATGTAATACTGGCCACCTCTCGATGCACTAATACCATATTAACTTAAATCCATAATTAAGATAGAAACAAGTTAAACACCTAAATGAACCAACTCACTATATCTCTATGTGAACTGAAATTAAAGAAGGTTTAAGCTTAAGTTCTCTATCCAATTACATGTGATGTCAAGCATATCTCTACCTTAACAATAATCAAAAATCTGCTATTGACAAAATTCATGACACATGTTATATTAACTAGGTCTAGATTTGAATATCCTCTCTCAATTCCATTTAAATCCACAAGGAATTGTTGATCAAGCAATTCATAAATTCACACTCGAATTAACATAGATAAACTGAAAATATTTTATTGAATTGGAAATCAAAGTTATAAAATCATCGTTTCACCCAAGGATCCATCACAAGTCTAATAAGCGAATTAGTTCATAACGAATGAATTAAAAACTGAATAATCTAATGAAAACATCCTTTCAATTACAAATAAAAGACTAAAGAGAAGAAAAATAGTGAACACTCTTCACGTAGCCTAGAATTGCAACTGTCACGATAATCTCTTCAAATTACTCCTCCAAAGCTCGCACTTGAATCCTGGAATTTATCTCTGTAATCTACTTCTTGTGTTGTGTGATTTGTTATTTTCAACGTAATATCTAGCTCTCTATCTGTTTTGGCCGAAGTCCCCTTTTATTAGAGTCCATGCGCATCATCAAAGTCCTACAAACCAAGTCCTAGCAGAGTTCAAACAACAGCAGGACACTTGCAAATCTGCACCCTTTTACATGGGGGTAAGTATGTATACGGCCTTTCCGTGGCATGCTCATTGTCTTCAATTTTTTTCCATCTCAAACATTTTTCCAACTTTGCTCCAAAAGACCGCCTTTCTTCACCACTTGCCTCCAAGACCACCCTACACATAAAATAACATGAAACGAGTGAAAACGAACACAAAACAAGAAGATAACTACAAATTTAAACTTGAAATGAACATCGATTCGTGTATATTAAATCCACTTATCATGAATCCAGATAGATTGGTACATACATTGCTTGTTCATTGGATGAGGATGATTTATCTCAAGATCATTTGTGTGGAGACACTAAAGTAAGTATTTAGGTGCTTATTGAAGAATAAGTTCACTGAACGTGGCTCTCTAAGGAATACCTAATGGAGTTTTACTTGTCTGTCAATAGAAATTCATGTAGTGACGGTAGTACAAGTGATCCTTAGACATGAGATCATCATAGTATCATGTGTATGATGAGTTATACTTTGACATGTCTCTTAAGAACATTAGGGTATATCAAATGGTATATTTTGGTGTAATAAGTTATACATGGAAATAATGAATGATCAACAAAGAATCTACTCCTTCTAATAAAATGAGAAAATGTCCTATGTGATTCAATAAATGACAACTCAGTAGTATTTGACCAAGGCAGAATGAAATTAGAAAAGAGTTTCTAATTTGTATTATTTAGAGTTGTGCATTTGAGAATCGAAATACATATAATTAAATAAAATAAGACATGACAGTTATTTCATGTCTTATATTTAATTGGGACATTGTATGATGGAAAGATTGAATTGTACAGTAACTATTTACTCAAATGTTCTTTTATGATTAATGCTGAAATCTATATTATTTGGAAAGTTGTTGATCGCTAAGGAGGCTTATCCTTATTGTAGAATAAATGTTATTTATTTAAATAAATTAATAGATTAATTTATTTATTTAAATAAGATTAGAACTGTTCTAATTGATTTATTCACAACCGGTTTAATATGGAGAACTTAAAGGGTCACACCATAAAAGAGAAGATAATTATTTAAGAAGCAAATGGCATGATCGTAATAATAAGTTAAGTGTATTAAATTTAATCTATGGTGATAGAATAAATTAAATACCTTAATATTTATTATTTAATATTTTGAAAATATTAAATATAAATTAATAAGAGGAGTCTTATTATTAGTATTATTATTATTATTTAATTCCTAAAGGAATTTGGGAATCAATTAATAAAAGTACTCGCATGAATTCCTAATAGGATTAGGAGTCTATTTAATTAAAGAAATTTAATTAATTAAAAAAACCCTATTCCTAAATTATTTAGGAGGGTTGCCTACATATTTATAAATAAGAGTAGTCTTATTATGGGTTGAGGTTACGTTAATGAAACTTCCAAGAGTTGGGAGAGTAATGACATATTCTCTAGAGAGAGAAAACTAGGGTTTTGTCAAACATTCATCTTCTTGAATATTTGTTCTTCCTTTATGGATCACCTCTAGAGGCCAAACAATTGACTGGATAACGTTGATCAAAGGAATGAATCAAACCAAATGAATTCAAGTTGAAAGTGAAAGGAATTGGAGGTGAACTCGTACCTGAGGAAGCTGATTTCTACAAGGTTATGAATCTGATCTCCTTCTCTTTTCTATTGATTGATAATTATGCACAAAGTATGATCATAGTGATGGTTTGTATGAAAATTTTTAAATTCCATTTTATTTCTCTTCCGCACCTTTTATGTGATTTGATTGCATGATCGCGCTATATACAAACCTAACAAATATCTACCACATAATAAGCCAAACCTACAACAAACGCCTCATGTCAAACCCCTCTATTTGTAACAAAATTTAAAAAAATATCTACCACACAATAATTACTATAATTTTAATCAACACATTTTATTCTTCAATTATTATTCACAATTAAACTCACAATATTGACAACCAAATTGTTCCCAATAAAGAGGGGACCTTATGTATAAACGTCGCTCAATTAACTAACTCATTTCCTCGACAGAACTTCTAGACATTGTCAATAATGTTAACTGGTTTAATAATATCATATCAAATAATATGAGTTACTGTTTCATATCAATTATTGATTTATTAACATAAAATATTGTGCAGATGTTACTGTAACAATTATTGAATCAATAATATGAGATACTATGCAGCAACTATTGTGGCAATTATTGAATGAAATATTGAGTGGCTTCTACTATAACAATTGTTAAATTAATAATCAAAGATATTGTGCAATACCGTGTGCTACTGTGGAATATCGTGTACTACTGTACAATAACGCGTATTACTATACTTTTATCACCAGATATTGTAACAAAAGAGAAAATCGGATTATAATGTAAATTAATTTTATTTGAATATATATTGAATAAAATTATATTATATGTTATTTATAACGAGTAAGCAAGATGAAGGTTATTCTACAACCTAAAAGAAGAATAAGATAGTAGTATTCTGGCTAAGTGCTAGAAACAAGGTGTTTGAATTTTTAAGACGAAAATAAAAGCTTTTCGAGAAATTCTCCGAAAAACACTATTCATCCATTCCTGTTCGGGAATTATTTTTGATCTTTCGGGAAATATGTAACGATAGAATGGTAAGGAATGATGGATTATTTAATAATAATTCAGTTATGACAAACGCAGTTTTTCGCCTGCGTACTAAGTTCGAGAATGTTAAGGAAAGTGTAGATTTGAATAATGATGATCGTATAGTAAGAAAGTTATTATATGTGGTAATGAATACGAGTATAATACAAGGTATTATACAAGTATATACGAAAGATAACATAACGTATATGATGAATGTTATACGAACTAGTATACCAGAAGAATACGAGGATTATACGTTAAAAGCTTAAACCATTATTAATGGACTAGTAGGATTTAGACTCACGAGTAAATTGAATTAACATTAAACGACGCTAAAGGCAAGTGTTCTAAACCCTTGTCTATATTCATTTCAGACAAGCTTTATGAAACATGTATCATACACATGAATTGAAGTAGTAGATAAGTCGAAGTCATTTCCTTCGGTTAGACTAAACTTAGAATATTTTGTGGATTTCATTATAATCTATCAAAATATTATTGATATTGATATTGCTATCTTATGTCGACTGTTTTGGTATGGATTTCAAAGGAAGACTAAGTATGAACAAACAAATGTTTTGTCGTAAAGCGACTGGCACGTGAGGTTGCCAACACTTGAACGTAGATACATTTAATGTAGTACTGTTGTACAACATAGAGTACTATAGGCTGATCACCTAGATGTGCTCGTAAGAAATGTCGGACTTTTGGACCTTGTGTCGGGTTGTCCTTTTTACATAAAGAAAGAATGAGATGCTCAAGGTCTTTGACCAAACTCAAGGTTTAACTGATGATGTTCATCATTAAACATTTTAAAGAAAAGAGAAGTGTTATTTTGAATTATCTATAGTACTTCATAATTATTGATTCAGTTATAGAAGATATATATTCATATGATTCAGGCATATTGCTCGATTATAATTATTATACTTGTTGAGCTAGTTATGCTCACCTTTGTTTGAACCATATGAATGCAGCTAAAAATGAACGGACCGAAGGATCCAGTAAGGATAAAGGAAAGTCTAAGGCGGACAAGTAGTTATCTTTGTAATAGAATAGTATTACTTTAGTATTAATTTGATACTATGACAAAGAACACATGTAATGGTTACAAAGAACCTTGGAAGGGAATTATTATTATGTAATATATAAAAGACATATTCACTCTATTGAGGTATTTCGATTGAATGTATGTGTGAACAGTAGCACCGTGTAGCACCATCTATCGGGTTGGAAGATACCCGGATTTGGTGGCGTCACATGTATTTCAACAGTTAACGGTAAATGTTATGCCGTCAATTTATAAAAAGTTATTTTTGTCTCTTTCTATATTCGACAGTTATTCCGTTTTGGGGTCCACCAATGATTGGTTATTTCGGCGCCTTCGTATGAATATTCCCGACAAAAAGAATATTCCCTGACAAAATGGATATTTCTTGACAAACTGTTTACTTCGTATAATTTGCACATATTACCCATAACTATAACATTTATTAAATCAACACCTTACTATTTAGAAAAAAAAATCTTATTCAAAAAAGTTGGGGTCTTACAGATATCTTGGTCTAATCTAAGACACTTGAATATTAGAAGAAACACTTAAGAATAGTGTTAAAAGAATTAAGGGAAAGAGAATCAGTATACAAAGTTCACAGAATGTGAATTAGGTATGGAATTAGAAGGTTCAAAGGTTGTTGAACATATGATCAAGAAGTATGAATTTAGAAGTAAGATAGTCAAAAGAGTAGGATGAGAAGTTATATATGGGGAGAATTTCTAGCTAAACTAGGCAGAATGAAGAAGGCACAATCTCAAAGATGAGAAGTGTAATAAGATGAGGTAAAGAATTGTCAATTGTAAAGAGAAATAAGTTTATAATTGATAATGAAGAAATGTTAAGATTTGAAGGAGAAATTTGGGTTCCAGTAAGACTGGAACTAAAATAAGAAGTTTTATTATGTGTTAGTAAGTGCCCTGACCTGACAAAGATTCAACGCCAAGTGATGAAGATTAGATGATTTGTAAAAGGGAATTATTAAATCCACAACACTTTTTGTTATTTCCACAACAAAAGTGTCGTTGTAGATGTATAGTGACGGTGAAAATCGTCGCTATAGGATCTATAGCAACACTTTTGTTGTGAAAATAACATTTTCTGTTGTGGATTTAACAATTCCCTTTGTAAAATTGTAGAAATTACAGAATATGGGAGTATATCATTAGAAATTTTGTGATAGGATTTCCAGTTACACAAATGGAGTTCAACGCTATATGAAGTATAATAATCATTTAACGAAGTCGGTATAGTTCATACAAGTTAAGATAAGAATAAATATAATTGAGTTCGTTAAACTTTATGTTAAAGAAATTATTTATAAGGCATGGAGTGCCAGTTTTGAAGGTGTCGAATTGGGATTCACGTTTCACATTGAACGTTCGAGGAAGTTTACAAGAGAACACAACTAAGGTTGTATACGACGTATCATCCTCAACCAAACGAGCAGAGCAAGTGTAACGACCAAGAAAATCGGATTAGTTGTAAAATAATTTTATTTGATTAAATAATGAATAAAATTATATTATATGTTATTATTATGTGTTAGTAAAATGAATGTGGTTCTATAACCTAAATTTATCGAAATATCATAGTATTCTCGCTACGTGAAGGAATTAAAGTGTTTGAATTTCCAAGACGAAAATAAAAGCTTTCCGAGAAATTTTTCGAAAAATACTATTCACCAATTTCTGCTCAGGAATTATTTTTGAACTTTCGAGAAATACGTAAGGATAGAATAATAAGGAAGAACAAATTATGTAATAATATTTCAGTTATGACAAACGCAGTTTTTCGCCTGCGTACTAAGTTTAAGAATGTTAAGGAAGGTAAAGATTGAATAAATGATGATCATATAATAGCAAGTATTATACGAGTCAATGAATACGAGTATGATACGAAGTATTATGCAAGTATATATGAAAGATAGTATAACGTATATGATGAATGAGTATACGTAAGGAATACGTAGACTATACGTTAAAAGGCGTTAAGCTAATTGTAATGGACTAATATAATTAATGTAGGATTTGTGTAGTAATTGGGCAAGCCCAAGAGCAAACTTGTTAAAGCCCAATGATATAAAATGCAAGCCCAACGTTAGGCCCAAAGTAATTAAACCTAAAGCCCAAACCAAGAACCGGATCCGTTGATCGAACCAATGGGTAAACGGGTAAGAAAACCTATGGGGCAACCCATGTGGGCCCTGTAACGCTCGAGAAAATTTGGATTTTTAATGAATTAAATTTTTTATTCGATTATGTGGAATAAATGAATTTAATTGACTATTTATGTGAGTAAGATATTTGAAGGTCGTTCTATGACCTAGAATGTGGGGATGCTGTTAGTATTCTGGCTATGTGCTAGGATTAATTATTTTAAATTATCAAGACGAAAATAAATATTTTCCGAGAATTTTCTCGTAAAAACACTATTCATCCTATTTCGCTCGGAGCTTAGGTTTAAAATTCCAAGAAACGCGTAATGATAGAATAGAAAGATGTAATGGAATATCCAATAATATTTCATTTATGGCAAACAAAGTTTTTGCCTACGGACTTAAAACTTAAGGGTTAGTGAAAGAGATTTCCGAAAGGGAAATGAGATGCGTATAATCATTTTGATTATTAAACGTATGATATACGAATATGGTATGAATAGTGGTACGACGTATAATACGAATATCGTATGAATACTAAACGAAAAGAATACGTGAGTTATATGCGTAGAATACGATTAGTTCTTATAGGATTTTGAGTTAAGGACTTTGTACAATCCAATGGGATTTGGATTAATAACAAGCCCAATGAACTATGGAATTCAGCCCAAGTCAAGGCCCAATGTTAAGTTAAGATAAGCCCAATCCAAGAAAACCAAACCGCGGATCGAACCGGCGGGTCACGGGATGGGTAAAACCCATGGGGCAACCCATGGGAAGACCCAAAGAGGTGTGGACTGGCCACTTGGCCACCAAGTAAAGTGATTACTTGGTGGCTAAGTTGTTGTGGAGATGGGAATAGTAAGAAGGTGGCATTTGGACAACTTTGCCCTCCGTTTGGTTGCATATAAATAGAAAGCTTGTGTTGGACATTTGGTATTTTACACACATTGTCCAATACATATTGAGAGAGAGAAGAAGCTATAAACAAGTAATCAAGCTACTTCCAAGCAAACCATATACGTTTAAGACAAGAACGCAAAGAACGAAAGAGGTAATATTTATTAACCATTAGTCTTCATCCTCTTCGATTTCTTTCTCAAAAAGAATCGTAGATTGGTGGAGCATGTCTATTGAGGAGGAATAAGGATGTTTATTAATGATCAAAATATTGATAAGTCATGTTGAGTAGAAATCATAAGGGTTTACGTAAATTAAAATCATAGAAATCATTGAACGTGAACTTGGTTGTTGATGGACAAATTGAAAACCATCTTAGATAAGGTATGTGAATCATGCTTGGTTAGGGTGTAGATGATGAATCAATGGAGTGTTTGATTTTATTTGGCTTATATAACACGAGTAACGACGTTATGGCGAATTTTACGAAAATAGACGTTAAACATCGAAAACATAGAAATCTCAGATTAAGAATCAAAAGTTATCGTGTGACTTGAAAACTTCAGTTTCCAATGCAAACACTTGAGATAGGGTGTTTAAGAGTCGTGGATGCAAGAATTGTCGAATTTCAACTTATAACGAAGAAAATGAGTATTGAAAACTAGAAAATGATAAACGAACGCTCAAAATGAACCAAAAGTTGAATTCCGAGTTAACGGATTCAAAAATGTAAAATTATTACATGAACACTTATACAATGTAATTTGTGAGTTGTGGGCTTTTGAATGAGCCAATTCGAATATAAAACGAGTAAGTTATGAGGCCGGGAATTTCGTTGGAAAACCAATTTGAAGCACTGATGCGAGCCAGCAGCCGCTGAGCATGGCCGAGAGAAAGCCATAATCTTCGAGTTTTGTGCAACACGAGAATTAGTCTGAGGACTCGCATGCATGGCAGCCAAGTCAGGCAAAACCTCTGAGAGTGATGTCATGGCGCCACTATAGTAAAGAGGATTTGCCGTCTTGCTTAATGTTGGCGGTGAGAAATAGTTGAAGTTAGGTTTTTAATTCTAATTGAAGATAAACCAATAGTAAGGCATGGATGTACTTAATGTACATGATAGGACTAACTCTAAATCACTTATAAATTGATGAAGTGGAAAGTTAAATATGATTTAACCATAATTAAACAAAGAACGCAAAAGTGTAAACAAGTAAACCGTGAAGGGTGTTCGACGTTGGTACTTTACCAATGATCACCGAGTGTCGGTTAATAACGTAAGAACGTTAACGAGCCGAAATGAAGTATAGTAAGTCGAATTGACATTATTAATGGAATAAATTCAAGTAAGACATAGAAGAGAAAGAAGTTGGTTAAAGCAATAAACTAAGTTTGTTTGGTAGCTAATTACAATGTGCTATGTGAATATATCATGTAGATCCTGTAAAGATTGAGAACTGTTGAATATTATATTCGAAGACGCTTGAAGGCAAGTTTTCTTAACGCTTGTCTAACCTCCGTGTTAGCCAACTTTTCTGTGATTCATGATAAGAAATGCATGAATTGTTTTACGAAAGGGTCGATGCCAATTTTAACCCGGCTAGACTAATCTTAAGAGTTAGATTGATTTGTTTACAAGTCTTTCAATATAGAACTGTTTACGCTATCATATGCCAAGTATTTGGTACAGATGTAAAGGTAAGTTTGTCTAAGAACAAACAACTGTATTTTCATCGATTATTCGATGGGTACGCGAGGTTGCCAAAACTTAAACGTAAATACGTTTAACAGAAGAGTGTTAATCAACATAGAGACTATAGGTTGATCACCTAGAAGTTCTTGTAAGTCAATTTATGACTACGTTGATTGAATAATGAATGTTGATTGAGTAAGGAACTCAATCTTTATACTTATTATATGAAATGCAGCATGTATGTTGTGTTAGTCCAATGTTTATGAGATATATGTTGAGTATGTTATTATGTGATATGTGATGCATGAAAAGCATTAGATTTTCTTTTGGTTTGTCGAGCTCAACCTTGCAAATAACCATTTTTGCAGGTTAAAGATTTAAGGTAAGGATATGTGCTACGTGAATTGTAGAGATCCATATTCACAAAGATTACTTATGTTTTATGGGAAATGTATTTAATATTTTGAATGTAACATATTGTTGAATTGTAAGTTGAGCTATCCGGTGTATATGGATATCTATTTATGATGTAAGACTTGATATAGTCATTTTTGTTGTAACGATTCATGATATAAATTTGAATCGAAGAGATGTAATGTAAAGGTTGCGATTTAGGGCAATAAAGAAGGAAATGTATAAAAGTTTTAAATATTCCGCATTTTTAGCTATTTTAATATCGAATAATGATGTAAAGATAGATTAAAGTTGTATTGTTAACGATCGAGAAGGAGAATATTATTGTATGAATTTTGGGGTCGTTGCAGTTGGTATCAAAGTTGTAGGTTATAAACCTTAGGTAGGAGTGTCGTAGGTATAACCTTAGAGAAGGAATGTGAAGATAATGAAAGAATAAGCTCAAATAGAGTTTGAACAATAAGAAGTAATTTAAGAAATGTATAAAGAAGGGATTAAAACATGCGTAAGAGGATTCAAAGAAGTATCTCGTAGAGTTATAAAGAATATGAAGGTGGGGTTACCCAACTCCAATAATAAGGATGTAAGGTGATAACAAATAGACAATGTCTATAAGAATAGAATGATAAGAAGTTAAGAATAAAAGTTATAGTTAGGTATGGTACAGTTGTACTCTTTAGCAGTTGATGTATGGTATCTGGGCTAAACGATTCCTTCATAGAGCGGAGGTATATAAGAACTAGTAACTCGGTACCTAGTTTGTTACTTGTTTGTGGTAAACCACTCAGCGTACCATATAGAAATTGGTAGAGACTCGATGTGTACCAAGTCTAGAAAATGGATACGTATGATGAAACCAATTAAGTATTGAGCAATATAAATAAAGTTGGAAATTCTTAAAGCAAGAATTGTTATATAAACAAGAAGATTCAAAGAAGAATCTTGAAGAGATGTAGATAAGAAATGGGAGTTACCTAACTCCAATAGCCAAGATAATGAATAATGTCGTAAATGATGAAAAAGGAAAGAAAGATGATCGTAAAACAAAACGATCACGAGTTAAGAAAAGAATTTTAAGGGTGATGATTATAGAATAAGATCACGACGTGATCTGTTTAAGTTATAGAAGAAAGATGGTCTGTAATATTTGAATAATTATAGCTAAATGTTATGAAGATGGAGTACTATGAAATAGTACGAGATAACTCACGAGGAGTTATAGATGATGTGATACGAGGAATTCGTATCGAGCAAAGAGCAAGTTAAGAGTAAGATAGAGTTAGGTGGGATTTCAATTGAGGACTCATGTGATGGCTGAGTTGTACAAATCTTTGTATGGGCGAGGGTTTTGTGCTTGCACTCATTTTATCATATTAATAATCATTAGAATGTTGGTGTCGCGCTATTAATGTATATGTGGCGAAAAGGTGATTCTTTTCGCATGTGTATGTTTGATAGTTAGAAACTATTAAGATTAGTCAGATATTATTAGGATTAGGTGCAGTTCTTAAAACTAATGCATATGGTAAGTTCGTGATTCATAATAATATGGTATGTTTTGAACCCCTCAGTGAATGGACGCTTATGGTCTAACTAGGATAAGTTCTTAAACTCATATTATTATGGCAAGTTCCTGGATTTCCAATGTGCGGTAAGTTTGATGAACTATATTGGGGGTATAGGAGGATGGTAAGTTGAAATACAAGAATATTTAGTATAAGAGTGTTGGTGGTGCTAGAAATAAAAAGAATTGGTTAAGTAATGAAGTAGTGGAGTAAAGATTGAAGTTGATGGATACCTGGATATTCTAAATCTACTAGCTATGCTAGACTTTCAAATTTTATTGACTTCATGCTGATGTTTGCACTTCTTTTTCTTGAAAAATATTGGATCAAATGATGAAACCAATGAGTTTTAAAAACAATATTGTTTAAAGAATAGTCTATGCTAATTGTTTCAGCTAGACGCAAATGATTTAAAAATATCAAAATGTATTTTATATCATTAATGCATCATGGAACCTGGTGCAAAGATGATAAAAACGATGGAGTTATCAATGCAGAATTTCTTAGTGTTGGATGTGATCTAAGGATCGTCAGCCCACTATGGTATGATGTAGTATGACAAAGTCACAAAATGACGGAATCCTCAAACGGACTATAAATACAGTGCGGTATCATGACGTCATAAAAAGATTTTTGAGGTTTCTTTAAGATATGAGAATATATATATATATATATATATATATATATATATGTGTGTGTGTGTGTGTGTGTGTATGTGTGTGTGTGTGTGTGTATGAATATTTCGATTAATGTTCGAATTGTTGTAGAAGTCTATGCTATTTGATTCAGCTAGATGATTATTGAAAGATGTTCATGAAATTCAGGCGTTTATTGAAAATTTATGCCAAACAAAATTGTTTTGGTGCAGATTCAGATGTTGAAAAGTTGAGGTGAACAACCCTATAAGGGGACATGTTTTCGGGGACAATGGTTCCGAGCGTAACGCATATAGTTGTTACAAAACACTACGTTGTGGCCCAACGTAGTGGTGCAATAGGCTGGCCACCTAGTGTACGTGTGGAGGGTGTTTTTCAGTCTTTGTGATTGATAAACACTCTGGTTTGTAGTGTGAAGTAGACCTGGCAAACATGGCCCAAGCCCGCGGGCCGGGCCGGGCTATGGGCTGCAATCTTCTAGCCTAGGCAAATGCGGGCCATTTTGGCCCAGCCCGTGGCCCGTGACTTTTTTTTTAAAAAAATAAAATAAAATATTGCTACTTGTAGGTTGTGAGGCTTGAACACAAGACTTGTAAGTAAATAAATAAGAGTTCAAACCAACTGAACTACAACAACTATTGATATTGCTTTTAATTTTATTAGTAGAAATCTTAATTCCCTCAATATATCATCTATATATCTTTACTCACGCTCACAAACAATTACAATTGCATGAACTTTCAAAATAGTTCTTCAATTTTAAAGTATAAAACTAATAATTATTAGTTTAAGTTAGATAATATAATTATAAAAATTTAAATTTATCTATATATTAGTATTAATTATAGTATTTATTATTTTAAAAGTTAAATAAATTATATTAATTTTAAAGTATAATTTTAAAAAATCAAATTTGATTATATACTTTGAATTACTAGCAATCAATGAGAAAGAAGGGAGAATACCATTATTATTTATAATGACATTACAATGTACAGTGTTAGTACATTTGGAAAGTAAATCAATCATTATCACTTTATTATGCAATCCTCCTACTTATTTAATCCCCAAATCATGCCTTTAGAATAATATCTAAAATCCTCTAGAATATCTACTAACACTCCCCCTTAAGCTGGAGCGTGTTTGAAAGTAATTTATAATACTATTAAAATTTTAATTGATTGAGATATATAGTTAATGTAAGTAATTAGAATTATTGTTTATTATAAATTATTTTATTATTTTTAATATTTATTATTATTACTATTTTTGGTGTATCAAAATTTTGCAAAAAAAAAAATAAAGGAAGAAGTGGTGAGTAGTATTTTACCAACAGGCCACTGGGCCTGCCTCTAAATGACACATAGCAAAACCCGTGCCATTTTGGCCTTACGACTAGGCCGCTTGATTTTCGAGTCTAGTGTGAAGGATTGAGTTGAAGCACTAGTAAACCTATAAAAGAGTTCACGGTCTTATGACCGCTCAGCATGATTTGGAATCTTTTAAATTCCTGAGTTATTCATACTTCTTCCCAATTATTGAGCAATTGTGGAAGATTCTTGTTATTCTAAAAGGCGAATGTGGTAAGGATGATATTCCTTATAAAGAAGTAAGTCGTAGAAAGCGACACTGAATGTTGAATATATGGAATAAGTGAGAAAAAGAAATTTTGAAATGAGAAGGAGATGAGTTATCAAAGAATAATGTAAATCTTTTAATAGAAAAGTTTAATAATTATAGAACGATCTTTGTGGAAAGAAGTGGTTATAAAACCCAATGAATGAATAAAGTATTAACGTAAAATCTATTTTGATAGATTGAATGAATAAAGATTAATAAATAAAAATTTCGAGGATGAAATTCTTAGAAGAATGGGTGAATGTAATATCATGAGTGTTTATGATAACGATCTTTAGAAAAGGAAATAAATGGGTTAAAGAATATAAAATACTCAGAATATATTTGAGTTCAAGTGAAAGTTATGAAATAAAACCTAGAATTTGTTGACAAAATGAATGTAGTAGGAAATATAAAACATATATTAAGGTCATGTGTTGAAGTTATTCAATGAAGAGACTTGATGAAAACCTGAGTAAGGTAGGGTTTAGGTGATTCCGAGGACGGAATCCTTATAAGGAGGGAAGAATATGACGAATGAATTGTTTGAATTGTGATTCTGGGGATAGAATCCTTATAAGGAGGGAAGGATGTAACAATCCAGAATTTTAAATTGTAATTTTAAATATTTATTGAGTTATATAAATATTTAATGGATGTGTTTATTGTTGAATAAATATTTAATTTGATTTGACATGATTGGTTAATTATTTGTTAAGAAAATTAATTGTTATGAGATAATATACTAATTTAATTTAATAATTAAGTTAGAGAGTTTATAATGATTAAATGAATTATTATATTTTAATTTGAATTTGTAATTAAAATGATGTGTTAGTTGATTAAACAAAATTATAATTATAAAGAAAGTTATAATTATGTTGTATTGGTTTATGTGTCAAAGTAATTTAATAAATTATTATTATAATTAATTAAATTGATTATTAAAATTTAATTAAATAAAAGTGTGACAAATAACCTTTCTATAAAGGAGTTTAATTTAGTTTTGCCAAACAAGGCTTAATGCATATTAAGTCTTTAATCTAATTGTGTTTTACCAAACAAGATGTAAGATTTAATTGGTTATTTTTTTATTAGCTAACCAAAAAAGCTTTATGGCTTTTGATTTTTAAAAGTTAGATAACTGATGTCAGTTATACATATATTAATATTATATAATTAATACATATATTATTACCATACGTTATATGTTAGTACGTAAGTTAGAGTTAGGAGAAGAAAGACTTAGAAGAAGAAAAGAGGAGAAGAAGAAGAATACAGAGAAAAAGTGAGAGATAACTTATGAGAATTCTAGAGAGATTTTGAGAAAGGAATTGGGGAAAAGAAGTCTTGTTGATCAAAGGAAGAAAATTTTCACCTTCTAGCATACAAGGTATCCTCTTACCGATTTAAAATTCTAAAAGTTGTGGTTGTCTTCTCTTCCAAAATTCCCTGTAAAATTCTTTGTAAAGGTTGAATTAATTGTTATATATAATTTATATGATAAATTAGTTGTTGTGAAACTGTTTTCATAAGTTTATATATGAGTATTGTGACGCCCCCAAAATAGGTATACATCACCCATTCTGAGTCGCCAAATATATGGTACAGAAACAAATACAACTTCATTAAACTGTGAGTTTAAATACAAATAGAGAGTATAAAAACTCAAAAAGAGTCCTCATTATAATTATTGATACACTATTTTAAAAATAGTGAGGACTGCTAAAACAACTTTCTAGAACCATCACTCCGTACCCCGACTAGTTCCTGCTATATTCTCACCTCTTGAGAAGAAAAATGGAACAAAAGGGTGAGCTCAACTAGCCCAGTAAAGAATATTATGACTAAGATAATATACAATAAATTATCATTAGTCTTCAACAGGAATAATCGATAAAATATAATAGACAACAAGTTTTAGATCAACAAGCTGCAATGGAACAAACAATCCATTAGAAGAGTCAAGTAGAGAAAGAATTCTACTATCTTCTAAGATTTAAAAGTCCATCATCAATATTTTATCCTCAGTAACATCAATCAATATACATCTTGAATCAAATATTCATCTTGCACTCACAGCCAAAGATATTCATTTGTATCACCAGGTTGGTCATGTTCATCTCAAGACTGTTCATCTTTGCACTACGGGCCAAAGATATTCATTATGTAATCATTTATCTTTGCACTATGTGCCAAAGATATTCATTTGTATCATCATTTAGGATTGAGGATGATGAAAAATATTTTAAAGAAAGCGAATCGGTGAGATAATGAGATCAAATATTAAGGATTCAGTATTACGGTTTATCCAAGTTCAATAATATTCTGAAATAACCAATTTTGAAGCAGAATTCGAAAATAATTATCAAAACATGGATACAATCAAAGATAGTAACCATAATAGACAACTTGGATAAAAAGAAGAAAATTTCATTTTTTGGTGAATAGTGCCGTATTCGTGAATAGTGTCGTATACGTGAATAGTAACCCCGACACAAAAAGTTCCAAATTTGATAAAAAAAAATCATACCAATATTTCGGCATAATGATATTGAAGAAAATATCATTTAAGAAGAAGATAATATCCCTTACCTCAAAATATCGCATTCTTACGATCGGAATATCAGATAAAGGTGAAGGAAACTTGCAGCGATTAACGAAACTCACAAAGTATCTAAATACTCACAAAATACACTCAATAATCTAGAGAGAAAGAGAAAACTTGTTTCTGGTATGATTTTCAATTCTAACTTTGCCCTCTATTTATAGGAAAATGTTAGCACGCCGAAGCAGACTTAACCTGCAACCTGATGGCTTTACCTACTACTATTCCCACCCACCACATTTGAATAAAAATCTCAGCACATTTCTTCACCAACCAATAGTGGGGCCCACCAATTCTAGAATTTTCCACCAAAATTGATTTATAACCTGATTTCCGAATCAGCCACCTCTTAAAATTCATAACAAATCATACGCTTATTTTTAACAGTTCAAAATTTGTGGACATATACTCAACTTATATATGTATAACATATCCAAAAATTACAACGATCCAACGGTCGGATTAAAAATTATAACTCCCGCAATATATCTCAAAAAACACTTGTTTGATTTTTAATACCTCCAATCCGACAAAATACTAATAAAACACCTTAACATTAATTCCTTCATTTATAACCACATAAATAAATCCATCATTTATATCCACATAAAATAAATATTTCCTTATCATATGAATCAATGATTAATTATTCACAAATAATATTACAGAATCACATTTATGATGTACCAGCCAGGCTTTTCCCAAGAAAGAGGGGGCTTTCCAATAAGGATTTCTCCTTACTGGCACACAATTAGGTGACCAAACCTCTCCTTGATAGAACTTTCTAGACATTGCCAATAATGTTATCTAATAATATTATTCCAAATAATCTGAATTACTGATCTGATAAAGGAGATACTGTGCAGTGGCAATAATTGAAACAACAATAATATAAAATATCAATGCAGCAATTATTGAATCAATAAAATAAAATATTGAACAGTAACTACTGTGACAATTATTGAGTAGTGCCTTCTTACATAAGGATCAATAATTCAACAATACTGTGCAATACCGTATGCTACTGTGCAACAACGCGTATTACTTTACTTTAACCAGCGGGTATTCCAACAGTGTTAACGGTAACAACTACGCCGTTATTCAATTTTGTCGTTTTCTTCATTTGACCATTATCTGTTATAGGGCCCACAATTGGCTACGCCATTGTACGAATATTCCCCGACAGAAAGAATATTCCACCGATAAAATGAATATTTTATAACCACTTGCTTATTTTACAAAATTTTTACATTTCACCCATAACCAAAGTTATTATATCAAATTAATACCTTATTATTCACAATAATAAATAAAGAAAATTTGATTTTATTCATTAAAAAGTTGAGGTCTTACAAGTATAGTCAATGAATTCATGTTATGTATATAATTTGTGAAGAAAACCATATTACAGTGAGTTTATATGAATATATATATATATATATATATATATATGAATATGGCTTAGTTTAAAGTAAAATTAAGGTTTAATTAGTTGTTTAATTTATAAATTGACTATTGAATTTGAAAGAGGATGAATAAACATAAGCATAGTATGTTGAATTAACTGTTTTGGTTGAGAACAAAATCACAGTGATGATTTTTCACTTAAACTTTCAAAAAGTGAAGCTTTAGCAAAAATAGTGAAAATTAATGATTGTAATTTGGATATTTATGTTGTTTGGATGGCTAGAAACGCGTTAGAAAACATTAGATTATGTTTCTGTAAACATATTACACCTTGGATAGGTTGGTATGGTTGTTAGAAAGGAGCTTGGAGGCCTAATTTGGCTTTCCGTAGTGTTCTACAATTTGAAATCGTAAACTAAGATCGTGGGACCCCGCTCCGACAGGTCCGCTTGATGCAAAAACTCCGCTCAAGGGGGAGTGTTCTGCCAAGCTGAAAGTTTGAAAAAAAAAACTAATCGAACATAGTTTACTAAAATGAGCATAACGCTTTCATACAAACTCCGATTGATGCAATTCAACATGATTCGGAACGAGGACGAATAGACCTACAACTTTTATTCTTTACGTTTTTCAATTTGAGGTCTAGAACAGGGGTCAAAATGGTCATCTTTAGGACTGTTGTGTTTTCAAAGGCAATCGGAGGGCGTCAGGCATGCACGTATGCTAGTGTAGTGCTGTTGACGATAAAAGATGTTGTTGTAAGTTATAAAACATAAATGTTAGTAAATATAATGATGCTTAACATTAATATAATAATGTATTAGATAAGTTATAGAAGCATAGTAAGCATACACACAAGAGAGACAAATCGGGCGTGTGACGAATAAACGTCGAAACGCCGTGATAAGTGTTAATGAACGTAAAAAAGTGTTTTAAGTCAAATGAAATGGATATTATAGGATATGGAATGGGTTTAATATAAAACCAATAAGTATTCCTAGCAAGACTTCAACAGTTATATGAATTTCGAATATTACATAAGTCGAAAAGTTAACACAATCTAATTGAACATTGTGTGCTAATTAATAGGAAAGATTATGAGATATGGATTAGAGTTTACATTACAATTACTATGTATTGTTATGTGACTAATAGTTTATGTGTATGATTATATAATTGTGTAGGGCATGTGAAGTGCAGATAATTTTAAACTGTTAAACTGTTATTGGTAAACAAACGATCAAGGCAAGTCTTTCAGTTCATATTTGTTATGTGAATTTGATGATGAATTGTTTTACATATTTGTTGCAAAGAGCATGATGTGTTATATATATTGAAAGTATGAAACGTTAAAGTCAATTTATGACTACGTTAATTGAATAATGAATGTTGATTGAGTAAGGAACTCAATCTTTATACTTGTTATATGAAATGCAGCATGTATATTGTGTTAGTCCAATGTTTATGAGATATATGTTGAGTATGTTATTATGTGTTATGTGATGCATGAAAACTGTTAGATTTTGTTGGGCTGTCGAGCTCAACCTTGCAAATAACCATTTTTGTAGGTTAAAGATTTAAGGTAAGGATATGTGCTATGTGAATTATAGAGATCCATATTCACGAAGATTACTTATGTTTTATGGGAAATGTATTTAATATTTTGAATGTAACATGTTGTTGAATTGTAAGTTGAGCTATCTGGTGTATATGGATATCTATTTATGATGTAAGACTTGGTATAGTCATTTTTGTTGTAACGATTCATGATATAAATTTGAATCGAAGAGATGTAATGTAAAGGTTGCGATTTAAGGCAATAAAGAAGGAAATGTATTAAAGTTTTAAATATTCCGCATTTTTAGTAATTTTAATATCGAATAATGATGTAAAGATAGATTAAAGTTGTACTGTTAACGATCGAGAAGGAAAATATTATTGTATGAATTTTGGGGTTGTTACAAGAAATACTAGTCAATGTTTCATAGTGCTTCATAGCTATTTGTTCAGTTATGGAAGATAATCATATAATTCTCGATGTGGTATTTATATTATCCTTTGTTAGACTTGTTGAGCTAGTTATGCTCACTTCTTACTTGAATTATATGATTGCAGCTAAGGCCGAACAAATAGAGAATTCTAGAAGAGATAAAGGCAAAGCTAAGATGGATAGTTAATTATTCTGTAATAGACTAGTGTATTTGTATGTAATATACTTATGAGTAATGAAGAATGTTTTCGGTTTCTAAACCTGAGAAAGGATTTATTACTATTGTAATAAGAATATAGTGAATACAATCATTTTGTTGTTATCTCAATGAAATGACTGTAATGATCGAGAAATTTGTAATTTAATTTAAATATTTATAGAATTAAATAAATATTTAAAATAATTTATTTATTGAGAAAAATAAATATTTGAAGAATTGTCATGAATTAATTTAGTAGCTAAATTAATTAATGTTAATTGAATCGAGTAATGATAATTTTATTTGTTGGATTTAATTTAAGGAAAATAATTAAATTAAATCAATTGCTTAATATTTAAGAAATTAGTTAAATTAAATGAATTGTTTAATTTAAAGGAAATAAATAAATTAAATATAGTGATGTGTCTAATTTATTAATTAAATTAGATATATAATTATTTATTAATTATAAGGTATAATGATAATAAGAATTTTATTATTATTATGAGTTATTTAAATTAGCTAAACTAAGTTATTTAAATTAATCAACTAAAAGTGTGACATAAAACTATATAATATAAATGTTATTAAAATAATTTAGTTGGGAGTGTTTTTGGTTAGCCAAACAGGGCCTTGTGGCCTTTGGCATTATTCAACTGACGCTGCCTTTTAGTGTCTTTACCTGACGTTAGTGGGAGTCAGCTTATATTTTCCTACGCGTTATTTTCTAAGGCTAAGTTGTGACGCCCCCAAAATAGGTATACATCACCCATTCTGAGTCGCCAAATACATGGTACAGAAACAACTACAACTTCATTAATACAATTGTCGTGCAAAATACGACAACACATAAACTGTGAGTTTAAATACAAATATTGTCTTCTAGATAATATCTACACTCAAATAAGTCCTCATTATAATTATTGATACACTATTTTACAAAATAGTGAGGACTACTAAAACAACTGTCTTGAACCATTACTCCACACCCCGACTAGTTTCCGCTATATTCTTGTCTCCTGAGAAGAAAAATGGAACAAAAAGAAAAAGGGTGAGCTCAACTAGCTTGAAGAAAGAATATTATGACTAAGATAATGTACAACAAATTATCCTTAGTCTTCAACAGGAAAATCGATAGAATACAATAGACAACAAGTTTTAGATCAACAACTGCAGCGGAAACAACAATTCATTAGAAGAGTTAAGTAGAGAATGAAATCTACTATCATCTATGAATTTAAAAGTCCATCATCGATATTTTATCCCTGTAACATCAATCAATATACATCATAAATCAAATATTCATCTTTGCACTACAGGCCAAAGATATTCACCAGTTGGTCATGTTCATCTAAACACCTGTTCATCTTTGCACTACGGGCCAAAGATATTCACCAGTTGGTCATGTTCATCTAAACACTACGGGCCAAAGATATTCACCGGTTGGTCATGTTCATCTAAACAACTGTTCATCTTTGCACTACGGGCCAAAGATATTCATCATAAAATCATTCATCTTTGCACTACAAGCCAAAGATATTCAGTTATATCATCATTTAGGACTGAGGATGATGAAAAATATTTTAAAGAAAACGAATCCAGTGAAACAAAAGAATAAATATTAAGGATTCGTTCAGCTATTCCATGTCCAAAAATACCTCATAAATAATCATAGTGGAGTAAAATTCAAGAATGATCAAAACATTTATACAATCAAAGCTAGTATCCATAATAGATATTTTGGACAAAAAATGAAAATTTAATTTTTCTGTGAATAGTGTTGTATTCGTGAATAGTGCCGTAAACGTGAATAGTACCGTATATGTGAATAGTAACTCCGACACTAAAAGATAAAAAAATTCACAAAAAAAAATTCATCATGCTTCGTGAATAGTACTCGTGAATAGTAACTCATGAATAGTAATTCATGAATAGTAACTCCGACATGAAAAGCTCCAAATTTGATAAAAATTCTAACCAATATTTCGGTATAATGATATTGAAGAAATAATATCATTTTTGAAGAAAATAACACCCCTTACCTCGCAAAAACAGTACTTCTGAC
Organism: Panax ginseng; assembly: GCA_020205605.1. Classification (NCBI taxonomy): domain Eukaryota; kingdom Viridiplantae; phylum Streptophyta; class Magnoliopsida; order Apiales; family Araliaceae; genus Panax; species Panax ginseng. Next base: position 53,713,035 of record CM035146.1, on the reverse strand, counting down.
TGGAATACTAGATATAGTGTTGATAGAACTTGCACCGTATAACAATACTCAAAGTACTAAAATACTCACAAAAATACGCTCGATATATAGAGAGAAAAAGAGAGAAATTTTTAGTTTCTGGTGTGATTTTCAATTCTAACCTAAGCACCCTATTTCTAGGAAATTGCTTAGATCACCAAAGAAGAAAATTTAATATAATAATATTATATATAAACAAATTTCCTACGCACACCTAAGTCATCTGATTTCAGTCATCAACATGTGCAAATGGTGCCCACAAAATGTCAAAAACGTTTTTGTTAATTAAAACAATTAAAACTTCCAAAATAAATAATTTCAGAACTTCAGAACTTCAATAATTCATAATAAATAGTCCTTTTATCAGAAAATTCGAATCACGTGAGTTTTTATAGAAAATTCAATTCTCTACAACTTTACAGAAGAAAGTTTTTCGAAATTCCAAATAGAAATTGATTGAAATCCACATATAGACGATTTTACAAGCTATAATCAAATTTCAGTCAAGAAATGGGTCCACCAACATGTTTTAAACAATTTTTGCAACAAAAATACTCTTCCTCCTCATATACTCATATATCCCACATTCATTGTAAAAATATCACCATTATTATATTATAATAATATAATAAAATATTATTTTATTAGAAAACATAAAATATCAATTTTTAACAATTGTCACTTTAAAAAATTTCTCCATCTATATCCACATAAAATCAATATTTTCCTCATCATATAAATCAATAATTAATTATTCACAAATAATATTATGAGAATCACAAGATCTTGCAACTGTGTAGTTTCCTAGGAAAGAGGGGGCTTTCCAATAAGAATTTCTCCTTACTGGCGCGCAATTAGGTGACCAAACCTCTCCTTAGACAAAACTTTCTAGACATTGCCAATAATTTTTTCTAATAATATTATTCAGATAATATGAATTATTGCTTCGATAATGGAAAATACTGTGTAGTGACAATTATTGAAACAACAGTAATATAAAAATCAACGCAGCAATTATTGAATCAATAAAATAAAATCTTTGATCGAATAAGAATTTGTAACAATTATTGAGTAGTTCCTTCTTACGTAAAATCAATAATTGATGCAATACCTGGTGTCATCGCAACAACGCGTATTATTATATGTTTTAACCACGGGTTTTCCAACAAGATTAATTCAGTAACAACTACGCCAATTATTTGTAAACAACTTATACTTGTCGTTTTCTTCATCCAATCACTTTCCGTTATGGGGCATTACACAAAAGGTCGCTTACTACGTCGCACGAATATTTCTGACAAAGAAGAATATTCCACGACCAAACGAATATTCCCCAACAACAATGAATATTTTATAACCACTTGCTTATTTAAAAATATTTGCGCATTTTACCCATAACTAACCACATTAATCCAATTAACCCTTACTATTTCAAAATAATAAATAGAGGAAATTAAATCTTTATTTATAAAAAGTTGGGGTTTTACAACCTCTCCTCCTTATAAAATTTCGTCCTCGAAATTGACGTGCGTAGGACATGCTCCTTCCTATCCAAGATCTTGACTGTTACCTCCTCGTACGTTAAATCTTATGCTATCTCGTCTGGTTCTAACTCAATAATGTGGTTCGGGTCGTCCACATATTTACGTAACATCATACGCGAAAAACGTTATAAACACGCGTCATACTTAGCGGTAAAATGTGTCTATAGGCCACAGTTCCTACTTGATCGAGAATCTCAAATTGACTAATAAATTAAAGGTTTGAGCTTTCCTCACATCGTCGGTTCACGCTTTTGGAATAACGACTTCTTGCATCTTCCTCTTCATATTTATCAACTCCAGGTCTGTAGCTTGAGCAGCTTTAAATTTATCGATTAAAATTGATTCTAATCGTATATTTGTTATCTTCACGTAGATTCTTGGAATCTTTAACTCTATCTCCATCTTCTGTAAGTCATACGAAATGGGTCTTTGTGTTAACAATATCACACTCGTAAACGCATACGATCTTTTACTCAACGCGTCAGCTACCATGTTCATTTTTTTTCCAGGATGGTATTGAATGGTATGGTCGTAATCTTTCAATAGCTCAAGCCAACGTCGTTGCCGCATGTTGAGTTCTTGGAAGCTCTTTTTATATTCCTCGCTCCATTCAAATTTTGTATCTCTACGAGTCAGCTGAGTTAATGGGGTAGCAATTCGAGAAAATCTTTCCATTAATCTCCGATAATAACCAACTAAGCCTAGAAAGCTACTTATTTCGATTACTGACTTAGGTTGCTCTCAACTATGACTCATATCCCAATCTTGGATAGCACGTCACAATGGTACCTATTAGTTTACCACCGCACGAATATGACGTCCCCTACAGAGAGTTTGGTTTCAGTGCATTCCACAAAGGAAGTCACCAGATAGAGGCTAAGGTACCAACTCCTGTAGTTAGGTTTTTAACTCCTGAAGTTCAATAGGAGCCATTCTATATGAGATTTTAGAAATGGGTTTTGTACCGGGTTCAAAGTCGATACAAAATTCAATATCACACTCTGGGAGTAGGCCAGTAAATTTTTCAGGAAATACGTCAAGAAATTTACTAACAACAGAAATATCATTCAAATCTGACGTATTTTTGTTCAAGTCCATAACATGGCTAAGAAAGCTTGACATCCGTTTTTCAATAAATGAATGACTTTACGGCTTGATATAAAAGAGTTTGACTTCAATGGTTTGGTTGCTTAAATTCGAATAACAGGTTGCTTAGGAATATGAAAACTAACAACCTTACAAAAGCAATCAATTTTAGCATGATGAGTGGTTGACCAATCAATCCCTAAGGTCACATCAAATGCAAGAACTTTTAAAGAAATAAGGTCAATAGGTAATGTGATGGTGCCAACTTGGATCAAACAAGATTTATAAACAGCGGATGTAACGAAAGTTTCTCCTAACAGAGTTTCAACAAATAAGTCAAAGTCTAATTTTCTCCAGAGTCAAGTTTAAACGTTGAGTATAAGCAGGAGAGATAAATGAATGGGTAGAACCGGTATCTAATAAGGTATAACTTCGCAAAAATTTATAATTAACTAACCCGTGCTAACTTCGTTCGGGTTACTCGCTTTTTGAGAAGTCACGAAAAACGCTCTTCCAAGAACCGATGATTTTGACTTGTCCGGGATAACCTTTGGAGTCACCATCCCCGCTGGACTTGGTTTCGCTACAGGACAATCTCGAGCTATATGACCGTCCTTTCCGCAACAAAAACATACCCTGGAAGTTTGTGAACAGTTTGGACTTATGTGTCCCTCTTCTCCGCATCTATAGCATCTAACTGGCGGTCTTTCTCCTCCACTAGAATTCGTTGTTGGTGTTAGTGCCGACGTCTTCCCGTCATTGTTGAATTTTCTCTTTTTGAAATTTCCACTTGACTCACCTTTCCTATTATCTTGACCATGATTACCACCGAAGTGGTTACCATTTCTGGCATGATAATTTCCTCCACGATGGTTATCATTATTCCGATGACCGTCGCCACCGGTACGATTATCATCGAGTTGTTGGTCATTATTCTGCAGTTGAGCCGACTCATTATCATGCTCCAATAACTGAGCCCTATTTACAACATCTGAATATAAACAAAGTTTGTGAGAAATGAGGTATTGACGTATTTTGGGTTTCAAATCTCGCAGAAACATTCGCGTCATTATCTCCTCATTATCAACCAAATGGGCTGCAAATCGAGACAACTCGGCAAACTTAGCTTCGTACTGCGACACGTTCATATTGTTTTGCTCCAGCTTGATGAACTCTACCTCCTTCATGTGATGAATACTTTCGAGAAAGTACTTGTCGTTGAACAATTCTTAGAACATCTCCCAAGACATCTTCAGTGCGGTAGGTTGAGTACGCTTTACGAATTCCCACCAATAATCAGCCTCTCCTCATAACATGAAAGTGGCAAAAGGAACCTTTTGCTCCCCTGAGCATCCCAAGACATCAAATATCTTAGTGATCTGCTTTATCCACGTCTCTACCGTAAGTGGTTCTGGCTTTCCCAAAAACTCTGGCGGTCCTAACTCCTTGAACTGCATAGCGGTGACCATCCGTGAGTTGCTAGTGTTTCCACCTGCATTTTGAACAGTAGTCTTTCTCGTTTAGTTTTGCATGAATTCTAGAAAGTTCCTAAACATACCATCGTTCGTCATCTGCTCAATGGTGTTGTTCACAGGAGGAACATTGCCAGCCTATTGCATGTTCTCCTCGTTGGTGAGCAAAGGTGTCTCCACGGTCTCATTTACTCCACTGTTAACATTCTCAGTCGACATTCTTAAATACTACCATAAAACAAGGGTTAATTAAACAAATTAACAAATCACATAATACCCCTATATTATGACCGACCAACAAATAAGCTTAGGTAGGACACACTAGCGAAGGATTTACTCGTCTCTCCCCTCCCAGTTCTATTCCCGATCTCGCATGGAGACCATATCCCTAAGCTCGATATTAAGCTGTGGCGCCCCAAAATAGGGTATACATCACCTATTCGAGTCGCCAAATACATGGTACGTAAACAACTACAACTTCATTAATACAATTGTCGTGCAAAATACGACAACACATAAACTGTGAGTTTAAATACAAATATTGTCTTCTAGATAATATCCACACTCAAATAAGTCTTCACTATAATTATTGATACACTATTTTACAAAATAGTGAGGACTACTAAAACAACTGTCTTGAACCATTACTCCACACCCCGACTAGTTTCTGCTATATTCTCGTCTCCTGAGAAGAAAAATGGAACAAAAAGGAAAAGGGTGAGCTCAACTAGCCCAGTAAAGAATATTATGACTAAGATAATGTACAACAAATTATCCTTAGTCTTCAAGGAGAAAAAATCGATAGAATACAATAGACAACAAGTTCTAGATCAACAACTACAATAGAAACAACAATTCATTAGAAGAGTTAAGTAGAGAATGAAATCTCTTATCATCTATGAATTTAAAAGTCCATCATCGATATTTTATCCCTGTAAACATCAATCAATATACATCATAAATCAAATATTCATCTTTGCACTACAGGCCAAAGATATTCACCAGTTGGTCATGTTCATCTAAACACCTGTTCATCTTTGCACTACGGGCCAAAGATATTCATCATAAAATCATTCATCTTTGCACTTCATGCATCAAAGATATTCAGTTATATCATCATTTAGGACTGAGGATGATGAAAAATATTTTAAAAAAAACGAATCCAGTGAAACAAAAGAATAAATATTAAGGATTCGTTCAGCTATTCCATGTCCAAAAATACCTCATAAATAATCATAGTGGAGTAAAATTCAAGAATGATCAAAACATGGATACAATCAAAGCTAGTATCCATAATAGATATTTTGGACGAAAAACGAAAATTTAAATTTTCTGTGAATAGTGTCATATTCGTGAATAGTGCCATATATATGAATATTACCGTATACGTGAATAGTAACTCTGACACTAAAAGATAGAAATTTCAAAAAAAAATCATCATGCTTCGTGAATAGTACTCGTAAATAGTAACTCGTGAATAGTAACTCATGAATAGTAACTCTGACATGAAAAGTTCCAAATTTGATAAAAATTCCAACCAATATTTCGGCATAATGATATTGAAGAAATAATATCATTTTTGAAGAAAATAACACCCTTACCTCATAAAAGCAGTATTTTACATTTGGAATCTTTGGATATAGTCTTTGAAAGAACTTGCACCGTATAGCAATACTCAAAGTACTAAAATACTCGCAAAAATAAACACGATATATAGAGAGAAAAAGAGAGAGAAATCTTTAGTTTCTGGTGTGATTTTCAATTCTAACCTAAGCACCCTGTTTATAGGAAATTGCTTAGAACACCAAAGTAGAAAATTTAATATAATAATATTATATATAAACAAATTTCCTACGCACACCTAAGTCATCTGATTTCAGCCATCAACATGTGCAAATGGTGCCCACAAAATGTCAAAAACATTTTTGTTAATTAAAACAATTAAAACTTCCAAAATCAATTATTTCGGAACTTTGGAACTTCAATAATTCATAATAAATAGCCCTTTTATCAGAAAATTCAAATCAAGCGAATTTTTATAGGAAATTCAATTCTCTACAACTTTGCAGAAGAAAGTTTTTCCAAATTCCAAACAGAAATTGACAAAAATCCACATACGGACGATTTTACAGGCTATAATCAAATTTTAGTCAAGAAATGGGTCCACCAACATGTTTAACATGTTTTAAACAACTTTTGCAACAAAAATACTCCTCCTCCTCATATACTCATATATCCCACATTCATTGTAAAAATATCACCATTATTATATTATAATAATATAATAAAATATTATTTTATCAGAAAACATAAAATATCAATTTTTAACAATTGACACTTTAAAAATTTTCTCCATCTATATCCATATAAAATCAATATTTTCCTCATCATATAAATTAATAATTAATTATTCACAAATAATATTACAGAATCACAGTACTAGCAACCAGGCCGTTCCAAGGAAAGAGGGGGCTTTCCAATAAGAATTTCTCCTTACTAGCGCGCAATTAGGTGACCAAACCTCTCCTTAGACAGAACTTTCTAGACATTGCCAATAATGTTTTCTAATAATATTATTCAGATAATATGAATTATTGCTTCGATAATGGAAAATACTGTGTAGTGACAATTATTGAAACAACAGTAATATAAAAAATCAACGCAACAATTATTGAATCAATAAAATAAATTCTTTGAGCGATAATTACTGTAACAATTATTGAGTAGTGCCTTCTTACGTAAGAATCAATAATTGGTGCAATACCACGTGCATCTTCTTGTAACAACGCTTATTCTCGTGTTTTAACCACCGGGTATTCCAACAAGATAACGATAACAACTACGCTGTTATTTGTAAACAACTTATACTTGTTGTTTTCTTCATCCAATCGCTTTCCGTTATAGGCCCACACAAGGCTGCGCCGTCGTATGAATATTCCCCGACAGCAAGAATATTCCACGACCAAACGAATATTCTCCAACAACAATGAATATTTTATAACCACTTGCATATTTAAAAATATTTGCGCATTTTACCCATAACTAACCACATTAATCCAACTAACCCTTACTATTTCAAAATAATAAATATAGGAAATTAAATCTTTATTTATAAAAAGTTGGGGTCTTACATAAGTTGTGAGAAGGAGAAATAACAGAGGGTGAGAGAAGTCAGTGGTTTTGAAGAGAGAATTCTCTGAGATTTCAAGAGGAAGGAGAGGATTGCTAAACCTTGTTGCCATCTTTTGCTAGCCAATAATCAAAGATTAAGGTATAACTAATTCTAATTCTCAGACTTGTGATTTTCTATTCTCTGTAAATTGATTTTTGGGTTTGTGGCTCATACGTTGTGTATATTATTTGGATTAAGTTGTAGAATCTGTTGTCATCTTGTATGCATGTTGTATCAGTTATCAAATTATGAGAAATTGGTTTTAGAAAGGAATTGAAAATCACAGTGTTCATATTTATATAGTATGGCTTTAGAAAGTACGAAATTTGATTCTTTATATGTGTGGTAAACTATGGTTTGTTATTTATTTATGCTAGTCTATTAAGAAACGCATATAGCGTAATTTGAACGAAGTAATTCGGACAAGAATCGAAGTCACAGTGGTGATTTCTGTGAAAGAAGTTCAAAAATGGAGTTTTATATGAAAACATAAAAATTGAGAAATTAAAATAGTTCTACTTGTTGTTAAATCGTACTAAGTGGTTGAATATGTTCGCAATCATGTTTTGGATAGTTGTATATTTATTTTAGATGTTAATTTCACTATTTGGTGGGTGAAATTCGTGTTAGTTGGGCTAAAAGCAGCTCATTGTTTCACCGCCGAAGTTCTGCGTCATGTCGTACTGCAGTAGCAAAACTGGCTACTGGTGCCAAAGCAAAAAGCAATTGCAATTGCTTGCCAAAAATCTATCTATGTGGCGAAATTGCACCACACCTCGAATCGAGACAAGGTGAGGTCTCGCTTGTTTTGTAGGTCAGGCTTGTCGGACTTGTGTTAGTTTAGTTAGTATGTTAATGATGTTAAAACATGTTATAAACTATAATAACAGATGTTAATGTGTTGAAATACAAAGTACAAAGATTTAAAATAATTATTTAAATAAGTTATAAAATGAAACCAAATGAGATGTTTTCGAAAGATAGAGTTGAACGACTAAGTTATGTTGATCAATGTGTAATTTCATAAGTGTCAAGTATGTTAACCTAAATGGTTAGGTGCTAGGTTAGGGTTATAACCTAAATGATGGTTTAAACCCTAAAGCTAATATTTATACAATTAATTGTTGTTGCGATTTCGATGATATGTGTAGGGTAATTGGAGATTATTTCATTTGTGTAGCTTACAAACAAGGCAAGTCTTCTAACTCCATACTTTCATTGAGTTAGTTTGTTATAGTTATGCAAGTTCTCTAACTCTACTTTCATAAATGTGCAAGTTTCTAAATCTTATATTTGTCATTGAGCAAGACAATTGATTCTATTCTGATAAATGATTGAATAAGCTCATGTAACCTAATTCGTTACATCGAATAAGTTTCACATTCTCATTTCTTGTTATTAGTATTCAAAACATAAATTGTTCTAACACATTGATTCAAAGGAGATTGTTTTAATTCCTTGAATATAATACTTTGCATATATATCATGCTTATTCGGTTATATATTGTCGATATTCAATCTTTGACTTTGATAGCCTTGTTCAGTTATACATTCTTGTATTAAATCTTTATTTATGGAAATTGAATAAGTGTTCTAAAATTCTAGAAACACTGATAAGCCAGTTCCAAACTAAACTTTCTTTAGTGCGGAAATTCTAAATTCAAACTGAGACGAACAACCCTAACATAGAGGATTTTGTACGTGTAACGTCTAGATGTTTATTCACAATACATGGTACAAAGGGTTGATCCCCCTGAGTACGTTAAGAAGAGTATGTACAGTCTAACGACTATTGAGGTTAAGGTAATAATACCTAAACACCGTGGACATAGTTTGTGGTCTTAAGACCCTCAGATAATTAAAGTTCGAACTTGTTTTCTATTTTGATTCATAGAACAAGTTCTTTATCATTCATTATTCGTTGTTCACTCTCTTGTTGTTATTATATTCTCTTTATGTCAGTGAGCAATTGTTTGTTCACTCTTGCAATTAAACAATGCAGCTAAAGTTGAAAGAGGTGATGATTCATCTACTAGCAAGGGAAAGGGTGAGATGTCTAAGTGATGAAGAATTGTTTAAAGTTTATTTAAATAATTGAAGTCTTAAGTCTTGTTTTATTTTATAATGTATTCCGCAAACTGATGTAATAATTTTAAGGTTAGATTACCTGGGATTTGTTTTGAGTTTATGATGTAACCCTTTAATAGGAGAGATTATTGTTTAAGTTATTTAAATTATGTCTTTATCCTTTGATTATGGGTAGTTATATATAATAGATTTGATAAGTGAGCACCAAATTCGGTGGAAATGAAGTACCCGGATTTGGGGGTGTCACAATGACTGTATGAATTGCAGTATCGCGTAGCACCATCTGTCGCATTGGAAGATACCCAGATTTTGGGGCGTCACAGGCCCCATAAGTGAGTCATGGCTGGCCATGTGTGGTGGCCAAGCAAGAGATAAGTTGTGTGATCGATGACCAAGAAATGAATAGTAAGGAGGTGGAGGAAAGGAGGTGGGATGGCTTATTAACTAAATTGCCCTCACTTTGGAAAATCTAAAATTAGAAGCCTTTCTAGTACATTTGTCTTGTTCAATTCCACCAACATCCTAGATTATTGAGAGAAAAGTGAGAAAAGCTAGAGCTTTGATAATTCAAAAGAAGAAGAAGAAGAAGGAAAGCTAGAACATCGAGGGTAAAAATCCTAAACCATGATTCTCCATCTCTTCAATTGATAGTTGATAGAGAAGTGGATAATGGTAGAGCGTGTATGATAAGAAGTATATGAATTGTGGAGCCCCCAAATCCGGGTCCCTTCGAACCTCAGATCCGGTCTGCCACGATACTACTATCGTCAAATCATTTATATTTTTCATTCATAACTTAATGAATAAAACTTTACTTATTACAATTTAGAATATAAATTCATTCCATTTCCAAGATCTGCACAATGACCCCAAACTTTTATAAGTTTCTAATCCTGGTCATTTACTATTCTTGTATTACATTACATTTGATATTATATAAATATGCAGAATAATTTAACTTTCTCAATCTTTTGAATAAAATCTTTTATTGATTTCATAACTTTGAACCAATTACAATTCTTGAATCAACTATATAATATGGTTCATTCTATTGGAATTACTGTATAAGATTTTACATCTTGATTCGATATCCTCTATGTATTAACTAATACATCCTTACAATACAACAAGTATTAAACATCGTAAGTATATATCAAGTACACTCCTAGAACCTAAACATGGTTCAAGTAATAATCTAAATAGTATCCTTCGTCGTGAAACTATCTACTTTGTCAACCAAGAAGCACGAAATCTTTACCGTGAGTCTTGAACCTGTAAAAGTGGTTATTTGCAAGGGTGAGATCGACAGCCCAGCAATTCTAACAATTTTCATGCAGCACATAGCATATAATAGCATATTCAGTTCATGCATTCATAATCAATTAATATAAACTACGCATGTTACTTCACACATAACATGCATAGAAATTTACTTCACAAGCATATCATCAAAGATCAACTTCCAACTTTCATACATATCTCATATGCATTTCATATATATACATCAACATTATCATAGCAAAATATAGCTCAACTAACAGTTATCGAATTCATATATCAAATAGGAACTGAAAGACTTGCCTGATTCGTAGTTTATGAACTACGATTTAACTACTTAACGCTTAACTGCACTTCATGTATTCTTACACAGTTATATAATCATGGATTCATATCCATTAGTCATATATTTCATACATTCTTAAAATAATAATGTTACATTGTTTCTTAACTAGGTTTGTAAAACCTTCATTTCACTTTCTCATCGTACTTTTAGAATTGCTATGTATGTATAGGTATTCCTTAACCATCCGTACTTGACATCAAATTCATATACATTTATCACACACTTGACTCGCTATGTGTTCGACACATATTTAAAGTTTATAGATACGTGATATACGTCATTCATATTCAAACTACTTAGTTTCATAATGATTTATTTCAATCAATAAGTCTTAACAACTTTCTTTAACAAGATTCGATGTTATAAGCTTTTAAACCATATAATAAGCCTCTACTAGTATGCTTCACATAGACATAGCATAGTTCATTATTTTGAAGACGTATTTGAAACCACACTTGAAACGTCCAATTCATGCTTAGCTAAATGATGAATATATTCGTCATGTCTAGGGGCATAAGGCATTCAAGTTCACTTTTAAAAGCCATTCTAGGCCAAGGTCAAGCAACTAGGTACAACTTTTAATCACATTTCATAGCTAACTAATCCATGAATATATGTTATCATGTTTAGAACTTTAAGTCCACAAGTTACTTTAAGTTCGTCCCACTTAGTTTCAAAATTTCAAAACTTTATTCTCAAAGTCAATGTCATACTAAACTAATCATGCAAGGCAACTTCAATTCACACATCATACTTGTTTTTAAATGTTTCTACGTATGTTTCCAAGGGCAAAATATAACCACTCCATGTTTATCAAACTTTGTTTGCAAATGATATATGAGCTTGCCTTTGAAATCATTTTAACCAAATCAAAGTAATCTAACACACCTATGATACAACTTTGAATCTTACATCATGCGTACTTAGACCTCATATATATGTTATCAAGGTTAGAATTAGAGGTACACAAGTTCGTCAAAGTTTGTTTTCAAAAATCTTTAAGTTTCTTTTGAAAACACATATGAAGTCATGATAAAGCATTTCCACTATAAGTAAGGTAATCTTATATATCATGTCTAATATCATGCATTTTCATGTTACATCACTTAGAATAACATATTCCATCTTCGGGAGCACTATACTTGCGTATGTGCTTGCTCGACGCCCTCCGATGGCCTTCGATTACGTAACAGTCACAAAGATGACTATTTTGACCCTTCCTAATGACCTTAAATTGAAACACTTAAAGAACAAACGTTGTAGTTCTATTCGTTCTCGTTCCGGATCATCTTGAACCAACTCAATCGCAGTTCGTATGAAAACATTATGGGCGTTTTACCAAAACATGTTCTGTCAGATTTTTCTCATCATCTATAATAGACCACCCCCCGCCGGGGTGGGGGTCTTGCCTTAAAAATAGCCCACCGGGGTGGGCATAGCTACTGTAAGTGGGAAATTCCATGCCCTGGTACGAGCTAACAAGCCAAACTTCCCTTCTAACCTTCATAATTTGAGTTATACATGTCCAAATTAGTCCGTTTTCGATTCTATGGATTCATAATTCATAGAACTACAACATACTAGATACCCATCAACTAACATAAACACTAACTAACCCAAATATGAATCTATAACTCATGTTCATACTAATTGTTCGTGTTTTGACAAATTAGCGAATTCGTTCACTACGAATTCGTATCTAAACCAAATTGGTTCGTTTAACTTCCATTGATTTCGTATTTGATTATATTAACAATATCTAACAACAATTCATGTATTATAACAATCCTTAGCCATCAATTTTGTGACTCAAAATCAACTTTTCTTGATATTTTCTAAGAAATGAAGAACTTGAATTCAAGAACATATATGTTAGAATCATTACCTTTTGGAGCTTAGTTTGCTTAACTTCTATCTTCTGAAATTGCTAATCTTCACTTTAAACCACAACTCACTCACTCTCAAGTTATCAGTGTTTCATGAACCAAAACAAAGCAACGTAAAAACTGAAAATGCTCTGCTATATATAGAGGAAACTTGGACTGGGCAATTTCATTACACTAAGGTTGAATTCTTGGTGTAATGGGAAGAAACAAAGGTTGCTAAAGAGTTGCTCAACCACCCTTACCAGCCATCTTCCTAGCAAATGATCACATATTCCATAGCCACTTGGAGAATACGTAACTTAGTTTTAGCCAACTGTTCATGTACTTTTGTGCCACTCAATTTCAGACAAGTGAAAAAAAAATCTCAGCAACTTGTTATTCTAAGGCTTGGTTTGGTTCTTTAAATTCCCAAAATGTGATTTTAATGTGTAAATATTACTATACCAAGTAAAGTTAGGGATTATTTATGTACTCACCTCATATAGTCCATATACATTAGTCCACATATTTTAATATTTAAAACATGTGTGGACTTAATTTAATTACTCACTAATAACTTAATATCTCTTTTTTTCTATTTACTTACACATTGGTATTGAAATAAATGTTTTAATAACACATATTTATTTACTCCCATCTTATAGGGTACACATATAATTGTCTCATCACCTAGAATGGGATAACAAAACTTATTTAAATCAACTTTATGATTTAATCACTTTTATCATATGTATATCATTAGTCCCAATTAATGTCACACTTCATTTCATATCATATAGATGTAGCTACTATATAATATAAAATCATTGCACATACAAATTAATTCCTTCAATTATTCATTCATTAAATTATTTAATAAATGTTTATTTCTTCACTTTGCCACACTAGGCATATTTCACAAGCTCGATCTTAAGCTTCTCTCATTCTCCACACTTATTATTCTTTCAATATAATATTTGTGTGACTCAAGCATTTAAATGCTAAACTACATTAATTAATTATAAGTATAACATTTACGCTTATAATAATTAACATATACTCCATTAGTTATTTAAATGATAACATCCACAATAAAATAATAACTTAAGTTATTTAATATATTAAAATAACTTAGTTTTCTTTCATTAATTAACTCCCTTGAAAATATATTAGAAATTATGTATTTTGTCATAACATAATTATTATGTTTTCTCTAGAATAAGGACATTTCCAATTAAAAATTAATTTGCTTATTGTCTCAAGATATTATTCTTAATATAATATCAATTAACTATATATACGACACATGTACATATATTATATCTAGAAAATAGATAATAAGTTTATTTTCTATTATAATAAATTATTTCCATCAATTTATTTACATATAGCAAATACGTTTTAATATATTTACTATATTATTAATCATACCTCATACAAAAATATATAAGGTAATATTATTATTCAAAAATAACATTTCCTCCTTTTATTAAAATAACTTAGTATTAGAAATTATTTTAATAACCTCTATTAGAAATTTATAACTATTATTTCTCTCTCCCTCTATAAATTGTTCCCAAAATAATTTCTTCAAATATTAAATATCCATTTAAAGATATAATGATTTATGTCTCCCTTTAATAACGTATATATATTTAACGTTATTCGTACATTAGACTTTCTCACATATTACCATTCTGAGTAACATATATAAAGTATCACATATTCAACACACATATTAATTCACTCCTTTACTTAAGTAAATTAAACCTTGTACTATATTATCATAGTTATTTAAGGTTTAACATACACATTATATTATTCCATAATATAACTCTCAACTATCAATTAACCAATATTTATTCTTATTAGTTAATTCTCTCAACTAACTCATGTTTCACTATCCAAACCCATTCACGGATAACTTACGTACTATCAATAACCTATATTATAATCATACCAGTTATTAGTACACATTCACAAGAAAATGACGATTATACATAATGTCACCCACTTACTATAATAAAATAATCCTATAAACTATTTACTATCGATACGAAATTTTGTCCACTTCTTTTATCTCAACTGAATTATCTCTGCGATTAATAACAATATATAATAATAATATATTTATTAATCACAAAAATCACATATTACATAGTTCATATTATCCTATGTAAAATATTCCTACATACCTCGTAAATGCCTCGTAGGGTAATTGGAGATTATTTCATTTGTGTAGCTTACAAACAAGGCAAGTCTTCTAACTCCATACTTTCATTGAGTTAATTTGTTATGGTTATGCAAGTTTTCTAACTCTACTTTCATAAATATGCAAGTTTCTAAATCTTATATTTGTCATTGAGCAAGACTATTGATTCTATTCTGATAAATGATTGAATAAGCTCATGTAACCTAATTCGTTACATCGAATGAGTTTCACATTCTCATTTCTTGTTATTAGTATTCAAAACATATATTGTTCTAACACATTGATTCAAAGGAGATTGTTTTAATTCCTTGAATATAATACTTTGCATATATATCATGCTTATTCAGTTATATATTGTCGATATTCGATCTTTGACTTTGATAGCCTTGTTCAGTTATACATTCTTGTATTAAATCTTTATTTCTGGAAATTGAATAAGTGTTCTAAAATTCTAGAAACACTGATAAGCTAGTTCCAAACTAAACTTTCTTTAGTGCGAAAATTCTAAATTCAAACTGAGACGAACAACCCTAACATAGAGGATTTTGTACGTGTAACGTTTAGATGTTTGTGCACAATACATGGTACAAAGGGTTGATCCCCCTGAGTACGTTAAGAAGAGTCATGCAGATCTAACTAATTTGTTGAGGTTAAGGTAATAATACCTAAACACCGTGGACATAGTTCGT
Organism: Panax ginseng; assembly: GCA_020205605.1. Lineage (NCBI taxonomy): Eukaryota > Viridiplantae > Streptophyta > Magnoliopsida > Apiales > Araliaceae > Panax > Panax ginseng. Next base: position 53,697,265 of record CM035146.1, on the reverse strand, counting down.
GGTCTTAAGACCCTCAGATAATTAAAGTTCGAACTTGTTTTCTATTTTGATTCGTAGAACAAGTTCTTTATCATTCATTATTCGTTGTTCACTCTCATGTTGTTATTATATTCTCTTTATGTCAGTGAGCAATTGTTTGTTCACTCTTGCAATTAAACAATGCAGCTAAGGTTGAAAGAGGTGATGATCCATCTACTAGCAAGGGAAAGGGCAAGATGTCTAAGTGATGAAGAATTGTTTAAAGTTTATTAAAATAATTGAAGTCTTAAGTCTTGTTTTATTTTATAATGTATTCCGCAAACTGATGTAATAATTTTAAGGTTAGATTACCTAGGATTTGTTTTGAGATTATGATGTAACCCTTTAATGGGAGAGATTATTATTTAAGTTATTTAAATTATGTCTTTATCCTTGATTATGGGTAGTTAGATATAATAGATTTGATAAGTGAGCACCAAATTCGGTGGAAATGAAGTACCCGAATTTGGGGGTGTCACAGGTTGGTATCAAAGCCTTAGGTTATGAACCTTAGGTGGGGAAAACCTTATGAAGTAGCCTTTAAGAAGTCAGAAAACATAGAGGTGATTAACTCTTATCGGGTTTTAAGGAATGGATTAAGGCATCCATTGAAACTAAACAATAAAAGACATTATGTGTTGTGTGTTAATAACTTATGTGCTCGCGAGTATCGATAATGTTAAGTAAAACTTAAAATATTTTGTTGGCAAGATGTCTAACGAAGGAGGGTCCAGTCCAGCTAGAGAGGTGATACCTCAGGTACCTAGAGATGATTAACCCCGGAATATTCACGTAGTAAGGGAACAGTTGATCCAAGAGGATAAGCCTATGACCGATCCCGAGGAGGATAGTCCTGAGGAGGATGATGATGAGGAGGATCCTGAGGAGTTTCCACCAAACTCTGTATCGGCTGAGATGTATGATGCTCTGTATGACCGTAACATAGAGTTACAAGATAATATTGAGGAGCTGAAGGAGATGGTAGAGATGTATCACGTTGCATTAGAACAGAAGGAGGTAGAGATTCAGGAACTTGACTCAAAACTTGGAAACACGTGATGGGAGCTAGTTCATACCAAGGGTCAACATGAAGACCTATTGGTAGTGAATGAGAAGATGAAGACTGACATGGAGAAGATGAAAGATAACTTCAAAGAGAAATCAACTAAGCGTGCAAGAGCAGAGGATGCTTGTATGAAGGCGACTAAACGTGCAGATCGTGCTGAGGGTCAGCATGAAGACCTGTTGGCAGTGAATGAGAAGATGAAGACTGACATGGAAAAGATGAAAGATGACTTCAAAGAGGAATCAACTAAGCGTGCAAGAGCAGAGGATGCTTGTATGAAGGTGACTCAACGTGCAGATTGTGCTGAGGCTAAGGTCTAAGTGAAGAAAGCCAAGATGAAGGAGATGGATTATGCTTTTAATTCGGCGATTGATAGGGCCAAGGATCGAGTCCATTATTACCCACCTCAGTTTGAAGACTCGTCGTGGTTTGTGATGGATCGTGGGGATTGCGTCTTAGTATCATGGAGGAGGAAGAGCGTCGAGAGGCCATACGACGTCTTAATATTAATAGATAGAAAATAAGAGTGATAGTAATATGTGGTTAATTATGCGAGTAAATAGATTGTGAATCCCTTATTTTGAGATTAATAAAGGGATAGTATGAGTATGTGATCCTGAAACTGATTTAGTTTAGGAAAGTGGATGTTTATAGCAGATATGCTATCTTTAGTATGTTTAAAACATTATGAATGAATAAAATATTAGAGTTTATTTGAGATGTAATGTGTTAAAGCTTCAATTTTGGAATGTTTAAGTTAAACCTTGAATACCCAAGAAGTTGAGTAATGAACTAATAAGCGTATATTTTAATAGAAAATGCCTCCTAGAAGAAGACAACCACGTCAGGAAGTACCTCCTGAGGGGTCTACTAACAATAACAATGAGACCAATGTGAATCCAGTTCAGCAGTTGGTAACTTTGTTGACGGGAGCACTTGCAAATCAACCGCAAGCTCAAGTTACGACTTTCAAGGAATTCAAAGCTGTTGGACCGCCAGAGTTTCAAGGGTCTATGAATCCAGTCGAAGCCCAAACCTGAATCATCGAAATGGAGAAGGTGTTTGATGTTTCTAGAGTTAGCGAAGATCAGAAGACTGCGTTCGCGACGTTTATGCTTAAGTCCGAAGCTAGCTACTGGTGGCAAGCAAATAAAGTTCGTGGAGGACAAGGAGTGATAGCGTGGGACAGATTTAAGGAGATGTTCTTTGAAATGTACTTTCCAGCGAGTTCTCGGAATCAGTTGCAAGTGCAATTTCTTGAGCTTAAGCAAGGAACTATGACGGTGCCAGAATATGCTGCGAAGTTTAACGAGTTGGCAAGGTTTGCCACTTATCAAGTCAATACGGATGAGGGTAAGGCGAGAAGGTTCGAACAAAGATTGAAACCCTGGCTGTATAGCAAGGTTTAAATGTTCCAGTTAAATACATTTGCGGCTGTACTGGAAAAGGCAATTATCGCGGAAGGTGGAAGCGATGCCACAAGTATAACCAAGATCAGAAGAAGAGGAAGAATGATAACGAGAATAAGGCTAGTGGAAGTAATATTGGAAGTAACCATCAGAAGAGGAAATGGAACGAGAATTTGACTACGGGAGGACAGCAGAGAAGTCAGCAGAAGAAAAAGTTTGAAGCTTGTGCGACGTGTGGAAAGAATCATACTGGGGTATGTTTGAAGGGAAAGCGAGTGTGTTTCAACAGTGGTCAGGAGGGACACGTTGCACCGAACTATTTTAGTCTGAAGAAAGGAGCATGTTTTACCTGCGGTTCAAAAGATCACATGGCTCGTGATTGTCCTAAAAAGGCAGCGGGGAGTGCAAATAGAGGAAAAGGAAACAACAATGGTGGTGGTGCATTGACTATCTTTGGACCATTTCGGTCAAGCCGAACCCTCGCAAGAACTTTCAATATGACCGTGCAGGATGTTGTTCAGTCTAAGGATGTGGTGTCAGGTATCATTCTGATTAATGGTATTAATGCTTATGTATTATTTGATTCGGGTGCTACTTGTTCATTTATATCCGATGAATTTGCTCAGAACTTAGAATTTCCCCAGGAAGAATTAGAATTTCCCTTAAGTATAGAGATTGCGAATAAGGAACTGATTCATGTTAGATTTGTATATAAGAATTGTAAAGTGGTTATTAAGGGTCAAGAGATGAGGGTAGACTTGATACCAATTAGACTGGGGGAGTTTGATGTTATACTGGGAATGGATTGGTTATTCAATTACGGAGCAGTGATTGATTGCCAAAGAAAATGTGTTAACCTTATGACTCCGTCAAAGGTTGGGTTCTATGGCAGCAAATCACCTCGATAAGCAAGTTGTTTGACGGTGATGCAAGCCAAGAAGTTGTTAAGACAAGGATGTGTAGGATACTTAGCCTACATAGTTGATACACAAAAGAAAAGTGCGAAGTTAGAAGAGATACCGATCATAAGAGATTTTGCAGACGTATTTCAGACGATTTTTGGGTCTTACGCCGGATCGACAAATTAAGTTCGTGATTGTTTTAGTACCAGGAACAGGTCCGATATCTAAGGCACCATACAGAATGGCCCCGGTAGAGATGAAAGAGTTGATGGTGCAACTGCAAGAATTGCTCGACAAGAAGTATATCCAGCTGAGCGTATCGCCGTGGGGAGCGCCAGTGTTATTTGTGAAGGAGAAGGATGGATCCATGCGGCTCTGAATTGACTATCGAGAATTGAATAAGGTTACGATTAAAAATAAGTATCCGTTACCAAGAATTGACGACCTGTTTGATCAACTGAAGGGTGCGAGATATTTTTCAAAGATAGACTTAAGGAGTGGTTATCATCAGTTGAAGGTGAGGCCAGAAGACGTACCGAAGACGGCATTTAGAACTCGGTATGGTCATCACGAGTTTCTGGTTATGTCATTTGGTTTGACAAATGCACCTGCAGCATTCATGGATTTGATGAACAGGGTGTTTAAACCATTCTTTGATAAATTTGTGGTAGTGTTTATTGATGATATCTTGGTGTATTCTAAGACCAAGGAAGAATATGTTGAACACTTAAAAGTGACGTTGGAGACATTGAGAAAGGAGAAGTTGTACTCAAAATTTTCAAAATGTGAGTTTTGGATGGAACGTGTTGTGACGCCCCCAAAATAGGTATACATCACCCATTCTGAGTCGCCAAATACATGATACAGAAACAACTACAACTTCATTAATACAATTGTCATGCAAAATACGACAACACATAAACTGTGAGTTTAAATACAAATATTGTCTTCTAGATAATATCCACACTCAAATAAGTCCTCATTATAATTATTGATACACTATTTTATAAAATAGTGAGGACTACTAAAACAAGCTATCTTGAACCATTACTCCACACCCCAGAGCTAGTTCATTTATATTCTCGTCTCACGAGAAGAAAAATGGAACAAAAAAGGAAAAGGGTGAGCTCAACTAGCCCGATAAAGAATATTATAACTAAGATAATGTACAACAAATTATCCTTAGTCTTCAACAAAGAAAAATCGATAGAATACAATAGACAACAAGTTTTAGATCAACAAGCTGCAGTAAGAAACAACAATTCATTAGAAGAGTTAAGTAGAGAATGAAATCTACTATCATCTATGAATTTAAAAGTCCATCATCGATATTTTATCCTGTAACATCAATCAATATACATCATAAATCAAATATTCATCTTTGCACTACAGGCCAAAGATATTCACCAGTTGGTCATGTTCATCTAAACACCTGTTCATCTTTGCACTACGGGCCAAAGATATTCATCATAAAATCATTCATCTTTGCACTATAGGCCAAAGATATTGATTATATCATCATTTAGGGGTGAGGATGATGAAAATATTTTAAAGAAAAGCGAATCCGGTGAAACAAAAGAACAAATATTAAGGATTCGTACTTTAAACAATCCAAGTTCAAAAATACTTCATAAATAACCAGAGTGGAGTAAAATTCAAGAATGATCAAAACATGGATACAATCCAAGATAGGAATCATAACAGACAATCTTGGACACAGAAAAGAAAATTTAATTTTTTTGTGAATAGTGTCGTATTCGTGAATAGTGTCGTATACGTGAATAGTGTTGTATACGTGAATAGTAACTCCGACACTAAAAGAAAGAAATTTCACAAAAAAAAATCATCATGCTTCGTGAATAGTACTCATGAATAGTAACTCGTGAATAGTAACTCATGAATAGTAACTCTGACATGAAAAGTTCCAAACTTGATAAAAATTCCAACCAATATTTCGGCATAATGATATTGAAGAAATAATATCATTTTTTGAAGAAAATAACACCCTTACCTCATAAAAAGCATTACTGCCTTAATTTGGAATCTTTGGATATAGTCTTTGAAAGAACTTGCATCAGTATAGCAATACTCAAAGTACTAAAAAACTCACAAAAATACGCTCGATATATAGAGAGAAAAAGAGAGAGAAATCTTTAGTTTCTGGTGTGATTTTCAATTCTAACCTAAGCACCCTGTTTATAGGAAATTGCTTAGAACACCAAAGTAGAAAATTTAATATAATAATATTATATATAAACAAATTTCCTACGTACACCTAAGTCATCTGATTTCAGCCATCAACATGTGCAAATGGTGCCCACAAAATGTCAAAAACGTTTTTGTTAATTAAAACAATTAAAACTTCCAAAATCAATTATTTTGGAACTTCGGAACTTCAATAATTCATAATAAATAGCCCTTTATCAGAAAATTCGAATCTCGCGACTTTTGATAAGAAATTCAATTCTCTAAATTTTGCAGAGGAAAGGTTTTCCAAATTCCAAACATAAATTGACCGAAATCCACATACGGACGATTTTACAAGCTATAATCAAATTTTAGTCAAGAAATGGGTCCACCAACATGTTTAACATGTTTTAAACAACTTTTGCAACAAAAATACTCTTCCTCCTCATATACTCATATATCCCACATTCATTGTAAAAATATCACCATTATTATATTATAATAATATAATAAAATATTATTTTATAAGAAAAGATAAAATATCAATTTTAACAATTGTCACTTTAAAATTTTCTCCATCTATATCCACATAAAATCAATATTTTCCTCATCATATAAATCAATAATTAATTATTCACAAATAATATTACGAGAATCACGAAGATCGCAACTAAGTAGAATTTACAAGGAAGAGGGGCTTTCAATAAGAATTTCTCCTTCTTTGGCGCATAATTAGGTGACCAAACCTCTCCTTAGATGTAACTTTCTAGACATTGCCAATAATGTTTTCTAATAATATTATTAGGATAATATGAATTATTGCTTCGATAATGGAAAATCTTGTGTAGTGACAATTATTGAAACAACGATAATATAAAAAATCAACGCAGCAATTATTGAATCAATAAAATAAAATCTTTGAGCGATAATTCTTTGTAACAATTATTGAGTAGTGCCTTCTTACGTAAGAATCAATAATTGGTGCAATCTGGTGTCTTCTTGTGCAACAACAGCGTATTCTTGTATTTTAACCACGTGTATTCAACAAGATATTACTTGGTAACAAGCTGCGTCGTTTTTTATAAACAACTTATTTTTGTCGCTTTCTTCATCCAATCGCTTTCCGTTATGGGCCCACTTAAAATTTCGCGGCGATAATCATACGAATATTCTTCGACAGCAAGAATATTCCATGACCAAACGAATATTCAAACAACAACAATGAATATTTTATAACCACTTGCTTATTTAAAAATATTTGCGCATTTTACCCATAACTAACCACATTAATCCAATTAACCCTTACTATTTCAAAATAATAAATAGAGGAAATTAAATCTTTATTTATAAAAAGTTGGGGTCTTACACGTGTACAGTTTCTCGGGCATGTTATTGATAAAGACAGAATTTCGGTGGATCCATTAAAAGTTGATGCTGTAGTAAACTGGGATCAACCGAAGACACCGTCAGAGATAAGGAGTTTCTTAGGGTTGGCAGGTTACTATAGGCATTTTATTCAAGATTTTCCAAGATCGCGACCCGGATTGTGAATTTAACCGGGAAGGTACATTAAGTTTGTTTGAATGAAGTAGTGTGAGGAAAGTTTTCACGAATTGAAGAAGAGATTGAGCTCGATTTTTGTGTTGTCAATGCACGATGATGAGAAAATTTGTGGTGTATAGTGACGCATCGCATAAAGGACTAGGTTGTGTGCTTATGCAGAACGGCAGAGTTATTGCGTATGCATCACGTCAATTAAAAGATTACGAAAAGGGGTATCCGACTCATGACTTAGAGTTGGCTGCGGTAGTGTTTGCCCTGAAGATTTGGAGACATTATCTTTACAAAGAGAGGTGTGAGATATATACTGACCATAAAAGTCTGAAGTATATCTTTACACAAAAAGACTTAAACATGCGACAAAGAAGATGGTTGGAACTAATCAAAGATTATGATTGCGAGATCTTCTATCATCCCGAAAAGGCGAATGTTGTTGCTGATGCCTTAAGTAGGAAGGGACGAGAGAAGTTAATGTTGTTGACAGTCCAGGAGAAGCTAGTGTCAGAAATGGCTAAGATGGAGTTGGAAATTAAATATCCGATAGAATCCGATGAAAAGTTGTTCCAGATAGGAAATGATTCAACATTGGTAGATAAAGTGAAGAATGCACAACTTCAGGATGAAGACTGCGACAAGATAAAACAGAAAATAGCTGAAGGTGAGGAAAACAAATTCAAAATCGATTCGGAAGGGTTACTTCGGTTCGAAGGGAGAATTTGGGTACCGCAAGTACCGGAAATTAAAGAAGAAATTATGAGTGAAGCTCACAACTCAAGATATTCGATTCACCTTGGAAGTACAAAAATATACCAAGATCTTAGACATCATTTTTGGTGGCCGGATATGAAGAAGGATGTGACTGAGTGTGTCGTGAAATGCTTAACGTGTCAAAAAGTTAAAGCTGAACATCATAGGCCAAGCAGATTGTTACAACCGTTAGAGATACCAGAATGGAAATGGGAGCATATCACAATGGATTTTGTGGTAGGACTTCCAACGACTCAGTAAGGGTATGACGTCGTTTGGGTAATTGTTGATCGATTGACGAAGTCGGCTCACTTTTTGTCGATCAAAATTTGATTTACCTTAGATCGGTTAGCAAAACTGTACGTAAAAGAATTATGTCAAGACACAGTGTACCTGTGTCCATTGGGTCAGACAGAGATCCACGTTTCACATCTAATTTCTGGAAACGACTACAAGAATGTTTGGGAACACAGCTGAGAATGAGCACAGCATACCATCCTCAAACCGACGGACAAAGCGAGAGAACCATCCAAACACTAGAAGATATGCTCAGAGCATGTATTATGGATTTCAAGGGAAATTGGGATGATCATTTACCATTGCTTGAATTTTCTTATAATAATAGTTATCACGCGAGTATTGGCATGCTGCCTTACGAAGCATTATACGGCAGAAAATGCAGAACTCCGTTATGCTGGGATGAGGTAGGAGAAAGTTAGCTATTGGGTCCAGAGTTGGTACAACAAACCGTCGCAATCATCAAGGTGATTCGAGCAAGATTGATCGCTGCACAAGATAGACAGAAGAAATATGTCGATCAGTACCGACAAAATCGGGAATTCGATGTTGGTAGTTATGTTTTCTTGAAAGTATCTCCCTGGAAGGGGAAATTTCAATTTGGTAAGAAAGGGAAATTGAGCCCTAGATTTATAGGACCTTTCGAAGTGCTTCGACGGGTTGGCGAAGTGGCGTACGAGGTAGCCTTACCTCCAGAGTTAATGCATATCCATAATGTTTTCCACATCTCAATATTGAGACCATATAAGCCTAATTATAGGCATGTTATAGAATATGAGCCCTTACAGTTAAAGAAAGACTTAACATATGAAGAAGTCCCTGTTCAAATTTTTGACAGAAAAGAGCAAGTACTGAGGAATAAGGTGATACCTTCTGTTAAGGTAATCTGGAGGAGCCACAATTGCTGAGGAAGCTACGTGGAAACTTGAAAATGTTATGATGAAGAATTATCCTCAGTTGTTTGCTTGATTTTGTATAGCGATTCTGGGGCCAGAATCTTGTTAACGAGGGAAGAATGTAATGAATGAATTTTTCGAGTTGTGATTTTGGGGACAGAATCCTTTTAAGGAGGGAAGGATGTAACGATCGAGAAATTTGTAATTTAATTTAAATATTTATGGAATTAAATAAAAATTTAAAATAATTTATTTATTGAGAAAAATAAATATTTGATGAATTGTCATGAATTAATTTAGTAGCTAAATTAATTAATGTTAATTGAATCGAGTAATGATAATTTTATTTGTTGGATTTAATTTAAGGAAAATAATTAAATTAAATCAATTGCTTAATATTTAAGAAATTAGTTAAATTAAATGAATTGTTTAATTTAAAGGAAATAAATAAATTAAATATAGTGATGTGTCTAATTTATTAATTAAATTAGATATATAATTATTTATTAATTATAAGGTATAATGATAATAAGAATTTTATTATTATTATGAGTTATTTAAATTAGCTAAACTAAGTTATTTAAATTAATCAACTAAAAGTGTGACATAAAACTATATAATATAAATGTTATTAAAATAATTTAGTTGGGAGAGTTTTTGGTTAGCCAAACAGGGCCTTGTGGCCTTTGGCATTATTCAACTACTTATTTGCTTTTTGTGTCTTTTTACAGCGTTGGTGGGAGTCGGCTTATATTTTCCTACGCGTTATTTTCTAAGGCTAAGTTGTGAGAAGGAGAAATAACAGAGGGTGAGAGAAGTCAGTGGTTTTGAAGAGAGAATTCTCTGAGATTTCAAGAGGAAGGAGAGGATTGCTAAACCTTGTTGTCTTCTTTTGCTAGCCAATAATCAAAGATTAAGGTATAACTAATTCTAATTCTCAGACTTGTGATTTTCTATTCTCTGTAAATTGATTTTTGGGTTTGTGGCTCATACGATGTGTATATTGTGTGGATTAAGTTGTAGAATCTGTTGTCATCTTGTATGCATGTTGTATCAGTTATTAAATTGTGAGAAAATGGTTTTAGAAAGGAATTGAAAATCACAGTGTTCATATTTATATAGTATGGCTTTAGAAAGTACGAAATTTGATGCTTTATATGTGTGGTAAACTATGGTTTGTTATTGGTTTATGCTAGTCTATTAAGAAACGCACATAGCGTAATTTGAACGAAGTAATTCGGACAAGAATCGAAGTCACAGTGGTGATTTCTGTGGAAGAAGTTCAAAAATGGAGTTTTATATGAAAACATAAAAATTGAGAAATTAAAATAGTTCTACTTGTTCTTAATTCGTACTAAGTGGTTGAATATGTTCGCAATAATGTTTTGGATAGTTGTATATTTATTTTAGATGTTAATTTCACTGTTTGGTGGGTGAAATTCATGTTAGTTGGGCTAAAAACGGCTATTGTTCCTTCTTAGGAGTCTCTGCGTGTCATACTGTGACCAACAGTACATTTACCGGTGTTAAGCAAAATGGGAATGCATTGCTTGTGGCTCAAGTCTATGTGGCGCAATTGCTGCCACACCCTAAACCGAAGACAGTGAGGAATGCGCTTTGTTTGCAAGTGTCGGGCTTGTCGGACTTGTGTTAGTTTAGTGAGTATGTTAATGATGTTAAAACATGTTATAAACTATAATAATGAGATGTTAATGTGTTGAAATACAAAGTACAAAGATTTAAAATAATTATTTAAATAAGTTATAAAATGAAACCAAATGAGATGTTTTCGAAAGATAGAGTTGAACGACTAAGTTATGTTGATCAATGTGTAATTTCAGAAGTGTCAAGTATGTTAACCTAAATGGTTAGGTGCTAGGTTAGGGTTATGACCTAAATGATGGTTTAAACCCTAAAGCTAATATTCATACAATTAATTATTGTTGCGATTTCGATGATATGTTTAGGGTAATTGGAGATTATTTCATTTGTGTAGCTTAAAAACAAGGCAAGTCTTCTAACTCCATACTTTCATTGAGTTAGTTTGTTATGGTTATGCAAGTTCTCTAACTCTACTTTCATAAATGTGCAAGTTTCTAAATCTTATATTTGTCTTTGAGCAAGATTATTGATTCTATTCTGATAAATGATTGAATAAGCTCATGTAACCTAATTCGTTACATCGAATGAGTTTCACATTCTCATTTCTTGTTATTAGTATTCAAAACATATATTGTTCTAACACATTGATTCAAAGGAGATTGTTTTAATTCCTTGAATATAATACTTTGCATATATATCATGCTTATTCGGTTATATATTGTCGATATTTGATCTTTGACTTTGATAGCCTTGTTCTGTTATACATTCTTGTATTAAATCTTTATTTCTGGAAATTGAATAAGTGTTCTAAAATTCTAGAAACACTGATAAGCTAGTTCAAAACTAAACTTTCTTTAGTGCGGAAATTCTAAATTCAAACTGAGACGAACAACCCTAACATAGGGGATTTTGTACGTGTACCGTTTAGATGTTTGTGCACAATACATGGTACAAAGGGCTGATCCCCCTGAGTACGTTAAGAAGAGTCTGTACAGTCTAACGACTGTTGAGGTTAAGGTAATAATACCTAAATACCGTGGGCATAGTTCGTGGTCTTAAGACCCTCAGAAAATTAAAGTTCAAACTTGTTTTCTATTTTGATTCCTAGAACAAGTTATTTATCATTTAGTATTCGTTGTTCACTCTCATGTTGTTATTATACTCTCTTTATGTCAGTGAGCAATTGTTTGCTCACTCTTGCAATTAAACAATGCAGCTAAAGTTGAAAGAGGTGATGATTCATCTACTAGCAAGGGAAAGGGCAAGATGTCTAAGTGATGAACAATTGTTTAAAGTTTATTTAAATAATTGAAGTCTTAAGTCTTGTTTTATTTTATAATGTATTCGCATGGCCCGATGTAATAATTTTAAGGTTAGATTACCTGGGATTTGTTTTGAGTTTATGATGTAACCCTTTAATGGGAGAGATTATTGTTTAAGTTATTTAAATTATGTCTTTATCCTTTGATTAAGGGTAGTTAGATATAATAGATTTGATAAGTGAGCACCAAATTCGGTAGAAATGAAGTACCCGAATTTGGGGGTGTCACAATGACTGTATGAATTGTAGTATCGTGTAGCACCATCTGTCGGATTGGAAGATACTTGGATTTGGGGGCGTCACAGGCCCCATAGGTGAGTCATAGCTGGCCATGTGTGGTGGCCAAGCAAGAGATAAGTTGTGTGATCGATGACCAAGAAATGAATAGTAAGGAGGTGGAGGAAAGGAGGTGGGATGGCTTATTGACTAAATTTCCCTCACTTTGGAAAATCTATAATTAGAAGCCTTGCTAGTTCATTTGTCTTGTTCAATTCCACCAACATCCTACATTATTAAGAGAAAAGTGAGAAAAGCTAGAGCTTTGATAATTCAAAAGAAGAAGAAGAAGGAAAGCTAGAACATCAAGGGTAAGAATCCTAAACCATGATTCTCCATCTCTTCAATTGATAGTTGATAGAGAAGTGGATAATGGTAGAGCGTGTATGATAAGAAGTATATGAATTGTGGAGCCCCCAAATCCGGGTCCCTTCGAACCTCAGATCCTGTCTGCCACGATACTACTATCGTCAAACCATTTATATTTTTCATTCATAACTTAATGAATAAAACTTTACTTATTACAATTTAGAATATAAATTCATTCCATTTCCAAGATCTGCACAATGACCCCAAACTTTTATAAGTTTCTAATCCAGGTCATTTACTATTCTTGTATTACATTACATTTGATATTATATAAATATGCAGAATAATTTAACTTTCTCAATCTCTTGAATAAAATCTTTTATTGATTTCATAACTTTGAACCAATTACAATCCTTGAATCAACTATATAATATGGTTCATTCTATTAGAATTAGAGGTACACAAGTTCGTCAAAGTTTGTTTTCAAAAATCTTTAAGTTTCTTTTGAAAACACATATGAAGTCATGATAAAGCATTTCCACTATAAGTAAGGTAATCTTATATGTCATGTCTAATATCATGCATTTTCATGTTACATCACTTAGAATAACATATTCCATCGTCGAGAGCACTATACTTGCGTATGTGCTCGCTCGACGCCCTCCGATGGCCTTAGATTACGTAACAGTCACAAAGATGACTAATTTGACCCTTCCTAATGACCTCAAATTGAAACACTTAAAGAACAAAAGTTGTAGGTCTATTCGTTCTCGTTCCGGATCATCTTGAATCACCTAAATCGGAGTTCGTATGAAAATGTTATGGGCATTTTACCAAAATATGTTCTGTCAGATTCTTCTCATCATCTGTAATAGACAACCCCCCCATCGGGGTAAGGGTCTTGCTTTAAAAATAGCCCGCCAAGGCGGGCATAGCTACTGTAATTGGGAAATTTCATGCCCTGTTACGAGCTAACAAGCCAAACTTCCCTTCTAACCTTCATAATTTGAGTTATACATGTCCAAATTAGTCCGTTTTCGATTCTATGGATTCGTAATTCATAGAACTACAACATACTAGATACTCATCAACTAACATAAACATTAACTAACCCAAATATGAAACTATAACTAATGTTCATACTAATTGTTCATGTTTTGACAAATTAGCAAATTCGTTCACTACGAATTCGTTTCTAAACCAAATTGGTTCGTTTAACTTCCGTTGATTTCGTATTTGATTATATTAACAATATCTAACAACAATTCATGTATTATAACAATCCTTAGCCATCAATTTTGTGATTCAAAATCAACTTTTCTTGATATTTTCTAAGAAATGAAGAACTTGAATTCAAGAACATATATGTTAGAATCATTACCTTTTGGAGCTTAGTTTGCTTAACTTCAATCATCTGAAATTGCTAATCCTCACTTTAAACCACAACTCACTCACTCTCAAGTTATCAGTGTTTCATGAACCAAAACAAAGCAACGTAAAAATTGAAAATGGTCTGCTATATATAGAGGAAACTTGGACTGGACAATTTCATTACACTAAGGTTGAATTCATGGTGTAATGGGAAGAAAAAAAGGTTGTTAAAGAGTTGCTCAACCACCCTTACTAGCCATCTTCCTAGAAAATGATCACCTATTCCATAGCCACTTGGAGAATACGTAACTTAGTTTTAGCCCACTGTTCATGTACTTTTGTGCCACTCAATTTGGGACAAGTGAAAAAAATCTCAGCAACTTGTTATTCTAAGGCTTGGTTTGGTTCTTTAAATTCCCAAAATGTGATTTTAATGTGTAAATGTTACTATACCAAGTAAAGTTAGGGATTATTTATGTACTCACCTCATATAGTCCATATACATTAGTCCACATATTTTAATCTTTAAAACATGTGTGGACTTAATTTAATTACTCATTAATAACTTAAATATATTTTTTTTCTATTTACTTTACATTGGTATTGAAATAAATGTTTTAATAACACATATTTATTTACTCTCATCTTATAGGGTACACATATAATTGTCTCATCACCTAGGATGGGATAACAAAACTTATTTAAATCAACTTTATGATTTAATCACTTTTATCATATGTATATCATTAGTCCCAATTAATGTCACACTTCATTTCATATCATATAAATGTAGCTACTATATAATATAAAATCATTGCACATACAAATTAATTCCTTCAATTATTCATTCATTAAATTATTTAATGAATGTTTATTCCTTCACTTTGCCACACTAGGCATATTTCACAAACTCGATCTTAAGCTTCTCTCATTCTCCACGCTTATTATTCTTTCAATACAATATTTGTGTGGCTCAAGCATTTAAATGCTAAACTACTTTAATTAATTATAAGTATAACCTTTACGCTTATAATAATTAACATATACTCCATTAGTTATTTAAATGATAACATCCACGATAAAATAATAACTTAAGTTATTTAATATATTAAAATAACTTAGTTTTCTTTCATTAATTAACTCCCTTGAAAATATATTAGAAATTATGTATTTTGTCATAACATAATTATTATGTTTTCTCAGAATAAGGACATTTACAATTAAAATTAATTTGCTTATTGTCTCAAGATATTATTCTTAATATAATATCAATTAACTATATGTACGACACATGTACATATATTATATATGAAAATAGATAATAAGTTTATTTTCTATTATAATAAATAATTTCCATCAATTTATTTACATATAGCAAATACGTTTTAATATATTTACTATATTATTAATCATACCTCATACAAAAATATATAAGGTAATATTATTATTCAAAAATAACATTTCTTCCTTTTATTAAAATAACTCAATAATAGAAATTATTTTAATATCCTCTATTAGAAATTTATAATTATTATTTCTCTCTACCTCTATAAATTGTTCCCAAAACAATTTCTTCAAATATTAAATATCCATTTAAAGATATAATGATTTATGTCTCCCTTTAATAACGTATATATATTTAACGTTATTCGTACCTTAGACTTTCTCACATATTACCATTCTGAGTAACATATATAAAGTATCACATATTCAACACATATTAATTCACTCCTTTACTTAAGTAAATTAAACCTTGTACTATATTACCATAGTTATTTAAGGTTTAACATACACATTGTATTATTCCATAATATAACTCTCAACTATCAATTAACCAATATTTATTCTTATTAGTTTATTCTCTCAACTAACTCATGTTTCACTATCCAAACTCATTCGCGGATAACTTACGTACTATTAATAACCTATATTATAATCATACCAGTTATTAGTACACATACACAATAAAATGATGATTATACATTAATGTCACCCACTTACTATGATAAAATAATCCTATAAACTATTTACTATCGATACGAAATTTTATCCACTTCTTTTATCTCAACTGAATTATCTCTGCGATCAATAACAATATATAATAATAATATATTTATTAATCATAAAAATCACATATTACATAGTTCATATTACCCTATGTAAAACATTCCTACATACCTCGTATCACATAAATGTTTTTATTCGAACCCATTTCACACTTAAGAATTTTATTTACTAAATTCTTATTTTAATATTTTCTGAAAATCCGGGTTCTTACATCTTCTCCCCCTTATAAGGATTCCGTCCTCGGAATCACCGAAACCTCCTCTACTCGGTTCCTTCAGAAGAATAAGAATCTTCCACGATTTTTCAATAATCGGGAAGCAGTATGAATAATCTTAGATTCTAAATTATGCTGAGGGGTCACAAGACCGTGAACTCTTCTCTAGGTTTACAAATGCTTCAACAAAATCCTTCACACTGCAAACCAGAGTGTTTATCAATCACAAAGACTGAAAACACCCTCCACGCGTACACTAGGTGGCCAGCCTATTGTACCACTACGTTGGGCCGCAATGTAGTGTTTTGTAACGACTATATACGTTACGCTCGGAACCATTGTCCCCAAAAACATGTCCCCTTATAGGGTTGTTCACCTCAGCTTTTCAACGACTGAATCCGCACCAGAGAAATCTAGTTTGGCACAAATACACAAGAACGCTTTAATTCTATAATCACTTGTCAACAGTCGTCTAGCCGAATCAAATAGCTCAGACTCTTATCAACAGTTCGGACATCAATCGAAATAATTTAGTCAACTCTTCATAATTCAAAAGAAAACCAAAAATCGTTTTATGACGTCATGATACCGTACCAGATTAGTAGTACGTTGAGGATTCTGCCATTAGGTGACTTTGTCATATTACATCATACCATAGTGGGCTGACGATCTTTCGATCACAACCAACACTAGGTTTGACTGCATTGATGACTCCATCGTTTACCATCATACACCATATCAAGTGATGCACGTGGTCAAAATACATTTTGAAAGATTTTCAAATTATTTTTGTCTTAGCCGAAACAAGTAGCTTAGACATACGAATAACGGTGTTATTTTTAAAACTTATTGGTTCAGTCACTTGACCCAATGCTTTTTTCAAGAAAATAGAAGTGAAAACACTAGCACGAAGTCAATAAATATCAAAAAATCTAGCTTAGCTAGAGGATTTAGGAAAATCTAATTTCTCCATCACTTCAATTTTTACTATACCAAAATTTCTAACTTCATAACATATATATCCCCGATACAGTTCATCAAACTACCACACTTTGGAAATTCAGGAACTTGCCACAATTATGAGTTTAAGAACTTATCCTAGTCAGACCATAGGCGTCCATTCGCTGAGGGGTTCAAAAACATTTCATATAATTATGAGTCATGAACGTACCATGTGCATGAGTTTTAAGAACTCGCGCCTAATCTTAATATTCTCTATCTTACTCTTAATAGTCTCTATATATCAAATATGATATTAGAAAAGAACCACCTTCTCACCATAAGCATATCGATAGCGCGACACCGACATTTCATTGATTATCATTGTGAGGAACCGAGCGTGAGCACAAAGCCTCCGCCCACACAAAGGTTTGTACAACTCAGCTCTCACATGAGTCCTCAACTGAAATCCCACTTAACTCTATCTCACTCTTAACTTGATCTTTGCTCGATACGAATTCTTCGTATCTCATCATACACAACTCCTCATGAGTCCACATGGTACCACTTCATAGTACATTCTCTTATAGCATCAAGATATACACACTTAGTCGTTATAGACTATTTATCACTTCATATCTCAATATGATCACGTCGTGATCATCAATTTACCTTAGGGTTCTTTCCATATTATCAACAAAACTCCATCTGAGTTCATCTTCATTATCTTTGTCATCTTCATCTTATAGACATCATCTTATCATCTTTATTACCAGAGTTGGGAAACTTCTGAATTCTCATTCTCTTAGATACTTCAAGATTCTTCTTTGAATCTTCGCTTATAAATTTTAATCTTTATCTTTCTCTCTCTCAGGTTATAGCCTAAGGTACTCTTACCTAAAGTTTATAACCTATCTGGGTCCCTTCGAACCTCGGATCCGGTCTGCCATGATACTATTATCGTCAAACCATTTATATTTTTCATTCATAACTTAATGAATAAAACTTTACTTATTACAATTTAGAATATAAATTCATTCCATTTCCAAGATCTGCACAATGACCCCAAACTTTTATAAGTTTCTAATCCTGGCCATTTACTATTCTTGTATTACATTACATTTGATATTATATAAATATGCAGAATAATTTAACTTTCTTAATCTCTTGAATAAAATCTTTTATTGATTTCATAACTTTGAACCAATTACAATTCTTGAATCAACTATATAATATGGTTCATTCTATTGGAATTACTGTATAAGATTTTATATCTTGATTCGATATCCTCTATGTATTAACTAATACATCCTTACAATACAACAAGTATTAAACATCGTAAGTATATATCAAGTACACTCCTAGAACCTAAACATGGTTCAAGTAATAATCTAAATAGTATCCTTTGTCGTGAAACTATCTACTTTGTCAACCAAGAAGCACGAAATCTTTACCGTGAGTCTTTAACCTGCAAAAGTGGTTATTTGCAAGGGTGAGCTCGACAGCCCAGTAATTCTAACAATTTTCATGCAGCACATAGCATATAATAGCATATTCAGTTCATGCATTCATAATCAATTAATATTAACTAAGCATGTTACTTCACACATAACAAGCATAGAAATTTACTTCACAAGCATATCATCAAAGATCAACTTTCAACTTTCATACATATCTCATATGCATTTCATATATATACATCAACATTATTGTAAGACCACAAATTATTAATAAATGAAATTTAATTCCTCTATTTATTATTTTAAAATAGAAGGGTTTATTTGATTAATGTGGTTAGTTGTGGGTAAAATGCGCAAATATTTTAAATAAGCAAGTGGTTATAAAATACTCATTGTTGTCGGAGAATATTCGTTTGGTCGTGGAATATTCTTCTTTTGTCTTGGGAATATTAAATGACAATGAGGAGCGACCTTGTGTGAGCCCATAACGGAAAGCGATTGGATGGCGAAAAGCGACTAAGTATAACTTGTTTATAAATAACTACGCAATTGATTATTCAATTAATACTATTGGAATACCTTTTGGTTAAAACACGATGTCTGGCGTTGTTGCAAGAAAGAGCTTTGCGGTATTACGCCAATTATTGATTCTTACGTAAGAAGACACTACTCAATAATTGTTACGATGAATTCTTATTCGAGTATTTTATTTTATTGATTCAATAATTCTTTGTGTTGATTTTTTATATTATCGTTGTTTCAATAATTGTCACTACACAGTATTTTCCATTATCGAAGCAATAATTCATATTATTGAATAATATTATTAGATAGCATTATTGGCAATGTCTAGAAAGTTCTGTCTAAGGAGAGGTTTGGTCACCTAATTGCGCGCCAGTAAGGAGAAATTCTTATTGGAAAGCCCCCTCTTTCCTGGGAACTGCCTGGTTGTCAATATTGTGATTCTATAATATTATTTGTGAATAATTAATTATTAATTTATATGATGAGGAAAATATTGATTTTATGTGGATATAGATGGAGAAAATTTTTAAATGTGACAATTGTTGAAAATTAATATTTTATCTTTTTCTGATAAAATAATTTATTTGAATATATTATTTTAATAATATAATAATGGTGATATTTTTAAAATGAATGTGGGATATATGAGTATATGAGGAGGAAGAGTATTTTTGTTGCAAAAGTTGTTTAAAACATGTTAAACATGTCTGTGGACCCATTTCTTGACTGAAATTTGATTATAGCCTGTAGAATCGCCCATTCGCCCGTTTGTAGATTTCGGTCAATTTCTGTTTGGAATTTGGAAAATCTTTCTTCTGCAAAGTTGTAGAGAATTGAATTTCCTATAAAAATTGTGAGATTCAAATTTTCTGATAAAAGGGCTATTTATTATGAATTATTGAAGTTCCGGATTAATTGATTATTATTATTTTTGGAGTTTTAAATAACTTTTATATGAAAACGTTTTGGCGGGTTTAGCGCACATGTGGGTGATATTTTGGATCAATGAAGGTGTGCGTAAGAATTTATAATATATATATATTAATATTTTATTAAATTTTCTGCTTTGGTGTTCTAAGCAATTTCCTATAAATAGGGTGCTTAGGTTAGAATTGAAAATCACACCAGAAACTAAAGTTTTGTCTCTCTATATTATCGAGCGTATTCTTGTGAGTATTTTTAGTACTTTGAGTATTTCTATATGGTGCAAGTTCTTTCAGCACTATATCCAGTATTCCAGTCAGAAGTACTGTCTTTTTGGAGGTAAGAGATGTTATTTTCTTCATAAGTGATATTATTTCTTCAATATCATTATGCCGAAATATTGGTTGGAACTTTTTATCAAATTTGGAACTATTCATGAGTTACTATTCACGAGTTACTATTCACGAATACTATTCACGAAGCATGATAATTTTTTTTGTGAAATTTCTACATTTTAGTGTCAGAGTTACTATTCACGTATACGGCACTATTCACGTATACGGCACTATTCACGAATACGATACTATTCACAGTAAAATTAAATTTTCTTTTCTATGTCCAAGATTGTCTGTTATGATTCCTATCTTGGATTGTATCCATGTTTTGATCATTCTTGAATTTTACTCCACTATGGTTATTTATGAAGTATTTTTGAACTTGGATTGTTTAAAGTACGAATCCTTAATATTTGTTCTTTTGTTTCACTGGATTCGTTTTCTTTAAAATATTTTTCATCATCCTCAGTCCTAAATGATGATATAACTGAATATCTTTGGCCTATAGTGCAAAGATGAATGATTTTATGATGAATATCTTTGGCCCGTAGTGCAAAGATGAACAGATGTTTAGATGAACATGACCAACTGGTGAATATCTTTGGCCTGTAGTGCAAAGATGAATATTTTATTTATGATGTATATTGATTGATGTTACAGGGATAAAATATCGATGATGGACTTTTAAATTCATAGATGATAGTAGATTTCATTCTCTTCTTAACTCTTCTAATAAATTGTTGTTTCCGCTGCAGTTGTTGATCTAAAATTTGCTGTCTATTGTATTCTATTAGATTTTTCCCTGTTGAAGACTAAGGATAATTTGTTGTACATTATCTTAGTCATAATATTCTTTACTGGGCTAGTTGAGCTCACTCTTTTCCTTTTTGTTCCATTTTTCTTCTCAGGAGACGAGAATATAGCGGGAACTAGTCGGGGTGTGGAGTGATGGTTCAAGACAGTTGTTTTAGTAGTCCTCACTATTTTGTAAAATAGTGTATCAATAATTGTAATGAGGACTTATTTGAGTGTGGATATTGTCTAGAAGACAATATTTGTATTTAAACTCACAGTTTGTGTTGCCGTATTTTGCTTGACAATTGTATTAATGAAGTTGTAGATGTTTCTGTACCATGTATTTGGCGACTCAGAATGGGTGATGTATATATCTATTTTGGGGGCGTCATAGTTGGTATCAGAGCTTAGGGATATGGTCTCTGGCGGAGATCGGGGAATAGAACTAGGAGGGGAGAGACGAGTAAATCCTTCGCTAGTGTGTCTTACCTAAGCTTATTTGTTGGTCGGTCATAATATAGGGGTATTATGTGATTTGTTAATTTGTTTAATTAACCCTTGTTTTATGGCGCAAGATTTAAGAATGTTGATCGAGAATGTTAATGATGGAGTAAATGAGACTGTGGAGACACCTTTTCTCACCAACGAGGAGAACGTGCAATAGGCTGGCAATGTTCCTCCTGTGAATAACACCACTGAGCAGATGACGAACGATGGTATGTTTAGGAACTTTCTAGAATTCATGAAAAACCAAACGAGAAAGACTACTGTTCAAAATGCAGGTGGAAACACTGGCAACTCACGGATGGTCACCGCTAAGCAGTTCAAGGAGTTAGGACCGCCAGAGTTTTTGGGAAAGCCAGAACCACTTACGGCAGAGACGTGGATAAAGCAGATCACTAAGATATTTGATGTCTTGGGATGCTCAGGGGAGCAAAAGGTTCCTTTCGCCACTTTCATGTTACGAGGAGAGGCAGATTATTGGTGGGAATCTGTAAAGCGTACTCAGCCTACCGTACTGAAGATGTCTTGGGAGAAGTTCCAAGAATTGTCCAACGACAAGTACTTTCCCGAAAGTATTCGTCACATGAAGGAGGTAGAGTTCATCAAGCTAGAGCAAAACAATATGAACGATGTCGTGAAGACGAAGCTAAGTTTGCGAGAGTTGTCGATTTGCATCCCATTTGGTTGATAATGAGGAGAGAATGACGCGAATGTTTCTGCGAGGTTTGAAACCCAAAATACGTGAATACCTCATTTCTCACAAACTTTGTTTATATTCAGATGTTGTGAATAGGGCTTAGTTATTGGAGCGCGATAATGAGTCAGCTCAACTGAAGAATAATGACCAACGACTCAATGATAATCGTACCGGTGGCGATGGTCATCGGAACAATGATAACCATCATGGAGGAAATTATCATGCCAGAAATGGTAACCACTTTAGTGGTAATCATGGCCAAGGTAATAAAAGAAATAACTCAAGTGGAAATTTCAAGAAGAGAAGATTTAACAATGACGGGAAGACATCGGCATCAACACCAGCAACGAATTTTAGAGGAGGAGAAAGACCGCCAGTTAGATGCTATAGATGCGGAGAAGAGGGACACATAAGTCTAAACTGTTCACAACCTTCCAAGGTATGTTATAATTGTGGAAAAGAAGGTCATATCGCTCGAGATTTATGCAGTAGCGAAACCCGATCCGGTGAGGATGGTGACTCAAAAGGTCATCCCGGAAAAGTCAAAGTCAACGGTTCTGGAAGAGTGTTTGTCGTGGTTGGTCGAATCGAGAACGAGCGAAGTTAGCATGGGTTAGTTAATTATAAATTCTTCTGAAGTTTATACCTTATTAGATCTAGGTTCTACCCATTCATTTATCTCTCCTGCTTATACTCAACGTTTAAACTTGACTCCGGAGAAAATTAGACTTTGACTTATCTGTTGAAACTCTGTTATGAGAAACTTTCGTTACATCCACTGTTTATAAATCTTGTTTGATCCAAGTTGGCACCATCACATTACCTGTTGATCTTATCTCTTTAAAGATACATGCTTTTGATGTGATTTTAGGGATTGATTGGTTAATTACTCATCATGCCAATTTGATTGCTTTTGTAAGGTTGTTAGTTTTCATATTCCTAAGCAACCTGTTATTCAAATTCAAGCAACCAAACCATTGAAGTCAAACACTTTCATATCAAGCCATAAAGTCATTCATTTATTGAAAAACGGATGTCAAGTTTTCTTAGCCCATGTTATGGACTTGAACAAAAATACATCAGATTTGAATAATATTTCTATTGTTAGTAAATTTCCTGATGTATTTCCTGAAGAATTTTTTTGGCTTACTCCCAAAGTGTGATATTAAATTTTGTATCGACTTTGAACCCGGAACAAAACCCATTTCTAAAATCTCATGGCTCCTATTGAACTTCAGGAGTTAAAAATTCAACTGTAGAAGTTTGTACCCGAGCCTTTATCTGGTAACTTCCTTTGTGGAATGCACTAAGACCAAACTCTCTGTAGGGGACGTCATATTCGTGCGGTAGTAAACTGATAGGTACCATTGTGACGTGTTATCCAAGATTGGGATATGAGTCATAGTTGAGAGCAACCTAAGTCAGTAATCG
This sequence comes from Panax ginseng, assembly GCA_020205605.1. Classification (NCBI taxonomy): domain Eukaryota; kingdom Viridiplantae; phylum Streptophyta; class Magnoliopsida; order Apiales; family Araliaceae; genus Panax; species Panax ginseng. The sequence goes on along the minus strand of CM035146.1, from coordinate 53,673,413 downwards.
AAATACGTAGCTTTCTAGGCTTAGCTAGTTACTATCGGAGATTCGTGGAAGGATTTTATCGAATCGATACTCTATTAACTCAACTGACTCGAAAAGATACAAAATTCGAATGGAGCGAAGAATGTGAAAAGAGCTTCCAAGAACTCAACATGCAGCAACGACGTTGGCTCGAGCTGTTGAAAGATTACGACCATACCATTCAATACCATCCTGGAAAAAAAAATGGACGTGGTAGCTGACGCGTTGAGTAAAAGATCGTATGCGTTTACGAGTGCGATATTGTTAACACAAAGACCCATTTCGTATGACTTATAGAAGATGGAGATAGAGTTAAAGATTCCAAGAACCTGCGTGAAGATAACGAATATACGATTAGAATCAACTTTAATCGATAAATTTAAAGCTGCTCAAGCTACAGACTTGGAGTTGATGAATATGAAGAAGAAGATGCAAGAAGTCATTATTCCAAAAGTGAGAATCGGCGATGTGAGGAAAGCTCAAACCTTCGGTTTATTAGTCCATTTGAAATCCTCGATCGAATAGGAACTGTGGCCTATAGACTCGTTTTACCGCCAAGTATGACGCATGTTCATAACGTTTTTCACGTATCGATGTTACGTAAATATGTGGACGACCCGAACCATGTTATTCAGTTAGAACCGAATGAGATAGTCGAAGACTTAACGTATGAAGAGGTACATGTCAAGATTTTGGATAAGAAGGAGCATGTCCTACGCACGAAGGTCATACCACAAGTTAAAGTTTTGTGGAGAAACCATGCTATTGAGGAAATGACCTGGGAGTTGGAAACAGAAATGAAAGCGAGGTATCCTCATCTTTTCGAAACACCAGGTACGTACGTCAATTTCGAGGACGAAATTTCATAAGGAGGGGGAGGTTGTAAGACCACAAATTATTAATAAATGAAATTTAATTCCTCTATTTATTATTTTGAAATAGAAGGGTTGATTTGATTAATGTGGTTAGTTGTGGGTAAAATGCGCAAATATTTTAAATAAGCAAGTGGTTATAAAATACTCATTGTTGTCGGAGAATATTTGTTTGGTCGTGGAATATTCTTCTTTGTCGGGAATATTAAATGCAATGGCCTTGACCTGTGTGGGCCCATAACGTAAAGCGATTGGATGAAGAAAACGACAAGTATAAGTTGTTTATAAATAACGGCGCAATTGTTACCGTTCATACTGTTGGAATACCCGGTGGTTAAAACACAGTAATATGCGTTGTTGCACAGTAGCACACGGTATTACACCAATTATTAATTCTTACGTAAGAAGGCACTACTCAATAATTGTTACAGTAATTACTTTTCAGTATTTTATTTTATTGATTCAATAATTGTTGCGTTGATTTTTTATATTACTGTTGTTTCAATAATTGTCACTACACAGTATTTTCCATTATCGAAGCAATAATTCATATTATTTGAATAATATTATTAGATAGCATTAATGGCAATGTCTAGAAAGTTCTGTCTAAGGAGAGGTTTGGTTGCGCGCTAGTAAGGAGAAATTCTTATTAGAAAGCCCCCTCTTTCCTGGGAACTGCCTGGTTGTCAATATTGTGATTCTGTAATATTATTTGTGAATAATTAATTATTAATTTATATGATGAGGAAAATATTGATTTTATGTGGATATAGATGGAGAAAATTTTTAAATGTGACAATTGTTGAAAATTAATATTTTATCTTTTTCTGATAAATTATTCATTTGAATATATTATTTTAATAATATAATAATGGTGATATTTTTACAATGAATGTGGGATATATGAGTATATGAGGAGGAAGAGTATTTTTGTTGCAAAAGTTGTTTAAAACATGTTAAACATGTCTGTGGGCCCATTTCTTGACTGAAATTTGATTATAGCCTGTAGAATCGCCCGTTTGTAGACTTGGTCAATTTCTGTTTGGAATTTGGAAAACCTTTCTTCTGCAAAGTTGTAGAGAATTGAATTTCCTATAAAAATCGCGAGATTCAAATTTTCCGATAAAAGGGCTATTTATTATGAATTATTGAAGTTCCGGATTAATTGATTATTATTATTTTTGGAGTTTTAAATAACTTTTATATGAAAAACGTTTTTGGGGGGTTTGGCACATATGTGGCTGATATTTTGGATCAATGAAGGTGTGCGTAAGAATTTATAATATATATATTAATATTTTATTAAATTTTCTGCTTTGGTGTTCTAAGCAATTTCCTATAAATAGGGTGCTTAGGTTAGAATTGAAAATCACACCAGAAACTAAAGTTTTCTTTCTCTTTCTCTCTCTATATTATCGAGCGTATTCTTGTGAGTATTTTTAGTACTTTTAGTATTGCTATACGGTGCAAGTTCTTTCAGCACTATATCCAGTATTCCAATCAGAAGTACTGTCTTTTTGGAGGTAAGGGATGTTATTTTCTTCATAATTGATATTATTTCTTCAATATCATTATGCCAAAATATTGGTTGGAACTTTTTATCAAATTTAGAACTTTTTCATGTCGGGGTTACTATTCACGAGTTACTATTCATGAGTTACTATTCATGAGTTACTATTCACGAGTTATTATTTACGAATACTATTCACGAAGCATGATGATTTTTTTATGAAAATTCTATCTTTTAGTGTCGGAGTTACTATTCACGTATACGGTACAATTCACGTATACGGCACTATTCACGAATACGACACTATTCAAAGAAAAATTAAATTTTCTTTTCTGTGTCCAAGATTGTCTGTTATGATTCCTATCTTGGATTGTATCCATGTTTTGATCATTCTTGAATTTTAATCCACTCTGGTTATTTATGAAGTATTTTTGAACTTGGATTGTTTAAAGTACGAATCCTTAATATTTGTTCTTTTGTTTCACTAGATTCGTTTTCTTTAAAATATTTTTCATCATCCTCAGTCCTAAATGATGATATAACTGAATATCTTTGGCCTGTAGTGCAAAGATGAATGATTTTATGATGAATATCTTTGGCCCGTAGTGCAAAGATGAACAGGTGTTTAGATTAACATGACCAACTGGTGAATATCTTTGGCCTGTAGTGCAAAGATGAATATTTTATTTATTATGTATATTGATTGATGTTACAGGGATAAAATATCGATGATGGACTTTTAAATTCATAGATGATAGTAGATTTCATTCTCTTCTTAACTCTTCTAATGAATTGTTGTTTCCGCTGCAGTTGTTGATCTAAAATTTGTTGTCTATTGTATTCTATTAGATTTTTCCTTGTTGAAGACTAAGGATAATATGTTGTACATTATCTTAGCCATAATATTCTTTACTGGGCTAGTTGAGCTCACTCTTTTCCTTTTTGTTCCATTTTTCTTCTCAGGAGATGAGAATATAGCGGGAACTAGTCGAGGTGTGGAGTGATGGTTCAAGACAGTTGTTTTAGTAGTCCTCACTATTTTGTAAAATAGTGTATCAATAATTGTAATGATGACTTATTTGAGTGTGGATATTGTCCAGAAGATAATATTTGTATTTAAACTCACAGTTTATGTGTTGTCATATTTTGCACGACAATTGTATTAATGAAGTTGTAGATGTTTCTGTACCATGTATTTGGAGACTCAGAATGGGTGATGTATACCTATTTTGGGGGCGTCACAATTATCATAGCAAAATATAGCTCAACTAACAGTTATCAAATTCATATATCAAATAGGAACTGAAAGACTTGCCTGATTCATACTTTATGAACTACGACTTAACTGCTTAACACTTAACTGCACTTCATGTATTCCTACACAGTTATATAATCATGGATTCATATCCATTAGTCATATATTTCATACATTCTTAAAATAATAATGTTACATTGTTTCTTAACTAGGTTTGTAAAACCTTCATTTCACTTTCTCATCGTACTTTTAGAATTGCTATGTATGTATAGGTATTCCTTAACCATCCGTACTTGACATCAAATTTATATACATTTATCACACACTTGACTCGCTATGTGTTCGACACATATTTAAAGTTTATAGATATGTAATCTATGTCATTCATATTCAAACCACTTAGTTTCATAATGATTTATTTCAATCAATAAGGCTTAACAACTTTCTTTAACAAGATTCGATGTTATAAGCTTTTAAATCATATATTGGTACTAATAAGCCTCTACTAGTATGCTTCACATAGACATAGCATACTTCATTATTTTGAAGACGTATTTGAAACCACACTTGAAAAGTCTAATTCATGCTTAGTTAAATGATGAACATATTCGTCATGTCTAGGGGCATAAGGCGTTCAAGTTCATTTTTAAAAGTCATTCTAGGCCAAGGTCAAGCAACTAGGTGCAACTTTTAATCTCATTTCATAGCTAACTAATCCATGAATATATGTTATCATGTTTAGAACTTTAAGTCCACAAGTTACTTTAAGTTCGTCCCACTTAGTTTCAAAACTTCAAAACTTTATTCTCAAAGTTAATGTCATACTAAACTAATCATGCAAGGCAACTTCAATTCACACATCATACTTGTTTGTAAATGTTTCTACGTATGTTTCCAAGGGCAAAATATAACCACTCCATGTTTATAAAACTTTATTTGCAAATGATATATGAGCTTGCCTTTGAAATCATTTTAACCAAATCAAAGTAATCTAACACACCTATGATACAATTTTGAATCTTACATCATGCATACTTAGACCTCATAGATATGTTATCAAGGTTAGAATTAGAGGTACACAAGTTCGTCAAAGTTTGTTTTCAAAAATCTTTAAGTTTCTTTTGAAAACACATATTAAGTCGTGATAAAGCATTTCCACTATAAGTAAGGTAATCTTATATGTCATGTCTAATATCATGCATTTTCATGTTACATCACTTAAAATAAGATATTCCATCGTCGGGAGCAATATACTTGCGTATGTGCTCGCTCGACGCCCTCCGATGACCTTCGATTACGTAACAGTTACAAAGATGACTATTTTGACCCTTCCTAATGACCTCAAATTGAAACACTTAAAGAACAAAAGTTGTAGGTCTATTCGTTCTCGTTTTGGATCATCTTGAATCACCTAAATCGGAGTTCGTATGAAAATGTTATGGTCGTTTTACCAAAATATGTTCCATCAGATTCTTCTCATCATCTGTAATAGACCACCCCCCACCGGGGTAGGGGTCTTGCCTTAAAAATAGCCCGCCGAGGCGGGCATAGCTACTGTAAGTGGGAAATTTCATGCCCTGTTACGAGCTAACAAGCCAAACTTCCCTTCTAAACTTCATAATTTAAGTTATACATGTCCAAATTAGTCCGTTTTCGATTCTATGGATTCGTAATTCATAGAACTACAACATACTAAATACTCATCAACTAACATAAACATTAACTAACCCAAATATGAATCTATAACTAATGTTCATACTAATTGTTCATGTTTTGACAAATTAGCAAATTCGTTCACTACGAATTCGTTTCTAAACCAAATTGGTTCGTTTAACTTCCGTTGATTTCGTATTTGATTATATTAACAATATCTAACAATAATTCATGTATTATAACAATCCTTAGCCATCAATTTTGTGACTTAAAATCAACTTTTCTTGATATTTTTTAAGAAATAAAGAACTTGAATTCAAGAACATATATGTTACAATCATTACCTTTTGGAGCTTAGTTTGCTTAACTTCTATCATCTGAAATTGCTAATCTTCACTTTAAACCACAACTCACTCACTCTCAAGTTATCAGTGTTTCATGAACCAAACCAAAGCAACGTAAAAATTGAAAATGGTCTGCTATATATAGAGGAAACTTGGACTGGGCAATTTCATTACACTAAGGTTGAATTCATGGTGTAATGGGAAGAAAAAAAGGTTGTTAAAGAGTTGCTCAACCACCCGTACTAGCCATCTTCCTAGAAAATGATCACCTATTCCATAGCCACTTGGAGAATACGTAACTTAGTTTTAGCCCACTGTTCATGTACTTTTGTGCCACTCAATTTGGGACAAGTGAAAAAAATCTCAGCAACTTGTTATTCTAAGGCTTGGTTTGGTTCTTTAAATTCCCAAAATGTGATTTTAATGTGTAAATATTACTATACCAAGTAAAGTTAGGGATTATTTATGTACTCACCTCATATAGTCCATATACATTAGTCCACATATTTTAATCTTTAAAACATGTGTGGACTTAATTTAATTACTCACTAATAACTTAATATATCTTTTTTTCTATTTACTTACACATTGGTATTGAAATAAATGTTTTAATAACACATATTTATTTACTCTCATCTTATAGGGTACACATATAATTGTCTCATCACCTAGGATGGGATAACAAAACTTATTTAAATCAACTTTATGATTTAATCACTTTTATCATATGTATATCATTAGTCCCAATTAATGTCACACTTCATTTCATATCATATAGATGTAGCTACTATATAATATAAAATTATTGCACATACAAATTAATTCCTTCAATTATTCATTCATTAAATTATTTAATGAATGTTTATTCCTTCACTTTGCCACACTAGGCATATTTCACAAGCTCGATCTTAAGCTTCTCTCATTCTCCACACTTATTATTCTTTCAATATAATATTTGTGTGACTCAAGCATTTAAATGTTAAACTACCTTAATTAATTATAAGTATAACCTTTACGCTTATAATAATTAACATATACTCCATTAGTTATTTAAATGATAACATCCACGATAAAATAATAACTTAAGTTATTTAATATATTAAAATAACTTAGTTCTCTTTCTTTAATTAACTCCCTTGAAAATATATTAGAAATTATGTATTTTGTCATAACATAATTATTATGTTTTCTCCGAATAAGAACATTTACAATTAAAAATTAATTTGCTTATTGTCTCAAGATATTATTCTTAATATAATACTCCCTCCGTCCCAAATTAATTGCCCAGTTTTGACTTTTTAAAGTCAAATTGACCATTTTTAAAACTAATCTTTTTACTATTTTTGCTAAAATATAGGTGAAGAGATTATAACAAAAAGAAGATATATACAATTTGTGACGCCCCCAAAATAGGTATACATCACCCATTCTGAGTCGCCAAATACATGGTACAGAAACAACTACAACTTCATTAATACAATTGTCGTGCAAAATGCGACAACACATAAACTGTGAGTTTAAATACAAATATTGTCTTCTAGAAAATATCCACACTCAAATAAGTCTTCATTATAATTATTGATACACTATTTTACAAAATAGTGAGGACTACTAAAACAATTGTCTTCAACCATTACTCCACACCCGGCTAGTTCGCTTATATTCTCGTCTCCACGAGAAGAAAAATGGAACAAAAAGGAAAAGGGTGAGCTCAACTAGCCCAATAAAGAATATTATGACTAAGATAATGTACAACAAATTATCCTTAGTCTTTAATGAGAAAAAAGCGATAGAATACAATAGACAACAAGTTTTAGATCAACAACTGCACAATGAAACAACAATTCATTAGAAGAGTTAAGTAGAGAATGAAATCTACTATCATCTATGAATTTAAAAGTCCATCATCAATATTTTATCCCTGTAACATCAATCAATATACATCATAAATCAAATATTCATCTTTGCACTACAGGCCAAAGATATTCACCAGTTGGTCATGTTCATCTAAACACCTGTTCATCTTCGCACTACGGGCCAAAGATATTCACCAGTTAGTCATGTTCATCTAAACACCTGTTCATCTTTGCACTACGGGCCAAAGATATTCATCATAAAATCATTCATCTTTGCACTCTGAGGCCAAAGATATTGATTTATATCATTATTTAGGGGTGAGGATGATGAAAAATATTTTAAAGAAAAACGAATCCAAAGTGAAACAAAAGAATAAATATTAAGGATTAGATTCACTATTTCAAGTCCAAAAATACCTCATAAATAATCATAGTGGAGTAAAATTCAAGAATGATCAAAACATGGATACAATCAAAGCTAGTATCCATAATAGATATTTTGGACGAAAAACGAAAATTTAATTTTTCTGTGAATAGTGCCGTATTCATGAATAGTGCCGTATACGTGAATAGTACCGTATACGTGAATAGTAACTCCGACACTAAAAGATAGAAATTTCACACGAAAAAAATCATCATGCTTCGTGAATAGTACTCGTGAATAGTAATTCGTGAATAGTAACTCATGAATAGTAATTCGTGAATAGTAACTCATGAATAGTAACTCCAACATGAAAAGTTCCAAATTTGATAAAAAATTCCAACCAATATTTCGGCATAATGATATTAAAGAAATAATATCATTTTTGAAGAAAATAACACACCTTACCTTGCAAAAATAGTACTTCTGATTGGAATACTGGATATAGTGCTGAAAGAACTTGCACCGTATAGCAATACTCAAAGTACTAAAATACTCACAAAAATACGCTCGATATATAGAGAGAGAAAAGGAGAGAGAAATCTTTAGTTTCTGGTGTGATTTTCAATTCTAACCTAAGCACCCTATTTATAGGAAATTGCTTAGAACACCAAAGCAGAAATTATTAATATAATAATATTATATATAAACAAATTTCCTACGCATACCTAAGTCATCTGATTTCAGCCATCAACATGTGCAAATGGTGCCCACAAAATGTCAAAAACGTATTTGTTAATTAAAACTTCCAAAATCAATTATTTTGGAACTTCGAAACTTCAATAATTCATAATCAATAGCCCTTTTATCAGAAAATTCAAATCTTGCGACTTTTTATAGGAAATTCAATTCTCTACAACTTTTCAGAAGAAAGGTTTTCTAAATTCCAAACAGAGATTAACCGAAATTCACAAACGGGCGATTTTACAGGCTATAATCAAATTTCAGTCAAGAAATGGGGTCCACCGACACACAAAACATATGTTAATTAATTAATGCAACAAAAATACTCTTCCTCCTCATATACTCATATATCCCACATTCATTGTAAAAATATCACCATTATTATATAATATAATAAAATATTATTTTATCAGAAAAGATAAAATATCAATTTTTAACAAGTGTCGCTTTAAAAATTTTCTCCATCTATATCCACATAAATTCAATATTTTTCTCATCATATAAATCAATAATTAATTGTTCACAAATAATATTACAGAATCACAAGATCTGGCAACCGGTAGTTCCAGGAAAGAGGGGCTTTCAATAAGAATTTCTCCTTCTTGGTAGCAATTAGGTGACCAAACCTCTCCTTGAGCGTAACTTTCTAGACATTGCCAATATTGTTTTCTAATAATATTATTCAGATAATATGAATTATTGCTTCAATAATGGAAAATACTGTGTAGTGACAATTATTGAAACAACAGTAATATAAAATATCAACGCAGCAATTATTGAATCAATAAAATAAAATACTGAACAGTAATTACTGTAAAATTTATTGAGTAGTGCCTTCTTACGTAAGAATCAATAATTGGTGCAATACCGTGTGCTACTGTGTAACAACGCGTATTATTGTGTTTTAACCGCCAGTATTCCAATGAAGATAATTAACAATAATCAATGTAGATTATTTATAAACAACTTATACTTGTCATTTTTTTCATCCAATCGCTTTTCATTTATGGGCCCACAAAGGTCGCTACCACCATCATACGAATATTCCCAACAAAGAAGAATATTCCATGACCAAACGAATATTCTCCGACAACAATGAATATTTTATAACCACTTGCTTATTTAAAAATATTTGTGCATTTTACCCATAACTAACCACATTAATCCAATTAACCCTTACTATTTCAAAATAATAAATAGAGAAAATTAAATCTTTATTTATAAAAAGTTGGGGTCTTACACAATTTATTACTAATCCTAATTTTTATAATTTTATAAATATATTTATATATGCTTAATTATTAATTTTAAAAATAGTCAATTTGACTTAAAAAAGTCAAAACTAAGCAATTAATTTGGGACGGAGGGAGTATCAATTAACTATATGTACGACACATGTACATATATTATATACAGAAAATAGATAATAAGTTTATTTTCTATTATAATAAATTATTTCCATCAATTTATTTACATATAGCAAATACGTTTTAATATATTTACTATATTATTAATCATACCTCATACAAAAATATATAAGGTAATATTATTATTCAAAAATAACATTTCCTCCTTTTATTAAAATAACTCAATTATTAGAAATTATTTTAATATCCTCTATTAGAAATATATAATTATTATTTCTCTCTCCCTCTATAAATTGTTCCCAAAACAATTTCTTCAAATATTAAATATCCATTTAAAGATATAATGATTTATGTCTCCCTTTAATAACGTATATATATTTAACGTTATTCGTACATTAGACTTTCTCACATATTACCATTCTGAGTAACATATATAAAGTATCACATATTCAACACACATATTAATTCACTCCTTTACTTAAGTAAATTAAACATTGTACTATATTACCATAGTTATTTAAGGTTTAACATACACATTATATTATTTCATAATATAACTCTCAACTATCAATTAATCAATATTTATTCTTATTAGTTAATTCTCTCAACTAACTCATGTTTCACTATCCAAACCCATTCGCGGATAACTTACGTACTATCAATAACCTATATTATAAGCATACCAGTTATTAGTACACATACACAAGAAAATGATGATTATACATTAATGTCACCCACTTACTATGATAAAATAATCCTATAAACTATTTACTATCGATAAGAAATTTTATCCACTTCTTTTATCTCAACTGAATTATCTCTGCGATCAATAATAATATATAATAATAATATATTTATTAATCACAAAAACCACATATTACATAGTCATATTAGCCTATGTAAAACATTCCTACATACCTCGTATCACATAAAAGTTTTTATTCGAACCCATTTCACACTTCAGAATTTTATTTACTAAATTCTTATTTTAATATTTTCTGAAAATTCGGGTTCTTACATGAATTGTTATTAAAGGACTTAAACTTTAATAAACCATGTTGTAAGAAAATCATAATCATATAAGTGATGAACTAATGAAGAACATTGAAGAATTTATCATGTATAGGATTTGATGAAATATGTTTGGTTAGGATGTTAGAATGATAGAATGAATCCATTTTGAATGATGTAAAAATCTCAAGTAACGAAGTTATGGCGAATTTACGAGATTAGACGATAATCGTCGAAATCGTTAAATTCTCGGAATGAAAGTCAAAAGTTACCATTGAACTTGGAAACGTTGGTTTTCGATGGAGAATAGTATAAGTTTGCATTCTAGAGTTGCGGACTCAAAAATGACCAAATTCCGACATAGAACGAAGAAAACGAGCTTTGAACGTTCCCGAACGTTTGACGAACGCTCAATAACGAACTAATCGGTGAATTTCGAGTTAAAAGATTCAAAAAATGAAATATTTTCTAATGAAATCATAGTGCATGTGATTTGTGAGCTTACGAATTTTGAACGAGCCAATTCGGACTTAGAATTAACAAGTTATGAGGCCGGAAAATTCACAGAAAAGAAGAACTATGAAAATTTCCTTTGGCTCAGGGTCGGCGCTGCAGCGCGGGCCAATAAGGGAAAGTCGACGCCGCAGTGCTAGGCCAGACTCCAACCCACCGTGAAGTGGCGCCACAACGTGGCCTCAGTATAAGGGAATGGCGACGCAGTGCCAAGACCGAGTACCATGTAATCGATGACTCATGCCGCAGGCATGAAGTCTCACTAAAGAAGTTAGGCGCCATGATACAAAGACTTTAGAATAGAACCGAGAAAGAATGAACATGTATGTAGTAAATGTAAAGGTTAATTGAAAGTAAATTATAAATTTAATTGACTTAATATAACATCCTTAAGGATGAGTAAACCTTAATATTACAACTAAAAGTTGACGAACGATTACGTAAACGTAAATACAATGTAATACGATAAACCGTAACGAATGTTAAACAATCTAAGGCATGATTAGATTGAGAAGAAGGGTAAGATATATTAGATGATATATTAGATATTCGTTACCGAGGATAAACGACCTTTATGACCAATTGAAGGGAGCCAAGTGTTTCTCAAAGATAGATTTACGAATGGGTCATCACCGGTTGAAGGTGCAAAAAGAAGATATATCAAAAATGACGTTTCGAACACGTTACGAACATTTTGATTTTTTGGTAATGTCATTCAGATTGACAAAATCTTCGATAGCATTTATTGACTTGATGAACCGAGTCTTCAAGCCATTCTTAGATAAATTCATAGTAGTTTTCATCGACGATAATTTAATCTACTCGAAGACGAAGGAAAAACACGCCGAACATCTAAAGATGGTTTTGGAAGCACTGAGAAAAGAGAAGTTGTATGCGAAATTTTCTAAGTGTGAATTTTGGATGGAGAAAGTTCAATTCTTAGGATACGTGGTGGATAAGGATGGAATTTCAGTAGATCCTATGAAAGTAGAAGCAGTGAGTGATTGGGAGAAACTAAAAACGCCAACTGAGGTAAGAAGTTTCTTAGGATTAGCTGGGTACTATCGAAGATTTATCCAGGATTTTTCTAAGATAACAACCTCGTTGACCAATTTAACAAGGAAGACGGCGAAGTTCGTGTGGACGGACAAGTTTGAGGAGAGTTTTCAGGAGCTAAAAAAGAGATTGAGTGAGGCACCTGTATTATAATTACCAGATGATACAGGAGGATTTGTGGTGTATAGTGATGCGTCGCACAGAGGATTGGGTTGTGTGCTAATTCAACATGGCAAAGTCATTGCGTATGCATCACGACAATTAAAGGATTATGAAAAACGATACCCTACTCATGACTTAGAGTTAGCGGCAGTAGTTTTTGCGTTAAAGATTTGGAGGCATTATTTGTACGGATAAAGATGTGAGATATACAAGGACCACAAGAGTCTGAAATATATCTTCACAGAGAAAGAGTTGAACATGCATCAAAGAAGGTGGTTAGAATTAATCAAGGATTATGACTGTGATATTCTTTATCGCCCGGGAAAGGCGAATGTAGTGGCCGATGCGCTAAGTAGGAAAGGAAGAGAAAAGTTATTTCAATTGATCGCTCAGGAGGAGTTAGTAAAGGATATGGAAAAATTGGAGATAGAAGTGAAGGGACCGAAAAGGTCTATAGAGAGATTGTTTACAGTAGAGGCTTGTCTAACCTTGTTGGACAGAGTAAAGGAATCGCAAGAAAAGGATGAAGAGTGCGAGAAAATCAAGAAAAGGATCACAGAAAATGAGGAAGAGAGATTCAAAATAGATAAAGACGGTATTTTGAGATTCGAATGGAGAGTGTGGGTGCCAACGATAACCGAGTTGAGGGAAGAAATTTTACACGAGGCACACAATACAACTTGTTCCGTTCATCCAGGAGGCACAAAGATGTAACGGGATTTGAAGCAACATTTTTGGTGGCCCAATCTGAAACGAGAAATCGCGGAGTGCGTTAGTAGATGTCTTACATGTCAACGGGTCAAAGCAGAGCACCAGAGGCCGAGTGGTCTACTCCAACCGTTGGAAATACCAGAGTGGAAATAGGAGCATATTACGATGGACTTCGTAGTGGGACTTCTAGTCACGCAGAAAGGTTTTGATGCCATTTGGGTTATCGTAGATCGACTAATGAAGACGACTCATTTTTACCAATTAAGATCCGATATAGTTTGAATCAGCTAGTAAATCTGTACATGAGGGAAATTGTTTCACGACATGGAGTGCCGGTATCGATTATCTCTGATCGAGATCCGCATTTCACGTCAAATTCTGGAAAAGCTTGCAATAAAGGATGGGAACCCAACTGAGGTTAAGTACCGCTTATCATCCGCAGACAGACGGGCGAAGTGAGTGAACGATACAAATGCTAGAAGACATGCTTAGAACTTGCGTGATGGACTTTAAGGGAAGTTGGGAGGATCACCTACCCTTAGTGGAATTTGCTTATAACAATAGTTACAATGTGAGTATAGGCATGCCTCCGTACGAAGCTCTTTACGGGAGGAAGTGTAGAACACCATTATGTTGGGATGATGTGACACCCCCGAATCCGGGTCCTCTGACCCCAGTTCGGTCATCACAATAAAATACAAACATCCACCTCTAAACAACATACGATAACTAAAATGTGGAATATAATAAACGTAGGTCGTTCATTCAAAAGGTGTTACTAGTCCCAAGATTCGATAACCTTAATACAATCTTACAAACATACCCTAAAATAATAATCAGGGTTCACATTACATAACAGTAATTTAAACTAGGCATATAGTAAAGTCTGCTCCTGGCGACTATCCTACTTCTTTCCTTTACCCTTGTCCTTTCTTGAGGTCTCGGGCTTAGCTGCAATATATTTCATGATATAGCAAAGATGAGCAACAAGTTTGCTCAACAAGTTTAAATACAACAATAAGGATATATCATGATAAATGGAAAATATTTGACAATGAATTCAACAATATGAATATTTGAAGGATTCAACAATATGAATATTAGAAGCAAAGATAATGATTGCTTTTAAGATAACTGTTAGTCAAATAGACTTTGAACTATAACATTCCAATGGAATCAATAGCTAATTAACCCTTCGGTTACTGGCTACAGAATAAGTACTTGAGGGGATCAACCTCGCATACACCATATATATGCATAACATTTAAATCTACTCTTTGTATTTTATATTAGATACCTGGTACCCCCCTATCATAGAAAGGGGTGTTCTTTTCAGTCTAAGAATCCTTACCATCAATTGGTTTGGATAGCTTTTATAAAACTTCATACATTTGTCTGATCGAACAAAGGTTCAGACTCTATCTAACATAGTTCAAGAATTATTGAACTTTAAATGATGTACAAGTTCAAGACTGTGCGAACTCAAGTGCACTAAGTGCGAATATCAATAATATCGATGTGGAATAATTGTAAAGTAATTAAACCACTTAATATCATGCTTGGAAATAAGATTCAAGCTTAAATGAATACTTTCAATTCAACAATAACCTACTCAATACAATATGAGAAGGATAAGAAACTTTCACAACAAACAACGTTGTGTAAGTTTGGAAAACTGCAACACAATAAAATAGTGTTCGGATACTTGCTCAATATAAATTTGAGTAAGGTTAGGGAACTTGCAATGCAATAAAATAATGTTCGGATACTTGCTCAAGTAAAAGAGTAAGAATTTAAGGAACTTTCACAACCAAAGAGTGAAGTTCAAGGAAACTTGCTCAATAATAATTGGAGTAAGTTTAGGGAACTTGCCTGTTTGCTCAGCTACAATAAAATCTAGCTTTAATTACTTGCGTTGAAACGACCTAACGTTATCAAGTCGATCATTTCAATTAGTATGTGTAAAATAATATGTGTTGACACTAACAATAATCAAGTCATCAAATAACATGCTTCTTAACACATTACCAAGCACATTGGTCACATAATACAAGATATTGATCGAAAGCTATCCAAACCAAATTTACTATTGATATTGATCGAAAGCTATCCAAACCAAATTTACTTGGTGCGGACTCATATAACTGAGATAAGCAACCCTCTTGGTAGGGGAATTATATATTGTCGGGAAACCGACGTGCACACTTGAGAAAGATTAAATGCAATGCATTGACATAGGGTACTTTAGGCTGATCACCTGTTTTACTCGTTTTGTAGATTTTCATTTTATTATTGTTGATTCTAGGAGAAGTTCATAGTCCTTAGTGACTGCTCAGTATTTATTCCTTTGAAATCTTAAATTGATTAATCATTGAATATTATTGATCTTTTCTGTCTATAGCGACTATTGTTGATAATCATTTATACTTCTTGTTATCTTGAACTATCTTTATTATTGTACCTTTAGAAATACAAAACTACCTTGAGTACCCTTATTGCTATATTACTTGCTGGGCAAATTTGTTGCTCATCCTTGCTTTCTCTAAAAACATTTCAGTTAAGGCAGAACGTGGTGAACCCTCTGGCAAGGACAAGGGTAAAGAGAAGGCTTTGGAGTAGTTATTTCGTAATGCTAGAATGTATTATTATCTGGTTGTAGAAGAACTTATTTATGATAAGCTATGCTTGGTTTAAGTTGTATTGGATTATGTATTAGTTATGTCTAAACAGTGTTTAATTATGTTGAAGGTATTGTAAGAGATGTTTAAGTTACGAACCCTTGGGACGAGAATAATTATATTATAACGATGTAATTTATTCTATTATTCCGCTGTGATGATTTTAGTATGTTATTAGAGTTAGTACGTGACAACCAAATTTGAGACAAGTGTGGTCTGAATTTGGGGATGTCACAGTAACTCCTTACCCTTGAGCATTATTCTGTTCCAAATAGTTTGCTAGAATTTTTTTTCATTTTAGGGGTTATGTATTAAGTTAATTAACGAGTCTGTGGACGTAAGAAGGACCTCATTCCGAGTTCGGAGATGGGAGATGTGCCCTTCGGAAGGAGACTAGTAAAAACTGGAAGACTATTTCGGGTAGGGAATTTTGTGCTACTATTTTGGCCTAAGAATGAACCTAGAAAAAAAATATTTCACCCAGGGGGATTTTTAGTAGATGTAACAAGGAAGAAAATGACGCAAGAACGGACTCATTTCGATAACAGGGGGTTAAGTTATGACGTTGCAAAGTCGGTACGTCAATAAAGAGAAAAAATCACCTGTTTTATTTTCATCCAGGGGGTTTTGAACTACTGCAGACGACTAGTTAACCTGTTTGGATTGACATACGAGGATTTAAAGTTAAAGAAGACACTCCGTGTAGCTATCTAGATTGACAGACATGGAGTTTAAAGTTAAAGCAGACACTCCGTGTCGTTGTCTGGATTGACAGACATGGAGTTTTGAACTAAAGAAGACACCCAACCCTGCTGTCTGTTTTATAACTTTACCAAAAAATGAAAAATAAAATTTGGGCGCATTAATTAAATCATCAAAAACGAACACTAAGAAATAAGAATCTAAAGTTAAGGTAAGTCATAATTAGCATCAATATATATCTAATTGGTATGTGTATATGAATTTAAATAATGTTTCGAGTTTAATGAAACGAACATTATAAAACAAGGAATAGGGTTAAAGTAAACCATGTGTGACATTTATACTTGTCAAATTGGTATGTCTTTGTGCACTAAATGTGTAGGGCTTTCAAAGGGCGATTAACGTTAAAGTATAGAAAACACTTGAGGCAAGTTTCCTATACTTACTCAAATTTTATTGACCAAGTATTCTAACTCCATTCAATTTTCGTTTGAATGCGAATTTTTAAGTATATATTCTTATGAATAATTCTTATGTATACTTCAGTTTACACAATATTTATCAATTGTGCAACCTTCAGACTTATACAAACTTTTTGTTAATTGTATAAGTGTTCAGCTATGCTATAATGCATAAATTGTTCAACGTTTTTTTATAATGCATAAATTGTTCAAGTTTTTCTTTGACATAAATTGTTCAAGTTTTAAAGTTCTAATATTCATGAACTTTTTAAGAGTTATGTAAATGCCAATTTTATCGGCTAGACACATGTTAAAACGTTTTATTAATTTTAATACCATTCTCTAAACGTTATTTGGATTAGGTAGAGTTGTCCACCCAAATTATTTTGGGGTTCGGACTCTAGTTTGAGATAAATAACCCTAATATTATGGTATTTTTACGTTGAAAAAATCTCGACAGACCCCTGAAGTGGTCAAACAAACGCATATAGTCATTTAGCTAGAGTGTTGTACAACACAGGGTACACTGGGCTGATCACCCAACTTGTCCGTAGGCCATATCGGTTCATAATTGAATTATTGTTGAACCCTTGAGAAAACAAAATTGTTCAAGGTGTTTTGACCGCTCAGTACGCTGTTTCAAAAATGTTAGCTAAAAAGGAATTTATTATTTTTATTCCTATATATTCAAAATGTTTTCACAACTATTATTCAGTTGTAGAAATAGTAGCATGATTCTTGATTTTGTTGTTATTCAACTGTTTATAGTTGTTGAGCTTTGTACCTTATCCTTGCTTTAAATAAAAATTTTCAGCAAAGTCAAAGCAAATTGAAGGGTCCGGTAAGAATAAAGGGAAGGGAAAGATGGTTGAGTAGAAGATAACCGTAACTATTTGTAATAATTAGAAGTATTGTAATAATTACTAAATATTTTATCATGTGTTGAAGACTTCAAGGGTCTGAGAACCTGAGATTTATGTTGCGTTTGGATTGAAGGAATGAAATGGAGATTGAAATGATTTATTCCATTCTAGTTGGAATGATTCATTCCAAAGTTATTCTATGCTCTTACTCCTTCAAGACCCTCGTGGCTCAATGATAAAAAAACTACTCATAAAGCTTTGGACATGAAATTTTGGGCAAAAATGTTAAATTTCAGTCCAAAATAGAAAAAAAAATAAAATAATAGTTTAATCCATTTCAATCGTAACCAAACACAATTTTTTCATTCTATAAAAATGAGTCATTTCATTCCCATATTTATTACTTTAGTCCAAACGTAGTATTAAAATGAGACATATTGTAATAATTGATATCTATGTCATTATTATTATGTTAGATGAGAAGTATAGTAAATCACCATATTCAGGTTTAGGGCACAAAATTCATAATTAACCAAGGTGAATTAGTTCCCTATAGGCGGTTTCAACTACAATGAAATACATTTTTAGAATCGAATTGTAATAGAATAATTTTTAAAATAAATAAAAAAAATATAAATAAGACACCTATCATTTTATATATATATTTTTGGTATCGATATTTTGTCACCATTCGCTTTACTCTACTTTTTATTTAGAACTACTCTAATGTGTAGCTCAACTAAGTAAAAAAATAATATTTAATTTTGTTGAGGGTAATAATTAAATTAAATCCTTGAAAGGAAGTCTAGGGAAGATGAATATCAAGCACAAAATTTAGGTTAGTTGTTAGCTATCTGTTTGGCTGGTGATGCTCTAACTGAAAAATCAAAGGTTGAGTAGATAATTATAAAGTAATAACATAATTTAAAAATCATTAAACTGTCCTAGTCAGAACTCCATACTCTCTCTCTCTTTCTCTCTCTGTATTCTTCATTTCTTCCGTTTCTAGTGTTCACATTGCTACTACTACCTCCTCATTTTAATGGCGTGAGCAGTAACAGACCATATACTCCCTCCCCACTCAAAACCAACCTTCAAAAATCAAAACCCATTTTTCCTTTTCTCTTGTTCATCAACATTTCTTCTTCTTGTTCCCCAAAACCCAGACCAAATCAATCCCAAATGTGATCAAATATGCTACAAAATTTCTTCATTTACCCATTGATCATCTATTGTATTTTGTTATTTTTATGTATTATGTTGCATCCTTGTGTTGATACCTGATCAGGGTTGTAAGATTTCTAGGTTTGTTTGTCCTTTCCTATTCTTTTATTAGACTCCCTTCTCTTTCTCTATCTATCTGTATATATTTCCTTATTTGAATGTAAAACATTTGTGTTTGTATGATGTTTAAACTTAAACAAGCTGGGAAAGATAAGGTGATTGGGGAAAAAATGAAGGGTGAAAAAGAGCTTGAAATGTATTTAAATGAAATTCCTCAGGTGACATCTCTGGGTCAGTACCATCTTTATCAAAACCATCATCAAAATATGTTTACTAGTGCTTCAGTTTCACCTATTAGTTTATGTCCTTTTTCTAGTGCGTTTTACTCTTCTGAGGATGGGTCGTCACCATCTGTGGCCCCATTTGGTTATCAAACGCCCACTACTAATTACTTGGACTCTCTGGTTTCCAAAAACTCAAATGGGCATATGTCGGATGATTTTGGTTTGTCTGAGAATCTTTCTAGAATGCATATTGGCGTTGAACATGATGATTGTTCTAATCTTAGGGGTTTTGGGATAGACCCAGATGGATTTAGGCTCAGTAGTCATTTTCCCCATGGAATTAGTCCTTATAATGTTGATCATTGTTACTCAAACGAAGGTTTTAATGGCTATTTTCAATCTCCTGTTGGTGGGTATTCTCAGAGTTCTTATGACCATAACAAAGCAACATTGCTTGGGTTGCCCCAGGGAGATAATGTGGGTACTTCAATGGATCCTTATTCCACTTGGAGTCATTCCCCTGTTCTATATTCTGACCCCAGTTGTCAAAATGGCCTGATGGATTATGTGGTGGAGCTAAGAAAGGAGCAAGAGAGAGGTTATTGTAATGGGGGGATTCATTTGCAGAATCCATCTATGAGTAGGCCTTGTGGTAATGATGCTTTATATCACTCACAGAAATGTGGGATTGACATTAACGGAGAGAGAAGTGTCTTGAATCCATTGGATTCTTTCCAACTTATGAATCCTAAGCTGACTTTGGGTGTTGAAAATCCAACATATAATTGTTCCATGATAAAACAAAAGCCTAGAGCTATTCCAAACGGTAAGGCCAATCCAGCTGTCTTGTCAAAGTCAAATGCAGGTGATATAGAGGGTTTTAAATGTGAAGATAGTTTCATTATACAAGGAAAGAGAGTGAAATTTGTTGCTGACAAGCAATGTGATCGCTCAAGGGGTCTGAAGAAGAATCCCCTCCGTGGAAATTCAATAGAGAATAGGCAAGAGAAAAGAAGGGGGCTAAGTGATCAAAACCATTTTGAAAGAATTTGTGAAAATAATTCAACGTTAAGGAGTTATAGCACATTGTCTATGCAGCCGACAAATTGTTCATTGCTGGGCCTCCAGGGGATAATATACTTTATGGCGAAGGATCAGTATGGTTGCCGGTTCTTACAAAAGAAATTTGATGAGGGAACCACTCAAGATGTCCAATTAATATTTAATGAAATCATTGATCATTTTGTTGAACTTATGGTGAATCCTTTTGGCAATTACCTTGTTCAGAAACTAATGGAAGTCTGCAGTGAAGAACAGAGAATGCAGATTGTTCTCATGGTGACGGAAGATCCTTTGGTTCTTGTCAGAATTTGCTTGAATACACATGGGTAAAATCCTTACATTTTCGCTTAACTGTTTATTCTTTGCTCAAAACAAACTTTTAATATCTTTTGAAAAGGTTTGTTGGTGGTTTACTTGTTCTGGTGTCAGCACATGTGCGATGCAGAAACTAATAGAGACTCTCAAAACAAGGCAGCAGATTTCATTACTTATAATGGCGCTTGAACCAGGCTTCCTTGATCTTGTTAAAGACCTTAACGGAAATCATGTTGTGCAGCGTTGCTTGCAGTGCTTTGGCAAGGAACATAATAAGGTATTGTATGTGGTCTTCTGATCGAGATCGACAGCAGAGCTATGTTATAACAAATCATATTTATGGAATTGAATATAATGCAACTTAATTTATTAGTTTGCCTTAGTTCCTCATATATCATTCTTTCAGGATTGCCTGCTTGCATGCACTCCATGTCAGTACAATATTTCCACATTAATAAACGTGTCACAATAGTTGTGTTTTGCTTAGAATTTTATGCAGTTTCTGATGCAATTTAACAAAGGACAATTGTGTTTTGCTTAGAATTTTAATCAATTTTTTTGTTGATGCAATTTAAATAACTATAACTTGCAAAACCACAAAATATGAGCTACACATAAATCAATCTGATCTATGATGTTAAGGTGATCATATAGTTTAAATGAACAAGTCATACTGTGATTCTATCATCAACGTTGATTCTATCATCAACGTTGATTCAAAGATTCATTTGCCCCTGTTTGAATTATTGTGTTTTGTTATGTTCAATTATAGCCTTCTGGTTTGTGCTGCTTGGGGTGATGCCTCATTGTTTTTGTATAAGTTGCTATATTGAACTATTGGCTTAAAAGGGTTTACTAATTCAATTCTGGATGCTAATTCCAGTACGTGAATCATCATGCATACTTCCTAAATGAAGGCATAAACCACGTTATGCATCACGACAAAAAGATTTAGCTCATTGTTAATTAAATATTTTAATTCTCTTTATATCTTCTGCCTTTAACTTTATATTGTTATTTACAAGTTCCACCATTTTCTTGATCACATATACGGTGTATCGTTTATAACCTATTTATGCTTGAAAAAACATTATTGTTGGGTCTTCTTCTAGGGTACAAAGGACAAAAAATATTGGTTTCTTGAGGAAAAATCGTTGATGATAGTATAGACTTTCTCCAAGGAACAGATTTTATGGAGGACCTTGTTTGGGTGTTAACCCACCAATCATTCTGAATGATTCCTCCCATCTTATCCCCTTTTTGAAAGCCTTAGAATGAATAGAAATTTCAAGTTGAATGGAAATTATTGCCAACTTTGATGACTAAACATAGGGATATAATACAGGGCAGCTTTACTCTGGAAGCAGCATAGATAACCCATGCTGATGGGACTGTCTTGCACTGAGTTTTTAAGACATTCTATTCATTGTTTACCTTTGTAGTTCTTTTTTAGTTCTTAACTCAGAGAGGGTAGGGGAAGTATAACGTTTACCAAGATGATGGAAGAAAGAAGTCATGTATTCTGTTATCCAGACCAGCTAACTTGTACTATTAATACCAGACTCATATCTGTAGCGGTGTAGCCAGTAATGAGATGCATTAAACCTCTAGTTCTAATCTGAATCAGCTCTATTAGTGAAGATGATGTTTCTGACAGACCAGATAAAAATCCCCTTGTATTGTATTTAATTAGGGGAGGAGAAATGCACTCAAACAGGAGATAGCAATGAGGGAACATCTTAATGGATGAAATGTCAAGAGGATATTCTTGGATAAAAGCATGAGTTGATGGGTCCAAACACTTTTAGTGTATAACGTATTACTTGATGAGTAAAATATTGTTTATATCTCGTATGAGTTGTGAAAGTAACAACTACTAAAGCTACCTCAGGACAAGTTAAAATGCAAGTAAAATTTCAGACTGTTAATGTCACCAAGAAGTTCTTTATTTATCTCAAGTTATGCACGAACTCTTGGTTTTCGACCTGTTTAAACAAGAAGTTTTATATCTACATTCTTATAGACCGAATAAAGAGGCTACATATAAACTCCTAAGTTCTTATCTTTGGTTCTGACAGTTTTTGTATATCTGGATTTTCAGTTTATTTTCAATGCTGCTACAAAGTATTGTGTTGACATTGCAAAGCATCGCCATGGTTGCTGTGTGTTGAATAAGTGCATTGCTCATTCAAATGGGAAACATCGAGAAAAGTTGGTTGCAGAAATTTGTGCCAATGGCCTTATGCTTGCTCAAGATTCTTTTGGGTAACATTTTCTTATTCTACCTTTAACATCACCTCATCTTATCTCTTGAACTCGTACCGTTGCTGTGATACAATATGAGGGGTAAAAATTGGTACATAACAAAGGAAGCTTATTTTGAAAGATTTTCAGTAACTCAAAAGCATCAAGATTTGTGCACTTAATTATGACATGAGTTATATGTTTGCATCTTTGCTTACATTATATTTCATGTGGACACAGTTCCTTACTACACAACTTTAGATAACAAGGATAGTACAGCTCCATGGTTCTCAAATGAAAATGTGCCTTCAAGGAAAATTCCTTACTAATAGCATTGCGTAATGATAGGCACTCAATGATGGCGAGCATATGTCAATAAACTAAATACACGATTTGGTAGCATGGAAGTTAATAGATGACTTATTAGATTATCACAGACAATGATATAGATCCTGTAGCCAAGAAAATCTATGAGCATAAGATATTTCTATATGGAATGTCCCATCAGTTTGAGAGATCATGAACCAGTAAAAGAACAAATGAACATATTAATATGGTTCATAGTCTTTCAAGTTACTCAAAAGCATGATCATATCATCCTCAAGTCAATTTTAGTAATGGGTTATTTCTTACATAATCAACTGTACTAGAATCCATCATACTATTGTGGTTTTGTCTTTCAATTATAAACGCTATTTATCTTGCAGCTTATACCTTTGAATATTGTTGATTTTCTGGTGGTGAAATATTTCAATTCATGCATACAGGGCTTGTTAAGCCTACTTAGTACGACCTATTTTAGATTATTGGCCTATAGTAATACTAACTCATTTGCAGCAAATTTAGAGAAAAATGAAAAATCTTACCATTGCTTAAGTTCGTAAGACTGAAGTTCAATGCATGTCGCCATTCCCAATAATATTGCTTCATCTCAACCATAGTTGTCACGGCGTCGCCTAGGCGTAACAACAAGCAGCATGGCGATGCTCGCCTTGGGGTAGGCTGGCGTTTTCGTAGCCCAAGACCTATGGACTTTACCCATTACAGATCGAATTAAAAGAGGGAGAGAAGAAAATTAAAAGTCCTCTGCAACTTTTATTCTGTTGACAGTGAAAAGTATTCCAAAACACGACTGCGAAGAGAGTCCTAAAACTAAAGAAGAAAAGGATCGGCTAAAAAAGAAGAAGAAAAAAAACGGATTGACAGAAGAAAAAGAAGAAGATTTTTACTGCTTTTGTCCTCCTATTTTTTTATTAATTAGAGGTTAGCTGTCATCCACTAAATGAGTCATTCCCCACTAAAAGACAAGAAGTAGTGGTGTTTGTGTAACACGCGTTTCATCTATTGTTCAATAAATAAATAATAAATAATTAACTTAAACATAAAAAGTAAATAATAAATACTCCCTCCGTCCTATAGTTATAGGCTGATTTTTTTTGGCACATACTTTAAGAAAATCAGTTTAAGTGGCAATTTTTAATAGAAAATTTCCACATATACCCCTTAATATGGAATTAATGAATAAGTTAATTACTCTTTACTTATCACACCAGAACTCTCAACTTTATTGATTGACGTGTACTGACCATTAAAGTCCATAACCATAGAACTTTAACCAAAGAGATTACAACAACATTAAATGTGGTGATAAAAATAATGACATTGAATGTTGTTTCTTCAAAAAAAGAGTATTAGTTGAATATTTATTATAAGGGCATAAAAGTAAAACAATGAACCAACTAAATTTTATAAATAGTAAGTAGTCTATATATTGGGACATCTCAAATAAAAAATCAGCCTATAATTATGGGACGGAGGGAGTAATATAATAAACAATAAATAATATTAAAAAAAACACCCTTTAAAAAAAGAATAAATATTAAAAATAATAATATTAAATAATAACTAATAAATAATAATTATAATAATCAAATAATAATAAATAATAATAATATTAAAAATATTAATAATAAAATGTTAAATTTTCTTTTAACAAAATAATAAATATTTCTACTTATTTTATAAAAAGTAGTAAATAGTTATTTTGTTATTTTAAAAAGTAATACTCTTTCTCCATGAAATATTAAATGCTTATTGCATGTACAATTTTAACTCTTAAAAGTTTTAATTTTGACCACATAAATCATAAAACTAATGCAACTCCAAAAAATATATAAATAATATTTTTTCCCTCAAATTAAATATATGTTGCAATGTATTTTTAATGCTATTGCATGGTATTAGTTATTATATTTTGGATTTTAATGTATATGGAATTTTATTGCCAATATACTTGTTAAGAAAAATAAATAATATATAAATTACATATTGTAAAGAACTTGTCGCCATACGGACGCCAACTATGATCTCAACTTTATGGTGCTGCCAATATAATCTCGCTAATCTATTTTCTTTGTTTTCTCCTTTATTTTCAGAATCACCAGAATTCTCTTTCTTTCACACTTTTGTAGCTTAAAATTAGTGGATTCGTATGTGTACCTTTCCCAGGTCAGAAGATTAGGCAACATTGGTTTGGTTGTTATGAAATATGACTAAAGTTTACCAATTTAAAAAGAGAATATATGTCTAGTTCAGTTGAGTATCAGGCTATCAGCAAAATGCAGTACCAAAAAGTTATTCATATATCACAGTTGTGCTACTTCTTCTTATCTCTCCTTGGCTTTGTCAATGCACTTGTTTCTTAAGTTTCCTAGTTTTTCCACCATCTATCTTAACATTGAAATCATGGTAATGCTAGTAAATATATTATGTCAAGTTACAGTGCTCTACAGTTTACGTCTTATTATTTATTTGGATATATTGGTTTAAAGTCGTATATGCCTGTGAGAATTATACTTTATATATGCATATATGATTATATTTCCTGCACTATATAAATCCCTGTAAACCTACCCTTCTAGTATAGTTTTGCCATGGTTCATTTAATTAAGTATATTTCACAAGTTGTTCATATTACAACCTTATTCTGTTTCATGTTGCAGAAATTATGTTGTTCAGTATATTGTAGAGCTTAAAATCCCCGCAGCTGCCGCCACCTTGATTTCTCAGTTCGAAGGGCACTTTGTGTACCTCTCAATGCAAAAGTTCAGCAGCCATGTGGTTGAAAAAATCCTCAAGAGTTTTGAAGAGAGCATTCCAAGAATCATCCGTGAATTCTTGTCTGCATCTCATTTTGACCAGTTGCTTCAAGATCCATTTGCCAACTATGTTGTTCAATCTGCACTAGAAGTTTCCAAGGTTTGAACTACACTCCTTAATTTTCTCAAAGTTCACGATATGTCATATGGTCGCGTATATTTTTTAATAAATTTTTGTTGTGTAGTTGTATAATTTTTTGATTCAATGGTCGAAATTTGTTCACTACAAATTGAGGTTGACTAGCATACGAGAGATAGGAAAATAACCAGAATTCATAAGTTGTTTCGACATCTAGGAATAAAGAGAAAGGAAAACAATATCAAGCTGCACACAACATCAGTTTAAATCAAGTCTTTAAGAAATTTATAAATTTAGGATCAAAGACTGTCACAAATTTGGGAAATCAAACAAAGTCTGATTAAGAAAAGAAGATGATTTGCTCATAATTTGAAAAATGAAAAAGGAAGTTCTCGTTTAGGAGGAGAAACCGGGTCTTTGTATTTTTTGAGTTTTGTGTAGGTTTGATGTAAAATGATATATGTCGGCTAATTTTCGTGTCAAATGTATATTGAGACTAACGTGGAATTGAAAGCAGTACTTTAATGTGTGGGTCCCTTTCTTACTATCTCCTCCTATCCGACGTATCCACATGCATCACATGCATCAGTGGTATCTAATATCAATATAAAATTTTCATCATATATGGTAACTTTTGCATAATATATCCTGATGTTTTGCTTTCTTCGATCCCAACTCCCAAACCAGGGACCTATTCATGCTGCATTAGTTGAAGCTGTCCAGCCTCATGCAATCCTACGCACCAGTCCGTACTGCAAGAAGCTTTTCTCACGCAACCTCTTGAAGAAATGATGCAGCGCCCTGTTGGTGATGTGCTGTTGTTCCTCGAAGCGTAGTACTATTTTCCTAACACCAAATGTAGATTTATCTGCCAGAATTTGGCACTCATTGACCAAGAATTATTTGGCTCTGGCTGTTTAACATACCTCTATCAGTAGCTTATGTAAAGAAGCAAGTTTTGCTTGACCTGTTAATATAACTTTGTACCATTTTGTTGTGCTGCTGATTTAACTTGGAATATACAGGAATAACAGGATTATAAATGATGGGAAATGTGATTTTTTTGCTTCGACCATTCTACTTGCATAATGGGATGCGTAATGATGCCTGTTTCTCTTTCTAAAATATGCTTGTTGTTTAGATACGAAATGATATATATAAGAAATTTATATTTTCACATGTTAAAATGATATTTTTACAAGTCTTTTTCACATGGAGGATGCCATTTGAGAGAGATCGTGTGAAAATATCAATTTTTTATATGAAAATATTAGTTCCCTATATTAAAATTTATTCAAGTATAATTTTTCGGAAGGCTATCAAAGCGTAGAGTAGAAGCACAACTCAAATATCACTAAAAAGATTGTAAAATGATGGACTCGAGTGATCAAACTTTTAATTTTAATTTTTATTTACGATCGGTTGGCAAAAATTAATGACGCGACCTGCTAATTAGACTAATTAATGTTTATGTATAATTAAATAAAATATTATTTAAAGTGACTTTTCACATTTATTAAATATCAAAGGTAAAAAATCATGAAATTTATGACATGTTTACCCTATAATCACTACTAGAAAATCAACCTATAGCGACGACGGTCGATCAATCGTTATATAGCCAAAAAAAGACCGTCGCTAAAAGTTTTAGCGATTTGTCACGATCGTCGCCATAAAACCCGTCGGTATAGTCTATAGCGACGGTCTCTTGGCCTATAGCGACGGTCACCGACCCTAGCTATAGGTCATGGCAAAATCGTGTATTTGCTCTTTACTAACGGTCGCTGAGAGTTATTGCTACAGTCATGACCGTAGCTATAGATGTCTATAGCGAAGCTCGGTGACCGTCACTATAGGGATGTGTTTTATAGAACACTATAGCTACGGTCGATGACCGTCGCTATAGCCTTTTTATATTTAAAAAAAATAAATTAATAATGCACATTTATTCAACAAGCACAAATACAATATAAAATAAAATATAAAAAATACTATATACATCATTTAAATTCATTCACACTACAACATTACAATATAAGAACAGATATTTTACAACATTACAATCATTCACAATACAATCTTTCACAATACAATCATTACAACATTACAATCATATTCTGCACAATGACCATCTACTCAATAAAATGAAGGAGTGACATCTTAGAAGATATCACTCAATAGCCTCTCATCTGATAACTGAGAACACACCGCAGAGTCAGGACCCTGTGACATCTTAGAGCATATATCACTCCTTCATTTTAAGATGGTCGAATTCCTTCAGAATCTTCAGTAATAATCTCAATCTCCAAAATAAACTCTTTCAATACATCTTCAAATTGCTTCAGAATCTTCACAGCAAGTTCCTTGCCATCAGGAAGGCAGCCTCTATAAACCTTACTACTGCCTCCTTTTCCAATCATGTTCTCTGGAAAATCAGTAAATGATTGCTTTAGACTTTTAGTAAGACGGTGCACATAAATTTGAGAAGGCATTCCTGTCTACTTAAGCAATTGAGTTTGAATTCTGGTCAACAAAAATTAAAATAAAGTTAATCGAGGATCAAATTCATGTTAGCCACTCAAATATGACAGACAACAAGTAAAATTTCATTGATTTAGCTCTCTTTTTTTATGACAGACAACAAGTAAAAGAGAGCTAAATCCTTTCTCCATCTTAAAACTTGAGTATTGTCAGCCTAGTTTCTGCAGATGCAATTTGTAATGTAATTTCATTGTAATGTATACTTACTAAGTTACTATTACTGATTCTTAACAAGGTAAGTGTACCATTTGGATATCATGGTTTATATAGAAAGAAGTGTAAATTTCTTCTGCCAAACTGTATTAACTTGCATATCCTCCGTCCCATTTTATGTAGCTACTTCAAATGGACTTTAAGTTCAGAAAAGTTGGATCATTGAATTCCACAATTGCCTCTTAGTTTAATTATGATAGATCAATGAGTTTTATCATTTTGTATACACGTAATTTAGGTATTCATACAAAAAGGTACTTTGGTTTTGAGAAGTGACAAACATTTTGGCCTCTTCTACTTATATGTTCATGAGAGGGAGTCTCCTAGCTGATTGGATCTCGCAAATTAGCTAGCTCTTGCAATCACCAAACCTTTTCCATGCTCTAAAGTTTCTAAAGAAGTCGGATTCTTGAATCAGCAATATAATAAATATATTGGAGATGTCTCTTTGTTATATACTTACTTTGATATTGTAATTGTAAATGCTCGCAGGTAGTGTTTCCAAGCTTTGGTGAACGTTACCTGTCCACCGTTCTTTTCCAGTCAATCCGAGAAGAGTGCGAGAAAATGCAACCTGTAGGTCTAACGCCAATACATTAGTAACATAAGCCAGGTTGCACTGCAAAAGTATCTTCAATTAGTTTTAGGATACATTCATAGTGCCAGATTAATTCCAATTATAATGCTACTCATAGATATCCCATTTATCAGAAAACCAAATATAGCAACATGTCTAGAAACAAAGTTAATAGCCAACACCAAAAAATTTTTTTTTATGGGGGTATGGAGGGAGTCACCTTGCTGTTGAATTGGAAAAAAAAAACAATAAACAAGAAAAACAAAACAAAAATGTGCATATCTCCATATAAAGTTATACCAGAACAGGAGAGCAAGAATCCAAAGTCTTTCTCGACCATTTATTTGGTCCTGTTGCAGTAGAATGATTTCAAGAAAAGACAACTTCCCAGCTGGACATCAACAAGATACATGCCCCAGTATCCTGAGGAAGGAAAATGAGAAACACAAAGATCAACTTCTTGATATAATTTTATTATCAAGTGCCAATTTAGCACCTATTAATCTTTGACGAACATAGTCGGACCTAATTGGCTACATACAGACCTGAATTCTTAACTATTTCCTCTGAGGTCATTCTATCAGTTTTAGGTTTTGAATCTTGAGTACAGATTGTTTTTCTAATAAACAATAATTTACTAAAGCAGAGTCAAAAAAGGTGCAACCCATAATATATACAACTTATGAGAAACTTTAAGTTGCCTACCAGAATCTAGAAACAGGAAATAGCATAAATGCGCACCAAAACATGCAAGTCCAGATGCCCACCCAAGTCACTCAAAAAGTTAAACAGAAAATCCACCCCAATCAATACAAACCAGAAATGCTGGATCATCAATCCTAAATACCTGATTCACCCCATACAATAAAAAAAAGAGAGCTAAATCCTTTCTAAGTTTGACCTGCAAAACAAGTAAAATATTAAGAGAAAACCAATACTAAGGCTAATACCAGCATTTCCTTGATGTTGTTCTTCACTCACAGTGTTAACATCAATGGCCGGGAAAATGTTCTGAAACATAATAGTTGTGAGCTTCAAATGATTAGATGTTACAAAACAATAAATTATGCAGCTGTTCCACTAGTAAACATTAAGCAATATATACCTCTTAAAAATATTACCATGTAGCAGCGTGCAACAAAGAATTAAGACTACAACAAATACACGATCACAATTGCTGAATACCTGCAAAATTAACTTCTCAAGTATCAAGACTAAAGAACAATAATTTAGAATAATCTGTAAACCTTGTGGGGGAAATGAACCTTATTAACCAGGGAATAGAAATCAGCCACCAGGTTCAAAACTCTTGAAATCAGATCATGAAATACGTTTGCACAAGACAATTTCACTGTAATATCTTCAAGCAATCAGGATAAAGAATTCAGTGTACCTGCTGATGATTAGAATTCAGGGGGAAATGGAATTCAATACTTGTAACAGCCTACTAGGACCTTTAACTACACCACATAGAAGACCAAGAAATGAGAAAAAAAATACACTGTCTAGAAGTACGTAGGTTCCTTTGAAGATTTCCTCTCAAATAATAACTCCCATAATATTGTTCTTTTCCTGTTATGAGGCTACTTTTAAAGCAGTTAATTCTATCAATGCCTTGGAATTACTTGAAAATCATCTATTCAAGAGAGAAAGAGAGAGAGAGAGACTAAGCGAAGTAATTAAATATCAGATTAAGATTATAATAGGAAAATTACATGACAGTATTCTAAGATATAATATAAGCATTATATAATAGCAGAAGTAACAATTTACACGCAATATTACTCATTGGATAAAGCTGTTATTTTCATACATTGTGTGCCTAGTTTCAATAAGGTGTGCCTAGGGGATTTATGCTAGGATCTGCCATGCCTCATGCCGGACTCTAAAAATGTAAATAATGTGTATATACCATTCTTTCTTTTTAATCTGTCGTATATAAGTTACATATTCTACCAAGTTCTATCATTTTACAGACATTTTTTTGTAAATTAGTCAGCCAACATACTTGTTTATCATTATAAACCTAAATTCATCCCATGTAAGTACTAGAGTACAGGTACAACAATATCAAAACAAACTATGACTTCTATTATTACCAGCAGCAGCAAGAAAACAAAATAGCAAAACAAAGTAGTAAAATATTGCACCAAAAAGTTATAATGTCAAACCATATTCTAGTTTTCAATCAAATACCACTAAGGCAGAGTAAGGACCAGCAAGTCATTACATAAAAATCCACTTCTCCTACAAATATCAAAATTGACATACTAGAAAAAAATTAGAAACAAAAATCACAGCTTAGGCTCAGATATAAGAATCTTTCTTCAACAAATTTCCCATGCCAATCCCATAGATTTAAGAAATTCTGCAGCAAAAACCATTATCATCAAATAATCAAATGCAATAAAATAAGTAAAATAATTGTACCACAAACACTTGCATAAGACCTAAATTAAACAGTCAAGAAAAAAATACTACAAACTCACATATTTTGTTAAAGGCCACAATATCACAACTCTGGATGTACTCATTCGCAGGCTCAGCAGTAAGATAATCCTCAACAAGACTGTCAACAGACACCAAGTCATCAACAATAGTCATCATAATCTGCAGCTTCTTTATACCATATCCAACAGCTACATGTCCAATGGTATGAGCCACAGCAACCTGAAACACAATCGGGTCATAGAAAACCAAGAATTACCAAAGACATATCATCAGACCCAAAGATTTAGCAAACACAGAAATTCAAAACCCAAATAAACAACATAGTGCTGACCTTTGGGATATTAGGGTTTTCCAGATTGGTCTCTGTGGCGGAGGCAGGGTTGACGGGGAGATGGGCATCGGCGACGATGAGGAAGTTAGGGAAATCATCGGAAGTGTGGTTTCCGAGGATCATCTTGTGAATGGAGAATGATCCGTCGGCACATGTGGTCGGAGGCGAGGGGAGCCGGTGGACGGGGAGAGATGGGAGAGATGAGAGTGAAGATAGTGAAATGATTTGGGGGAGGTGAGAGGGTTTTATCTTTAAAAAATCTCTATACCGACTGTTCCGTCGTCCTATAAATACCCTATAGATAAAGATAATCATGTTTTCATCAATCGGTCCCGATCATGCCATAAAACAATTCATCTTTTGACCACGCACCAAAGAGAATCCATAGCCATAATCATACCAAAAATCGCCCATCAATGATACTACTGCCAACGAAGACTTTTTCCACATCATTTGTAACATTACGGTTATGATTATCCGAATAATAATCTCGGTCATAATCATACCAAGTCCATCTATGCACTACTGAGGCACATATGACTTTAAAAAAAATACACATGAGGATGATGACAATGATATAAGAATTCAATAAAACAAGTTCAAGAATTAATTTATCTAGAACCGATAACGCCCAAATTGTCAACATGATCATTGCTTTGTAGAGTAAAATTCAAGAATGCTCGGAAGAATATTTCCATGAAAAGATATTGGATGAAGCGCAAAATATCGAGGATATTCCACTAATTTCATGGAGTATATAAGTCAAAACTTTAACCAACCGAGTATAATAAAGAATAGAATATCAAAAGAAATCACCATGCATACGGTGCTTAGATGAAAGTTATTCCAACGGAATAATAATAACGAAATCGGTCAAAGTAAATTTAAGACCGAACGGGATATTTCAACAGAATAATAAATAACGGAACCGGTCCAAGCATAAAACGCATGCATGATACATGATATTCCAAATGAATAATAAATAATGTAACTGTGTCCGGTGTAAAACGCATGCATGAGGATATTCCAAACAGTAATAATAAAGAATGGAATATTAGAAGAATTTCACCATGTATGCGAAGATTTGCATGTAGACATGTTATTCCAACATAATAATAAAGAATGGAATAATGGAAGAATTTCACCAAGTATAGGGTAGCTTCACATACTGAGTTATTCCAACAGAATAATAAAGAATGGAACCAGTCCCACAGAAATGCATGCAGACAAGATATTCCAATGAATAATAAAGAATGAGATAATGAAGAAGAATTTCACCAAGTATAGGGTATCCAGGTGTATACGAGTTATTCTCCAATGAATAATAAAGAATAGAATAATGGAAGTTCTCTTCATGAATAAGAAAGAAAAGAATACCCCTTACGAAAGTACAACAAATAATATCCCTACCTTAAGAAGAAAAGTCTTTGGATATATGAGTAGTGAAGTAGCAGAATACTTTTCTTCTTTCTCTCTATAGTTTATCTCAGAGTTTTTTAGTGAATTAAGAAGAAATAATGAAGGAATGAGCTTCTATTTATAGAAAAATGGATCTGATAGTAACTAACTCATGAACGGTCCAGATTGATTTACTTTAATCGACGGTCCATAATTAAAGCAAAATCTTTTAAATAAAATATAATATATTCTATTTATAATCTAATAAAACGAATAACTTTATAAAAGATTTTACTATGCAAACTACTTTATGAAGGCACTATGCAAAACACTATGCATAATAAAATATAATATATTCTAATTATTATCTAATAAAACAGATAACTTTATAAAAGTATTCATTTTTATATAAAAAGATTTTACTTTGCAAAATACTATGCATACACTATGTAACACTATGCATAATAGAATATAATATATTCTATTTATAGAATAACTTTATAAAAGTATTCATTTTTTATATAAAAAGATTTTCGTATTATTACATTAATAATACCAACAAAACCGAGTGACTTATCATGTAAGCATCAATAATTAATACAGTATTACTGCTACTATGCAACCACGCGTAGACATCGTACTTTTACTACTGAGTAGTTCAACAAGATTAATTGTAAAACTTCCGCCGTTATTTTCATAAAATATTTTTGTCGTTTTCTCCATCCGACAATAATTCCGTTCTTGAGGTCCACTAATGATTATCATACAGTCATACGGATATTCCCTAACAAAAAGAATATTCCTCGACCAATCGAATATTATACAACTTGCATACTTTTCAAAATTTATAAATACTATCCACAACTATAACATTATCTCAAATCCACACCATAATATTAAAAAAAAATATTTCGAGAAAATTAAATCTTTATTCATAAAATTGGGGTCTCACAATCTCCCCTCTTTATGAAATTTCGCCCTCGAAATTTACGTACGTACCTGGTATGTCGAAGATGTGAGGATACCTTGACTTCACTTCAAATTCTAACTCTTGAGGTATAACTGTGACAACCCGAGAATTTAGATAATTTATTAAAATCTTAAATGATTGATTTAAGGTCAAATATTGACCTGCATGTAAAATAAGTGTATGTCGTTTGATGTTATTAGGATTTAATTTTGAGGATTTCAAAATTTCGTGAAGGATTTAGGTAAATTATTCAGGATTAAGGATTTATGTGATTAAGTTCGTGAAATTCTTATGTATGTGTTCGAATGTGGTTATGGTCATGGATTGACCGGATAAATTATATCTGTGACAAACCCTAAGATTATATTAAGAACATCAACGCTCAGGTTAGAAAACCCTAACGTCGATAAGAAAACCTAGAAATCGGTTCTAGAAACCCTAGTTTCAGTTCCGGGAATTTGAAACCCTAATTCGGATATTAAAAACCCTAGATTGGGAATGCAATGCTATGTATAAGGTTTAACATTATTAATTATAAATTAATTAGGGAAAACCCTAATGAATTACTGGAAACCCTATTTGAGTATTAGAAAACCCTAATACCATATCCGAAAAATCCTAATTTTGATTTTGAATATTTGAAACCCTAATCTGGGAATATAACGGAGAATTATAATGCTCAAGTGATTTAAATTATAAGCTTAATAGGGTAAAGCTTAATTATTTAGCAAACCCTAATTTTCAAAAAATTTGAACCCTAATTATTCTGTCTGAAACCCTAATCAGGATATTAAAACCCTAAGTGGGAAGCTTGAAGTTAAGTATAGAGTTTTTATGTAATTAATTGTAAGTATAATTAGGGATAACCCTAATTGATTAATTGGAAAGCCCTAATTTCAAATATAGAAAACCCTGACATGCAATTAGAGAAAACCTAATTATTAACTTATAGAGTTAATGTTAATTAGGAAGCCTTAACCCTAATTAGCAAGCTTGAATGAGATTAGTAAACTTTATTGTAATTAGGAAACCCTAATCTAAATTAGGAAAACCTAATTTCTAAATTTGAAAGATCATTTTCTATGTAAAATCCTAATTAATGGGTTATAAACTCTAGTGACCAATTATGATCCTAATTGCTAAATTAGCAAATTTAATTAGGAAATAATAATCCTAATTGGCAAGCTTGATTTATGATTAGGAATTTATAATATAATTATCAAATCCTAATTATAATTTAAAAATATTAAATTTCTATTTTTGAAACCTAATGATTATGGGAAATTACCAAGTTGCCATGCACTTTATGAGCCAAATGACCAAAATGCCCTTTTAGCATTATTTAATAAGATGACTTGTGTAGGTTACCATAACTTTAGTTGGTGACCAACCTTTGCTAGGCATGTGGTCTATGGGCTAGCCTTTAATCAACCAACATGATCAGCCATTCATTGTATCATACATTATATATAGATTGAGAGAGAAAACATACACTAATTTGGCTCATTTGTCCAAAACACCCAACCAAGTCTCTCTCTATAGACCCATGAAAATATCAAGTATTTCAGTCCCTAGCATGATCTCTATCAAGACAAGAACAGTATCCAAAGTCAGATTCATGAATCAAAGCTCAAAAAGTGGTATAAAACCCTAACCTTGCAAATCTATGATTTTGATGTTTAATGTTGTTGTTTGTTGGTTAAACATGTGTAATAGGGTGTCAAATGATGATCTGGGTTGTCATAACACAAACCCATAACATCAAATTACTCGAATCTAGCATTTTCAAAAATCTGGAAAAAGGTTGAAAAATGGTCTGACAAGCAAATGTCATACCCCATAAATCCGTATGTGTTAATTGTTTTTAGTGTTTTAAGAGTTTGTAGTTGTATTATGTTATTTGGTCTTTAATCTCCGACTTGAATCAAGTCCAGATCATGTGTAGATCGAAAGATACAAGCGGTCGAAAGGTCGTTGACCGATCATAAAAAACTTGAATGGGCAGGCTGACCCGAAATATTCTATGTTGTTCGACAAGATTTTCCAGGCTATGAATCTTACTGATGTTTGATGTTTAGGCTAAGTTTTTGCTTTAAGCTTGTTGTCTGGTATGTATACTATACACTAAAGTCCTTAGATCTCTCATATCTTCAGCGAGTATTAATGTAGAATCATGGTCAAATATCATTGACCGAACTGCCTGATGAAGATTTTCTGGAAAACCCAGATCTTCATCAGCCAAATTTTTGTCAGAACTTTGACCAGCTTGAATCTTGTGTATATGTTGTTGTTAGATCTACTTTTTGATATGTAATTGTAACCTTACATCTCCCCTACAAGACTGAACCTTTAGATCACAGAAACAAAACCTAGATTTCAAGTTATAAGGATCTATAGTAGTCATTTAAAGGTCATTCTTCAAACTGAAAACCCGAATTTGAAGAGCAGTCCGACAAATGAATTCAAGCTTAGATCTCACAACTTTGTTATGTTTTTGGCCATGACAAGTGATTAATGTGGTAGTATGTCATTAATACAACAACAATAGTGCTAGATCGATCCTAGAAATCATCAACAACACCGTTGTAATTGAGGTCAAACCAAGTCACCGAAATCGGCATACATTTAGGAATTGGCCAAGAACACCAAGAACACCTATATAGCGGCTGGTTACGTCAAGTTATAGGCTCTTTTAATGACATTTAATTAAGAAATTGATTATTAATTTAGAAAATGATTTATTTTAATTAATAAATCGAAATAAATAGATTTTAATTATTAAAAATATATAATAAATTATGAAAAATTATTTTAAAGCTTGAAAAATAGTTTTTAACTATTTTGAGTATATTTTGAAAATATTTAATATTTTGGAATATAAATTGTATTTATTTATTTAATTATAATATTAAATAAATTATTTAAAAATAGTTTTAATTCATGAAAATCATGAAAAATTATATTATGGTGTTAGAAAATATTTTAAGTTATTTTGATGACTTTTAATATTTTGTGATAAAATTCATTAATAATTTATTATTAATGGTAATTAGTTTATTTAATAAATATATTAAATAAATTGTGGAAAAGTAGATTTAATGCTTTAAAAATCATATAAAAATGATTTAAGTGTTATAAAAATATTTTAAGTTATAAAATATAACTTTTGATATTTTGGCATGAAAATATTAATATTTTAATATTTATAGCAATTATCGGATAATGGATTTGATTGTTTAAAAAAAATCATAGAATTATGATTTTAAGGTATTAAAATACTTTGATATATTATAAAATTATGTTATGATTTGATATTAAATAAATATTAATGATCAAGGAATAATGTGGTATTTATATTAATATCGAGTTATTGATTTATGTTTTAATTACTTTAAAAACATTTAAAGGAAATAATAAAGTATTGAAAATACTTTGAGATATTATAAATATGATATAATATTATGGCATGTAATTCATTAATGTTTAGCAATAAATTAATATTAATGACTAAGGAATTATGTGGTATTTAATTCATTTAAATAATGATTTTAATGATTGAAAAATGTTGATAAATGATATTAATTATCCGAAAAATTATTACAAGTTTATGAAAATGTTTGGATTGATAATATAATTATCTAAGGTTATTGTTAATTGTTTAGGCAGAGTTTAATTGAACTTAAACTCGATATTTGTCCGATTAGACCGTCGGGATGATTGAATTGTGTCGGTTTCAATTTAGACTTAAATAGTCTGGTTTGACGCTAAGTCTATGTGTTGTATAGACTGATAGGATTATGTGGTAATGTGTTTAGGTTATTTTATACTGTGATGATATTATTCTAATAATTGGAGATTGATATTATCTGTATTAGGTCTTCAGATAAAGCTAAGTTATTTTTCGTATCGGTAATCAACGGAATAGGCAAGTTTGTTTTCTTAGCTCTACTAAGAGTGTTTCATTCAGATATGCTTATGGTTAATCGTTACTGATTACCATGTAGAATTGTACTCTGTACATCTTGTATGTATAAGTCAGGTATGAAAGGCTGATCACCTTCATTACCAGTTGGTCCAGATATATATTGTTCATGTAATACTTGTTCAGTCAAAACTTTGTTCATGCTAATTCACAACTACATTGTGAATTATAGCCAGCTTATTATTCAGACTCTTTCAACCATGATATATCCTTAAATTGTATTTAAACTTGCTGGGCAACTTTCATGCTCACCCTTGCTATATCATGATAAAACATTACTGATTAAGGTGAATGCGTTGGATACTGAGGAATTTAAAGACGATTCCGACTTAAAGTTAATGTCTTGCGATTAGTTTTGTAATAGTCTTGTATGATAATGATGTCATATGTTAGATAAGTTATGAATTGTGTATAAGTTATGGTTACTCGACCTTGGGATAGTGTTTAATGTTTAATGTATAAACAATTTATGTTTATATCTTCCGCAACAGTTATAGAAATAGCGAACCGGATCCGCGGCGATTCGGGGGCGCTACAATAACCTTTGTGCGTCAAATATGATCCTTCTTATCCAAGATATTAACACGTATCTCCTCATACGTTAAATCTTCTACTATCTCGTCCGGTTCTAAATTAATAATGTGGTTCGGGTCGTCCACATATTTACGTAACATCGATACATTAAAAACGTTATGAACACGCGACATACTTAGCCATAAAATGAGTCTATAGGCCACATTTCCTACTTCATCGAGGATTTCAAATGGGCCAATTAAATCGAGGGTTAAGATTTTCTCTCTTCGTCGATTCTTGCTTCTCGAATAACGCCCTCTTAAACCTTCTTATTCACATTCATCAGCTCTGAGTATGTAGCTTGAGCGGCATTAACTTTATCGATTAAAGTCGATTCTAATCGTATATTCGTTATCTTCACGTGAGTTCGTATATTCGCAGTTATAACCGTATACGATCTTCTACTCAACGCATTAGCTACCATGTTCATTTTTTTCCTACGATGGTATTGAATGGTACGATCGTAATCTTCAACAGCTCGAGCCAACGTCTTTGGCGCATGTTACGTTCGTTTTAAGTAAAGAAATATTTGAGGGTTTTAGAAATGGGTTTTGTATTGGGGTCAATACAAAATTTGATTTCACGCTCTAGGGGTAGGCTAAGAAGTCTTCAAGAATACGTCAAGAAATTTATTAACAATAGAAATATCATTTAAAACTATGACCCTCATCCAAGACTTGGATAGTACGTCACATTGATACCTATCAACTTGCCATCGTCATTCACGACGTCGCCTACAGAAAGTCTAGCTTCGGTGCATTCCACACAAGGAAGTCAAAAACGAAAGGACCGGGGCTCTTTACTTATGGCTTGATATGACAATGATTGACTTTAGTGGTTTGGTTACTTGAATTCGCATACCAGGTTGGTTAGGAATATGAAAGCTAACAACCTTACGAAAAACATGATGAGTAGTCGATTCCTAAAATCGCATCAAAGGCAAGTATTTTCAAAGAGATAAGATCGACAGGTAACATGAAAGTGTCAATTTGAATCAACAAGATTTATAAATAGTGGAGGTAACGAAGGTTTCTCCCAATTGAGTTTAAACAGATATATCAAAGTCTAACTTCTTCGGAGTTAACTTCAAACATTGAACACAACTAGGTTCAATAAAAGAGTGAGTAGAACCGGTATCTAACACGGTATAGACTTCACAAGAGTTTATGATTAACATACCCGTGATAATTTTATTCAGGTTCCTCGTCACGAAAAAAAATAATGCTCACTCTTAAACTACCGGCTTTGGCTTGTCTGGGACATCCTTCGGCATCACTATCCCAGCTAGACTTAACTTCACCATACGACAAAATCGAGCTAGGTGACCTTCTCTTCCGCAATTAAAACACGTTTTGGATTATTGCGTACAGTTTGGACGGATGTGTCCCTCCTCTCCGCATTTGAAACATACGACCGGTGGTCGTTCTTCTTCCTTTGAAACGGGTGCTGGTGCCGATGTCTTCACGTCATTGTTGAATCTCCTCTTCTTGAAATGTCCATTCTTATTGTTTTGACCATGATTACCACCGAAGTGGTTACCATTTCTGGCATGTTGATTCCCTCCATGCTTATTGTCACCGCTTTGATGACTGTTATCACCGGTATTATCATTTTTCCGGCTGCCCTCTTTTGGTTGCGTTGACTTGTTATCGCGCTCCACTAACTCATCCCTATTTACAACATCTGAATACAAACACAGTTTATGAGAAATAAGATATTGACGTATCTTCGGCTTTAAACCTCTTAAAAACATCCACGTCATTCTCTCTTCATTATCAACCAAGTGGGACGCAAATCGGGACAACTCGGAAAACTTGGCTTCAGATTACGACACATTGGCCATGTTGTTTTGCTCAACTTGATAAATTCCACCTCCTTCATGTGATTTAATGCTTTCGGAAAGTACTTGTCATTGAACGACTCTTGGAACTTCTCCCAAGACATCTTGAGTGCGTCGCCAGTGGATATGTTTCTGATTCCCACCGGTGATCCGCCTCTTCACGCAACATAAAGGTGGAAAAAGGAACCTTTTGCTCCTCGGAGCATCCCAAGACATCAAATATCTTGGTGATCTCGCTTTAACCACGTCTCGCCTTTAAGTGGTTCCGCTTTCCTAAAATTTCGTGGTCCCAGCTCCTTGAATTGCTTAAGCGGTGACCAACAAGTGGGTTGCCATTGTTTCCTCCCGCATTATGAAGCAGGAGCTTTCACTGATGTTGCATGAATTCTAAAAGCTCCTAAACGCATCGTCATTCGTCAATTGATCGTTGTTGTTGTTTTACGGGAGGATTATCGCCATCCTGTTGCACATTGTCCTGATTATTGATCTGTGGAGAATCAACGGTCTCCTGTGCTCCATTGCTATTCTCAACATTCTCGGATGTCATTTTCATATACTGCCACAAAACAAAGGTTAATTGACATGTAACATATTATCCCTATATTCTGACTGACCAATTAAATACCAAATAAACTTTGGTAGGTCATACTAGCGAAGGAATTCCCTGTCTCTCCCCTCCTAGTTCTATTCTCACATCCTAGCCAGGGATCATATCCTTAAGCTCTGATACCAACTATGACGCTCCCAAAATTAGGAATACATCACCCATCTTGAGTCGCCAGATACATGGTACAGAATTCAAATACAACTTAATAATACAACTGTCGTGTTCAATACGACAAAACATAAACTGTAAGTTTGAATACAAATATTGTCTACTAGAGAGTATACAAACTCAAAAGGAGTCCTCATTACAGTTATTATCACACTATTTCACAGAATAGTGAGGACTACTAATGCAAACATCTAGGATCATCACTCGGTTCCTCGACTAGTCCCATTTACGTTCTCATTTCAAGAGAAACGGTGAAAGAAAAGGTGAGCTCAACTAGCCCAAAGAAGAAATATTATGACTAAGATAATGCGAGAATAATTTATCGTTAGCATTTAACAGTGTTAAACTGATAAAATATAATAACTATCAAGTTTAACTGCAGCGGAACAAGCAATCCATTTGAAGAGTCAAGTAGAGAATAAAATCTACTATCTTCTATGATTTAAAAGGGTTTTTATGACTTTTATTGCTGAGACTCAGCTTAATAAATAATCTACATCATCAAATCATCCCTGCACTACAGGCCAAGGATATTCTTTAGTATCACGACCACGAATTATCCATGCACTATGGCTAAAGATAATCATGTTTTCATCAATCAGCGGTCCGATCATGCCATAAAAGAATTCATCTTCAGACTACGGCCAAAGAGAATCCATAGCCATAATCATACCAAAAGCATCCATCAATGCACTACGGGCCAATGAGGACTTTTTCCACATCATTTGTAACATTACGGTTATGATTATACCGAATAATCCTTGGTCATAATCATACCAAGTCCATCTATGCACTACAGGCCACAAATGACTTTAAAAAAAATAAATATGAGGATGATGACAATGATATAAGAATTCAATAAAACAAGTTCAAGAATTAATTTATCTAGGAACCGATAACGTCTAAATTGTCAACATGATCTTTGCTTTGTAGAGTAAAATTCAAGAATGCTCGAAGAATATTTCCATGAAAAGATCTTTGGATGAAGCGCAAATATCAAGGATATTCCACTAATTTCATGGAATATAGAAGTCAAAACTTTAACTAATCGAGTATAATAAAGAATGGAATAACAAAAGAAATCACCATGCATGCAGTATTGCAGAGACAAGTTATTCCAACAGAATAATAATAACGGAACCGAGTCAAAGTAAATTAGATATGAAGCGGGATATTCCAAATGAATAATAAATAACGGAACGGTCCCACAGTAAAACGCATATGTCTGAGGATATTCAATGAGAATAATAAATAATGAGAACTGGTCCCGTAAAGCGATGCATGGGATATTCAACCAGAATAATAAAGAATGGAATATTAGAAGAATTTCACCATGTATGCAATAACTTTGTATAGACATGTTATTCCAACATAATAATAAAGAATGGAATAACAGAAGAATTTCACTAAGTATAGGGTAGCCCGCGTATACAGGTTATTCCAACATAATAATAAAGAATGGAACCATGTCCGGCGTAAAACGCACAGACAAGATATTCCAACAAAATAATAAAGAATGTAATAACAGAAGAATTTCACCAAGTATAGGGTATCCCGCGTATCCAGGTTTTTCCAACAGAATAATAAAGAATGGAATAACAGAAGTTCTCTTCATGAATAAGAAAGAAAGAATACCCCTTACGAGTACAATAAATAATATCCCCTATGAGTACAACAAATAATATTCCATACCTTAAGAAGAAAAGTACTGGATATATGAGTAGTGAAGTAGCAGAA
Organism: Panax ginseng; assembly: GCA_020205605.1. NCBI lineage: Eukaryota > Viridiplantae > Streptophyta > Magnoliopsida > Apiales > Araliaceae > Panax > Panax ginseng. Next base: position 53,629,522 of record CM035146.1, on the reverse strand, counting down.
TACTTTTCTTCTTTCTCTCTATAGTTTATCTCTCTAGAGTTTCAATGAATTCGTAAGAAATAATGAAGGAATGAGCTTCTATTTATAGAAAAATGGACTACATAGTAACTAACTCATGAACGGTCCAAATTGATTTACTTTAATCTGATGGTCCATAATTAAAGCAAAATCTTTTAAATAAAATATAATATATTCTATTTATAATCTAATAAAACGAATAACTTTATAAAAGATTTTACTATGCAAGCACTATGCAAATACTATGCATAATAAAATATAATATATTCTAATTATTGTCTAATAAAAAGCAGATAACTTTATAAAAGTATTACATTTTTATATAAAAAGATTTTACTATGCAAAATACTATGCGGATACTTTACGCAACACTATGCATAATAGAATATAATATATTCTATTTATAGAATAACTTTATAAAAGTATTCTGTTTTATATAAAAATATTTTTTATATTATTGCATTAATAATACCAACAAAACTGAGTGACTTATCACGTAAGTATCAATAATTAATACCATATACTACTATGCAACCACGCGTATTACTGTACTTTTACTACTGAGTAGTTCAACAGTATTAACGGTAAAACTTCCGCCATTATTTTCATAAAATATTTTTGTCATTTTCTCCATCCGATAATAATTCCGTTGCAGGGTCCACCAATGATTGTATCGTCGTACAGATATTCTCCGACAAAAAGAATATTCCCCGACCAATCGAATATTATACAACAACTTACATACTTTTCAAAATTTATTAATACTACCCACAACTATAACATTATCTCAAATCCACACCATAATATTAAAAAAAAATATTTCGAGAAAATTAAATCTTTATTCATAAAATCTGGGGTCTCACAATCCCCATTTTTATGAAATTTCACCCTCAAAATTTACGTACGTACCTGGTATGTCGAAGATATGAGGATACCTTGACTTCACTTCAAATTCTAACTCTTGAGGTATAACCTTTGTGCGTCGAATATGATCCTTCTTATCCAAGATATTAACACGTATCTCCTCATACGTTAAATCTTCTGCTATCTCGTCCGGTTCTAAATTAATAATGTGGTTTGGGTTGTCCACATATTTACGTAACATCGTTACGTTAAAAACGTTATGAACACGTGACATACTTGATGGTAAAACGAGTCTATAAGCCACAGTTCCTACTTCATCGAGGATTTCAAATGGGCTAATTAAATCGAGGGTTAAGATTTTCTCTCTTCGTCGATTCTTGCTTCTAGAATAACGCCCTCTTGAACCTTCTTATTCACATTCATCAGCTCTGAGTATGTAGCTTGAGCGGCATTAACTTTATCGATTAAAGTCGATTCTAATCGTATATTCGTTATCTTCACGTGAGTTTGTATATTCGCACTTGTAACCGCATACGATCTTCTACTCAACGCATTAGCTACCATGTTCATTTTTTTCCTACGATGATATTGAATGGTACGATCGTAATCTTCAACAGCTCGAGCCAACGTCTTTGGCGTATGTTACGTTCGTTTTAAGTAAAGAAATATTTGAGGGTTTTAGAAATGGGTTTTGTACTGGGGTCAATACAAAATTTGATTTCACGCTCTAGGGGTAGGCTAAGAAGTCTTCAAGAATATGTCAAGAAATTTATTAACAATAGAAATATCATTTAAAACTGTGACCCTCATCCAAGACTTGGATAGTACGTCACATTGATACCTATCAACTTGCCATCGTCATTCACGACGTCGCCTAAAGAAAGTCTAGCTTTGGTGCATTCCACACAAGGAAGTCAACAACGAAAGGACCGGGGCTCTTTACTTATGGCTTGATATGACAATGATTGACTTTAGTGGTTTGGTTGCTTGAATTCGCATAACAGGTTGGTTAGGAATATGAAAGCTAACAACCTTACGAAAAACATGATGAGTAATTAACCAATCGATTCCTAAAATTGCATCAAAGGCAAGTATTTTCAAAGAGATAAGATCGATAAGTAAAGTGAAAGTGTCGATTTGAATCAACAAGATTTATAAATAGTGGAGGTAACGAAGGTTTCTCCCAACTGAGTTTAAACAGATATATCAAAGTCTAACTTCTCCGGAGTTAACTTCAAACGTTGAACACAACTAGGTGCAATAAAAGAGTGAGTAGAACTGGTATCTAACACGGTATAGACTTCGCAAGAGTTTATGACTAACATACCAGTGATAATTTTATTCAGGTTCCTCGTCACGAAAAAAAAACGCTCTCTTTTAAACTACCGACTTTGGCTTGTCTAGTACATCCTTCGACATCACTATCCCAGCTAGACCTGACTTCACCATACGACAAAATCGAGCTAGGTGACCTTCTCTTCCGCAAATAAAACACGTTTTGGATTGTTGCGTACAACTTGGACGGATGTGTCCCTCCTGTTCGCATTTGAAAGATACGACCGGTGGTCGTTCTTCTTCCTTTGAAACGGGTGCTGGTGGCGACATCTTCACGTCATTGTTGAATCTCCTCTTCTTGAAATGTCCATTCTTATTGTTTTAACCATGATTACCACCGAAGTAGTTACCATTTCTGGCATGTTAATTCCCTCTATGCTTATTGTCACCGCTTTGATGGTTATTATCATTTAAGCATTATCATTTTTAAACTTTCGCTCTCTTTTGGTTGCGTTGACTCTTTATCGTGCTCCACTAACTGAGCCCTATTTACAACATCTGAATACAAACACAGTTTATGAGAAATAAGATAATAAAGTATCTCCGGCTTCAAACCTCTTAAAAACATCCACGTCATTCTCTCTTCATTATCAACCAAGTGGGACGTAAATTGGGACAACTCGGCAAACTTGGCCCGTCTTCAGATCAAAGACAGATCATGTTGTTTTGCTCAACTTGATAAATTCCACCTCCTTCATGTGACGTAATGCTTTCGAGAAAGTACTTGTCATTGAACAGCTCTTGGAACTTCTCCCAAGACATCTTGAGTGCGTTAGGCTTGGTACATTTTACAGATTCCCATAAGTGATCTGCCTCTTCACGCAACATAAAGGTGGAAAAAGGAACCTTTTGCTTCTCGGAGCATCCCAAGACATCAAATATCTTAGTGATCTGCTTTAACCACGTCTCCGCCTTAAGTGGTTCTGGCTTTCCTAAAAATTCCGGTGGTCCCAGCTCCTTGAATTGCTTAGCGGTGACCAACCGTGGGTTGCCATTGTTTCCTCCTGCATTATGAACAGGAGCCGCCTTCGCCTGATGTTGCATGAATTCTAAAAAGCTCCTAAACGTCATCGTCGTTCGTCGATTGATCGGTGTTGTTGTTTACAGGAGGATTATCGCCATCCTGTTGCACATTGTCCTGATTATTGATCTGTGGAGAATCAACGGTCTCCTATGCTCCATTCTTTATTCTCAACATTCTCGGATGTCATTTTTTAGATCGCCACAAAACAAAGGTTAATTTACATGTAACATATTATCCCTATATTCTGACCGACCAATTAAATACCAAATAAACTTAGGTAGGTCATACTAGCGAAGGAATTCCACGTCTTTCCCCACCTAGTTCTATTCTCATTCTGTTAAATTCAGCTCATGGCTGTTAAATACTTACAACTATTATCTGACGTGGACGTGAAAAAGAAAAAAAAACAAGAAAATGATAGGGTTCATTGTCATACGTGGATTACTCCACCACTTCCTCTACGCCACCTCCAATTTCTCATCTCAAGAAACCATTTTGGCCATGCCCAACATCATCAAACCCAAATCATGGTAATCACAGACATCACTAGAATTAAACAATCCCAAATCTAAAACCTGACAGCAACAAGGTATCCAGATCGGGACAATAAAAAAATATAAACAAGTTATAAGACCAATACGACAATCACCAAACCCTGATTTATGAACAAAATGCACATATAAACCAATAAATCTGACAAAAAGGAAACCCCAAATCCAATTATACAAGGGGGTACAACAATTCGATTACCCCAAAACCATAGATTCCGGCCGAACAATATAAGCAATCGAAATGATCACCACTAGAGCAACAACACAATTTCAAAAATATCACTAACAAAGACGCTAGAAGAAACCCAACTAATGAAGCACTTAGTTGACCAAACAAAACCTAGATATGGAATGAGGAAAAATCCCTACTTAACAAATCGTGTATTAAAAAACACCAATCGAATGAAATAATACCCAATTTGTACTAAAGCAAACAACAGATTAGCAATTTGATAGCAACAAATCCTAAACCCCAAATTAGAAAGGGATATCAGAAATGAGAACAAATCCATTCAATTAAATCAAAACAATATATAAGCAAGCATGCAAATAAAAACGCAATATTTCGAAGACAATCCATCATGAAAGCATGAGAAATCAGATAAATTGAGGCAGCGCCACAACATAGAACCAACCAATCACTTCTTCAAAAGTTCCATGAAATTTCATACCAAACCCAAATTTAACAACCAGATCATATCCATTCTTCTAAGGCTTGACCGAGAATAAAGCTCTTCTACTCCCATAGCCTAAGTCACCAGACTGTACCAAAAAGGCTAAACAAGATGTTTTCGAGTTAAGTCACGACGGGCCATGTCATCGTCTTTTTTTTCTTCTTTTTTTTCACATCCACGTCAGATAATAGCTGAAAAAATTTAACAGCTGTGAGCCAGAGTTACATAATGACTCAATTTAAAAATAATAATTAGTTCAATGGGGTAATGTGAAAAATTAATAGTTCGATAGTGTATTAAGTAAAAACATGTCAACTAAAGTGGCTAAATTATTAGTTTTGACTTTAATTTTTCTATGGTTTGGGTTTACTTTCATGGCGTTCTCTGCCTGTTCTTCCGGCGACTTAGTTCTATTATTTTTTATTTTGTTATGGCTGTCCTGTACTCCCTTCTGATTTTTTGTGTTGTTAATGTTTATCACCTTATTTAAATAATTTTGGTGTTTCATCTTATTGTGGGTTATCGATTTAGCGTCTCTGCAATGCTTCCGACAGTTTGCCGGATGTTGATGCAGGGGAGGTCCAGTCATGGCGTCTGTTGCACATTTTGGGCCAGTGTGTTGTTGTGCTATTGGGGCCTGTAAGACCCTGAATTTTATGAAATAAAAGTATTTAATTTTTCTTATAAATATTATTCTATTCAGTAAATGGTTAAATTGATAAAAGGTTAAAGTTAGGGGTGATATGTGAAAATTTTACAAAGCAAGTAAGTTGTCATAAAATATTCGCTGTGTCAGGAAATATTCGTACGACGGCGCAATCATTGGTGGATCCCACAATGGAATAAATATCGGATATAGAAAGCGACAAAAATAACCTTTTTATAGAAATAATGACAAATTTTTTACTGTTAAACTGTTGAAATACCTGGTGATAAAAGTACAATACTACGCGTTGTTGAACAGTAGCACACGGTATTGCACTATATCTCTGATTATTGAAGCTTACGCAAGAAGTCACTTAGTTTTATCAAATAATTGTCACTGTAGTTGCTGCATAGTATCTCATATTATTGATTCTATTATTGTCACAGTATCATCTGCACAATATTTTATATTATTAAATCAATAATTGAGACGACACAATTATTCATATTATTATTTGTATTATTGACGATGTCTAGAAAGTTCTGTCGAGGAAAGGGATTATGTTATTTAATTGCGTGCCAATAAGGAGAAATACTTATCGGAAAGCCCCCTCTTTTTTGGAAAGGATCTGGTTGTCAATATTGTGAGTTATAATATTAATGATGAATAATTATTGAAAGATTAAAAATGTGTTATATATAATTATTAGCGATAAATGATGAGATTTAATTTAATAGTTAGTCAAGACTAATTAAATAGTTTGAATTAACTAAGAAAGCAAAAGTGTGTATAAAACACAAGAAAATTAAATTAAATTCGAATTTGAGTTCGGAGTTGAATTTGGAGACGCGAACGAGATATTTGAGTCCATGACGATGAAGTTAGTCAAAATAGACTATAAACACAAAATTTGTCGGAGTTGACTTTTTGGTTAAAAAGTCAACAATTGACTTTTTTGAAAAAAAGTCAAACTTCGAATATTCAAAGATGAAATTGTTAATAAAAATATCTCCATTGTGTTGGGAATATTAGTGTTAGTGGAAATCGACATTTATTTCGATAATAGTTGATTTTTGGATGTTAAATTAACCCAACGGGTAATTAATCGGATAAATGAGCAATTAATTGCTATTAGTTCACATGCAAGGAACTATTGGTTCACATATAAGGAATTATTAGTTCACATTCAAGTACTATTAGGGGAGTTTATGCAAGATTGATATTACTTGAAGGACTAAATTAAAAATAGAGGCAAAGATGAAGGTACTAAAGTATAATTAACCTTGTAATGTATCACCTTTTCCTAGCCTATAAATACTCCTCCATCCATTCATTATTTCTTACCATTTTTGAAGAGCAAAGTTATGATCACAAGTTATAGTGAGAGAAACTAAGAGAGACAGAAGAAGAGTATTCTGCTACTACACTATTGTAGTATCTAATCTCCCACTAAGGTAAGGGATATTATTTTTCGTATTCTTAAGGGGTATTATTTCTTTCATATTTATAAATGATGTTATTTTCTTCACACTTATAAGGGTTTTCATTCTATTCTTTATTAATTTGCGGGAGTAACCTGTCTATGCGAATTACCGCATGTATGGTGAATAGCCCTTCATATTCATTCTTTATTAATCTGCGGGAGTAACCTATCTACGTGGATTACTGCATGCATGGTGAATAACCCTTCGTATTCATTCTTTATTAATTTACGGGAGTAACCTGTCTACGCGGATTACCGCATGCATGGTGATAATCCTTCGTGTTCATTCTTTATTAATTTGCGGGAGTAACCTGTCTACGCAGATTATCGCATGCATGGTGAATAACCATTTGTATTCATTCTTTATTAAGTTGTGGAAATGATCTATCTAAGCGGATTACCGCATGACGGGTGAAAATCTATTTGCAGTTTCTTGTATTTTTTTATTTCATATTCCTAAATCTAAAATTACTATTGCTTCTATAATTCCTGAAATGATTAGAAATTTCTTGAGATTTGTGCTTCATCTAATATCATTTCACTGGAATATTGGTCTGAACTCTCTTATTGAAATTTTAATCTTTTCATGTCGGGGTACTATTCATACGGTACTATTCACGGGATATTATTTATACGGTACTATTCATGAGTACTATTCATAACATAATTTAATTTTCTTTTCTGTCCAAATTATTTTTGATACATGAATATCATTCTTGAATTTTTCTCCACAATTGCTGATCATGTTGACAATTTGGACATTCTTGAACTCTGGATAAATTAAATTATAAATCTCTAATATTTATCCTTGATCTCACTTGATTTATTCTTTATATCATTATCATCATCCTCATACTTATATTACGGTGAAAGTCATCTTTGGCCCGTAGTGCATTGATGGACTATTGATTGGTATGATTATGACCAGAAATTGTGTATTGGTATAATCATGACCTGTAATGTTACAGATAAATATAGTGGTGAAAGTCCTCTTTGGCCCGTAGTGCATAGATGGACAGTTGTTTGGCACGATCATGACAACTGGTGATACAAATGAATATCATTGGCCCATAGTGCATGGATAATTTGTATTGTTATGTAACATAGATTTCTGATTGGCCTTTAAATACATAAAATGTAATGCATTGCTTCAGTTCATACTGGCTTACTATTCAGTTTTCAGTTATGTAGTTAAGATTTACAAACTTGCAAAAAGTTTGCAATAAGAAGAAAAATAAAAAAGAAATAATTATTTGTAGAATTGTTTTTTTTTTCTTCAGTAATCAATGTTCATGTTGTGTGAAACTAACAAATTTTTTTTAATCTTTTTTCATTTAGATTGTTTGCTGTTGTGGACACTTTTTGTTTCTTGTTTCAAGGCCACATTGGAAATCTACCTATGGAATTGGAAATAGATATTAGCTCTACAAATATGGATATTGACGTAGATGACCCATCTAACAACGAATGGGATGATGAAGTAGAAGAGAATGGAAAACAAAATAATCAAATAGTGGAAGAGCCCAAATTACATATGGTGTTTGACAATGTTGATAAAGTTTATGAATACTATAGAAAATATGGTGCACAACAAGGATTTGGAGTGACTAAAAGAAATAGTAGAAAATTGGACGAAGTGGTTAAATATTTCACAGTTGTATGTCACAAATATGGAGAACCAAAGAAGAACTCAAAGATTACTCTAAAACTGCATCTGGTTATTAAAGAAAGTTGTAAGGCTAAGATTTGTGCCAAGTTATTGAATGATGGAAAATGGGGTATAACCACTTTGGAGCTTGCACATAATCATGGTTTAAGTCCAAGTAAATCTCATTTTCACCGGTGTAATCGGCATGTGACCTCTTATATAAAGAGGAGACTTGAGCTAAACAATGATGCTGGGATACCAATGAATAAAAGTTATAATTCAATTAGAATAGAGTATGGAGAAAATGGAATGCCTTGTTTAAAGAAAGATTGTGAAAATTATATGGGAACATTAAAAAAGCTAAGGCTTGTTGAGGCTAAGGCTTGTTGAGGCTGATGCTGGTGCACTTCAAAATTATTTTGCTAAAGTTCAAGCAGTGGATTCTAACTTTTTCTATGTGATAGACCCGGATGAGGAAAATCGGATCAAAAATTTATTTTGGGCGGATTCGAGGTCTCGAGCTGTGTATGAGGAGTTCGGTGATGTCATCATATTTGACACCACCTATTTGACTAATAAATATGATATGATGATATGCCATTTGCTCTTTTTGTTGGAGTTAACCACCATGGACAATCCATACTATTTGTTTATGGCTTGATATTGAATGAAGATACTAACACTTTTGTTTTGTTTGTTTGATACGTGGCTTTCTTCCATGTCTAGAAAAGCTCCACATGCCATTATCACCGATTAAGACAAAGCAATAAAAAATGCGTTTGAGATAGTTTTTCCCAATGCTCGCCACCGATGGTGTTTTGTGGCATATAATGAAGAAGGTTCCTGAAAAATTAAAAGGGTATGAGCATTATGAATCAATTAAATTTGTGTTACATAATGTTGTGTATGATTCTTTGAGTGTGGATGATTTTGAATGTCAATGGAAGGCAATGATAGACAATTATGATCTTGAGAACAATGAGTGGTTGGAAGGATTGTATAATGAAATTTTTTGGGCGGGAATGTCTACGACATAAAGAAGTGAAAGTATGAATGCTTTTTTGATGGATTTTTCAATGCAAAAACTTCCTTGAAAGAATTTGTGGACCAATATGATAATGCGTTAAGGAGTAAAGTGGAAAAAGAAATAGCAGCGGACTCTCATTCTTTGACTTCAAATATACCTTGTGTTACACATCACGCCATTGAAAAACAATTCCAAGAGGTTTATACCAATTCCAAGTTTATAGAGTTTCAAATAGAAGTGGCGGATGGAGGAATGTATTGCGATACAAGGTTTGTTGAATCTCATGATAAAATCATTCATTACGAAGTGAAACAACTTTATTACTTTGGGGGAAAAAAAGATCGACCAAAAATTGTGAAACCCTGTGCACTTTAAAATTTCCAACTTCAAGAATTGCATAAAACCCTGTGGAGGCCATCCATAAAGTTTGAAACTTGGGACAATTTTAGATCTAAAAAGCACTTAAAACAGGAAGAAACTTTTAATCAGGAAACCCATTTCTCAATTTAGAAGACTAAACAATAAGAACTTTAGAATTTGGTGCATACCCATGCATATCAATCTTTAAAGATTCAAATAATCAAGCAACCCCAATTTATGATAAGCCCAAGAAAATCAAAACTCAAGAGAACCCAAATCTCCAGAAAAATCCAAGATTTGGTTTTGCACTATATTTATGCTGCTAGTGTAAACTCTTGAATTCTCTAGAAAAATTAGTCAACCGGTATGAACTGAAGCAATGTATTGCATTTTATGTATTTAAAGGTCAGTCAAAAATTTATGTTACAAATTATGAAGAACCTAATTAAACCTAAATTACATAAGAAACACAAAGAAAAAACTCAAATTGCCAAGAAATCTTGGAAGAAACTCAATTAAACCCAAATGAAACAATACAATCAATTGAAAGTAGAAATTACTCAAAAAAGGGTTTACCTTATTAGAGATTCATAGATTAATTATTGTGTGGAGGGAAGCATGATTCATCTTTCTCTGCGAGGTTCTAGGAGGAAAGAGAGGAGCCATGAGAGAATCAGATTATTTATTAGGAGAAGAGTAAATGTAGGAGAAATTTGGTTTACATAAAGCGAATGGGTTTGGATAGAGAGTGAAGGAGTGAGCCAGAGAGGGAGTTGTAGGAGGAGATTTCACGGTAGGAGAAGGGGGGAATTCACTGATTTGTAAGGAGAAAGGCGCATAGAATTTTTTAAAAAATAATACCCAAAACGACTTATTTTTCTGCGTTCGGTAAGCTGTTAATAAGTTGGATGTACCCGAAGATTTACTCTGTAACAAATGTGTAAAAATCATTTAAATAGGTTTTCTAAAATAATTAAACATAAACACTGATTGCCCTAACTAGAGGGCCACATAATCGATTAATGATATGGCATATTCAATTAATAACTTAATTACAAAAATTAAAATTAAAATCTGTGATCAACAAAATAGAAAAATATTAATATATTGTTCAAGATAGTTTTATATTTAAGCTTTTAAAGTTTCTATATATGATTAAAGAACGTTTTTTACGGCGCAAGAAAACAATTACGACAATAACATACACAGGGCACCACAAGGAAAACATTTGGAAGTGTGTTGCATCAATCCATAGCAAATTATCATACAAAAAGATATTGAAGTATAAAATATTACTAGAAAATCAGGATAAGGTGACGAGCTATATTATATAAAGTATGTTTTACTTTTTAAAAGTAATTAAATAGGTTTTTTATTTTTAGAAAAAATAAAGAATCTTTATCCTATTTATGTTAGGATCATTGTGGATATCGAGGGTTCCAAGTAGGACCCGCCCCTCTTCCTCCTTCTCCAGCCCTTTTTCCATCTGGCCCACCCGTCTCTCTTTCTTCCGTTTCCCCCTCTTCGGCCCACCAACTATCATGCCCTCTTTCTCCACTTCTCATGCTCGGTGGTTGTTCGGCTTTTTCGACAACTGAAATGGGAACCTTCCCAAAATTTCATTTTCTAATCTATGCACAACCGAGTCCGAGGGGCTTTAGATCATGGGGTCCTCTGTCAAGAATAGTAGGGGGTATGATATGAGTGGTTTTGGGTTTGGATTTCTGATCTTAAATGGGGATGATAGGTTTTGGGGTTCAGATCTTGGTGGTTTTCTGGGTTTAAGATGTTAAGTTAGGATGATCTGGTTTGTTCTTAACCAGTTCCTGAACTGTGCGTGCCGGTGTTTGTTTCTGGTGGCCTTCCGATCTGAGTTTCTGTTCTTATTGTTTATCAATTAATGTTCAAATTTGGATTTCATTGATGGATCTGTTGTGGTCCAATATGATTAATGGCTGCGAAATCTTTCTAGTGCTTCATGTTAATTTCTATTATTAGATTTTGTTGCTAATTTCTAATCTCATTCATGCGCTTCCTCATCTCTAACCTCCGACACTCTCCTATCGCTGCTTGACCCACCCATTTTTGGATTTGATCAGTGATGGCTTTGAGTTCTCTGCTCCGGTTTGGTGGGTTGTTTGCTACAATATGTTTGATTTTTGGCAAAACTAATGATTTAGCAGTTCACAAGTTTTACTTAATACACTATCAAACTTCTAATTTTTAAAATTACCCCATTGAACTAATTATTATTTTTAAATTGAGTCATTCTATTAAATTCAGCTCATGGCTGTTAAATACTTACAGCTATTATCTGACGTGGACGTGAAAAAGAAAAGAAAAAAAACAAGAAAATGACAGGGCCTATCATACGTGGATTACTCCACCACTTCCCTCTGCCACCTCCAATTTCTCATCTGCAAAACCATTTTTGGCCATGCCCAACATCATCAAACCCAAATCATGGTAATCACAGACATCACTAGAATCAAACAATCCCAAATGTAAAACCTGACAGCAACAAGGTATCCAGATCGGGACAATAAAAAAATATAAACAAGTTATAAGACCAATACGACAATCACCAAACCCTGATTTATGAACAAAATGCACATATAAACCAATAAATCTGACAAAAAGGAAACCCCAAATCCAATTATACAAAGGGGTACAACAATTCGATGACCCCAAAACCATAGATTCCGGCCGAACAATATAGAAGCAATCGAAATGATCACCACTAGAGCAACAACACAATTTCAAAAATATCACCAACAAAGACGCTAGAAGAAACCCAACTAATGAAGCATTTAGTTGACCAAACAAAACCTAGATATGAAATGAGGAAAAATCCCTACTTAACAAATCGTGTATTAAAAAACACCAATCGAACGAAATAATACCCAATTTGTACTAAAGCAAACAACAGATTAGCAATTTGATAACAACAAATCCTAAACCCCAAATTAGAAAGGGATATCAGAAATGAGAACAAATCCATTCAATTAAATCAAAACAATATATAAGCAAGCATGCAAATAAAAACGCAATATTTCGAAGACAATCCATCATGAAAGCATGAGAAATCAGATAAATTGAGGCAGCGCCACAACATAGAACCAACCAATCACTTCTTCAAAAGTTCCCACGAACAGCCCATACCAAACCCAGCTAACAACCAGATCATATCCATTCTTCTAAGGCTTGACCGAGAATAAAGCTCTTCTACTCCCATAGCCTAAGTCACCGGATTGTACCAAAAAGGCTAAACAAGATGTTTTCGAGTTAAGTCACGACGGGCCATGTCATCGTCTTTTTCTTCTTCTTTTTTTTCACATCCACGTCAGATAATAGCTGAAAAAATTTAACAGCTGTGAGTCAAAGTTACAAAATGACTCAATTTAAAAATAATAATTAGTTCAATGGGGTAATGTGAAAAATTAATAGTTCGATAGTGTATTAAGTAAAAACATGTCAACTACAGTGGCTAAATTATTAGTTTTGACTTTAATTTTTCTATGGTTTGGGTTTACTTTCATGGCGTTTCTGCTTTTGTTCTTAAATGACTTAGTTCTATTATTTTTATTTTGTTATGGCATCTGCATACTCCCTTCTGATTTTTTGTGTTGTTAATGTTTATCACCTTATTTAAATCATTTTGGTGTTTCATCTTATTGTGGGTTATCGATTTAGCGTCTCTGCAATGCTTCCGACAATCTGCCGGATGTTGATGCAGGGGAGGTCCAGTCATGGCGTCTGTTGCACATTTTGGGCCAGTGTGTTATTGTGCTATTGGGGCCTGTAAGACCCTGAATTTTATGAAATAAAATTATTTAATTTTTCTTATAAATATTATTCTATTCAGTAAATGGTTAAATTGATAAAAGGTTAAAGTTAGGGGTGATATGTGAAAATTTTACAAAGCAAGTAAGTTGTCATAAAATATTCGCTGTGTCAGGAAATATTCGTACGACGGCGCAATCATTGGTGGACCCCACAATGGAATAAATATCGGATATAGAAAGCGACAAAAATAACCTTTTTATAGAAATAATGACAAATTTTTTACTGTTAAACTGTTGAAATACCTGGTGATAAAAGTACAATACTACGCGTTGTTGAACAGTAGCACACGGTATTGCACTATATCTCTGATTATTGAAGCTTACGCAAGAAGTCACTTAGTTTTATCAAATAATTGTCACTGTAGTTGCTGCATAGTATCTCATATTATTGATTCTATTATTGTCACAGTATCATCTGCACAATATTTTATATTATTAAATCAATAATTGAGACGACACAATTATTCATATTATTATTTGTATTATTGACGATGTCTAGAAAGTTCTGTCGAGGAAAGGGATTATGTTATTTAATTGCGTGCTAATAAGGAGAAATACTTATCGGAAAGCCCTCTTTTTGGAAAGGATCCGTTGTCAATATTGTGAGTTATAATATTAATGATGAATAATTATTGAAAGATTAAAATGTGTTATATATAATTATTAGCGATAAATGATGAGATTTAATTTAATAGTTAGTCAAGACTAATTAAATAGTTTGAATTAACTAAGAAAGCAAAAAGTGTATAAAACACAAGAAAATTAAATTAAATTGAATTTGAGTTAGGAGTTGAATTTGGAGACGCGAAGCGAGATATTTGAGTCCATGACGATGAAGTTAGTCAAAATAGACTATAAACACACAAAAATTTGTTGGAGTTGACTTTTTGGTTAAAAAGTCAACAATTGACTTTTTTGAAAAAAAGTCAAACTTCGAATATTCAAAGATGAAATTGTTAATAAAAATATCTCCATTGTGTTGGGAATATTAGTGTTAGTGGAAATCGACATTTATTTCGATAATAGTTGATTTTTGGATGTTAAATTAACCCAACGGGTAATTAATCGGATAAATGAGCAATTAATTGCTATTAGTTCACATGCAAGGAACTATTGGTTCACATATAAGGAATTATTAGTTCACATTCAAGTACTATTAGGGGAGTTTATGCAAGATTGATATTACTTGAAGGACTAAATTAAAAATAGAGGCAAAGATGAAGGTACTAAAGTATAATTAACCTTGTAATGTATCACCTTTTCCTTGCCTATAAATACTCCTCCATCCATTCATTATTTCTTACCATTTTTGAAGAGCAAAGTTATGATCACAAGTTATAGTGAGAGAAACTAAGAGAGACAGAAGAAGAGTATTCTGCTACTACACTATTGTAGTATCTAATCTCCCACTAAGGTAAGGGATATTATTTTTCGTATTCGTAAGGGGTATTATTTCTTTCATATTTATAAATGATGTTATTTTCTTCACACTTATAAGGGTTTTCATTCTATTCTTTATTAATTTGCGGGAGTAACCTGTCTATGCGAATTACCGCATGTATGGTGAATAGCCCTTCATATTCATTCTTTATTAATCTGCGGGAGTAACCTATCTACGTGGATTACTGCATGCATGGTGAATAACCCTTCGTATTCATTCTTTATTAATTTACGGAGTAATTTGCTCACACGGATTCTGCGCATGCATGGTGATAATCCTTCGTGTTCATTCTTTATTAATTTGAGGGAGTAACCTGTCCACGCAGATTATCGCATGCATGGTGAATAACCATTTGTATTCATTCTTTATTAAGTTGTGGAAATGATCTATCTAAGCGGATTACCGCATGACGGGTGAAAATCTATTTGCAGTTTCTTGTATTTTTTTATTTCATATTCCTAAATCTAAAATTACTATTGCTTCTATAATTCCTGAAATGATTAGAAATTTCTTGAGATTTGTGCTTCATCTAATATCATTTCACTGGAATATTGGTCTGAACTCTCTTATTGAAATTTTAATCTTTTCATGTCGGGGTACTATTCATACGATACTATTCATAGGATACTATTTATACGGTACTATTCATGAGTACTATTCATAACATAATTTAATTTTCTTTTCTGTCCAAATTATTTTTGATACATGAATATCATTCTTGAATTTTACTCCACAATTGCTGATCATGTTGACAATTTGGACATTCTTGAACTCTGGATAAATTAAATTATAAATCTCTAATATTTATCCTTGATCTCACTTGATTGATTCTTTATATCATTATCATCATCCTCATACTTATATTATGGTGAAAGTCATCTTTGGCCCGTAGTGCATTGATGGACTATTGATTGGTATGATTATGACCAAAAATTGTGTATTGGTATAATCATGACCTGTAATGTTACAGACAAATATAGTGGTGAAAGTCCTCTTTGGCCCGTAGTGCATAGATGGACAGTTGTTTGGCATGATCATGACAACTGGTGATACAAATGAATATCATTGGCCCGTAGTGCATGGATAATTTGTTGATTTGAAACATTTATTGATTGGTATTACAGGGATAAAATATTGATGTAGGATTTTTAAATCATAGAATATAGTAAACATCATGCTCTACTTGACTCTTCTAATGGATTGCTATTTTCGCTGCAGTTATTGATCTAAAACTTGTTATCTATTGTATTCTATCATATTTTTCACTGTTGAGGACTAAGGATAATTTGTTCTTTATTATCTTAGTCATAATTTTTTTACTAGGCTAGTTGAGCTCACCTTTTTCCTTTTAGTTCCATTGTTCTTCTCAGGAGGGGATAATATAGCTGGGACTAGTCAGGGAGTGGAGTAATAGTCCGAGATGGTTATTAGAGTAGTCCTCACTATGTTATAAAATAGTGTGACAATAATTATAATGAGGACTTTATTTGAGTTTGGAAATTATCTATGAGATAATATTTGTATTGAAACTATCAGTTTATGTGTTGTCGTATTTTGCACGACAATTGTATAAATAAAGTTGTATTTGAATTTTGTAGTGTGTATCTGGAGACTTAGAATGGGTTGTGTGGACCTATTTTGGGGGCGTCACAGTTGGTATCAGAGCTTAGGGATATGATCTTTGGCGGATATTTGAGGTTAGAACTAGGAGGGGAGAGATGAGTAAAACCTTCGCTAGTGTGTCCTACCTAAGCTTATTTGTTATTTAATTGGTCGGTCAGAATATAAGGATAATATGTGACATGTCAATTTTTCTAATTAACCCTTGTTTTGTGACAGTATTTAAGAATGACCTATGAAAATCAAGAGATGAACTCATATAGAGTTTTAAGTGATGAATTGAGGAGGATTTATTAGGAGAATTTTATGTTCGAAATATAGAATTGCAAGATCGTATTCGTGAGTTAGAAGAACAGGGTGAAGAACAAAAGGCGATCGTGGAACAAAGGGATGCAGAGTATATGATAATAGAGCTGGAATATGATATTGCAAATGTCAAAGATCAGCTAAAAGAAAAAATAACTGAACGAGTGAAAATGGTGGATGTATGGGTAAAGGTCGCACGACACGTTGATATTGTAGAAAGAGACGTCCGATCGACACCCTCACATTACCTGTTGAAACTTCGTTAGGAGAAACTTTCATTACATCCACCATTTATAAATCCTGTTTGATTTAAATCGACACCCTCACATTACCTGTTGTTCTCATCTCTTTGAAAATACTTGCATTTGATGTGATTTTAGGGATTGATTGGTTAACTACTCATCATACTAAAATTGATTATTTTCGTAAGGTTGTTAGCCTTCATATTCCTAACCAACCTGTTATGCGAGTTCAAGCAACCAAACCACTAAAATTAATCATTGTCATCTCAAGTCATAAAGTCATTCGTTTATTGAAAAACGGATGTCAAGCCTTCTTAGCCTATGTCACGGATTTAAACAAAAATACGTCAGATTTGAATGATATTTCTGTTGTTAATAAATTTCCTGACGTATTTCCCAAAGAACTTCCAGGCCTACCCCCAGAGCGTGAAATCGAATTTTATATTGACCTTGAACCCGATACAAAACCCATTTCCAAAACCCCATATCGAATGACTCATATTGAACTTCAGGAGTTAAAAACCCAACTACAAGAATTATTAGACATTGGTTTCATTCATCCTAGTACATCGCCTTGAGGTGCTCCTATTTTATTCGTAAAGAAGAAAGATTGGAGTATGCGACTCTGCATTGACTATCAGGAGTTGAACCACATCGCCATCAAAAATAGGTATCCGTTACCTCGCATTGATGACCTATTTGACCAGTTAAAAGGTGATAAACTCTTCTCAAAGATCGATCTGCGTTTCGGATATCATCAGTTAATGATTAAAATTGATGATGTGACGCCCCCAAATCCGGGTTACCTGACCCCCGAGTTTGGTGCTCACGATCCATCATCTAACTACCCATTCATTTATGAATATAAACATACATATCATTAATTAATATCTTTATAACATCATTCCAGGTTATCTAACCTTAACATAGCTTACATACCTTTAGATATACAAAAAGGTTTATACATACTAACACAATATTTAAGGTTTATACTAATTACTCCTGCAATTTGCCTTTGCCCTTGTCTTTCTCCGACTCTCCTGCTACTTCGTTCTTAGCTGAAATGTTAGATTTAAGTAAGGCTGAACAACGAGTTTGCTCCGCAATTTAAACATATAGTAAAGATATGAATAATAGACTACTGATTCAACAGAACTTTACTAAAGTTCCAAGGACTTTGAAATATCTGAACAAATCATTTAGCAGTAACAAGATTTTATCGAATTATAAGCTAAACAACAATTCAAGGATGACAGAGTAAAACAAATTTGAAGTTTCAATAATATTCAATTGATTATCAATAAATAATACTACGTAATAACAAAGTGGATTATTTTCCAGATTTTATGCTGAGTGATCACAATGGATCTTGAACTACTCGAGTAATTATTAAAGGTTCAACTCTGAATTACCACAGGTGTATCAGATAACCATAAAGACTAAATCATACCCCTCCGTAAGTACACAAAGTGATTAGCTTTGTTGTACCCAATATTATGCATAATACTCAAGCTAGCGCAACAGTCGTATATCTGACCACAAAGTCCCCTTTTATATAAAGGTTGTTCATCTCAATCTTACAACAAGAATTCGTATCGCAACAATATAGTTTGGATTTAAAGAAATACTATGATTTCAATATCTAATATCTATCTCGATCTAGCCGAAATAATTGGCATTGATCTTTCAATAACAATCGAGTTCAAATACTAGAACGTATCAAGTTTCAACAATTATTCGTGTAGCCAAAACAATTAGCTATGACATAACTCAAAACTGTTCTATAATAGACAGAAATCAACTGCACTATTTGCAATCCACAATAATACTTATATATGTGAATAACCAATAATAGTTATTCACCAGTCATGTAACATTCCAGATTTTTTTAAATTTAAATTATAAATATTTATTGATTTATATAAATATTTATTGGATGTGTTTATTATTGGATAAATAATTGTTCAATTAGATTGATTTGATTTAGTTAATTATTTAGTTGTTAAATAATTAATATGTGGATTGAGTTATGTGATTAAGTGAATTATTTAATAAATTGTTATTAAATAATGTACGACAAATAACTATGTTATAAAGAGTTATTTAAATAAATTAAAGTAGTTTTAATTTATTTTGCCAAACAAGGCTTAAATATATTAAGTCTTTAATTTTAAATTAGTTTGCCAAACAAAGCCCTATGGCTTTTGGATTTTTAAAATTTGATTTATTAGTAATATAAATTAAATTAAACAAAATATAAATAATATATAATATATTTGGTAACTGATATTTTAATAAGGTCATTAGTATATGGCAGTTTCGTACGTTGGGTTGGGTTTAGACGTGCGTTGGCTTTTATTTTAGTTTATGTATACTATTGTTTGGCTTAAGCCTAAGAAAAGCTGCAGAGAAAGAAAAGAGAAAGGAAAAGTTCCGAGAGTTTGAGAGGAAACTAAGTGAGTGATTGTCCAAAACAAGTTCTGTTGACAAGTATTTTTTTAAGCAACAAAAGGTATGTGGCTATAACTTTAATATATGTAAGTATATATGTTTTACGTCATTATGCCTAAGTCTCTGTGTTCTTCACTTATGTATAAAGTTTTTACAAAAATTATATGTAAACCATGTTTTAGAATTGGTTTTGATGTTACATGTATTTGTAAAGATAATTGTTATAACTAGCACACACACACACACACACACACATATATATATATATATATATATTTATATTTATATATATGACTGTATGCTAATTACGATCAAAAAGAAAGAACAGAGTTTTTATAGTAAAAACATATGAGTATGAACATGTTTTGTAGGATAATAAAATTAGTAATTGATTGTATTCTAATTGTAAAATTGAAGTGTGATTATGTTAATTGGGTATGAAATAACAGAGAACTTAGTTAAAAAGGAATCAATTGGGTTTATAATTTTGGTTACAGTGTTCACTGTGTCAAGAATATAAACAATGGAGTTTTGGGTTTTTAAAACAATACTTTCAAGGATTTAACTTCTCTTAAATAGTTGTTTAAATTGTGCTAAGTTAATATATGTATGCTTCGTGAGGTTATGTGTAAATTACATCAATTATATGTATGTAATTAGTTGATAGAATTTCTTAAACAGACCAAAAATGGTCTTCGTGTTTCGATTTCATTAGTTTTTGGCGCTCAAATACCAAAATTCGCGCCCCGACGTCAAAATTCGCGCGTCAAATATGAAGTTCACACCCCAAAGATTGAAATTGCGCTTGACGCCAATCTCAGATCAAGGGCGCCATCAGTATAGCCTAGTTCTCTCGCCATGTGCCGGAACAAAAAGTCTCGAGTTGGACAGATTTTGGCCTCTGTAGTAAAATGGCCATAACTTTCTCATACGAACTCCGATTGAGTTGATTCAAGATGCTCCGGAACGAGAACGAATAGACCTACAACTTTCATGCTTTAAATATTTTAATTTGAGGTCTGTAACAGTAGTCAAAATGGTCATCTTAAGGACTGTTGTGTTTTCGGGAGCAATCGGAGGGCGTCGGGCATGTACATATGCATGTGTAGTGCTCCTGTCGATAAACGATGATGTCCTAAGTTATAAACCATGTATGTTAATAAATATAATGATGCTTAACATTTATAAATGATGGTTAGATAAGTTATAGAAGCATAGTAAGCATACACAAGAGATGCAAATCGGGCGTGTGACGATTAAACGTCGAAACGTCGTGCCAAGTGTTAATGAACTTAAAAAGTATGTAAGATTTTATGAGAAATGTATGTAAGATTTTGAATGTAACATGTTGTTGAATTGTAAATTGAGCTATCCGGTGTATATGGATATCTATTTATGATGTAAGACTTTGTATAGTCATTTTGTTGTAAAGATTCATGATATAAATTTGAATCGAAGAGATGTAATGTAAAGGTTATGATTTAGGGCAAGACAGAAGGAAATGTATAAAAGTTTTAATTATTCCGCAATTTTAGTGATTTTAATATCGAATAATGATGTAAAATTAGAGATTTAATGTATGGTTAACGACCGAAGTTGAGATTTAAATTGTATGGATTTTGGGGTCGTTACAAGTCACACTTTTGAAATTTAAAACTCAGTTTAAATTAATGAACTTGCACTAATTGCGAATAATCAATAATAAATCTCAGACGTGGAATAATCAGCAATAAGTACCCACTACTATATTTGAAAAGTAATAACTCAAGATTGAGTTAAGGAAACTTGCTCGTCGTTGTTCATCGCTACACAATATAATTTATCTGCGTTTGAAAGACCTATAATCAATAATATCAGTCTCGCAATAAGCATAATACATCACAACATATAATACTATCATTTAAAGTCACTATATCACTTAAGACACATAATCATGTGGTCACAACAGTGTTTAGAACCTATACAAATACTTATTAGGTCTAACTATGTCAATCGTGTTGGACCTCAGTATTAATTCGGTGTCCTGGTCACCCTATCAGATAATTAACGTGTTTATTTTTAATAAAACTCTATTTTGTAGCTTCAATAATATTTTAATAATTTAATTATCCGTTATAATATTTTTTGGAAGCTTATAATAATTTTCAAATAATTATTATATTTTATAATAATTTTCCAAGTACTGATATCATTTTTAAATGATTTAAATACTGAATAATACCATTATCATTAATATTTAAATAATATTAAAATATTAATGAAATCCTTGTCAAAATATTAAAGTTATTTATAATAACTCAAAATATTTTAAAACACTAATATTCCCCTTTAATAATTTTTTAAAATATTTAAAATCATTACCATTAATATTCAAATATTAATGTATTTTTCATCAAAATAATAAAAGTCATTTATTATAACTTATAATATTTTTAAATCATTTATATTTTTTTAAATAATTTTAAAATCATAAAAACCATTTTAAACCATTTATTTAATATAATTATTAAATAAATCTAATATCATTGATATTAAATTATTAATTAAATTTACCTCAAAATATTTAAAGTCATATTGTATAACTTCAAATATTTTTAACACTTTATTATCATTTAAAATGAATTTTATAATTTAAAATCATTTTAACCAATTTATTTAATACATTTATTAAATAAACTTAATATCATTAATATTCAAATAAATAAAAATATTAATGAAAAATATTTTAAATTTTCAAAAGTTAATTTTTATAACTTAAAATAATTTTTAAAACTCATTTTGGAATTTTTAGAAATTATTTTCTATTTTTAATGATTTATTGGAAATTAATATAATTAATTTTAATAAAATCGTCGCTAAAGGCTTTAGCGACACTAACTGTCACTGTTGGTGTTCTTGAGCTTCAAGAACATTCAAAGTCTGATTCAAGGTGCCTAGTTTGACTGACTTCAATTGTAAAGACCCCAAAATTCATACCATTTAAATCTCCACTTCGGTCGTTAACCATACATTAAATCTCAAATTTTACATCACTATTCGATATTAAAAATACTAAAATTGCGGAATATTTAAATTTTTTATACATTTCCTTCTTTCTTGCCCTGAATCGCAACTTTTACATTACATCTCTTTGATTCAATCTTATATGACGACCCGGAAATTCGGGTTGTCCAGAATTTAAGTTTAAAGAATTAGTTATTAATAAAAGGAATTTTTATTAATATTATTATGTGCTATGTGTTTATTAATCGTTCTATAACCTAGGATGATTATAAATCGAGAATATTCGCCACTGAGCTAGATTTAGCGAATAAGAATTTTCAAGACGAAAATAGAAGTTTAAAGAACAAAATATTTTCGGGAAAAAAAGGCGAAATAGGCACTATTCATCCGTTTCTTTCGGAGATTTATTTTGAGATTAGAAGAAGCTATAGATTACGTTTAATTTTGAGACGTGATGGAATATTCAATAATATTTTAGTTATGGCAAAACGAAGTTTTCGCCGCCACGGACTCAAAACCCAAGGGTTAGGAAAAGTGAGTTCAAAGAATTTTATGATCACGTATAATAATTAGGGTTATTATGCGTGAGAGATATATAGTATGATATGAATTATTATACTTAGTATAGTACGAAGATTATTACGACATATAATACGAATATCGTACGAATAATATACGAATAGATTACGAGAATCCGAGAATACGAGAATAGAATGCGTAGAATACGATTAGTCTTAATGGACTTTGAGTTCTTGGACTTTGTAGAATCTAATTGGACTTGGATTATGTCAAGCCCAACGCTTTGTGAAATCAAGCCCAAGATAGGCCTAATAAGAATTAGGGTTAAGGCCCAAACCAAGAAAAGAAACCGCGGATCGAACCGATTGGTAAACGGATGGGTAATAACCAATGGGCAACCCATGGGTTGACCAATGGGCATGTGGGGCAGCTACTTGGCCACCAAGTAAGGGTGGTGGCCAAGTAAACTTGGTGGCTAAGTTGTGGGAGGAGGTGGGAATAGTAAGGAGGTGGGTGCGAAATGACTAAAATGCCCTTAGCTTTGAAAATCTATAAATAGTAAGCTTATTTCATTATTTGTGGATTTTGAAAATCCCACACTTGAGAGAGAGAGAGAGAGAGAGAAACTATGACATAACTCAAAACAATTAGCTATGACATAACTCAAAACTGTTCTATAATAGACAGAAATCAACTGCACTATTTGCAATCCACAATAATACTTATATATGTGAATAACCAATAATAGTTATTCACCAGTCATGTAACATTCCAGATTTTTTTAAATTTAAATTATAAATATTTATTGATTTATATAAATATTTATTGGATGTGTTTATTATTGGATAAATAATTGTTCAATTAGATTGATTTGATTTAGTTAATTATTTAGTTGTTAAATAATTAATATGTGGATTGAGTTATGTGATTAAGTGAATTATTTAATAAATTGTTATTAAATAATGTACGACAAATAACTATGTTATAAAGAGTTATTTAAATAAATTAAAGTAGTTTTAATTTATTTTGCCAAACAAGGCTTAAATATATTAAGTCTTTAATTTTAAATTAGTTTGCCAAACAAAGCCCTATGGCTTTTTGGATTTTAAAATTTGATTTATTAGTAATATAAATTAAATTAAACAAAATATAAATAATATATAATATATTTGGTAAGTGATATTTTAATAAGGTCATTAGTATATGGCAGTTTCGTACGTTGGGTTGGGTTTAGACGTGCGTTGGCTTTTATTTTAGTTTATGTATACTATTGTTTGGCTTAAGCCTAAGAAAAGCTGCAGAGAAAGAAAAGAGAAAGGAAAAGTTCCGAGAGTTGAGAGGAAACTAAGTGAGTGATTGTCCAAAACAAGTTACATTGACAAGTATTTTTTAAGCAACAAAAGGGTTGTGGCTATAACTTTAATATATGTAAGTATATATGTTTTACGTCATTATGCCTAAGTCTCTGTGTTCTTCACTTATGTATAAAGTTTTTACAAAAATTATATGTAAACCATGTTTTAGAATTGGTTTTGATGTTACATGTATTTGTAAAGATAATTGTTATAACTAGCACACACACACACACACACACACACACATATATATATATATATATATATATATATATATATATATATATATATTTATATATATGACTGTATGCTAATTACGATCAAAAAGAAAGAACAGAGTTTTTATAGTAAAAACATATGAGTATGAACATGTTTTGTAGGATAATAAAATTAGTAATTGATTGTATTCTAATTGTAAAATTGAAGTGTGATTATGTTAATTGGGTATGAAATAATGAGAACTTAGTTAAAAAGGAATCAATTGGGTTTATAATTTTGGTTACAGATGTTCATCGTGTCAAGAATATAAACAATGGAGTTTTGGGTTTTAAAACAATACTTTCAAGGATTTAACTTCTCTTAAATAGTTGTTTAAATTGTGCTAAGTTAATATATGTATGCTTCGTGAGGTTATGTGTAAATTACATCAATTATATGTATGTAATTAGTTGATAGAATTTCTTAAACAGACCAAAAATGGTCTTCGTGTTTTAGTTCATTAGTTTTTGCGCCCAGTCGTAAAATTGCATACCGACGTCAAAATTAGCGTCCCCCATTGAAGTTCACACCCCAAAGATTGAAATTGCGCTTGGCGCCAATCTCGCCTTCTTGGCGCCATCAGATAGCCTAGTTCTCGTGCCATGGCACGAACAAAAGTCTGAGTTGGACAGTTTTGGCCTCCTGTAGTAAAATGGCCATAACTTTCTCATACGAACTCCGATTGAGTTGATTCAAGATGCTCCGGAACGAGAACGAATAGACCTACAACTTTCATGCTTTAAATATTTTAATTTGAGGTCTGTAACAGTAGTCAAAATGGTCATCTTAAGGACTGTTGTGTTTTCGGGAGCAATCGGAGGGCGTCGGGCATGTACATATGCATGTGTAGTGCTCCTGTCGATAAACGATGATGTCCTAAGTTATAAACCATGTATGTTAATAAATATAATGATGCTTAACATTTATAAATGATGGTTAGATAAGTTATAGAAGCATAGTAAGCATACACAAGAGATGCAAATCGGGCGTGTGACGATTAAACGTCGAAACGTCGTGCCAAGTGTTAATGAACTTAAAAAGTATGTAAGATTTTATGAGAAATGTATGTAAGATTTTGAATGTAACATGTTGTTGAATTGTAAATTGAGCTATCCAGGGTGTATATGGATATCTATTTATGATGTAAGACTTTGTATAGTCATTTTGTTGTAAAGATTCATGATATAAATTTGAATCGAAGAGATGTAATGTAAAGGTTATGATTTAGGGCAAGACTGAAGGAAATGTATAAAAGTTTTAATTATTCCGCAATTTTAGTGATTTTAATATCGAATAATGATGTAAAATTAGAGATTTAATGTATGGTTAACGACCGAAGTTGAGATTTAAATTGTATGGATTTTGGGGTCGTTACAAGTCACACTTTTGAAATTTAAAACTCAGTTTAAATTAATGAACTTGCACTAATTGCGAATAATCAATAATAAATCTCAGACGTGGAATAATCAGCAATAAGTACCCACTACTATATTTGAAAAGTAATAACTCAAGATTGAGTTAAGGAAACTTGCCTTGGTCGTTGTCTACTGCTACACAATATAATTTATCTGCGTTTGAAAGACCTATAATCAATAATATCAGTCTCGCAATAAGCATAATACATCACAACATATAATACTATCATTTAAAGTCACTATATCACTTAAGACACATAATCATGTGGTCTTGCGGTGTTTAGAACCTATACAAATACTTATTAGGTCTAACTATGTCAATCGTGTTGGACCTCGATTATTAATTCGGTGTCCTGGTCACCCTATCGATAATTAACGTGTTTATTTTAATAAAACTCTATTTTGTAGCTTCAATAATATTTTAATAATTTAATTATCCGTTATAATATTTTTTGGGAAGCTTATAATAATTTTCAAATAATTATTATATTTTATAATAATTTTCCAATCATCGATATCATTTTTAAATGATTTAAATCTTGAATAATACCATTATCATTAATATTTAAATAATATTAAAATATTAATGAAATCTTCATCAAAATATTAAAGTTATTTATAATAACTCAAAATATTTTAAAACACTAATATTCCCTTTAATAATTTTTAAAATATTTAAAATCATTACCATTAATATTCAAATATTAATGTATTTTTCATCAAAATAATAAAAGTCATTTATTATAACTTATAATATTTTTAAATCATTTATATTTTTTAAATAATTTTAAAATCATAAAAACCATTTTAAACCATTTATTTAATATAATTATTAAATAAATCTAATATCATTGATATTAAATTATTAATTAAATTTACCTCAAAATATTTAAAGTCATATTGTATAACTTCAAATATTTTTAACACTTTATTATCATTTAAAATGAATTTTATAATTTAAAATCATTTTTAACCAATTTATTTAATACATTTATTAAATAAACTTAATATCATTAATATTCAAATAAATAAAAATATTAATGAAAATATTTTAAATTTTCAAAAGTTAATTTTATAACTTAAAATAATTTTTAAAACTCATTTTGGAATTTTTAGAAATTATTTTCTATTTTTAATGATTTATTGGAAATTAATATAATTAATTTTAATAAAATCGTCGCTAAAGGCTTTAAGCGACACTAATCATCCTTGTTGGTGTTCTTGAGCTTCAAGAACATTCAAATCGATTCAAGGTGCCTAGTTTGGTGACTTCAATTGTAAAGACCCCAAAATTCATACCATTTAAATCTCCACTTTGGCCGTTAACCATACATTAAATCTCAAATTTTACATCACTATTCGATATTAAAAATACTAAAATTGCGGAATATTTAAATTTTTTATACATTTCCTTCTTTCTTGCCCTGAATCGCAACTTTTACATTACATCTCTTTGATTCAATCTTATATGACGACCCGGAAATTCGGGTTGTCCAGAATTTAAGTTTAAAGAATTAGTTATTAATAAAAGGAATTTTTATTAATATTATTATGTGCTATGTGTTTATTAATCGTTCTATAACCTAGGATGATTATAAATCGGGAATATTCTGGCTACGAGCTAGATTTAGCGAATAAGAATTTTCAAGACGAAAATAGAAGTTTTCCGGGAACAAAATATTTTCGGGGAAAAAGACGAAATAGGCACTATTCATCCGTTTCTGCTCGGAGATTTATTTTGAGATTCCGAGAAGCTATAGATTACGTTTAATTTTGAGACGTGATGGAATATTCAATAATATTTTAGTTATGGCAAAAACGAAGTTTTCGCCTACGGACTCAAAACCTAAGGGTTAGGAAAAGTGAGTTCAAAGAATTTTATGATCACGTATAATAATTAGGGTTATTATGCGTGAGAGATATGAGTATGATATGAATTATTATACGAGTATAGTACGAAGATTATTACGACATATAATACGAATATCGTACGAATAATATACGAATAGATTACGAGAATCCGAGAATACGAGAATAGAATGCGTAGAATACGATTAGTCTTAATGGACTTTGAGTTCTTGGACTTTGTAGAATCTAATTGGACTTGGATTATGTCAAGCCCAACGCTTTGTGAAATCAAGCCCAAGATAGGCCTAATAAGAATTAGGGTTAAGGCCCAAACCAAGAAAAGAAACATGGATCGAACCAGATTGGTAAGCGGATGGGTAATAACCAATGGGGCAACCCATGGGTTGACCAATGGGCATAAGAAAGACTACTTGGCCACCAAGTAAGGGTGGTGGCCAAGTAAACTTGGTGGCTAAGTTGTGGGAGGAGGTGGGAATAGTAAGGAGGTGGGTGCAAAATGACTAAAATGCCCTTAGCTTTGAAAATCTATAAATAGTAAGCTTATTTCATTATTTGTGGATTTTGAAAATCCCACACTTGAGAGAGAGAGAGAGAGAGAGACAGAAGTCGGATGGGAGAAAGAAGGAAGAGCATGAGCATGAATGATCGGATCGAAAGTGATCGTGTAATAGAAAAGATTGCAAATCGTCGGCTTTGTATAACGGAAGAGGATTAAAGAAGAATGGTAATCCGGAACCTAATCTCTTTTAAATTTTCTTTAAGTTTTTATGTTTTAAAACATGACTTAATGAAGATAAGAGGTAGATAAGGTTAGAGATGATTTCATATGGTTGAAATCATAAGAAAATGAACAAATAAGAATTAGAAAGTTAGTTTATAAATTTCTTAAGGAAGTATAAGATTCGTAATGAATTTGAATGATCCGAGTGGATTGTATGAATAAGTAGGTGGAATAAGTAAGGAATGATGTTCTATAACATCAAATTCCAATAAAAAGTGGAATCATAATCTAAAATATCGATTAAAACGAAGAACGAACGAAGAACACGAAGAACACGCGAAGAACGTTGTTGATGGACAAATTTAAAACCATTGTAGGATAATTGTAGTTGATGGACAAGTTTAAAACCATCGCGTATAAATTAGTTGCATATTGCTTGGTTAGGAATGGTAGAAACGTTCATGAAGAACTGATTCAAACTTACTTATAACGACGTTATGGAAAAAATTTCGTAAAAGTCAAACGAGAATTAGAAAGTTAGTAAATGAACCCGAACGTGTAGGGTTTCATAATAATGTAAGAGAACATAGAAAATGTGAGTCGTTGACTCAAGAACAAACAAGTTCCGAGTTTGAATGATCGAATTACGGACGAACAAACGAAGAGCGTTAAAAGCGTAAAAATGAACGAAGGGTGAAGATTAAGCCAATCGAATGGTACGTTGACGGATTCAGAACAAAATTCTGTCCGGGGGGTATTGAATTACGTAAGATAAAGAAGAGAATGGCTTTGGAACGACCTTGTTCCGATTTCTAACGAAGGAGTTATGAGATCGGGAAGTAAGCATCTCAAATTGATTTAACACTTAGAGAAATTTTCTAGGTTAGGGGGCTTGGCCATGGCCAATCATGCCTGTAGAGTGGTAGCGCGCAGCGATTACAAACGAGGGCCGATTTTTCTGCAAACTTGTGGCCATGAGCGAGAGATAAAAAGGAGGGAGTGGCGCGCTTGGCTGGTGTTGAGAAAAAAAAGCCAGAGATGATCTTTTAGCTACTCAGCTCTTGGGGGAAATGTAAGGGACGATAAAGAATATAATATTCAACTAATGTAACACTTAATCAAGTGATGTAAACCTTTATTAACGGTTGAACGTAAATATTAAACAAGATTAAATGACAAAGAATATAATCGCGTGTTACGTAACCAATATCCGGGGACCATAGTCGGGATGAACGAACGTGAGAAATTGCTATGGTTGTGATTCCTTAGACGTTGAGTGACGAGGGTAATGAATAACATTTCGATGTTATATCATGATAATGAGAGATAAGTGTGAAGCGTATAGACGCTGTGAATGCAACGTCGTTACGATGGACACTTGGTCTTAGCATACAATGATCGGTATAGCTTTAACACTAAGAACGAGTAATGAACATGGGGTTCATATAATGGATAACGAAAGTATTAAATAGTATATGAATTATCAAGAAAGTCGTAACAAACGGTAATAAGATTAATGAAAGCCGAATGTGATTCGATAAAGAATGAATCTGGAGGGATGACATTTAGTTGTCAGAAAGCCGTAAGGAATAAGAAATTGACTTAATCGAACATTATAGTTTAATAGTTCGTATAAGTTAAGAGAAGTTAGGTTGTGGTACAATCGTAACCTTTGATGGTTGACATATGGGAGCTGGGCTAAACAATTCCTTCAGAGAGCGAAGGTATATACAAAACTGGCAACCGATCTAACTCATTGTGATGGTAGTGTAGATGAGACGGGAACTTGTTTGTTGGTTGGTTGTTTGTGGGAAACAACTCAGAGTACCATATGGACTACTAGAGAGACGCGATGTGTCTTTGAGTCTAGAGAGTTATAAGAAGAAGATAAGAATATAAATCATCCAAGATGATGAACGTTTTGAGTAAGACATCTCCGTATGTCATAAAGCCTTAAATTGGTAAAAGAAGTTAGTCGCGTAAACTTAAATTGCAAGAACGCGAACCTTAAGCAGTAAAGCTAAGTAAACCAATGCGTAAGTTCAATATATGACTAATTGGTGTTTATGTTTTTTCCTTATGTGTTATATAGGAATTGAGATTAAGCGGATCAACGTAAGTTGTAAATTTGGGCGTAAAGGCAAGTTTCTAACTTCATTCATATTACATGAATGTTAGTTTCTTAAACTTCTCAGATGTTGTACTTGAGAAGTTTTGTCTATGTGCGAATGTGCGATATTTGTACAATGTGGTAGAACGTATGAGGCCTTGAGCCACAATTTGAACACTTTGGTGTTTCTATGATATGAATTGTTTTGTGATTGAGCTGTTCAATACAAGTATGTTTTGTTTATACATGAACCGTTATTGTTAAGTCTGTGCTAATGATTCTAGCCAGACAGGATGTGTATGAAAAAGGTAGAGGGATGAAAGTATTTCAAATTGAAAATGACTGATGTTTTAAGATGATAGGAATCGAGACTATTCCT
Organism: Panax ginseng; assembly: GCA_020205605.1. Lineage (NCBI taxonomy): Eukaryota > Viridiplantae > Streptophyta > Magnoliopsida > Apiales > Araliaceae > Panax > Panax ginseng. The sequence goes on along the minus strand of CM035146.1, from coordinate 53,598,358 downwards.
ATTATTCAAGCTGCTTCATAACCTTTGTTCGGTTATAGAATTTCTAAAGAAATGTTTTAATTCTGAAGTTGTTTGTTCAACTGTTATGACTTCTTTGGGCAATTGAATGCTCACACTTGCTTTAAATGAAAAACAATTTTTAGTGAACAAGGTTAGAAGAACTTAAGGATCCCGTAAAGATCAAGTCGACGGTATCCGGATGAATTGTCATTCAGAAAGGTGAATGTAGCGAGAAGATCAAGTGAAGACTTGTAATTTAGAAAGATGAATTATAATTATAGACTAGTTTAATGAGCTATTATGTATCCTTGGTGGCGGATAAAAGTCACTCTTGTAAGATGAAATGAATAATGTATTTATTATTATTTGTAATAAAAAAAAGGTTATAAGGTTTCGAGAACACAGGATTTGAGAGTGTATGTCGTTATATTTCAGTATATAATGATGTATGTTGGATGAATGATGTACTCGTGACGTACGGAATCTGGGTGTGAAGATAGACCGGATTTTGGGGCGTTACAAGTTGGTATCGAGAGGCGATAGGTTATAAACCTTAGGTAGGAGTACCTAAGACTATAATCGTAGAGAGAATGACAAAAGAAGATCACTGCGTGATTATAGTGAATCGTAATGTGAGATAAGTACATTAAGCGATGAATGATTTATAGCAAAGGCTATGAATGAAGGGTACTATGAAGTAGTACGGGAAGAAGAACTTAGAATGAGTTATGAAAAATAATATATGAATTAAAGAAAATTCATATTAAGTAGAGAGAGATTTAGAAGTTGTAAAATTTTAATTGAGGACTCATGTGATAGCTGAGTTGTATGAACCTTTGTATGGGCAGAGGTTTGTGCTTGGTGTAACAACTGCTTAGCTTATTACAGTGATAATCATTGGGATTGGTCGCGCTATCAAGATGTATATGAAGAGAAGGTGAATCTTTTCCCACGTATATACTTGATAGGTAGAGAATGATAAGGTAGGTGCGAGTTCCTAAAACTCATACTTATGGTAAGTTTGTGACTCATAATAATATGGTATGTTTTTCGAACGTCTCGTGAATGGATGCCTATGGTCATGCGGATGTTCTTAAACTCATATTATTGTGGAAAGTTCTGAACTCATAATGTGTGGTAAGTTGATGGGTGTACTAAGGTATAGGAATGTTTAGACCTGAAAATGAGTTGTTTTAGTAGGCTTAGTATTTAAGGTGCTAGAGAAGATTAAGTATTATCGTGAAGAAGACAATGAAGGCAGATGGAGAATAGGATATTCCAAGTCATCTAGCTATGTTAGATTTCAAAGTTTATTGAACTCGTGCTGATATGTACATTTTGAAAAGGAAAGGATTGGTTCAACTTTTGGAACCAATGTAGTTTAAAAGAGTTATTCTTGGTATGTCTATGCTAATTGCTTCGGCTAGACAGAAATTGATTTAAAATATTCAAAATGAATTTTATATCATCTATGCATTCGATGCAAAGGTGGTAAAATGATGGAGTTGTTAATACCATTGAACCTGGTGTTGGATGTGATCTTAGGATCAACAACCCGCTATGGTATGATGTATAATGACGAAGTCACAAATTGACGAAGTCCTCAACGTACTGTAAAAAGTACGGTATCATGACGTCATAAACCGTTTTGATGTATTGCGAAAAGAATTTAAAGAAGTAGTCGATGTCAATTTAGTTGACTAGACGAATGTTTCACGTTGAAATCCAATTTATTGGTATGGTCTAAGCTACTTGATTCGGCTAGACAAATGGTATGTCATCGAGCTTTCTTTGAGAACTTGTGCCAAACCAAATTATTTTGGTGCGGAATCTAATGATTTAGTCTGAGGAGAACATGGAAGAAGTAGTTACTTTCTTTGTGATTGTAAACTAACCATTAAAGAAGGGCTTACGACGAAATGCTGTTTAACCTAGTAAGAGTTCATGGTCGATTTGACCCCTCAGCAAAAGTATGAAAAGTTTTAAGAGGAAATTTTATATTCCTCGTTATTCCTTCTGCTTCATGATTCTTGATATGTTATGGGGGTTAGGAATGAGGGAAAGATAAGAACTCCGTTGAAGAGAAGTTGAGAAGAAAGGTAGGCTAAAATTTCGAGGACGAAATTCTGTGAAGAAGGGGTGAATGTGATGACCCGGGTAAGGGTGTGGTTTTAAGAAATTCCGAGGACGGAATTTTTATAAGTGGGGAAGAGTGTGACGACCGGAATTCGGGTTGTCCGAATTTAAGTTTAAAGAATTAGTTATTAATAAAAGGAATTTTTTATTAATATTATTATATGTTATGTGTTTATTAATCGTTCTATAACCTAGGATGATTATAAATCGGGAGTATACAGCTACGAGCTAGATTGAAGCGAATAAGAATTTTCAAGGCGAAAACGAAAGTTTTTAGGGAACAAAATATTTTTAGGGAAAAAAGGCGAAATAGGCACTATTCATCCATTTACGCTTTCGGAGATTTATTTTGAAATTCGAGAAAGTGATAGATTACGTTTAATTTTTGAGCGTGATGGAATATTCAATAATATTTGAGTTATGGCAAAAACAAAAAGTTTTCGCTACGGACTCAAAACCTAAGGGTTAGGAAAAGTGAGTTCGAGAATTTTATGATCACGTATAATAATTAGGGTTATTATGCGTGAGAGATATGAGTATGATATGAATTATTATACGAGGATAGTATGAAGATTATTACGACATATAATCTGAATATCGTATACGAACAATATACTGAAGAGATTACGAGAATCGAGAATACGAGAATAGAATGCGTAGAATACGATTAGTCTTAATGGACTTTGAGTTCATGGACTTTGTAGAATCTAATTGGACTTGGATTATGTCAAGCCCAACGCTTTATGAAATCAAGCCCAAGATAGGCCCAATAAGAATTATGGTTAAGGCCCAAACCAAGAAAAAAAACCGCGGATCGAATCGATGGGTAAGCGGATGGGTAATAACCAATGGGGCAACCCATGGGGTGACCCATGGGGCAAGAACTAGGCCACCAACTTGGCCACCAAGTAAACTTGGTGGCTAAGTCTTGGAGGAGGTGGGAATAGTAAGGAGGCTAAGGGTGAAATGACTAAAATGCCCCTAGCTTTGAAAATCTATAAATAGTAAGCTTATTTCATTATTTTGTGGATTTTGAAAATCCTAGACAGAGAGAGAGAGAGAGAGAGAGAGACTTCGGATGGGAGGGAGAAGGAAGAGCATGAGCATGAATGATCGGATCGAAAGTGATCGTGAAATAAAAAAGCTTGCAAATCGTTGGCTTTGTATAGCGGAAGAGAAAAATAAAGAAGAGCAGTGTAATCTAAAACCTAGTTTCTTCTAATATTTTCTTTAAGTTTAATATGTTTAAAAACATAACTTAATGAGAATAAGAGAAGAAAAGATGTTAGAAATGATTTCATATGGTTGAAATCATGAGAAAATAAAGAAATAAGAATTAGAAATTTAGTTTATAAATTTCTTAAGGAAGTATAAGATTAAGTAATGAATTTGAAGCGATCCGAATGGATTATATGAATAAGTAGGTGGAATAAGTAAGGAATGATGTTCTATAACATCAAATTTCAATAAAAAGTGGAATCGTAATCCAAAATATCGATTAAAATGAAGAGCGAGCGAAGAACACGAAGAACACGAAGAACGTTGCGTTGTTGATGGACAAATTTAAAACCATCATAGTTTAATTGTTGTTGATGGACAAGTTTAAAACCATCGTGTATAAGTTAGTTGCTTATTGCTTGGTTAGGAATGGTAGAAGCGTTCATGAAGAGCGGATTAAAACTTAGCTATAACGAGGTTATGGCAAAATTTTCGTAAAAAGTCAAAGCGAGAATTAGAAAGTTAGTAAATGAACCGAGTGAGTGGGTAGGGTTTCATAAGAAAGTAAGAGAATGTAGAAAATGTGAGTCATGGACTCAAGAACGAACAAGTTCGAGTTTGGATGATCGAATTACGGACGAACAAGCGAAGAGCGTTAAAAGCGTAAAATGAACGAAAGGTGAAGATTAAGCCAATCGAATGGCACGTTAATGGATGAGAACAAAGTTCTATCCGGGGGTATTGAAGTACGTAAGATAAGGAAGAGAATGGCTTTGGAATGACCTCGTTCGAGTTATAACAAATAAGTTATGAGATGAGAAGTAAGCGTCTCAAAATGATCAAAGACTTAGAAGAATTTTTCAAGAATTAGGGCTTGGCGCCATGGCACCAATCATGCCTTGTAAAGGTGTGTATGGCGAGTGCGAGAAGAGGAGCCGGTATCTGCAAACTCGCGCTCGTGGCGAGAATAAAAAAGGGAGTGGCATGCAGATGCTACCGGTGTTGAAAAAAAGCAGAGATGAGCTTTTAACTGCTCAGCTCATGGGGGAAATGTAAGGGACGATAAAGAATATAATATTCAACTAATGTAACACTTAATCAAGTGATGTAAACCTTTATTAAAGGTTGAACATAAAGATTAAACAAGATTAAATGACAAAGAATATAATCACGGGATTACACGTGCAGATATCAAGGGACCGTAGTCGGGATAAAGCGAACGTGAGGATTGCTATGGTTGTGATTCCTTAGGCGTTGAGTGACGAGGGTAATGAATAACATTTTGATGTTATATCATGATAATGAGAGATAAGTGTGAAAGCGTATAGACACTTTGTGAACACAACGTCGTTCACGATGGACACTTGGTCTTAGCATACAATGATCGGTATGGCTTTGACACTAAGAGCGAGTAATGAACATGGGGTTCATATAATGGATAACGAAAGTATTAAATAGTATATGAATTATCAAGAAAGCCAGTAACAAGCGGTAATAAGATTAATGAAAGCCGAATGTGATTCGATAAAGAATGAATCGGAGGATGACATTTAGTTATTAAAAAGCCGTAAGGAATAAGAAATTGACTTAATCGAACATTATAGTTTAATAGTTCGTATAAGTTAAGAGAAGTTAGGTTGTGGTACAATTGTAACTTTGATGGTTGACATATGGGAGTTGGGCTAAACAATTCCTTTAGAGAGCGAAGGTATATACGAAACTGGCAACCTATCTAACTAACTGTGATGGCAGTGTAGATGAGACGGGAGCTTGTTTGTTGGTTGTTTGTGGGAAACCACTCAGAGTACCATATGGACTACTAGAGAGAGCGCGATGTGTCTTTGAGTCCTAGAGAAGTTATAAGAAGAAGATAAGAATATAAATCATCCAAGATGATGAGCGTTTTGAGTAAGACATCTCCGTATGTCATAAAGCAAGTAAATTGGTAAAAGAAGTTAGTCGCGTAAACTTATATTGCAAGAACGCGAACCCTAAGAAGTAAAGTTAAGTAAACCAATGCGTAAGTTCAATATATGACTAATTGGTGTTTATGTTTTTTCTTATATGTGTTATATAGGAATTGAAATGAGCGAGATCGGCGTAAGTTGTAGTATGGGCGTAAAGGCAAGTTTCTAACTTCATTCATATTACATGAATGTTAGTTTCTTAAACTTCTCGGATGTTGTACTTGAGAAGTTTTGTCTATGTCTTGAATGTGCGATGTATGTACAAGGTGGTAGAATGTATGAGGCCTTGAGCCACAATTTGAACACTTTGGTGTTTTTATGATATGAATTGTTACGTGATTGAGTTATTCAATACAAGTATGTTACATTTATACATGAATCGTTATTGTTAAGTCTGTGCTAATGATTCTAGCCAGACAGGATGTGTATGAAAAAGGTAGAGGGATGAAAGTATTTCAAAGTGAAAATGATTGATGTTTTAAGATGATAGGAATCGAGACTATTCCTATTATTCAAGCTGCTTCATAACCTTTGTTCGGTTATAGAAGTTCTAAAGAAATGTTTTAATTCTGAAGTTGTTTGTTCAACTGTTATGACTTATTTGGGCAATTGAATGCTCACACTTGCTTTAAATGAAAAACAATTTTAGTGAACAAGGTTAGAAGAACTTAAGGATCCGTAAAGATCAAGTGACGGTATCGGATGAATTGTCATTAAGAAGGTGAATGAAGCGAGAAGATCAAGTGAAGACTTGTAATGTAGAAAGATAAAATTTAATTATAGACTAGTTTAATGAGCTATTATGTATCCTTGGTGGCGGATAAAAAGTCACTCTTGTAAGATGAAATGAATAATGTATTTATTATTATTTGTAATAAAAAAGGTTATAAGGTTTCGAACACAGGATTTGAGAGTGTATGTCGTTATATTGCATTATATAATGATGTATGTTGGATGAATGATGTACTACTTCGTGATGTACGGAATCAAGGGTGTGAAGATAGACCAGGATTTTGGGGCGTTACAAGTTGGTATCGGTGATAGGTTATAAACCTTAGGTAGGAGTACCTAAGACTATAATCGTAGAGAGAAGGACAAGAAGATCACCTGCGTGATCATAGTGAATCGTAATGTGAGATAAGTTATTAAGCGATGAATGATTTATAGCAAAGGCTATGAATGAAGGGTACTATGAAAGTAATACGGGAAGAAGAACTTAGAATGAGTTATGAAGGATAATATATGAATTAAAGAAAATTCATATTAAGTAGAGAGAGATTTAGAAGTTGTAAAATTTCAATTGAGGACTCATGTGATATTTGAGTTGTATGAACCTTTGTTATGGGGCGGAGGTTTGTGCTTGGTGTAACAACTTTGCTTAGCTTATTACGGTGATAATCATTGGGATTGGTCATATTTATCAAGATGTATATGAAGAGAAGGTGAATCTTTTCCCACGTATATACTTGATAGGTAGAGAATGATAAGGTAGGTGCGAGTTCCTAAAACTCATACTTATGGTAAGTTTGTGACTCATAATAATATGGTATGTTTTGAGCGTCTCTCGGAATGAATGGCGCCTATAGTGCATGCTGGATGTTCTTAAACTCATATTATTGTGAAAAGTTCTGAACTCATAATGTGTGGTAAGTTGATGGACCATACTAAGGTATAGGAATGTTTAGACCGAAAATGAGTTGTTTTCGGTGAAGCTTAGTATTGAAGGTGCTAGAGAAGATTAAGTATTGTCATGAAGAAGACAATGAAGGAAGATGGAGAATAGGATATTCCAAGTCATCTAGCTATGCTAGATTTCAAAGTTTATTGAACTCGTGCTGATATGTACATTTTGAAAAGGAAAGGATTGGTTCAACTTTTGGAACCAATGTATTTTAAAAGAGTTATTCTTGGTATGTCTATGCTAATTGCTCCGGCTAGACAGAAATTGATTTAAAATATTCAAAATGAATTTTATATCATCTATGCATTCGATGCAAGGGTGGTAAAATGATGGAGTTGTTAATACCATTGAACCTGGTGTTGGATGTGATCTTAGGATCAACAACCCGCTATGGTATGATGTATAATGACGAAGTCACAAACTGACGAAGTCCTCAACGTACTGTAAAAAGTACGGTATCATGACGTCATAAACCGTTTTGATGTATTGCGAAAAGAATTTAAAGAAGTAGTCGATGTCAATTGAGTTGACTAGACGAATGTTTCGCGTTGAAATCCAATTTATTGGTATGGTCTAAGCTACTTGATTCGGCTAGACAAATGGTATGTCATCGAGCTTTCTTTGAGAACTTGTGCCAAACCAAATTATTTTGGTGCGGAATCTAATGATTTAGTCTGAGGAGAACATGGAAGAGGTAGTTACTTTCTTTGTGATTGTAAACCCGACCATTAAAGAAGGGCTTCTGACGAAATCTTTGTTTAACCTAGTAAGAGTTCATGGTCGATTTGACCCCTCAGCAAAAGTATGAAAAGTTTTAAGAGGAAATTTTATATTCCTCGTTATTCCTTCTGCTTCATGATTCTTGATATGTTATGGGGGTTAGGAATGAGGGAAAGATAAGAACTCTGTTGAAGAGAAGTTGAGAAGAAAGGTAGGCTAAAATTTCGAGGGCGAAATTACGTGAAGAAGAAGGGGTGAATGTGATGACCCGGGTAAGGGTGTGGTTTTAAGAAATTCCGAGGACGGAATTTTTATAAGTGGGGAAGAGTGTGACGACCCGGAAATTCGGGTTGTCCAGAATTTAAGTTTAAAGAATTAGTTATTAATAAAAGGAATTTTTATTAATATTATTATATGCTATGTGTTTATTAATCGTTCTATAACCTAGGATGATTATAAATCGGGAGTATTCTGGCTACGAGCTAGATTGAGCGAATAAGAATTTTCAAGACGAAAATAGAAGTTTTTAGGGAACAAATTATTTTCGGGAAAAAAGACGAAATAGGCACTATTCATCTGTTTCTGCTCGGAGTCTTATTTTGAAATTCCGAGAAACTATAGATTACGTTTAATTTTGAGACGTGATGGAATATTCAATAATATTTCGGTTATGGCAAAAACGAAGTTTTTCGCTTCGGACTCAAAACCTAAGGGTTAGGAAAAGTGAGTTAGAGAATTTTATGATCACGTATAATAATTAGGGTTATTATCGTGAGAGATATAAATATGATATGAATTATTATACGAGTATAGTACGAAGATTATTACGACATATAATACGAATATCGTACGAATAATATCTGAATAGATTACGAGAATACGAGAGAATGAGAATAGAATCGTAGAATACGATTAGTCTTAATGGACTTTGAGTTCTTGGACTTTGTAGAATCTAATTGGACTTGGATTATGTCAAGCCCAATGCTTTGTGAAATCAAGCCCAAGATAGGCCCAATAAGAATTAGGGTTAAGGCCCAAACCAAGAAAAAAAGCAGCGGATCAAACCAGGTGGGTAAGCGGATGGGTAATAACCAATGGGGCAACCCATGGGGTGACCCAATGGGCATGTAAGAGGCTGACTACTTGGCAAGTAAGGGTGGTGGCCAAGTAAACTTGGTGGCTAAGTTGTGGGAGGAGGTGGGAATAGTAAGGAGGTGGGGGGTGAAATGACTAAAATGCCCTTAGCTTTGAAAATCTATAAATAGTAAGCTTATTTCATTATTTTGGATTTTGAAAATCCTACACATTTGAGAGAGAGAGAGAGAGAGAGAAGTCGGATGGGAGGGAGATGGAAGAGCATGAGCATGAATGATCGGATTGAAAGTGATCGTGTAATAGCAAAGCTTGCAAATCGTTGGCTTTGTATAACGGAAGAGGATTAAAGAAGAACGGTAATCCGGAACCTAATCTCTTTTAAATTTTCTTTAAGTTTTTATGTTTAAAAACATAACTTAATGAAGATAAGAGGTAGATAAGGTTAGAGATGATTTCATATGGTTGAAATCATAAGAAAATGAAGAAATAAGAATTAGAAATTTAGTTTATAAATTTCTTAAGGAAGTATAAGATTCGTAATGAATTTGAACGATCCGAGTGGATTATATGAATAAGTAGGTGGAATAAGTAAGGAATGATGTTCTATAACATCAAATTTCAATAAAAAGTGGAATCATAATCCAAAATATCGATTAAAACGAAGAACGAGCGAAGAACACGAAGAACACGCGAAGAACACGAAGAACGTTGTTGATGGACAAATTTAAAACCATCGTAGGATAATTGTTGTTGATGGACAAGTTTAAAACCATCGCGTATAAATTAGTTGCATATTGCTTGGTTAGGAATGGTAGAAACGTTCATGAAGAACGGATTAAAACTTAGCTATAACGAAGTTATGGCAAAAATTTCGTAAAAGTCAAACGAGAATTGGAAAGTTAGTAAATGAACCCGAACGTGTAGGATTTCATAAGAATGTAAGAGAACATAGAAAACGTGAGTCGTGGACTTAAGAACGAATAAGTTCCGAGTTCGAATGATCGAATTACGGACGAACAAACGAAGAGCGTTAAAAGCGTAAAAATGAACGAAAGGTGAAGATTAAGCCAATCGAATGGCATGTTGACGGATTCAGAATGAAATTCTATCTGGGGGGTATTGAATTACGTAAGATAAGGAAGAGAATGGCTTTGGAATGACCTTGTTCCGAGTTATAATGAAGGAGTTATGAGATCGGGAAGTAAGCGTCTCAAATTGGATTTAACACTTAGCGAAATTTTCTAGGGTTAGGGCTTGGCTGCATGATGCTGATCATGCCATATGTAAGTGGTATGGCGGTCTTAGACGAAGGAAAGGTGATTGCAAACTCGCGCTGCAGCGAGAGATAATAAAGGGAGTGGCAGCATGGCCGTGTGTTGAGAAAAAGCGAGAGATGATCTTTTAGCTGCTCAGCTCTTGGGGGAAATGTAAGGGACGATAAAGAATATAATATTCAACTAATGTAACACTTAATCAAGTGATGTAAACCTCTATTAACGGTTGAACGTAAATATTAAACAAGATTAAATGACAAAGAATATAATCGCGGGTTACGAATCGATATGTCAAGGGGACCGTAGTCGGGATGAGCGAGCGTGAGGAATTGCTATGGTTGTGATTCCTTAGGCGTTGAGTGGCGAGGGTAATGAATAACATTTCGATGTTATATCATGATAATGAGAGATAAGTGTGAAGCGTATAGGCTTATTTTGTGAGAACGCAACGTCGTTATGATGGACACTTGGTCTTAGCATACAATGATCGGTATAAGCTTTAACACTAAGAGCGAGTAATGAACATGGGGTTCATATAATGGATAACGAAAGTATTAAATAGTATATGAATTATCAAGAAAGCCGTAATAAAAGCGGTAATAAGATTAATGAAAGCCGAATGTGATTCGATAAAGAATGAATCAAGAGGATGACATTTAGTTGTCGAAAAGCCGTAAGGAATAAGAAATTGACTTAATCGAACATTATAGTTTAATAGTTCGTATAAGTTAAGAGAAGTTAGGTTGTGGTACAATCGTAACCTTTGATGGTTGACATATGGGAGTTGGGCTAAACAATTTCCTTGAGAGCGAAGGTATATACAAAGCGGCAACCGATCTAATTTCAACATGATGGCGGTGTAGATGAGACGGGAACTTATTTGTTGGTTGTTTGTGGGAAACCACTCAGAGTACCATATGGACTACTAGCAGAGACGCGATGTGTGCTGAGTCCTAGAGAAGTTATAAGAATATAAATCATCCAAGATGATGAACGTTTTGAGTAAGACATCTCCGTATGTCATAAAGCCTTAAATTGGTAAAAGAAGTTAGTCGCGTAAACTTATATTGCAAGAACGCGAACCTTAAGCAGTAAAGCTAAGTAAACCAATGCGTAAGTTTAATATATGACTAATTGGTGTTTATGTTTTCTCCTTATGTGTTATATAGGAATTGAGATTAACAGATCAACGTAAGTTGTAGCTGGGCGTAAGGCAAGTTTCCTAACTTCCTTCATATTACATGAATGCTAGTTTCTTACACTTCTCAGATGTTGTACTTGAGAAGTTTTGTCTATGTGCGAATGTGCGATATTTGTACAATGTGGTAGAACGTATGAGGCTTTGAGCCACAATTTGAACACTTTGGTGTTTCTATGATATGAATTGTTTTGTGATTGAGCTTTTCAATACAAGTATGTTCTGTTTATACATGAACCGTTATTGTTAAGTCTGTGCTAATGATTCTAGCCAGACAGGATGTGTATGAAAAAGGTAGAGGAATGACAGTATTTCAAAGTAAAAATGACTGATGTTTTAAGATGATAGAAATTGAGACTATTCCTATTATTCAAGCTGCTTCATAACCTTTGTTCGGTTAGAGAAGTTCTAAAGAAATGTTTTAATTACGAAGTTATTTGTTCAATTTGTTATGACTTCTTTGGGCAATTGAATGCTCACACTTGCTTTAAATGAAAAACAATTTTCAGCGAACAAGGTTAGAAGAACTTAAGGATCCCGTAAAGATCAAGCTGACGGTCTTTAGATGAATTGTCATTCAGAGTGTGAAGGTAGCGAGAAGATCAAGTGAAGACTTATAATTTAGAAAGATGAATTGAAGTCTAGACTAGTTTCAGGTACTGTTATGTATCCTTGGTGGCAGATAAAAGTCACTCTTGTAAGATGAAATGAATAATGTATTTATTATTATTTGTAATGAAAAAGGTTATAAGGTTTCCAGAACCTGGGATTTAAGAGTGTATGTCGTTATATTTCAGTATATAATGATGTATATTGGATGAATGATGTACTCGTGACGTACGGAATCCGAGTGTGAAGATAGACCTGATTTCGGGGCGTTACATCATGAATCGTTACAACAAAATGACTATACAAAGTCTTACATCATAACTAAATATCCATAGACATTGGATAGCTCAACTTACAATTCAACAACATGTTACGTTCAAAATATGAAATACATTTCTCATAAAACATAAGTAATCTTCGTGAATATAGATCTCTATAACTCACTTAGCACATATCTTTACCTTAAAATCTTGACCAACAAAAGTGGTTATTTGCAAGAGTGAGCTCGACAGCCCAGCAAAGTCTAACAGTTTTCATGCATCACATAGCACATAATAACATGCTCGACATACATCTTATTAAATTAGCATGGCATACATGATTTTAATTCACATAGCAAATATAAAGATTGAGTTCCTTACTCAATACTCCTTATTTAACCAAAATAATGCAGTCATAAATTGACTTTAACATTTCATTATTTCTGTAAGACCCCGAATTTTATGAAATAAAAGTATTCAATTTTTCTTATAATTACTATTCAGTAAATGGTTAAATTGATAAAAGTTAAATTAAGGGTGATATATGAATTTTTTTTCAAAATACACAAGTGGTTATAAAATATTCATTGTTGTCGGGGAATATTCGTTTGGTCGTGGAATATTCTTTACGTGGGGAATATTAAATGCAATAGGCGCAACCATTTGTGGGCCCCATAATGAGAATAACTATCGGATGAAGAAAAGCGACAAAATTAAGTTTTTATAAATAACGGCGTAATCATTACGAATTAACAACTTTGTTGGAATACCGGTTGGTAAAATAAAAGTAATGGCGTTGTTGCACGATAGTACATGGTATTACAGTATTTTTGAATTATTGATTCTTACGTAAGAAGGCGCGATGAGTTACTTTTCAATATTTTATTTTATTAATTCAATAATTTTTGCGTTGATATTTTATATTATTTTGTTTCAATAATTATCATTTGACAATATTTCTCATTATCGGATCAATAATTAGTATTATTTGAATAATATTATTAGATAGCATTATTGGCAATGTCTAGAAATTTACATCAAGGGAGGTTTGGTCACCTAATTACGCGCACGATGAGGAGAAATTCTTATTGGAAAGCCCCCTCTTTCCTAGGAGCGGCCTGGTTGTCATAATTGTGATTCTGTAATATTATTTATGAATAATTAATTATTGATTTATATGATAATGAAATATTTATTTGATGTGGATATAGATGATGGATTTATTTATGTGGTTATAAATGAAGGAATTAATGTTGAGGTGTTTTATCAGTATTTTGTTGGATTGGAGGTATTAAAAGATCAAATCGATTGTTCTTAAAGCTCTCATTAAGCGTGAGTTATAATTTTGATCGTAGTTGGATCGTTGTGATTTTTGGATATGTTATACATATATAAGTTGAGTATATATCCACAAATTTTGAGGCGTTGAAAATTAACGCATGATTTGTTACGAATTTTAAAAGGGGTTGTAACGGTATTTAAAATCATCCGTTTGTGGATTTCGGTCAATTTCTGTTTGGAATTTGGAAAAACTTCCTTCTGCAAAGTTGTAGATAATGGAATTTCCTATGGAAATTAGTGAGCTTCAAATTTTCTAATAACCGAGCTATTTTCTATGAATTGTTGAAGTCTCGGAGAATAAAATAATTTTTATTATATTTATGGGTGGGACCCACTTTGGTTGGTGTTAATAACATGTGAAATTCGCTATTCCAAGTTATTTTCAATTTCTTTGGTGGTGGTGATAGGTGGCGTAGGAGAAATGAAATAATAATAATATATTTTATTAATTTAGTCTCCTTTGGCGTTCTAGCATTTTCCTATAAATAGAAGATTAAGTTAGAATTGAAAATCACACCACCAGAAACTTAAGTTTTCTCTCTCTATATTATCAAACATATTTTTGTGAGTATTTAGATACTTTGAGAGTTGCTATTCGGAGCAAAGTTTCCTCCGACTTTTCATCCGATATTCCGATCAGAAATACCGCTCTTTTGAGGTAAGGGATAGTAAGGGATTTTAAGGGTTATTATGTTTTTTAGTTCGTGCTTCTTCTGATCTTCAAAAAATTCTAGAAAAATTTGAAATGATATGTTGATGAGTTTTATTGATTTTGTCCAAAAATGGTGATTTTTGGATGTATATATTAAGAGTTATGAATTTTATGAGAAAAGACTATTTTAAAAGTAACCGCTTATAACTCCTTGTGGTTAACTCCAAAATTGATGAAATTTTTATTGGAAGTACATCTGTATAATATCAGTGTACTCTGTGAATTTTGGAATTTTTGGATAAAAGTACAATTTATGATAAATGTCTAAATATTCGGCGGTTTTGGCCATATAAAAAATAGTAAATGAATTTTAAAAATTCTAAGAAAAATATATGTTCAATATGGGACTATATTATGCTAAATCCCAGAAAAGAAATATTTTTGGAACTGATTTGGTATTTTTCATGAAAATGGACTAGTTATGAATAAATGAGTTAAATATGTTATGTGAAGGAAGAAAATTGGAAAATATGATTTTATGGCTTGAAAATCATATATGTGGTATATGCAGATTTTTGATGAGGGTTTTAGTTATTGGTGATGAAATTTTATAAGTTTGGCATTTTATGATGATTAAATGCATTATTTAGTAAAGTGTAAACAGTTAAAATAAATTATCTATAAGTTTAAGAAATGTTATTATTTCAATATCATTATACCGAAATATTGGTATGAATTTTATTGTGGAATTTCTATCTTTTTGTGTCAGGGTTACTATTCATGAATTACTATTCACGAGTTACTATTCACGGGTACTATTCACTACAAAATTGGTTTCTTTTTCTAACCAAATTATAGTTGATTTATGAATATTACTCTGGAGATTAAAACTATATATTGATTATATTGATTTATTATCATATATAATATTTTTATAACCCTGATGTTGAAATTCTCTTTCACTGTGAGGTGCTGTCCACGGTTGGGATATGTGTCACATTTGGTATATATTTGTATCCAAACTCACAGTATATGTGTTATTGTATTTTGCACGACAATTGTTGTAATAAAGTTGTATTTGTTTTCTGTACCATGTATTTGGCGACTCAGAATGGGTTGGATGGAATGGACCTATTTTGGGGGCGTTACAGTTGGTATCAGAGCTTAGGGATATGGTCTCAGGCGGAGATCGGGGAATAGGACTAGGAGGGGAGAGATGAGTAAATCCTTCGCTAGTGTGTCCTACCTAAGCTTAAATTGTTGGTTGGTCATAATATATGGATATTATGTGATACGTTAATTTGCTTAATTAACCCTTGTTTTATGGCAGTATTTGAGAATGGCGGCTGAGAATGCTAACAATGGAGTGAATGAGACTGTGGGGATACCTCTAATCACTAACCATGATAATGTGATGTCAGACAAAGAAGGAATTAGAGATATCCATGTGGTGAGTGAATAATTGATAGTTGCACCTGAGATAGTCACAGAGGTGACAGTTGAGAGTGAGGAAGAAGAGGAAGAAGAGGTACCTGAGGAGAGTTTATTAGAGGTATTATATGATCAAAATGTAGAATTTCAAAATCGTAATCATGAGTTAGAAGAGCGAAATTTGAAGAATGGCGGTGATGCGTGGAACAAAAGGATGCAACAATTCAAGCATGTGTTACCCAGATATGTGATGCTTGAGCGAAACATTCTTTAGCGAGTATAAGATGATAAAGATGGAATCTGAAAGTGAAAAAATGAAAAAAACCGAGCAGTGAGAATAAGTGATGCATGGACAAAAGCCGCACGACACGTGGATATTGTGGAAAGAGATGTCCAGATCTAAGAAGGCTAAAATAGATGATATGAATTTCTCTTTTGGAAAGCAATTGGGAGAACCCAACATCGAGTTTTGAATTACCTGTCACATGAGTGGTCAACTGAATTCGATATGGATCGAAGATTGATGATTCAAATCATGAATCGAGAGTACGACGAAGCGTTGAGGAGGAATATGCCTATAGAAAAGTATATTCAACAGTAGTGATGACGCCAAATCTTGCCCCCACACAAGTCAAAGCCAAGGTAGTTTGAGGGATGGCGGTTGTCATGACTTCCCAACAAATGAGGAACCCAAATGAAGTTATCACGGAGATGAGCAATGGAGAAATCATGATGGCCAGGGAGATAGAATCGAAATGGAAGCAAGGTATTCTCAACTTTTGAAATACAGTGCACGTAAATTTCGGGACGAAATTTCATAAGGAGGGAGATTGTAAGACCCCGAATTTTATGAAATAAAAGTATTCAATTTTTCTTATAATTACTATTGGTAAATGGTTAAATTGATAAAAGTTAAGTTAAGGGTAAGGGTGATATGAATTTTTTTCAAAATACACAAGTGGTTATAAAATATTCATTGTTGTGGGGAATATTCGTTTGGTGTCGTGGAATATTCTTTACGTCGGGGAATATTAAATGCGACCGGTATGTAACCATTTGTGGGCCCCATAATGAGAATAAGCTGTCGGATGAAGAAAAGCGACAAAATTAAGTTTTTATAAATAACAGTACGTAATCGTTCACTAATTAACTTTGTTGGAATACGGTTGGTAAAATAAAATGTCTGGCGTTGTTGCACTTGAGAAGTACATGGTATTACAGTATTTTTGAATTATTGATTCTTACGTAAGAAGGCACAGTAGTTATTTTTCAATATTTTATTTTATTGATTCAATAATTGCTGCGTTGATATTTTATATTATTGTTGTTTCAATAATTATCACTGCACAATATTTCTCATTATCAGATCAATAATTCGTATTATTTGAATAATATTATTAGATAGCAATATGCAATGTCTAGAAATTTCTGTCAAGGAGAGGTTTGGTCACCTAATTGTGCGCCAGTAAGGAGAAATTCTTATTGGAAAGCCCCCTTTCCAGGAACTACTGGTTGTCATAATTGTGATTCTGTAATATTATTTGTGAATAATTAATTATTGATTTATATGATAATGAAATATTTATTTGATGTAGACATAGATGATGGATTTATTTATGTGGTTATAAATGAAGGAATTAATGTTGAGGTGTTTTATCAGTATTTTGTTGGATTGGAGGTATTAAAAGATCAAATCGGTGTTCTTAAAGCTCTATTGCATGAGTTATAATTTTGATCTGACCGTTGGATCGTTGTGATTTTTGGATATGTTATACATATATAAGTTGAGTATATATCCAAAAATTTTGAACCGTTGAAAATTAACGCATAATTTGTTATGAATTTTAAAAGGGGTTGTAACGGTATTTAAAATCATCCGTTTATGGATTTCGGTCAATTTCTGTTTGGAATTTGGAAAACCTTCCTTCTGCAAAGTTGTAGATAATGGAATTTCCTATGGAAAGTCGCGAGTTTCGAATTTTCTGATAACCGAGCTATTTTCTATGAATTGTTGAAGTCTCAGAGAATAAAATAATTTTTTATTATATTTATGGGTTGGACCCACTTTGGTTGGTGTTAATAACATGTGGGCTGCTATTCCAAGTTAATTTGAAATTTCTTTGGTGGTGGTAGGTGGCGTAGGAGAAATGAAATAATAATAATATATTTTATTAATTTAGTCTCCTTTGGCGTTCTAGCATTTTCCTATAAATAGAAGCTTAAGTTAGAATTGAAAATCACACCAGAAACATAAGTTTTCTCTCTCTATATTATAAAGCATATTTTTATGAGTATTTAGATACTTTGAGAGTTGCTATTCGGAGCAAAGTTTCCTCCGACTTTTCATCCGATATTCCGGTTAGAAATACCGCTTTTTTGAGGTAATGGATAGTAAGGGATTTTAAGGGTTATTATGTTTTTTAGTTCGTACTTCTTCTGATCTTCAGAAAATGCTAGAAAAATTTGAAATGATATGTTGATGAGTTTTATTGATTTTGTCCAAAAATGGTGATTTTTGGATGTATATATTAAGAGTTATGAATTTTATGAGAAAAGACTATTTTAAAAGTAACCGCTTATAACTCCTTGTGGTTAACTCCAAAATTGATGAAATTTTTATTGGAAGTACATCTATATAATATCAGTGTACTTTGTGATTTTTGGAATTTTTGGATAAAAGTACAATTTATGATAAATGTCTAAATATTCGGCGGTTTTGGCCATATAAAAAATAGTAAATGAATTTTAAAAATTCTAAGAAAAATATATGTTCAATATGGGACTATATTCTGCTAAATCCCAGAAAAGAAATATTTTTGGAACTGATTTGGTATTTTTCATGAAAATGGACTAGTTATGAATAAATGAGTTAAATATGTTATGTGAAGGAAGAAAATTGGAAAATATGATTTTATGGCTTGAAAATCATATATGTGGTATATGCAGATTTTTGATGAGGGTTTTAGTTATTGGTGATGAAATTTTATAAATTTGGCATTTTATGATGATTAAATGCATTATTTAGTAAAGTGTAAACAGTTAAAATAAATTATCTATAAAATTAAGAAATGTTATTATTTCAATATCATTATACCGAAATATTGATATGAATTTTATTGTGGAATTTCTATCTTTTTGTGTCAGGGTTACTATTCATGAATTACTATTCACGAGTTACTATTCACGGGTACTATTCACTACAAAATTAGTTTCTTTTTCTAACCAAATTATAGTTGATTTATGAATATTACTCTGGAGATTAAAACTATATATTGATTATATTGATTTATTATTATATATAATATTTTTATAACCCTGATGTTGAAATTCTCTTTCCTTGTGAGGTGCTATCCACGGTTGGGATATGTGTCACATTTGGTATATATTTGTATCCAAACTCACAGTATATGTGTTATTGTATTTTGCACGATAATTGTTGTAATAAAGTTGTATTTGTTTTCTGTACCATGTATTTGGCGACTCAGAATGGGTTGGATGGAATGGACCTATTTTGGGGGCGTCACAATTTCAACATGTATAACATATCATACAATTTAAAACAGTTCATCAAGTCCACGTAGAAAATAGGAACCGAAAGACTTGCCTTGATCGTTGTTTACCAATAACAGTTTAACAGCTTACAGTTATCTGCACTTCACATGCCCTACACAATTATATAATCATACACATCAACTATTAGTCAAATAACAATACATAGTAATTGTAATATAAACTCTACTCCACATCTCATAATCTTTCCTATTAATTAACACACAATATTCAATTAGATTGTGTTAACTTTTCGACTTATATCATATTCGAAATTCATTCAAGTGCTTAAGTCTTGCTAGGAATACTTATTGGTTTTATGTTAAACCCATTTCATATCCTATAATATTCATTTCAATTGAATTGAAACACTTTTTAAGTTTGTTAACACTTGCACGACGTTTGACGCTCATTAAATCACACGCCTTCGATTTGCCTCTATTGTGTATGCTTACTATGCTTCAATAACTTATCTAATACATCATTTATTAATGTTAAGCATCATTATATTTACTAGCATTCATGTTTTATAACTTAGGGTGACATCTTTTATGGTCAGGAGCACTACACATGCATATGTGCATGCCCGACGCCCTCCGATTGCCCCCGAAAACATAATAGTCCTAAAAATGACTATTTTGACTACTGTTACAGACCTCATATTGAACAACTTAAAGAACCAACGTTGTAGGTCTACTCGTCCTCGTTCCGGATCATCTTGAATAACCTAAATTGGAGTTCGTATGAGAAAGTTATGGCCGTTTTACTACAGGAGATCAAAACTATCCGACTCAGACTTTTGTTCGAGGAGGTCGCATGCATGAGAACTAAGTCATCTGATGGCGCCCATGATCTTGAGATTGGCAATTGGGGTACGAATTTCAATCTTTGAGGCACGAACTTACGGTCTTTCAAGCGAATTTTGGTATTTGAGGCGCCAAAAACTAATGTAATCAGAAGCACGAAGACCATTTTGATTCTCATTTAAGAAATTCTAGCAACTAATTACATACATATAACTGATGTAATTTATACATAACCTCACCAAGCATACATATATTAACTTAAAACTATTGAACAATAATTTAAAAGAACTTAAATCTTTGAAAACCATATTTTCAACCAAAAAATCCCATCTTTAATATTTCTTAACACAGTGAACACTGTAATCATTATGATATACCAATTTGATTCCTTTGAACTAAGTTCTCTTCATTTTATACCCAATTAACATAATCACACTTCAATTTTACAATTAGCATACAATCAATTACCAATTTTGTTATCCTACAAAATATTTTCATGCATATATTTTTACCGTAAAAACTCTTTTCTTTCTTTTTGATTGTAATTCACATAATCACATACATGTATATCCTCTTCATACAATCACCTATATGTATATATAGGATATTTATACTATTACAACTTCATAATTTCATACTCAACTATAATATATGAATTACAGAACTTTATACTATAAAACAGAGTGAATTTCAAGAACACAAACTTTAAGCATTATACTGTAAAACATATATACGTGTAAAAATTATGCAACATACCTTTTAATTGGTCAGATAATCTTTGCTAACACCATTGTAATTCGTTTGAAACTTCAAGAATTCTCTCTCAATCCTCTCACAAATACTCTGTAACTTTCTTTTCTCAAAACATTTTTTTTTCTCAGACAACTTCTCTTTTTCCTTCCTTAGGTTTAAGCTAAATTCAATATACGTAAAACCAAATACAACTAAAACCCAAACGTATAAAACTGCCATATACTTAATATAATAATAATTACTTGTCAGTTATAACATATATAATATATATTATCTATTTTATATCATTGATAATTAAAAAATTAAAATTCAAAAGCCATAGGGATTTGTTTGGCAAAATTATTTAAAATTAAAGACTTAATATATTTAAGTCTTGTTTGTCAAAATAAATTAAAACTACTTTAATTTATTTTAATAACCACTTATAATATAGCTATTTGTCACACTTCTAATTTATTAAGTTTTCATACTTAATTTAATTAATTCTAATAACAATTAGATTTGCATAATATAATAATTTATTTGATCATTATAAACTCTCTAACTTAATAATTAAATTAAATTAGATTACTATTTCAAAATAATTACTTTCCTTAACTCATTAATTATTTATTAAACAAATAAATAATCAAATAACATCAAATCAATTAAACAAATACTTATTCAACGATAAACACATCCATTCAATATTTATATAATTTAATAAATATTTAAATTTTTAATTAAAAATCTGGATTGTTACATCATTCCCTCCTTACAAGGATTCTGTCCCCAGAATCACAACTCAAACAACACATTCGTTATATTCTTCCCAACTTACAAAGATTCTGTCCCCAGAATCGAAGATAGAAATTAAACAAATAACTTAGAGTAATCTTTCATCATTTTATCTAAATATAGATTTTATATTTCCTACTACATTCATTACTTTATTCTAGGTTTCATTTCATAACTTTCACTTGAACTCAATTCCTTTTCTAAGGATCGTTGTCATCAACACACGGGATATTACATTCACCCTTTCTTCTAAGAATTTCGTCCTCGAAATTTTATCAATTAATATTCAATCTATCAAAATAGGTTTTACGTCAATACTTCATTCATTCATTGGTTTCTATAACCACTTTCTTTTCACAAAGATCTTTCTACAATTATTAACTTTTCTATTAAAAGTTTCACGTTATTCTTTGATAACTCATCTACTTCTCACTTCAAAATCTCTTTTCTCACTTATTCAACATATTCATCATTCAGTGTCGTATTCTATGACTTACTTCTTTCTAAGGAATATTTTCCTTTTTCACTTCCATCTTGCAGAATAACAAGAATCTTCCACAATTGTTCAATAATTGGGAAGTAGTACGAATAACTCAGGAATTTAAAAGATTCCAAATCATGCTGAGGGTCAGAAGACCGTAAACTCTTCTCAAGGTTTAATAGTGCTTCACCCCCGGTTCTTCACAC
The DNA here is from genome assembly GCA_020205605.1 of Panax ginseng. NCBI lineage: Eukaryota > Viridiplantae > Streptophyta > Magnoliopsida > Apiales > Araliaceae > Panax > Panax ginseng. Next base: position 53,576,204 of record CM035146.1, on the reverse strand, counting down.
TTTAAACCCTCTTTAGCAGAATATTTATCAATCACACAGACTGGAAAAACCCTCCGCAAGTACTCTAGGTTATCAACCTATTGTACATGTATTGTGCACAAACATTTCAGCGCAAAGTATAAACTAAGCGTAACCTCTAATAAAAGAGTTGTTCATCTCAGAATTTAGAGTGCAAGCATTCAATTGAGGGTCTAATGATCACGAACCTTGTCCACAGTTATAAGTAATCTTTCAACTTTAACTTTTATAGTCATACGACTATAATGACTTCAAGGTACTTAGGGGATCAATCCTTCGTACATGTATTGTGCACAAACATTTCAGCACAAAGTATAAAACTAGGTGCAACCCCTAAATAATAGGGTTGTTCATCTCAGCTTTTCAACATCTGAATCCGCACCAAAACAATTTGGTTTGGCATAACTTCTCAAGAAACTCTTGAATTTCACGAACATCTTTCAATATTTGTCTAGCTGAATCAAATAGCATAGACCTCTACAACAACTCGTACATCAACTGAAATATACATATACATACATACATATATATTCTCATATCTTAAACAAATCTCAAAAATCTTTTTATGACGTCATGATACCGCACTGTATTTATAGTCCGTTGAGGATTCTATCATTTGGTGACTTTATCATACTACATCATACCATAGTGGGCTGACGATCCTTAGATCACATCCAACACTAGGTAATACTGCATTGATGACTCCATCATTTTTATCATCTTTGCACCAGGTTACATGATGCATTAATGATATAAAATACATTTTGATATATTACAAATCATTTTTGTCTAGCCGAAGTAATTAGCATAGACATACGAATAACAATATTGTTGTTAAAACTCATTGGTTCCATCATTTGATCTAATGTTTTTCAAGAAAATAAGAGTGTAAACATCAGTACGAAGTCAATAAATTTCGAAAGTCTAGCATAGCTAGTAGATTTAGAATACCTATGCTTCCACCATCAACTCCACTTTCTATAATGATCCATTGCTTAATAGGTCTATCTATTCCTATCATCCTCAATACTCCATTCACACGTATCTATACCCAGTTCGTCAAACTTACCACACTTTATGAGTTCAGGAACTTGCCACAATCATATGAGTTTAAGAAGTTATCCTAGTCAGACCATAGGCGCCCATTTTCGAGGGGTTCAAAACATACCATATAATTATGAGTCACTAACCTACCATAAGTATGAGTTTTAAGAACTTGCACTTAACCTTATAATATTCTCTAACTATACTCTACTACCTATACATATACACATGAGAAAAGAATCACCTTCTCAACAGCATATAGCAAATAGCGCGACGACAAACATTCCAATGATTACCAATGTGATAAATTGAGTACAAGCACAAAACCCTCACCAATACAAAGGTTTGTACAACTCGGCCACCACTGAGTCTTTAATTGAAATCCTCCTAACTCTATCTTGCTTATAACTTGCTCTTTGCTCGATACGAATTCCTCGTATCACATTATCTATAACTCCTCATGAGTTTATCTCGTACTATCATAGTACACCATCTTCATAGCATTAAGCTATAATCATTCAAACATTCTGAGACCATCTCTTTCTTTTATAACTTAAACCGATCACGCCGTGATCTTATTCTATAATCATCTCTCTTAAAATTCTTTTGTTAACTCATGATCGTTTTGTTTTACGATCCCCATTCTTTCATCATTTACGGCATTATTCGTTATCTTGGCTTTTGGAGTTAGAAAACTCCCATTTCCTATCTTTATATCTCTTAGATTCTTCTTTGAATCTTCTTGTTTATAAAAAAAATTTCTTCCTTTAAGAATTTCTAACTTCAGTTACATCGCTCAAAATTTCATTCGAGTTCTATACTTTCATCATACGTATCCATTTATACAATTGGTACACATCGAGTCTCAAACAGTTTCATTATGGTACGCTGAGTGGTTTCCCACAAACAACCAACAAACTAGGCTCCGAGTTACTTGTTTGTATATACCTCCGCTCTATGAAGGAATCGTTTAGCCCAGATACCATACATCAACTACTAAAGAGTACAATTGCACCATACTCTCTATTCTTAACTTCTTTATCATTCTCTTTTTATAGACATTGTCTATTTATTATCACCTTACATCCTTATTATTGGAGTTGGGTAACCCCACATTCATATTCCTTATAACTCTGCAAGATTCTTCTTTAAATCCTCTTTCGCATGTTTTAAATCCCTTCTTTATAAATTTCTTAAATTACTTCTTATAATTCAAACTCTATTTGAGCTTATTCTTTCATTATCCTCACATCTCATCTCAAAGGTTATAGCCTAAGGTACTCTTACCTAAGGTTTCTAACCTACAGCTTTGATACCAACTTGTAACAACCCCACATTCATAATGTTTAAATCTCCACTTCGGTCGTTAACCATACATTAAATCTCAAATTTTACATCATTATTCGATATTAAAAACACTAAAATTGCGGAATATTTAAATTTTTATACATTTCCTTCTTTCTTGCCCTGAATCGCAACCTTTACATTACATCTCTTTGATTCAATCTTATATCATGAATCGTTACAACAAAATGACTATACAAAGTCTTACATCATCACTAAATATCCGTATACATTGGATAGCTCAACTTACAATTCAACATGTTACGTTCAAAATATGAAATACATTTCTCATAAAACATAAGTAATCTTCGTGAATATAGATCTCTATAACTCACTTAGCACATATCTTTACCTTAAAATCTTGACCTGCAAAAGTGGTTATTTGCAAGAGTGAGCTCGATGACCCAAAGAAAGTCTAAACGGTTTTCATGCATCACATAGCACATAATAACATGCTCGATATACATCTCATTAAATTAGCATGGCATACATACTTTTAATTCACATAGCAAATATAAAGATTGAGTTCCTTACTCAATACTCCTTATTTAACCAAAACAATGCAGTCATAAATTGACTTTAACATTTCATGATTTCAACATGTATAACATATCATACAATTTAAAAGCAGTTCATCAAGTCCACGTAGAAAATAGGAGCAAGAAAGACTTGCCTTGATCGTTGTTGTTTACCAATAACATTTTAACGACTTACGCTTATCTCGCACTTCACATGCCCTACACAATTATATAACCATACACATCAACTATTAGTCACATAACAACACATAGTAATTGTAATATAAACTCTACTCCACATCTCATAATCTTTCCTATTAATTAGCACACAATGTTCAATTAGATTGTGTTAACTTTTCGACTTATATCATATTCGAAATTCATTCAAGTGCTTAAGTCTTGCTAGGAGTACTTATTGGTTTTATGTTAAACCCATTTCATATCCTATAATATTCATTTGAATTGAATTGAAACACTTTTTAAGTTCGTTAACACTTGATACGGTGTTTTGACGTTCATTCGTCACTTTTAGATTTGCCTCTCTTGTGTATGCTTACTATGCTTCAATAACATATCTAATAAATTATTTATTAATGTTAAGTATCATTATATTTACTAACATTCATGTTTTATAACTTAGGGCGACATCTTTTATGGTCAGGAGCACTACACATGCATATGTGCATGCCCGACGCCCTCCGATTGCCCCCGAAAACATAATAGTCCTAAAGATGACCATTTTGACTACTGTTACAGACCTCATATTGAAATACTTAAAGAACCAACGTTGTAGGTCTACTCGTCCTCGTTCCGGATCATCTTGAATAACCTAAATCGAAGTTAGTATGAGAAAGTTATGGTCGTTTTACTACAGGCGATCAAAATTGTCCGACTCAGACTTTTGTTCCAGTTGCAAGGCATGAGAACTAAGTCATCTGATGCGCCCATGAAGGCGAGATTGTCTTTGGGGCTCGAATTTCAATCTTTCAGTGCGAACTTACGGCATCTTTGGTTGGATTTTGGTATTTGGGCGCCAAAACTATGAAGCGAGCACGAAGACCATTTTTTCATTCTTTAAGAAATTCTAGCAACTAATTACATACATATAACTGATGTAATTTATACATAACCTCACCAAGCATACATATATTAACTTAAAACTACTGAACAATAATTTAAAAGAACTTAAATATTTGAAAACCATATTTTCAACCAAAAAATCCCATCTTTGATATTTCTTAACACAGTGAACACTGTAATCATTATGATACACCAATTTGATTCCTTTGAATTAAGTTCTCTTCATTTCATACCTAATTAACATAATCACACTTCAATTTTACAATTAGCATACAATCAATTACCAATTTTGTTATCCTACAAAATATGTTCATGAATATATTTTTACCGTAAAAACTCTTTTCTTTCTTTTTGATTGTAATTCACATAATCACATACATGTATATCCACTTCATACAATCACCTATATGTATATATATGATATTTATACTATTACAACTTCATAATTTCATACTCAACTATAATATATGAATTATAGAACTTTATACTATAAAACACAGTGAATTTCAAGAACACAAACTTTAAGCATTATACTGTAAAACATATATACGTGTAAAGATTATGCAACATACCTTTTAATTGGTCAGATAATCTTTGCTAACACCATTGTAATTCATTTGAAACTTCAAGAATTCTCTCTCAATCCTCTCACAAATACTCTGTAACTTTCTTTTCTCAAAACATTTTCTTTTCTCAGACAATTTCTCTTTTTCCTTCCTTAAGCTTAAGCTAAATTCAATATACGTAAAATCAAATACAACTAAAATCCAAACGTATGAAACTGCCATATACTTGATATAATAATAATTACATGTCAGTTATAACATATATTATCTATTTTATATCATTGATAATTAAAAATTTAAAATTCAAAAGCCATAGGGCTTTGTTTGGCAAAATTATTTAAAATTAAAGACTTAATATATTTAAGCCTTGTTTGTCAAAATAAATTAAAACTACTTTAATTTATTTTAATAATTACTTATAATATAGCTATTCGTCACACTTCTAATTAATTAAGTTTTCATACTTAATTTAATTAATTCTAATAACAATTAGATTGCATAATATAATAATTTATTTGATCATTATAAACTCTCTAACTTAATAATTAAATTAAATTAGATTACTATTTCAAAATAATTACTTTCCTTAACTCATTAATTATTTATTAAACAAATAAATAATCAAATCACATCAAATCAATTAAACAAATACTTATTCAACGATAAACACATCCATTCAATATTTATATAATTCAATAAATATTTAAATTTTTAATTAAAAATCTGGATTGTTACATCATTCCCTCCTTACAAGGATTCTGTCCCCAGAATCACAACTTAAACAACACATTCGTTACATTCTTCCCTACTTACAAAGATTCTGTCCCCAGAATCGAAGATAAAAATTAAACAAATAACTTAGAGTAATCTTTCATCATTTTATCTAAATATAGATTTTATATTTCCTACTACATTCATTACTTTAACAAATTCTAGGTTTCATTTCATAACTTTCACTTGAACTCAATTCCTTTTCTAAGGATCGTTGTCATCAACACACGAGATATTACATTCACCCTTTCTTCTAAGAATTTCGTCCTCGAAATTTTATCAATTAATATTCAATCTATCAAAATAGGTTTTACGTCAACACTTCATTCATTCATTGGTTTCTATAACCACTTTCTTTTCACAAAGATCTTTCTACAATTATTAACTTTTCTATTAAAAGTTTCACGTTATTCTTTGATAACTCGTCTACTTCTCACTTCAAAATCTCTTTTCTCACTTATTCAACATATTCATCATTCAGTGTCGTATTCTACGACTTATTTCTTTCTAAGGAATATTTTCCTTTTTTCACTTCCATCTTGCAGAATAACAAGAATCTTCCATAATTGTTCAATAATTGGGAAGTAGTACGAATAACTCAGGAAGTTAAAAGATTCCAAATCATGCTGAGGGTCAGAAGACCGTAAACTCTTCTCAAGGTTTAATAGTGCTTCACCCCCGGTTCTTCACACTTTAAACCCTCTTTGGCAGAATATTTATCAATCACACAGACTGGAAAAACCCTCCGCAAGTACTCTAGGTTATCAACCTATTGTACATGTATTGTGCACAAACATTTCAAATATGAAAGTATAAACTAAGCGTAACCTCTAATAAAAGAGTTGTTCATCTCAGAATTTAGAGTGCAAGCATTCAACTGAGGGTCTAATGATCACGAACCTTGTCCACAGTTATAAGTAATCTTTCAACTTTAACTTTTATAGTCATACGACTATAATGACTTCAAGGTACTTAGGGGATCAATCCTTCGTACATGTATTGTGCACAAACATTTCAGCACAAAGTATAAAACTAGGTGCAACCCCTAAATAATAGGGTTGTTCATCTCAGCTTTTCAACATCTGAATCCGCACCAAAACAATTTGGTTTGGCATAACTTCTCAAGAAACTCTTGAATTTCACGAACATCTTTTAATATTTGTTTAGCTGAATCAAATAGCATAGACCTCTACAACAACTCGTACATCAACCGAAATATACATATACATACATACATATATATTCTCATATCTTAAACAAATCTCCAAAAATCTTTTTACGACGTCATGATACCGCACTGTATTTACAGTCCGTTCAGGATTCTATCATTTGGTGACTTTATCAAACTACATCATACCATAGTGGGCTGACGATCCTTAGATCACATCTAACACTAGGTAATACTACATTGATGACTCCATCGTTTTTATCATCTTTGCACCAGGTTACATGATGCATTAATGATATAAAATACATTTTGATATATTGCAAATCATTTTTGTCTAGCCGAAGTAATTAGCATAGACATACGAATAACAATATTGTTGTTAAAACTCATTGGTTCCATCATTTGATCTAATGTTTTTCAAGAAAATAAGAGTGTAAACATCAGTACGAAGTCAATAAATTTTGATAGTCTAGCATAGCTAGTAGATTTAGAATACCTATGCTTCCACCATCAACTCCACTTTCTATAATGATCCATTGCTTAATAGGTCTATCTATTCCTATCATCCTCAATACTCCATTCACACGTATCTATACCCAGTTCGTCAAACTTACCACACGTTATGAGTTCAGGAACTTGCCATAATCATATGAGTTTAAGAAGTTATCCTAGTCAGACCATAGGCGTCCATTCGCCGAGGGGTTCAAAAACATACCATATAATTATGAGTCACGAACCTACCATAAGTATGAGTTTTAAGAACTTGCACTTAACCTTATAATATTCTCTAACTATACTCTACCTATCTGTTATACACATGAGAAAAGAATCACCTTCTCAACAGGCATATAGCAAATAGCGCGACACAAACATTCCAATGATTACCAATGTGATAAATTGAGTACAAGCACAAAACCCTCACCAATACAAAGGTTTGTACAACTCAGCCACCACTTGAGTCTTTAATTGAAATCCCTCATAACTCTATCTTGCTTATAACTTGCTCTTTGCTCGATACGAATTCCTCGTATCACATTATCTATAACTCCTCATGAGTTTATCTCGTACTATCATAGTACACCATCTTCATAGCATTAAGCTATAATCATTCAAACATTACAGACCATCTTTCTTTTATAACTTAAACTGATCACGTCGTGATCTTATTCTATAATCATCTCTCTTAAAATTCTTTTGTTAACTCATGATCGTTTTGTTTTACGATCCTCATTCTTTCATCATTTACGGCATTATTCGTTATCTTGGCTTTTGGAGTTAGAAAACTCCCATTTCCTATCTTTATATCTCTTAGATTCTTCTTTGAATCTTCTTGTTTATAAAAAAAAATTCTTCCTTTAAGAATTTCTAACTTCAGTTACATCGCTCAAAATTTCATTCGAGTTCTATACTTTCATCATACGTATCCATTTATACAATTGGTACACATCGAGTCTCTAACAGTTTCATTATGGTACGCTGAGTGGTTTCCCACAAACAACCAACAAACTAGGCTCCGAGTTACTTATTTGTATATACCTCCGCTCTATGAAGGAATCGTTTAGCCCAGATACCATACATCAACTACTAAAGAGTACAATTGCACCATACTCTCTATTCTTAACTTCTTTATCATTCTCTTTTTATAGACATTGTCTATTTATTATCACCTTACATCCTTATTATTGGAGTTGGGTAACCCCACATTCATATTCCTTATAACTCTGCAAGATTCTTCTTTAAATCCTCTTTCGCATGTTTTAAATCCCTTCTTTATAAATTTCTTAAATTACTTCTTATAATTCAAACTCTATTTGAGCTTATTCTTTCATTATCTTCACATCTCATCTCAAAGGTTATAGCCTAAGGTTCTCTTACCTAAGGTTTCTAACCTAAAACTTTGATACCAACTTGTAACAACCCCACATTCATAATGTTTAAATCTCCACTTCGGTCGTTAACCATACATTAAATCTCAAATTTTACATCATTATTCGATATTAAAAACACTAAAATTGCGGAATATTTAAAATTTTTATACATTTCCTTCTTTCTTGCCCTGAATCGCAACCTTTACATTACATCTCTTTGATTCAATCTTATATCATGAATCGTTACAACAAAATGACTATACAAAGTCTTACATCATCACTAAATATCCGTATACATTGGATAGCTCAACTTACAATTCAACATGTTACGTTCAAAATATGAAATACATTTCTCATAAAACATAAGTAATCTTCGTGAATATAGATCTCTATAACTCATTTAGCACATATCTTTACCTTAAAATCTTGACCTGCAAAAGTGTATATTTGCAAGAGTGAGCTCGACAGCCCAGCAAAGTCTAACAGTTTTCATGCATCACATAGCACATAATAACATGCTCGATATACATCTCATTAAATTAGCATGGCATACATACTTTTAATTCACATAGCAAATATAAAGATTGAGTTCCTTACTCAATACTCCTTAGTTAACCAAAATAATGCAGTCATAAATTGACTTTAACATTTCATGATTTCAACATGTATAACATATCATACAATTTAAAACAGTTCATCAAGTCCACGTAGAAAATAGGAACCGAAAGACTTGCCTTGATCGTTGTTTACCAATAACATTTTAACAGCTTACAGTTATCTGCACTTCACATGCCCTACACAATTATATAACCATACACATCAACTATTAGTCACATAACAACACATAGTAATTGTAATATAAACTCTACTCCACATCTCATAATCTTTCCTATTAATTAGCACACAATGTTCAATTAGATTGTGTTAACTTTTCGACTTATATCATATTCGAAATTCATTCAAGTGCTTAAGTTTTGCTAGGAGTACTTATTGGTTTTATGTTAAACCCATTTCATATCCTATAATATTCATTTGAATTGAATTGAAACACTTTTTAAGTTCGTTAACACTTGATACGGTGTTTCGACGTTCATTCGTCACACACCCGATTTGCCTCTCTTGTGTATGCTTACTATGCTTCAATAACATATCTAATAAATTATTTATTAATGTTAAGTATCATTATATTTACTAACATTCATGTTTTATAACTTAGGGCGACATCTTTTATGGTCGAGAGAGCACTACACATGCATATGTGCATGCTTGACGCCTCCGATTGCCCCCGAAAACATAATAGTCCTAAAGATGACCATTTTGACTACTGTTACAGACCTCATATTGAAATACTTAAAGAACCAACGTTGTAGGTCTACTCGTCCTCGTTCCGGATCATCTTGAATAACCTAAATCGGAGTTAGTATGAGAAAGTTATGGCCGTTTTACTATAGGCGATCAAAACTGTCCGACTCAGACTTTTTCAGGCCTTGTGCGAGAACTAAGTCATCTGATGGCGCCATGATCTTGAGATTAGTAGATTGGGGCTCAATTTCAATCTTTGGTGTGAACTTAAGCCTTTGCATCATGCGGATTTTAGTATTTGGGGTGCCAAAAACTAATGAGGCAGAGCACGAAGACCATTTTGATGCATGTTTAAGAAATTCTAGCAACTAATTACATACATATAACTGATGTAATTTATACATAACCTCACCAAGCATACATATATTAACTTAAAACTACTGAACAATAATTTAAAAGAACTTAAATCTTTGAAAACCATATTTTCAACCAAAAAATCCCATCTTTGATATTTCTTAACACAATGAACACTGTAATCATTATGATACACCAATTTGATTCCTTTGAACTAAGTTCTCTTTATTTCATACCCAATTAACATAATCACACTTCAATTTTACAATTAGCATACAATCAATTACCAATTTTGTTATCCTACAAAATATGTTCATGAATATATTTTTACCGTAAAAACTCTTTTCTTTCTTTTTGATTGTAATTCAGATAATCACATACATGTATATCCTCTTCATACAATCACCTATATATATATATATATATATATATATATATATATATATATATATATATATGATATTTATACTATTACAACTTCATAATTTCATACTCAACTATAATATATGAATTACAGAACTTTATACTATAAAACACAGTGAATTTCAAGAACACAAACTTTAAGCATTATACTGTAAACATATATACGTGTAAAGATTATGCAATATACCTTTTAATTGGTCAGATAATCTTTGTTAACACCATTGTAATTCATTTGAAACTTCAAGAATTCTCTCTCAATCCTCTCACAAATACTCTGTAACTTTATTTTCTCAAAACATTTTCTTTTCTCAGACAACTTCTCTTTTTCCTTCCATAGGCTTAAGCTAAATTCAATATACGTAAAATCAAATACAACTAAAACCCAAACGCATTTAAAGCGCTTATATACTTAATATAATAATAATTACATATGGGTTATAACATATATTATCTATTTTATATCATTGATAATTAAAATTTAAAATTCAAAAGCCATAGGGCTTTGTTTGGCAAAATTATTTAAAATTAAAGACTTAATATATTTAAGCCTTGTTTGTCAAAATAAATTAAAACTACTTTAATTTATTTTAATAACCACTTATAATATAGCTATTTGTCACACTTCTAATTAATTAAGTTTTCATACTTAATTTAATTAATTCTAATAACAATTCATTGCATAATATAATAATTTATTTGATCATTATAAACTCTCTAACTTAATTATTAAATTAAATTAGATTACTATTTCAAAATAATTACTTTCTTTACCTCATTAATTATTTATTAAACAAATAAATAATCAAATCACATCAAATCAATTAAACAAATACTTATTCAACGATAAATACATCCATTCAATATTTATGTAATTCAATAAATATTTAAATTTTTAATTAAAAATCTGGATTGTTACATCAATTCACCGCTCATGATGTTTTCTAGGCATGCTAAGGTACTGCTCATGTAGTATTGATGTAATACTACATATAACAACAACAATCATGGTCAAACTACATCACACAAGTAAGATCTAAGGCTTCAAACTAGCTGTCAGGCCCTTTCTGGGTTTTCTGGTTTACCCCAAAACCCAAACAGTTCCTGGTAGCTACTTTGTGGCTTAATTCAATCGAGTTCTGGTCATTGTTAAGGTGATTAAGTGGTCTAATCTTGTAGTCCTTATGTCAAAGAACAACACTACTACACTTAGGTAGCTTGACTACATCACAATCACAAGATCTGAGCCGGTCAAACCTTGTCAGAAACCATGTTCATACGTTTTCTGGAAATTCTAGAAAACTCAAATCGTGTTCGGTCAACCTACTTTGACTGCCCACTACTTTAATTTTGTTGTTTGTTTAAGTGATCTAAGGCCATGATTCTATAGTCCATATACCAGAGTATAACATAGACACACTAACACAATCAAATCACATAACATCTGACAGATCTATGTACATGAACATCTTGTCAGACCAACCTGGGGAATTTTTGGGTTACCCAGAAATACAATGTCATAGCCGGTCAACCAACTTTGACCATTAATATCTTTGAATCTGGACATGATATGATCACGATTCCACTTCTGTGATGCCCCCAAAATAGGTATACATCACCCATTCTGAGTCGCCAAATACATGGTATAGAAACAAATACAACTTCAGTAATACAATTATCGTGAAAAATACGACAACACATATACTGTGAGTTTGAATACAAATATTATCTAATAGACAGTATACAAACTCAAAAAGAGTCCTCATTACAATTATTGATACACTATTTTACAAAATAGTGAGGACTACTAAAACAACTATCCTAAACCATCACTCTATACACCGGCTAGTTCATGTTATGTTCTCACCTCCTGAGAAGAAAAATGGAACAAAAAAGAAAAATGGTGAGCTCAACTAGCCCAATAAAGAATATTATGACTAAGATAATATACAACAAATTATAATTAGTCTTCAACAGGGAAAAATCTGATAGAATATAATAGACAACAAGTTTTAGATTAACAACTGCAGCGGAAACAACAATCCATTAGAAGAGTCAAGTAGAGAATGAAATCTACTATCTTCTTAGATTTAAAAGTCCATCATCAATATTTTATCCCTGTAACATCAATCAATATACATCTTGAATCAAATATTCATCTTTGCACTACAAGCCAAAGATATTCATTTGTATCACTAGTTGGTCATGTTCACCTCAACACCTGTTCATCTTTGCACTATGGGCCAAAGATATTCATCAGTTAATCTATCATCTTTGCACTACATACCAAAGATATTCAGTAATATCATCATTTAGGACTGAGGATGATGAAAAATATCTTAAAGAAAACGAATCCAGTGAGACAAAAGGAAAAATATTAGGGATTCGTATTACAGTTTATCCAAGTTCAATAATACTCTATAATAACCAATTGTGAAGCAGAATTCAAAAATAAAGATCAAAACATTGATACAATCAAAGATAGTAACCATAATAGATATCTTGGACAAAAAGGAGAAAATTTTATTTTTCGGTGAATAGTCTTAAATGATTCGTGAATAAAGGCAGTATCGTGAATAGTAACCCCAACACAAAAGGTAGAAATTCCACAATAAAATTCATATCAATATTTGGCATAATGATATTGAAAAAATAATATCATTTACGAAGAAAATAACATCCTTACCTCAAAATAATGAAGACTTCTTCTTACGGAATATCGGATGTAAAAGTGAAGGAAACTTGCCTAATGAATAGCAACTCTCAAAGTATCTAAATACTCACAAAAAATACGCTCGATAATATAGAGAGAAAGAAAACTTGTTTCTGGTGTGATTTTTAATTCTAACCTAAGCACTTATTTATAGGAAAATGTTAGAACGCCAAAGGAGACTAAATAATAAAATAATAATATTATTTTTCTTCCTTCTATGCATGCCAGCCATCCAAGACCAGCATGCCATCTTGGAAATTTTTTTTGCATCCCACATGTTTTAAAAAACAAAAGTGGGTCCCACACATAATTTTAATAAAAATATTTAATTTCCAAAATTTCAATAATTCATAATAAATAGCCCATTTATCAGAAAAATACGAATTTTATGTCTATTCCATAGGAAATTAAATTCTCTACAACTTTGTAGCTTTAAGTTTTTCCAAATTCCAAACGAAAAATGCCCGAAATCCATATACGGATGATTTTTAATACATCCATTCCGATAAAATACTGATAAAATACCTCAACGTTAATTCCATCATTTATAACCACAATAAATATATCCATCATTTATATGCACATAAAATAAATATTTCCTTATCATATAAATCAATAATTAATTATTCACAAATAATATTACAGAATCACAATTATGACAACCAGGTTGTGTAATAACCCGAGATTTTCTATATAAAATAAATAAGAAATTTTGCGTATAAATTTTTTTTTATTTAATGACGAGACTAAGTGTCAAGTAATGTGAACGATAAATACGAATATATTTATTACTTGAAAAATTAGAAATAATTTTGGAATAATTAATTACCACAAATTATATTGTTATGGTAATTAATTTTACGTAAGTAGAAAATGTTTTTATTAATTATCTTCCATGAAAGCGTGATTGGAAATAATATATGAAGTGACAATTAGAATTATATAATAAATATTTTATTATATGAATTGTCGTAATATTTAAGTTAATTATTTTAACTTGTCATTGAGCGAAGAATAAGTCGGATATGGAATCCAAACCACGAAATTGGGATTACGATTAAGAGATAAGAATAGCAATATAATATTATTGATATTATGATTTTCTGATTACCATAAATATGTATTGTGTGTGTATGTGTGATGATAGATAATGTTGAGCAATTACGGTCAATTAGGTCATAGTATAGTCTTGTCTTTGTGAAACCCTAATTATTAAGCTTCGATTATGAGATATGACGAAAGTAGTATTAGTGTATATGAAAATTCTTTGTGTATAAGGATGTGGTAATTAGAATAAACCCTAATTACTATTTTTACCGATAATTAGGACAAACCCTAATTATTATAACCTTAATCGGTTGAAGTTAGAAATAGTATGACCGTGTGTTAGTAACACATACGAGATAATTATAGAACCCAAAATTTTCAATTGAAAACCCTAATTTTAAATTATTCTAGGGTTTAATTTCGATGTTATTATATAAGTGTTTTAATTTACCAAAGGATAGAAATTAATTGATAAATGGTAAGAATTAAAATCTAGTGATTAAATATTACATTTAATTTCCTTGTACAAGATTGCCCTTGAAATTATATGGGAAATTACCAAAATACCCTTTTTGTCCATTTTAGTGTATTATTAGTAGCATTATTGCTAGAATCTTTGCAAAAGCTAGCCAACCACCACCTTCTAGAATTCCCTCATGCTACTATGCTATTACACCATCAATTATCAGCCATTGTGAGCATCCAATGCATCTAGATTAATTAATTACATGATTAAAGAGAGAGAAATGAGCTACTTTAATTTTTCATTTCTCCCAAACCCTTCTCTCTCTAGAAATCCGAATTACAGAGTGTGAGAGAGTGATGAGATAAGCTAATATCAGTAATCAGCAAGACAAGATCAACAACAAAGGATACAAATCAAAAATCAAAGCTAAAAGGTATTAAAACCCTAAATTTTTGAAATCCTTTGATCTTATGTTAATTTTTGTAATTGATTATTTAAAGTTGTGTAATAGGGTGTCAATTGATGATCTGGGTTGATAAATCATGAATCCATAACATCAAAGTGCACGAATTTGAAGATTTAAGCAAGTTGAAAAAACCGAATTCTGTTATTTTTCACCAAATATCAGAGGCCATAAATATTTGCTCGATCATGAGTTTTGTTGTTTAAAAGTTGTTATGTGTATCCCGATATGTTTTTTCTTTAAGCTCCAAAAGAATAAGGTCCATATCTATTGTGGATCACAAGTTATTGATGGTCAAAGTGCATCAACCGATCATGAAACTGATTCTAGAAAACCCAGAAAAAGTTCTAAGTGTCCAGAAAATATTTTTTTAGCAAATGTCCGGCCTTGTAGATCTCAGTATGTTTGGAGTTTTCATGTTATGAAAGTTGATATGTGTATTCTGGTATGTGGTCTTTAATCTCCAAAAAGAATCAGGTCCATATCTGTTGTGGATCAAAAGTTATTTAAGGTCAAAGTGGGTTGATTTAATTGGCCTAGGAAAATTTCAGGCAAATGACCCAAAATTTTCTAAGTGTTGATTTTTCTGACAAGGTTTGACCTTACTTTAGCTGCTTGATTTCTTGTTTTTATGATAGTGTTAAGTAATAGATCTGTATTCCTACATGTAGTCTACAATCTGAAACTTATATATCACACAAACAATACCATGATTACAAGTTATAAGGACCCAAAGTAGGCATCTCAATCGTTCTTCAGTTGAAGAACGAAGATTGTCGACTTTTTGATGGCTAATAACTCTTAGATCCGATGTTGTTTAGTCATGATGTTGGTTGGTAAGTGTAGTATTACATGAGTACTACAAGATCCAAGTATTAAATACTTGAAACGTAATGGATTGAGAATTATTAATGGTCAAACTAGGCACCTTGAAAGCGCTTTGTTGTCGCCGCTTTCGAGGCTCAAGAACACCTAAAATGATGATTTACATCGTTAAAAAGCTTTTAGTGACGGATTCTATTTATTTTTAATTTACGTAATTTCGAAAATGATTTAAAAATTAGAAAAATTAGATTTTAATTATTAAAAATACTTAATAAATTACGAAAATTTATTTTAAAATCCAAAAAATAGTTTGGAGTATATTTCATAAATATTTAATATTTTGGAATATAAAAGGTATTTATTTATTTAATTATAATATTAAATAAATGATTTAAAAATAGTTTTAATTCATGAAAAATTATGAAAAATTATTTTATGGTATAAGAAAATATTTTAAGTTATTTTCCATGACTTTTAATATTTTGATGAATTTCATTAATTAATTATTATTAATGATATTAAAGTTATTTAATGATTATATTAAATAATTTAGTTTAAAAATGATTTTTATATTATAAAAATCATTTTAAATGAAAAATAAGGTATTTAAAAATATTTGAAGTTATAAAATATAACTTTTAATATTTAAATGATAATTTCATTAATAATTAAATATTAATGATATTAAGATAATATTAATGATATTTAGTTTATTTAATAATAATTATTAAATAAATAGTTTAAAAATGGTTTTATTTATTTTAAAACCATTTAAAGAGGATATTTAGGATTTAAAAATATTTGAAGTTATAATTAATGACTTTTAATATTTGGATAAATAGTACATTAATATTTAAATATTAATGGTAATTATTTAAAAATGATTTTAATTGTTTTAAAAATCATTTAAGGGTAATATAAATGTTTTAAAAATAGTTTGAGTTATTATAAATAACTTTTATATTTTGGCAATGGTTTCATTAATAGTTTAGTATTAATTAAACTATTAATGATAATGGAGTTGTTTAATGTTTAAATCGTTTAATTATGATTCTGATGTTTGAAAGTTATAGCCGGTCAAACTAGTTGACTTGAGAACCGGTTATGAAATTCTGAATGTGATGAAGAACACCTATAGCAACAGTTATGTCACTATAGGCCCGTTAGTGACAGATTTGAATTATTTGAAATTTTTCAATTTCTGGAAATTCCGAAAATGATTAAAAATAAAATGTCTGATATTTACAGATGTTGAAGTACAGAATAAGAGTCTTAGACTTCATTAATTACCGATAAAGTTTGCTTGCAATTTTAATCGGACAAATGTCAGACCTTATAAAAGAAAGAAAAGGCTACTGTAAGAGCATGGATGAGATATTTGAAAAATGTTTAAAAATATTTCAAGTATAGAATATGAACTAAAAATATGATCACTGTAATTATGTGATGACGTGATTAGACTATGTGCTGACTGTAATAGACAGTACTATGTGTTAATATATATTGTTCTAATCGAACGAATGATCTAATTATTGATAGGTTGTGATAAAGAGATAAAACCTAAGTTGAGATTTGTAATCAGCAAATCAGGTAAGTATCCTACCTTTGCATTTTCTTTATGCAATGGACATGAGTAAGAGAGTTTCAGAATTTTTTCTATTCACATGCATTATATACGCTTTGATTATCAACATGTTAGCTCGATATATATATATTCATTAAGTTGATTTCTAAATGGTTATCTGAGTGTCCCCACTTGGATAATCATGGTATTTATTCACATGTTGATACACCTTTGTCAATTACCCGTATATATATATATATATATATATATATATATATATATATATATATATATATATATGTTGAATTACATATTATTGTTGAGCAAGATTAAAAACCTTCGGGTTTGGAACAAGGCATGTATGAACATCCCTATATGGGAAATATTTGCGTCCAAGGCGGATAGAGTGAGCGATGAATTTCGTTCAAGTTATGTAGTATTGATCAATACAAGGTACAACAGGGGTGATCACCCTTCGTGCCCGTAGGTTATGACGGTTTGAGGATGGATTTCTTCTAAACCTTTTCGAAAATGAAAAGAATGTTCATAGTATGTTCTTAAACCCTATTCAAGGGTAGAGCTAGAGCCAAATTTAAAGAATTTGAAAGAGAGTTGTTATGTGAAATTTTTATCAGTACAGATTACTTCACAACTTTCAATTCGTTATAGAAGTGTTATGTAAGAAGAATACTTATATTCTTTCAGTTTATATATATAATTGCTATTACTTGCTGGGCACTCAAATGCTCACCCTTGCTTAAATTAAATGTTTTCAGTTATGTATGAGCAACAACTTTGAAGGCTCAAAGGCCGAACAAGGGAAAAAGGGAAGTCGTTGAATGAGTTATATTATGAGTTAATGGTAATAGTTAGTATTGGTATCTGCATTCGTGTATTGTATGGAATGTATTTGAAGGTCTAAATGCACTGGAAGTAAACTTTGATGTATGTAAATTAAGTTTGAATGTAATATTATTATTGCATTATTCAAACTTATAGAAATGGTATCGTGAAGCACCGAGAGTTCGGGGTTTCAAGTACTGGATTTGGGGTCGCCACATGTTGTTCCCTGGAAAGAGGGGCTTTAGATAAGGATTTCTCTCTCATGGCGAAGCAATTAGGTGACCAAACCCCTTTCCTGAGATGAAATTCCTTAGGCATTGCCAATAATGCTATCTAATAATATTATTCAAATAATATGAATTATTGATCTGATAATGGGAAATATTGTGCAATGACAATTATTGAAACAACAATAATATAAAATATCAACGCATCAATTATTGAATCAATAAAAAAAATATAAAACAGTAATTACTGTAATAATTATTGAGTAGTGCTTTCTTTACGTAAGAATCAATAATTCAAAAAACATCGTGCAAATACCGCGGTGCTTCGTGCAACCATGCGTACATCGTATTTTAACCACGAGGGTATTCAACGAAGTTGTTAATGGTAACCATTACGTTGTTATTTATAAAAACTCAAACTTGTCATTTTCTTCATCCGATAGTTATTCGTTATGGGGCCCACAAATGGTTGCGCCGTCGTACGAATATTCCCCAATAGCAAGAATATTCCACGACCAAACGAATATTCCCTGACATGATATTTTATATTATTGTTATTTCAATAATTGTCACTGCACAGTATTTCTCATTATCAGATCAATAATTTATATTATTTGAATAATATTATTAGATAGCATTATTGGCAATGTCTAAAGAAGTTACTTGTTTAAGGAGAGGTCCGGTCACCTAATTGGCCAAGAAGGAGAAATCCTTATCGAAAGCCCTCTTCTTGGGAACGACTCGTCATCATTATTGTGATTACGTAATATTATTTATGAATAATTAATTATTGATTTATATGATAAGGAAAATATTTATTTATGTGGATATAAATAGAGGAATTTTAGAAAAGTGATAATTGTTGAAAATTGATATTTTATCTTTTTTGATAAAATAATTCATTTAAATATATTATTATATTACAATAATATAATAAGGGTGATATTTTTATAATAAATGTGTGATATATGAATAAATGAGGAGGAAGGGTATTTTTATTACAATAAATATTAAAAACATGTTAAACATGTTGGTGGACCCCATTTTTGACTGAAATTTGATTACAGCCTGCAAAATCGTCCGTATGTGGATTTCGGTCAATTTCTGCTTGGATTTTAGAAAAACTTAAACTTACAAAGTTGTAGAGCCTTAAATTTCATATGGAATGGACATATGATTCAAATTTTTCTGATAAAAAGGCTATTTATTATAAATTATTGAAGTTTCAAAATAATTAATTTTTGGAGTTATAAATGTTTTTATTAAGAAAAATGTTTTTTTTATTTTTTGTGAGGTGGGTCCCACTTGTGGCTGATGCTTTGGTCTGGTGTGGTGTGCGTAGGAATTTATTTTGAAAATATTAATATTTTATTAAATTTTCTGATTTGGTGTTCTAAGCATTTTCCTATAAAATAGGGTGCTTAGGTTAGAATTAAAAATCACATCAAAAACTGAAGTTTTCTCTCTCTATATATCGAGCTTATTTTTGTGAGTATTTTGATACATTGAGTGTTGCTATACGGTGCAAGTTTCTTTCAGAGTTATATCTGATATTCCAGCCAGAAGTACTATCCTTTTGAGGTAATGGATGTTATTTTTTTTATAAATGATATTATTTCTTCTAATATCATTATGCCGAAATATTGATATGAATATTATTGTGGAATTTCTACCTTTTTATGTCGGGGTTACTATTCACGTATACGACACTATTCACGAATACAGCACTATTCACTGAAAAATGATTTTTTCTTCTTTTTGTCCAAGATATCTATTATGGTTACTATCTTTGATTGTATCCATGTTTTGATCTTTATTTTGAATCCTGCTTCACAATTGGTTATTATGGAGTATTTTTTAACTTAGATAAATTATAGTATGAATCCCTAATATTTGTCCTTTTGTCTCACTAGATTAGTTTTCTTTAAGATATTTTTCATCATACTCAGTCCTAAATGATGATATTACTGAATATCTTTGGTCTGTAGTGCAAAGATGAAAGATTAACTGATGAATATCTTTGGCCCGTAGTGCAAAGATGAACAGGTGTTGAGATGAATATGACCAATTGGTGATACAAATAAATATCTTTTGCCTGTAGTGAAAAGATGAATATTTGATTCAAGATGTATATTGATTGATGTTACATGGATAAAATATTGATGATGGACTTTTAAATCATAGAAGATAGTAAAATTCATTCTCTACTTGACTCTTCTAACGGATTGCTGTTTCTGCTGCAGTTGTTGATCTAAAACTTGTTGTCTATTATGTTCTATCAGATTTTTTCCTGTTGAAGACTAATGATAATTTGTTGTATATTATCTTAGTCATAATATTCTTTAGTGGGCTAGTTGAGCTCACCCTTTTCCTTTTTGTTGCATTTTTCTTCTCAGGATGTGAGAACATAGTAGGAACTAGCCGAGGTATGGAGAAATGGTTCAAGATAATTGTTTTAGTAGTCCTCACTATTTTGTAAAATAGTGTATCAATAATTGTAATGAGGACTCCTTTTGAGTTTGTATATTGTCTATTAGACAATATTTGTATTCAAACTCACAGTTTGTGTGTTGTCGTATTTTGCACGACAATTATATTTATAAAGTTGTAGTTGTTTCTGTACCATGTTTTTGGCAACTCAAAGTGGGTGATGTATACCTATTTTGGGGGTGTCACAGTTGGTAACAGAGCCATAAGTAAAGAGCCCCGAGCCTCTGTATGGTGACTTCCTGTTGATGGGGGATGCACCGAAGCCAGACTCTGCGTAGGAGATGGTGTTCTGCGGTAGCAAATTGATAGGTATCATTGTGAGGTGCTGTCCACGATTGGGACATGAGTTATAGTTGGTATCATAGCTTAGAGATATGGTCTCTGTCGGAGATCGGGGAATAGAAATAGGATGGGAGAGACGAGTAAATCCTTCACTAGTGTATCCTACCTAAGGTTATTTGTTGGTCGGTCATAATATAAGGATATTATGTGGTATGCTAATTTCTTTAATTAACCCTTGTTTTATGGCAGTATTTGAGAATGGCAGCTGCAAATATTAACAATGGAGTGAATGAGAACGTGGAGACACCTTTAATAACCACCCAGGGGAACGTGTAACAAAAAGGCAATATTCCTTCTGTTAGCAACACTACCGAACAAATGATGAATAATGGGATGTTTATAAGCTTTTTGCAGTTCATGCAAAATCCGACGAGGGAGACTCGTGTACAAAATATGGGTAGAAATAGTAGCAATGCGCGACTTGTCACATCCAAGCAGTTCAAAGAGTTGGGACCACCAGAATTTGTGGGAAAGCCGGATCTGATCAAGGCTGAAACGTGGGTTAAACAAATTACTAAGATATTTAATGTCTTGGGATGCACGGAGGAACAAAAGGTTCCATTCGCCACCTTTATATTCCGTGGTGAGGCAGATTATTGGTGGGAGTCAGTGAAGCGTACCCAGCCTGCCGCAGTCAACATGTCTTGGGAAATGTTTTAGAAACTGTTCAATGACAAGTACTTTCCTGAAAGTATTCATCATATGAAGGAGGTGGATTTTATTAAACTGGAACAGAACAACATGACGGTGTCCCAGTACGAGGTGAAGTTTGCAGAGTTATCCAGGTTTGCACCTAATTTGGTAGAGAATGAGGAAAGAATGACGCGGATGTTTCTGAGAGGTCTAAAACCCGAGATTCGGCAATATCTTATATCTCATAATTTTTTTTTATATTCAGATGTTGTAAACAGGGCTCAATTATTAGAGTGAGTTAATGAGTATATTCAACTGAAGGACCACAACCAAGGTCATACCGGTGGTAGCAATCATCAGAGTAATGACAACCAGCAGGGAGAAAAACATTCGGACAAAAGCGGTAACTACTCAGGTGGTAATCGTGGTCATGATAATAGAAGAAGCGAGTCAGGAGGAGATTTCAAGAAGAGAAGGTACAACAATGATAACGTGAAGACGTCAGCACCAGCATCAATTGTTTCTAAGGGAGGAGAACGACCACCAGTCATATGTTATAAATGCGGGAAAGAGGGACATATCAGCCCAAACTGCCCACAAAAATTCACGGTATGTTATAACTGTGGAAAGAAAGGTCATATAACTCGAGATTGTTTTGTAGTGAAACCAAGTTCAGCGGGGATGGTGACTCAAAAGGCTGTCCCAGACAAGACAAAGTCATCGGTTCCTGGAAGAGCGTTTGTCGTGACTTTCCAAAATGCGAGGAACCCGAACGAGGTGATCACGGGTAAGCTAATCATAAACTCTTGCGAAGTTTATACCTTACTAGATACATGTTCTACCCATTCTTTTATCTCTCCTACTTGTGCTCAACGTTTAAACTTGACTCTGGAGAAATTAGACTTTGGCTTATCTGTGGAGACTCCGTTAGGAGAAACTTTCATTGCATCCACTGTTTATAAATCTTGTTTGATCCAAGTTGGTACCATCACATTACCTGTCGATCTTATTTCTTTGAAAATACTTGCATTTGATGTGATTTTAGGGATTAATTGGTTAACCACTCATCATGCTAAAATTGATTATTTTCGTAAGGTTGTTAGTTTTCATATTCCTAACCAACCTGTTATGCAAATTCAAGCAACCAAACCTCTAAAATCAATCACTGTCATATCAAGCTATAAAGATATTCGTTTAATGAAAAACGGATGTCAAGCTTTCTTAGCCCATGTTACGGACTTGAACAAAAACACGTCAGATTTGAATAATATTTCTATTGTTAGTGAATTTCCTGACGTATTTCCTAAAGAACTTCCCGGTCTATGTGAAACCCCCAAATCCGGGTACTTCATTTCCACCGAATTTGGTGCTCACTATCAAAATAATTACATCTAATTACCCATAATAAATGATAAAACATTAGATAAATAACTTAAACAATAATCTCTCCCATTAAAGGGTTACATCATAATCTCAACATAAATCCCAGGTAATCTTACCTTAAAATTATTACATCAGTTTGCGGAATACATTATAAAATAAAACAAGTCTTAAAACTTCAAGCATTTAAATAAACTTTAAACAATTCTTCATCACTTAGACATCTTACCCTTTCCCTTGCTAGTAGATGGATCATCACCTCTTTCAACTTTAGCTGCATTGTTTAATTGCAAGAGTGAGCAAACAATTGCTTACTGACACAAAGGTAGTATAATAACAACATGAGAGTGAACAACGAATACTGAATAATAAAGAACTTGTTCTACGAATCAAAATAGAAAACAATTTCGAACTTTAATTATCTGAGGGTCTTATGACCACGAACTATGTCCACGGTATTTAGGTGTTATTGTAACGACCCCAAAATTCATACAATTAAATCTCAACTTCGGGCGTTAACCATACATTCAACCTCTAATTTTACATAATTATTCGATGTTAAACTTCATAAAATTGCGGAATATTTAAAACTTTTATACATTTCCTTCCTTATTGCCCTAAATCGCAACCTTTACATTACATCTCTTTGATTCAAATTTATATCATGAATCGTTACAATAAAATGACTATACAAAGTCTTACACCATAAATAGATATCCATATACACCGGATAGCTCAACTTACAATTCAACAACATGTTACATTCAAAATCTTACATACATTTCTCATAAAACATAAGTAATCTTCATGAATATAGATCTCTATAACTCACTTAGCACATATCCTTACCTTAATTCCATAACCTGCAAAAGTGGTTATTTGCAAGAGTGAGCTCGACAGCCCAACAAAATCTAACAGTTTTCATGCATCACATAACACATAATAATATGCTAAGCATACATATCATAATAATTAAAGTAACATGGCATACATGCTTTTAATTCACATAGAAAATATAAAGATTGAGTTCCTTACTCAATCCTCCTTATTTAACCAGAACAATGCAGTCATAAATTGACTTTAACGTTTCATAAATTCAACATGTATAACATATCATGCAATTTAAAATAGTTCATCAAGTCCACGTAGAAAATAGGAACCGAAAGACTTGCCTTTATCGTTGTTTACCAATAACAGTTTAACAGCTTACAGTTATCTGCACTTCACATGCCCTACACAATTATATAACCATACACATCAACTATTAGTCACATAAAAACATATTGTAATTGTAATGTAAACTCTACTCCACATCCCATAATCTTTCCTATTAATTAGCACACAATGTTCAATTAGATTGTGTTAACTTTTCGACTTATAACTCACTATATTTCTTCTTAGTCAAACTCGAAGTTCATTCAAGTGCTTAAGTCTTGCTAGGACTACTTATTGGTTTTATATTAAACTCATTCCATATCTTATAATATTCATTTCAATTGAATTGAAACTTTTTTTAAGTTCATTAACACTTGGCACAGTGTTTCGACGTTCAATCGTCACACGCCCGATTTGCCTCTCTTTTGTATGCTTACTACGCTTCTATGACTTATTTAATATATTATTTATTAATGTTAAGAATCATTATATTTACTAACATACATGTTTTATAACTTAGGACATCATTTTTTATCGTCAGGAGCACTACACATGCATATGTGCATGCCCGACGCCCTCCGATTGCCCCCGAAAACATAATAGTCCTAAAGATGACCATTTTGACTATTGTTATAGACCTCAAATTGAAAAACGTAAAGAACAAAAGTTGCAGGTCTATTCGTCCTTGTTCCGGATCATCTTGAATCACCTCAATCGGAGTATGAGAAAGTTATGGCCATTTTACTACAATAGGCCAAAACTGTCCGACTCAAACTATAATTAATTCGGTATGAGAGGTATAAGGACTAAGCTAACCAATTGGTCTTTGGCGAAATTTAGTATTGAGAACGCAATTTCATTATTTGGGGCTCAATTTGGCGCTAGAAGGCGAATTTTGGTATTTGGGCCAAACTTGCGTAACTCAACCATTGGAGAACAGAACAACTAATTTCTGTATATGTAACACTGCTAACATCTAAATTAACATGTTAACTTATATAAATTACACATATACACACTACCTAACATGCATATACTAGTTTAAACCACTAAACAATAATTTTAGAAAACTTAAATCATTGTACGCACTATTTTAAAAACCAAAACTCTATTATTGATGTTTGACAAGGTTTAACACTGTAAACCACAATTAATCATCACATTCATTCCTTTGAACTAAGTTCTCATTGAATTCTTACCCAATTAACATACATAATGTTCAATTTTTACAATAAGTTCATAAACAACCAATTGCAGACAATTATATTATATCAATTTTGATACTCTACAACCCACGTTCCTACATGTATGTTCATTGTAAAAACCCATCTGTTGTATGCATAATTTAGCATACAATCTTATCTATATATTAAACATACAATCATATATATATATATATATATATATATATGTTAGTATAACAACCACAATTACCAATACACATGGTTTACTGAGAATTTTGTAAAAACTTTATCTTACTGTGAAATTCAAGAACACAGAGACATTCAAATTCACAAAAAATATACGATATAAACATATATGATAAGTTTATAAAACATACCTTTAATTTGTTAAGACAACACTTGTTAATCAAATAGCTTCGACGAACTCAGAACTTGTTTTGGGAATCACAACCCTTTCTCTCTCAAACTCTCTCTGAACTTTTTCTCAGACAACATTTCTTCCCTTTTCTTACTTAGGCTTTAGCCAAATAGATTATACGTAACAAAAAATAAAACTAACGTACTAATTTAAAACGTCTAAAAACTGACGTCACTAATGACCTTATTAAATTAGCAGTTACCAATTAATATATATTATTTATATTTTATTTATTTAATTTATATTATTAATAAATCAAATTTAAAAATCTAAAAGCCATAAGGCTCGGTTTGGCAAAACTCTTTAAAATTAAAGACTTAATATATTTAAGCCTTGCTTGACAAACTAAATTAAAACTACTTTAATTTATTTTAACAACTCCTTATAATATAGTTATTTGTCACACTTCTTTTAATTAAGTTTTCATACTTAATCAAATTAATACCAATAACAATTTATCAATTAAATCATTAAATCACAAAACTCAATACAAATAATTACTCATCAAAAATGAAATATCAATATAATAATTCATTTAATCAATATAAACTCTCTAATTTAATTATTAAATTAAACTAGAACATTATCCCATAATTATTAATTTCTTTAACTCATTAATTACTTATTAAACAAATAATTAACCAAATCAAATCAAATAAATTAAACAAATATTTATTCAACGATAAACACATCCATTAAATATTTATATAATTCAATAAATATTTAAATATTATAATTAAAAATCTGGATTGTTATATCATTCCCTCCTTACAAGGATTCTGTCCTCAGAATCACAACTCGAACCACTCATTCGTTACAATCTTCCCTACTTACAAAGATTCTGTCCCAAGAATCGAAGACATAAATTAAACAAATAACTCAGAGTAATCTTTCATCATTTTATCTAAATATAGATTTTATATTTCCTACTACATTCATTACCTTAACAAATTTTAGGTTTCATTTCTTAACTTTCACTTGAACTCAATATATTCTGAGTATTATATTCTTAACCCATTCATTTCCTTTTCTAAGAATCGCTATCATAAACACTCGAGATATTACAGTTATTACCTTAACCTTAACAGTCATTAGACCGTACAGACTCTTCTTAACGTACTCAGGGGGATCAGCCCTGTGTACCATGTATTGTGTACAAACATCTAAACGTTACACGTACAAAATCCCCTATGTTAGGGTTGTTCGTCTCAGTTTGAATTTTAGAATTTTTGCACTAAAGAAAGTTTAGTTTGGAACTAGCTTATCAGTGTTTCTAGAATTTTAGAACACTTATTCAAATTCAATCAATAAAGGTTTAATACAAGAATGTATAATTGAACAGGGCTATCAAAGTCAAAGATTGGATATCAACAATATATAACCGAATAAGCATGATATATATATATATATATATATATATATATATATATATATATATATTCAAAGTATTATAATCAATGAATTAAAACAATCTCCTTTGAATCAATGTATTAGAACAATATATGTTTTGAATACTAATAACAAGAAATGAGAATGTAAAACTCATTCGATGTAACGAATTAGGTTACATGAGCTTATTCAATCATTCATCAGAATATAATCAATAGTCTTGCTCAATGACAAAGAAAAGGTTTAGGAACTTGCACAATTATTATAAGAGTAGGGTTAAAGAACTTGCCTTGTTTATAAGCTACACAAATGTAATATAATCTTCAATTACCCTACATATATCATTGAAATCTCAATCACAATTAGTTGAATGAATATTAGCTTTTAGGGGTTTAAACCATCATTTAGGTCCTAACCTTAACTTAACATCTAGCCATATAGGTTAACACACTTAACGAATCTGAAATCTCACTACGAGCCAACATAACTTAATCGTTCACCTCAAACTTTGAAAACACCACATTTGGTTTCATTTAATAACTTATTTAACAATTATTTAAAAATCTTTTACACTTTGTATTACAACGCATGACAACCCGTTATTGTAGTCTATATTATGTCTCGACATCATTAATGTGCATGCTAGACTAACATAAGTCCGATACACATAACCTGCAAATAAGCAGAAGTCACTGCCTGGGCTCAGAGCATGGCGCAATGCAAGGCCGTCCCTTGCCTTAACACTGCAAGCAAATTGCTATTTGGTGCTCATCGCAGAAAACCAATGGCGCAATGCTAGATTTTTTTGCCTTAGCAGTAAAGAAATCTTACTTGGTGCATAGACAGACATACTCAACATGAACTGTAGCCTTTTTTAGCCCAACAAACACGAATTTCACCCACCAAACAGTGAAATTAACATCTACAATTGGTACAGACTATTACAAACATGTTTGATAACATTTACAACCAATTAACACAATTTATCATCAACTAAAACTAGTTTAATTTCTCAAAATTCCATGTTTTCATATAAAACTCCATTTTTGAACTTCTTACACAAAAATCATCACAGACATCTCAACACTTGGCCAAAACACTTAATTCAAATTACGTTATGCTCGTTTCTTACTAATCTAGCATAAACAAGACTCACTTTACAGTTTAGCATACGAATTGGCCACTAGAATTGGTACTATTCACAAGCTATATGAAAAAATATACACTGTCATTTATTTTTCTTCCTTTAAACCAATTTCCCACGAATTTGACAAACAAGTATCCGTTCTTTGGTCCTCTTTAGAACGGCTCCCGTATATATATATATATATATATATATATATATATATATATATATATATATATATATATATACACCACCAAAACTACAAGTAACAAAACAATAGGAGTAGTTTTAGTTTATACCTTAATCTTTGATGGTATGATAGCAAAATTATGAGAAATCCTTTCCCAAAGAACTTCTTCTCCAACCCTCAATATCACTGTAATTCTCTCTTACAAATTCTCTGTGTTTCTTCTTCTCTCCCAAACCCTCTATGAACTTGGCTTAAAATAAAAGACGCTTAAAAAAAATAAACTGAAACTCCCCACTTCATCAGTTAAAAAAATAAAAAGGCGTCAGTTGGAAAAAGCCAAAGGCCACAAGGCCCTGTTTGGCCACACACCAAATCTGCCAACTAGATTATTTAAATAATATTTATATTATATAGTTACCACTTGTCACACTTTATTTAAATAATTTTAGTTTAACTAATTTAAATAACTAATAATAATAATAAAAACCTTATTATCATTATAATTTTAATTAATAAATAATTATATATATATATATATATATATATAATTTAATTAACAAATTAGAAACTTCACTTTATTTATTTTATTTATTTCCATTAAATTAAATAAGTCATTTAGTTTAATTATTCTTTTACATATTAAACAATTGATTTAATTTAATTATTTTCTTAAATTAAATCCTTCAGTAAAATTATCATTATTCAATTTAATTACTAAATTAATTCAGCACAATTATCAATTATTTATTTTCCTTAATAAATAAATTATTTAAAATATTTATTTAATTCAATAAATATTTAAATTAAATTACAAATTTCTCGATCGTTACAGTCTACCCCCAGAACGTGAAGTTGAATTCTTTATTGACCTTGAACCTGGTACAAAGCCCATTTCTAAAACCCCATATCGAATGCCTCCTACTGAACTTCAGGAGTTAAAGGTCCAACTATAGGAGTTGTTGGACATCGGTTTCATTCGTCCTAGTACATCTCCTTGGGGTGCCCCTGCTTTATTCGTAAAGAAGAAAGACGGGAGTATGTGACTTTGTATTGACTACCGGGAATTGAACCATGTCACCATCAAGTATAGGTATCTGCTACATCATATTGATGACCTATTTGACCAGTTGCAAGGAGCACAATTCTTTTCAAAGATCGATCTTCGTTCTGGATATCATTAGTTGAAGATTAAAACTGAGGATATTCCAAAGACTTTCTTCAAAACTCGGTACGGGCATTATAAATTCTTAATCATGTCGTTTGGATTTACTAATGCTCCTGCTGCTTTCATGGATATGATGAACCATGTGTTCAAAGAATATTTAGATCAGTTCGTTGTTGTCTTTATTGATGACATCCTCATCTATTCCAAAATCTGTGAAGATCATGAGCGCCATTTGAAGCTGGTACTTCAAAGGCTTCGTGATAATAAGCTATATGCCAAGTTGAAGAAATGTGAGTTCTGGCTTGAGGAAGTAGCATTCCTTGGGCACGTGGTGTCAAAACATGGAGTATCTGTCGACCCGGCGAAAACTAAAGCAATACAAAGTTGGGAGCAACCGAAGTCGGTGACCGAAGTATTTAGCTTTCTAGGCTTAGCTGGTTATTATCGGAGATTCGTGGAAGGATTTTCTCGAATCTCTACTCTGTTTACTAAGTTGACTCGTAAAGATACAAAATTCGTATGGAGCGAAGAATGCGAGAAGAGTTTTCAAGAGCTCAAGAGGAGACTTATTTCAGCACCTGTTCTGATAAAAGCATCTGGCTCGGATGGATTTGTTATCTACAGCGATGCTTCAGGCAAAGGGTTAGGATGTGTTCTCATGTAACATGGGAAAGTCATAGCCTATGCCTCGCGACAAATCAAAGAATATGAGAGGAATTATCCTACTCATGATCTGGAGTTTGCAGTAGTCATTTTCGCGTTAAAGATCTAGAGACACTACCTGTATGGGGAGAAAATGGAGATCTATACAAATCATAAAAGCCTCAAATATTTCTTCACCGAAAAGGAACTCAACATGCGGCAACGACGTTGGATCGAGCTGTTGAAAGATTACGAACATACCATCCAATATCATTCCTGGAAAAGTAAACGTGGAAGCTGACACATTGAGTAGAAGATCATATGCGGGTACGAGTGCAATGATGTTAACACAAAGGCTCATTTTGTATGACTTGCAAAGGATGGAGATAGAGTTAAAGGCTCTAAGTACCCCCGTGATGATATCAAGCATACAAGTAGAACCGACTTTAATTGATAAAGTTAAAGCTGCTCAAGATATGGACATGGAGCTGATATGTATAAAGAAAAAAGTACAAGAAGGTGCTATTCTAGAAGCAAGAATCGATGAAGAAGGAATACTTCGAGTCAACTACAGACTTTGTGTTCCTAACGATTCTGACTTGAAGCATAGAATCATGATGGAGGCACACAACACATCATTTGCAATCCATCCTGGAAGTACCAAAATGTATCATGATCTTCGACATACATTTTAGTGGAACAATATCAAGAGAGAGATCGCGAAGTTTATCTCGAGGTGTTTAACTTGTCAACATGTAAAGGCGGAGCATCAAGTGCCAAAGGGTCCAATGCAACCACTTGAGATTCCGGAATGGAAGTGGGAACACATTACCATGGATTTTGTTACGGGTCTTCCCAAGGTTTCTCAAGGCATAGATGCGATTTGGGTTATTGTTGATAGATTAACCAAGTCTGCCCATTTATTGCCTATACAGGAAACTTATTCCCTTGAACATCTTGCTTGTATGTACGTAAATGAGATTATGAGGTTGCATGGCATGCCAGTATTCATAGTTTTGGATCGTGACCCAAGATTCACTTCACGATTTTGGGTTAGCTTACAGAAAGCTATGGGCACAGATTTACGCTTCAGTTCGGCATACCATCCTCAGACGAACGGACAATCAGAGTGGAATATTTAAACTCTTGAAGATCTATTAAGACTCTGTGTCTTAGACTTCAAAGGGAGTTGGGATAAGTATTTACCATTGGTAGAATTCTCCTACAACAATAGTTATCAGACAAGTATAGGTGTGGCTCCATTTGAAGCATTGTATGGACGAAAGTGTCGCTCTCTAGTATGTTGGGAAGAGGTGGGTGAAGCAACATTGTTGGGACTAGAGTTGGTACGTATAACTACAGAAAAGATCCAAATGATCCGACAACGTATACAAACGGCACATGATTGACAAAAGAGTTATGCGGATCTTCATCAAAAGGACGTGGAATTTGGTATTGGGGATCATGTATTGTTATGTGTTGCTCCATGGAAGGGAGTTACAAGATTTGGAAAGAGAGGAAAGCTCAATCCACGATTTATTGGTCCATTTCAAATTCTTGACCGAGTAGGAAATGTGGCCTATAGACTCACGTTACCTCCAAGCATGTCTTATGTTCATAATGTTTTTCATATATCTGTGCTTCGTAAATATGTGAAGGACCTGAACCACATTATTGAGTTAGAACCAGACGAGATAGCCAAAGACTTAACGTACGAGGAGGTACCTGTTAAGATCTTGGATATGAACGAGCATGTCCTACGCACAACAGTCATACCACAAGTCAAAGTTTTCTGGAGGAACCATGCTATTGAGGAAATGACCTGGGAGTTGAAAACAGAAATGAAAGCGAGGTATCCTCACCTTTTCGAAACACCAGGTACGTACGTCAATTTCGAGGATGAAATTTCATAAGGAGGGATGGTTGTAAGACCCCAACTTTTTATAAATGAAATTGAATTTCCTCTATTTATTATTTAGAAATAGTAAGGGTTGATTTGATTAATGTGGTTAGTTATGGGTAAAATGCGCAAATATTTTAAATAAGCAAGTGGTTATAAAATATTCATTGTTGTCGGGGAATATTCGTTTGGTTTTGGAATATTCTTACTATCGGGGAATATTCGTACGACAACGCAGCTTTGTGTGGGCTCCATAACGGAAAGCGATTGGAAGAAAATGACAAGTATGAGTTTTTTATAAATAACGACGTAGTTGTTACCGTTAACACTGTTGGAATACCCCGTGGTTAAAACACAGTAATACGCGGTGTTGCACATGGTATTGCACCAATTTTTGATTCTTACGTAAGAAGTCACTACTCAATAATTGTTACAGTAATTACTGTTCAATATTTTATTTTATTGATTCAATAATTATTGCGTTGATATTTTATATTATTGTTGTTTCAATAATTGTCACTGCACAATATTTCCCATTATCAGATCAATAATTTATATTATTTGAATAATATTATTAGATAGCATTATTGACAATGTCTAAGGAAGTTCTTTCAAAGGAGAGGTTTGGTCACCTAATTGCGCGACAGTAAGGAAAAATCCTTATTGGAAAGCTCCCTCTTTTCTGGGAACGACCTGGTTGTCATTATTGTGATTCTGTAATATTATTTATGAATAATTAATTATTGATTTATATGATAAGGAAAATATTTATTTATGTGGATATAAATGGAGGAATTTTTAGAAAAGTGATAATTGTTGAAAATTGATATTGTATCTTTTTTGATAAAATAATTCATTTAAATATATTATTATATTATAATAATATAATAAGGGTGATACTTTTACAATGAATGTGTGATATATGAATAAATGAGCAGGAAGAGTATTTTTGTTACAATAAATGTTAAAAATATGTTAAACATGTTGGTGGACCCCATTTTGACAGAAATTTGATTATAGCCTGCAAAATTGTCCGTATGTGGATTTCGGTCAATTTTTGCTTTGATTTTGGAAAAACTTAAACTTACAAAGTTGTAGAGAATTGAATTTCATATGGAATGGACATAAGATTCAAATTTTTCTGATAAAAGGGCTATTTATTATGAATTATTGAAGTTTCGGAATAATTGATTTTTGGAGTTATAAATGTTTTTATTAAGAAAAACGTTTTTTTATTTTTTGTGAGGTGGGTCACACTTGTGGCTGATGCTTTGGTCTGGTGTGGTGTGCGTAGGAATTTATTTTGAAAATATTAATATTTTATTAAATTTTCTGCTTTGGTGTTCTAAGCATTTTCCTATAAATAAGGTGCTTAGGTTAGAATTGAAAATCACACCAGAAACTGAAGTTTTCTCTCTCTATATATCGAGCGTGTTTTTGAGAGTATTTTGATACTTTGAGTGTTGCTATACGGTGCAAGTTTCTTTTGGAGTTATATCTGATATTCCAGCCAGAAGTATTATCCTTTTGAGGTAAGGGATGTTATTTTTTTTATAAATGATATTATTTCTTCTAATATCATTATACCGAAATATTGATATGAATATTATTGTGGAATTTCTACCTTTTTGTGTCGGAGTTACTATTCACGTATACGGCACTATTCATCAAAAAATAAAATTTTCTTCTTTTTGTCCAAGATGTCTATTATGGTTATTATCTTTGATTGTATCCATGTTTTGATCTTTATTTTGAATTCTGCTTCACAATTGGTTATTATGGAGTATTTTTGAACTTGGATAAACTGTTGTACGAATTCCTAATATTTGTCCTTTTTGTCTTACTGGATTCATTTTTTTAAAGATATTTTTCATCATCCTCAGTCCTAAATGATGATATTACTGAATATCTTTGGCCTATAGTGCAAAGATGATAGATTAACTGATGAATATCTTTGGCCCGTAGTGCAAAGATGAACAGGTGTTGAGATGAACATGACCAACTGGTCATACAAATGAATATCTTTGGCCTGTAGTGCAAAGATGAATATTTGATTCAAGATGTATATTGATTGATGTTACATGGATAAAATATTGATGATGGACTTTTAAATCTTAGAAGATAGTAGAATTCATTCTCTACTTGACTCTTCTAACAGATTGCTATTTCCGCTGCAGTTGTTGATCTAAAACTTGTTGTCTATTATGTTCTATCAGATTTTTCCCTGTTGAAGACTAATGATAATTTGTTGTATATTATCTTAGTCATAACATTTTTACTGGGCTAGTTGAGCTCACCCTTTTCCTTTTTGTTCCATTTTTCTTCTCAGGAGGTGAGAACATAGTAGGAACTAGCCGGGGTATGTAGTGATTGTTCAGGATAGTTGTTTTAGTAGTCCTCACTATTTTGTAAAATAGTGTATCAATAATTATAATGAGGACTCCTTTTGAGTTTGTATAATGTCTATTAGACAATATTTGTATCCAAACTCACAGTTTGTGTGTTGTCGTATTTTGCACGACAATTGTATTTATAAAGTTGTAGTTGATTCTGTACCATGTTTTTGGCGACTCAGAGTGGGTGATGTATACCTATTTTGGAGGCGTCACATTACGTGTATAGATGGACTGTTGATTGGTACGATTATGACCAGCGATTATTCGATATTATAATAACCGTATTGTTACAAATGATGTGGTAAAAGTCCTCATTGGCCCGTAGTGCATTGATGGACATATGTTGGTATGATCATAACCATACGTTCTCTTCGGCCAAGGGTGCAAAGATGAATTGTTGTTTGGCATGATCATGACCATTGGTGGAAACACGAATATCCTTGGCCCGTAGTGCATGGATAATTCGTGGTCGTGATACTAATGAATATCTTTGGCCCGTAGTGCATGGATAATTCGTGGACGTGATACTAACGAATATCCTTGGCCGTAGTGCATGGATAATTTGGTGATGTATTGAGCTGAGTCTCAGCGATAAAATATTGATAAAAAACTTTTAATTCGTAGAAGATAGTAGATATCACGCTCTACTTGACTCTTCTAAAATACAGTTGTATGTCTTTGGCCTGTAGTGCAAATATGAACTATTAATGAATATCTTTGGCCCGTAGTGCAAAGATGAATTTATTAGTATGATTATGAATAGGAATTGTGATTTGGTATAACCATGATCTTTGATGTTTCAGGTAAAGATAGGTGATGAAAATTATCTTCGTCCTAGGTGCGAAGAGGAATTTATAATCACAATTATGATTATGAGTTATTCACATGATTGTGGACAGGATATGTTGATTGATGTTACATGAATAAAACATTGTTGGTTGACTTTTAACATGGAGAAGATAATAGACACTATGTTCTATTTGACTCTTCTAATGGATTGCTCGTTCCGCTGCCATTATGGTTGAAAAGTTTTATCATCTACCATATGTTCTAAATCTCTGATTTATTACTGACGAATGCTATTGATAATTTAAATATCTTTAGTCATGATATTCTTTACTGGGCTTGTTGTGGTAACCCTTTTACTTCACAATTCCTTTCAGGTAATAAAAGTGTTGCTGGGTCGAGCGGGGGTAATAGGGGAATAGAACGTTAGTCTATAGCTGTTGAAGTTTCCCCTAAAACAGTTTGGAAATAATTTTATTGAGAATTATAGATAAGTTTGTCGTATTTTATACGTCATTTTAACCGTTGATTTTATTGAACCGAATAGGGTGAGGTGAACCCAAATTTGGAAGGGTGTTTTGTCACTATTATACAAGATGTCTAATGACAAACGACTTCGTGTTATCATAGGACAGGTTGTGCACATGCACTTGTTGATTATATCTATGAGCACTACCTATATAATCTTTGAGTTTGGTTGAAATATAATTCTCAATTGAAGACAATGGAGATAATTATATGTCAAGAGAAGACTCATCATTGGAAAGAACATGATAGTAATCTTCTCATTTTTCTTTGGGGTCTATTGGGTCAACCAAGGATTGTTCTCGAGTCATATGATATCTATCATAACTTAGATGCATGGCCTCCCATGTACGAAGGTTTCCTTGAGCATTTTCCAAAGATTTTAATTTGTAAAACAGTTATTGACTATACTTTTATGTAAAGTACCATTGTAAGGTGTTGTGGTCAAGACACCGTGAGAGTTATATATATTTGTATAAAAACTCACAGCTTATGTGTTATCGTACTTTGCACGATAGTTCAACAGTTGTATAAATGAAGTTTGTATTTGATTTTTGAAGTGTGATATCTGGCGACTCAGAATGGGTTATGTGTGACGCCCCAAAATTCGGACCCCCACTTGGTCACTCGAATTTGGTTCATCACGTGTTCATAGTAATACAATAATAACTAAAATCATACATTCACAGCGGAAGAACCAATTTAGAATAATATACAATGATTTGTTATAATTATTCCCCCAAGTCTCGCAACCTACAGTAGTTAATAGATTACATAATAATATCAAATAAAGACTTATTACATAATCCTATTTAAGCTTAAACATAGTCTGAAAATAGTCTTAATACAACATAGAATTTTTAACATAAAGGAAAAAGTTAATCAATAGCCTTGCCCTTGCCCTTATCTTTTCCAGAGACACTTCCCTGTTCTGCCTTAACTCAAAGGTTTTAAATAAGCAAGAATGAACACAAATTGCCCAGTAAGTAATATACAACAAGGGTGAATGAGTAATTATATCACAAGTTTGAAATATCACAGTATAGTCTCCAAGATAGTTCAGGATTTCAGAATATTATCATGAATAATGAATATCAACAATTCTTGAATCAAATCCTTGGAATATGAACGATAGTTTAATATAGATCAATATATATATATATATATATATATATATATATATATATATATATATATGAATTCAAAGGCTATCAACGTATCCAACTTGATAAACAATTTATACTGAGCAGTCACTAAGGACTATTGAACATCTACCAGAATTATCAATATTAAACTGATAACCCAAAAGAATTTTAGTACGATAGATGATCAGTCTACAATACTCTATGTTATTCATAACTACACAGTAATATTCACGCGTGTGTTGGGGCTTCCAACAATAAACACTCCCCTTACCATAAGGGTTGTTCAACTCAGTTTTCAAGATTTACGCACCAAACAATTGGTTTGGATAGTTTTAGAAACATGCATATAGTATAGCCGAGTCAAATGACATAGACATTTTCACAATATTCAAGAACAATACCAAGTTCAACATGAATAATAGTTTTTTCAAGAGTTTAATATACTAGCTCAATTCAACGAGAAAGTAGGATAACTTGCAGTCAAAGAGATAAGGTTTGCTTACGATACCCGTCGAATAAAGTAATGCAAGAGTTTAGGATACTTGCCTTAAGCGTAGTTTATCCACATTGATAAATCAATACGTTCGAATTCTATTTATAGCATATTATAAGTACAAGATGTTCATTAGCCAACACATTCTTTAATCAAGCTCGACATGATTCAAGTATGCACATATGGTACACAATCAGCTTATAGGTTCATCATGAATCAAATACCTAGTTATTTCAAAAGCAAATTAAGAATGCTCAAGGTTAAGTCCTTTTTACCCATGAAATTTCCTTTTACATGACAAACACCATCATATTACTTAATCATCACATATATACATGTATCAGTAGATTTTAAACTACTTTTAGCAATATAGGCATCATACAAGTTAGTTGTCCAAAATCGAATACGTAATCTCGATTCAGATCATGCTTAGATTGTGCCATGGCTAAGCTAGGACCAGTAAGAAATTGCTGCTAGATCCCTCTGCCAAGCAAGACCCCCTGTTGCCTTGTGGTTTCGGGTAAAGCTTGAACACAACATTCATTAATACTATGTTTTGTCATGTTAAAAGGTGCAGTTATGCTTCTCAAGTCAATCTAGGTTTCCC
Source organism: Panax ginseng (assembly GCA_020205605.1). Lineage (NCBI taxonomy): Eukaryota > Viridiplantae > Streptophyta > Magnoliopsida > Apiales > Araliaceae > Panax > Panax ginseng. Next base: position 53,537,637 of record CM035146.1, on the reverse strand, counting down.
ACTTTCATAACATCATTCTAAATTGACTATTTCAACAATCTAGAGCCATTTAAGGTCATGAAACTACAATGTCTAACATGTTTGCCTTCCAAACATACAAGGTAGTTATAAAACTCATATTTGGCATGCTTGTGAGTATTCATAACACATATGTGAAATTAGCATTGCTTTGGTTGAAAATATGCTTCGTTTATGCTTCACTTGAAATATGATGCACAAGTATGGTATATATATGTTTATGTTACATGAGTGAGTCTAAGAGTATCATCAACCATGATCACAATTATCAGATTCTAACCTTCAAGGTAGTTTATCAATATTCACTTTCAAATTTCGTATTTTCATTTGCAAAGCTTACTAGTAGGTTCAACATGAATAATACATATGGATCATGTATAGGGATATTATAGACATAACATGACATCTTAATCCTTTAGAATCTAGATATTCATGTGATGCAACTATATTTTTAAAATATGTTCAAGCTTGCTTTTGAAACTATTTTAAACTTGAACAATGCAATTTAACACATACAAGACAACTTTAAGGCTCTAATCATATGTAGTCAAGTCATGTTATCATGCTCGTAAGGTCAGAATATAAATCATGTAGTAGTCATGCATGTTAGCTCCCTATACTAAGCGTTTCTTAAAAACTCCTTTAACACAAATCCTAATAAAGCGGTCATGAACAAAGGAACTATGAATCATATGTCATGCTCATTTGTGTGTGATATCAGTCATATGTGTGACACCCCCAAAATTAGGTATACATCACCCATTCTGAGTCGCCAGATACATGGTATAGAATACAAATACAACATTAACTATACAACATGAGCTGTGAGTTTTAATACAAATATTGTCTTCTAGACAGTATTCAAACTCAAAATAATACATTTATTATCACACTATTCCACAGAATAGTGAGGACTACTAATGCTATCATCTGGACCGTCACTCCGTTCCCCGACTAGTCCCAGCTACGTTCTCATTTCCTGAAGAGAACAGTGAAAGAAAGGGTGAGCTCAACTAGCCCAGTAAAAAATATTATGACTAAGATAATGCAGAATAAATTATCATTAACCTTCAATGGTGTTAAACTGATAAAATATAATAAACATCAAATTTAACTGCAGCGGAACAAGCAATCCATTAGAAGAGTCAAGTAGAGAATATAATCTACTATCTTATATGATTTAAAAGGTTTTTCATGACTTTTATCGCTGAGACTCAGCTTAATAAATAATTCACATCATCAAATCATCCCTGCACTACAGGCCAATGATATTCTTTAGTATCACGACCATGAATTATCCATGCACTACGGGCCAAAGATAATCATGTTTTCATCAACGATCCTGATCATGCCATAGAACAATTCATCTTTGCACCCTTGGCCAAAGAGAATCCATAGCCATAATCATACCAAAAACTGTCCATCAATGCACTACGGGCCAATGAGGACTTTTTCCACATCATTTGTAACATTACGGTCATGATTATACCGAATAATCCTTGGTCATAATCATACCAAGTCCATCTATGCACTACAGGCCACATATGACTTTGAACATAATATAAACATGATGATGATGACAATGACATAATAATTCAATAAAACAAGTTCAAGAATTAATTTATCCAGGAACCAACAACGTCCAAATTGTCAACATTATACTGCTTTGTAGAGTAAAATTCAAGAATGATCGGAAGAATATTTCCATGAAAAGATACTGGATGAAGCGCAAATATCAAGGATAATCCACTAATTTCATGGAGTATAGAAGTCAAAACTTTAACCAACTGAGTATAATAGAATATATGAAACTGCAAATGGATCTTCACCCGCCATGCGGTAATCCACGTATACAGATCATTTCCACAATTTAATAAGGAATGAATACGAAGGATCATTCACCATGCATGTGGTAATCCACATAGACATAAGGATTCACCATGTGTGCAATAGACTGCACAGACATGTTATTCCCAACAGAATAATAAATAATGGAACCCAGTCCGGCAGAAGCGACATGAGGATATTCGGAATAATAAACAATGGAATAACAATGAAATCACCACGCATGCGATAGAATCGCAGATGGGTTGTTATTCCAATGTAATAATTAATGGGACAGTCAAAGCGTGTCATAATGACCGATAGGATATTCGACGAATAATAAAGAACTAAATAATAGAAGAATTTCACCATGTATGCGGTACTTCACATAAACAGGTTATTCCAACATAATAATAAAGAATGAAATAATGTAAGAATTTCACCAAGTATAGGGTATCCAGCATTATACAAAAGTTATTCTAATAGAATAATAAAGAATGGAATAATGTAAGTTCTCTTCATGAATAAGAAAGAAAGAATACCCCTTACGAGTACAACAAATAATATCCCTTACCTTATAAAGAAGAGTACTGGATATAGAAGTAGTGAAGTAGCAGAACATTTTTCTTCTTTCTCTCTAGAGTTTCTCTCTCTAGAGTTTCAGTGAATTCGTAAGAAATAATGAATGAATGAGCTTCTATTTATAGAAAAATGGACTGCATAGTAACTAACTCATGAACGGTCCAGATTGATTTACTTTAATCTGACGGTCCATATTTAAAGTAAAATCTTTTAAATAAAATATAATATATTCTACTTATAATCTAATAAAATGAATAACTTTATAAAAGATTTTACTATGCAAATACTATGCATAATAAAATATAATATATTCTAATTATTATCTAATAAAATGAGATAACTTTATAAAAGTATTCTGCTTTTATATAAAAAGATTTTACTATGCAAAAACACTATCTGAGACACTATGCAACACTATGCATAATAGAATATAATATATTCTATTTATAGAATAACTTTATAAAAGTATTCTGTTTTATATAAAAAGATTTTACTATGCAAAATACTATGCAAACACTATGCAACACTATGCATAATAGAATATAATATATTCTATTTATAGAATAACTTTATAAAAGTATTATGTTTTATTACATTAATAATACCAATAAAACAAAACTGAGTGACTTATCACGTAAGCATCAATAATCAATACTGTATGCTACTATGAAACCACGCGTATTACTGTACTTTTACTACCGAGAAGTTTAACAGTATTAATGGTAAAACTTCCGCCGTTATTTTCATAAAATATTTTTGTCGTTTTCTCAATCAGACAATAATTCCGTTGTGGGGTCCACCAATGATTGTGCCATTGCACGAATATTCCCTGATAAAACAAATATTCCCCGATCAATCGAATATAATATGACAACTTGCATACTTTGCAAAATTTATAAATACTACCCACAACTATAACATTATATCAAATCCACACCATAATATTCAAAAAAATTATTTCGAGAAAATTAAATCTTTATTCATAAAATCTGGGGTCTCACAATGTGTGTAGACTATTAATCTCAAATCTGTAGAACATGATCTTTAACAAAGTTTGTTTTCAAAACTTAAAGTCCTTGCTAAAGATCTTATACTACATAATGCTAATCTTAGTAAAACATGCTCACATTAGGTGATTATACTTATATATACCTGTTACACATGCTTACATGTTATCTTAAGTCATAGTAATTGATCACATTTAGCAAAATCTTAAAACAGAAGGCTTAACTATACTCAGATGATGTGAATTGGCACATAGGCCATAAGTTCATATGGTATGCAATTGCCGTATGTATGCGTGTTCGGTTCAGAATGACGGGGACTATGTTTCTGAGTCTTAGCCAACTTGATTTCCAACGATTTAAACTTATTCCAAACTATCATTAAAGAGTTTATACATGTTAGAAAACTTCTTAAACATCTTATAGTATCTTAATTCATCTTGATTAACATAGAATTTATAGTAATTCCAAGAATCAAACAAGACCCATTTAAAGAACATAGTTAGAACTTATACCTTCTTGAGCTTAAATTGGACTCCTCATACACTGAATAGACTTCTGCAATGCTCAACAACTTAGAACTCTCCAATTAGACTATCAACAACTTCTTAACAACACAAAATCAGAACTTAATCTTGTATTTATAGAAAAAGCATGGACGAGACATTGACATTACACAATCTTGGAATCCATGGTGTAATGGAAGGATATATAGGTTAACGAAGAGTGGTTTAATAACTCAATACCAGCCACTCAGCTAGCAAATGATCACCTAAGATTACCCACTTGGAGAATACGTAAACTAGAGTTAGGTTACTGTTCATTGTACTAGGAAGGTCACTCATTTTGGGACAAATGCAAAATCTCAACAACAAGCTTAACTCAATCCAATTTAGTTACTTTGTTATCCAAAAATGGGATTTAATGTCCAAGTGTTAATATATTAGGAAACATTTGGGATTAACTACTCACATCATATAATCCATGTATATTAAATACATGTAATAAAATAACGCAGTTAGGTATTACTGTCCGAGTAGTTCCAAACTTATCTCTACTGCTCACATAACCATATTATAACCTTATTTAAAATTAATGTTTATTTAATTCCTTTCTCAGTTTCTAGAATACACATATATTTATTTATGCATTACAATTGTATATGATATCATTGTACTACTTGATACCTCATGTCATTAACATATACTTCTATCATATGATTTTTATTAATGTCCTACATATAATATTAATGTTCCATTTTATTTCTAAAGTAGAAAAATTAATTTTTCTCCAATCGACCATTTGGCCTTGTTGTGCCGGCTTTATCTTCTTTGGGGGCTTAATCGCCGTCTGTTGTACGACAGTTGTCAAGACTGGTTTAGCTTCAAGCCAGTGTCAACCTCCATCGCCATACTCGTTTTACATGACATGAATTAATGTCCACATGAGTGATATTGCAAATCTAAGAGTGTATTCATTACTTATATGAAATCACATGATCAATCACGAGTAATCTTCCTAATTCCCTTTTTAACTTGCTTAATGAAGTTCCTCGTTTCACATTATTCCACACAAGGCATTTCACAATTCTCATTGTTAAATACACACTTCTCAATGGGTATCAATCTAATGGGAATCAATTGAATTATTCAACTTTCAAACATTAACACTTATATTCACATAAATATTTATTTCCATTAATATATTCACTTAATAATACGTGGAAATTCTCGGGTATTACATCCTCCCCCCTTATAAAAATTCTGTCCCGGAATTGCTACAAGGTTACACAAATAGATGGGGATAATCCCCCATCATCCTATCTTCTAACTCCTACGTTGCCTCCTCGACATCGTGATTATGCCAAAGTACTTTTATAGAAGAAATGACTTTGTTCCTTAAAGTTTTCTCCTTCCTATCTAGAATTTGGAAAGGAATTTCTTCATACGCTAAATTCTTCTCCACTTGAATGGGTTCATAAGAAATCACGTGCTTGTAGTTAGGCTTGTACGGATGCAACACAGATATGTGAAACACGTTATGGATGTGCTCCAACTCAGGTGGTAGTGCAACTTTGTACGTTACTTCACCCACTTGCTTTAGTATCTCGAATGGTCATATGAATCTTGGACTTAGTTTTCCTTTCTTGCCGAAACAAATCTTTCCCTTCCATGGAGATACCTTCAAGAATACAAAACTGCCGACTTTAAAATCTCGGTCTTGCCGATGTAAATCCACGTACTTTTTCTGGTGATCTTGAGCTGCTACTAGTCTAGCTCTTATCACTGTCACCACATCCGCGGTTTGTTGTACTAACTCTGGTCCGAGTATTCGTTGTTCTCTGACTTTGTCCCTACATAATGGCGTTCTGCACTTCCTTCCGTAAAGAGCTTCGTACGTTGGCATGCTGATGCTCGTATGGTAACTATTATTATACGTAAATTCGACTAAGAGTAGGTGGTCGTCCCAATTTCCCTTGAAGTCCATCACGCAAGTTCTAAGCATATCCTCTAGTGTTTGTATTGTTCGCTCACTCTGTCCGTCTATCTGAGGATGATAAATGATACTCAACCTTAACTGTGTTCCCATCCTCTCTTGCAAGCTTTTCTAGAATTTTGACGTGAAACGCGGGTCTCGATCAGAAACAATCGATATCGGTACTCCATGTGTTGAAACAATCTCCTTTACGTACCGATTTTCTAACTGATTTAAACTATAAAGGATCAGGATTGGTAGAAAATGTGCGGCCTTTGTAAGTCGATCCACGATAACCCAAATGGCATCAAAACCTTTCTGCGTGACTGGAAGTCCTACCGTAAAATCCATCGTAATATGCTCCCCACTTCTAATCTAGTATTTCTAATGGTTGAAGTAGACCACTCGGCCTTTGGTGCTCTACTTTGAGTCGTTGACATGTAAGACATCTACTAACGTACTCCGCAATTTCTCGTTTCAAATTTGGCCACCAAAAATGTTGCCTCAAATCCCGGTACATCTTTGTGCCTCCCGGATGAATGGAGTACGTCGTATTGTGTGCCTCGTACAAAATCTCTTTCCTTAACTTGGTTATCACTGGTACCCACACTCTTCCTTCGAATCTTAAGATATCGTCTTTATCCATTCGAAACTTTTCCTCCTTATTTTTGGTGATCCTTTTCCTGATCATCTTATATCCTCCATTTTTCTCATGTGCTTCCTTTACTTTATCCAATAATGTCGGACAAGCTTCCATTACAAATAATTTCTCTTCCCGTCCTCCCCGGTCCCTTCACCTTTATTTCCAATTTCTCCATTTCTCTTATTAACTCTTCCTGCGTCGTCAATTGAAACAACTTCTCCCTTCCTTTCCTACTTAGCGCGTCGGCTACTACATTCGCTTTCCCCGGGTGATAAAGAATATCACAATCATAATCTTTAATCAATTCCAACCATCTTCTCTGACGTATATTCAACTCTTTTTGTGTAAAGATATATTTCAGACTCTTGTGGTCCGCGTATATCTCACATTTCTCTCCGTACAAATAATCCCTCCATATCTTTAACGCAAAAACTACTGCTGCTAACTCTAAGTCATGAGTACGGTATCATTTTTTGTAATCCTCCAATTGTCATAACGCATACACAATGACTTTGCCATGTTGCATTAGCACACAACCCAGTCCTCTATGCGACACATCACTATACACCACAAATCCTCCCATATCATCTGGTAATGATAATACAGGCACCTCGCTTAATCTCTTCTTCAAATCTTGAAAACTCTCTTGGCATGTGATTATGGGTTTCGACTGCATAAGTTGTGCGTAGAATAGACATATTTGTGCGCCACGTGCGGCCTATTTGAGAACTTATGCTTAAATCCTTGTTAGATTAATTCGTATAGACATGAGTACGATTGTATCTAGCTTGGATGTTCTTTTATGTTCTATTCCCTATCGTGTGGATCTGGAGAGGATATGTTTGTGCATACCTCGACAGAGGTGTATGAGCACATGTGTGTTCTCGGTCGATAAATAGTCGTGACCATTAAGACCAAAGAGAGAAGGATAGGTAAGTTGATGAAGTATAGCACGCCAGGTGTTCGATAGAATGCCTGAGTGGGGTGAAGTTGTAACCTTAGCTTCTAATTCCTTCGATTACCATTCGTTATCCATTTACTTGCTTTGATAATTAGTTATAACTAGATAAATCACACTTCCATTTATTGCTGTTCGAATAAGACTTTAGCGATACAAAGTCGGTACTTGGTAAATATTAGTGATAGTTCCTCGTGGGTACGACACTCTACTTATCACTGTATTACTTGTAAGATCGCGTATACTTGCGTGTATTTAGTGATCAGTTTTTCGACCAAAAAGTTTTTGGCGCTGCTGCCAGGGAACTATTATTCTAATATTGTCCAATATTGATTTAAATCAATTTAGTCTTAATTTGAATGTATATATATATTTCTTTTATTTGTTTGATCTTCTTTTTTGTTTTTAAGTTTACAGGTTATGGACGATCAATGTTATCAATGGCCTTACGAGAGGACGACACAACCAAGCTCGGAAGAAGGACTCGAGCAATTCCAAGTTCAAATTGCAAATGTCTTGAGCTTTTCTGATAATCTTGAGTGGCAGTCCACTTAGAATGCCTACAGTCAGGAGCGAGCTGACATTGAACCGATCTCCTATCATCAAAACTGCCAGGGTTATCCAAACTCTTGGGAAAACAATCAAGAGCAATATCATGATCCGAATTACTCATATCCGAATCAGTTTGAATATCAGTATCCGCCGTAATATGAGTTGACGTCTCGACCCAATAAGAGCTTTTCTGAGTACTTAACACAAGAAGAAGAGAACAGGCTTGAAGAGCTTCTCACCAAATTTATTGAGAGTAATGAGGTTCGGATGGCAAATAAAGAAGCCGCATTACAAAGCCTTGAAAAAAAATTGAGACAACTCATCAATGCCATCACAAATCCACTGCCAAACTTTCTACCGATCATAACTGAGTTCAACGATGAAGTATTAGAGCAGTGCACGGTGGATACGCGAGGAGAAGGCGATGAGTCTCACCAAGTTATTGAGGGCAATGTCAAGGTGCTAATTGACCAACCTGCAGAGGTTGAACTAGAAGAAGAGAGGATCAACAATGGGTACACTGTCAAGAGTAATCAACCGTTAGAAACCATGCTCACGATTGTGCAAACTCTGGAGGGCCCGTTAGCAGACAAAGAATGCTTTCAACTTGATGAACACGGCGAATTAGTGGATAATTCTAGTGGTGAAAGATTCTTCTTGCCAATGGGTGAAGAAAACGGGGATGACCAATCATCCATGTCTGCCAAAATGTTAGAGGAATTGATGAATAGGCGACATGAAATGGTTATTTTTGCTTATGAGACGGATTGAATGGCATCAGAATAGTCAAGCCGACGACTTTAAAACAAGCGCTTGGTGGGGTGGCACCCCTATCTCAGTATCATGTTTCTCTATTTTTCCTTACTTATGTCTAGTTTATATATTATGTCTGTTGTTTTTACTTTGTAAACATTAGTGCCAGATATTGTATTGCCATATTGTATTGAGCATGTTTTTGTGGCTACAACATGTTTTCCTGTTGTGTTGTTATTTTATATATAGTAGTATAGTTAACCTAGTTATTAAGTGGGTTAATATAGACATATATATTTGTGTAATATATGTTAGCTAATACATGGCTTTTGTGTAGGAAAAACACATAAAATAGTCCTCACGCCGCAGCGCCAATAAGTACTATGTAACTCACGCCGCGACGCCATGGTCAATTTACAAAAATCTCTACCTCGTGCTTTAGTGCCAATGAACAAGACAACTGTCGCGCCGTGTGTGACACCCCCAAATCCGGGTTACCTGACCCCCGAGTTTGGTGTTCACAATCCACAATATAATACTAACTATCTACCCATTCATATAGAAATAGTAATACATATCACATTAACATATGTTATTAATACATTAGTCCCAGGTCCGCTAACCTTAACATTACAAACATACCCCTTAGATATACAAAAAGGGTTTACAAACATAACATAATAATAAGTTTATTATAACTACTCCCGCATTTTGCCTTTGTTCTTCACTGCACCTTCTGCAACTTCGTCCCTAGTTGAAAAGTTTTATTTAGCAAGGGTGAGCAACTAGTTTGCCCCGTAAGTTAAAACATATAATAAATGTATACGAATCAATAAGAACAGACTATCTATTTTGATAGAATGAAACCAAAGTTCGGGGAACTTTGAAATAGCTGAACAAATCGTTAATAAATAACAGTCTTCTCGAATTCTAGGCAACACAATAATCTGATAATGAAAGAATACAACGCTTTCAAAGTTTCTACGATATTCAATTGAATAAACAAGAATCAATTCTACGCAATAACAAAGTGGAATATTTTCCAGATTTATGCTGAGTGATCTCACCAGATCTTTAAACTTATTTTCTCGGGTATCTATCAAAGATTTACTTTGATACATACGTAGGCGTATCATATAACCATAAAGATTAAATCATACCCCTCTGCAAGTATAACAAGTGATCAGCTTTATTATACCCGATATTATGCATAATACTTAACAGTGCGTAATGGCCGAATATATGACCTAAAATGTTCCCTTTATATAAAAGGTTGTTCTTCTCAGTCTCATAATCAAGATTTGATTTAACAACGAAATTTGATGATTTCAATTTCTATTTACTTATCGATCTAGCCAAAATAATTGGCATCGATCTAGCAATAACAATTGAATTCTCTTTTTGAATTTATCAAGTTCTAACAAATGTTCGTCTAGCCAGAATAATTAGCTAAGACATTTCTCCACATAATTTGACAATAAAAAGGAATTATTTGTACTGTCAATTCTATTTTCTGCGAATATGAATATCCAACAACAATAATTCTATGAATATATATTTTTTGAATCAGTAATTCAATTTGAATTATTAAACATGCACTAACTGCGATTTAATCAACAATAAATCCCTGGACATGGTATAATTAGCAATAATTAACCACTATAATAATTGAATGAATATAACTCAAGGTTGAGTTAGGGAACTTGCCTTCTGCGTTGACTACTACTACACAAAATACTTATCTGCTTTCGAAAGACCTATAACCAATAATATCGGTCTTACAATTAGCACAATTATTCATAACACGTAACACTGTATTCTACAGTCAAACTTCTCCAAGGCACATTACCACATAGCCACATTAGTGTTTATAACCTATATAAACACTTATCAAGTCTAACTATTTGATGCGGTTGGACTTGGTCCATTCTCAATTGTTGTTGGTCACCCTATCAAACAATTAACACATTGATTGTCAATTAAACTTGGTCCCTAAGCTTCAATATTATTTTAGATAAGTCAAATATCGTTTATAATATTTTTCGGAAGCTTTTAATAATTTATAAATAATTATTATAATTTATAATAATTTTTCAAACACTTAAATCATTTTTAAATGATTTAATTATCAAATAATCTTATCATTATTAATATTTAATAATATAAAAATATTAATAACATACTTGTCAAAATATTAAAGTTATTATTAATAACTTAAAATATTTTTAAATTATCAATATTCTACTTAAATGATTTTTAAAATAAATAAAATCATTTTTAAATCATCACCATTAATATTTAAATATTAATGTAATTATTATCAAAATATTAAAAGTCATTAATTATAACTTAGAATACCTTTAAAACATTTTTCTCATTTTGAAATGATTTTTAATTCAATAAAACCATTTTTAATTCATTTATTTAATATTATAATTAAATAAATCTAATATCATTAATATTAATTTATTAATGAGAATTCTCCAAAAATATTGAAAATTATATTTTATAAATTAAAATATTTTCTAACACTTTATTTTTATTTAAAATGATTTTTAAATCAATAAAATCATTTTTAACTTATTTATTTAATTTAATAATTAAATAAATCTAATATCATTAATATTAAATTATTAATGAAAATTCTCCAAAAATATTAAAAGTTACATTTTATAACTCAAAATATTTTTAAATACATTATTCTTATTTAAAATGATTTTCATAATATTAAATCATTTTCTTCTAATTTATTTAATACACTAATTAAATAAATTAAATACTTTTTAATATTTAAATAATTATAAATATTAAAGAAAAATATTCCAATTGGTCAAAAATTATTTTTCATAATTTCAAATAATTTTTAAAATAATTTTTAATAATTTTTATAATTTATTTTCTATTTTTAATTAATTACCGGAAATTCAGAAATTAAAAAAAATCAAAACCGTCGCTATAGGCCTTTAGCGACACAAAGCGTCGCTGTTTGTGTTCTTGAGCTCAAGAACACTGACATCCGACTTTTTAAGAGGTCATGTTTGACCGGCTTTAATGCTCGGTTAAGAATTGTTTCTGGGCTAACTTAAGGTTCAATATCGTAGTACACATGTAATACTACATATTTCAGTCTTAAATTTGGTCATATAACATCTTAGATGCAAGATCTGAAGACACAAAGTAGCTGTCAGAACAAGTTCTGGGTTTTCTGGGCAACCCAGAAACCCAGTAGCTTCGAGGTCTACTTTTAAGCTCAAATCATTCTATGTTCTGGTCTTTGTATTGGTGTTATAAAGGTTTAAATCTTTAGTCCTCATGTCATAGAACATAACTATAACCACATATTAATCAAAAAACATTAACATCGACAGATCCAGCTCGGTCAAAGCTTGTCAGAAGGGTGTTCTTCTCGTTTCTGGAAATTCCAGAAACGCTAAGTCATGGCCGTATGACCTAGTTTGACCATCTACCTTGTTCCATCTGTTGATGTTTTAAGAGGCCTAAAGACCCAGATCTATAGTCCATTATACCAGCTACAACATGGTTATCATAACATTATCAAAACACAAAAAAACTGTCAGATCTGTTGCTTAGAAAATCATGTCAGGCGCTGATTTCAAATTTCTGGGTTACCCAGATTTTTACTCGGTCAAGCCCGGTCAACGGGTTTTGACCGTTAATACCTCCTGATCCCTACATCAAATGGCTCTGATTACTTTTGCAGACTAAAGACCTCATATCAAGCTACAAAACCAAAACTTAAAACAACAAAAATCTTAAACGAGCAAGGATCTGTGGCGACTGACATTTCTTGTCAGACCACAAAAATTGCTCAAGAACAGTTTTTGAAAACTTCGATTTTTACCAACTTTGATGCTATGGATCTATGATAGATCATCATAGATCATCATATAACATCCTCTAACACTGATTTAAACAATTAAATACAAAAACTTTCTTAGCATACAAGATCAAATTAGGTTTTAGGGTTATACCTTTCTTGCTCCAATCCTTGATCTTAGCTCTCCAATCTGATATTGGTGATTTAGAGAGGTGTTTTATGACTGATCTACTTGAAGAATTTGGAGGTCTTGGTGAGAGAGAGAGTAGGTGAGAGCTTGGTAGCAAAATGAGTAATATTAGTGACTTTCTCTCTCTTAATCTATTATATAACTTGACATGTTGCTAGATCTGATGTGTTGGACGATTTTGGCTGGAGTTTGATGTCCCAAAGTCAATGTGGTTACTTACCAACTAAAGTTGCTAACAATTATGCAAGTTATCAAATTAAAATAAACTAAAAGGGCATTTTGGTCATTTGTAAATTAATTTTAATGGCATACTTGTCCAATTCACAAACCCTTAGGGTTTAGGGTTTGGGTTAGGATTTAGGGTTTGAACCCTTTAGGGTTTAGGGTTTAAACCTTTTAGGTTTGCAATTTAATTTCCAAGATTTTAGAATTTCGATTTTCAAAATAGAAAATTAATATTCCAAAATTATAATTAGGATTCAATAATTATATTAATATTTCCTAATCATAAAATTCAATCTTGCTAATTAGGATTAATATTCCTAATTAAAATTTCTTAATTAGCAATTAGGGTCAAAATGGTCATTAGGGTTTATAACCCACGAATTAGGGTTTTAATTAGAAAAATAAATGTTCTAAATTACAATTAGGTTTGTAAAATAGAAATTAAGATAACTAAAATATAATTAGGGTTTTCTAATCATATTAAGGTTTAATAAACACTTTAAGCTTGTCAATTAGGATTAGGTTTTCCTAATTAGGGTTTAGGATTCTCGATTATGAAATTCGGGTTTCCCGGCGTATAATTAGGGTTTCTAATCGTACGTTAGGGTTTCTAATCCTGAGATTAGGGTTTTTAATCTCTTATTAGGGTTTATAAATTTTAAACCTTATCCGATCAATCATTGATCAAAATTTCTATACCGTTCAAACACATACATATTAATATAATTATTTTAATTATATTTTCTACTGAATCCCTATCCAGAAATGAGGGTTAGAGTTTCTAAAGCTTGTTAAGCACAACTCTACTCTAATTTTATTAGTCATTACACAAATTGACTCATTCTCCAAACTTGTATCACAGAAACTTATCACAAAATTAATAATTAATATTAATATTAAAAAAAAAATTATTCGCAAATTTTGGATTATTCGAAATCCCGAGTTATCACACCGCGACGCCACCAACGAGCCTTGCCCACTACTAATTCGCGCCGCAGCGCCAACCAACAAAGGGCATGCCGTGTCGCGGTGCCACCAACGAGTCCATCACACTGCTAATTCGCGCCACAACGCTAAGCAATGAAGGAATGCCCGCACTGCAGCGCCGGTAGGGAGAAATTGTTGTTTAAAATAGATTTCACCCAGCAGTTGTGCTCATTACTTCCCATCTTTCTCGACAGTTTCAGCACAAAAAAACCCAAGCGCCCCATCAGTTGTTTCTCTACCAAAAAGTCCTAGCAGTGATCGTTTCTCATCTTAAACTACCATAACAAACCGAGAGACTCCATCAATTGCTTGTCAGAGTTCGAGCCCACTTGATTTCTCACCTAGGGTTTTCCCACTCAAGGTATTTTTGAGATTTCGTTCAATTAGAAAAGCTCTTTGATCGAATTGTTGTGTTGTTCTTCTTGTTTGTTTGGGATATTTCCACTGCCGAATATCTAGTTAGAGCATTCACAAACGAAGGGCTGTCCAAATTGGTTTTGAAGAATGCACTCTAGGTGTTTGATAAATTTCCTGAAAGAATAATTTGACTGTTTGGGGCTGTTTGGCTTTGGAATTGTTGGGGATATTCGACCTATGTTTGGGGGAGTATTGAATTGGGTTTTCTTCTTGTGTTCATACCAATTGCTTAAATTTCTAACATGGCTTCAAAAAGGAAACGCCTTAGTGTCGGGGGGGTCCTCATCCGCAGCACCACATGCTTGGAATAACACCAAATTTGCGAGGGAAGAGGCCTGGAAAAGGTACAAAAGCTCTTTTGTTGCGCAAAACTTGAACGCCAGTGGGTGCACTTTAGAAAACCACCCGAGTAAGCTATTGTATCTGTTGTTCAGGAGTTCTATGCAAATGCCAGTCGTGAAGGTCCTGCTATTGTTCAAGTCAGGGGGCGGTCACTCGAGTTTGGAAGCCTAGCTATCAATGAACTATTCGCGACACCCAACTATGAGGGCATGGATTATATAGAGCCGGGACTCTGCAACTATGACCTCGAGGATATTATTAGGCGGCTCTGCAAGCCTGGGACTACATGGAAGAAAAATGACTATACGGGTAAAGAGACCATTTTTTCGACTTCAGCACTCAGTCGCTATGTGAAGGCGTGGTTCAGCTTCATTTGTGCTAACATGATTCCGACCCGTCACCTGAGCGACGTGACTAAGGATAGAGTGATCCTTGTATTCACCATTATCACGAGCCTGAATGTGGACATCAGAGTTCTCATCCATGAGTCCATCATGAAGGCGATCAAGAGCATCGTCGCTGTGGGACTCCCACATCCATCCATGATCACTCGGATGTGCAAGATGACATGTATCTATTGGGGGCCAGATGAGATAGCTCTGTTGCCCATGTCCATCATTGACCATCAGACAATCTCATGCTTCACTGTGTGGGACGTGGTAGAGTCTCATATCAGAGGTGAAGGGCTTATATAGATTTAGATGCTTGTGTCATGTGAATGGCATTTTTACCCTATTTTAGCTGCTATTAAGCAAGGGTTTTATATTTATCATTAATTTTTGATTGTGGCTAATGAAAAGTGCCAAGTAATTATGTCTATCTCTTAGAGTCGTGTCAAGCATGTATGAGCTAGTGGTTGTTCAATCGATAAGTTGAGAGTGTTATTGATCCGTCCTTCTTAGCAAGCGCCGACCAACTATGTTAACTAGTTATTTTTCGAATTTAGTTCGCGTGTTTATTTCTTTGAGAGTTTGTTCACTCTTATAAACTTTCATTTTTACATGGTAATAAAAGACTTAGACATTGATATAGTTTTGGATCTTGAATTGTGGCATGTTGACTTATAAAAAAAATTAATAAAAAAATAAAAAATGAATGAATTGAGATTAAAAAGAAAAGAAGATTAAATATCGAAAGTTTTGTGGTGGGTTGAGATGGAGCGTAAAATGCACTCGCCTATAAATGCAGGACCGATGTTGAGATGGAGCATAAAATGCACTCGCCGAATAATCTTCATTTTTTGTAAAGTCTTAGTTGGCTTATGTTGATTATGTGGCCTTTACTGCTCGAGTCATTAGATTCATAGGGGTGTTCAACACCTAGTGCCCTAAAGTCATCTGGCTTGGGAGTCACTAATCAAAAGCTCATTAATGGGTAGTTCTGAATAACCTAAGGTAATTAAGGACTGTCCGAGTCAGATTTTACTGTCTTCATGCTAGAGTCTTTTGATCTTTCCTGCGCTTGCGTCTTATTCTTAATACTTGTTGAATGTTTAAGTTGCGGAGTGTGCATATTGGTATTAACAATTGACGGTGCGAACTTATTTGAGCTATGATTAGTTAGGACAGTTGGTCTCCACACACACACATAGAATGGATCGAATACAGTCTTATGCTTGAAAATGAATGAACCCTTATTCATAACTGTGTTTGCCCTCTTCTCTGGGAGTAAACATGTTTGAGATTAGAAGTCATGATACTAGTATACAGTGTTATTTTTCGTTCACATGTGTTTTACTAGTGTTAGTGTTGTGTTAGATAGTTTGCTCGAGGACAAACAAAGACTTAAGTTTGAGGGTATTTGATGAGTGAGATTTATACCCGCGAATCAGATACTTTATGACTTAAATGGTTGCCTGATCTCGGAGATTTTATGTAATATATATTCCGAGTGTTTATGATAACGATCCTTAGCAAAAGAAATGAATGGGTTAAAGAGTATATAATACTCAAAATATAATTGAGTTCAAGTGAAAGTTATGAAATAAAACCTAGAATTTGTTGAAGTAATGAATGTAGTAGGGAATATAAAATCTATATTAAGGTAATGTGTTGAAAATATTCAACGATAAATTTTTGAAAAGAACCGAGTAAAGGAGGTTTCTTTGATTCCGAGGATTGAATCCTTATAAGGAGGGAATGATGTGATAACCCGAATTTTCATAAGTTATTAAAATAAGAATTTAATAATTGAAATTCTTATTACGATGTGATTAATGTAACAATCCAGAATTTTAATTGTAATTATAAATATTTATTGAATTATATAAATATTTAATGAATGTGTTTATTGTTGAATAAATATTTGTTTATTGTTGAATAAATATTTGTTTAATTAGATTTGATTTGATTTGTTTTGGTTAATTATTTGTTTAATAAATAATTAATGGGTTAAGAAATTAATTGTTATGAGATAATATTCTAATTTAATTTAATAATTAAGTTAGAGAGTGTATAATGATTAAATGATTTATTCAATAAATTGTTATTATGATTAATTAAATTAAGTATGAAAACTTAATTAAATAAAGTTTGATAAATAACTATATTATAAAGGAGTTATTAAAATAAATTAAAGGAGTTTAATTTAGTTTTGCCAAACAAGACTTAAATATATTAAGTCTTTAATTTTTAAAGAGTTTTGCCAAACAGAGCCTTATGGCTTTTGGTTTTTTAAAATTTGAATTATTAATAAAATAAAATAAATAAATAAAATATATTTATAATTTATACGTTATATTTTGGTAACTGATATTAGTTATTATGATTATTAAGGCCATATCAGTTTTTAGTTTACGTATACTTGTTATCAGTTTACTTTTGTTTATGTCAATTGTATGTGGTCTAAGACTGAACCAAAGAAAGAAAAAAAAAGAAAAATTTAGAGAGTTTTGAGAGAGTCTAAGAGTAAAGAAAGAGAGACTTCCTGAGACTTTCAAATAGTCGTCTGTGGTGTTTAACAAAGATTGTCTAAGCAAATTGAAGGTATGTCTTTACCATATATGTTTTACGCCAAATTTACTGTGAATTTGATTCTCTGTGTTTCTAAATTTGACTGTAGTATAAAAATTCTTTACAAAAAGTGTTTGTATTCCATATGTTTTACTAATTGATTATGGAATCATGTGTTTTGGTAATAACTAGCATAGATATATGACTGTAGTTTACATGTACGTTCAAAAATAAGAAAAAAAGGTTTTACAATGATTACATGTACATGAACATATTTTGTAGGATAACAAAATTAGTATGCGATTGTATGCTAATTATGAAATTGAACCCTATGTATGTTAATTGGGTAAGAACTTAATGAGAACGTAGTTTAAATGAATGAATTCGATGGATAATTGTGATTTACAGTGTTAAACCTTGTAAAACAACGTCAACAATTGAGTTTTGTTTTAAAATAGTGTTTCAAGGATTTAACTTCTCTTAAATTATTATTTAAGTTGTGCTAAATTAGTATATGTATGCTTGTTAATGTTATGTGTGATTTATATAAAATATATATGCTAAATTAGTATATGTATGCTTGTTAATTAGTTCTGTGTTTTGTTCTTTTGGTATGGTTTCTGTAAGTTTCGGCGCCTCAGTGCCAAAAATCGAAGCATGACCCAGAACTTGTAACTTTGCTTATTGAAATCAGCCATAACGCTAATTTTGTAATTTGCAATACCACTTCGACTTAGTTCTCATGTGGCTGAATAGTAGTTTGGGTCGGACAGTTTTGACCTCCTGTAGTAAATCGGCCATAACGTTTTCATACGAACTCCGATTGAGGTGATTCAAGATGATCCGAAATGAGGACATAGACCTACAACTTTCGTTCTTTAAGTATTTCAATTTGAGGTCGGGAACAGGGGTCAAAATTGTGAGACCCCAACTTTTATGAATAAAGAATAATTTTGTCGAAATATATTTTTGAATATTATGGGGTGGATTTGATATAATGTTATAGTTGTGGGTAATATTTACAAATTTTGTAAAGTAAGCAAGTGGTTATTTAATATTCGATTGGTCGGGGAATATTTGTTTTAACAGGGAATATTCGTACGACGGCACAATCATTGGTGCACCCCACAACGGAAGTATTGTCGTAGTTAGAAAATGACACTTGCGTAGTTACAACAAATATTATAGAAATAATTGAACAAAACTGAGTGACTTCTTACGTAAGCATCAATAATTAATACTGTGTGCTACTATGTATGTAACCGCAGCGTATTCTTGTACTTTTAACAAGGTGTTTCAACGATTAACAGTAAAACTTCCGCCGTTATTTTCTTAAAAGATATTTTTATCGTTTTCTCAATCAAACAATAATTACATTGTGGGGTCCACTAATGATTGTCTTGCGTCGTCGAATATTCCCTGTTAAAACGAATATTTCCCGACCAAACGAATATTATATAACAACTTGTGTACTTTACAAAATTTATAAATATTACCCACAACTATAACATTATATCAATTTCATTCCATAATATTTAAACTGATATTTATAGAACATTCATTTTTATTTCTAAAAGCTGGGGTCTTACAATCTCCCCTTCTTATGAAATTTCGCCCTCGAAATTAGGGTACATACCTGGTATGACGAAGAGGTGAGGATGCTTTGATTTCATTTCAGATTCTAACTCCCACGTCATTTCCTCAACATCGTGGTTTCTCCACAAAACTTTGACTTGAGGTATAACCTTGGAGCGTAGAATATGTTCCTTCTTATCCAAGATTTGAATAGGAACCTCTTCATACGTCAAATCTTTCGCTATTTCGTCCGGTTCTAACTCAATAATGTGGTTTGGGTCTTTCACATATTTACGTAACATGGATATGTGAAAAACGTTATGAACACGAGACATACTTGGCGGTAAAGCGAGTCTATAGGCCCAGTTCCCTCTTGGATCGAGGATTAAAATGGGTTGATGAATCGAGGATTGAGCTTTCCTCTCTTTCCAAATCTTGTAACTCCTTTCCATAGAGCAACACGTAACAACACATGATCTCCTATATCAAATTCCACGTCCTTTCGATGAAGATCAACATAAATCTTTTGTCGATCTTGTGAGGTTTTTATACGTTGTCAGATCGTTTGAATCTTTTACGTAGTTATACGTACCAACTCCGGTCCCAACAACGTTGCTTCACCCACCTCATCCCAAAGATCTTCGAGAAGCGACACTTTCTTCCATACAACGCGCTCAAACGGAGCCATGCCGATACTTGTTTGATAAGCTGTTGTTGTAGGAGAACTCCACCAATGGTAAGAACTTGTCCCAACTTCCCTTGAAATCAAGGACATGAGTCTTAATAAATCTTCAAGAGTTTGAATAGTCCTCTCCCATTGTCCTTCCGATTCGAGGATGATATCCGAAGCTAAATTGTAATTACGTGCCCATAGCTTTTTGCAAACTAACCCAAAATCTTGAAGTGAATCTTGGGTCTCAATCAGACACTATGGATACTGGCATACCATGCAATCTCACAACCTCGTTTATGTATATACGAGCAAGACGTTCAAGTGTATAAGTTTCTCGTATAGGTATAAAGTGAGCAGACTTGGTCAATCTATCAACAATGACCCAAATTGCATCTATGCCTTGAGAAACCTTGGGAAGACCAATAACGAAATCCATGGTAATATTCTCCCACTTCCATTCTGGAATTTCAAGTGGTTGCAAAGGACCTTTTGGTACTTGATGCTCCTCTTTAACTCGTTGACAAGTTAGACACCTTGAGTTAAATAGCGCTATCTCTCTCTTCATATTGCTCCACCAAAATGTATGACGAATATCATGATACATTTTGGTACTCCCAGGATGGATTACAAACAGGGTGTTGTGCGCCTCCATCATGATTTTATACTTTAAATCAGGGTCGTTAGGAACACAAAGTCTGGAGTTGACTCGAAGTATTCCTTCTTCATCGATTATTTCTTCCGGCATAGAACCTTCTTGCACTTTCTTCCTCATCATACGCATCGGCTCAGTCTCAGTAGCTTGAGCGACTTTAACTTTATTGATTAAAGTCAGTTCTACTCGTATATTCGCCATCATCACATGGGTCCCTAGAGTCTTTAACTCTATCTCCATCCTTTGCAAGTCACACATAATGGACCTTTGCGTTAACAATATCGCTTTTCGTACTTGCATATGATCTTCTACTCAATCAATCGTCATTACCACGTTCGCTTTTCGGGATGGTATTGGATGGTATGATCATAATCTTTCAATAGTTTAAGCCAACGTCGTTGTCGCATGTTGAGTTCCTTTTGAGTGAAGAAATATTTAAGGCTTTTATGATCCCTAAAGATCTCCACTTTCTCCCCATACAAGTAATGCCTCCAAATTTGAAGTGCAAAGACAACAACTGCCAACTCTAGATCATGAGTAGGATAATTCCTTTCATATTCTTTGAGTTGTCGCGAGGCATAGGCTATGACTTTCCCATGTTGCATGAGAACACATCCCAACCCTTTTCCCGAAGCATCACTGTAGATGACAAATCCCTCCGATCCAGATGGTATTGTCAGAACAGGTGCTGAAATGAGTCTCTTCTTGAGTTCTTGAAAACTCTTCTCACATTCTTCGCTCCAACGGAACTTTGTATCTTTCCGAGTCAGCTGAGTTAATGGAGTAGCTATTCGAGAAAATCCTTCCACGAATCTCCGATAATAACCTTTTAAGCGAGAAAGCTACGACTTGATCCTTTGATTTAGGTTGCTCCGACTTTGAATTGCTTCAATCTTTAGGGTCAACAGATATTCCATGACTTGATACTACGTGCCCAAGGAATGCTACTTCCTCAAGCCAAAACTCACATTTCTTCAACTTGGCATAAAGCTTATATTCACAAATCTTTTGGAGTGTCAGCCTCAAGTGTTGTTCATGATCTTCACGGCTTTTGGAATAAATAAGGATGTCATCAATAAAGACGACCACAAAGTGATCCAAATATTCCTTGAATACTTGGTTCATCATATCCATGAAGGCAAAGTAGGAGCATTAGTCAATCCAAAGGACATGACTAGGAATTCATAATGCCCCGTCTGAGGGTTAAAAGCCATCTTTGGAATGTCATACATTTCTAATCTTCAATTAGTGATATTTGAATGAAGATCAATCTTTGAAAAGAATTTGGCTCCTTGCAACTGGTTAAACATGTCATCAATACGTGGCAATGGGTACCTATTTTTGATGGTGACATGATTCAACTCCGATAATCAATACAAAGTCGCATACTCCCATCTTTCTTTCTTCACGAGCGAGCAGGAGCACCCCAAGGAGAAGTACTAGGATGAATAAAGCCAATGTCTAGCAATTCTGCGCAGTTGGGTCTTTAACTCACGAAGTTCAATAGAGCCATTCGATATGGGGCTTTGGAAATGGGTTTTGTCTGGGGAGTTCAAAGGTCGATACAAAATTCAATTTCACGCTCACGGGGGTAGGCGGGAAGTTCTTGGGAATACGTCGGAAATTCATTAACAATAGAAATATTATTCAAAAGCGGCGTATTTTTGTTTAGATCCGTGACATGAGCTAAGAAAGCTTGACATCCATTTTTTAATAAATGAATAGCTTTATGGCTTGAAATGACATTGATTGATTTTAATGGTTTGGTTACTTGAATTCGCATAATAGGTTGATTAGGAATATGAAAGCTAACAACCTTACGAAAACAATCAATTTTAGCATGATGAGTAGTTAACCAATCAATCCCTAGAATCATCTCAAATGCAAGTATTTTCAATGAAATAAGATCGACAGGTAATGTGAGGGTACCGATTTGAACCAAATAAGACTTATAAACAATGGATGTAATGAAGGTTTCTCCCAACTGAGTTTCCACAGAAAAGTCAAAGTCTAATTTCTCCGGAGTCAAATTTAATCGTTGAGCGCAAGTAGGAGAAATAAAAGAATGGGTAGAACCGGTATCAAATAAAGTATAGACTTCGCTAGAGTTTATGATAAGCTTACCCGTGATGACCTCATTCGGGTTCCTTGCTTTCTGGGAGGTCACAACAAACGCTCTCCCTTGCACTACCGGCTTTGACTTTTCTAGGATGGCCTTTGGTGCCTCCATCCTAGCTGAACTTGTCTTCGGTGAACGACAAAATTGGGCTAAGTGACCTTCTCTTCCACAATTATAACATGATTTGGACGGCATCATGCGCTTTTGGTGATGTGTCCCTCCCTCGCATTTGAAGCATATGATAGGTGGTCGTTCTTCTTCCTTAACAATGGGTCTTTGGTTTGACGTCTTTCCATCATTGTTGAATCTCCTCTTCTTGAAATGTCCATTCTTATTGTTTTGGTACGATTACCACATAGAAGTGGTTACCATTTCGCCCGTTGATTCCCTCCACGCTTGTTGTCACCGCTTCGATGATCTAACATCATCGGTATTATCATTTTTAATTTTGTTCTCTTTCGATTCGTTGACTCATTATCGCGCTCTACTAACTGAGCCCTATTTACAACATCTGAATACAAACACAGTTTATGAGAAATAAGATGTTGACGTATCTCAAGTTTCAAACCTTGCAAAAACATTCGCATCATCCTCTCTTCATTATCCACCAAGTGGGACGTAAACCGGGACAACTCAGCAAATTTAGCCTCATACTTCGACACGGTCATATTATTTTGCTTCAGCTTGATAAACTCCACCTCCTTCATGTGACGAATACTTTCGAGAAAGTATTTGTCGTTGAACAGCACTTGGAACTTCTCCCAAGACATCTTCAGTGCGGTAGGTTGGGTACGCTTTACCGATTCCCACCAGTAATCTGCCTCTCCTTGCAACATAAAGGCGGCAAAGGGAACCTTTTGCTCCTCGGAGCATCCCAAGACATCAAATATCTTGGTGATCTGCTTTATCCATGCTTCCGCCATAAGTGGTTTTGGCTTTCCAATAAACTCCGGTGGTCCCAGCTCCTTGAACTGTTTAGCGGTGACCATCCGAGAGTTTCCAGTATTTCCATATACATTTTGGACAGGAGCCGCTCTCGTCTGCTGTTGCATGAATTGCATTAAACCTCTGAACAATCCATCATTCATCATTTGGTCAGTGTTGTTGTTTGAATGAGGATTGTCGCCTTCCTGATGCACATTATCCTGATTATTGATATGTGGTGAATCAACGGTCGCCTGTGCTCCATTGCTATTCTCAACATTCTAATATGTCATTTTCAGATACTGCCACAAAACAAAATATTAATTGACATGTAACATATTATCCCTATATTCTGACCGACCAATTAAATACTAAAAAAAAACTTAGGTAGGTCATACTAGCGAAGGAATTCCCCGTCTCTCCCCTCCTAGTTCTATTCTCACATCTTAGCCAAAGATCATATCCCTAAGCTTTTTGATACCAACTGTGACGCCCCCAAAATAGGTATACATCACCCATCTTGAGTCGCCAAATACATGGTACAAAATTCAAATACAACTTAATTATACAACAGTCGTGTAAAAATACGACTAAACATATGCTTTGAGTTTGAATACAAATATTGTCATCTAGAGAGTATACAAACTCAATGAGGTCCTCATTACAATTATTGTCACACTATTTCACAGAATAGTGAGGACTACTAATACTATCATCTGGACCATCACTCCGTTTCCCGACTCATTCCAGCTATATTCTCATTTCTTGAAGAGACCAATAAAAGGAAGGGTGAGCTCAACTAGCCCAGTAAGAGATATTATGACTAAGATAATGCAGAATAATTTATCATTAGCCTTCAACAGTGTTAAATTGATAAAATATAATAAATATCAAGTTTAACTGCAGCGGAACAAGCAATCCATTAGAAGAGTCAAGTAGAGAATGAAATCTACTATCTTCTATGATTTAAAAGGTTTTTCATGACTTTTATCGCTGAGACTCAGCTTAATAAATAATTCACATCATCGAATCACCCCTGCACTACAGCCAAGGATATTCTTTAGTATCACGACCACAATTATCCATGCACTATGGGCCAAGAATATTTGTGTATTCATTAATGGTCATGATCATGCCAACAATTGTCCATCTATGCACTGCGGGCCAATGAGGACTTTTACCACATCATTTGTAACATTACGGTCATGATTACACCGAATAATCCCTAGTCATAATCATACCAAGTCCATCTATGCACTACAGGCCACAAATGACTTTCACATAATATAAACATGAGGATGATGACAATGATATAAGAATTCAATAAAACAAGTTCAAGAATTAATTTATCCATGAATCAATAACGTCCAAATTGTCAACATGATACTGCTTTGTAGACTAAAATTCAAGAATGCTCAGAAGAATATTTCCATGAAAAGATACTGGATGAAGCGCAAATATTAAGGATATTCCACTAATTTCATGGAGTATAGAAGTCAAAACTTTAACCAACTGAGTATAACAACGAATGGAATAACAAAAGAAATCACCATGCATGCGGTACTTCACATAGACAGGTTATTCCAACAGATTAATAAGTAATGGAACCAGGTCAGGCGAAATTCGCACCGACAAGATGTTCTAACAGAATAATAAAGACAGAACCAGGTTTGGCGTAAACGCACAGACAGGATATTCCAATAGAATAATAATAAAGACGGAACCAGGTCTGGCCTAAATGCACAGACATGATATTCCAACAGAATAATAATAAAGATGGAATATTAGAAGAACATCACCAAGTATAGGGTAGTCCGCGTATACTGGTTATTCCAGTAGAATAATAAAGAATGGAATAACAGAAGTTCTCTTCATGAATACAAAAGAAATAACACCCCTTACCGTAAAAGAAACTGGATATAAGAGTAGGGAAGTAGCAGAATACTTTTCTATAGTTTCTCTATAATTTCTCTCTCTAAAGCTTCAGTGAATTCGTAAGAAATTATGAAGGAATGAGCTTCTATTTATAGAAGAATGGACTGCATAGTAACTAATCCATGAACGATCCAGATTGATATGTTTTTAAACGGACAGTCCAGATTGATTTAATGAAATATTCTAATAAAACAAAACTTTAAATAATATATATATATATATATATATATAACATGCCAGCTGATAACTCACGGGTTGTCACCCCCGTGAGTATCCTCCCTGCCAACCTTTTCAAATCAATGCATATATATATATATATATATATATATATATATATATAAACATTACTTTAGTAACTTATATATATATAATAATACTAATAATAACTCCTCCCACAATCGATTACCCCCACAATAATTCAAATAACAATGTATATATATATATATATATATATATATATAATGAATAATTTTCTACTGGTTATTTTAAAAAATGAGTAAGTGGGGGTCCAAATAATACGCCAATATTTACAACAAATATTATAGCAATAATTGAACAAAATTGAGTGACTTCTTATGTAAACATCAATAATTAATACCGTGTGCTACTATGCAACCACGCATATTACTGTACTTTTAACACCGGGTGTTTTAACGAAAGCTTAAGTAAAACTTCATAGTTATTTTCATAAAAAGTTATTTTTATCGTTTTCTTAATCAAACAATAATTACATTATGGGGTCCACTAATGATGATTGTCTTAGTCGCATACGAATATTCCCTGTTAAAATGAATATTCCCCGACCAAACGAATATTATATAACAACTTGCGTACTTTACAAAATTTATAAATATTACCCACAACTATAACATTATATCAATTTCATTCCATAATATTTAAAAATGATATTTATAGAACATTCATTTTTATTTCTAAAAGTTGGGGTCTTACAATCTACGCTTTGGGTAATTCTCTCCATCCCAATTCTCATATTTTACGTCAGTTAGTTTTTATGAAAATGGCTTTTATACATTCTATAAATCTCTGTAATTGGAGATTGTGTGGTTATAAGGTTATATGTAATAACTCAAGTAGTATAACATGTTTTATATATATATTGTATATGATTCCATATCATAAGTTTCGTAATATGATGACTTGTTATTTCAAAATTTACAGAGTTTGGGTTTTGGCCATATGGCCCTTATACGTAAATCTAATGTGTCAAACATAAATGGTTTTGTAAAATTTATACTCTTATTTGATTATGCATGTTGATACGAAGAGACCAAACCTTAAATGAACGGATTCGGTGTTATAACGAATCTGTAGTATTAAATTTCATGACTTATTTTCAAAACCTTCAAGAACATCAAAGTCAGTGAAATTCACATATTTTAATTCTGTAATTATGTGTTTAATGGGTTAAATTCATTCTGTAATTGATGGGTAACGATTATGTATGAATTATATCATGTGAGTATGTCTAAATTCGTGTAGAAATTTAGAAATTTATAGAAATTGGCATGTTCTGCGATTTTTCGTGAACTGCCATTTCTATAATACTGTACGTCATGGCCACACATCATCATTTCTGCCTATTTCTCATGTGCATGTCATTCAAGGCCATACATGGCCATCATCTTGCCATAGCGCCATGTATCCAAATTGTATGGCCAAGACCTAGTATAAAAGTGGCTCCGCAGCGCCACTCTCCAGAATGTACAGAAATGGAATTTTTTAAAAATAATTAAGTCTAGCAATGTGTTAGTAACTTAATTAATTAACATGTAAAAATGTTAAAAGTATAATGAGATGATAAAATAGATGTTTAACATGTAAATAACATAATTGCATGTGGATTGAATTATTGATTACATAATTAAGTTGTTATTTGTGAAGTATAATTTATGTGACAGTGAATGTGATAATTTGACTAAGTATAGTCATAATTCGAGTTAGACAAAAAGAATGAACGTTTGATGATTAGTTAAGTTATAATTTAACTGGTATTATGAATGTAAATGGTATGTAGGATTTAATTCAAGGAACGTGTTTTATTAAAGTGAAATCTACGCACGAGGCAAGTTTCCTACCCCTACTTGTTATCATTGTTCAAGTTTATTATTTACCTTGAGTAAATCCTCATTACTATTATTCAAGTTCGAATTGTTATATTAAAGATTTATTATCCTTTCACAATATGAAATTGTTATACAATATTTGTTCTATTGTATACTTCTTGAGATTATTATTCAATTTGAATATCATTATTGTTGAACCTTATTAGACTAGTGAACCTTATTGATTCGACTAGTCCATAGTTGATGAACGTTCTAAATTTCAGAACTCTTATTGAATTATCCAAACCAAACTTCCTTTGGTGCGGACTCGAATGTTAAACTGAGATGAACAACCCTGCAAAGGAATTTACTTATGCGTTAGCGTTAAGATATTTTGCATAGTATGGTACTAAGGGCTGATCCCCCTAAGTACGAGTAGAAAGGTCCATAGTCTTATGACTGTTAAAGGTTTCAAGTAAAACCCTGGATAACCTAGGACATAGTTCAAGGTCTTATGACCCTCAGAAATCTTTTGATTCTTGTTATTCTTTCTTGATTCAAAAGTTGAGCTTTTATTTCAGAAGTCTTTGATTCCCTCGCATGTTATTATACATTGTTATTTCATTATTTCATTTGTGGGCAATCATGCTCACTCTTGCGTAATAATAACATTGCGATTAAGAAACGAAAAGCGCATTTAACCTTCCACTAATAAAGGCAAGGGCAAGCTTAACAAGTAATGAAGACTGATTATTTATGTGATGTAATTAGAATTGATGTTACTTAAGACTTATTTATTTATGTTTCCGCACAGATGATTTAAGGTTAGAGTAACCAGAGATTTATTTATTTTGTAGTTGATGTAACCCCATAAGGGGAGATTTATTATTACTTATATCTATTGCATGGTTTGCATTTATTTATGGGTAGATAGATAGATGATGTTTGTACAGTGAACACCAAATCCTGTAGAAATGGAAGTACCAGATTTGGGGGTGTCACAGATGGCCTAATGACCAAACTACCCTAACCTAGCAAGTCCATTTCATTTGTTGGTTGTTAGTTTTTCATCCAACTTAAGTTGAGAGCTTATTTGGTAGAGAGAATAAGCACATATAAAGCTAGACTTCCTTTGTTAGATTTTCCACCAACAACTTATAGCTTATTGGTTTGAGAGAAAAAGCAAGGACAGATAAAAGTTAAAATTTGTTATTTCAAGAAGCAAGAAGAAGATTAAGGATTAACAAGTGTTAATCAAGAATAAGTATTCTTGAACCTTGATTCTCTTTCTCTTCCTTTGTTAGAGAATGGGGTATTGGTAGAACAAGCATGCTAAGAAGGGGGTTTGAATAATGAATCAAAGGGCTTAAGTCTTAATAAGCCGTATAAGTCATGAATAAGTAATTCATTCGTAAATAAGTTATGAACTCATAATAAATGTATAAGAACTTGTGAGAACTTGTAACATGTTCACATTTATAAAGTGAGTATGATAATAAGAAGTAAGAAGAATGGTTAAAAATCATTAACCATAATAAGCCATATAGAAAGAAGACATAAGTTATGAAAATGGAAATATAAGTAATTTATATTTTCATAAGTTACAAATTTATCAAGAATAAGTAATAACTTTTCATGTTATGAGTTAATGAATCATGTATGTCAAGATATTAGTATAATGGTTTGAATCCAATTGAAACGGTTTAAAAATCTCAAGTAATGAAGTTTTGCCGGAATTAACACGATTGGACGATAATCGTTGAATTCGTGAAATTCTAAGAATGGAAGTTGAATTTTGATAGTGAGATTGGAAACGTTGATTTTCAATGGAGACAAGTCTTATTTGGCATTATAGAGTTTCGGACTCGAAAATGGCCGAATTTCGACTAAGAACGAAGAAACGACCGTTGAACGTTCACAAGCGTTTATCGTTTTCGTTAAAAATGGACTAATAGGTGAATTTTTAGCAAACGAAGTCGAATAGATAAAATTCTTACATGAACGCATAGAGTACATAATTTGTGAACCGTAGGCTCTTGAAGGAGTCGATTCGGACTTATAACGAAGAAGTTACGAGTCCGGGAATCTCAACTTTTGAAAAATCATCCAAGTTTTTTACGGTGCATGAATTTGGTATGCGTGCGTACCTGAAATGGTATGCTGGCCAAAGACAAGGCAAATTAGCTCACGCCGTAGCGCCAAAGTAGCCATCACTGAGATGCATGCCTTGCAAAGACGCAAGATATAACACAGAGACTCATAATGCAGCATACCGAGTTTGAATTTTTGAGTATTAAGTGGTGACGCCGCAGCGCGGCACCAAGTGCAATAGCCGGCGCTGCAGCGCTAGCCTTAAAATCTAGACAGAAAAGTATGGTTTCAAGTAGAAGATGGAGGGAAATTGTTTAGTAACGAACTAAGGAACTTAATAAAACATTGTGAAGTCATAGTTAAAACACAAGTGTTATCACTTAGAGTTAAAGAAAGTTAATTGAATGTAAACAAGAACGGTGTACAATAAGTGTACATAACCAATGCCGATTAAGTTTCAATTAATAACGTAATGACGTTAGTAAGCCATGAGGAAGGATAATTAACTCGAACCGAGTTGTAATAATGAAATAATTTCAATTAAGTTATAGAAAGGAAAGAAGTTAGTAAGAACGATGTAAAAGAACGACGAAAAGCCGGAACCAATAAATAACCAATCTAATACATAATTAGATTGAGAAGTAGAGTAAGATTCTTTAGGAACTACGTATGTTCATTCATGACCTAATGTGGTATGCTATGTGATTATGTGTTGTAGAGACCGTAAAGACTCAAAGGAAACATAATTATACTGTAGCAGGCGGTGAAGGCAAGTTTTTCTTAAACGCTTGTCTAACCTTCGTGTTAGCCAAGTTTTCAAATTGATTCAAGTTATGAGATGCATGTATGGTTTTGAAGAAAAAATCAATGCCAGTTTTAACTTGGCTAGACTAATCTTGATAGATTGATTGAATTGTTTACAAGTCTTTCAATATAGAATTGCTAACGCTATCCTACACCAACTAATTGGTATGGATTCAAGGTAAGCCTATATATGAATAAAAAAATGTATTTTTCATCGAGTATTCGATGGGCACGTGAGGTTGCCACAACTTATATGTATACACGTTTAATGAATGTAGTGTTGATCAACATAGAGTACTATAGGCTGATCACCTAGAAGTGCTCGTAAGATATGCTGGACTTACAAACTTTGTGCCGGGTTGTCCTTTTCAAAGAGACTATAAGACGTTCACGTCTTGAACCATAATTGATGAATTACAGATTATTGTTATTGCAAAATGTTTTGAAGGAAAAGAAACGCTATTTTAAGTTATTGATAGTACTTCATAACTATCATTCAGTTATTGAAGATATATGATTCCTATGTTTCAAGCATGCTTTTAAAATGAAATTGTTGTACTTGCTGAGCTTGTTATGCTCACTCTTGCTTGAACCATATGAATGCAGCTTAGACCTAATGGACCGAAGGATTCTACAAGGATAAAGAGAAGGCTAAAGTGAACATGCAGATTACCTATATAATAGTATAGGTTTGTAATGATAATATTTGGTATTATGACAAGAACAAATGTAATGGTTATAAAGAACCTGGGGAATGGTAGTATTGTTTTGGAATATATATAAGACATATTCGTTCTTTTGAGGCATTTCAATTGAATGTTTGTGTGAACTGTAGCACCGTGGAGCACCATATGTCGGGTTGAAAGAGACCCGGATTTGGGGGCGTCACAGGTTGGTATAAAAGCATTAGGTTATAAAACTTAAATGGGGGGGGGGGGGGGGAAGAACCTTAGGCTAATAACCTCGTTAAGGAAGAGAAGTCAGAAGGAAGTAAACACGAGCTTTACTTAAGTTGAATGAGTCAATAAGGTATTGAGGAAACTCAGTACCAAAAGATTTAAAAGATGGAAAGTAACCCTAAATAAATTAAATGTGATTTGTGCTTATACTATTTTGTGTTATGTACTAATCAACATGGTATGTGTATTGTAGGATGTTAATCGATAGCTTGATGTATAGAGATGTACATGCTGTGAGGGAAGAGCTTATGAAC
This sequence comes from Panax ginseng, assembly GCA_020205605.1. Classification (NCBI taxonomy): domain Eukaryota; kingdom Viridiplantae; phylum Streptophyta; class Magnoliopsida; order Apiales; family Araliaceae; genus Panax; species Panax ginseng. Next base: position 53,505,829 of record CM035146.1, on the reverse strand, counting down.
CGAGTAGAGCCTGTATCCATGCCAGTGGCGGAGGTACCAATAGTGATTCTAGAGGAGTCGGAGACAGAGGAGTGCTTTTCTGAGGAAGACTACTCTGAGGGAGAGATGGATATAACATCATACCTTAGTACGATGAACGATGTAGAGGAAGGAATGGAGGTAACATCGGTTGAAACAGTGGTACCTACACTAGAGTCATCACCTCCAGATGCAATGAGATCATTGTATCTGGCAGAGCTTGACAAGAATGTGCAAATCGAGTGCGGTTATGCGTAATCGAGAATGAAGAGATTAGTTCTCTTTATGTAGCGAAGGAGTCTGCAGAAGCGGATTTTGAGTCTGATCATGATGAGAAGGTGCTCATGATAAATAAGGTTAGGGATTTTAAGAAGGAGGTCGATGAGCTTCGTAAAGAACTGGGGGAAAAGGACCGGAAGATAGCATGGATGTCTTACATGCATTAGAGTGCTCATAATGATTTCAAGCTGAAGGTTGCTTGTTATTCCAATGAGTTAGGACAAACCCATCATACGATTACTCGGGATACTGTAGCGATGATTGCAATGAGTAACACGAGGATGCTGTTATGCATTATTAAAAGTCCATAGTTATAAGTATGTGTGTAGTGATGTAAAACCCTCTTTTGTATAATAGGGTAGTCTTTTGTAAATCCCAACTTTTGTGAGGTACCATTTCGGGATAAAAATGTAATAGCTTTTGGTTATGAGAACAAATTGTAATAGTTTCAAACTATGAAGAAGCATATGAATATAAATAAGTTTTCTTTTAAAATGCTTTGTTATGGTATGAGTTGGTATGTGGCGAATAATAACGAAGTAAGTAAATAGATAATAATGAAATTTTATTTGTTTAATCTGAAAATGCCGCTAAGGAGAAGATAACGTAATCAGGAAGCAGAATCACATAATGATAATCAAGGGGGTCAAAACAACCCTACGCAAGAGTTCATTAATTTATTAACGACTACATTTAACCAAACTGGGGATAGAATACCCGCGAGACCTAGGGTAGAAAGAATGACTACCTTTAAAGAGTTTAAAAGCGTAGGTCCGCCGGAGTTCAAAGGAATGACGGACCCAATAGAGTCCTAAACATGGGTAAAAGCAATAGAGGAGGCGTTTGTTATTACAAACATAGGTGAGGCGCAAAAGATTTCTTCTACGACCTATATGATGAAGGGGGAAGCCAACTTTTGATGGGAGGGTCACCAGGGTGGGCCTAGAATAGATGCGGTAATGTGGGAACAATTCAAGAAGGTTTTCTTCGAGAATTATTTCCCTACAAACATGTAAGGGAGGATACAGACCGAGTTCTTAGAATAAATAAGGGGACATGACATTTCCCCAAATTCAATGAATTGGCAAGGTTGTTCCACGCTAAGTGGACACTGAGGAGATGAAAGCTCATAGGTTTGAGCAGGGCCTGAAACCCTGGCTCTATAATAGGATTGTGGTGTTCCAAAGGGTTTCCTATGGGACCATTCTAGAGAAGGTGATTATAGCATAAGGTGGTAGTGAGTTGTAGACTCAATACCACAAAGAGGGAAAGAATGAGAGCAAGGGATAGGGATGAACGAAGTTTAACTCCGGGAATACTGGAGTGAGTCAAGGGGATCCTAAGCGTAGGATCGAAGTGTGCAAGACAGGTGGAAAGACTCATCTAGGAGTCTGTACAAAAAGGGATTAAAAATACCTTTAAACATTAAGGTAGAGGAGGAGGAAATAACTTTCGTTAAATTATCCGTGGAAAATTTGTTTCATTAATAATATGAAAAGCGGTATCATCGAGATAATAATCAATTAATGTTGAGAGAAAAATTTGAAGTAATTCTCGGTATAAATGGGTTGATTAACCATAGAGCTATAATAAATAGTTATAAGAAAAGTGTGAACCTTTAGTTTTCTTAGAAAATCTAAGGTAGTAATTTACGTTAATAAAACATTATGATGCTCTTGTCGTCTAACCTGGACTTAAGTTAGTAGGATGTTAAAGAAGAGGATGAGTCGTTGCGGTTACGTATCGACTATCGTAATAGGAGTAAGTTGATGATTAAGGATAAATACCCATGGCCCAGGATCGATAATTTATTTGATCAGTTGAGAAGAGAAAATAATTTTTCTAAAATAGATTTGCGTACGAAGTATAGTCGGATGAAAGTAAAGAAGAAGGAGGAGGGACCTAAAATGACGTTCAGAATTCGTTATAGTTATGACGAGTTTCTGGTTATGTCATTTGGGTTGAATAATATGCTGAAGTTAGACTTTTCGTAAGGGGCACCGAACAAGTCGGTGGTAAACAGATAGGTTCTCTTGTGGGATGCTATGGTTAAAGGTACCATTAGCGTCACAGGATTTAAGAAGACGGTTAGGTGAGGCACCTGTATTATCTTTATCAGATGATACAAGGAATTTTGTAGTGTATCTCGATGCTTCGCATAGATGACGAGATTGTGTGCTCATGTAGCATGGCAAGGTCATTTCGTATGCATCATGCCAGTTAAGGGATTATAAGAAGGTCTATCCTACTTATGGTATATAGTTGGCAGCTGTAGTTTTTGAATTAAAAATTTGAAGATAGTATTTATACGGAGAAGAAGTACTGTGAGATATACACGGACTATGGGAGTATGAAATATATCTCCACATAGAAGGAGTGGAATATGCGGTAGAGAAGGACGGTGATCTTATATCATTCAGGAAAGGTAAATATAGAAGCCGATGCGTTAAGTAGGAAGGGTAAGGAAAACTATCGATATTAAAGACTCAGAATGAGTTAATAACGGAGATGGCGAGAGTGGAGTTAGAATTTAAATTACAGAATGAAATGATAGAAATGTTATTCAAAACGTAGACTTAATCCACGATAACAGAATGAGTTAAGTAGGTACGACTAGTTAATGAGGGATGCAAGAAAATGGAGAAGATGACATAGGATAAATAGAAGACTAAGTATAATCTTGTTTTGAGGGAGGAATTTGAGTTCCAAATAATTTTTAAAGTTAAAAGAATAACTAATATGATAGAGAGATAACATAATGTGTTAGTAAGTGTTTCACTTCCAACTCAAATTGTTAATAGGAAGTGATAAGTCATGTGAGATAAGATAATATCTTTGGTAAATGTGAAATGAAAGAACCACAATGTCGAAGAAGCATTGTGGGAACTCGAGATTAAAATGAAGAAAACTTTTCCTCATTGGGGTAGGTAATAGTAGTGAGATTCTGGGGACAGAATCCTTATAAGGAGGGAAGAATGTAACGCCCGAGAAAAATCGAATTTTTAGAAGAATTAAATTTTATTTAATTATAAGGATTAAATGAATTTAAGGGATTATTTATAGAGCAAGCTAATTGAAATTCGTTCTATGACCTAAACATATCAGAACGTCGTAGTATTTTGGCTACGTAGTAGAATTAAAGTGTTTGAATTTCCAAGACGAAAAATAAAAGCTTTCTGAGAAATTTTTCGAAAAACACTATTCACGCATTTCTGCTCGGGAATTATTTTTGAACTTCCAAGAAATAAGTAATGATATAATATCGAGGTGAGATGGAATATCCAATAATATTTCAGTTATGGAAAATGTAATATTTCGCCTGTGGACTTAAAACCTAACGTTTAAGGAAATTGATTTACGAGAAGGAAATGTAATGTGATTAATGAATTAATCAATTATCGTATAATACGTAGGTATTATACGAAGTAATGAATATGAGTAGGATACGAAGTATTATACGAGTATGTGTGAATAATGGTATGGCGTATACGATGAATACATATACAAGTTAGAATACGAGATGAATATGTAAATTATACGTTATAAGGCTTTAAGCCAAATGTATTGAGTTAGTAAGATTGTGTAGGAAATATTAAAGTCCAATGGGATTTGATAAGGCCCAAATATAAGGAGGATTAAGTCCAATGTAATTAAATATGCAAGCCCAAAATGATTAAGTAGGTTAGTTAAACCTAAGCCCAAGCTAAGATCCAATGAGTTAAGGTGATCCATGGGGCAACCCATGATCATGTGGTAAATCTTGGTGACCAAGTGTTGTGGTGAGAAAGAAAAGAAACTTAAAGGCTAAGTGTTGTGGGGGGGAAGTAAACTTAATGACCAAGTAAACTTAAGGGCTAAGCAATGGATAACTTAAGTGGTGGCCAAGCAAATAATGTGGAGGCCAAGTTAACTTAATGCCTAAGTTAGGAATAGTAAGGAGGTGGATGGCCTAATGACCAAACTACCCTAACCTAGCAAGTCCTATAAATAAAAAGCTTCCATTTCATTTGTTGGTTGTTAGTTTTTCATCCAACTTCAGTTGAGAGCTTATTTGGTAGAGAGAATAAGCACATATAAATCTAGACTTCCTTTGTTAGATTTTCCACCAACAACTTATAGCTTATTGGTTTGAGAGAAAAAGCAAGGAAAGATAGAAGTTAACCTTTGTTATTTCAAGAAGCAAGAAGAAGATTAAGGATTAGCAAGTGTTAATCAAGAAAAAGTATTCTTGAACCATGATTCTCTTTCTCTTCCATTGTTAGAGAATGGGGTACTGGTAGAACAAGCATGATAAGAAGGGGTTGGAATAATGAATCAAAGGGCTTAAGTCTTAATAAGCCGTATAAGTCATGAATAAGTAATTCATTCGTAAATAAGTTATGAACTCATAATAAATGTATAAGAACTTGTGAGAACTTGTAACATGTTCACATTTATAAAGTGAGTATGATAATAAGAAGTAAGAAGAATGGTTAAAAATCATTAACCATAATAAGCCATATGGAAAGAAGACATAAGTCATGAAAATGGAAATATAAGTAATTTATATTTTCATAAGTTACAAATTTATCAAGAATAAGTAATAACTTATCATGTTATGAGTTAATGAATCATGTATGTCAAGATATTAGTATAATGGATTGAATCCAATTGAAACGGTTTAAAAATCTCAAGTAATGAAGTTTTGCCGGAATTAACACGATTGGACGATAATCGTCGAATTCGTGAAATTCTAGGAATGGAAGTCGAATTTTGATATTGAGATTGGAAACGTTAGCTTTCAATGGAGACAAGTCTTACTTGGCATTATAGAGTTGCGAACTCAAAAATGGCCGAATTCCGACTTAGAACGAAGAAACGAGCGTTGAACATTCACGAACGTTTATCGTTTTCGTTAAAAATGGACTAATAGGTGAATTTTTAGCAAACGAAGTCGAATAAATAAAATTCTTGCATGAACGCATAGAGTACATAATTTGTGAACTGTAGGCTCTTGAAGGAGTCGATTCGGACTTATAACGAAGAAGGTACGAGTCCGGGAATCTCAACTTTTAAAAAATCTGTCCAAGTTTTCTAGTGCACAGAGTTGGCGCCGCAGCGCCAGCACAAGGCAAATTAGCTCACGCCACAGCGTAAAAATGGCCATCAGCCCCTGGAGAGTCACGCCGCAGCGCGTCATATAACACAGAGACTCACGTCGCGACGTTGAGTCCAGATTTTTGAGTATTAAGTGGTGACACCGTAGCGCAGAACCAAGTGCAATAGCCGGCGCTGCAGCGCTAGCCTTAAAAGCTAGACATAAAAGTATGGTTTCAAGTAGAAGATGAAGGGAAATTGTTTAGTAACGAACTAAGGAACTTAATAAAACATTGTTAAGTCATAGTTAAAACTCAAGTGTGATCACTTAGAGTTAAAGAAAGTTAATTGAATGTAAACAAGAACGATGTACAATAAGTGTACATAACCAATGTCGATTAAGTGTCAATTAATAACGTAATGACGTTAGTAAGCCGTGAGGAAGGATAATTAACTCGAACCGAGTTATAATAATGAAATAATTTCAATTAAGTTATAGAAAGGAAAGAAGTTAGTAAGAACGATGTAAAAGAACGACGGAAAGTCGAAACCAATAAATAACCAATCTAATACATGATTAGATTGAGAAGTAGGGTAAGATTCTTTAGGAACTACGTATGTTCATTCATGACCTAATGTGGTATGCTATTTGATTATGTGTTGTAGAGACCGTAAAGACTCAAAGGAAACGTAATTATACTGTAGCAGACGGTGAAGGCAAGTTTTTCTTAAATGCTTGTCTAACCTTCGTGTTAGCCAGGTTTTCAAATTGATTCAAGTTATGAGATACATGTATGGTTTTGAAGAAAGAGTCGATGCCAGTTTTAGTTTGGCTAGACTAATCTTGATAGATTGATTTAATTGTTTACAAGTCTTTCAATATAGAATTGCTAATGCTATCCTACGCCAACTAATTGGTACGGATTCAAGGTAAGCCTGTATATGAATAAACAAATGTATTTTTCATCGAGTATTCGATGGGCACGTGTGGTTGCCACAACTTAAACGTATACACGTTTAATGAATGTAGTGTTGATCAACATAGAGTACTATAAACTGGTCACCTAGAAGTGCTCATAAGATATGTCGGACTTACGGACTTCGTACCGGGTTGTCCTTTTCAAAGAGACTATAAGACGTTCACATCTTGAACCATAATTGATGAATTACAGATTATTGTTATTGCAAAATGTTTTAAAGGAAAAGAAACGTTATTTTAAGTTATTGATAATACTTTGTAACTATCATCCAGTTATTGAAGATATACGATTCCTATGTTTCAAGCATGCTTTTAAAATGAAATTGTTGTACTTGCTGAGCTTGTTATGCTCACTCTTGCTTGAACGATATGAATCCAGCTTAGAACGAATGGACCAAAGGATTCTACAAGGATAAAGAGAAGGCTAAAGTGAACGTGTAGATTACCTATGTAATAGTATAGGTTTATAATGATAATATTTCGTATTGTGACAAGAACAAATGTAACGGTTATAAAGAACCTGGGGAATGGTAGTATTGTTTAGGAATATATATAAGACATATTTGTTCTTTTAAGGCATTTCAATTGAATGTTTGTGTGAACTGTAGCACCGTGGAGCACCATATGTCGGGTTGAAAGAGACCCGAATTTGGGGGTGTCACATGTGCAATTATCGAAACTATATTTTCCTATAAATAGAAGCTCATTCCTTCATTATTTTTCACCAATTCACTAAAGCTATAGAGAAATTATTATAGAGAGAAATTATAGAGAGAAAGAAGAAGAGAAGTCTGCTACCTCATTATTCCAGTATCCAGTTTTTCTAAGGTAAGGGGTATTATTCTTTCGTATTCATGAAGAGAGTTATTTTCTTTCAATACTCGTAAGGGTTGTTATTCCATTCTTTATTATTATGTTGGAATAAACTTCATCTGTCAAGTACCGCATACATGGTGAAATTCTTCTGTTATTCCATTCTTTATTATTCTGTTGGAATAACATGTCTGTGCGGTCTATCGCATGCCTGGTGAATTCTGTTGTTATTCCATTCTTTATTATTATGTTGGAGCATCCTGCCTGTGCGAATTACGCATGACCTGGTTCCATTCTTTATTATTCTGTTGGAACATCCTGTCTGTGAGGATTACTCATGACCTGGTTCCATTCTTTATTATTCTGTTGGAATATCATGTCTGTGTGGATTACGCATGACCTGGTTCCATTCCTTATTATTCTGTTGGAATAATTTATCTACGTGGATTACAGCATGGCGGCAAAAATCCATTTGCGATTTCATATATTCAATTATACTCAGTTGATTAAAGTTTTGGTTTCTATACTCCATGAAATTAGTGGAATATCCTTGATATTTGCGCTTCATCTAGTATCTTTTCATGGAAATATTCTTCTGAGCATTCTTGAATTTTACTCCACAAAGCAGTAATCATGTTGACAATTTGGGGGTTATGATTTCTGGATAAATTAAATTATAAATCTTTACAAATTTATCCTTGAACTTGTTTTATTGAATTCTTATATCATTGTCATCATCCTCATGTTTATAATATGTTGAAAGTCATCTGTGTCCTGTAGTGCATAGATGGACTTGGTATGATTATGACTAGAAATTATTTGGTATAATCATGACCGTAATGTTATAAATGATGTGGTAAAATTTCTCATTGGCCGTAGTGCATTGATGGACAGTTGTTGGCATGATCATGACCATTGATGAATACATGAATATCATTGCCCGTAGTGCATGGATTATGTGGTTTATTTATTAAGCTGAGTCTCAGCGATAAAAGTGATGAAAAACCTTTTAAATCATATAAGATAATAGATTTTATTCTCTACTTGACTCTTCAAATGGATTGCTTGTTCCGCTGTAGTTAAACTTGATGTTTATTATATTTTATCATTTTAACATTGTTGAAGGCTAATGATAATTTATTCTGCATTATCTTAGTTATAATATTTCTTACTGGGCTAGTTGAGCTCACCCTTTCTTTCACTGTTCTCTACAGGAAATGAGAACGTAGCCGTGACTAGTCGGGGAACGGAGTGACGGTCCAGATGATAGCATTAGTAGTCCTCACTATTCTGTTAAATAGTGTGACAATAAATGTAATGAGGACTCCATTGAGTGTGGATATTGTCTAGATGACAATATTCTTATTAAAACTCTTAGATAATGTTTTGTCGTATTTTACACTACTGTTGTATAATAAAGTTGTATTTGATTTTTGTACCATGTATTTGGCGACTCAATATGGGTGATGTATACCTATTTGGGGGCGTCACAGTTGGTATCAAATCTTAGGGATATGATCCCTGGCCGAGATGTGAGACAAGAACTAGGAGGGGAGAGACGGGGAATTCCTTCGCTAGTATGACCTACCTAAGTTTATTTGGTATTTATTTGGTCGGTTAGAGTATAGGGAAAATATGTGACATGTCAATTAACCTTTTTTTTGTGGCAGTATTTGAAAATGACATCCGAGAATGTTGAGAATCGCAATGGAGCACAGGAGACCGTTGAGTCTCCACAGCTCAATAATTAGGATAACGTGAATCAGGAAGATGACAATCCTCATGCAAACAACAACACTGACCAAATGATGAACGATGGAATGTTCAGAGGCTTTATGCAATTCATGCAACATCAGGCGAGAGCGGCTCCTGTCCAAAATGTAGGTGGAAACACTGGAAACTCTTAGACGGTTACCGCTAAACAGTTCAAAGAGCTGGGACCACCGGAGTTTATTGGAGAGCCAAAACCACTTAAGGCGAAAGCGTGGATAAAGCAGATCACCAAGATATTTGATGTTTTGGGATGCTCCGAGGAGCAAAAGGTTCCATTTGCCACCTTTATGTTGCGAGGAGAGGTAGATTACTTATGGGAATCGGTAAAGCGTACTCAACATGCCGCACTGAAGATATCTTGGGAGAAGTTCCAAGAACTATTCAACGACAAGTACTTTCCCGAAAGTATTCGTCACATGAAAGAGGTAGAGTTCATCAACTTGGAGCAGAACAATATGACCGTGTCACAGTACGAAGCTAAGTTTGCCGAGTTGTCCCGGTTTGCGTCTCACTTGGTTGATAATGAGGAAAGAATAACGCGGATGTTTCTAAGAGGTTTGAAACCCGAGATACGTTAATACTTAATTTCTCACAAACTGTGTTTGTATTCAGATATTGTTAATAGGGCTCAGTTATTGGAGCGCGATAACGAGTCAACTCAACCAAGAGAAAGCAGCCGACAAAATGATAATACCAGTGGTAGTAGTCATCGAAGCGGTGACAACAAACATGGAGGGAATCAACATGCCAGAAATGGTAACCACTTCGGTGGTAATCATGGCCAAGACAGTAAAAATGGACATTTCAAGAAAAGGAGATTCAACAATGATGGAAAGACATCAGCACCAACACCCGTTGTTAAGGAAGGAGAACGACCACCTATCATATGCTTCAAATGCGAGAGGGAGGACATATCGCCTAAGCTCGCGATGCGACCCAAAGCGTGTTATAATTATGGAAGAGAATGTCACCTAGCTCGATTTTTTGTCGGTACCAAAGACAAGTCCAATTTGGGATGGAGGCACCAAAGGTCCCCCGAAAAAGTCAAAGCTGATAGTTCAAGGGAGAGCGTTTGTCGTAACCTCCCAGAAAGCAAAGAACCCGAACAAGGTCATCACGGGTAAGCTTATCAAAAAATCTAGCGAAGTCTATACCTTATTTGATACCGATTCTACCCATTCTTTTATTTCTCGTATTTGCGCTCAACGTTTAAATTTGACTACAAAGAAATTAGACTTTGACTTATCGGTTGAAACTCTGTTGGGAGAACCTTCATTACATCCACTATTTATAAGTATTGTTTGATTCAAATCGGTAACCGCACATTACCTATCGATCTTATTTCATTAAAAATACTTGTATTTGACGTGATTCTAGGGATTGATTGGTTAACTACTCATCATGTTAAAATTGATTATTTTCGTAAGGTTGTTAGCTTTCATATTCCTAATTAACCTATTATGCGAATTCAAGCGACCAAACCATTAAAATCAATCACAGTCATCTCAAGCCATAAAGCTATTCGTTTATTGAAAAACGGATGTCAAGCTTTCTTAGCTCATGTCACAGATTTAAACAAAAATATGTCAAATTTGAAAGATATTTCTATTGTTAATAAATTTCGACGTATTCCTCGAAGAACTTCCCGCCTACCCCGTAACGTGAAATTGAATTTTTATCGACCTTGAACCCGGTACAAAACCCATTTCCAAAGTCCCATATCGAATGGCTCCTATTAAACTTCAGGAGTTAAAGACTCAATTGCAGGATTGTTAGACATCGGTTTCGTTCGTCCTAGTACGTCTCCTTGGGGTGCTCCTGTTCTATTCGTGAAGAAGAAAGATGGAAGCATGCAACTTTATATTGATTATCGGGAGTTGAATCATGTCACCATCAAAAATATGTACCCGTTGCCTCGCATTGATGACCTGTTTGACCAGTTGCAAGGCGCCAAATTCTTTTCAAAGATTGATCTTCATTCCGAATATCATCAGTTGAAGATTAAAACTGATGACATTCCAAAGACTGCTTTCAGAACTCGGTACGGGCATTATGAATTCTTAGTCATGTTTTTTGGATTGACTTATGCTCCTGCTACCTTCATGGATATGATGAACCGAGTATTCAAGGAATATTTGGATCACTTTGTGGTCGTCTTTATTAATGACATCCTCATATACTCCAAAACCTGTGAAGACCATGAGCAACACTTGAGGCTGATACTCCAAAAGCTTCGTGAAAACAAGCTATATGCCAAGTTGAAGAAATGCGAGTTCTGGCTTGAGGAAGTTGCATTCCTTGGGCACGTGATATCAAATCATGGGATATCTATTGACCCGACAAAGATTGAAGCAATTCAAAGCTGGGAGCAACCTAAATCAGTGACCAAAGTACGTATCTTTCTCGGCTTAGTTGGTTATTATCGGATATTCGTAGAAGGGCTTTCTCGAATCGCTAATCCATTAACCCAGCTGACTCAAAAAGATACAAAATTCGGTTGGAGCGAGGAATGTTAGAAGAGTTTTCAAGAACTCAAGAGGAGACTCATTTCAGCACCTGTTCTGGCAATACCATCTGGCTCGGAGGGATTTGTCATCTACAGTGATGCTTCAGGCAAAGGGTTAGGATGTGTTCTCATGAAACATTGGAAAGTCATAGCCTATGCCTCACAACAACTCAAAGAATATGAGAGGAATTATCCTACTCATGATCTAGAGTTGGTAGCAGTCATTTTTGCGCTTAAGATTTGGAGGCATTACCTGTACGGAGAGAAGGTGGAAATCTATACGGATCATAAAAGCCTCAAATATTTCTTCACTCAAAATGAACTCAACATGCGGCAATGACGATGGCTTGAGTTGTTGAAAGATTACGATCATACCATTCAATACCATCCTGGAAAAGCGAACGTAGTAGCTGATGCATTGAGTAGAAGATCATATGCGGGTATGAGTGCATTATTGTCAACGCAAAGGCCCATTTTATATGACTTACAAAGGATGGAGATAGAGTTAAAGACTCCAGGGACCCATGTGATGATGACGAATATACGAGTAGAACCAACTTTAATCGATAAAGTTAAAGCTGCTCAAGCTACAGACCTGGAGCTGATGCGTATAAGGAAGAAAGTGCAAGAAGGTGCTATACCGGAAGCAAGAATCGATGAAGAAGGAATACTTCGAGTCAACTCTAGACTTTGTGTTCCTAACAACCCTGATTTAGAGTATAAAATCATGATGGAGGCACACAACACACCGTTTGCAATCCATCCTGGGAGTACTAAAATGTATCGTGATCTTCAACATACATTTTGGTAGAGCAATATGAAGAGAGAGATAGCGGAGTTTATCTCAAGGTGTTTAACTTGTCAACGAGTCAAGGCGGAGCATCAAGTACCAAAAGGTCCATTGCAACCACTTGAAATTCCAGAATGGAAGTTGGAGCACATTACCATAGATTTTTTTACTGGTCTTCCCAAGGTTTCTCAAGGCATAAATGCAATTTGGGTCATTGTTGATAGATTGACCAAGTCTGCTCATTTCCTACCTATATGAGAAAACTTATACACTTTAACGTCTTGCACGTATATTCATAAATGAGATTGTAAGACTGCATGGTGTGCCAGTATCCATAGTTTTTGATCGAGACCCAAGATTCACTTCAAGATTTTGGGTTAGTTTGCAAAAAGCTATGGGCACGGATTTACGATTTAGCTCGGCATATCTTCCTCAGACGGACAGGCAGTCAGAGAGAACTATTCAAACTCTTTAAGATTTATTAAGACTCTGTGTCCTTGACTTCAAAGGAAGTTGGGACAAGTTCTTACCATTAGTGGAGTTTTCCTACAACAACAGTTATCAAGCAAGTATTGGCATGACTCTATTTGAGGCGTTGTATGGAAGAAAGTGTCATTCTCCAGTATGCTGGGATGAGGTGGGTGAAGCAACGTTGTTGGGACTGGAGTTGGTACATATGACTACGGAAAAGATTCAAATGATCCGATCACATATAAAAACCTCACAAGATCGACAAAAGAGTTATTCTGATCTTCATCGAAAGGACGTGGAATTCGATATTGGAGATCATGTGTTGTTACGTGTTGCTCCATGGAAGGGAGTTACGAGATTTGGAAAGAGAGGAAAGATCAACCCTCAATTCATCGGCCCATTTTTAATCTTCGGTCGAGTAGGAACTGTGGCCTATAGACTCGCCTTACCGCCAAGTATATCTCGTGTTCATAACGTTTTTCACATATCTATGTTACGTAAAAATGTGAAAGACTCGAACCACATTATTGAATTAGAACCAGACGAGATAAAGGAAGATTTAACGTATTAAGAGTTACCTGTTAAAATCTTGGATAAGAAGGATCATATTCTATGCTCTAAAGTTATACCTCAAGTCAAAGTTTTGTGGAGAAACCACGATGTTGAGGAAATGACATGGGAGTTAGAATCTAAAATGAAATCAAGGTATCCTCACCTCTTCGATATACCGGGTACGTACCCTAATTTCGAGGATGAAATTTTATAAGAAGGGGAGATTATAAGACCACAACTTTGATGAATAAAGAATAATTTTCTCGAAATATATTTTGAATATTATGGTGTGGATTTGATATAATGTTATAGTTGTGTGTAATATTTACAAATTTTTCAAAGTAAGAAAGTGGTTATATAATAATCGATTGGTCGGGGAATATTCGTTTTAACAGGAAATATTCGTACGACGGCACAATCATTGGTGGACCCCACAACAGAAATATTGTCGTAGTTAGAAAACGACAGAATTATAAAAATAACGGTGAAAGTTTTACTGTTAAACTGTTGAACTACCCAGTAGTAAAAGTATAGTAGTACGCGTGGTTGCATAGTAGCACATGGTATTGTTTATTAATGCTTACGTAAGAAGTCACTCAGTTATACTCAATTATTGCTACAGTAATTGCTGCATCATATCTCTCATATTATTGATTCAATTGTTGTCACAGTATCATCTGTATAATATGTTATATTATTAAATCAATAATTGAGACGAAAAAGTTATTCATATTATTATTTTTAATATTGACAATGTCTAGAAGTTCTATCAAGGAGAGGTTAGATAATCTAATTGCGCGCCAATAGGGAGAAATCCTTATCGGAAAGCCTCATTTTTCCTGTGAAAGACCTAGTTGTTAAATATTGTGAGTTATAATATTAATGATGAATAAGTTCGCATTGATTAAAGATGAAATTGATAATTCCATTGTGTTGGAATTATTAGTGTTAGTGGCAATCGACATTTATTTCGATATTAATTGATGTCTGGAAGTTATACTGACCAATCGGGTAATTAACCGTATAAATGAGCAATTAATTGCTATTGATTCACATGATTATAACTATTTGTTCACATGTGTGTACTATTGATTCTCATTCTTGTACTATTAGGGGAGTTGGTGCAAGATTGATAATACTTGCATGACTAAGTTAAAAAATGGAGGTATAGATGGAGGTACTATAATGTAATTCGTATTTTCACATGTTTAGAACTATTGAGTCACATGATTTACTATTGATTCACATGATTTACTATTAGTGGAGGTGATGCAAGTTTGATAATACTTATAGGACTAAATTAAAAATGAAGGAAAATAGGAAGGTATTATACTGTAATATTTCGAGCCCCAAAATGTGCAATTATCGAAACTATATTTTTCTATAAATAGAAGCTCATTCCTTCATTATTTTTCACCAATTCACTAAAGCTATAGAGCAATTATTATAGAGAGAAATTATAGAGAGAAAGAAGAAGAGAAGTCTGCTACCTCACTATTCCAGTATCCAGTTTTTCTAAGGTAAGGGGTATTATTCTTTCGTATTCATGAAGAGAGTTATTTTCTCTCAATACTCGTAAGGGTTGTTATTCCATTCTTTAGTATTATATTGGAATAACCTGTCAATGCGAAGTACCTCATATATGGTGAAATTCTTCTGCTATTCTATTCTTTATTATTCTGTTGGAATAACCTGTCTCTGCGGTCTATCGCATGCCTGGTGAATTCTGTTGTTATTTCATTCTTTATTATTCTGTTTGAACATCCTGTCTATACGGATTACGCATGTCCTGGTTCCATTCTTTATTATTCTGTTGGAACATCCTGTCTGTTCGGATTACGATAACCTAGTTCCATTCTTTATTATTCTGTTAGAATATCCTGTCTGTGTGGATTACGCATGACCTGGTTCTATTCTTTATTATTCTGTTGGAATAATCTGTCTACGTGGATTACCGTATGATGGAAAAAATCCATTTGCGGTTTCATATATTCTATTATACTCAGGTGGTTAAAGTTTTGGTTTCTATACTCCATGAAATTATTGGAATTTCCTTGATATTTACGCTTCATCCAGTATCTTTTCATGAAAATATTCTTCTGAGCATTCTTGAATTTTAATCCACAAAGCAGTATCATGTTGACAATTTGGGCGTTATTGATTTCTGGATAAATTAAATTATAAATCTTTACAAATTTGTCCTTGAACTTGTTTTATTGAATTCTAATATCATTGTCATCATCCTCATGTTTATAATATGTTGAAAGTCATCTGTGGCCTGTAGTGCATAGATGGACTTGGTATGATTATGTCTAGGGATTATTCGGTATAATCATGACTGAATGTTACAAATGATGTGGTAAAAGTCCTCATTGGCCGTAGTTCATTGATGGACAGTTGTTGGCATGATCATGACCATTAATGAATACACGAATATCCGTGGCCCGTAGTGCATGGATAGTTTGTGGTCGTGATACTAATAAATTTCATTGGCTGTAGTGCAGGGATGATGTGGTTTATTTATTAAGCTGAGTCTCAGCGATAAAAGTGATGAAAAACCTTTTAAATCATAGAAGATAGTAGATTTTATTCTCTACTTGACTCTTCTAATGGATTTCTTATTTCGCTACAGTTAAACTTGATGTTTATTATATTTTATCAGTTTAACACTGTTAAAGGCTAATGATAATTTATTCTGCATTATCTTAGTCATAATATTTCTTCTTTGGGCTAGTTGAGCTCACCCTTTCTTTCACCGTTTCTTCTCTTGAAATGAGAAGCGTAAATGGACTAATAGTCGGGGAGCGGAGTGATGGTCCAGATGATAGCATTAGTAGTCCTCATTATTACATTAACTAATGTGACAATAAATGTAATGAGGACTCCATTGAGTGTGGATATTGTCTAGATGACAATATTCTTATTAAAACTCTTAGATTATGTTTTGTCGTATTTAACACAACTGTTGTATAATAAAGTTGTATTTGATTTTTGTACCATGTATTTGGCGACTCAAGATGGGTGATGTATACCTATTTGGGGGCATCACAAAAATGGTCATTTGTGGGACTGATATGTATTAGGAGGCAATCAGAGGGCGTCGAGAATGCACATATGCAAATGTAGTGCTCCTGACGATAAAAGATGTTGTCCTAAGTTATAAAATATGAATATTAGTAAATATAATGATGTTTAACATTAATAAATGATGTATTAGATAAGTTGTATAAGCATACTAAGTACACACAAGAGAGACGAATCGGGCGTGTCGAAACGTCGTGCCAAGTGTTAATGAACTTAAAAGGTGTTTCCATTCAATTGAAAAGAATATTATAAGATATGGAATGGATTTAATATAAAATCAATAAGTAGTCCTAGCAAGACTTAAGCACTTGAATGAACTTCGAGTTTGACTAAGAAGAAATATAGTGAGTTATAAGTCTAAAGTTAACACAATCAAATTAAACATTGTGTATTGATTAATAGGAAGAGTTATAGGATGTAGATTAAAGTTTATATTATAACTACTATGCGTTGCTATGTGACTAATAGTTGATGTGAATGATTATATAATTGTGTAGGGCACGTGAAGTGCAGATAACTGTAAGTTGTTAAACAGTTATTGGTAAACAACGATTAAGGCAAGTCTTTCAGTTCCTATTTGCTACATGAATTTGATGATGAACTGTTTGAAATCTTTATTGCAAATAGCATGGTGTGTTATTTTAATGTTGAAAGTATGAAATGTTAAAGTCAATTTATGACTACGTTAATTGAGTAATGAATGTTGATTGAGTAAGGAACTCAATCTTTATACTTGTTATATGAACTACAACATGTATGTTATGTTAGTCCAATGTTTATGAGATGTATATCAAGGATGTTATTATGTGCTATGTGATGCATGAAAACTGTTAGATTTTGCTGGGCTGTCGAGCTCAACCTTGCAAATAACCACTTTTGAAGGTTAAAGATTTAAGGTAAAGTATGTGCTACTTGAAAGATATGAATCAGATGTGATACTTGAATGATTCTTAGATATTTATATGTAAAGGTTGAAAGTTCTGGGAACGAGAATAGTTTGTGATAGAAAATTTTAATTGTAATAGAAAATTTTAATTATTCCGCAAATTTCAATGGTTGTATTATCGTTTAATGATGTAAAATTAGAGGTTGAATGTATTGTTATTGACCGAAGTCGAGAATTAAATTGTATAAATTTTGGGGTCGTTACAGTTGGTATCAAAGCTGATAGGTTAGAAACCTTAGGTAAGAGTACCTTAGGCTATAACCTTAGAGAATAGAGGTGAAGATAATGAACGAATAAGCTCAAATAGAGTTTGAAAAATAAGAAGTAATTTAAGAAATTTATATAGAAGGGATTAAAACATGCGTGAGAGGATTCAAAGAAGAATTTCGCAGAGTTATAAGGAATATGAAAGTGGGGTTACCCAACTCCAATAATAAGGATGTAAGGTGATAATAAATAGACAATGTCTGTAAGAAGAGAATGATAAAGAAGATAAGAATAAAAAGTTATATTTAAGTATGGTATAATTGTACTCTTTAATAGTTGATGTATGGTATCTGGGCTAAACGATTCCTTCATAGAGCGGAGGTATATACGAACTAGTAACTTGAAACCTAGTTTGTTGGTTGTTTGTGAGAAACCACTCAACGTACCATATTGAAACTATTAGAGACTCGATGTGTACCAAGTATAGAAAATGGATACGTATGATGAAAATGTGGAACTCAAATCAAATGTTGAGCAATGTAAATGAAGTTAGAAATTCATAAAGGAAGAATTGTTATATAAACAAGAAAATTCAAAGAAGAATCTTGAAGAGATATAAAGATAAGAAATGGGAGTTACCTAACTCCAATAGCCAAGATAACGAATAATGATGAATAGAAAAAGCATATAAGATTAAAAGCATAAATGAAATCGTAAATGATGAAAAAGGAAAGAAAGAGGATCGTAAAACAAAACGATCACGAGTTAAGAAAAGAATTTTAAGGGAGATGATTATAGAATAAGATCACAATGTGATATGTTTAAGTTATAAAATAAAGATGGTCTGTAATGTTTGAATAATTATAGCTTGATGCTATGAAGATAATGTACTATGATATAGTACGAGATAAACTCACGAGGAGTTATAGATAATGTGATACGAGGACTTCATATCGAGCAAAGGGTAAGTTAAGAATAAGTTATGAGTAAGATAGAGTTAGATTGTAACAACCCGATATTTTCAGTATAAATAAATCAGAAATTTTGCATATAAATTTTTTTTTTTATTTTAAGGATGAGGATTTGTACAAGATAATGTATGTATGTAATTATGTAATAAATAAAAATATATTTATTACATGAATGTTTACAAATAATTTTATTTTAGAATTATTAACTATTATAAAGTTTATTCTTATAATAAATAATTTTATAGCGTAAATGTTTTTTATTAATTATTTTCTATGAAAATATAATTATATATTATTTAAATAACATATGAAATGATTTTAGAATAATTATAATAATTCTTTTATTATATGAATTTTAGTACTGATTATTAAGTTAATTATTTTACCTTAATTATTAAGGTTAATTATGAAAGAATAACTCAAATATGGAATCCAAATCCTAATTTTGGATTTTGATCAAGGAATAAGAATAAGAATATAATATTAATTATATTTTGATTTTTCAGTGCTATAAATAAGTATTGTATGTACGCATTGGTCAATGGTGATGCAATATTTGATAAACCCTAGTTTTAAGCTGTTAAACCCTAATTCAAAAGTCGAATGTCAACTTAGGAATGTTATGTAATCATGTTAATGTGATTAACGACCGGTGTTATAAATATTAACCATAATTAGGGAGAACCCTAATTTTCAAAACCCTAATTTCTTAAATTACAAACCTTAATCAATAATTAACTTATTGATAAATAGAAACCCTAATTTGGAACTCGATTACGAGTTCGAGATTGTTATATAACTGTGTTATGTGATTTATGTGGTGTATTATAGAATTTATTATTAATTAGAGAAACCCTAATTAATATCTAGAAATCCTAAATTTGGAAACCTAATTAATTAAAAACCCTAATTAATTGAGAACCCTAATTACTAAATTTGGAAACCTAATTTCTAAATTTAAAAACCCTAATTACTAATGGTAAACCATAATCGTGAAATTAGAAAACCTTAATTAAATAATTAAAATTTTTAATTAATAATTAGAAACCCTAATTATTTTATGGGTAATGCTGAATGCTAATTATTTGTGCTAATTGCTAGATTAGTAAGCTTAATAATAATTATTAAAACATAAACTTAATTATCAAGTCTATGTGATTAGGAAACCGAATTAATTAAGAAACCTTAATTTTGTATTTTAGAAACTAAAATTTTATTATTTTATTATTTATTTTTTTAAACCCTAAATTGGAAATTCTAGAAATTATTTTTAAACTCTAAAATGGTCCAAACCCTAAACCCTAACCCTAACCCAAACCCTAAACCCTAAGGGTTTGCCAAGATTACAATTTTGCCATTTAAATGAATTACCAAATGACCTTTTTGCCCCTCTTGTATTATTGGAGCTAGTATAAGTTTTGACAATTAGGGGAAGTTGGTGGCCAAACCCAACAACCCCATGTGATAAAAAAATGACAGCAACAAGCTCTTTGCCAACCAATTAATGCATCTAACTTAGTATATATAGATTGGAGGAGAGAGATATTCATTAGTTGCTCAATTTTTTGCAAAATCATATCCAAGAGCTTCTCTCTCTAAGTCCCACGAAATTTTAGTGCTATATCAGTCAGAATTCAAGCCCCACCAATAACCATTCTAAGGCTCAGATTCAAGAAATCAAATCATAAAGGTATAAACCCTAGAATTTTAAAAATATTACGATATGATATTAGATCTTGCTGTTTGTTGTTTAATGTCGTGTAATAAGATGTTATTTTGTGATCTGGGTTGTTAGATCCCTGATCCGTAACATTAAAGTGCTCGGATTTGAAGTTTTAAAAATTTTGGGAAAGTTTAACATTTATGTTTGACAACGAATGTCAGTCGTTCTAGATCTTTCCTTATTCATGATGTTTGTTGTTTTATGTTTTAGATCAATAGCTTGTCATGTTGTCTATGCTCTGCAAGTGAAATCACGATCATATGATGCGCATATATCATGTTATTGATGGTCAAAGACCGTTGACCGGCATTGACCGGGAGATTTCTGGGTAACCCAGATTTCCCCAGATCATGTCTGACAACATTTTTGCACATCCTGATTTGTCAGTTAATCAAACTATTTGATGTTATTTTTGTTATCAGTTTTGTAGCATAACATATGTACTTTACATGTAATACTTTAGATCACTTAGATAAATAGCATAATGAAAGTAATCGTTGGTCAAAGTGGCCTTCTCGTTCTGATTTTAAATTTCTGGAATTTCCAGAAATGTGATGAACACCATTTCTGACATAGGTTGACCGGGATCTAGTTTGTGATTATGATGTTTATTGTCTGATCTGGTGATGGATAATTGTACTCTGTTATGTGGACTACAACCCTAAACCATTATAACACATTAATCGTTACCAGAACCTAAAGACAATTGAGCCTCAATTTGGACCGTCGAGGCTGAGTGGGTTTCTGGGTAACCCAGAAAACCCAGAAAGCTCTGACAATGCGTTTGAAGGGACAGATCTCCTCGTTCTTATGTTGTATTACCATGTTAGTCGTTGTATTATGTAGTCTTACAAACCTACTACAAGACCACTACAAGACCCTGCCAAAACATAATCGACCGTAAAGATATGTACATGAGTCACAAAGTAGGCACCATGAACACTGACTGTCAATGTTTTTGAGCCTCAAGAACACCAACAAGGATGTAAAAGCGCCGCTAAAGGCTACAAATGATGATTTAATTTTTAATTTTCTAAATTTAGAAAAATGATTAAAAATTGAAAAATAAATTCTAAAAATTCTAAAAATGGTTTTAAAAATTATTTTAAATTATGAAAATAACTTTTAATTATTTGGGACATTTTTCATTAATATTTATAATTATTAGAATATTAATGATATTTAATTTATTTAATTAGTGTATTAAATAAATTTAGAAAAAGAATTTTAATGTTATAAAAATCATTTTAAATAAGAATAAAGTATTTTAAAATATTTTTGAATTATAAATGTAACTTTTAATATTTTGTGATGAATTTAATTAATTAATTAATATTAATGGTAATTAAATTTATTTATTTAATGTATTAAATAAATGATGAAAAATAGAATTAATGATTTAAAAATTATAGAAAAATGATTTAAAGGTTATAAAAATATTTTAAGTTATAAATATGACTTTTGATATTTTGTCATGAAAAATATTAATATTTAAATATTAAATGATATTAAAGTTATTTAATAATTATGTTAAATAAATTAGTTTAAAAATGATTTTAATATTAAAAAAATCATTTTAAATGAAAATAAATAGTTTAAAAATATTTTAAGTTATAAAATATAACTTTTAATATTTAAAGGTAAATTTCATTAATTATTTACAATTAATGATATTAGAATTATTTCATAATTATATTATATAAATTAGTTTAAAAATGATTTTAAAATTATAAAAATCATTTTAAATGATAATAAATTATTTAAAGATATTTTAAGTTATAAAAGATAACTTTTAATATTTAAAGGATAATTTCATTAATAATTTAATAGTAAGGATATTAATTTAATATTAATGATTTTAGATTTATTTAATAATTATATTAAATAAATAGTTTAAAAATAGTTTTATTTATTTATAAATCATTTAAAAGGATATGAATGAATTAAAAATATTTTAAGTTATGATTAAGGACTTTTAATATTTTGATAAATAATATATTAATACTTTAATATTAATAATAATTAAAATGATTTTAATTCTTTTAAAAATTATTTAAGGGTAATATTAATACTTTAAAAGTATTTTGAGTTATTATAAATAACTTTAAAATTTTTGCAATGGTTTAATTAATTGTTTAATATTAATTAAATATTAATGATAATAGAATTGTTTAATATTTAAATCATTTAATAATGATTCTAGTGTTTGAAAATGCGTGATAAAAGATAATAACTGTTTAAAACTTATTATAAGTCATTTAAAAATAATATGACTGATACTTACAGATATTAAACTATAGGATAGAGTCTTAGACTCGATAATTACCCGATAAAGCCGTCGGTACACCGACATGTTTCAGAAATTGATCTGGACTAATATAATTTGATTAGATATATGTTTATTTGTGATTCAATTGTTGTTAAACATATATATGTGACAATGTGATTAGGTTATGTGCTGACTGCAATAAGCAGTGCTATGTGTTATAGTATGTTGTTCTAATCGAACGAATGATCTTATTACTGATAGGTGTTATATAAGGATAGAACTAAGTTCTTAATCGTATAAATAAATGATCAAAAGTATCTTACCTTTGCATTTCCTTTATGCAATAGACATGAGTAAGAAGTTTCAGAATTATATTATTATTATGCTATATTATTAACCCTATTGTGATATATTCTATATCCGATCATTGTTTATCAACATGTTAGCATATGATAATTCGATATATATATATATATATATATATATATATATATATATATATATATTCTATTCATTAATTTCTATATATGGTTATACAAGTGTCCCCACTTGGATAATCATTGTATTTAATCACATGTTGATATATATATATATATATATATATATATTTGATCAGCTAGACACAAATTTTGAAATGTTGTTGAATATGATAAAAATCTTTTTGTATCCAATCAAATTATTTTGGTTCGGATTCTAGATTAAGTATGAACATCCCGATCACGGGAAAATTTTTATGCGCCAAGGTGGACAAATGATGAACGATAATATCGTTCTAGCAATGTAGTATAAATCAATACAGGGTCCATGGGAAGTACAACCTACAGCCCGTAAGTTATGACGGGTTGCAGATGAAGTTCTGCTAAACCTTATCGAAAACTAAAAATAATGTTCATAACCTGTCGACTAATACTTATATATATATAGTCAATACGTAGTTTCAAAATTTGGAGATAGAATTGTTATGTTATTATTATCGGTTCAGTTTACTTCACAACTATAAATTCGTTGTATAAGTGATGTACAAAGAAAACATTTATTTCTTTTAGCTACTTATATTTCTAATTGTTGTTACTTGTTGGGCACCCAAATGCTCACCCTTGCTTAAATTTAAATATTTTCAGCTAGGCATGAACAACTCGAAGGTTCAGACAAGAACAAGTGAAAAGGAAAGCAAAAAGAACATGTTTAATGGTATCTTTTGTAATAGTTAGACAATATATAGACAATGATATGCATTATATATCATGTAAAGAATTATAGTAAAGGTTACGTACTTGGGATTAGACTATGATAAATGTAAGTTAAGTTTGATATTTATATTATTGTTATTATTATTAGTATTATTCCGCTCATAGAAATGGTATTGTGAAGAACCGAGTTCAGGTTTCAAGTAACCGAGTTTGGGGTCTTCACAGGTTGGTATCATAACTTAGGGTTAAAAACCTTAGGTGGGTTAGACCTTAGTCTATAACCGTGGAACAGAGGGAAACGTTGAAAATACAAATAACTCATATAGATTTAAAAAGGGAGATGAATTGAATAAGTTCATCATCAAACAAAATAAAGGATAACTTATATAAAACTATAATTTACTGTGTGTATATATTAGTTGAAAATCAGAATAACTTAGGTGTGTAGATGTCAGATAGAAAAGGATTAGGATATCCTAAGATAGTAAAGTAGGATCAAACCTGTACCCCGAGACAATATCAAAGCTAATAGCTAAAACAGAGGCTCACATTAAAAGCTACCTCAATGAGGTGGTTGATTTGAAAAGTATAGTACCAGACCCTGAAACGATAGTATGACTGATAGGTAAAGTATAGTTAAAGAATATGTGGTCAATGTCGAGTTCTTAAACTCGTATGTTTGTGGTGAGTTCTTAAACTCGTAATGTATTGTAAGTTGGACGGACTAGGTGTAGTTAGGTGTGAATAGATTATTGAGGATAATGGGAATAGACAAATTTCTAAGCAATTGATCCTTAGTGGAGGCGTAAGAAATAAGTAGTACTAGTATTACTTGAATAGGTATGATTCTATGTTAGGTATATGATAGGTATGTTTGTATAAGGTAATATTTTTCAAATTTTGAATAACTTGTGTCAGCGATTCCCGACTTTTGAAGTCACAAAGGGATAACGTATGATTAAAACAATATGTGCTATGGTATGTCAAGTGATATGAGTATGAATTTATATGGGATTAATGAATTAAGTTGGTATAAAGATAGTAGATATTTATCTGAACACTTGTTAATACAGTAAACTGAGTTTTCAAAACCTAATATTTTGAGTACATGATTATTCGAATAGAAAGTTTTGTGTTATATGATTATACGTATATGATAAGGCTTAGAATAAAGAATAAATTGTAATAATGCCGCTAAGGAGACGAAAACGAAATACACGGACAGAAGAATCTATCAACAAAGCTGGAAGACAACCAGACCCCATACAGAATTTTGGTAATATGGATGATCAAGCTATGCAAAACGGAATACCAGTCGCGGGAAGATCAACCAGATAATCAAACAACAAACGTCAAAGACTTCAAGGCGTTCAGATCTTTGGGATTTAGAGGATCAATGACTGTAGAAAGCGTTTGTGATAGCTAAGAGAATGAAGGGGCAAAAGATAGTTTTGTCACCTATACGATAAAAGGAAATGAGATAAAGGGCAAGTCTGTGTGTTTAAGTGTGAATCAATGGAGTATAAGGTGGAAGACTGTCCAAGAAGGAGAAATAAGGCAAGGAATGTGAATACGGGAAAAGGCAGCAGGACATTGGCGACGATGGGACCAACATCAACAAATCAAACCAACGAAATCAACTGTAAGCGTCTTCAACATGACCGTTCAAGAAACTGTTGCAGCCGGGGATGCAACTCTAGGTATTACTCAAACCCATTTTTATTTTTTATATATTATTTTCTTATATATAGTAAATTATTTTATAAATTATTTTGAAGGAGGAATTTGAGTTTTTTTAGAAATCAATTTTCCGTATAAGCGAGATAGATAAGCTTTATCTTTGAATAGTTCAAGATCGATTCGATCAATTTTGATCGAGATCTACTCGCAATGATTGTGTATGCTATGTGCCTTTTGGTATGTATAGGTTTAAAACGGTGATTCAGTGGACGAAATCTTTATAAGGGAGGTAATAATAACTCGATATTTTACGTATAAATAAATCGTAAATTTGCATATAATTTTTTTTATATATTTTAAGGATGTGGATTTGTACAAGATAATGTATGTATATAATTATGTAATAAATACAAATATATTTACTACATGAATATTTACAAATAATTTTATTTTAGAATTATTGACTATTATAAAGTTTATTCTTATAATAATTAATTTTATAGCGTAAATGTTTTTTATTAATTATTTTCTATGAAAATATAATTATATATTATTTAAATAATATATGAAATGATTTTTAGAATAATTATAATAATTATTTTATTATATGAATTTTAGTACAGATTATTAAGTTAATTATTTTACCTTAATTATTAAGGTTAGTTATGGAAGAATAAATCAAATATGGAATCCAAATCCTAATTTTGGATTTTGATCAAGGAATAAGAATAAGAATATAATATTAATTATATTTTGATTTTTCAGTGCTATAAATAAGTATTGTATGTACGCATTGGTCAATGGTGATGCAGTATTTGATAAACCCTAGTTTTAAGCTGTTAAACCCTAATTCAAAAGGCGAATGTCAACTTAGGAATGTTATGTAATCATGTTAATGTGATTAACGACCGGTGTTATAAATATTAACCCTAATTAGGGAGAACCCTAATTTTCAAAACCCTAATTTCTTAAATTACAAACCTTAATCAATAATTAACTTATTGATAAATGGAAACCCTAATTTGGAACTCGATTATGAGTTCGAGATTGTTATATAGCTGTGTTATGTGATTTATGTGGTGTATTATAGAATTTAATATTAATTAGAGAAACCCTAATTAATATCTTAAAATCCTAAATTTAGAAACCTAATTAATTAGAAACCCTAATTAATTGAGAACCCTAATTACTAAATTTGGAAACCTAATTTCTATATTTAAAAACCCTAATTAGTTATTATAAACCCTAATTACTAATGGTAAACCCTAATCGTGAAATTAGAAAACGTTAATTAAATAATTAAAATTTTTAATTAATAATTAGAAACCCTAATTGTTTTATGGGTAATGCTAATTGCTAATTATTTGTTATAATTGCTAGATTAGTAAGCTTAATGATAATTATTAAAACATAAACCTAATTATCAAGTCTATGTGATTAGGAAACCGAATTAATTAAGAAACCTTAATTTTGTATTTTAGAAACTAAATTTGTTTTATTTTAATATTTATTTTTTTAAAACACTAAATTGGAAATTCTAGAAATTATTTTTAAACCCTAAAATGGTCCAAACCCTAAATCCTAACCCAAACCCTAAACCCTAAGGGTTTGCCAAGATTACAATTTTTCCATTTAAATGAATTACCAAATGACCTTTTTGTCCCTCTTATATTATTGAAGCTAGTATAGGTTTTGACAATTAGGGGAAGTTGGTGGCCAAACCCAACAACCCCATGTGATAAAAAAATGACAGCAACAAGCTCTTTGCCAGCCAATTCATGCATCTAACTCAGCATATATAGATTGGAGGAGAGAGAAATTCATTAGTTGCTCATTTTTTTTGCAAACTCATATCCAAGAGCTTCTCTCTCTAAGTCCCACGAAATTTTAGTTTTATATCAGTCAGAATTCAAGCCCCACCAATAACCATAACACATCTATGGCTCAGATTCAAGAAATCAAAGCATAAAGGTATAAACCCTAGAATTTTAAAAATCTTACGATCTGATGTTAGATCTTGTTGTTTGTTGTTTAATGTTGTGTAATAAGATGTTATTTTGTGATCTGGGTTGTTAAATCCCAGATCCATAACATTAAAGTGCTCGGATTTGAAGTTTTAAAAATTCTGGGAAAGTTTAACATTTATGTCTGACAACGAATGTCAGTCGTTCTAGATCTTTCCTTGTTCATGATGTTTGTTGTTTTATGTTTTAGATCAATAGCTTGTCATGTTGTCTATGCTCTGCAAGTGAAATCACGATCATATGATTCACAGATATCATGTTATTGATGGTCAAAGACCATTGTGAGCATTGGCCACGGAGATTCTGAGGTAACCCAGGTTTTCCTAGATCATGTCTGACAACATTTTTGCACATCTTGATTTGTCAGTTAATCAAACTATTTGATGTTATTTTTGTTATCAGTTTGTAGCATAACATATGTACTTTACATGTAATACTTTAGATCACTTAGATAAATAGTATAATGAAAGTAATCGTTGGTCAAAGTGGCCTTCTCGTTCTGATTTTAAATTTCTGGAACTTCCAGAAATGTGATGAACACCATTTTTGACATAGGTTGATGGGATCTATCTTGTGATTATGATGTTTATTATCTGATCTGATGATGGATAATTGTACTCTGTTATGTGGACTACAACCCTAAACCATTATAACACATTAATCGTGACCAGAACCTAAAGACAATTGAGCCTCAATTTGGACCCTCGAGGTCGACGGGTTTCGGGTAACCCGAAAAACCCGTAAAGCTCTCGATAATGCGTTTGAAGGGATAGATCTCCTCGTTCTTATGTTGTATTACCATGTTAGTCGTTGTATTATGTAGTCTTACAACCCTACTACAAGACCCTGCCAAAACACAATCGACCGGAAAGATCTGGAATAACGGTCAAAGTAGGCACAATGAACACTGACTGATAATATTAAATATTAATGATAATAGAATTGTTTAATATTTAAATCATTTAATAATGATTCCAGTGTTTGAAAATGTGTTATAAAGATAATAACTCATTTAAAACTTATTATAAGTCATTTAAAAATAATATGGTGATACTTACGGATATTAAACTACTGGGATAGAGTCTTAGCTCGATAATTACCCGATAAAGCCGCTTCAGACATAATCAAGCATGTTTTAAATTGATCTGGACTTTGATAATTTGAATAGATGTGTGTTTATTTGTGATTCAATGGTTGTTAAACATATGTGACAATGTGATTAGGTTATGTGCTGACTGCAATAAGCAGTGTTATGTGTTATAGTATGTTGTTCTAATCAAACGAATGGTCTTATTACTGATAGGTGTTATATAAGGATAGAACTAAGTTACGAACTGTAAGCAGTGCATCAGGCAAGTATCTTACCTTTGCATTTCCTTTATGCAATGGACATGAGTAAGAAGTTTCAAAATTATATTATTATTATGCTATATTATTAACCCTATTGTGATATATTCTATATCCGATCATTGTTTATCAACATGTTAGTATATGATAATTCTGATATATATATATATATATATATATTTTGTTCGTTAATTTCTATATATGGTTATACAAGTGTCCCCACTTGGATAATCATTGTATTTAATCACATATTGATATATATATATATATATATATATATATATATATATATATATATATATATATAAGTCTTCTAGGCTATTTGATCAGCTAGACACAAATTTTGAAATGTCGTTAAATATGATAAAAACCTTTTTGTACCCAATCAAATTGTTTTGATTCGGATTCCAGACTAAGTATGAACATCCCGATCATGGGAAAATTTTTATGCGCCAAGGAGGACGATGGATGAACGATAATATCATTCTAGTAATGTAGTATTGATCAATACAGGGCCCATGGGAAGTACAACCTAAACCCCGTAAGTTATAACGGTTTACAGATGAAGTTCTGCTAAACCTTATCGAAAACTAAAAATAATGTTCATAACCCAATAAACTAATACTTTATATATATAGTCAATACGTAGTTTCAAAATTTGGAGATAGAATTGTTATGTTATTATTATTTGCTTGATTTACTTCACAACTATAAATTCGTTGTAGAAGTGATGTACAAAGAAAATATTTATTTCTTTTCATTACTTATATTTCTAATTGTTATTACTTGTTTTGGCACCCAAATGCTCACCCTTGCTTAAATTTAAATGTTTCACTAGGCATGAACAACTCGAAGGTTCAGACAAGAACAAGTGAAAAGGAAAACAAACAGAACATGTTTAATGGTATCTTTTATAATAGTTAGACAATATATAGACAATGATATGTATTATATATCATGTAAAGAATTATAGTAAAGGTTACGTACTTGGGATTAGACTATGATAAATGTAAGTTAAGTTTGATATTTATATTATTGTTATTATTATTAGTATTATTCTACTCATAGAAATGGTATTGTGAAGAACCAGGAGTTCGGGTTTCAAGTACCGAGTTTGGGGTCTTCACGGGTTGGTATCATAACTTAGGGTTAAAACCTTAGGCGGGTTAGACCTTAGTCTATAAATCGTGGAAATGAGGGAAACGTTGAAAATACAAATAACTCATATAGATTTAAAAAGGAGATGAATTGAATAAGTTCATCGTCAAACAAAATAAAGGATAACTTATATAAAACTATAATTTCATTGTGTGTATATATTAGTTGAAAATCAGAATAACTTAGGTGTGTAGACGTCAGATAGAAAAGGATTAGGATATCCTAAGATAGTAAAGTAGGATCAAACCTGTACCCCGAGACAATATCAAAGCTAATAATCAAACAGAGGCTCACATTAAAAGCTACCTCAATGAGGTGGTTGATTTGAAAAGTATAGTACCGGACCTCGAAGCGATAGTATGGTGATAGGTAAAAGTATAGTTAAAGAATATGTGGTCAATGTCGAGTTCTTAAACTCAGTATGTTTGTGGTGAGTTCTTAAACTCGTAATGTATTGTAAGTTAGACGGACTAGGTGTAGTTAGGTGTGAATAGATTATTGAGGATAATGGGAATGATGATTTCTAAGCAATTAATCCTTAGTGGAGGCGTAAGAAATAAGTAGTACTAGTATTACTTGAATAGGTATGATTCTATGTTAGGTATATGATAGGTATGTTTGTATAAGGTAATATTTTTCAAATTTTGAATAACTTGTGTCACGATTCCGACTTTTGAAGTCACAAAGGGATAACATTATGATTAAAGCAATATGTGCTATGGTATGTCAAGTGATATGAGTATGAATTTATATGGGATTAATGAAATAAGTTGGTATAAAGATAGTAGATATTTATCTGAACACTTGTTAATAAAGTAAACTGAGTTTTCAAAA
This sequence comes from Panax ginseng, assembly GCA_020205605.1. NCBI lineage: Eukaryota > Viridiplantae > Streptophyta > Magnoliopsida > Apiales > Araliaceae > Panax > Panax ginseng. Next base: position 53,475,139 of record CM035146.1, on the reverse strand, counting down.
CCTAATATTTTGAGTACATGATTATTCGAATAGAAAGTTTTGTGTTTTATGATTATACGTATATGATAAGGCTTAGAATAAAGAATAAATTGTAATAATGCCGCTAAGGAGACGAAAACGAAATACACGGACAGAAGAATCTATCAACAAAGTCGGAAGACAACCGGACCTAATACGTAATTTTGCTAATATGGACGATCAAGCTATGCAAAACGGAATACCCGATCATGGAAGATCAACCAGATAATCGAACAACAAACGTCAAAGACTTCAAGGCGTTCGTACTGTTGGGATTTAGAGGATCAACTGACCTGTAGCAACGTTTGTGATAGCTAAGAGAATGAAGGGGCAAAAGATAGTTTTTTCACCTATACGATAAAAGGAAATGAGATAAAGGGCAAGTGCGTGTGTTTAAGTGTGAATCAATGGAGTATATAAGGTGGAAGAGCATCCAAGAAGGACAAATAAGGCAAGGAATTGAATACGGAAAAAGGCAGCAGGACATTGGCGACGACGGGACCAACATCAACAAATCAAACCAACGAAATCAACTGTAAGCGTCTTCAACATGACCGTTCAAGAAAGTGGTGCAGCCGGGGATGCAACTCTAGGTATTACTCAAACCCATTTTTATTTTTTATATATTATTTTCTTATATATAGTAAATTATTTTATAAATTATTTTGAAGGAGGAATTTGAGTTTTTTTAGAAATCAATTTTCCGTATAAACAGATAGATAAGCTTTATGCTGAATAGTTCAAGATCAGTTCGATCAATTTTGATCGAGATCTACTCGCAATGATTGTGTATGCTATGTGCCCTGGTATGTATAGGTTTAAAACGGTGATTCCGGGGACGAAATCTTTATAAGGGAGGGTAAATGTAACAACTCGATATTTTCTGTATAAATAAATCAGAAATTTTGCATAATTTTTTTTTAATATTTTAAGGATGAGGATTTATACAATATAATGTATATAAATAATTATGTAATAAATAAAAATATATTTATTACATGAATGTTTACAAATAATTTTATTTTAGAATTATTGACTATTATAAAATTTATTCTTATAATAATTAATTTTATAGCAGAAATGTTTTTTATTAATTATTTTCTATGAAAATATAATTATATATTATTTAAATAATATATGAAATGATATTTAGAATAATTATAATAATTATTTTATTATATGAATTTTAGTACAGATTATTAAGTTAATTATTTTACCTTAATTATTAAGGTTAGTTATGGAAGAATAAATCAAATATGGAATCCAAATCCTAATTTTGGATTTTGATCAATGAATAAGAATAAGAATATAATATTAATTATATTTTGATTTTTCAGTGCTATAAATAAGTATTGTATGTACGCATTGGTCAATGGTGATGCAGTATTTGATAAACCCTAGTTTTAAGCTGTCAAACCCTAATTCAAAAGTCGAATGTCAACTTAGGAATGTTGTGTAATCATGTTAATGTGATTAACGACCGGTGTTATAAATATTAACCCTAATTAGGGAGAACCCTAATTTTCAAAACCCTAATTTCTTAAATTACAAACCTTAATCAATAATTAACTTATTGATAAATGGAAACCCTAATTTGGAACTCGATTATGAGTTCGAGATTGTTATATAACTGTGTTATGTGATTTATGTGGTGTATTATAGAATTTAATATTAATTAGAGAAACCCTAATTAATATCTTAAAATCCTAAATTTAGAAACCTAATTAATTAGAAACCCTAATTAATTGAGAACCCTAATTACTAAATTTGGAAACCTAATTTCTATATTTAAAAACCCTAATTAGTTATTATAAACCCTAATTACTAATGGTAAACCCTAATCGTGAAATTAGAAAACCTTAATTAAATAATTAAAATTTTTAATTAATAATTAGAAACCCTAATTGTTTTATGGGTAATGCTAATTGCTAATTATTTGTGATAATTGCTAGATTAGTAAGCTTAATTATAATTATTAAAACATAAACCTAATTATCAAGTCTATGTGATTAGGAAACCGAATTAATTAAGAAACCTTAATTTTGTATTTTAGAAACTAAAATTTTTTTATTTTAATATTTATTTTTTTTAAACCCTAAATTGGAAATTCTAGAAATTATTTTTAAACCCTAAAATGGTCCAAACCCTAAATCCTAACCCAAACCCTAAACCCTAAGGGTTTGCCAAGATTACAATTTTGCCATTTAAATGAATTACCAAATGACCTTTTTGCCCCTCTTATATTATTGAAGCTAGTATAGGTTTTGACAATTAGGGGAAGTTGGTGGCCAAACCCAACAACCCCATTTGATAAAAAAATGACAGCAACAAGCTCTTTGCCAGCCAATTCATGCATCTAACTCAGCATATATAGATTGGAGGAGAGAGAAATTCATTAGTTGCACATTTTTTTTGCAAACTCATATCCAAGAGCTTCTCTCTCTAAGTCCCACGAAATTTTAGTGTTATATCAGTCAGAATTCATGCCCCACCAATAACCATAACACATCTAAGGCTCAGATTCAAGAAATCAAAGCATAAAGGTATAAACCCTAGAATTTTAAAAATCTTACGATCTGATGTTAGATCTTGTTGTTTGTTGTTTAATGTTGTGTAATAAGATGTTATTTTGTGATCTGGGTTGTTAGATCCCAGATCCATAACATTAAAGTGCTCGGATTTGAAGTTTTAAAATTCGGGAAAGTTTAACATTTATGTCCGACAACGAATGTCACGTTCTAGATCTTTCCTTGTTCATGATGTTTCTTTGTTTCATGTTTTAGATCAATAGCTTGTCATGTTGTCTATGCTCGCAAGTGAAATCACGATCATATGATTCACAGATATCATGTTATTGATGGTCAAAGATGCTCACCCAAGATCGACCGGGAGATTTATGGGTAACCCAGATTTCCCAGATCATGTCTGACAACATTTTTGCACATCTTGATTTGTCAGTTAATCAAACTATTTGATGTTATTTTTGTTATCAGTTTGTAGCATAACATATGTACTTTACATGTAATACTTTAGATCACTTAGATAAACAGTATAATGAAAGTAATCGTTGGTCAAAGTGGCCTTCTCGTTCTGATTTTAAATTTTTGGAACTTCCAGAAATGTGATGAACACCATTTTTGACATAGGTTGACCGGGATCTATCTTGTGATTATGATGTTTATTATCTGATCTGATGATGGATAATTGTACTCTGTTATGTGGACTACAACCCTAAACCATTATAACACATTAATCGTGACCAGAACCTAAAGACAATTGAGCCTCAATTTGGACCTCGAGGTCGACCGGGTTTCAGGTAACCCGGAAAACCCGTAAAGCTCGACGATAACGTTTGAAGGGATAGATCTCCTCGTTCTTATGTTGTATTACCATGTTAGTCGTTGTATTATGTAGTCTTACAACCCTACTACAAGACCCTGCCAAAACACAATCTGACCAGAAAGATACAGACGGTCAAAGTAGGCACAATGAACACTGACTGATAATATTAAATATTAATGATAATAGAATTGTTTAATATTTAAATCATTTAATAATGATTCCAGTGTTTGAAAATGTGTTATAAAAGATAATAACTGTTTAAAACTTATTATAAGTCATTTAAAAATAATATGACTGATACTTACAGATATTAAACTACAGGATAGAGTCTTAGCTCGATAATTACCCGATAAAGCCGTCGGTACACCGACATGTTTCAGAAATTGATCTGGACTTTGATAATTTGAATAGATATGTGTTTATTTGTGATTCAATGGTTGTTAAACATATGTGACAATGTGATTAGGTTATGTCTTTCAATCGCAATAAGCGGTGTTATGTGTTATAGTATGTTGTTCTAATCAAACTAATGGTCTTATTATGCGATAGGTGTTATATAAGGATAGAACTAAGTTACTGAATCGTAAGTTAATTGCATCAGCAAGTATCTTACCTTTGCATTTCCTTTATGCAATGGACATGAGTAAGAAGTTTCAAAATTATATTATTATTATGCTATATTATTAACCCTATTGTGATATATTCTATATCCAGATCATTGTTTATCAACATGTTAGTATATGATAATTAGGATATATATATATATATTCATTCGTTAATTTCTATATATGGTTATACAAGTGTCCCCACTTGGATAATCATTATATTTAATCACATATTGATATATAAATATATATAAGTCGCCTCAGGCTATTTGATCGCCTAGACACAAATTTCAAATGTCGTTAAATATGATAAAAACCTTTTGTACCCAATCAAATTGTTTTGATTCTGATTCCGCACTAAGTATGAACATCCCGATCATGGGAAAATTTTATGCGCCAAGGAGGACGATGGATGAACGATAATATCATTCTAGTAATGTAGTATTGATCAACACAGGGCCCATGGGAAGTACAACCTAAACCTCAGAAGTTATAACGGTTTTATGATGAAGTTCGCTAAACCTTATCGAAAACTAAAAATAATGTTCATAACACAATAAACTAATACTTATATATATAGTCAATACGTAGTTTCAAAATTTGGAGATAGAATTGTTATGTTATTATTATTATCGGTTCGATTTACTTCACAACTATAAATTAGTTGTAGAAGTGATGTACAAAGAAAATATTTATTTCTTTCACCTACTTATATTTCTAATTGTTATTACTTGTTTGGGCACCCAAATGCTCACCCTTGCTTAAATTTAAATGTTTTCAGCTAGGCATGAACAACTCGAAGGTTCAGACAAGAACAAGTGAAAAGGAAAACAAAATGTAACATGTTTAATGGTATCTTTTATAATAGTTAGACAATATATAGACAATGATATGTATTATATATCATGTAAAGAATTATAGTAAAGGTTACGTACTTGGGATTAGACTATGATAAATGTAAGTTAAGTTTGATATTTATATTATTGTTATTATTATTAGTATTATTCCGCTCATAGAAATGGTATTGTGAAGAACCGAGTTCGGGTTTCAAGTACCCGAGTTTGGGGTCTTCACAGGTTGGTATCATAACTTAGGGTTAAAAACCTTAGGTGGGTTAGACCTTAGTCTATAACCGTGGAACAGAGGAAAACGTTGAAAATACAAATAACTCATATAGATTTAAAAAGGGAGATGAATTGAATAAGTTCATCGTCAAACAAAATAAAGGATAACTTATATAAAACTATAATTTACTGTGTGTATATATTAGTTGAAAATCAGAATAACTTAGGTGTGTAGACGTCAGATAGAAAAGGATTAGGATATCCTAAGATAGTAAAGTAGGATCAAACCCGCATTTCCAGAGACAATATCAAAGCTAATAGTCAAAACAGAGGCTCACATTAAAAGCTACCTCAATGAGGTGGTTGATTTGAAAAGTATAGTACCAGACCCTGAAACGATAGTATGACTGATAGGTAAAGTATAGTTAAAGAATATGTGGTCAATGTCGAGTTCTTAAACTCGTATGTTTGTGGTGAGTTCTTAAACTCGTAATGTATTGTAAGTTGGACGGACTAGGTGTAGTTAGGTGTGAATAGATTATTGAGGATAATGGGAATGATGTGATTTCTAAGCAATTAATCCTTAGTGGAGGCGTAAGAAATAAGTAGTACTAGTATTACTTGAATAGGTATGATTCTATGTTAGGTATATGATAGGTATGTTTGTATAAGGTAATATTTTTCAAATTTTGAATAACTTGTGTCAGCGATTCCCGACTTTTGAAGTCACAAAGGGATAACGTATGATTAAAGCAATATGTGCTATGGTATGTCAAGTGATATGAGTATGAATTTATATGGGATTAATGAAATAAGTTGGTATAAAGATAGTAGATATTTATCTGAACACTTGTTAATAAAGTAAATGGCGAAGTTTTCAAAACCTAATATTTTGAGTACATGATTATTCGAATAGAAAGTTTTGTGTTTTATGATTATACGTATATGATAAGGCTTAGAATAAAGAATAAATTGTAATAATGCCGCTAAGGAGACGAAAACGAAATACACGGACAGAAGAATCTATCAACAAAGCTGGAAGACAACCAGACCCAATATGTAATTTTGCTAATATGGACGATCAAGTTATGCAAAAACGGAATACCGATCATGGGAAGATCAACCAGATAATCGAACAACAAACGTCAAAGACTTCAAGGCGTTCGTACTGCTGGGATTTAGAGGATCAACTGACCTGTAGCAACGTTTGTGATAGCTAAGAGAATGAAGGGGCAAAAGATAGTTTTTTCACCTATACGATAAAAGGAAATGAGATAAAGGGCAAGTCTGTGTGTTTAAGTGTGAATCAATGGAGTATAAGGTGGAAGACTGTCCAAGAAGGACAAATAAGGCAAGGAATGCGAATACTTTAAAAAGCAAAGCAGGACATTGGCGACGACGGGACCAACATCAACAAATCAAACCAACGAAATCAACTGTAAGCGTCTTCAACATGACCGTTCAAGAAAGTGGTGGGGATGCAACTCTAGGTATTACTCAAACCCATTTTTATTTTTTATATATTATTTTCTTATATATAGTAAATTATTTTATAAATTATTTTGAAGGAGGAATTTGAGTTTTTTTAGAAATCAATTTTCCGTATAAACAGATAGATAAGCTTTATGCTGAATAGTTCAAGATCAGTTCGATCAATTTTGATCGAGATCTACTCGCAATGATTGTGTATGCTATGTGCCCTGGTATGTATAGGTTTAAAAGCAAGTGATTTAGGGACGAAATCTTTATAAGGGAGGTAAATGTAACAACTCGATATTTTACGTCAGATAAATAAATCGTAAATTTTGCATAATTTTTTTAATATTTTAAGGATGAGGATTTATACAATATAATGTATATAAATAATTATGTAATAAATAAAAATATATTTATTACATGAATGTTTACAAATAATTTTATTTTAGAATTATTGACTATTATAAAATTTATTCTTATAATAATTAATTTTATAGCAGTAAATGTTTTTATTAATTATTTTCTATGAAAATATAATTATATATTATTTAAATAATATATGAAATGATATTTAGAATAATTATAATAATTATTTTATTATATGAATTTTAGTATGATTATTAAGTTAATTATTTTACCTTAATTATTAAGGTTAGTTATGGAAGAATAAATCAAATATGGAATCCAAATCCTAATTTTGGATTTTGATCAATGAATAAGAATAAGAATATAATATTAATTATATTTTGATTTTCAAAGGCTATAAATAAGTATTGTATGTACGCATTGGTCAATGGTGATGCAGTATTTGATAAACCCTAGTTTTAAGCTGTCAAACCCTAATTCAAAAGTCGAATGTCAACTTAGGAATGTTGTGTAATCATGTTAATGTGATTAACTAATAGGTGTTATAAATATTAACCCTAATTAGGGAGAACCCTAATTTTCAAAACCCTAATTTCTTAAATTACAAACCTTAATCAATAATTAACTTATTGATAAATGGAAACCCTAATTTGGAACTCGATTATGAGTTCGAGATTGTTATATAACTGTGTTATGTGATTTATGTGGTGTATTATAGAATTTAATATTAATTAGAGAAACCCTAATTAATATCTTAAAATCCTAAATTTAGAAACCTAATTAATTAGAAACCCTAATTAATTGAGAACCCTAATTACTAAATTTGGAAACCTAATTTCTATATTTAAAAACCCTAATTAGTTATTATAAACCCTAATTACTAATGGTAAACCCTAATCGTGAAATTAGAAAACCTTAATTAAATAATTAAAATTTTTAATTAATAATTAGAAACCCTAATTGTTTTATGGGTAATGCTAATTGCTAATTATTTGTGATAATTGCTAGATTAGTAAGCTTAATTATAATTATTAAAACATAAACCTAATTATCAAGTCTATGTGATTAGGAAACCGAATTAATTAAGAAACCTTAATTTTGTATTTTAGAAACTAAAATTTTTTTATTTTAATATTTATTTTTTTTAAACCCTAAATTGGAAATTCTAGAAATTATTTTTAAACCCTAAAATGGTCCAAACCCTAAATCCTAACCCAAACCCTAAACCCTAAGGGTTTGCCAAGATTACAATTTTGCCATTTAAATGAATTACCAAATGACCTTTTTGCCCCTCTTATATTATTGAAGCTAGTATAGGTTTTGACAATTAGGGGAAGTTGGTGGCCAAACCCAACAACCCCATTTGATAAAAAAATGACAGCAACAAGCTCTTTGCCAGCCAATTCATGCATCTAACTCAGCATATATAGATTGGAGGAGAGAGAAATTCATTAGTTGCACATTTTTTTTGCAAACTCATATCCAAGAAGCTCTCTCTAAGTCCCACGAAATTTTAGTGTTATATCGTTTGTAATTCATGCCCCACCAATAACCATAACACATCTAAGGCTCAGATTCAAGAAATCAAAGCATAAAGGTATAAACCCTAGAATTTTAAAAATCTTACGATCTGATGTTAGATCTTGTTGTTTGTTGTTTAATGTTGTGTAATAAGATGTTATTTTGTGATCCGGGTTGTTAGATCCCCGGATCCATAACATTAAAGTGCTTTTGATTTGAAGTTTTAAAAATTTCGGGAAAGTTTAACATTTATGTCCCGATAAACGAATGTCAGTCGTTCTAGATCTTTCCTTGTTCATGATGTTTGTTGTTTTATGTTTTAGATCAATAGCTTGTCATGTTGTCTATGCTCTGCAAGTGAAATCACGATCATATGATTCACAGATATCATGTTATTGATGGTCAAAGACTGTTGACAGGCATTGACCGGGAGATTTCTGGGTAACCCAGGTTTTCCTAGATCATGTCTGACAACATTTTTGCACATCTTGATTTGTCAGTTAATCAAACTATTTGATGTTATTTTTGTTATCAGTTTGTAGCATAACATATGTACTTTACATGTAATACTTTAGATCACTTAGATAAACAAAGATAATGAAAGTAATCGTTGGTCAAAGTGGCCTTCTCGTTCGATTTTAAATTTTGGAACTTCCGAAATGTGATGAACACCATTTTTGACATAGGTGGACCGGATCTATCTTGTGATTATGATGTTTATTATCCGATCCGATGATGGATAATTGTACTCTGTTATGTGGACTACAACCCTAAACCATTATAACACATTAATCGTGACCGTAACCCAAAGACAATTGAGCCTCAATTTGGACCTCGAGGTCGACCGGGTTTCGGGTAACCCGTAAAAACCCGTAAAGCTCGACAATGCGTTTGAAGGATAGATCTCCTCGTTTTTATGTTGTATTACCATGTTAGTCGTTGTATTATGTAGTCTTACAACCCTACTACAAGACCTCGCTAAAACACAATTTGACCGTAAAGATATGATTGCGGTCAAAGTAGGCACAATGAACACTGACTGATAATATTAAATATTAATGATAATAGAATTGTTTAATATTTAAATCATTTAATAATGATTCCAGTGTTTGAAAATGTGTTATAAAAGATAATAACTGTTTAAAACTTATTATAAGTCATTTAAAAATAATATGACTGATACTTACAGATATTAAACTACAGGATAGAGTCTTAGCTCGATAATTACCCGATAAAGCCGTCGGTACACCGACATGTTTCAGAAATTGATCTGGACTTTGATAATTTGAATAGATATGTGTTTATTTGTGATTCAATGGTTGTTAAACATATGTGACAATGTGATTAGGTTATGTGCTGACTGCAATAAGCAGTGTTATGTGTTATAGTATGTTGTTCTAATCAAACGAATGGTCTTATTACTGATAGGTGTTATATAAGGATAGAACTAAGTTACGAACTGTAAGCAGTGCATCAGGCAAGTATCTTACCTTTGCATTTCCTTTATGCAATGGACATGAGTAAGAAGTTTCAAAATTATATTATTATTATGCTATATTATTAACCCTATTGTGATATATTCTATATCCGATCATTGTTTATCAACATGTTAGTATATGATAATTCAGATATATATATATTCTGTTCGTTAATTTCTATATATGGTTATACAAGTGTCCCCACTTGGATAATCATTGTATTTAATCACATATTGATATATAAATATATATAAGTCGTCTAGGCTATTTGATCAGCTAGACACAAATTTCGAAATGTCGTTAAATATGATAAAAACCTTTTTGTACCCAATCAAATTGTTTTGATTCGGATTCCAGACTAAGTATGAACATCCCGATCATGGGAAAATTTTTATGCGCCAAGGAGGACGATGGATGAACGATAATATCATTCTAGTAATGTAGTATTGATCAATACAGGGCCCATGGGAAGTACAACCTAAACCCCGTAAGTTATAACGGTTTACAGATGAAGTTCTGCTAAACCTTATCGAAAACTAAAAATAATGTTCATAACCTGTCGACTAATACTTATATATATAGTCAATACGTAGTTTCAAAATTTGGAGATAGAATTGTTATGTTATTATTATCGGTTCAGTTTACTTCACAACTATAAATTCGTTGTAGAAGTGATGTACAAAGAAAATATTTATTTCTTTCAGCTACTTATATTTCTAATTGTTATTACTTGCTGGGCACCCAAATGCTCACCCTTGCTTAAATTTAAATGTTTTCAGCTAGGCATGAACAACTCGAAGGTTCAGACAAGAACAAGTGAAAAGGAAAACAAACAGAACATGTTTAATGGTATCTTTTATAATAGTTAGACAATATATAGACAATGATATGTATTATATATCATGTAAAGAATTATAGTAAAGGTTACGTACTTGGGATTAGACTATGATAAATGTAAGTTAAGTTTGATATTTATATTATTGTTATTATTATTAGTATTATTCGGCTCATAGAAATGGTATTGTGAAGAACCGAGTTCGGGTTTCAAGTACCCGAGTTTGGGGTCTTCACAGGTTGGTATCATAACTTAGGGTTAAAAACCTTAGGTGGGTTAGACCTTAGTCTATAACCGTGGAACAGAGGGAAACGTTGAAAATACAAATAACTCATATAGATTTAAAAAGGGAGATGAATTGAATAAGTTCATCGTCAAACAAAATAAAGGATAACTTATATAAAACTATAATTTACTGTGTGTATATATTAGTTGAAAATCAGAATAACTTAGGTGTGTAGACGTCAGATAGAAAAGGATTAGGATATCCTAAGATAGTAAAGTAGGATCAAACCTGTACCCCGAGACAATATCAAAGCTAATAGCTGAAACAGAGGCTCACATTAAAAGCTACCTCAATGAGGTGGTTGATTTGAAAAGTATAGTACTGGACACAAACGATAGTATGGTGATAGGTAAAGTATAGTTAAAGAATATGTGGTCAATGTCGAGTTCTTAAACTCGTATGTTTGTGGTGAGTTCTTAAACTCGTAATGTATTGTAAGTTGGACGGACTAGGTGTAGTTAGGTGTGAATAGATTATTGAGGATAATGGGAATAGACAGATTTCTAAGCAATTAATCCTTAGTGGAGGCGTAAGAAATAAGTAGTACTAGTATTACTTGAATAGGTATGATTCTATGTTAGGTATATGATAGGTATGTTTGTATAAGGTAATATTTTTCAAATTTTGAATAACTTGTGTCAGCGATTCCCGACTTTTGAAGTCACAAAGGGATAACGTATGATTAAAGCAATATGTGCTATGGTATGTCAAGTGATATGAGTATGAATTTATATGGGATTAATGAAATAAGTTGGTATAAAGATAGTAGATATTTATCTGAACACTTGTTAATAAAGTAAACTGAGTTTTCAAAACCTAATATTTTGAGTACATGATTATTCGAATAGAAAGTTTTGTGTTTTATGATTATACGTATATGATAAGGCTTAGAATAAAGAATAAATTGTAATAATGCCGCTAAGGAGACGAAAACGAAATACACGGACAGAAGAATCTATCAACAAAGCTGGAAGACAACCAGACCCAATACAGAATTTTGCTAATATGGACGATCAAGCTATGCAAAACGGAATACCAGTCGCGGGAAGATCAACCAGATAATCGAACAACAAACGTCAAAGACTTCAAGGCGTTCGTACTGCTGGGATTTAGAGGATCAACTGACCTGTAGCAACGTTTGTGATAGCTAAGAGAATGAAGGGGCAAAAGATAGTTTTTTCACCTATACGATAAAAGGAAATGAGATAAAGGGCAAGTCTGTGTGTTTAAGTGTGAATCAATGGAGTATAAGGTGGAAGACTGTCCAAGAAGGACAAATAAGGCAAGGAATGCGAATACGGAAAAAGGCAGCAGGACATTGGCGACGACGGGACCAACATCAACAAATCAAACCAACGAAATCAACTGTAAGCGTCTTCAACATGACCGTTCAAGAAAGTGGTGCAGCCGGGGATGCAACTCTAGGTATTACTCAAACCCATTTTTATTTTTTATATATTATTTTCTTATATATAGTAAATTATTTTATAAATTATTTTGAAGGAGGAATTTGAGTTTTTTTAGAAATCAATTTTCCGTATAAACAGATAGATAAGCTTTATGCTGAATAGTTCAAGATCAGTTCGATCAATTTTGATCGAGATCTACTCGCAATGATTGTGTATGCTATGTGCCCTGGTATGTATAGGTTTAAAACGGTGATTCCAGGGACGAAATCTTTATAAGGGAGGGTAATAACAACTCGATATTTTCTGTATAAATAAATCAGAAATTTTGCATAATTTTTTTTTATATATTTTAAGGATGTGGATTTGTACAAGATAATGTATATAAATAATTATGTAATAAATAAAAATATATTTATTACATGAATGTTTACAAATAATTTTATTTTAGAATTATTGACTATTATAAAATTTATTCTTATAATAATTAATTTTATAGCGTAAATGTTTTTATTAATTATTTTCTATGAAAATATAATTATATATTATTTAAATAATATATGAAATGATATTTAGAATAATTATAATAATTATTTTATTATATGAATTTTAGTCAGATTATTAAGTTAATTATTTTACCTTAATTATTAAGGTTAGTTATGGAAGAATAAATCAAATATGGAATCCAAATCCTAATTTTGGATTTTGATCAATGAATAAGAATAAGAATATAATATTAATTATATTTTGATTTTTCAGTGCTATAAATAAGTATTGTATGTACGCATTGGTCAATGGTGATGCAGTATTTGATAAACCCTAGTTTTAAGTCATCAAAACCCTAATTCAAAAGTCGAATGTCAACTTAGGAATGTTGTGTAATCATGTTAATGTGATTAACAATAGGTGTTATAAATATTAACCCTAATTAGGGAGAACCTAATTTTCAAAACCCTAATTTCTTAAATTACAAACCTTAATCAATAATTAACTTATTGATAAATGGAAACCCTAATTTGGAACTCGATTATGAGTTCGAGATTGTTATATAAGCGTGTTATGTGATTTATGTGGTGTATTATAGAATTTAATATTAATTAGAGAAACCCTAATTAATATCTTAAAATCCTAAATTTAGAAACCTAATTAATTAGAAACCCTAATTAATTGAGAACCCTAATTACTAAATTTGGAAACCTAATTTCTATATTTAAAAACCCTAATTAGTTATTATAAACCCTAATTACTAATGGTAAACCCTAATCGTGAAATTAGAAAACCTTAATTAAATAATTAAAATTTTTAATTAATAATTAGAAACCCTAATTGTTTTATGGGTAATGCTAATTGCTAATTATTTGTGATAATTGCTAGATTAGTAAGCTTAATTATAATTATTAAAACATAAACCTAATTATCAAGTCTATGTGATTAGAAACCGAATTAATTAAGAAACCTTAATTTTGTATTTTAGAAACTAAAATTTTTTATTTTAATATTTATTTTTTTAAACCCTAAATTGGAAATTCTAGAAATTATTTTTAAACCCTAAAATGGTCCAAACCCTAAATCCTAACCCAAACCCTAAACCCTAAGGGTTTGCCAAGATTACAATTTTGCCATTTAAATGAATTACCAAATGACCTTTTTGCCCCTCTTATATTATTGAAGCTAGTATAGGTTTTGACAATTAGGGGAAGTTGGTGGCCAAACCCAACAACCCCATTTGATAAAAAAATGACAGCAACAAGCTCTTTGCCAGCCAATTCATGCATCTAACTCAGCATATATAGATTGGAGGAGAGAGAAATTCATTAGTTGCACATTTTTTTTGCAAACTCATATCCAAGAGCTTCTCTCTCTAAGTCCCACGAAATTTTAGTGTTATATCAAATTGTAATTCATGCCCCACCAATAACCATAACACATCTAAGGCTCAGATTCAAGAAATCAAAGCATAAAGGTATAAACCCTAGAATTTTAAAAATCTTACGATCTGATGTTAGATCTTGTTGTTTGTTGTTTAATGTTGTGTAATAAGATGTTATTTTGTGATCTGGGTTGTTAGATCCCAGATCCATAACATTAAAGTGCTCGGATTTGAAGTTTTAAAAATTCTGGGAAAGTTTAACATTTATGTCTGACAACGAATGTCAGTCGTTCTAGATCTTTCCTTGTTCATGATGTTTGCTGTTTCATGTTTTAGATCAATAGCTTGTCATGTTGTCTATGCTCTGCAAGTGAAATCACGATCATATGATTCACAGATATCATGTTATTGATGGTCAAAGACTGTTCACCGGCATTGACCGGGAGATTTATGGGTAACCCAGATTTCCCAGATCATGTCTGACAACATTTTTGCACATCTTGATTTGTCAGTTAATCAAACTATTTGATGTTATTTTTGTTATCAGTTTGTAGCATAACATATGTACTTTACATGTAATACTTTAGATCACTTAGATAAACAGTATAATGAAAGTAATCGTTGGTCAAAGTGGCCTTCTCGTTCTGATTTTAAATTTTTGGAACTTCCAGAAATGTGATGAACACCATTTTTGACATAGGTTGACCGGGATCTATCTTGTGATTATGATGTTTATTATCTGATCTGATGATGGATAATTGTACTCTGTTATGTGGACTACAACCCTAAACCATTATAACACATTAATCGTGACCAGAACCTAAAGACAATTGAGCCTCAATTTGGACCCTCGAGGCTGACTGGGTTTCTGGGTAACCCAGAAAACCCAGAAAGCTCTGACAATGCGTTTGAAGGGATAGATCTCCTCGTTCTTATGTTGTATTACCATGTTAGTCGTTGTATTATGTAGTCTTACAACCCTACTACAAGACCTCGCTAAAAAACACAATCGACCGTAAAGATACACAGATCAGTAAAGTAGGCACAATGATGAACATCGATCGATAATATTAAATATTAATGATAATAGAATTGTTTAATATTTAAATCATTTAATAATGATTCCAGTGTTTGAAAATGTGTTATAAAAGATAATAACTGTTTAAAACTTATTATAAGTCATTTAAAAATAATATGACTGATACTTACAGATATTAAACTACAGGATAGAGTCTTAGCTCGATAATTACCGATAAAGCCGTTGGTACACCGACATGTTTCAGAAATTGATCTGGACTTTGATAATTTGAATAGATATGTGTTTATTTGTGATTCAATGGTTGTTAAACATATGTGACAATGTGATTAGGTTATGTGCTGACTGCAATAAGCAGTGTTATGTGTTATAGTATGTTGTTCTAATCAAACGAATGGTCTTATTACTGATAGGTGTTATATAAGGATAGAACTAAGTTACGAACTGTAAGCAGTGCATCAGGCAAGTATCTTACCTTTGCATTTCCTTTATGCAATGGACATGAGTAAGAAGTTTCAAAATTATATTATTATTATGCTATATTATTAACCCTATTGTGATATATTCTATATCCGATCATTGTTTATCAACATGTTAGTATATGATAATTAGGATATATATATATTACATTCGTTAATTTCTATATATGGTTATACAAGTGTCCCCACTTGGATAATCATTGTATTTAATCACATATTGATATATAAATATATATAAGTAAATCAGGCTATTTGATCGCCTAGACACAAATTTCAAATGTCGTTAAATATGATAAAAACCTTTTGTACCCAATCAAATTGTTTTGATTCTGGATTCCGGACTAAGTATGAACATCCCGATCATGGGAAAATTTTTGCGCCAAGGAGGGACGATGGATGAACGATAATATCATTCTAGTAATGTAGTATTGATCAATACAGGGCCCATGGGAAGTACAACCTAAACCCCGTAAGTTATAACGGTTTACAGATGAAGTTCTGCTAAACCTTATCGAAAACTAAAAATAATGTTCATAACCTGTCGACTAATACTTATATATATAGTCAATACGTAGTTTCAAAATTTGGAGATAGAATTGTTATGTTATTATTATCGGTTCAGTTTACTTCACAACTATAAATTCGTTGTAGAAGTGATGTACAAAGAAAATATTTATTTCTTTCAGCTACTTATATTTCTAATTGTTATTACTTGCTGGGCACCCAAATGCTCACCCTTGCTTAAATTTAAATGTTTTTATTTAGGCATGAACAACTCAAGGTTCCAACAAGAACAAGTGAAAAGGAAAACAAACAGAACATGTTTAATGTTATCTTTTATAATAGTTAGACAATATATAGACAATGATATGTATTATATATCATGTAAAGAATTATAGTAAAGGTTACGTACTTGGGATTAGACTATGATAAATGTAAGTTAAGTTTGATATTTATATTATTGTTATTATTATTAGTATTATTCTGCTCATAGAAATGGTATTGTGAAGAACCGAGTTCGGGTTTCAAGTACCCGAGTTTGGGGTCTTCACAGGTTGGTATCATAACTTAGGGTTAAAAACCTTAGGTGGGTTAGACCTTAGTCTATAACCGTGGAATAGAGGGAAACGTTGAAAATACAAATAACTCATATAGATTTAAAAACGGAGATGAATTGAATAAGTTCATCGTCAAACAAAATAAAGGATAACTTATATAAAACTATAATTTACTGTATGTATATATTAGTTGAAAATCAGAATAACTTAGGTGTGTAGATGTTAGATATAAAAGGATTAGGATATCCTTAGATAGTAAAGTAGGATCAAACCTGTACCCCGAGACAATATCAAAGCTAATAGCTGAAACAGAGGCTCACATTAAAAGCTACCTCAATGAGGTGGTTGATTTGAAAAGTATAGTACCAGACCCTGAAACGATAGTATGACTGATAGGTAAAGTATAATTAAAGAATATGTGGTCAATGTCGAGTTCTTAAACTCGTATGTTTGTGGTGAGTTCTTAAACTCGTAATGTATTGTAAGTTGGACGGACTAGGTGTAGTTAGGTGTGAATAGATTATTGAGGATAATGGGAATAGACAGATTTCTAAGCAATTGATCCTTAGTGGAGGCGTAAGAAATAAGTAGTACTAGTATTACTTGAATAAGTATGAATCTATGTTAGGTATATGATAGGTATGTTTGTATAAGGTAATATTTTTCAAATTTTGAATAAGTTGTGTCAGCGATTCCCGACTTTTGAAGTCACAAAGGGATAACGTATGATTAAAGTAATATGTGCTATGGTATGTCAAGTGATATGAGTATGAATTTATATGGGATTAATGAAATAAGTTGGTATAAAGATAGTAGATATTTATCTGAACACTTGTTAATACAGTAAATTGAGTTTTCAAAACCTAATATTTTGAGTACATGATTATTCGAATAGAAAGTTTTGTGTTATATGATTATACGTATATGATAAGGCTTAGAATAAAGAATAAATTATAATAATGCCGCTAAGGAGACGAAAACGAAATACACTTTTACGTAAGAATCTATCAACAAAGTCGGAAGACAAACGGACCAAATACGTAATTTTGCTAATATGGACGATCAAGCTTATGCAAAACGGAATACCGATCGGCGGGAAGATCAACAGATAATCGAACAACAAACGTCAAAGACTTCAAATGCTCAGATCTTCTTTGGGATTTAGAGGATCAACTGACCTGTAGCAACGTTTGTGATAGCTAAGAGAATGAAGGGGCAAAAGTTAGTTTTGTCACCTATACGATAAAAGGAAATGAGATAAAGGGAAAGTCTGTGTGTTTAAGTGTGAATCAATGGAGTATAAGGTGGAAGACTGTCCAAGAAGGAGAAATAAAGCAAGGAATGCGAATACGGGAAAAGGCAGCAGGACATTGGCGACGACGGGACCAACATCAACAAATCAAACCAACGAAATCAACTGTAAGCGTCTTCAACATGACCGTTCAAGAAACTGTTGCAGCCGGGGATGCAACTCTAGGTATTACTCAAACCCATTTTTATTTTTTATATATTATTTTCTTATATATAGTAAATTATTTTATAAATTATTTTGAAGGAGGAGTTTGAGTTTTTTTAGAAATCAATTTTTTGTATAAACAGATAGATAAGCTTTATGCTGAATAGTTCAAGATCAGTTCGATCAATTTTGATCGAGATCTACTCGCAATGATTGTGTATGTTATGTGCCCTGGTATGTATAAGTTTAAAACGGTGATTCCGGGGACGAAATCTTTATAAGGGAGGGTAAATGTAACAACTCGATATTTTCTGTATTAATAAATCAGAAATTTTGCATAAATTTTTTTTATATATTTTAAGGATGAGGATTTGTACAAGATAATGTATATATATATTTATGTAATAAATAAAAATATATTTATTACATGAATGTTTACAAATAATTTTATTTTAGAATGATTGACTATTATAAAGTTTATTCTTATAAAAATTAATTTTATAGCAGTAAATGTTTTTTATTAATTATTTTCTATGAAGATATAATTATATATTATTTAAATAATATATGAAATGATATTTAGAATAATTATAATAATTATTTTATTATATGAATTTTAGTACAGATTATTAAGTTAATTATTTTACCTTAATTATTAAGGTTAGTTATGGAAGAATAAATCAAATATGGAATCCAAATCCTAATTTTGGATTTTGATCAAGGAATAAGAATAAAAATATAATATTAATTATATTTTAATTTTTCAGTGATATAAATAAGTATTGTATGTACGCATTGGTCAATGGTAATGCAGTATTTGATAAACCCTAGTTTTAAGCTGTTAAACCCTAATTCAAAAGTCGAATGTCAACTTAGGAATGTTATGTAATCATGTTAATGTGATTAACGAATGTAGGTGTTATAAATATTAACCCTAATTAGGAGAACCTAATTTTCAAAACCCTAATTTCTTAAATTACAAACCTTAATCAATAATTAACTTATTGATAAATGGAAACCCTAATTTGGAACTCGATTATGAGTTCGAGATTGTTATATAACTGTGTTATGTGATTTATGTGGTGTATTATAGAATTTAATATTAATTAGAGAAACCCTAATTAATATCTTAAAATCCTAAATTTAGAAAACTAATTAATTAGAAACCCTAATTACTAAATTTGGAAACCTAATTTCTATATTTAAAAACCCTAATTAGTTATTATAAAACTTAATTACTAATGGTAAACCCTAATCGTGAAATTAGAAAACCTTAATTAAATAATTAAAATTTTTAATTAATAATTAGAAACCCTAATTGTTTTATGGGTAATGCTAATTGCTAATTATTTGTGCTAATTGCTAGATTAGTAAGCTTAATGATAATTATTAAAACATAAACCTAATTATCAAGTCTATGTGATTAGGAAACCGAATTAATTAAGAAACCTTAATTTTGTATTTTAGAAACTAAAATTTTTTTATTTTAATATTTATTTTTTTTAAACCCTAAATTGGAAATTCTAGAAATTATTTTTAAACCCTAAAATGGTCCAAACCCTAAATCCTAACCCAAACCCTAAACCTTAAGGGTTTGCCAAGATTACAATTTTGCCATTTAAATGAATTACCAAATGACCTTTTTGCCCCTCTTGTATTATTGAAGCTAGTATAGGTTTTGACAATTAGGGGAAGTTGGTGGCCAAACCCAACAACCCCATGTGATAAAAAAAAATGATAGCAACAAACTCTTTGCCAGCCAATTCATGCATCTAACTTAGTATATATAGATTGGAGGAGAGAGAAATTCATTAGTTGCTCATTTTTTTTTGCAAACTCATATCCAAGTGCTTCTCTCTCTAAGTCCCACGAAATTTTAGTGCTATATCAGTCAGAATTCAAGCCCCACCAATAACCATAACACATCTAAGGCTCCGATTCAAGAAATCAAAGCATAAAGGTATAAACCCTAGAATTTTAAAAATCTTACGATCTGATGTTAGATCTTGTTGTTTGTTGTTTAATGTTATGTAATAAGATGTTATTTTGTGATCTGGGTTGTTAGATCCCAGATCCATAACATTAAAGTGCTTTCGATTTGAAGTTTTAAAATTCAGGAAAGTTTAACATTTATGTCGATAAACGAATGTTAGTCGTTCTAGATCTTTCCTTGTTCATGATGTTTGCTGTTTTATGTTTTAGATCAATAGCTTGTCATGTTGTCTATGCTCTGCAAGTGAAATCACGATCATATGATTCACAGATATCATGTTGTTGATGGTCAAAGACCGTTGACCGACATTGACCAGGAGATTTCTGGGTAACCCAGACTTCCCCAGATCATGTCTGACAACATTTTTGCACATCCTGATTTGTCAGTTAATCAAACTATTTGATGTTATTTTTGTTATCAGTTTGTAGCATAACATATGTACTTTACATGTAATACTTTAGATCACTTAGATAAACAGTATAATGACAGTAATCGTTGGTCAAAGTGGCCTTCTCGTTTTGATTTTAAATTTCTAGAATTTCCAAAAATGTGATGAACACCATTTCTGACATAGGTTGACCGGGATCTATCTTGTGATTATGATGTTTATTTTCTGATCTGATGATGGATAATTGTACTCTGTTATGTGGACTACAACCCTAAACCATTATAACACATTAATCGTGACCAGAACCTAAAGACAATTGAGCCTCAATTTGGACCCTCGAGGCTGACTAGGTTTCTGGGTAACCCAGAAAATCCAGAAAGCTCTGACAATGCGTTTGAAGGGACAGATCTCCTCCTTCTTATGTTGTATTACCATGTTAGTCGTTGTATTATGTAGTCTTACAACCCTACTACAAGACCCTGCCAAAACACAATCTGCCATGAACACTGACTGCCAGTGTTCTTGAGCCTCAAGAACACCAACGGTGACAGAAAAGGGTCGTTAAAGGCTACAACGACGTATTTAATTATTTTAATTTTTTGAATTTCCGAAAAATGAAAAAAATAGAAAAATAAATTCTAAAAATTTTAAAAATGGTTTTAAAAATTATTTTAAATTATGAAAAATAATTTTTAATTATTTGGGACATTTTTCATTAATATTTATAATTATTAGAATATTAATGATATTTAATTTATTTAATTATTGTATTAAATAAATTAGAGAAAAATAATTTTAATGTTATAAAAATCATTTTAAATAAGAATAAAGTATTTTAAAATATTTTGAATTTTAAATGTAACTTTTAATATTTTGTGATGAATTTAATTAATAAATTAATATTAATGGTAATTAAAGTTATTTATTTAATGTATTAAATAAATGATGAAAAATAGAATTAATGATTTAAAAATTATAGAAAAATGATTTAAAGGTTATAAAAAGATTTTAAGTTATAAATATGACTTTTGATATTTTGTCATGAAAAATATTAATATTTAAATATTAAATGATATTAAAGTTATTTAATAATTATGTTAAATAAATTAGTTTTAAAATAATTTTAATATTAGAAAAATCATTTTAAATGAAAATAAATAGTTTAAAAATATTTTAAGTTATAAAATATAACTTTTAATATTTAAAGGAAAATTTCATTAAATATTTACTATTAATGATATTAGAATTATTTCATAATTATCTTATATAAATTAGTTTAAAAGTGATTTTAATATTATAAAAATTATTTTAAATGATAATAAATTGTTTAAAGATATTTTAAGTTATAAAAGATAATTTTAATATTTAAAGGATAATTTCATTAATAATTTAATAGTAATGATATTAATTTAATATTAATGATATTAGATTTATTTAATAATTATATTAAATAAATAGTTTTAAAATGGTTTTATTTATTTATAAATCATTTAAAAAGGATATAAATGAATTAAAAATATTTTAAGTTATGATTAAGGACTTTTAATATTTTGATAAATAATATATTAATACTTTAATATTAATAATAATTATTTAAAATGATTTAATTCTTTTAAAAATTATTTAAGGGTAATATTAATACTTTAAAAGTATTTTTGAGTTATTATAAATAACTTTAAAATTTTGGCAATGGTTTAATTAATAGTTTAATATTAATTAAATATTAATGATAATAGAATTGTTTAATATTGAAATCATTTAATAATGATTCCAGTGTTTGAAAATGCGTGATAAAAGATAATAACTATTTAAAACTTATTATAAGTTATTTAAAAATAATATGACTGATACTTACAGATATTAAACTACAGGATAGTCTTAGACTCGATAATTACTCGATAAAGTCGTCGGTACACCGACATGTTTTAGAAATTGATCTGGACTTAGATAATTTGATTAGATATTTGTTTATTTGTGATTAAATGGTTGTTGAACATATGTGACAATGTGATTAGGTTATGTGCTGACTGCAATAAGCAGTGCTATGTGTTATAGTATGTTGTTCTAATCGAACGAATGATCTTATTACTGATAGGTGTTATATAAGGATAGAACTAAGTTACGAACTATAAGAAGCGCATCAGGCAAGTATCTTACCTTTGCATTTCCGTTATGTAATGGACATGAGTAAGAAGTTTCAAAATTATATTATTATTATGCTATATTATTAACCCTATTGTGATATATTCTATATCCGATCATTGTTTATCAACATGTTAGTATATGATAATTCAGATATATATATATATATATATATATATATATATGGTTATACAAGTGTCCCCACTTGGATAATCATTGTATTTAATCACATGTTGATATATATATATATATATATATATATATATATATATATATATATATATATATATAAGTCGCCTAAGCTATTTGATCATGTAGACACAAATTTGAAAAGGTCGTTGAATATGATAAAAACCTTTTTGTACCCAATCAAATTGTTTTGGTTCGGATTCCAGACTAAGTATGAAATCTCGAGCACGGGAAAATTTTTATGCTTGGATGACAAAGGATGAACTATAATATCGTTCTAGCAATGTAGTATTGATCAATACAGGGCCCATGGGAAGTACAACCTAATGCCTAGTAAGTTATGACGATTTGAGATGAAGTTTCTCGCTAAACCTTATCGAAAACTAAAAACAATGTTCATAACTCATTTCATTAATACTTATATATATAGTCAATACGTAGTTTCAAAATTTGGAGATAGAATTGTTATGTTATTATTATCGGTCCAGTTTACTTCACAACTATAAATTCGTTGTAGAAGTGATGTACAAAGAAAACATTTAATGTTCATAACCTGTCGACTAATACTTATATATATATAGTCAATACATAGTTTCAAAATTTGGAGATAGAATTGTTATGTTATTATTATTGGTTCAGTTTACTTCACAACTATAAATTCGTTGTAGAAGTGATGTACAAAGAAAACATTTATTTCTTTCAGCTACTTATATTTCTAATTGTTATTACTTCTTTCGGGCACCCAAATGCTCACCCCTTGCTTAAATTTAAATGTTTTCATTAGCATGAACAACTCAAGGTTAGATAAGAACAAGTGAAAAGAAAAAAGCAAGCAGAACATGTTTAATGATATCTTTTGTAATAGGTAGACAATATATAGACAATGATATGTATTATATATCATGTAAAGAATTATAGTAAAGGTTACGTACTTGGGATTAGACTCTGATAAATGTACGTTAAGTTTGATATTTATATTATTGTTATTATTATTAGTATTATTCCGCTCATAGAAATGGTATCGTGAAGAACCGAGTTCGGGTTTTAAGTACCCAAGTTTAGGGTCTTCACATGTTGGTATCAGAGCTTTGGGTTAAAAACCTTAGGTGGGTTAGACCTTAGGCTATAACAGTGGAATAGAGGGAAACGTTGAAAATACAAATAACTCATATAGAGTTTAAAAAGGGAAATGAATTGAATAAGTTCATCGTCAAATAAAATAAAAGATAACTAATATAAAACTATTATTTGCTGTGTGTATATATTAGTTGAAAATCAGAATAACTTAGGTGTGTAGATGTCAGATAGAAAATGATTAGGATACATTCAGATAGTAAAGTAGGATCAAACCCGTACCCCGAGCCAATATCAAAGCTAATAGCTGAAACAGAGGCTCACATTGAAAGTTACCTCAATGAGGTGGTTGATTTGAAAAGTGTAGTACCAGACCTTGAAACGATTGTATGACTGATAGGTAAAGTATAGTTAAAGAATATGTGGTAAATATCGAGTTCTTAAACTCGTATATTTGTGGTGAGTTCTTAAACTCGTAATGTATGGTAAGTTGGACGAACTAGGTGTAGTTAGGTGTGAATAGATTATTGAGGATAATGGGAATAGACAGATTTCTAAGCAATTGATCCTTAGTGGAGGCGTAAGAAATAAGTAGTACTAGTATTACTTGAATAGGTATGATTCTATGTTAGGTATATGATAGGTATGTTTGTATAAGGTAATATTTTTCAAATTTTTAATAAGTTGTGTCAGCGATTCCTGACTTTTGAAGTCACAAAGGGATAGCGTATGATTAAAGCAATATGTGCTATGGTAAGTCAAGTTATATGAGTATGAATTTATATGGGATTAATGAAATAAGTTGGTATAAAGATAGTAGATATTTATCTGAACACTTGTTAATACAGTAAACCGAGTTTTCAAAACCTAATATTTTGAGTACATGATTATTCGAATAGAAAGTTTTGTGTTATATGATTATACGTATATGATAAGGCTTAGAATAAAGAATAAATTGTAATAATTCCGCCAAGGTGACGAAAACGAAATACACGGACAGAAGAACTTGTCAACAAAGCTGGAAGACAACCAGACCCGATACAAAATTTTGCTAATATAGACGATCAAGATATCCAAAACAGAATACCAGTCGCGGGAAGATCAACCAGATAATTGAACAACAAACGTCAAAGACTTCAAGGCGTTCGTACTGCCAGGATTTAGAGGATCAACTGACCTATAGCAACGTTTGTGATAGCTAAGATAACGAAGGGCCAAAAGATAGTTTTGTCACCTATACGATAAAAGGAAATGAGATAAAGGGCAAGTCTGTGTGTTTAAGTGTGAATTAATGGAGTATAAGGTGGAAGACTGTCCAAGAAGGAGAAAGGAGGCAAGGAATGCGAATACGGGAAAAGGAAGCAGGACATTGGTGACGACGGGACCAACATCAACAAATCAAACTAACAAAATGAACTGCAAGCGTTTTCAACATGACCGTTCAAGAAACTGTAGCAGCCGAGGATACAACTCCAGGTATTACTCAAACCCATTTTTATTTTTTATATATTATTTTCTTATATATAGTAAATTGTTTTATAAATTATTTTGAAGGAGGAATTTGAGTTTTTTTAGAAATCAATTTTCCGTATAAACAGATAGATAAGCTTTATGCTGAATAGTTAAAGATCAGTTCGATCAATTTTGATCGAGATCTACTCGTAATGATTGTGTATGCTATGTACCCTGGTATGTATAGGTTTAAAACGGTGATTCTGGGGACAAAATCTTTATAAGAGAGGGTGAATATAACAACCCGTTATGTTCTGTATAAATAAATCAGAAATTTTGCATATAATTTTTTTTATATGTTAAGGATGAGGATTTGTACAAGATAATGTATGTATGTAATTATGTAGTAAATAAAAATATATTTATTACATGAATGTTTACAAATAATTTTATTTTAGAATTATTAACTATTATAAAGTTTATTCTTATAATAATTAATTTTATAGTAGAAATGTTTTTATTAATTATTTTCTATGAAAATATAATTATATATTATTTAAATAATATATGAAATGATTTTAGAATAATTATAATAATTATTTTATTATATGAATTTTAGTACAGATTATTAAGTTAATTATTTTACCTTAATTATTAAGGTTAATTATGGAAGAATAAATCAAATATGGAATCCAAATCCTAATTTTGGATTTCGATCAAGGAATAAGAATAATAATATAATATTAATTATATTTTGATTTTTCAGTGCTATAAATATGTATTGTATGTACGCATTGGTCAATGGTGATGCAGTATTTGATAAACCCTAGTTTTAAGATGTTAAACCCTAATTCAAAAGTCGAATGCCAACTTAGGAATGTTATGTAATCATGTTAATGTGATTAATGATCGGTGTTTTAAATATTAACCCTAATTAGGGAGAACCCTAATTTTCAAAACCCTAATTTCTTAAATTACAAACCTTAATCAATAATTAACTTATTGATAAATGGAAACCCTAATTTGGAACTAGATTATGAGTTCGAGATTGTTATATAACTGTGTTATGTGATTTATGTGTTGTATTATAGAATTTAATATTAATTAGAGAAACCCTAATTAATATCTAGAAATCCTAAATTTGGAAACCTAATTAATTTGAAACCCTAATTAATTGAGAACTCTAATTACTAAATTTGGAAACCTAATTTCTAAATTTAAAAACCCTAATTAGTTATTATAAACCCTAATTACTAATGGTAAACCCTAATTGTGAAATTAGAAAACCTCAATTAAATAATTAAAGTTTTTAATTAATAATTA
This sequence comes from Panax ginseng, assembly GCA_020205605.1. Classification (NCBI taxonomy): domain Eukaryota; kingdom Viridiplantae; phylum Streptophyta; class Magnoliopsida; order Apiales; family Araliaceae; genus Panax; species Panax ginseng. The sequence goes on along the minus strand of CM035146.1, from coordinate 53,448,282 downwards.
GAAACCCTAATTGTTTTATGGGTAATGCTAATTGCTAATTATTTGCGCTAATTGCTAGATTAGTAAGCTTTATGATAATTATTAAAACATAAACCTAATTATCAAGTCTATGTGATTAGGAAACCAAATTAAATAAGAAACCTTAATTTTGTATTTTAGAAACTAAAATTTTATTATTTTATTATTTATTTTTTTTAAACCCTAAATTGGAAATTCTAGAAATTATTTTTAAACCCTAAAATGGTCCAAACCCTAAATCCTAACCCAAACCCTAAACCCTAAGGGTTTGCCAAGATTACAATTTTGCCATTTAAATGAATTACCAAATGAATGACCTTTTTGCCCTCTTGTATTATTATGAAGCTAGTATAGGTTTTGACAATTAGGGGAAGTTAGTGGCCAAACCCAACAACCCCATGTGATAAAAAAAAATGACAGCAACAAGCTCTTTGCCAGCCAATTCATGCATCTAACTCAGTATATATAGATTGGAGGAGAGAGAAATTCATTAGTTGCTCATTTTTTTTGCAAACTCGTATCCAAGAGCTTCTCTCTCTAAGTCCTACGAAATTTTAGTGCTATATCAGTCAGAATTCAAGCCCCACCAATAATCATAACACATCTAAGGCTCAGATTCAAGAAATCAAAGCATAAAGGTATAAACCCTAGAATTTTAAAAATCTTACGATCTGATGTTAGATCTTGTTGTTTATTGTTTAATGTTGTGTAATAAGATGTTATTTTGTGATCTGGGTTGTTAGATCCCATATCCATAACATTAAAGTGCTCGGATTTGAAGTTTTAAAAATTCTGGGAAAGTTTAACATTTATGTCTCGTTCTAGATCTTTCCTTGTTCATGATGTTTGCTGTTTTATGTTTTAGATCAATAGATTGTCATGTTGTCTATGCTCTGCAAGTGAAATCACGATCATATGATTCACTGATATCATGTTATTGATGGTCAAAGACCGTTAACCGGCATTGACCGGGAGATTTCTGGGTAACCCAGATTTCCCCAGATCATGTCTGACAACATTTTTGAACATCCTGATTTGTCAGTTAATCAAACTATTTGACGTTATTTTTGTTATTAGTTTGTAGTATAACATATGTACTTTAGATGTAATACTTTAGATCACTTAGATAAACAATATAATGAAAGTAATCGTTGGTCAAAGTGGCCTTCTCGTTATGATTTTAAATTTCTGGAATTTCCAGAAATGTGATGAACACCATTTCTGACATAGGTTAACCGTGATCTATCTTGTGATTATGATGTTTATTGTCTGATCTGATGATGGATAATTGTACTCTGTTATGTGGACTACAACCCTAAACCATTATAACACATTAATCGTGACCAGAACCTAAAGACAATTGAGCCTCAATTTGGACCCTCGAGGTCGACGGGTTTCTGGGTAACCCAGAAAGCTCTGACAATGCGTTTGAAGGGACAGATCTCCTCGTTCTTATGTTGTATTACCATGTTAGTCGTTGTATTATGTAGTCTTACAACCCTACTACAAGACCCTGCCAAAACACAATCTGACCAGAAAGATACAGACGGTCAAAGTAGGCACCATGAACACTGATTGTCAGTGTTCTTGAACCTCAAGAACACCAACGGTGACAGAAAAGCGTCGCTAAAGGCTACAAAGACGGATTTAATTATTTTAATTTTTTGAATTTCCGAAAAATGAAAAAAATAGAAAAATAAATTCTAAAAATTCTAAAAATGGTTTTAAAAATTATTTTAAATTATGAAAAATAACTTTTAATTATTTGGGACATTTTTCATTAATATTTATAATTATTAGAATATTAATGATATTTAATTTATTTAATTAGTGTATTAAATAAATTAGAGAAAAAGAATTTTAATGTTATAAAAATCATTTTAAATAAGAATAAAGTATTTTAAAATATTTTTGAATTATAAATGTAACTTTTAATATTTTGTGATGAATTTAATTAATTAATTAATATTAATGGTAATTAAATTTATTTATTTAATATATTAAATAAATGATGAAAAATAGAATTAATGATTTAAAAATTATAGAAAAATGATTTAAAGGTTATAAAAATATTTTAAGTTATAAATATGACTTTTGATATTTTGTCATGAAAAATATTAATATTTAAATATTGAATGATATTAAAGTTATTTAATAATTATGTTAAATAAATTAGTTTAAAAATTATTTTAATATTAGTAAAATCATTTTAAATGAAAATAAATAGTTTAAAAATATTTTAAGTTATAAAATATAACTTTTAATATTTAAAGGAAAATTTCATTAATTATTTACTATTAATGATATTAGAATTATTTCATAATTATCTTATATAAATTAGTTTAAAAGTGATTTTAATATTATAAAAATCATTTTAAATGATAATAAATTGTTTAAAGATATTTTAAGTTATAAAAGATAATTTTAATATTTAAAGGATAATTTCATTAATAATTTAATAGTAATGATATTAATTTAATATTAATGATATTAGATTTATTTAATAATTATATTAAATAAATAGTTTAAAATGGTTTTATTTATTTATAAATCATTTAAAAAGGATATAAATGAATTAAAAATATTTTAAGTTATGATTAAGGACTTTTAATATTTTGATAAATAATATATTAATACTTTAATATTAATGATAATTATTTAAAATGATTTTAATTCTTTTAAAAATTATTTAAGGGTAATATTAATACTTTAAAAGTATTTTGAATTATTATAAATAACTTTAAAATTTTGGCAATGGTTTAATTAATAGTTTAATATTAATTAAATATTAATGATAATAGAATTGTTTAATATTGAAATCATTTAATAATGGTTCCAAAGTGTTTGAAAATGCGTGATAAAAGATAATAATCGCTTAAAACTTATTATAAGTCATTTAAAAATAATATGACCGATACTTTGAGATATTAAACTACGTGATAGAGTCTTAGACTCGATAATTACCTCGATAAAGCCGCTTTCAGATTAATCGGCTATGTTTCGTAAATTGATCTGGACTTAGATAATTTGATTAGATATGTGTTTATTTGTGATTAAATGGTTGTTAAACATATGTGACAATGTGATTAGGTTATGTTCTGACTGCAATAAGCAGTGCTATGTGTTATAGTATGTTGTTCTAATCGAACGAATGATCTTATTACTGATAGGTGTTATATAAGGATAGAACTAAGTTACGAACTGTAAGAAGCGCATCAGGCAAGTATCTTACCTTTGCATTTCCTTTATGTAATGGACATGAGTAAGAAGTTTCAAAATTATATTATTATTATGCTATATTATTAACCCTATTGTGTTATATTCTACATCCGATCATTGTTTATCAACATGTTAGTATATGATAATTCAGATATATATATATATATATATTCTGTTCGTTAATTTCTATATATGGTTATACAGGTGTCCCCACTTGGATAATCATTGTATTTAATCACATGTTGATATATATATATATATATATATATATATATATATATATATATATATATATATATATATATATATATATATAAGCCGTCTAAGCTATTTGATCAGCTAGACACAAATTTTGAAAGGTCGTTGAATATGATAAAAACCTTTTTGTACCCAATCAAATTGTTTAGGTTCGGATTCCAGACTAAGTATGAACATCTCGATCACGGGAAAAATTTTATGCGCCAAGGCGGACAAAGGATGAACGATAATATCGTTCTAGCAATGTAGTATTGATCAATACAAGGCCCATGGGAAGTACAACCTAATGCCCGTAAGTTATGACGATTTACAGATGAAGTTCTGCTAAACCTTATCGAAAAGTAAAAACAATGTTCATAACCTGTCGACTAATACTTATATATATAGTCAATACGTAGTTTCAAAATTTGGAGATAGAATTGTTATGTTATTATTATCGGTTCAGTTTACTTCACAACTATAAATTCGTTGTAGAAGTGATGTACAAAGAAAATATTTAATGTTCATAACCTGTCGACTAATACTTATATATATATAGTCAATACATAGTTTCAAAATTTGGAGATAGAATTGTTATGTTATTATTATCGGTTCAGTTTACTTCACAACTATAAATTCGTTGTAGAAGTGATGTACAAAGAAAACATTTATTTCTTTCAGCTACTTATATTTCTAATTGTTATTACTTGCTGGGCACCCAAATGCTCACCCTTGCTTAAATTTAAATGTTTTCAGCTAGCATGAACAACTCGAAGGTTCAGACAAGAACAAGTGAAAAGAAAAGCAAACAGAACATGTTTAATGATATCTTTTGTAATAGGTAGACAATATATAGACAATGATATGTATTATATATCATGTAAAGAATTATAGTAAAGGTTACGTACTTGGGATTAGACTCTGATAAATGTACGTTAAGTTTGATATTTATATTATTGTTATTATTCTTAGTATTATTCCGCTCATAGAAATGGTATCGTGAAGAACCGAGTTCGGGTTTTAAGTACCCAAGTTTGGGGTCTTCACAGGTTGGTATCAGAGCTTAGGGTTAAAAACCTTAGGTGGGTTAGACCTTAGGCTATAACCGTGGAACAGAGGAAAACGTTGAAAATACAAATAACTCATATAGATTTAAAAAGGGAAATGAATTGAATAAGTTCATCGTCAAACAAAATAAAAGATAACTTATATAAAACTATTATTTGCTGTATGTATATATTAGTTGAAAATCAGAATAACTTCGGTGTGTAGATGTCAGATAGAAAATGATTAGGATACACTCAGATAGTAAAGTAGGATCAAACCCGTACCCCGAGCCAATATCAAAGCTAATAGCTGAAACAGAGGCTCACATTGAAAGTTACCTCAATGAGGTGGTTGATTTGAAAAGTGTAGTACCAGACCCTGAAACGATAGTATGACTGATAGGTAAAGTATAGTTAAAGAATATGTGGTCAATGTCGAGTTCTTAAACTCGTATATTTGTGGTGAGTTCTTAAACTCGTAATGTATGGTAAGTTGGACGAACTAGGTGTAGTTAGGTGTGAATAGATTATTGAGGATAATGGGAATAGACAGATTTCTAATCAATTGATCCTTAGTGGAGGCGTAAGAAATAAGTAGTACTAGTATTACTTGAATAGGTATGATTCTATGTTAGGTATATGATAGGTATGTTTGTATAGGTATGTTTGTATGATTAAAGCAATATGTGTTATGGTATGTCAAGTTATATGAGTATGAATTTATATGGGATTAATGAAATAAGTTGGTATAAAGATAGTAGATATTTATCTGAACACTTGTTAATATAGTAAACCGAGTTTTCAAAACCTAATATTTTGAGTACATGATTATTCGAATAGAAAGTTTTGTGTTATATGATTATACGTATATGATAAGGCTTAGAATAAAGAATAAATTGTAATAATTCCGCCAAGGTGACGAAAACGAAATACACGGACAGAAGAACTTGTCAACAAAGCTGGAAGACAACCAGACCCGATACAAAATTTTGCTAATATGGACGATCAAGATATGCAAAACAGAATACCAGTCGCGGGAAGATCAACCAGATAATCGAACAACAAACGTCAAAGACTTCAAAGGCTTAAATCTTGCCGAGATTTAGAGGATCAACTGACCTATAGCAACGTTTGTGATAGCTAAGATAACGAAGGGCCAAAAGATAGTTTTGTCACCTATACGATAAAAGGAAATGAGATAAAGGGCAAGTCTGTGTGTTTAAGTGTGAATCAATGGAGTATAAGGTGGAAAGCGTCCAAGAAGGAGAAAGGAGGCAAGGAATGCGAATACGAGAAAAGGAAGCGGGATCATTGCATTTACCGGGACCAACATCAACAAATCAAACCAACGAAATGAAATGAAGCTATGGCGTTTTCAACATAGATTTCAAGAAAACTATAGCAGTAGGGATGCAACTCTGTATTACTCAAACCCATTTTTATTTTTTATATATTATTTTCTTATATATAGTAAATTGTTTTATAAATTATTTTGAAGGAGGAATTTGAGTTCTTTTAGAAATCAATTTTCCGTATAAACAGATAGATAAGCTTTATACTGAATAGTTAAAGATCAGTTCGATCAAATTTGATCGAGATCTACTCGTAATGATTGTGTATGCTATGTACCTTGGTATGTATAGGTTTAAAACGGTGATTCTGGGGACGAAATCTTTATAAGAGATGGTGAATATAACAACCCGTTATGTTCTGTATAAATAAATCAGAAATTTTGCATATAATTTTTTTTTTATATTTTAAGGATGAGGATTTGTACAAGATAATGTATGTATGTAATTATGCAATAAATAAAAATATATTTATTACATGAATGTTTACAAATAATTTTATTTTAGAATTATTAACTATTATAAAGTTTATTCTTATAATAATTAATTTTATAGTAGAAATATTTTTTATTAATTATTTTTTATGAAAATATAATTATATATTATTTAAATAATATATGAAATGATTTTTATAATAATTATTTTATTATATGAATTTTAGTACTGATTATTAAGTTAATTATTTTACCTTAATTATTAAGGTTAATTATGGAAGAATAAATCAAATATGGAATCCAAATCCTAATTTTGGATTTCGATCAAGGAATAATAATAATAATATAATATTAATTATATTTTGATTTTTCAGTGCTATAAATAAGTATTGTATGTACGCATTGGTCAATGGTGATGCAGTATTTGATAAACCCTAGTTTTAAGCTGTTGAACCTAATTCAAAAGTCGAATGCCAACTTAGGAATGTTATGTAATCATATTAATGTGATTAACGACCGGTGTTATAAATATTAACCCTAATTAGAGAGAAATCTAATTTTCAAAACCCTAATTTCTTAAATTACAAACCTTAATCAATAATTAACTTATTTATAAATGGAAACCCTAATTTGGAACTCGATTATGAGTTCGAGATTGTTATATAACTGTGTTATGTGATTTATGTGGTGTATTATAGAATTTAATATTAATTAGAGAAACCCTAATTAATATCTAGAAATCCTAAATTTGGAAACCTAATTAATTAGAAACCATAATTATTTGAGAACCCTAATTACTAAATTTGGAAACCTAATTTCTAAATTTAAAAACCCTAATTAGTTATTATAAACCCTAATTACTAATGGTAAACCCTAATCGTGAAATTAGAAAACCTCAATTAAATAATTAAAATTTTTAATTAATAATTAGAAACCCTAATTGTTTTATGGGTAATGCTAATTGCTAATTATTTGCGCTAATTGCTAGATTAATAAGCTTAATGATAATTATTAAAACATAAACCTAATTATCAAGTCTATGTGATTAGGAAACCGAATTAAATAAGAAACCTTAATTTTGTATTTTAGAAACTAAAATTTTATTATTTTATTATTTATTTTTTTTAAACCCTAAATTGGAAATTCTAGAAATTATTTTTAAACCCTAAAATGGTCTAAACCCTAAATCTTAACCCAAACCCTAAACCCTAAGGGTTTGCCAAGATTACAATTTTGCCATTTAAATGAATTACCAAATGACCTTTTTGCCCCTCTTATATTATTGAAGCTAGTATAGGTTTTGACAATTAGGGGAAGTTGGTGGCCAAACCCAACAACCCCATGTGATAAAAAAAATGACAGCAACAAGCTCTTTACCAGCCAATTCATGCATCTAACTCAGTATATATAGATTGGAGGAGAGAGAAATTCATTAGTTGCTCATTTTTTTTGCAAACTCATATCCAAGAGCTTATCTCTCTAAGTCCCACAAAATTTTAGTGCTATATCAGCCAGAATTCAAGCCCCACCAATAACCATAACACATCTAAGGCTCAGATTCAAGAAATCAAAGCATAAAGGTATAAACCCTAGAATTTTAAAAATCTTACGATCTGTAGTTAGATCTTGTTGTTTGTTGTTTAATGTTGTGAAATAAGATGTTATTTTGTGATCTGGGTTGTTAGATCCCAGATCCATAACATTAAAGTGCTCGGATTTGAAGTTTTAAAAATTCTGGGAAAGTTTAACATTTATGTCTGACAACGAATGTCAGTCGTTCTAGATCTTTCCTTGTTCATGATGTTTGTTGTTTTATGTTTTAGATCAATAGATTGTCATGTTGTCTATGCTCTGCAAGTGAAATCACGATCATATGATTCACAGATATCATGTTATTGATGGTCAAAGACCGTTGACCGGCATTGACCGGGAGATTTCTGGGTAACCCAGATTTCCCCAGATCATGTCTGACAACATTTTTGCACATCCTGATTTTTCAGTTAATCAAACTATTTGACGTTATTTTTGTTATTAGTTTGTAGCATAACATATGTACTTTAGATGTAATACTTTAGATCACTTAGATAAACAGTATAATGAAAGTAATCGTTGGTCAAAGTGGCCTTCTCGTTCTGATTTTAAATTTCTGGAATTTCCAGAAATGTGATGAACACCATTTCTGACATAGGTTGACCGTGATCTATCTTGTGATTATGATGTTTATTGTCTGATCTGATGATGGATAATTGTACTCTGTTATGTGGACTACAACCCTAAACCATTATAACACATTAATCGTGACCAGAACCTAAAGACAATTGAGCCTCAATTTGGACCCTCGAGGCTGACTGGGTTTCTGGGTAACCCAGAAAGCTCTGACAATGCGTTTGAAGGGACAGATCTCCTCGTTCTTATGTTGTATTACCATGTTAGTCGTTGTATTATGTAGTCTTACAACCCTACTACAAGACCCTGCCAAAACACAATCTGACCAGAAAGATACAGACGGTCAAAGTAGGCACCATGAACACTGATTGTCAGTGTTCTTGAGCCTCAAGAACACCAACTATGATGTAAAAGTCGCTAAAGGCTACAACGATTCGATTTAATTATTTTAATTTTCCGAATTTAGAAAAATGAAAAAATAGAAAAATAAATTCTAAAAATTCTAAAATGGTTTTAAAAATTATTTTAAATTATGAAAAATAACTTTTTAATTATTTGGGACATTTTTCATTAATATTTATAATTATTAGAATATTAATGATATTTAATTTATTTAATTAGTGTATTAAATAAATTAGAGAAAAAGAATTTTAATGTTATAAAAATCATTTTAAACAAGAATAAAGTATTTTAAAAAATATTTTGAATTATAAATGTAACTTTTAATATTTTGTGATGAATTTAATTAATTAATTAATATTAATGGTAATTTAAGTTATTTATTTAATGTATTAAATAAATGATGAAAAATAGAATTAATGATTTAAAGGTTATAAAAAAATATTTTAAGTTATAAATATGACTTTTGATATTTTGTCATAAAAATATTAATATTTAAATATTAAATGATATTAAAGTTATTTAATAATTATGTTAAATAAATTAGTTTAAAAATGATTTTAATATTAGAAAAATTATTTTAAATAAAAATAAATAGTTTAAAAATATTTTAAGTTATAAAATATAACTTTTAATATTTAAAGGCAAATTTCATTAATTATTTACTATTAATGATATTAGAATTATTTAATAATTATCTTATATAAATTAGTTTAAAAATAATTTTAATATTTAAAGGATAATTTCATTAATAGTAATGATATTAATTGAATATTAATGATATTAGATTTATTTAATAATTATATTAAATAAATAGTTTAAAAATGGTTTTATTTATTTAGAAATCATTTAAAAGGATATAAATGAATGAAAAATATTTGAAGTTATGATTACGGACTTTTAATATTTTGATAAATAATATATTAATACTTTAATATTAATAATAATTATTTAAAATGATTTTAATTCTTTTAAAAATCATTTAAGGGTAATATTAATACTTTAAAAGTATTTTGAGTTATTATAAATAACTTTAACATTTTGGCAATGGTTTAATTAATAGTTTAATATTAATTAAATATTAATGATAATAGAATTGTTTAATATTGAAATCATTTAATAATGATTCCAGTGTTTGAAAATGCGTGATAAAAGATAATAACTGTTTTAAAATTATTATAAGTCATTTAAAAAATAATATGACCGATACTTATGAGATATTAAACTACATGATAGAGTCTTAGACTCGATAATTACTTCGATAAAGTCATTTGCATTTACAATCACATGTTTTAAATTGATCTGGACTTAGATAATTTGAATAGATATGTGTTTATTTGTGATTCAATGGTTGTTAAACATATGTGACAATGTGATTAGGTTATGTACTGACTGCAATAAGCAGTGCTATGTGTTATAGTATGTTGTTCTAATCAAACGAATGGTCTTATTACTGATAGGTGTTATATAAGGATAGAACTAAGTTACGAACTGTAAGTAGTGCATCAGGCAAGTATCTTACCTTTGCATTTCCTTTATGCAATGGACATGAGTAAGAAGTTTCAAAATTATATTATTGTTATGCTATATTATTAACCCTATTGTGATATATTCTATATCCGATCATTGTTTATCAACATGTTAGTATATGATAATTCAGATATATATATATATATATATATATATATATATATTCTGTTCGTTAATTTCTATATATGGTTATACAAGTGTCCCCACTTGGATAATCATTGTATTTAATCATATATTGATATATATATATATATATATATATATATATATATATATAAGTCGTCTAGGCTATTTGATCAGCTAGACACAAATTTCAAAATGTCGTTAAATATGATAAAAACCTTTTTGTACCCAATCAAATTGTTTTGGTTCGGATTCCAGACTAAGTATGAACAGCCCGATCATGGGAAAAATTTTATGCGCCAAGGCGGACGAAGGATGAACGATAATATCGTTCTAGTAATGTAGTATTGATCAATACAGGGCCCATGGGAAGTACAACCTAAACCCCGTAAGTTATAACGGTTTACAGATGAAGTTCTGCTAAACCTTATCGAAAACTAAAAATAATGTTCATAACTTGTCGACTAATACTTATATATATAGTCAATACGTAGTTTCAAAATTTGGAGATAGAATTGTTATGTTATTATTATCGGTTCAGTTTACTTCACAACTATAAATTCATTGTAGAAGTGATGTACAAAGAAAACATTTAATGTTCATAACCTGTCGACTAATACTTATATATATAGTCAATACGTAGTTTCAAAATTTTGAGATAGAATTGTTATGTTATTATTATCGGTTCAGTTTACTTCACAACTATAAATTCGTTGTAGAATTGATGTACAAAGAAAATATTTATTTCTTTCAGCTACTTATATTTCTAATTGTTATTACTTGCTGGGCACCCAAATGCTCACCCTTGCTTAAATTTAAATGTTTTCAGCTAGGCATGAACAACTCGAAGGTTCAAACAAGAACAAGTGAAAAGGAAAGCAAACAGAATATGTTTAATGGTATCTTTTGTAATAGTTAGACAATATATAGACAATGATATGTATTATATATCATGTAAAGAATTATAGTAAAGGTTACATACTTGGGATTAGACTTTGATAAATGTAAGTTAAGTTTGATATTTATATTATTGTTATTATTATTAGTATTATTCCGCTCATAGAAATGGTATCGTGAAGAACCGAGTTTGGATTTCAAGTACCCGAGTTTGGGGTCTTCACATAGGTGGGATTTCAATTGAGGACTCGTATGGTGACTAAGTTGTACAAACCTTTGTATGGGTAGATATTTTGTGCATGTACTTGGTTTATCACATTGATAATCATTGGAATGTCGGTGTCGCGCTATCAATGTGTATGTGGTGATAAGATGATTCTTTTCTCATGTGTATATTTGATAGTTAGAAACTATTAAGATTAGTCAGATATTATTAGGATTAGGTGCGGTTCTTAAAACTAATGCATATGGTTCGCGACTCATAATAATATGATAGGTTTTGAACCCCTCAGCGAATGGACGCCTATGGTCTGACTAGGATAAGTTCTTAAACTCATATTATTATGGCAAGTTCCTAAACTTCCAATGTGCGGTATGTTTGATGAACTAGGGTATAATTAAGTGTGAATGGAGTATTGAGGATGATAAGAATATATAGACCTATTAAGCAATGGATCATTATAGAAAGTGGAGTTGATGGTGGAAACATATGTATTCCAAATCTTCTAGCTATGCTAGACTTCAAAATTTTTGACATCAAGCTAAATTCGCACTATGTGCCTTTTAAAAAAGAATTTTTACTCTCAACGCATTGTGACAAATGTGTATGTGTGGACTTCGGGACACTGACACATCGTTACCTGTTGAGATATGATATCACTAAAACTGATTTTCAAAGATTTTTGAACTGTTTAAAGAATATTCTATGCTAATTGTTTCGGCTAGACTAAAATGATTTAAAAATATCAAAATGTATTTTATATCATTAATGCATCATGTAACATGGTGCATAGATGATAAAAACGATGGAGTTATCAATGCAGAATTACTTAGAGTTGGATGTGATCTAAGGATCGTCAACCCACTATGGTATGATGTAGTATGACAAAGTCACAAAATGACAGAATCCTCAAACGGGCTGTAAACACAGTACGGTATCATGACGGCATAAAATTATTTACAAAATTATAAAGATAGTTAATTGCCAACAGGGTTTGGCCATACATGTTTCGATTGAAATTGAATTATTGGTATGAGTCTATGCTATTTGATTCAGCTAGACCAACGTTTTATGAAATTCAAAGTGTTCTTTGAAATTTTGCCAAACCAAATTGTTTTGGTGCGGATTCAGATGTTGAATTGTTGATATGAACAACCCTTTTATAGGGGGATTACGCGAAAGTGTTTAGATGTTTCTGCACAATACATGGTACAAAGGACTGATCACCCTAAGTACGGGGAGTGCTTATAGTATTACTGTTATGGTTAAAGTTGAAAGATTACTTGTAACTGTGGACATAGTTACGCGATGCATTTAGATGTTTGTGCACAATACATCGTATGAAGGGCTTAACACCCTAAGTACGGGAGTCCCTATAGTCTAATGACAGTTAAGGTTTAAGTTGAAAGAGTACTTATAATCGTAGACGTAGTTCAAGGTCTTATGATCCTCAACATGATTTAAAATCTTTAAAATTCTTGTTATTCATACCGCTTCCCAATTATTGAGCAATTATGGAAGATTCTTATTATTCTGAAAGGTAAAAGTGGAAAGGATGAGAAAATTAAGCAAAACATAATAATTTCAAGAAAGAATTGAAACTCCACAAAGAAGAGAAATGTGAAACTCTTAGAAGAGGAAGAGGTGAGAAATATGATGATCTTAGAAAGATCCTTAGAGAAAGAATTTGGTTGTAGAACCCAATGAATGAATAAAGTATTAATGTAAAATCTATTTTGATAGATTGAATGAATAAAAATTAATAAATAAAATTTTGAGGACGAAATTCTTAGAAAAATGGGTGAATGTAATATCTCAAGTGTTTATGATAACGATCCTTAGCAAAGGAAATGAATGGGTTAAAGAGTATATAATACTGAAAATATAATTGAGTTCAAGTGAAAGTTAGGAAATAAAACCTAGAATTTGTTGAAGTAATGAATGTAGTAGGAAATATAAAATCTATATTAAGGTAATGTGTTTAAGATATTCAACGATTAATTTTTTAAAAGAATCGAGTAAAGGAGGTTTCTTTGATTGCGAGGACGGAATCCTTATAAGGAGGGAAAGATGTGACAACCCGAATTTTCATAAGTTATTAAAATAAGAATTTATTAATTGAAATTCTTATTACGATGTGATTAATGTAACAATCCAGAATTTTAATTATAATTATTAATATTTATTGAATTAAAAAATATCTAATAGATTTGTTTATTGTTGAATAAATATTTATTTAATTTGATTTGATTTGATTTGATTTGATTTGGTTAATTATTTGTTTAATAAATAATTAATGGGTTAGGGAAATTAATTGTTATGAGATAATATTCTAATTTAATTTTATAATTAAGTTAGAGAGTTTATAATGATTAAAAGATTTATTCAATAAATTGTTATTAGGATTAATTAAATTAAGTATGAAAACTTAATTAAATAAAGTGTGATAAATAAATATATTACAAAGGAGTTATTAAAATAAATTAAAAGAATTTAATTTAGTTTTGCCAAACAACGATTAAATATATTAAGTCTTTAATTTTTAAAGAGTTTTATCAAACAGAGCCTTATGACTTTTGTAAGACCCCAACTTTTTGAATAGATTAAATTTTCTCGAAATATATTTTTGAATATTATGGTGTGGATTTGATATAATGTTATAGTTGTGGGTAATATTTACAAATTTTGCAAAGTACGCAAGTTGTTATATAATATTCGATTAATTTGGGAATATTCGTTTTAACAGGAATATTCATGCAACTACAATAATCATTGGTGGACCCCATAACTTGGAATTATCATCGGATTGAGATAATGACAAAAATACTTTATGAAAATAATCTACGAAAAGTTTTACCGTTAACTGTTGAACTACCCGGTAGTAAAAGTACAGTAAGACGCGTGGTTGCATAGTAGCACACAGTATTGATTATTGATGCTTACGTGAGAAGTCACTCAGTTATACTCAATTATTGCTATAGTAATTGCTACATCATATCTATCATATTATTAATTCAATTATTGTCACAGTATCATCTGCATAAAATGTTTTTATTAAATCAATACTTGAGACGACAAAGTTATTCATATTATAAATTTCAATATTTACAATGTCTAGAAGTTCTGTCAAGGAGAGGTTTGGTCACCTAATTGCGCGCCAATAGGGAGAAATCCTTATTGGAAAGCCCCCTCTTTCCTGGGAACGACCTGATTGATAAATAGTGTGAGTTATAATATTAATGATGAATGTTGTTCGGAGTTAAATTTGGGGACGCGGACGTGATATTTGAGTTCGAAACGACGAAATTAGTAAAAATGGTCTATAAACACAAAATTTTCCGGGATTCACTATTAGGTCAAAAAGTCAACAGTTGAATTTTAAGGGATAAGTCAAACTTCAAAATTTCAAAATTTATATTTTTGATAAAAATAGTTTCATTATGTTGGAATTGTTTGTGTTAGTGAAAATCGACATTTATTCCGATAATAATTGATGTCTAGGGGTTATATTGATAAATCGGATAATTTATCGGATAAATGAGCAATTAATTGCTACTAATAGACATGCTTATATAACTATTTGTTCACATATGTGTACTATTGAATCACATTATTTACTATTAGGGGAGTTGGTGCAAGATTGATAATACTTGCATGACTAAGTTAAAAATGGAGATATAAATGGAGGTACTATACTGTAATTCGTATTTTCACATAATTATACTATTGATTCACATAATTGAACTATTGATTCACATTATTTACTATTAGGGGAGTTGGTGCAAGATTGATAATACTTGCAGGACTAAATTAAAAATAAAAGAAAAGTTGGAGGTATTGTACTGTAATTTTCGAGCCCCAAAACGTGCAATTATCGAAACTATATTTTCTTATAAATAGAAGCTCGTTCTTCCTTCATTTCTCACCAATTCACAAAAGCTTTAGAGTGATTATTATAGAGAGAAATTATAGAGAGAAAGAAGAAGGGAAATCTACTACCTCACTATTCCAATATCCAATTTTTTTTCAAGGTAGGGAATATTATTTGTTGTACCCGTAGGGAGTATTATTTCTTTCTTATCTATGAAGAGAACTTCTGTTATTCCATTCTTATTATTCTGTTGGAATAACCTGTATACGCGGGCTACCCTATACTTGGTGAAATTCTTCTATTGTTCCATTCTTTATCATTCGTTGGAACATCCACATCATGCGTTTCACGCCGGACCGGTTCCGCCTTTTTATTATTCTGTTGGAATATCTCGTCATGCTCATGCGTTCTATTTGGACCGATTAAAATCTTTATTATTCTCGCTGGAATATCCCGTCATGCGTTTACGCTTGGGACTGATTAAATCTTTATTATTACATTGGAATATCTTATGCATGCATTTTACGGACTGATTTCGTCTTTATTATTCTCGTTGGAATATCTTGTACGCGCTGCTTTTACGTCGGACTCGATTCCAGTATTTATTATTACGTTGGAATATCTTGTGCAATGCAGGTTTTTACGCGGACCGATTCCGTTATTTATTATTCTGTTGGAATAACTCGCCTGTCTGCGCTCTATCATCGATGCCCGGTGATTTCTTTTGTTATTCCATTCCTTATTATACTCGGTTGGTTAAAGTTTTGACTTTATACTCCATGAAATTAGTGGAATATCCTTGATATTTGCGCTTCATCCAAAGATCTTTTCATGAAAATATTCTTCCGAGCATTCTTGAATTTTACTCTATAAAGCGATATCATGTTGACAATTTGGACGTTATTAGTTCCTGGATAAATTAATTCTTGAACTTGTTTTTTTGAATTCTTATATCATTGTCATCATCCTCATGTTTATATTTTTTTAAAAGTCATATGTGGCCTATAGTGCATAGATAGACTTGGTATGATTATGACCAGGGATTATTCGGTGTAATCATGACCGTAATGTTACAAATGATATGGAGAAAGTCCTCATTGGCCCGTAGTACATTGATGGACAGTTGTTGGCATGATCATGACCATTAATGAATACACAAATATTCTTGGCCCGTAGTGCATGGATAATTGTGGTCGTGATACTAAAGAATATCCTTCGCCAGAGTAGTGTAGGGGTGATTCGATGATGTGGATTATTTATTGTCGAGTCCCAAATGATAAAAGTGATGAAAAACCTTTTAAATCATAAAAGATAGTAGATTTTATTCTCTACTTGACTCTTTTAATGGATTGCTTGGTCCGCTGCAGTTAAACTTGATGGTTGTTATATTGTATAAGTTTAACATTGTTGAAGGCTAACGATAATATATTATGCATTATCTTAGTCATAATATTTCCTACTGGGCTAGTTGAGCTCACCCTTTTACTTTTATTGTTCTCTTCAGGAAATGAGAACGTAGCAGGGGCTAGTCGGGAAACGGAGTAAAGGACCAGATGATAGCATTAGTAGTCCTCACTATTCTGTGAAATAGTGTGATAATAATTGTAATGAGGACTCCTTTTGAGTTTGTATAATCTCTAGTAGATAATATTTGTAATCAAACTCACAGCTTATGTTTTGTCGTATTTTACACGAAAGTTGTATTATTAAGTTGTATTTTAATTCATGTACCATGTAAGTGGCGACCCAAGATGGGTGACGTATACCTAATTTTGGGGGCGTCACAGTTAGTATCAAAGCTTAGGGACATGATCCCTGGCTAAGATGTTAGACTAGAACTAGGAGGGGAGAGACGGGGAATTCCTTTGCTAGTATGACCTACCTAAGTTTATTTGGTATTTAATTGGTTGGTCAGAGTATATGGATAATATGTTGCATGTCAATTAACCCTTATTTTGTGGCAGTATTTGAAAATGGCATCCCAGAATGTCGAGAACATCAATGGAGCACAGGAGACCGTTGAGTCTCCACAGATCGATAACCAGGACAATGTGCATCAGGAAGGCGACAATCCTCATGCAAACAACAACACTAACCAAATGATGAACGATGGAATGTTCCGAGGCTTCATGCAATTCATGCAACATCAGGCGAGAGCGGCTCCTGTCAAAAATGTAGGTGGAAACATCAGAAAGTCTGGATTTGTTACCGCTAAAGCAGATTCAAGGAGTGGGACCATCGGAGTTTATTGGAGAGCCAAAACCACTTAAGGCTGAAGCATGGATAAAGCAGATCACCAAGATATTTGATGTCTTGGGATGCTCCGAGGAGAAAAAGGTTCCCTTCGCCACCTTCGTGTTGCGTAAAGAGGCAAATTACTGGTGGGAATCAGAAAACGCATCAACTTTCACGCACTCAAGATGTCTTGGGAGAAGTTCCAAGAGCTATTCAACGACAAGTACTTTCCCAAAAGTATTCGTCACATGAAGGAGGTGGAGTTTATCAAGTTAGAACAAAATAATATGACCGTGTCGCAATACGAGGCTAAATTTGAGGAGTTATCCCGGTTTGCATCCCATTTGGTCGATAATGAGGAGCGAATGACGCGAATGTTTTTAAGAGGTTTGAAACCGGAGATACGTCAATATCTAATTTCTCATAAACTGTGTTTGTACTCAGATGTTGTAAATAGGGTTCAGTTATTGGAGCGCGGTAACGAGTCAACGCAACCAAGGGAAAGCAGTCGATAGCATGAAAATACCAGTGGTAACCGTCATCGAAACGGTGACAACAAGCGTGGAGGGAATCAACATGCCAGAAATGGTAACCACTTCGGTGGTAATCATGGCCAAGACAGTAAAAATGGATATTTCAAGAAAAGGAGATTCAACAATGATGGAAAGACATCAGCACCAGCAACCGTGGTTAAGGAAGGAGAACGACCACCTATCATATGCTTCAAATGCGGAGAGGAGGGACATATCAGTCCAAACTGCGCAATGCCATCCAAAGCGTGTTATAATTGTGGAAGAGAAGGTCACCGAGCCCGATTTTGTCGTTCACCGAAGACAAGTTCAGCTAGGACGGAGGCACCAAAGGCCGTCCCAGAAAAGTCAAAGCCGGTAGTGCAAGGGAGAGCATTTGTTGTGACCTCCCAGAAAGAAAGGAACACGAACAAGGTCATCATGGGTAAGCTTATCATAAACTCTAGCGAAGTTTATACCTTATTTAATATCGGTTCTACCCATTCTTTTATTTCTCCTACTTGTGCTCAACGATTAAATTTGACTCCGGAGAAATTAGACTTTGACTTATCTGTTGAAACTCCATTAGGAGAAACCTTCATTACATCCACTGTTTATAAGTCTTGTTTGATTCAAATCGGTAATCGTGACGTTACACCGTCGATCTTATCTCCTTAAAAATACTTTCATTTGACGTGATTCTAGGGATTGATTGGTTAACTACTCATCATGCTAAAATTGATTATTTTCGTAAGGTTGTTAGCTTTTATATTCCTAATAAACCTATTATGCGAATTCAAGCGACCAAACCATTAAAATCAATCACGGTCATCTCAAGCCATAAAGCTATTCGTTTATTGAAAAATGGATGTCAAGCTTTCTTAGCTCATGTCACGGATTTAAACAAAAATACGTCAGATTTGAAGGATATTTCTATTGTTAATAAATTTCCTGACGTATTCCCTAAAGAACTTCCTGGTCTACCCCCAGAGCGTGAAGTTGAATTTTGTATCGACCTTGAACCTGGTACAAAACCCATTTCCAAAGTCCCATATCGAATGGCTCCTATTGAACTTTAGGAGTTAAAGACCCAATTGCAGGAATTGTTAGACATTGGTTTCATTCGTCCTAGTACGTTTCCTTGGGGTGCTCCTGTTCTATTCGTGAAGAAGAAAGATGGGAGTATGTGACTTTGTATTGATTATCGGGAGTTGAATCATGTCACCATCAAAAATAGGTACCCATTTCCACGTATTGATGACATGTTTGATCAATTACAAGGATCACAATTTTTTTCAAAGATTGATCTTCGTTCTGGATATCATCAGCTGAAGGTTAAAATTGAGGATATTCCAAAGACTACCTTCAGAACTCAGTACGGGCATTATGAATTCTTAGTCATGTCTTTTGGATTGACTAATGCTCCTGTTGCCTTCATGGATATGATGAACTGAGTATTCAAGGAATATTTGGATCACTTTGTGGTCGTCTTTATTGATGGCATCCTTATTTATTCCAAAAGCCGTGAAGATCATGAGCAACACTTGAGGCTGATACTCCAAAAGCTTCATGAATATAAGCTTTATGCCAAGTTAAAGAAATGCGAGTTCTGGCTTGAGGAAGTAGCATTCCTTAGGCACGTAGCATCAAGTCATGGAATATCTCATGACTTAAGCAAAGATTGAAGCTATTCAAAGTCGGGAGCAACCCAAATCAAGTGACTCAAAGTACGTAGCTTTCTCGGTTTAGTTTGGTTATTATCGGAGATTCGTGGAAGGATTTTCTCTAATTGCTACTCCATTAACTCGGTGACCGGAAAAGATACAAAGTTGATTGGAGCGAGGAATGTGAGAAGAGTTTTCAAGAACTCAAAGGAGACTCATTTCAAAGACTGCTCTCGACAATCCCATCTGGTTCGGAGGGATTTGTCATCTACAGTGATGCTTCGGGCAAAGGGTTAGGATGTATTCTCATGCAACATTGGAAAGTCATAGCTTATGCCTCAAGACAACTCAAAGAATATGAGAGAAATTATCCTACTCATAATCTAGAGTTGGCAGCTGTTGTCTTCGCACTTAAAATTTGGAGGCATTACTTGTATGGAGAGAAAGTGGAGATCTTTACGGATCATAAAAGCCTCAAATATTTCTTCACTCAAAAGGAACTCAACATGCGACAACGATGTTGGCTTGAACTGTTGAAAGATTATGATCATACCATCCAATACCATCTTGGAAAAGTTTAACGTGGTAGCCGATTTATTGAGTAGAAGATCATATGCGGGTACGAGTGCAATATTCACAACACAAAAGCCCATTTTGTGTGACTTACAAAAGATGGAGATAGAGTTAAAGACTCTAGGGACCCATGTGATGATGGCGAATATACGAGTATAACCGACTTTAATTGATAAAGTTAAAGTTGCTCAAGTTACAGATCCGGAGCTGATGCGTCTGAGGAAGAAAGTGCAAGAAGGTGCTATGCCGGAAGCAAGAATCGATGAGGAAGGAATACTTCGAGTCAACTCCAGACTTTGTGTTCCTAACAACCCTGATTTAAAGTATAAAATCATGATGGAGGCGCACAACACACCGTTTTCAATCCATCTTGGGAGTACCAAAATGTATCGTGATCTTCGACATAAATTTTGGTGGAGCAATATGAAGAGAGAGATAGCACTATTTATCTCAAGGTGTCTAATTTTTCAACGAGTTAAAGCGGAGCATCAAGTACCAAAAGGTCCATTGTAACCATTTGAAATTTCAGAATGGAAGTGGGAGCACATTACCATGGATTTTGTTACCGGTCTTCCCAAAGTTTCTCAAGGCATAGATGCAATTTGGGTCATTGTTGATAGATTGACCAAGTCTGCTCATTTCTTACCGATACGAGAAACTTATACACTTGAACGTCTTGCTCGTATGTACATAAATGAGGTTGTAAGATTGCATGGTATGCCAGTATCCATAGTTTCTGATCGAGACCCAAGATTCACTTCAAGATTTTGTGTTAGTTTGCAAAAAGCTATGGGCACGGATTTACGATTTAGCTGGGCATATCATCCTCATACGGACGGGCAGTCGGAGAGGACGATTCAAAGTCTTGAAGATCTATTAAGACTCTGTGTCCTTGACTTCAAGGGAAGTTGGGACAAGTTCTTACCATTGGTGGAGTTTTCCTACAACAACAGTTATCAAGCAAGTATTGGCATGGCTCCATTTGAGGCGTTATATGGAAGAAAGTGTCGTTCTCCAGTATGCTGGGATGAGGTGAGTGAAGCAACGTTGTTGGGACCAGAGTTGGTACGAATGACTATGGAAAAGATTCAAATGATCCGACAACGTATAAAAACCTCACAAGATCGACAAAAGAGTTATGCTTATCTTCATCGAAAGGACGTAGAATTCGATATTGGAGATCATGTGTTGTTACGTGTTGCTCCATGGAAAGGAGTTACAAGATTTAGAAAGAGAGGAAAGCTCAATCCTCGATTCATTGGCCCATTTTTAATCCTCGATCGAGTAGTAACTGTGGCCTATAGACTTGCGTTACCGCCAAGTATTTCTTGTGTTCATAACGTTTTTCACATATCCATGTTATGTAAATATGTGAAACACCCGAACCACATTATTGAGTTAGAACCGGACGAAATAGAGGAAGATTTAACGTATGAAGAGGTTCCTGTTAAAATCTTGGATAAGAAGGAACATATTCTACGCTCCAAGGTTATACCTCAAGTCAAAGTTTTGTGGAGAAACCACGATGTTGAGGAAATGACCTGGGAGTTAGAATCTAAAATGAAATCAAAGTATCCTCACCTCTTCGACATACCAGGTACGCACCCTAATTTCGAGGATGAAATTTCATAAGAAGGGGAGGTTGTAAGACCCCAACTTTTTGAATAAAGATTAAATTTTCTCGAAATATATTTTTGAATATTATGGTGTGGATTTGATATAATGTTATAGTTCAGGTAATATTTACAAATTTTGCAAAGTACACAAGTTGTTATATAATATTCGATTAATGGGGAATATTCGTTTTAACAGGAATATTCATACAACTAAGACAATCATTGGTGGACCCTCATTAACGGAATTATTGTCGAATTGAGAAAACGACAAAAATACTTTATGAAAATAACGGCAGAAGTTTTACCGTTAACTGTTGAACTACCCGGTAGTAAAAGTACAGTAATACGCGTGGTTACATAGTAGCACACGATATTGATTATTGATGCTTACGTGAGAAGTCACTCAATTATACTCAATTATTGTTACAGTAATTGCTGCATCATATCTATCATATTATTGATTCAATTATTGTCATAGTATCATCTGTATAAAATGTTTTTTATTAAATCAATACTTGAGACGACAAAGTTATTCATATTATAAATTTCAATATTTACAATGTCTAGAAGTTTTGTCAAGGAGAGGTTTGGTCACCTAATTACGCTCCAATAGGGAGAAATCCTTATTGGAAAGTCCCCTCTTTCTTGGGAACGACCTGATTGATAAATATTGTGAGTTATAATATTAATGATGAATGTTGTTCGGAGTTGAATTTGGAGACGCGGACGTGATATTTGAGTCCGAAACTATTTAAATTAGTAAAATAGTCTATAAACACAAAATTTTTCAGGATTCACTATTTGGTTAAAAGTCAACAATTGACTTTTTTCGGGAAAAGTCAAACTTCAAATTTAAAAATTTATATTTTGATAAAAATAGTTTCATTATGTTTGAATTGTTTGTGTTAGTGAAAATCGACATTTATTCCGATGATAATTGATGTCAGGGTTATATTGATAAATCGGGTAATTTATCGGATAAATGAGAAATTAATTGCTACTAATTCACATGCTTATATAACTATTTGTTCACATATGTGTACTATTGAATCACATTATTTACTATTAGGGGAGTTGGTGCAAGATTGATAATACTTGCATGACTAAGTTAAAAATGGAGGTATAGATGGAGGTACTATACTGTAATTCGTATTTTTCACATGATTATACTATTGATTCACATTATTTACTATTAGGGAAGTTGGTGCAAGATTGATAATACTTGCAGGACTAAATTAAAAATGAAAGAAAAGTTGGAGGTATTGTACTATAATTTTTGAGCCCCAAAACGTGCAATTATTGAAACTATATTTTCCTATAAATAGAAGCTCGTTCTTCCTTCATTTCTCACCAATTCACAAAAACTTTAGAGAGATTATTATTGAGAGAAATTATAGAGAGAAAGAAGAAGAGAAATTTGCTACCTCACTATTCCAGTATCCAGTTTTTTCCAAGGTAGGGAATATTATTTGTCAATTCGTAGGGAGTATTATTTTTTCTTATCTATGAAGAGAACTTCATTATTCCATTCTTATTATTTTGTTGGAATAACTCAGATACATGCTGGCTACCCTATATACTCGGTGAAATTCTTTACGTTGTTCCATTCTTTATCATTCTGTTGGAACATCCGTGTGTGCGTTTTCTACGGACCGGGTTCCGCCTTTATTATTCGCTGGAATATCTTTGTCATACATTCTTCTACACGGACCTAATTTCGCTTTTTATTATTCTCGTTGAATATCATATCCGGTATGCTTTTACCACGGACCGATTCCGTCTTTATTATTCTGTTGGAATATCTTGTCTGTGCATTTTACGCCGGACTTGATTTCATCTTTATTATTCTGTTGGAATATCTTGTATGTGCGTTTTACGTCGGACCTAATTTCGTCTTTATTATTCTGTTGGAATATTCTGTTTGTGCGTTTTATGCCGAACCTGATTCCGTTATTTATTATTCTGTTGGAATAACCTGCCTGTGCGGTCTATCGCATGCCTAGTGATTTCGTTTGTTATTCCATTCCTTATTATACTCAGTTGGTTAAAGTTTTGACTTCTATACTCCATGAAATTAGTGGAATATCCTTGATATTTGTTCTTCATCCAGTATCTTTTCATGAAAATATTCTTCTGAGCATTCTTGAATTTTACTCTACAAAGCAGTATCATGTAGATAATTTGGACGTTATTAGTTCCTGGATAAATTAATTCTTGAACTTGTTTTATTGAATTCTTATATCATTGTCATCATCCTCATGTTTATATTTTGTTGAAAGTCATTTGTATGGCGTATAAGTGCATAGATGGACTTGGTATGATTATGACTGTGGATTATTCTTGTAACCATGATCGTAATATTACAAATGATGTGGAGAAAGTCCTCATTGGCCCGTAGTGCATTGATGGACAGTTGTTGGCATGATCATGACCATTAATGAATACACAAATATTCTTGGCCCGTAGTGCATGGATAATTGTGGTCGTGATACTAAAGAATATCCTTGGCCGTAGTGCAGGGGTGATTCGATGATGTGGATTATTTATTAAGTTGAGTCCCAACGATAAAATTGATGAAAAACCTTTTAAATCATAAAAGATAGTAGATTTTATTCTCTACTTGACTCTTTTAATGAATTGCTTGTTCCACTGCAGTTAAACTTGATGGTTGTTATATTGTATCAGTTTAACACTATTGAAGGCTAACGATAATATATTCTGCATTATCTTAGTCATAATATTTCCTACTGGGCTAGTTGAGCTCACCCTTTTACTTTTATTGTTCTCTTCAGAAATGAGAACGTAGCGAGGGACTAGTCGGGAACCGAGTGATGCACTGTGATGATAGCATTAGTAGTCCTCACTATTCTGTGAAATAGTGTGATAATAATTGTAATGAGGACTCATTTTGAGTTTGTATAATCTCTAGTAGACAATATTTGTATTCTAACTCACAGCTTATGTTTTGTCGTATTGTACACGACAGTTGTATTATTAAGTAGTATTTGAATTCATGTACCATGTAAGTGGCGACCCAAGATGGGTGACGTATACTTAATTTTGGGGGCATCACAACTTTTGGATTTTTAAAATTTGAATTATTAATAAAATAAAATAAATAAATAAAATATATTTATAATTTATATGTTATATTTTGGTAACTGATATTAGTTATTATGATTATTAAGGCCATATCAATTTTTAGTTTACGTATACTTGTTATCAGTTTACTTTTAAACTACGTCAATTGTATGTGGTCTAAAACTGAACCAAAGAAAGAAAAAGAAAAGAAAAATTTAGAGAGATTTGAGAGAGTCTGAGAGAAAGCAAGAGAGGCTTCCTCAGACTATCAAATAGTCGTCTGTGGTGTTTAACAAAGACTGTCTGAGCAAATTGAAGGTATGTCTTTACAATATATGTTTTACACCAAATTTACTGTGAATTTGATTCTCTGTGTTTCTAAATTTGACTGTAGTATAAAAATTCTTTACAAAAAGTGTCTGTAATCCATATGTTTTACTAATTGATTATGGAATCATGTGTTTTTGTAATAACTAGCATAGATATATGACTGTAGTTTACATGTACGTTCAAAAATAAGAAAATATTGTTTTACAGTGATTACATGTACATGAACATGTTTTATAGGATAACAAAATTAGTATGTGATTGTATGCTAATTGTGAAATTGAACCCTATGTATGTTAATTGGGTAAGAAATTAATGAGAACGTAGTTTAAAGGAATGAATTCGATGGATAATTAGGGTTACAGTGTTAAACCTTGTAAAACAATGTCAACAATGGAGTTTTGTTTTAAAATAATGTTTCAAGGATTTAACATCTCTTAAATTATTGTTTAAGTTGTGCTAAATTAGTATATGTATGATTGTTAATGTTATGTGTGATTTACATAAATTATATATGTTAATTTAGCTGCTAGAAGCCATTAAACCGTTAAGAATTGATCTGTTCTGTTCTTTGAATAATATTATTTTTTACATTATTGACAATGTCTAGAAAGTTCTGTCGAGGAAAGGAGTTTGGTCACCTAATTGCGCGCCAATAGGGAGAAATCCTTATCAGAAAGCCCCCTCTTTCCTAGGAACGACCTGGTTGTCAATATTGTAATTTTTTAATATTATTTGTGAATAATTAATTGTTGATATATTTGATAAGAAAATATTTATTCGACGTGGATTTAAACTGAGGAAATTTTAGCATGTGACATTTGTTGAAAGTTGGTATTTTATCTTTTCCGATAAAATAATTCATTCAAATATATTATTATAATATTACATTATAGTAGTATGATGTGATTATATAATATTACATTTTTTATAATTTAATTGGTAGCATTATTATAGTAAATTCATGGTATAAAAGTAAAAGGAGGTGGAAGAGAACAAATTGAATTTGAATCCTATGATGCAAGCGATGATGTCATCGGATGATGAGGTAAGCGATGATGTCATCAGACGATGAGGTAAGTAATGATGTAATATGATCGATGATGTCAGCGATGATGTCATAAATTATGGCGAAAAGACTATTTTACCCTTACTCTGCCAAGCCTATAAATAGAAGCTCATTTCTTCATTATTTTCACCAATTCATTCAAGCTTATAGAGAGAGAAAGTATAGAGAAAATAAGAGAGAAAGAAGAAGAGTATTCGTTACTACACTATATTAAAGATCCAATCTCCTACTAAGGTAAGGGTATTATTTCTTTCGTATTCATGAAGATAGTTATTTTCTTTCAATACTACGTAAGGGTTGTTATTCCATTATTTATTATTCATTGGAATAACCGTCTGCATGCGGTGATTCATCGTATGCCCGGTGAATTTCGTTGTTATTCCATTCTTTATTATTATGGTGGAATATCACATGCATGCGGATTACGCATGACCCGGTTCCATTCTTTATTATTCTCGTTGGAATATTGTGTTCCGTATGCGGATTACGCATGACTCGGGTTCAATTCTTTATTATCTTGTTGGAATATCCTGGCTCGTAAGGGTTACATATGATTGGTTCTATTCTTTATTATTCTCGTTGAATAACTCGTCTGCATGCGGATTACGCACGCCTGGTGAATTCTTCTGTTATTCCATTCTTTATTATTTTGTTGGAAATGATCTGTCTACATCGATTACCGCATGGCGGGCAAAAATCCATTTGCGGCTTCATATATTCTATTATACTCAGTTGGTTAAAGTTTTGGCTTCTATACTCCATGAAATTAGTGGAATATCCTTGATATTTGCGCTTCATCTAGTATCTTTTCATGGAAATATTCTTCCGAGCATTCTTGAATTTTACTCCACAAAACAGTATCATGTTGACAATTTGGACGTTATTGATTTCTAGATAAATTAAATTATAAATCTTTAAAAATTTATCATTGAACTTGTTTTATTGAATTCTTATATCATTGTTATCATCCTCATGTTTATATTATGTTGAAAGTCATCTCGTGGCTTCTGTAGTGCATAGATGGACTTGGTATGATTATGATGAGGATTATCTAGGTATAATCATAACCGTAATATTACAAATGTTGTGGTAAAAGTCCTAATTGGCCCATAGTGCATTGATGGACAATTGTTGGTATGATCATGACCATTGATGAAAACATGAATATCCTTGGCCCGTAGTGCATGGATAATTTGTGGTCGTGATACTAATGAATATCCTTGGTAGTAGTCTTTGGGATGATGTGGATTATTTATTGTCGAGTCTTAGCGATAAAAGTGATGAAAACCTTTTAAATCATAGAAGATAGTAGATTTATTCTCTACTTGACTCTTCTAATGGATTGCTTGTTTCATTGCATTAAACTTGATGATTGTTATATTTTATCGGCTTAAACCTTTGTTGAAGGCTAACGATAAATTATTCTCGCATTATCTTAGTCATAATATTTCTTACTGTAGGCTAGTTGAGCTCACCTTTTACTTTCATTGTTATCTTCAGAAATGAGAACGTAGCCGGGACTAGTCGGGGAACGGAGTGACGGTCCAGATGATAGCATTAGTAGTCCTCACTATTCTATGAAAAAGTGTGATTGTAATGCCCGAGGAAATTAGATTTTTAGGAGAATTAAAATTTTATTTGATTATGTGAGTTAAATAAATTTAATTGATTATTTATGGGAGTAAGCTAATTGAAGGTCGTTATATGACCTAGATATGTCAGAATATCGTAGTATTTTGACTACGTGATAGAATTAAAGTGTTTGAATTTCCAAGACGAAAATAAAAACTTTCCGAGAAATTTTCTGAAAACATTATTCACATATTTTTGCTCGGGAATTATTTTTGAACTTCCAAAAAATACATAACGATAAAATATCGAGGTGAGATGGAATATCCAATAATATTTCAGTTATGGCAAACGCAGGCGAACATATATCCAAAAGAAGCCTGGTTAATTCATTTGAGAGTTTACAAATACTAGCCAACATATATTGAGAGAGAGAAAGAGGTAGAAACAAGTGATCAATCTACTTCAAAGTAAACCATATACGTTTAGTCAAAAACGCAAAGAACGACAAAGGTAATAGTTCGTAATCATTAATCATCATCTTTTTCGATTTCTTTCTCGTAGAGAATCGTAGATTGGTGGAGCATGATTAGTGAGGAGGAATAAGGATGACTATTAATAATGAAAACATTGATAAGTCATGATCGAATGGAAATCGTAAATGTTTACATAAGTTCAAACCGTAGAAATCGTTGAATGTTAATATGGTTGTTGATGGACAAATTGAAAACCATCATAGATAAGGTATGTGAATCTTGGTTAGTTAGGATGTAGATAATGAATCAATGGAGTGTTCCATTTGATTTGGCTTATAGAACACGAGTAACAAAGTTATGCTGAATTTTGCAAAAATAGACGTTAAACGTCGAAAACGTAGAAATTCCGGATTATGGGTCAAAAGTTGTCGTGTGACTCGAAAATGTTGGTTTCCAATGTCAACACGTGAGATAAGGTAATTAAGAGTCGTTGGCGCAAGAATCGTCGAATTCCGACTTATAACGAAGAAAATGAGTATTGAACGGTCGAAAATATTAAACGAATGCTCAAAAATAGACTCAAAGGTGAATTCTGAGTTATCAGATTCAAAAGTGTAAATTCTTATATGAACACGTAAATGATGTAATTTGTGAGTTGTAGGCTTTCGAATGGGTTAATTCGGATGTAAAACGAATAAGTTATGAAGCCGGGAGTTTCGTTAGAAAAGAAAACTGTTTTGACCAACTGGTGCACAGGGGCGGCGCCTCAGCGCTAACCCAATGTATTTTTACCTATGCCACAGGCATAAGTATGGTGAGAGAAAATAAAACGTCTCGGAGACTCACGCCCAGTCATGATAATTTTGTGCATGGACTCATGTGCATAAGTCACGAGTCCGCAAAAAGCTCTCGAGAGTGACGTACCGCAACGCCACTATACAAAGGAGATGATGCGCCGTAGCGCCGTCAGTGTAAAAATGTTGACCAAGTTAGGTTTTTATTCCATTTGAAACTAGACCGAAGGTAACACAATGAAAGTACTTAATGTACATAATAAGACTGACTTTAAATCACTTAAAAAGTGATAACGCTAGAAGATTGATATTGTTTAATGAGAATTAAACGAAGAACGCAAGAGGGTAATAAGTAAACCGTGAATCATGTTCACCTTTGGTACTTCACCAATGATGATCGGGGGTTGGTTAATAACGTAGGAACGTTAATGAGTCATAACGAAGCATAGAAAGTCGATTTGACTTTATTAATAAAATAAGTATGATTAAGTATACAAGATGAAAGATAGTTAATTGATGATGAATTAATTAACTTAAAGTAGCATTTTCGATGATGACAATAACGTTGAGAGTTACAACTAAAAGTTGTTGAATATTACCTGAATGTGAACGATATGCAACAAGTATACTTAACCAATGACGATCGAATTTTGATTAATAACGTAAGAACGTTAGTAAGCTGTGAGGAAGGATGATTAATTCAAAACGAGTGGTATTAATGATGTAAATCCACTTATAACATAGAAGAGAAAGAAGTTGGTAAGAAAGCTGTAAACGGCAAGTCGGAACCAATAGTAAACAATCTAATAAATGATTAGATTGAGAAGAAGGGTAAGATTCATTAGGAACCATGTATGTTCGTTCATGACCTAATGTGGTATGTTATGTGGTTATATATTGTAGAGACTGTAAGGACTCAAAGGGAAGGTAATTATACTGTAGCAGACGCTTCAAGGCAAGTCTTTCTTATCACTTGTCTAACCTCTGTGTTAGTCAAGTTTTCTGTGATTCATGTTATGAAATGCATGAATGATTTTAAAGAAAGGGTTGATGCCAGTTTTAACTCGGCTAGACTAATTTTGAAAGATTAATTGATTTATTTACAAGTCTTTCAATATAGAACTGTTAACATTATCCTATGCCAAGTATTTGGTACGGATGTAAATATAAGTTTGTCTATGAACAAACAAAAAGTATTTTCATCGATTATTCGATGGGCACGCGAGGTTGCCAAAACTTAAACTTAAATACGTTTAACGGAACAATGTTGATCAACATATGGTACTAGAGGCTGATCACCTAGACGTACTCGTAAGTAAAGCCGGATGGACGACCTTAGTGTCGGAAGTCCTTTTCATGTATGAAAACGAAAAGAATATGTTCATGGTCTATTGACTAGTTAAGAATTCCTATGCTATTATATATATACTTTGGAATTGTTATTATGACATGAGAAGTCCTAATCAAATGTTTCATAGTGCTTCGTATTTAATTATTCAGTTATGGAAGTAAAGCATGTACTTGTTAATGTGATATTCATATGATTCTTTGTTAAGACTTGCTGAGCTAGTTATGCTCATTCTTGCTTGAACCATATGTTTGCGGCTACTAAAGTTTAAACTAACCGAGAGTTCTAAGAGAGATAAAGGCAAGGCTAAGATGGATAATTAGTTGTCTTGTAATAGATTAGTGTATTTGTATGTAATATACTTATGAAGAACAAAGAATGTATTCGGTTTATGAACCTGGGAAAGGATTTATTACCAATGTAATACAAAGATAGTAATTACACTCATTTTATTATTATCTCAATGGAATGATTGTATGGATTGTAGTATCGTGGAGCACCATCTTTCGGGTTGAAAGATACCCGGATTTGGGGGCGTCACAGGTTGGTATCAAAGCATTAGGTTATAAAACTTAAGGGGGGAAGAACCTTAGGCTAATAACCTCGTTAAGGAAAGAAAAGTCCGAAGGAAGTAAGCTCAAGTTTTACTTAAGTCGAATGAGTTAATAAGGTATTGAGGAAACTCAGTACCGAAAGATTTAAAAGATGGAAGTTAACCCTAAATAAACTAAATCTGATTTATGCTTATACTAATGTGTATTATGTACTAATCAACATGTTATGTGTTATTGAAGGATGTCGATCGATAGCTTGATGTATAGCGACATACACGCGGTGAACGAAGAGTTTGTGAACAGAGTAGAGACTGTACCTATGCCAGTGGAGGAGGTTCCATTAGTGATTCTAGAGGAGTTAGAGGAGTACTTTTCTAAGGAGGACTACTCCGAGGGAGATATGGATTTGAAATCATGCCTTGATATGATGGTCTATGAGGAGGAGGAAATGGAGGTAGCCTCGGTTAATACGGTGGTACCTACACTAGAGTCAACATCTCCAGATGCATTGACAACATTGTATCTGGCAGTGCTTGACAGAAATGTGCAACTGAGTACAGTTGTGCAGAACCAGAATGAAGAGATTGATTATCTCCATGAAGATAAGATGTCTGCAGAAACAAATTTTGAGTCAGAACACGATAAACATGTGCTTATGACAGAGCAGGCTAGGGACTATAAGGAAGAGGCTGATGAGCTTCGTAAGAAACTGGTTGAAAAAGACCAAAAGATAGCACGGATATCTTACATCCACGAGAGTGCTCATAGGGATTTCAAAAGTTGCGTGTTTTTCCATTGAGTAGGGATAGAATCGACATACTATTAGTCGGGATATTGTAGCGATGATTGCGAATGAGGAACTCATGGATGCTGTTATGCATTAATAGAAGTTTAGAGTTATAGATATGTGTGTAGTGTCGTAAAACCCTCTTTAGCATAAAAAAGGTAGTCTTTTTGTAAATCCCAACTTTTGTGAAGTTCAATTGTGGGATAGAAATGTAATAGCTTTTGGCTATAGAAGCAAATTGTAAATAGTTTCAAACTATGAACAAGTATATTAATAGAATGAAGTTTTTAATTAATGTGCTTTGATGTTGCATGAGTTATTATTGTGGAATGATAACCAAGGGGGTAAGAACAACCCTATGCAAGAGTTCGTTAATTTATTAACGACTGCATTTAACAAAATCGGGGGTAGAGCACCCACAGGACCTAGGATAGCCAGAACGAGTACCCTTAAAGAATTTAAAAGTGTAGGTCCGCCGGAGTTCAAAGAAACAAAGGACCCATTAGAAGCCCAGACATGGGTAGAAGAAATAGAGAAAGAGTTTGTTATTACGAACGTAGCTGAGGCGCAAAAGACTTCTTTTACGACCTATATGAAGAAGGGAGGAGCCAACTTTTCGTGGGAGGCTCACCAGGGTGGGGCTAGAACAAATGCGGTAACGTGGGAACAATTCAAGAAGGTTGTCTTCGAGAAATATTTCCCTACAAGTATGCAGGGGAGGATGGAGATTAAGTTCTTAGAACTAAGCAAGGGGACATGACAGTTCCCCAATACGCGGCCAAATTTAATGAATTGGTAAGGTTTGCTCCACACCAAGTGGACACTGAGGAGAGGAAGGTTCGTAGGTTTGAGCAGGGCCTGAAACTGTGACAACCCGAGAAGTTAGACAATTTTTAAAATTTTAATTAATTGATTTAAGGTTCAATATTAGAACCTAGACAGAAAATAAGTGTATGCGTTTGATATTTTTGAGAAGGAATTTTGAGGATTTCAAAATTCTGTGAAAGATTTAAGTGAATTATTCAGGATTAAGGGAATAACTGAATATGTTCTGTGTATATGGTTGTATATGTGGTTAAGGGTCAATGGTTGACCAGATAAACGATATCTGTAACAAACCCTATGTATATATTAAGAACGTCAACGTTCGGTTAGAAAATTCTTACGATTTATATGAAACCCTAATTTGGAAACGCTAATGCTAAGTATAAAATCCTAAGGGTTAAAAGTTATGTGAGTAATGAATATGAATATTATGTGATGATTTATACTTGTTTATTATATAAACAAAAAAAGAAACTAATATAATCCTAATTATATATTAGGAATAAAGAATTGAATAACTTAAGGGTTATAGGATGGGAGAAGTATGGTGTTTAAAATATATACCAACTCCAAGAGATTTATTTTATATATCTCAATTAATGAATTGTATAACCTAGTTAAGGTAAGACTAATTAGGTTAAGAAATTAAGTGTACATGAATGAGGATTTAAATTATTAAGAGTAAATGAAAACTTTAATTAGGGAATGATAATTTTAAAAGTATGAAAATATGTTATTTTGTTTTGGCCCAAAATATTTTTATGGGAAAGCCCAAAGAATTATTTAGGGAAGCCCTAAAGAATTAAAGAGTGGCCCAATTTTAAAACCAATAAAAGAGGGGGGGGGGGCATTTTAGTCATTTGATATACTAGATATTACGACAAAAATCAAAACCAAACTTGGTGATTAAAGGGCCACATGGCCGGATTTGACGAGGAAGAAAAGGAGAGGAGATGGTGGTTATACATCTTCAATAATAAGCACCACACACTTGTATAAGATATTTCATCCAATTAAGTAATGTGTCATCATTTTAACTACCTACCTTTCTTTTTACTCTTCCTTATATTATGTAATAATTATTAAGGAAGGAAAGAGAATTTGTGGGAGAAACACAAGGCCACTTGGTCGGATTTACAAGGAAGGAAAGAGGCATGGTTGTCATCACTTTTAGCCACAATTTGTGCATAAGATGATTATCCAATTCAAGCTAGGTGGCATAAATTTTAAGGAGCCACATGATTCACTAATATTCCATATATTTATGTGATGGTTAAGGAGAGAGAGAATTAGTGGAGAAGAGAAAAGGAATGGTCAAGAATTGGCCACAAGGAAAGGAAAAGAAGGAACCAATCTTGGGCAATTAATAAAGGCACTAACCATGGAATTAAATTAAATGGGTGGAAGAATAAGAGGCCACTTGGCCAAATTGAGAGAAAGAGAATGTAGTGGAGGGAAAAGAGGCCACATATGGCCGGATGGTATAGAAGAGAAAGGAGGAGGAATGACATAGTTTTAATATATCTAATCTATCTTATTTTCATTTTCTCTTTCATCTCTTTTATTATTCTAACAAAATTAAAGAGAGAGAGAGAGAGTGTGTGAGAGAGAATGGAGGCTATTCGGCAACCATGAAATGAGGAAGGCGAGTTTTTGGTAAGACATCAAATCTCCATAATCAAACAATGAAGAATAAGAAGAAGGAGAACATGGTAATCAAAGGTATAAATACCTTTTGTTATGTAATTTTTGATGATTATAAATCAAACCTTGAATATACATTTCTAAACTCAAAAATCATGAATATACTTGTTATTGAGTGTTTGATGTTTAGATATACCAATATTGGGTGTTGTTTTAGTTGGAAATCAAAAATAAAGAAAAGTGATTTTTCTAGTTTATAAGCCCTAAAATTTCAATGTACTTTGGATTTCAATCGTTTTTGATCTACACCTTCTGTTTTCGATCCGTCAAAGAGGGGTGCTAGATATGTAAGTTATCTACTAAATCCAAGTGGTAGCACTCAAAAATGTTGAGTATAAAGTCCGTAGTGACTAATTTTGCAAAAATAATTTTGTCTTTTAAGGAAAAACTGACTGTTTTTGGATAGTCAAGAGTAGGGGACGTTTAGTCATTTTTCGGACATTTAAAATTTATGGAAAAACTTGGGAGCATACTATGATAAGTTATCTAGCATCTCCAAGTGGAATCACTGAAAAAGAAGTTGTAGATTTCCGTATGGAATATTTTTAACAAAGTATGAAAAACTCATTTTTCTATTTTTGCTACTGCCAAGGATTTTCCAGGGGCTGTTTCGGCAACTTAAATTGTCAGACAAATTCTGACCTTTTGGGAGATGAACATATATGGTATAAAGTACCTACTATCCAAAAATGAGATCATTTCAACTTAAAATGACCAAGTTATGGTCATTACAATTTTTGTGACTTTTTGACAAAAATCTTAATAACCGGAGTTCTACAACTCCGATAGCCACGAAATTAAACTTGA
This sequence comes from Panax ginseng, assembly GCA_020205605.1. NCBI lineage: Eukaryota > Viridiplantae > Streptophyta > Magnoliopsida > Apiales > Araliaceae > Panax > Panax ginseng. The sequence goes on along the minus strand of CM035146.1, from coordinate 53,412,835 downwards.
GCGTCCCGTTAACATGTATAAGATTGTGCCAAGAAATGGGAGTTTCTGGAGTTGAGCATGATAGGGCTAATTTCTTAAGCTACACACTAAAAATGATTTTTGAAAAATAATAAAGAAAGTTGGAAAATTATGGAAAAATACTTTTTGTGTATGTTTTATATGTATATGTGTTGGGACAAAGGATAGAATAATAATAAATTCATTTGGTGTTTTCGTGATAAGGATATGGAATCCAGCTTGTTAGATTGAAAAACAGTTTACCGAATTGAAAATATGTTGAATCCAGCTTGCTGGATTGCAATCTAGTTGGTGGAATTGAAATCCAATTTGTTGGATTGCAGTTTGGTTTGGTGGATTGGCCATCTCGATACTGGATATGGAATCCGGCTTGCTGGATCCTAAATCTGGGTTGCTGGATTGGTATTGACTTTTATGTTAAAAAAAAAACTTTTAATATATGAGATTAAAGTATTTAAATCATATAAATATGTTAGTAATGATTGAAAAATCATGATACATGGTAATAATTATCTGAAAATTTGTACAAGCCTATGAAAATTATTTTTGACTAATAATAAATTATCTAAGATATCTGTGAATTAGTTTAGACCGAGTCTTAGTGATTTTAGACTCGAGATTAATCCGACTAGACCTTCGGGATGTCAGATTTGTGCCAGGCTCAAGTCAGACTGAAATAATTTGACCCGATACTAAGTCTTCTGTGTATTGTAGACTGATAGGGTTATGTGTTATGTGTTTAGGTTACTCTATGATTATATATATATATATAATAGTATTATATTGTGATGATATTATTTTAATTTGTATATCGATATTATTTATATATTAGGTCTTCAGACAAAGCTTATTAAAATGAGTAACGATAATCAACGAAACAGACAAGTTTTACTTAACTCTACTAAGAGTTGTTTCATTCAGATATGCTTATGGTTAATCATTACTGATTGCTATTGTAGAATTGTACTATGTACATATTACATGTATAAGTCAGGTATGAAAGGCTGATCACCTTCATTACCCTTCGGTCCAGATATATTTGTTCATGTTATATACTTGTTCAGTCAAAAGTTTGTTCCTACTAGTTCACAATTATATTGTTGAATTATAGCCAGCTTATTATTCAGATTCTTTCAATCATGATATATCGTTAAATTATTAAACTTAAACTTGCTGGGAAATCTTATGCTCACCTTTGCTATATCATGATAAACATTGCAAATTAAGGTGAATACGTCGGATACAAGGAAAGGTTAAAGACAGTTCCAACTTAAAGTTAATGTGCGCGATTAATTTGTAATAGTATTGAATTATAATAATGTTATGTGTTAGTTAAGTTATGAATTGTGTAAATGTTAAGGTTACTCGACCTTGGGGAATAGTGTGTAATGTATTGTATAAATAATTTATGTTTATATCTTCTGCAAATATAGTAATAGTGTTAGAATGATTGTACCGGATCCGTGGTGATTTGGGACCCGGATTTGGGGCTGTCAAAGTTGGTATCAAAGCTGTAGTTTATGAACCTTAGGTAGGAATACCTGAGACTAATAACCGCAGTGATTAGGATAAGTACTAACTCAAATAGTGTTAGTGTGTCGGTAAGATTCAAAGACGAATCTCGGCGAGTTATAAGATACAGAGTTCCCTAACTCTGATAATAAAATTGAACATCAGTTATGAATAGATAGAGTCTAAAAGACTAAAAGTACAGAGATAGAAGATCGTAAAACAAAACAATCAAGACATAAAAATGAATCGTAATATATACGATGAGATCACTCCGTGATCGGATAAGGTTATAGTATGAAGAAGGATCAAGTAAATGATTGAAAAGTTTACAGCAAGATTGCTGAGTGTCAGTTGTACTATGAATTGGTACAGATTTAGGAAAGGATTATGAATACGAGTTGAATGAAATTCGTATTGAGAAAGGAGTTAAGATTAGGTGGGGATTTCAATTGAGGACTCGTGTCAGTAGCTGAGTTGTATGATTCCTTGTGTGGGCGGGAAATTGTACTTGGTGTAAAAACTACTTAGTTCTGGCAATGATAATCATTGAAATGTTGTGTCGTGCTATTTGCTATATACATGTTAAGAGGGTGATTCCTTTCTCATGTGTAGAACAGATAGATAGGTTATAGGTAGAGAATATAAGGTTAAGTACGAGTTCTTAAAACTCATACTTATGTGACATTCTTGACTCATAGTTATATGAAATGTTTATGAACCCCTCAGCGAATGGACGTCAAAGGTCTGACTAGGACAAGTTCTTAAACTCATATAATTGTGGCAAGTAAATGAACTCATAAGTGTGGTTTGACGAACTGGGCATAGTTGTGTGTAAATGGAGTATTAAAGATTATAGGAACAAATAGATTCTTAAGCAAATGATTATTAGTGGAGGCATAAGTTTTCCAAAACTCCTAGCTATGCTAGAATTCGAAATTTTGACATCAAGCTAAATACGCACCATGTGCTTTTAAAAAAATAAAAATAAATTGTAAACTTGTAATCATTTTTCGAACGGTTTAAAGTATAGTCTATGCTACTTGTTTCAGCTAGACAAAGATGATTTAAAATATCAAAATTTATTTTTATTTATCAATCTTGTACCATATAACCTGGTGCAGAGATGATAAAAGTTGATAGAGTTATAAATGCAGGAATACTTAGTGTGAATTCGATCTAAAAATCATTGTTCCACTATTGTATGATGTGTTATGACAAAGTCATGCAATGACGGCATCCTCAAACGGACTGTTAATACAGTACGGCATCATGACGTCATTCTTAAAAATATTTTTCAAAAATTTTAATTTGCCAACGGGGTTTGGCTACACTTAAATAATTCGATTGAATTGAATTATTAATATGAGTCTATGCTATTTGATTCAGCTAGGCAAACATTTATAAAACTCTAAGAGTTCTTTGAAAAATTTCCCCAACCAAATTATTTTGGTGCGGATTCTGATAAAAACTGAGGTAAAAGTTTATGCTTGGCGGATCGAGAAATGATAAAACCCGATTATTCTTGGGCTAGTCCACAGGCATCTTTGGGCTAAACACCCTTTGTGTCTTCAAGGTAAGACGATTTGTGGATGAATTTCCATATAACCTTTGCAAAAATGACAGACAATAGTCTATAAAATCCCTCAGTACAATTTCAAAATTTTTATTCTTGTGAGAAATGTATTGGGTAGCATGTGTTGATGAGAAGGAATGGTGTATGGTGTAAGGTGTAAGGTAAATTTCGGGGACGAAATTTTTAGAAGAATGGGTGAATGTGACAACCAGAGAATTTAGACAATTTTTAAAATTTTCATTAATTGATTTAATGTTCAATATTAGAACCTAGACATAAAATAAGTGTATGAGTTTGATATTTTTTAGAAGGAATTTTTAGGATTTCAAAATTCTGTGAAGGATTTAAGTGAATTATTCAGGATTAAGGGAATAAGTGAATATGTTCTGTGTATATGGTTGTATATGTGTACAATATGTGGTTAAGGGTCAAGGTTTGACCAGATAAATGATATCTGTAACAAACCCTAGGTATATATTAAGAACGTCAACGTTCGGTTAGAAAATTCTTACGATTTAGATGAAACCCTAATTTGGAAACCCTAATGCTAAGTATAAAACCCCAAGGGTTAAAAGTTATGTGAGTAATGAATATTAATATTATGTGATGATTTATACTTGTTTATTATATAAACAAATAAAAGAAACTAATATAATCCTAATTATATATTAAGAATAAAGAATTGAATAACTTAAGGGTTATAGGATGTGAGAAGTATGGTGTTTAAAATATATACTAACTCCAAGAGATTTATTTTATATATCTCAATTAATGAATTGTATAACCTAGTTAAGGTAAGACTAATTAGGTTAAGAAATTAAGTGTACATGAATGAGGATTTAAATTACTAAGAGTAATTTGAAAAAACTAATTAAATAATTAGGGAATGATAATTTTAAAAGTATGAAAATATGTTATTTTGTTTTGGCCAAAAATATTTATATGGGAAAGCCCAAAGAATTATTTAGGGAAGCCCAAAAGAATTAAAGAGTGACCCAATTTTAAAACCAATAAAGGGGGGGGGGGGCATTTTAGTCATTTGATATACTAGATATTACAACAAAAATCAAAACCAAACTTGGTGATTAAAGGGCCACATAGCCAGATTTGATGAGGAAGAAAAGGATAGGAGATGGTGGTTATACATCTTCAATAATAAGCACCACACACTTGTACAAGATATTTCATCCAATTAAGTTGTGTATCATCATTTTAAATACCTACCTTTCTTTTTACTCTTCCATATATTATGTAATAATTATTAAGGAAGGAAAGAGAATTTATGGGAGAAACACAAGGCCATTTGGCCGGATTTACAAGGAAGGAAAGAGGCATGGTTGTCATCACTTTTAGCCACAATTTGTGCACAAGATGATTACCCAATTCAAGCTAGGTGGCATAAATTTTAAGGAGCCACATGATTCACTAATATTCCATATATTTATGTGATGGTTAAGGAGAGAGAGAATTAGTGGAGAAAAGAAAAGGAATGGCCAAGAATTAGCCACAAGGAAATGAAAAGAAAATTAATATTCCAAAATTATAATTAGGATTCAATAATTATATTAATATTTCCTAATCATAAAATTCAATCTTGCTAATTAGGATTAATATTCCTAATTAAAATTGCTTAATTTAGCAATTAGGGTCATTAGGGTCTATAACCCACGAATTAGGGTTTTAATTAGAAAAATAAATTTTCTAAATTACAATTAGGGTTTATAAAATAGAAATTAAGATAACTAAAATATAATTAGGGTTTTCTAATCATATTTAAGTTTAATACACAATTAGGCTTGCCAATTAGGATTACAGTTTCCTAATTAGGGTTTTAGGATTCCCGAATATGAAATTAGGGTTTCCCAACTTTCGATTAGGGTTTCTAACGGTACATTAGGGTTTCTATTCCTGAGATTAGGGTTTCTAAACTCTTATTAGGGTTTATAATTTTAAACCTTATCCGATCAATCATTGATCAATAAATTTCTTCGGTACAAACACAAACTCATTAATATAATTATTTTAATTATATTTTCTACCGAATCCCTATCTAAAAATTAGGGTTAGGGTTTCTAAAGCTGTTAAACACAACTCTACTCTAATTTTATTAGTCAATACACAAATTGACCTTCTCGATACATGTATCACAGATACTTGTCACAAAATTGATAATTAATATTAATATTAATTAAAAAAAAATTTATTCGCAAATTTTGATTATTCAAAATCTCGGGTTATCACATTCACCCCTCCTTAAAAGGATTCCGTCCTCGGAATCACCGCTTTCTTATTCTCTAAAATCTTTTAAAGTTGTATCATCAATTCATTTTTATCAACACCATAAATTTGTGTCTCAAATTATAACCTGTGACTTGAATCTATAAAAGAAAACAATTCACAGAATATTTGACTCAATTTTACTCGCGTAATTTATGTATTAAGCGGAATCGTTACTTGGTGCCACCTCCTGAGTAACCACTGCATCATGCGCCGTCATATTGAATGTACGGGTTGTTGGTCTTCCTGGCTGTGCAGGTCCTCGAATTGCCAAGGTTCCGCTACTGGGTCCCTTGTTGACACTTTCCTTCTCAGCATTCCTCTTTGGACAGTTCTGTACCATATGGTCAGTCGATCCACAGGCATAATAACCTTGTATCTTCTTCGGACTGGGACATATGTGCCCCTCTTGCCCACAGTTATAACAGACTCCCTTCTTCTTCAGGCACTCTCCAGCATGATTCTTCCCGCAAGTTGCACATGGCTCCCTCCCTTTCCTATTATCTTCTGCCTTGCCTCCTGATTGGGTATTCTCACTCCACTTTCTCTTATTCGGGTTACTACCTCCACTGCTTCCACCGTCATTGGTCTTCTTCTTCTTCTCTTGATGAAATCAAGACGCAGCTTCGCTCCCTCCTTCAGCAATTAACGCTTTCTCCATCAACGCCGCAAACGTATTGATTTACAATACCTCTACCTTGTTGAATATCCCTGGCTTCAGCCCATTCTCAAATCTTCTCACCTTTCTTGCTTCTGTGTCCACCTGATGAGTGCAAATCTTGCCAACTCGTTGAATTTGGCAGCGTATTCTGATACCGACATGTTCTCCTGCTTAAGTTCTAAGAATTTGACCTCCATCCTGGATTGCATACTCGGCGAAAAGTAATTCTCAAAGAATAACTCCTTAAATCTTGTCCACAACACCACCGCTGTACCAGCTCTGGCCTGATTAGTCTCCCACCAATAATTGGTTTCTCCCTTCATTAAGTATGTCTCAAAAGCTGTCTTTTGCTCTTCTGCCACATGTGCAATGATGAATGCTTTCTCCATCTCCTTCACCCAAGTTTGGGCTTCAATCGGATCTGTGGTTCCTTTGAATTCAGGCGGTCCTATCGCTTTAAAGTCTTTAAAATTTTCCGATCTTTCAACTGGCTGATTCCTCGCTCTTCCTCTTGCTGGAGCCCTATTTTCCATAGCTTCAGCTATCATATCCGCAAAATTTTGCATTGGGTCAGCTTGACCTCCTTCGTTATTCATTGACTGTTCTTCTCGTTGGTTTCGATTCTGTCGTCTAGGCGGCATGATCTGATTTAAATAAAAATCTTATATTAATTCTCTTTCTTTACACAAACTCTTAACACAATAAGAATTCAACACATAATTCTCACATAATCGCATGTCTATTCAAATAGCATATAGTACATTTAGTACTTCACATATTACTATCCCTTTTTAAATCATATCAGGATTATTAACACAACTTTACACAAAAAGTTGCAATTCTCCATTCACACATAATTATTACCAGTTCGTCAAACTTACCACACTTATGAGTTCTGGAACTTGCCACAATTATATGAGTGTATGAACTTATCCTAGTCAGACCTTTGGCGTCCATTCGCTGAGGGGTTCAGAACATGTCATATAATTATGAGTCATTAACTTACCATAAGTATGAGTTTTAAGAACATGCAAATTAGTCTTAATCTTATATTCATATAAAAAAATAAAAATTTCATTCATAAAGCATATATATTTACATATGCTTAAACATCATTCTCGATATTATAACACTTAATATCATAAACTTCTACCCAAAAGATACTATTACTTATATCTAAGTTGTCTACCGACCACTCCCTTCACCAATCTTCTTCTTGTTGGGACACTTGTTAAATCCGTGACCCGTCTGCCCACATGAGAAACACTTCTTCAAATTTGGCTTAGGAAAATGCAAAGAAATATATCCTTCCTGCTTACAGTTGAAACAGACATTCTTCCACATCATGCATTCTCCACCGTGAGTCTTCCCACACTTGCTACATGCTTGCTTCTTCTTCGGGCTTGATTTTTCAGAATTAGGGCTGTCTTTTTCTCTCTTTCTCTTCTTCTTGTCCTTCTTGCTGGTCCCTTCAGATGATCCACCACCTTCAGCCTTCATCCTTTCCACCTGCGCTTTAAGCTCATTCCGTTCTTCAGTCATTTCGCGTAATGCCCGCTCCGTCTTCCATAACTCCTCCAAGAGAAACACTTTACTCCGGAGTTCTTGAACTTCTGCCGATAGTTGATCCTGTTTTTCAGCTTTAGTCTTATTCTTTAACTCTACCTTAGCTGGTTCAGACTTTGCCTCTTCATCTCCACTCAGATACATCTCAGGATAATCGTCATGATCGCTCCTGAGATTAACCATAGGTTCATCTTCTCCCATCTTCCCAACTGATTCGCTTTGCACTGGCACCTCAGCATCTGGCATTGGTGCAATAGCCGCTAGCATCTCCACACTCGTTTGATTTTCTCCAGACATCCTACAATCAGTTTAAACAACTTGATTAGTACTTCACCAGTACAAAATTCTCACACTATGTGTCCACTTATCTCACTATTGATGCACTTCGGCAATCCCTCACTTAGAAATCTAAATGAGTTTTCTTTATCGCTTATGGTTATAATCCTAGGGTTTTCCCCCACCCCACTTAAGGTTTATAACCTACGGCTCTTATACTAACTGGTGACACCTTGGTCACTACAGTTTTGATACCAACCTGTGACACCCCCAAATCCGGGTTACCTAACCCCCGAGTTTGGTGTTCACGATCCAAAATATAATAACATCTAACTACCCATTCATATAGAAATAGGAATACATAACTCATTAACATAAGTTGTTAATACATAAGTCCCAGGTTTGCTAACCTTAAAATTATAAACATACCCCTTAGATAAACAAAAAGGGTTTACAAATACAACATAATAATAAGTTCTTTATAACTACTCCAGCATCTTGCCTTTGCCTTTCTTCTTCTTTGACCCGCTGGCCTCTTCGTTCCTAGCTGAAATGTTTTATTTATAGCAAGGGTGAGCAACAAGTTTTCCCCGCAAGTTAAGACATAAAATAAAGGTATAGAAATCAATATCAATTTTTCTAACATTCTCCGCAACAATAATCTGATAATGAAAGAGTACAACGCTTTCACAGTTTTCTACGATATTCAATGAATAATCAAGAATTAATTCTACGAAATAGCAAAGTGGAATGTTTTCCAGATTTATGTTGAGCGATCCATTGGATCTAGAAGTTATACTTTCTCGGGTATATATCAAAGATTTACTTTGATACATACGCAAGAGTATCAGATAACCATAAAGATTAAATCATACCCCTCTGCAAGTACTTAGAGCCGGCCAACTCCTTGTACCATATATTATGCATCATATTTAGGTCGCGCGCAATGGTCGTTATACGACTTAAAAATTTTGTTCCCTTTATATAAAAGGTTGTTCTTCTCAGTCTCAGGATCAAGATTTTGATTTAACAACGAAATACTGTGATTTCAAATTCTATTTACTTTTTGATCTAGCCGAAATAATTGGCATCGATCTATCAATAACAATTGAATTCTCTTCTCGAATTTATCAAGTTCTAACAAACGTGCGTCTAGCCAGAATAATTAGCTAAGATATTTCTCAACATAATTTGACAATAAACATGAATTATCTGTACTGTCAATTCTATCTTCTTCGAATATGAAAATCCAACAACAGTTATTCTACAAATGTATATTCTCCGAATTAGTAATTCACTTTGAATTATTAATCATGCACTAATTGCGAATAATCAACAATAAATTCCATGGACATGGTATAATTAGAAATAATTAACCATTATAATAATTGAATGAATATAACTCAAGGTTGAGTTGAGAAACTTGCCTTCCACGTTGATTACAGCTACACAATAAACTTATCTGCGTTCGTAAGACCTATAACCAATAATATCGGTCTCACAATTAGCACAATATTTCATAACACGTAACACTGTATTCTACAGTCAAGCTTCTCCTAGGCACATTACCACATAGCCACATTAGTGTTTATAATCTATATAAACACTTATCAAGTCTAACTATTCCGGTCTGGTTGGACTTCGGTCCATTCTCGGTGTTTTGGTCACCTTATTCGACAATTAACACATTGATTGTCAATTAAACTTGGTCTCTAAGCTTCAATATTATTTTAGATAAGTCAACTATCATTTATAATATTTTTCGGAAGCTTTTAATAATTTATAAACAATTATTATAATTTATAATAATTTTTCAAACACTTAAATCATTTTAAATGATTTAATTATCAAATAATCTAATTATCATTAATATTTAATAATATAAAAATATTAATGTTATACTTGTCAAAATATTAAAGTTATTATTAATAACTTAAAATATTTTCAAATCATTAATATTCTACTTAAATGATTTTTAAAGTAATTAAAATCATTTTAGATCATTACCATTACCATTAATATTTAAATATTAATGAAATTATCATCAAAATATTAAAAGTAATTAATTATCACTAAAAATATTTTTAATTCATTTTTCTCATTTTAAATGATTTTTAAATCAATAAAATTATTTTTAATTCCTTTATTTTATATAATAATTAAATAAATCTAATATCATTAATATTAATTTATTAATGAGAATTCTCCAAAAATATTAAAAATTATATGTTATAATTTAAAATATTTTCTAACACTTTATTCTTATTTAAAATGATTTTTAAATTAATAAAATCATTTTAACTTATTTATTTAATTTAATAATTAAATAAATCTAATATCATTAATATTAAATTATTAATTAAAATTCTCTAAAAATATTAAAAGTCACATTTTATAACTCAAAATATTTTTAAATACATTATTCTTATTTAAAATAATTTTTATAATATTAAATCATTTTTCTAATTTATTTAATACACTAATTAAATAAATTAAATACTTTTAATATTTAAATAATTATAAATATTAAAGAAAAATATTCAAATTGGTCGAAATTATTTTCATAATTTAAAATAATTTTAAAACAATTTTAATAATTTTTATAATTTATTTTCTATTTTAATTAATTACTAGAAATTGTAAATTAAAAAAAAAATCAAAACCGTCGTTATAGGCCTTTAGCGACACAAAGCGTCGCTGTTGGTGTTCTTGGTGCTCAAGAACACTTACAGTCAGTGTCTAAGGGTCCTTGTTTGACCGGCTGCAATTCTCTATATAATCCTGTTCTGAGCTAACGTAGAGACAGATCATGTAGGGAATATGTAACACTACAATAATAAACCATCCTCTAGCTCATAACACAAACATATAAGGAGATTGGATCTCTCAAAGTTGCTATCAGACAACTTCTGGGATTTCTGGGTAACCCAGAAACCCAACAGCGTCGAGGGTCCATTTTGGGACTCGATTAACTTAGTGTTCTGGTCAACTATTGAGTGTTATTATTGTTTAAATATATAGTCCACATGTCATAAAACATAACTATAACAAGATATCAACCAAACGACATTAACCTCGTCAGATCCAGCTCGGTCAAAGGCTGTCAGAAGCTTAGTTCATCTGTTTCTGGGTTTTTCCCAGAAACGTTATTCGTGAACAACATGCCTACTTTGACCATTAATTACACTCGATATACACTCGTTTTGTGGAAATTAAAACCGTGGATCTCACGTCCATACAACATGCTACAAGATGGATACAACAACAACATCAAAAACTAACACGACTGACAAATCAAGAAGCTTAAAGATATTGTCAGACACTGTTCTACTCTTTCTGGGTTGCCCAGATTTGGCTCGGTCAACGGGTTTTGACCGTTAATAACACATGATCTAGAGATCCAATGACACTGATTCCACTTTCAGATTAAAGACCACATGACAAGCTACCAATAACAACGTTAAAACAACAAATATCATAAACGAGAAAGGATCCGTGGCGACTGACATTACTTGTCAGACCACTAAGAATGCTCAAGGACAGATTTTTGTAAAACTCATTTGTAAGTCATTTGATGCTATGGATCCATCATGGATCAACGTAGATCAACTAAAAACAACTTCTAGCATGAATCGAAAAACATAAACACAAATATTTCTTAAGCATACAAGATCAAAAATTAAAATAGGTTAATACCTTCTATCTTTAAATTATTGATCTTGATCTTCTAAAATGAATTTGGTTGTTCAAGGGGCTGATTATATGACTGAGACACTAGTATAATTCGTATATGTAGAGAGAGAGAGAGAGAGAGAGTTGTGGGAGTGTTTTATAAGAAATGACCAAATACATGCATTTTCTCTCTCTTTAATCTCTTATATAATACTTGTATTGCTGCAAGATCTGCCAAATTCGGTTGAGTTGTTGATATATTGGGTCACCAAAGTCAACTTAGTTGGTAAACCACTAAAGTTGCTAGCAATAATACAAGTTATCTAAATAAAAATCCAAAAAGGGCATTTTGGTCATTTGTATTTTATATTTAATGGCATACTTGTCCAATTCACAAACTCTTAGGGTTTAGGGTTTGGGTTAGGGTTTAGGGTTTGAACCCTTTAGAGTTTAGAGTTTAAACCCTTTAGGTTTGCAATTTAATTTCCAAGATTTTCGAATTTCGGTTTTTCAAAATAGAAAATTAATATTCCAAAATTATAATTAGGATTCAATAATTATATTAATATTTCCTAATCATAAAATTCAATCTTGCTAATTAGGATTAATATTCCTAATTAAAATTGTTTAATTTAGCAATTAGGGTGAAATGGTGGTTAGAGGTCTATAACCCACTTAATTAGGGTTTTAATTAGAAAAATAAATTTTCTAAATTACAATTAGGGTTTTTAAAATAGAAATTAAGATAACTAAAATATAATTAGGGTTTTCTAATCATATTTAAGTTTAATACACACACTAGGCTTGCCAATTAGGATTACAGTTTTCTAATTAGGGTTTTAGGATTCCCGAATATGAAATTAGGGTTTCTCAGCTTTCGATTAGGGTTTCTAACGGTACGTTAGGGTTTCTAATCCTGAGATTAGGGTTTTTAATCTCTTATTAGGGTTTATAATTTTAAACCTTATCCGATCAACCATTGATCAATAAATTTCTTCGGTACAAACACAAACTCATTAATATAATTAGTTTAATTATATTTTCTACCAAATTCCTATCCAGAAATTAAGGTTAGGGTTTCTAAAGCTGTTAAGCACAACTCTAATCTAATTTTATTAGTCAATACACAAATTGACCTTCTCGATACACGTATCACAGATACTTGTCACAAAATTGGTAATTAATATAAATATTAATTAAAAAAAATTATTCGCAAATTTTTTATTATTCGAAATCTCGGGTTATCACACACATCATCCCTGCACTACGGCCAATGATATTCATTAGTATCACGACCATAAATTATCCATGCACTACGGGCCAAGGATGTTCGTGTATTCATCAATGGTCATGATCATGCCAACAACTGTCCTTTAATGCACTACGGGCCAATGATGACTTTTACCACATCTTTGTAACATTACAGTCATGATTATACCAAATAATCCCTGGTCATAATCATACCAAGTCCATCTATGCACTACAAGCCACAGATGACTTTCAACATATTATAAACATGAGGATGATGACAATTCAAAAAAACAAGTTCAAGAATAAATTTTAAAGATTTATAAGTTAATTTATCCTGAACTCAATAACGTCCAAATTGTCAACATGATACTGCTTTGTGGAGTAAAATTCAAGAATGCTCAGAAGAATATTTCCATGAAAAGATACTGGATGAAGCACAAATATCAAGGAAATTCCACTAATTTCATGGAGTATCGAAGTCAAAACTTTAACCAACTGAGTATAATAAAGAATGGAATAACAAAATAAATCACCAGGTATGCAATAGACCGCACATACGGGTTATTCCAATAAAATAATAAATAACGGAACCAGGTCATGCGTAAACGCACAGACAGGATATTCTAACAGAATAATAAATAATAGAACCAGGTCATGCGTAAAGCACAGACGTGATGTTCCAACAGAATAATAAAAATAGAATAACAGAAGAATTTCACCATGTATGCGGTACTTCGCATAGACATGTTATTCCAACATAATGATAAAGAATGAAATAATAGAAGAATTTTACCAAGTATAGGGTAGCCCGCGTATACATGTTATTCCAACAGAATAATAAAGAATGGAATAACAGAAGTTCTCTTCATGAATACAAAAGAAATAATACCCCTTAATTTTGAAAGAAGAGTACTGGATATAAGAGTAGTGAAGTAGCAGAATAATTTTCTTCTTTCTTTCTATAGTTTATCTCTCTAGAGTTTCAGTGAATTCGTAAGAAATAAGGAAGGAATGAGCTTCTATTTATAGGAGAATGGAAAGGATACTATTTGATAAAAATATCACGGACGCTACATCTACGCAATTTACGGATGAAATTTTGATAACCTACGGATGCAAAATTCAAACCTTCCTCCAATAAGAACAAAGCAACCATATAATATATATATATATATATATATATATATATATATATATATATATATAGACAACACATGCTATAATGCAACAAAACAACAAAGAAAAATACTCCCACCCGACAAACCTTAGGATTTTTTTTCTCCACCCTCATTTTTCTTTCTTCCAACATAGCTCCACATGCTCCCTCCACCAATTTCCACTCACTCATTCATTTATTATACATATAACATTATACTAGATACCCCTCAATAATCAAGATTCCCCCACCACCACCACTTTCATCATTAACATGTATGTATATATATATATATATATATATATATATATATATATATATATATATATATATATATATATATATATATATCTGAGATAAATTCTCCTGACAGTTTTGAAAAAAATGGGTAAGTGGGAGTCCAAATAATAAACAAAATTTACAACAAATATTTCATAAAATCACGTCAATATTTTTAACAACATTTATCATCATTATTATAATTCACAATATTAATCGACCAGGTCGTTCCTAGGAAAGAGGGGGCTTTCCAATAAGGATTTCTCCCTATTGACACGCAATTAGGTGACCAAACCTCTCCTTGATAGAACTTCTACACATCGTTAATATTGCAAATAATAATATTAATAACCTTGTCGTCTCAATTATTGATTTAATAATATATAAAATATTGACAATGATTGAATCAAATAACGTGAGATACTATGCAGCAATTACTGTAGCAATAATTGAACAAAACTAAGTGACTTCTCACGTAAGCATCAATAATCAATACTGTGTGCTACTATGCAACCACGCGTATTACTGTACTTTAACACCGGGTGTTTCAACAGTTAATGGTAAAACTTCCGCCGTTATTTTCATAAAGTATTTTTGTCGTTTTCTCAATCCGATAATAATTCTGCTGTGGGATCCACTAATGATTGTGTCTTTGTACGAATATTCCCTGTTAAAACGAATATTCCCCGACCAATCGAATATTATATAACAACTTGCGTACTTTGCAAAATTTATAAATATTACCCACAACTATAACATTATATAAAATTTACTCCATAATATTCAAAAATGATATTTATAGAAAATTCATCTTTATTTATAAAAGTTGGGGTCTTACAATACCTCAGTGAGTGAATTTCAAAAACACAGAGACTAAGGAATTATACTATAAAAGTTATATGTTAAGATTATAAAACATACCTTTTGTTGCTTTAAATTACTTGCTAACCACTGAGAAACATTTTGGAATTATAGAACCCTTTCTCTCAATTTTCTCTGATACTTCTCTCTCAAACCCTCTGTAATTCCCCTTCTCAGAAAACTTTTATTTTTCTTCTTAGGCTTAAGCCAAATGCATTATACGTAAACTACAACTAACCCAAACGCACATCTTATTTAAACGTTTAAAACCGACACTACTAATAGCCTTATTAATTCAGCAGGTACCACAATTATTATATATTATTTATATTTTATTTATTTAATTTATATTATTAATAAATCAAATTTAAAAATTCAAAAGCCATAAGGCTCTGTTTGGCAAAACTCTTTAAAATTAAAGACTTAATATATTTAAGCCTTGTTTGGCAAAATAAATTAAAACTACTTTAATTTATTTTAATAACAACTTATAATATAGTTATTTGTCACACTTCTTTTAATTAAGTTTTCATACTTAATCTAATTAATATCAATAACAATTAATCAATTAAATCACAAAACTCAATACAAATACTTACCCATCAAAATGAAATATCAATATAATAATTCATTTAATCAATATAAACTCTCTAATTTAATTATTAAATTAAACTAGAACATTATCCCATAATTATTAATTTTTTTAACTCATTAATTATTTATTAAATAATTAATTAATCAAATCAAATCAAACAAACATTTATTCACGATAAATACATCCATTAAATATTTATATAATTCAATAAATATTTAAACATTATAATAAAAAATCTGGATTGTTACATCATTCCATCTTTACAAGAATTTTGTCATCGGAATCAGAACTCAAACCACTCATTCGTTACAATCTTCCCTACTTACAAAGATCTGTCCCCAGAATCGAAGACATAATTTAAACAAATAACTCAGAGTAATCTTTCATCATTTTATCTAAATACAGATGTTATATTTCCTACTACATTCATTACCTTAACAAATTTTAGGTTTCATTTCATAACTTTTACTTGAACTCAATATATTCTGAGTATTATATTCTTAACACATTCATTTCATTTTCTAAGAATCGCTATCATAAACACTCGGAATATTACATTTACACTTTCTTCTAAGAATTTCGTCTTCGAAATTTTATTTATTAATCTTTATTCATTTAATCTATCAAAATAGATTTTTACGTCACTACTTCATTCATTCATTGGTTTCTATAACCACTTTCTTTCCACAAAGATCATTCTACAACTATTAACTTTTCTATTAAAAGTTTTACAAATTTCTTTGATAACTCATATCCTTCTCACTTCAAAATCTCTTTTCTCACTTATTCAACATATTCATCATTCAGTGTCGTATTCTACGACTCACTTCTTTCTAAGGAATACTTACCTTTTTCACTTCCATCTTGCAGAATAACAAGAATCTTCCACAATTGTTCAATAATTGGGAAGTAGTATGAATAACTCAGGAATTTAAAAGATTCCAAATTATGCTGAGGGTCACAAGACCTTGAACTCTATTCTCTAGGTTTAATAGTGCTTCACCCCCCGGTTCTTCACACTTTAAACCCTATTTGGCGTAATATTTATCAATCACAAAGACCGAAAACACCTCCACTGCATACACTAGGTGGCTAACTATTGTACCACTACGTTAACATAACGTAGTGTTTTGTAACGACTATATGCGTTACGCTCAGTACATAGGGTGTTAAGCCCTTCGTACTATGTATTGTGCACAAACATTTCAGCGCAAAGTAGAAACTAAGCGCAACCTCTAATAAAAGAGTTGTTCATCTCAGAATTTAGAGTGCAAGCATTCAACTGAAGGTCTAATGACCACGAACCATGTCCACAGTTATAAGTAATCTTTCAACTGATATAAGAATTCAATAAAACAAGTTCAAGAATTAATTTATCCAGGAACTAATAATGTCCAAATTGTCAACATGATACTGCTTTGTAGAGTAAAATTCAAGAATGCTCAGAAGAATATTTCTATGAAAAGATACTGGATGAAGTGCAAATATCAAAGATATTCCACTAATTTCATGGAGTATAGAAGTCAAAACTTTAACCAACTGAGTATAATAAGGAATGGAATAACAAAAGAAATCACTAGGCATGCGGTAGACCGCACATGCAGGTTCCAAGAGAATAATAAAGACGGAACCAGGTCCGACGTAAAACGCACAGACAGGATATTCCAACAGAATAATAAAGACGAAACCAGGTCCGGCGTAAAACGCACTGACATGATGTTCCAACAGAATGATAAATAATGGAACTAGGTCCGGCATAAATGCACAGACAGGATGTTCCAATAGAATGATAAATAATGGAACCAGTCCAAAGATAAAGCATATTGCATGTGATGTTCCAGCAGAATAATAAAGAATGGAATAATGGAAGAATTTCACCAAGTATAGGGTAGCTTGGCGTATCTCAAGTTATTCCAATGAATAATAAAGAATTGAATAACAGAAGTTCTCTTCATGGATGAGAAAGAAATAATACTCCCTACCTTAGAAAAACTGGATATTAGAATAGTGAGGTAGTAGACTTCTCTTCTTCTTTCTCTCTATAATTTCTCTCTATAATAATTGCTCTAAAGCTTTTGTGAATTGGTGAGAAATGAAGGAAGAATGAGCTTCTATTTATAGGAAAATAGAGTATCGATAATTGCACGTTTTGGGGCTCGAAAAATTACAGTACAACACCTCTAACTTTTCTTTCATTTTTAATTTAGTCCTGCAAGTATTATCAAACTTGCACCACCTCCCCTAATAGTAAATAATGTGAATCAATAGTAAATCATGTGACTCAATAGTTCTAATCATGTGATAAAAACAATTACAGTATAATACCTCCATTTATACCTCCATTTTTAACTTAGTTATGCAAGTATTATCAATCTTGCACCAACTCCCCTAATAGTAACAAGAATGTGAATCAATAGTACACACATGTGAACAAATAGTTATATAAGCATGTGAATTAGTAGCAATTAATTGCTCATTTATTCGATAAATTACCCGATTTATCAATATAACCCCCAGACATGAATTATCATCGGAATAGATGTTGATTTTCACTAACACAAACAATTCCAACATAATGAAACTATTTTTATCAACAATATAAATTTTGAAATTTAGAAGTTTGACTTTTCCCAAAAAAGTCAACTGTTGACTTTTTGACCAAATAGTGAATCCCGGAAAATTTTGTGTTTATAGACTATTTTTACTAATTTCATCGTTCCGGACTCAAATATCATGTTCGCGTCTCCAAATTCAACTCCGAACACAACTTCAATTTTAATAACATTCATCATTAATATTATAACTCACAATATTTAATAACCAGGTCCATCCCAAGAAAGAGGGGGCTTTCCGATAAGGATTTCTCCTTATTGGCGCGCAATTATGTGACCAAACCTCTCCTTGACAGAACTTCTAGACATTGTCAATATTGCAAATAATAATATGAATAACTTTGTCGTCTCAATTATTGATTTAATAATATAACATATTATGCAGATGATACTGTGATAATAATTGAATCAATAATATGAGAGATATGATGCAACAATTACGGTAGCAATAATTGAGTATAACGCGAGTGACTTTTACGTAAGCATCAATAATCAATACCGTGTGCTACTATGCAACCACGCCAGACATATTCATTTACTTTTACTACCGGGTAGTTCAACAGTTTTAACGGTAACACTTTCGCCGTTATATAAAAAGATAATTCTGTCGTTTTCTAACTACGACAATACTTTCGTTGTGGGGTCCACCAATGATTGTGTCGTCGTACGGATATTCCCCGACAAAAATAATATTCCCCGACCAAACGAATATTTTATAACAACCTGCATACTTTTTAAAATTTATAAATACTACCCACAACTATAACATTATATCAAATCCACACCATAATATTCAAAAAAAATATTTCGAGAAATTTAAATCTTTATTCATAAAATCTGGGGTTTCACAATAAGTATGAGTTTTAAGAACTCACACTTAACCTTATAATATTCTCTAACTATACTCTACCTATCTATTATACACATGAGAAAAGAATCACCTTCTCAACAGGTATATAGCAAATAGCGCGACACAAACATTCCAATGATTATCAATGTGATAAACTGAGTGCAAGCACCAAACCCTCGCCCATACAAAGGTTTGTACAACTCAGCCATCACATGAGTCCTCAATTAAAATCCCACTTAAGTCTATCTTGCTTATAACTTGCTCTTTGCTCGATACAAATTCCTCGTATCACATTATCTATAACTCCTCATGAGTTTATCTTGTACTATATCATAGTACATTATCTTCATAGCATGAAGCTATAATCATTCAAACATTACATACCATCTTTCTTTTATAACTTAAACAGATCACGTCGTGATCTTATTCTATAATCATCTCCCTTAAAATTATTTTCTTAACTCGTGATCGTTTTGTTTTACGATCCTCTTTCTTTCCCTTTCATTTACGACATTATTCGTTATCTTAGCTATTACCATTTCTTATTTTTATATCTCTTCAAGATTCTTCTTTGAATCTTCTTGTTTATATAACAATTCTTCCTTTAAGAATTTCTAACTTCATTTACATTGCTCAACAGTCCATTCATGGTCTACACTTTCATCATACGTGTCCATTTCTATACTTGGTACACATCGAGTCTCTAACAGTTTCAATATGGTACGCTGAGTTGTTTCCCATAAACAACCAACAAACTAGGTTCTGAGTTACTGGTTCGTATATACCTCCGCTCTATGAAGGAATCGTTTAGCCCAGATACCATACATCAACTACTAAAGAGTACAATTACAGCATACTTAAATATAACTCTCTATTCTTAACTTTTTTATCACTCTCTTTTTATAGACATTGTCTATTTATTATCACCTTACATCCTTATTATTGGAGTTGGATAACCCCACATTCATAATCCTTATAACTCTGTGAGATTCTTCTTTGAATCATTTCACGCAAGTTTTAATCCCATATTGTTCAAACTCTATTTGAGCTTATTCGTTCATTATCTTCACCTCTCTTCTTTAAGGTTATAGCCTACGGTACTCCTACCTAAGGTTTATAACCTACGGCTTTGATACCAACTGTAACGGCCCCAAAATCCATACAATTTAAATCTCGACTTCGGTCGTTAACCATACATTCAACCTCTAAGTTTACATCATTATTCGATATTAAAATCACTAAAATTATGAAATATTTAAAATTTTTATACATTTCCTTCCTTATTGCCCTAAATCGCAACCTTTACATTACCTCTCTTTGATTCAAATTTATATCATGAATCGTTATAACAAAATGACTATACAAAGTCTTACATCATAAATAGATATCTGTATACACCGGATAACTCAATTTACAATTCAACAACATGTTACATTCAAAATATTACATACATTTCTCATAAAACATAAGTAATCTTCGTGAATATAGATCTCTATAACTCACTTAGCACATATCCTTACCTTAATTTCCTAACCTGCAAAAGTGGTTATTTGCAAGAGTGAGCTCGACAGCGCAGCAAAATCTAACAGTTTTCATGCATCACATAACACATAATAATATGCTAAGCATACATATCATAATAATTAAAGTAACATGGCATACATGCTTTTAATTCAAATAGCAAATATAAAGATTGAGTTTTTTACTCAATCTTCCTTATTTAACCACAACAATGCAGTCATAAATTGACTTTAACATTTCATGATTTCAACATGTATAACATATCATACAATTTAAAATAGTTCATCAAGTCCACGTAACAAATAGGAACCGAAAGACTTGCCTTGATTGTTGTTTACCAATAACAGTTTAACAGCTTAAAGTTATCTGTACTTCACGTGCCCTACACAATTATATAATCATACACATCAACTATTAGTCATATAACAACATATAGTAATTGTAATGTAAACTCTACTCCACATCTCATAATCTTTCCTATTAATTAGCACAGAATGTTCAATTAGATTGTGTTAACTTTTCGACATATAACTCACTATATTTTTTCTTAGTCAAACTCGAAGTTCATTCAAGTGCTTAAGTCTTGCTAGGACTACTTATTGGTTTTATATTAAACCCATTTCATATTCTATAATATTCATTTCAATTGAATTGAAACACTTTTTAAGTTCATTAACACTTGGCACGACGTTTTGACGTTCAATCGTCATACGCCCGATTTGCCTCTCTTGTGTATGCTTACTATGCTTCTATAACTTATCTAATACATTATTTATTAATGTTAAACATCATTATATTTACTAACATTCATGTTTTATAACTTAGAATAACATCTTTTATCGTCAGAAGCACTACACATTCATATGTGCATGCCCAATGCCATCCGATTGCCCCCGAAAACATAACAGTCCTAAAAATGACCATTTTGACTACTGTTACAAACATCAAATTGAACAATTTAAAGAATGAAAGTTGTAGGTCTATTCGTTCTCGTTTCAGATTATCTTGAATCACCTCAATCGGACTTCGTATGAAAACGTTATGGCCAATTTACTATAGGAGGTCAAAACTATCCGACTCAGACTACAATTTATTGCAACAAGCACGAGGACTAAGCTAGCCCTGGTGGCGCCGGAATAAAAGGCGTTGGGACACGAATTTCGGTCTTTGAAGGCGAAAATTTGAGAACCCAACATTTGGAGAACAGAACAACTAATTTCTGTCTATTTAACACTACTAACATCTAAATTAACATGCTAACTTATATAAATTACACATATACACACTACCCAACATGCATATACTAGTTTAAACAACTAAACAATAATTTTAGAAAACTTAAATCATTGTACGCACTGTTTTAAAACCAAAACTCCATTGTCGACATTTGTTAAACACAGTGAACACTGTAATACCCATTATAAATCAAATTAATTTATTTAACTACGTTTCTCTATAGTTTTTACCCAATCAACATAGGTTAAATTTCACAATTTCATAATTAACATACAATCACATCCTAATTTTGTTTTCCTACAAAACATGTTCATGTACATGTAATCACTGTAAAACCATTTTTCTTATTTTTGAACGTATTTGTAAACTACAATCATATATATATATATGCTAGTTATTACCAAAACATATGGTTTTATCATCAATTAGTAAAACATATGGATTATAGACAATTTTCGTAAACATATTATACCTCAGTGAGTGAATTTCAAAAACACAGAGACTAAGGAATTATACTATAAAAGATATATATTAAGATTATAAAACATACCTTTTGTTGCTTTGAAATTACTTGCTAACCACTGAGAAACGTTTTGGAATTATAGAACCCTTTCTCTTAATTTTCTCTGATACTTCTCTCTCAAACCCTTTGTAATTCTCCTTCTCAGAAAACTTTTATTTTTCTTCTTAGGCTTAAGCCAAATTCATTATACGTAAACTAAAACTAACCCAAACGCACGTCTTATTCAAACGTTTAAAACCGACACTACAAATGGCCTTATTAATTTAGCGGTTACCACAATTATTATATATTATTTATTTTATTTATATTATTAATAAATCAAATTTAAAAATCCAAAAGCCATAAGGCTCCGTTTGGCAAAACTCTTTAAAATTAAAGACTTAATATATTTAAGCATTGTTTGGCAAAATAAATTAAAACTACTTTAATTTATTTTAATAACAACTTATAATATAGTTATTTCTCACACTTCTTTTAATTAAGTTTTCATACTTAATCTAATTAATACCAATAACAATTTATCAATTAAATCATTAAATCACAAAACTCAATACAAACAATTACCCATCAAAAATGAAATATCAATATAATAATTCATTTAATCAATATAAACACTCTAATTTAATTATTAAATTAAACTAGAACATTATCCCATAATTATTGATTTCTTTAACTCATTAATTATTTATTAAATAATTAATTAATCAAATCAAATCAAACAAACATTTAATCACGATAAATACATCCATTAAATATTTTTATAATTCAATAAATATTTAAATATTATAATAAAAAATCTGGATTGTTACAGGTTAAGCCTAATGGTAGAAATGGTTAAGGTCTAAAGTTATTTAGTGAACAAGACCATGTGTTTTTTAAATGAAGACCCAAAGTATGAGATAAGCTAATTAAGCTAAAAGCCCAAAGTGAGAATCCAATGGATTAAGGTGACCCATGGAGCAACCCTTGATATTATGGTTAATCTTGGTGATCAAGGATTTGGTGTGATGACCAAGTAATTTGTGTAGTGAACAAGAGACTTAAAGGCTAAGTAAAGTACTTGGCGGCTAAGCAAAGGATAAGTTAATTAATGATCAAGTAAAGTGCTTATGCTTGGAGGCTAAGTAAATGTGATGTGTAAGCAAGAGATAAGTTAGGTGATTAACAAGTAATTAAAGTAATGAGCAAGTAAAAGATAAGTTAGGTGATTAGCAAGTATACTTGATGGCTAAGTAAGTGTGGAGGCCAAGAATACTTGATGGTTAAGCTTGGAATAGTAAGGAGGTGATTGAGGATGTGGAATGGCTTATTAACCATTAGGCCCTCACTTTGAGATTCCTATAAATAGAAGCTTGGTTAATTCATTTGAGAGTTTACAAATACTAGCCAACATATATTGAGAGAGAGAAAGAGGTAGAAACAAGTGATCAATCTACTTCAAAGTAAACCATATACGTTTAGTCAAAAAAGCAAAGAGCGACAAAGGTAATAGTTCGTAATCATTAATCTTCATCTTTTTCGATTTCTTTCTCGTAGAGAATCGTAGATTGGTGGAGCATGATTAGTGAGGAGGAATAAGGATGACTATTAATAATGAAAACATTGATAAGTCATGATCGAATGGAAATCGTAAATGTTTACATAAGTTCAAACTGTAGAAATCGTTGAATGTTAGTATGGTTGTTGATGGACAAATTGAAAACCATCATAGATAAGGTATGTGAATCTTGGTTTGTTAGGATGTAGATAATGAATCAATGGAGTATTCATTATCTACATCCTAATTATCCATCGAATTCATTCCATTGATGGAGTGTTCCATCTTATATAACGGATTTAAAAGTGTAAAATTCTTATATGAACACGTAAAGGATGTAATTTGTGAGTTGTATGATTTCGAATGGGTTAATTCGGATGTAAAACGAATAAGTTATGAAGTCGGGAGTTTCGTTAGAAAAGAAAACTATTTTGACCAATTGGTGCATAGGGGCAGCGCCGCAGCGCCAACCCAGTGTATTTTTGCCACGTCGCGGCGCCAAGTATGGCTGAGAGAAAATAAAAACGTCTGCAGACTCACGCCGCAGTGCGAGAATTTGTGCATGGACTCGCGGCCAGAAGGTCGAGTCCGCAAAACCCCTGAGAGAGTGATCTTTGCAGTACCACTATACAAAGGAGATGTCAAATAGTAAATGCCGTGATGTAAAAATGTTGACCAAGTTAGGTTTTTATTCCATTTGAATCTAGACCGAAGGTAACACAATGAATGTACTTAATGCACATAATAAGACTGACTTTAAATCACTTATAAAGTGATAACGCTAGAAGATTGATATGGTTTAATGAGAATTAAACGGAGAACGCAAGAGGGTAATAAGTAAACCGTGAATGATGTTCACCTTTGGTACTTCACCTGTAACATTCCAGAATTTTTAAATGTAATTTTAAATATTTATTAAGTTATATAAATATTTAATGGATGTGATTATCGGTAAATGAATATTTGTTTAATTGATTTAATATTATTTGGAGAATTATTTGTTAAATAAATAATTGATGAATTAAGGAAATGATTATTATATTGATATTTCAATTAAATTATATATTATTTGTATTGTGTTATGTGATTAAAGGAGTTATTTAATTAATTATGATTTGAATTAATTAAAATATATATGAAAGCTTGATTAAATATAGTGTGACAAAAACTACATTATAAGAAGTTATTAAAATAAATTAAAGTAATTTAATTTAGTGTTTACCAAACAAGGCTTAATATATTAATTCTTTAATATTTTAAGAATTGCCAAACAAGCCTTATGACTTTTGAGATTTCTAGTTAAATAAAATAAATAATATAAATAAAACAAATAAAATAATAAATATTATATATTTATATTATATACATTTATGTTATAACCGTTAATATCATTAGTATGCGTATTAAGGTGTCAGTTTTCTTTTACGTATTATGTATATTGTCTAAGCCTAAACCTAAGAGAAGCTACAAAGAAAAATTATAGAGAATTGAGAGAAAGCTTAGGATTTTCAAGCAATTCTAGTGGTGTTAGTGGAGATTAGCAAGCAATTTGTAGGTATTTCTTATACAACTAATATATATATGTATATGTCTACATATGTGAACTACGGTAAAGTTTTGGCTATGCTCTATGAATTTTTCTTCCGAATTTGATTATGTAATTTAGTTATTGTGATTATACATGATTATGATGCTAGAGTTTATGTCAATCAAGAAAATCGCATGCTAAATTCGATTTACAGTAGAAGAAATTTTGACAGTGTTTGTGTTCTTCATATGGCTTGAGTAAAAGTAGCAATTTTAGTGACCAATTCTTATTTAAAGTATAAATTGAAGATTGTATATGTTAGTTTAGTGAGATATGAGCATTATGTAATTTGAATGAGATGATTTGGCCAACTAGTGAGTTCACAGTGATGATTTCTATAACAATGTCAAGAAAAGTTGAGTTTTTGCGAAAAACATGAGTTTTAAGAAATTAAAATAGTTGTAGTTAGTGTTAAATTGTGCTAGTTGGTTGTAAATGTTAGCAATCATGTTTATGATATTGTTGTATTTATTATACGTTTTAATATTACTGTCTATTGAGTGAAATTTGTGTTTGTTGGGCTAAAGTTGGCTACTGTTCATATGTAACAACCCGATATTTTCTGTATAAATAAATCAGAAATTTTGCATATAAATTTTTTTTTATTTTAAGGATGAGGATTTGTACAAGATAATGTGTATATGTATTTATGTGGTAAATAAAAATATATTTATTACATGAATATTTACAAATAATTTTATTTTAGAATTATTGATTATTATAAAGTATATTCTTATAATAATTAATTTTATAGTAGAAATATTTTTATTAATTATTTTTCATGAAAATATAATTATATATTATTTAAATAAAATATGAAATGATTTTTAGAATAATTATAATAATTATTTTATTATATGAATTTAGTATAGAATAATAAGTTAATTATTTTACCTTAATTATTAAGGTTAAATATGGAAGATAAATCGATATAAAATCCAAACCCTAATTTTGGATTTATATCAAGGAATGAGAATAATAATAAAATATTAATTTTATTTTGATTTTTCAGTACTATAAATATGTATTGTATGTACGCATTGTTAATGATTGGTTAATGATGATGAAGTATGTGAAAACCCTCGTATTACTGATAAACCCTAGTTTTGCAGTCAAATAAGACTTTAAAATCTGTCTAGTGATTATGTTAGGTGGTATATGATATGTATTATTAGAATTTAATTTTTAGTAGGAAAACCCTAATTAGTAACTTAAAAACCCTAATTTCTAAAAGTTAGAAACCTTAATTAGAAACTCTAATTTAAAACTCAATTTGAGTTCGAGACTGTTATATAACTATGTTATGTGATTTAAGTGGTGTATTATAGAATTTAATGTTAATTAGAGTAATCCTAATTTTAGAAACCCTAATATTTAAATTATAAACCCTAATTCAAAGGCCATTTATGACTTTAAGAATTTGTTATGTAGTTATGTAATCATGATAATGTTTGTAATGACCGGTATTAAAGATATTAACCCTAGTTAGGGAGAATCTTATTTGTTTTCAAAACCCTAATTTTTTTAAAGGGTATAAATCCTTATTATTAATTTTTCTAAATTATAAACCCTAAATTTGCTAATTGTAAACCCTAATTGCTAATTAGGCACGCTTAATGATAATTAGTAAAACATAAACCTAATTATCAAGTCTATGTGATTAGGAAACCTAATTAATTATGAAACCTTAATTTTGTATTTTAAAAACTAAAATTTTATTATTTTATTATTTTTTTTTACAAACCATAAATTGGAAATTCTAGAAATTATTTCTAAACCCTAACCCAAACCCTAAACCCTAAGGGTTTGACAAGTTTACAAGATTTCCATTAAAAATAAAAGCAAAAAGACCAAAATACCCTTGCATTATTAAAGCTAAAAACATAGGTTTTGACCTTAGGTGAGTTGGTGACCAAATCTAACCACCCCATGTGACAAATCTCAGCAGATCAGCCATATCATGCCAACCAAGATTATTGTATCACAATATATATACAGTTAGGGAGAGAAAAGAGCATTATTTGTCCCATTTTTTCTCATACACCCAACCAAAGTCTCCCAAGCTCAAGACCCACAAAATTATTAGCTAGACCAGTTCCAAAACACAGCCCCACGAGATCCACTAACAATTCAGATGCCAAGAAATCAGATTTGCTCATTTAAAGGTATATAACCCTAATAAAAATTCGACCTTTAATCTGCTGTTAGAAGTTGTGATTATGTGTTGTAATATGTTGTATAGAGTCTATTTATGTGATCTGAGTTGATAGATGTTAGATCCATAACATCTATAAGCTCGGATTTGAAGTTTATTAAAAATTGGAAAAAAGTTATTTTGTTGTCTGACAGTGATTGTCAGTCCTCATAGATCTTTGTATGTTCTGTGTTTTTGTTGTTTAAGTGTTTGATCTTGTAGTATGTTAAGAGGTCTTTCCTCTAGGACTCGAATCAGGGTCATATCAGTTATATATTGAAAGTTATTAATGGTCAAAGGTCGTTGACCGACCATGACTTTTCAAATCTGGGTAACCCAGAATTTTTCCAGAAGTCTGACAACATTTTTGCAGGGCTCTGATCTTGATGTTGTTAGTTATTTATGCTATGTTGTTTTTATGGTTGTGTAGAATGACATGAGTAATATCGATTCATGTCTTGATAATCCTTAAATCCTGCACAGAATCCAAGAACGTTGTGGTCAAAGTAAGCGATTTAAAGCGTTTCGGATGAAGATTACAGGTAACCAGAAATCTTCAAAGGCGCCTTCGACCACTACTTTGACCGGTTTAGATTCATCTTATGTGTTGATATAATGATATACAATTGTTTGATAATGGTACTATGACATGAATACTACAAATATGAACCGATAGATCTCACAATATAGAACCCAAACGTAAGATATTAGGATTCAAAGTACCATCCATGAACTGTTCTTCATTTCTGGGTAACCCAGAAATGAAGAACAGCTCTGACAAGCATTTCTGAAGGTTAGATCTTTCTATTTTGTAATGATTTGTTCATGAGACTTGTTTAGAGTTCTAGTACTACATTAGTACTACAACATTAACTTAATTTCAGACCGATAAACATTAAGATCAGTGTGCTGGACTTGGTCAAACTTAATACCTTACTAACTGGCTATGAAGATCTGGGCAGCCTCAAGAACACATTCAGCGACAGTTTTGTCGCCTAAAGCACCTATAGCGACACTTTATTTATAAAATTAATTATTTTTATTAAACAAATAGAAAAAAATTAGTTTTTAATTATTAAAAATATAAAATAAATTCCTAAAAATTATTTTAAAATCAGAAAATTAGTTTTTAATTATTTTGAATATATTTCATAAATATTTAATATTTTTAGAATACTAAAAGTATTTAATTTATTTAATTATAATATTAAATAAATTATTTAAAAATGATTTTAATACATGAAAAATCATTTAAAATTATATTATGGTATTAGAAAATAATTTAAGTTATTTTTGATAACTTTTAATATTTTGTGATGAATTTCATTAATTAATTAATATAAATGATAATTAAGTTATTTATTGCATGTATTAAATAAATTATGAAAAATAGAATTAATGATTTATAAATTATAGAAAATGATTTAAAGGTTATAAAAGTATTTTAAGTTATAAATATAACTTTTGATATTTTGTCATGAAAAATATTAATATTTTAATATTAATGATATTAAATTTATTTAATAATTATATTAAATAAATTAGTTTAAAAATGATTTTAATATTAGAAAAGTCATTTTAAATGAAAATAAATAGTTTAAAAATATTTTAAGTTACAAAATATAACTTTCCATATTTAAAGATAAATTTCATTAATTATTTATTTATTAATGATATTAGAATTATTTAATAATTATATTAACTAAATTAGTTTAAAATGATTTTAATATTATAAAAATCATTTAAAATGTAAATAAAGTGTTTAAAGATATTTTAAGTTATAAAATATTACATTTAATATTTAAAGGATAATTTAATATTAATGATATTAATTTAATAATAAATGATATTAAGTTTATTTAATAATTATATTAAATAAATAGTTTTAAAATGGTTTTATTTATTTAAAAATCATTTAATAAGGATATTAATGAATTAAAAATATTTTAAGTTATAATTAATGACTTCTAATATTTTGATAGATAATGCATTAATACTTTAATATTAATGATAAATTTTTAAAATGATTTTAATTCTTTTAAAAATCATTTAAGTGTAATATTAATACTTTAAAAATACTTTGAGTTATTATAAATAACTTTAACATTTTGGCAATGGTTTCATTAATAATTTAATGTTAATTAAATATTAATGATGATAGAATTGATTAATATTTAAATCATTTAATAATGATTTCGATGTTTGAAAATTCATGATAAACTATAATAAATGTTTAAAAATTATTATAAGTCATTTAAAAATAATATGAGTGATACTTACAGATATTGAACTACAGGATGGAGTCTTAAACTCGATAATTACCCGATAAAGTCGTCGATACACCGACAAATTTCAGAAATTGATATGGACTTAGATAATTTGATTAGATATGTGTTTATTTGTGATTCAATGGTTATGGAATATATGTGAATGTGATTAGGTTATGTGCTGACTGCAATAAGCAGTGCTATGTGTTATAGTAAGTTATTCTAATCGATCAAATGATCTTATTACTGATAGGTGTTATGTAAAGATAGAACTAAGTTACGAATTGTAAGCAGCGCATCAGGCAAGTATCTTACCTTTGCATTTCCTTTATGCAATGGACATGGGTAAGAAGTTTCAGAATTATATTATTATTATACTATATTATTAACCCTATTGTGATATATTCTATATCCGATCATTGTTTATCAACATGTTAGTATATGGTAATTCAGATATATATTTTGTTCGTTAATTTCTAAATATGGTTACACAAGTGTCCCCACTTGGATAATCATTGTATTTAATCACATGTTGATATATATATATATATATATATATATATATATATATATGTCCAAGCTAATTGACCAGCTAGATACAAATTTTGAAATATCGTTAAATATGATAAAACCTTTTTGTATCCAATCAAATTGTTTTGGTTCGGATTCCAGACTAAGTATGAACATCCCGATCACGGGAAAACTTTTATGCGCCCAAGGCGGATAGAGTGAACGATCCTATCGCTCTTGTAATGTAGTATTGATCAATACAGGGCCCATAGGAAGTACAACCTAACGCCCGTAAGTTATGACGGTTTGCAGATGAAGTTCTGCTAAACCTTAGCGAAAACTAAAAACAATGTTCATAATCTGTCGACTAATACCTATATATATAGTCAATACGTAGTTTCAAAAATTTGGGATAGAATTGTTATGTTGTTATTATCGGTTCAGTTTACTTCACAACTATAAATTCGTTGTAGAAGTGATGTACAAAGAAAATATTTATTTCTTTCAGCTAATTATATTTCTAATTGTTATTACTTGCTGGGCACCCAAATGCTCATTCTTGCTTAAATTTAAATGTTTTCAGCTAGGCATGAACAACTTGAAGGTTCAGATCAGAACAAATGAAAAGGAAAGCAAACAGAACATGTTTAATGGTATCTTTTGTAAAAGTTAGACAATATATAGACAATGATATGTATTATATATCATGTAAAGAATTATAGTAAAGGTTGTGTAATTGGGATTAGACTCTGATAAATGTAAGATAAGTTTGATATTTATATTATTATTATTATTATTAGTATTATTCCGCTCATAGAAATGATATCGTGAAGCATCGAGTTCGGGTTTTAAGTACCCGAGTTTGGGGGCTTTACATTATAGCCTTCTCTGCGTGCATCTGTCGAACATCGGTAGCAATTGCATGGCCCAACCCTTGGTATGGGCAAGCAATTGCGCCATACCACGGTTTTGAGGTGTTGACTTCTGCTAATTCTGTAGAATTGGGGAAAGTGTCATAACATGATCTGAGATTTTGTTAACATGTTAAATATGTAATGTTAAGGTTAACATAACATAGTGAGTTGTGGTTAGTATGATCAAAGTTGCAAAAATGATTAGTAAATCGAAAATGCGTTATGTGATAACATAGTTTATACAATTAACGATAGTTAAGTGTTATGATGATTAACACTTGGGAATTCTGAAATGTAAAGCGTAGCACAAGACTTGTGTTAAAATAACAAGTTTAGCTAGTAATACTTTTTATATTGAAACGTGAATATTAGTATGTCTAATGGATGTTATGGTTATAATACTGTGTTTAGGTGAACGTGAGTTTAATATTTTAGCTTACGCTCGAGGCAAGTCTTCTAACTTCATACTTTCATTGAGTTAGTTTGTTATTTTATGAAATTCTTCTAACTCTACACTTTCGTTGAGTTAGTTTTATTATTATAAATGCATGCTTTTGATTGAGCGAGTTTTTATCTCAACTGTTATTGAATAAGTAAATTGTTCCTAAAATCCATTTGAGCAAACTCAAACTCTAATGTTATTTGAAATTCTCTATTTGTTGATTCATTCCAACTTGTTTACAGTTAAGCAAGTTTCTTAAAGTTCAGGAATTAATTTCTAAATATTATAAAACTTGAACCTAACTTATTTTACTGTTCAAGCAAGGGTTAACCATTTTATTCATTATATTGAATACTTATGCTCTATAGTTATTTCAAGCATGAGTTAGATGTATAGAATCAGTTCATTTATGATTCTCAAATATTTTAAGTTATGTTGTTATTAAACAACTGTTGTATTATCAGACATTGTGGATTCAACTAGTTCCCTACTTGATGATCATTAAACTTCAATTACCCTTAAAAGCTTATCCAAACCAAACTTTCTTTGGTGCGGACTTGTACTCTAAATACTGATATGAACAACCCTATGTTTAGAGGTTTACGTTTAGCGTTGAAATGGTTGTGCACAATACATTGTACGAAGGATCGATGCCCCTAATTACGTGGAGTCCTTGTAGTCATATGACTGTTAAAGTTAAAGTTGAAAGATTACTTATAACTGTGGACATGGTTCATGGTCATTTGACCCTCAGTAGTTTATTTAAGAATGTTAATAGAACAAATTATCCAGTTCTATTGAGCATATGAGTTGGCAAATGTTGAAATGTTAATAGAACATATCATTCAGTTCTATTGAGCCTATTATTTGGCAAATGTTGTAAAGTTAATTGAACATATCATTTTGTTCTATTGAGCCTATTATTTGGCAAATGATGTAAAGATATTTATTCTTATTTCAAGTGAGCTTTGTTTTCTCACTCTGGCATACTTATACATTTATTGTAGCTATGAATGAGAAGGTAGATAAACCTGCAACTAGCAAAGGGAAGGGAAAAATGTACAAGTGATAAAGACTTGTAATTTTTGTTTTATCATTGATGATAGACTTTTAATAATGATATGATGTAATAATTTTATTTCCGCACTTAAATGATTGTATTAAAGGTTAGAGAACCTAGGAGATAATGTTTTTATTAAATTAATCTTGTATGGGCAGGTTTTTTTTTTATTATTCAATTTATTATAATTGGGTAGCTAGATATGAATGTTTTGATTACATGAACACCAAATATTGAGCTAATGAAGTACAGGGATTTGGGGGTGTCACAAGTTGGTATCAAAGCTTTAGGTTATGAACCTTAGGTGGGGAAAAGTCTTAGGTAGTAACCTTTGAAAAGATAGTGGTGATTAACTCTTATCGAGTTTTAAGGAAGAAATAATAAAAAACTTATGTGATTATGTGTTTATACATATGTGCTCGTAAGTATCGAGTAGTAATGATTAATGATTAAAACTTAAAATTTTGATGTCAGGATGACTAATGTCGGAGAATCTAGTCAGGCTAGGGAGGATAGACCTCAGATGCCTATAGAGGAGGAGCCTCGAGACATTCATGTTAGTTGGGAACAACTACTGCCACAGGAGTCAGCCCTGTTGGTCATAGTGGTTGAAGATGAGGATGATGATGTGGAGACGGATGAGGAAGATCCCGTTGAGTTGCCATAGGAGGATGAGGATGACGAGGATGAGGACGAGGAGACTCCACTAACCTCGATAGCTGCTCGAATGTACAATGAAGTCTACAACTATAATGTGGAACTTCAGGATACAGTCGAGGAATTGCAAGAGATAGTAGCTGAACAACAGACTGCAATGAAGCAGAAAGACGATGAGATTCTAGATTGTGAGGAACGACTGACAAATGTCGAGGAAAAGCTAGAACGGACTGAAGGAGAGAAAGACCAACTGATCGAGGATGTCGCTGAACTAAAGAATAAGCTAAGGGAAGAAGCTACGAAGAGGACAAGAGCCAAGGACGCATATGAAGTAATGTTTCAACGAGCCGAGATAGCAGTGAAAGACGCAAAGGCAAAGAAAATGAAGATGAAAGAGATGAATAGAGTATTCAATACCATGGTTAATCGAGCTCAGGATCGAGTTATGGGATATCCTATTCAGTTCGAGACGCTGTCGTCGTACATATTAGATCGCAGAACAATGTTCCAAGTCATAGAGGAAGAACGTAGTAAGGCTAAGAAGTATCTTAGTAGAACATCGTAGTTGTTATACGATGAATAAAATGTTAAATAAATTATAAATCCCAAGTATTATGAAATCTATGGGATATTAGGATGATGTTGTCCTGAAACTTTTGTAGTTCAGGAAAGTAATGTAAATAGCAGTAATGCTATTGTTTTATGTTTTCAAAGAGGTTATGAATAAATAAAAGTTGTTATTTTATTCAAAGTGTTATGTGATTTGTGTTTATTTCTTTTGTAGAAGAAAGTTAAGTAGAAATTACTTAAAAGAGTTGAGTAATAATCTAATGGGTGTATTTTTAAACATAAAATGCCTCCCAGACGCCAACCACCATGACAGAGAACCAACGAAGGAACCAACAATAATGACAATGTTGATGCTAACCCAGTTCAACAATTAGTGACGTTACTAATAGGAGCGTTGCAGAATCAACCACAGAACCAAGGAACAACGTTTATGGAGTTCAAGGCGGTTGAACCACCTGAATTTCGAGGGTCAATGAATTCCAGTCGAGGCACAGACTTGGATTATGGAAAATAGAAAAGGTGTTCGATGTTGCTAGGGTAGGAGATGATCAGAAGACTTCTTTCGCAACATTCATGTTGAAAGCAGAAGCTAGTTATTGGTGGCAGGCCAATAAAACTCGAGAAGGACCAGGGATGATGACCTGGGATAGGTTTAAGGAGATATTCTTCGAGACCTATTTTCTCGAGAGTTCGAAGGGTCAGCTGGAAGTACAATTTTTGGAAGTGAGGTAGGGAACGATGACGGTATCTGAGTATGCCGCTAAATTCAACGAGTTGGCGAGGTTTGCGCCTTATCAAGTTAGCACGGACGAACGCAAGGCGAAGAGGTTTGAACAGGGACTGAAGCCTTGGTTGTACAGTAGGGTTTCCCTATTTCAATTGAAGACTTTCGCAGCAGTGATGGAGAAAGCAATACTTGTTGAAGGTGGAGGCGAGGTAGTGACAAAGTTCAATCAGGAACAGAAGAAGAAGAAGAATGAGGTGGAAATTAAGAATGGAGGTTGTAGTGGTGGAAACAACAACAATAATAACAACAACAACTTGAAGAGGAAGTGGAATGGAAACGTGGGTGCTGAAAACCAGCAGGGTAACCAGCAGATCAAGAAGTTTGAAGCATGTGCTACATGCGATAAGTTTCACAAGGGTGCGTACTTGACGGGGAAACGAGTATGCTTCAATTATGGCTAGGAGGGTCACATCGCCCCAAATTGCACTCAACCTAAGAAGAACGTGTGCTTCACGTGCGGATCCAAGGATCATTTTGCTCGTGAATGCCCTAAGAAGAAGGATGGAGTGACAACGAGAAGCAATGGAGGTAACAATGGAGGTACAACATCAAACAAACCCACAACTAGAACCTTCAACATGACTTGCAAGATGTTGTGCAATCAAAGGATGTCGTGTTAGGTATTATCCCAATCAATGATATTGATGCTTATGTATTATTGGATTCGGGTGCTACTTGCTCGTTTATCTCTGATGAATTTGCTAAGAGGTTAGAATTGCCTAGAGAAGAATTGAATTTTCCTTTGAACATAGAGATTGCGAATAAAGAGATAATCCCTGTTAGATTCGTATACAAGAACTGTAGGGTGAACATTAAGGAGAATATCCTAATGGTAGATTTGATTCCGATTAGATTGGGAGAGTTTGATGTTATTTTGGGAATGGATTGGCTGTTCAAATATGGAGTAGTAATTGATTGCCAAAAGAAGTGTGTAAACCTTATGATGACGTCCAAAGGTAGTATTTTATGGTAGCAAGTCGCCTAGACAAATGAAATGTCGACGATTATGCGAGCCAAAAAATTGTTGAGTCAAGGTGTGTGGGCTATTTAGCTTACATAGTCGATACTCGAAAAAGAATGTGAAACCGAAGAGAGATACCGGTGGTGAGGAATTTGAGGATGTGTTTCGGAGGATTTGCGGGACTTCACCGATCGAGAGAAATTGAGTTCATGATCGACTTAGTCTGGGGGCGACACCAATATCAAAGGCCCCATCTGAGAATGGCTCAAGTAGAAATGAAGGCCCGATGGTACGATTACAAGAATTGTTTGACAAAAAGTATATTCAACCAAGCGTATCACCGTGGGGAGCGCCAGTGTTATTCGTAAAGAAGAAGGATGGGTCAATGCGTCTTTCCGTTGATTATAGAGAATTAAACAAAGTCACTATTAAAAACAAATATCCATTACCAAGAATAGATGACTTGTTTGACCATTTGAAGGGTGCTAAATACTTTTCGAAAATATATTTGAGAAATGGGTATCACCAGTTGAAAGTGAGGAAGGAGGATATACCACGAACGACATTCAGAACTCGGTATGGACATTACGAGTTTTTGGTGATGTCTTTTGGTTTAACCAATGCACCTGCTGCATTCATGGATTTGATGAATAAGGTGTTTAAACCATTCTTAGACAAGTTTGTAGTGGTATTCATCGACAACATTCTAGTGTATTCCAAAACTCAAGAAGAACACGTGGAACACTGACGTTTGACATTGGAAACACTAAGAAAAGAAACGTTGTACGCAAAATTCTCTAAGTGCGAATTTTGGCTAGATCGGGTGCAATTTCTTGGGCACGTGATTGACAAAGATGGGATTTCCGTGGATCCATCAAAAGTGGAAGCTGTAATCAATTGGGAACAACCAAGAAAACCATCAGAAGTGAGGAGTTTTTTGGGACTGGCTGGTTATTACAGACGACTTATTCAAGATTTTTCTAAGATAGCTACTCCATTAATAAATTTGACCAGGAAAGCTGTGAAGTTTGTTTGGACGGAGAAATGTGAAGAAAATTTCTAGGATTTGAAGAAGAAATTAAGCATGGCACCTGTGTTGTCATTACCAGATAGTACAAGTAACTTTGTGGTGTATAGTGATGCCTCACATAAAGGGTTGGGATGTGTTGTTATGCAGAACAACAAAGTTATTGCGTATGCATCAAGACAACTGAAGGATTATGAGAAAAGTTATTCGACTCATGATTTGGAATTGGCTGCAGTAGTGTTTGCTCTCAAGATACGGAGACTCTATCTCTATGGAGAGAAATGTGAAATCTACACAGATCATAAAAGTCTGAAGTATATTTTTCACATAGAAGGATCTGAATTTGCGACAAAGAAGGTGGATGGAAGTGATAAAGGATTACGATTGTGAGATCTTTTATCATTCGGGCAAATGTGGTTACAGATGCTTTGAGCAGGAAAGGTCGGGAGAAGTTGATGTTGATAACTACTCAGGAGGAGCTTATTTCAGCAATGACGAAGCTAGAGTTGGAAATCAAATTTCCAAAGGAATTCGATGAACGACTATTCCAGATAGATATTAGTCCAACTTTGGTGGACAAAGTGAAGAGTGCTCAACTACAAGATGGAGAATACGAAACGATCAAAGAGAAAATGGTTGAGGGTAGCGATGTAAAACACAAGATCGACACCGAAGGACTACTACGATTCGAGGAAAGAATTTTGGTTCCAGCTGTGCCAGAACTTAAATATGAAATCTTGACCAAATCACACAACACAAGATATTCTATTCATCCAGGAAGTACAAAGATGTATCAAGATTTGCGGCATCATTTTTGGTGGCCGAATATGAAAAGAGACGTTGTAGAATGCGGGTTACGTCAGAAAGTGAAAGATGAACATCAACGACCAAGCGGGTTACTTCAACCGTTAGAAATACTGGAATGGAAATGGGAGCATATCACAATGGATTTTCTGGTAGGACTTCCAATGACTCAGAAAGGATACGATACGATTTGGGTAATCGTGGATAGATTGACAAAATTAGCACACTTTTTGCCAATAAAGATTAGATTTAATCTTGATCAGCTAGTGAAATTGTATGTTAAAGAGATCGTGTCAAGACATGGAGTTCTAGTGTCAATTGTGTGAGATAGAGATCCAAGGTTCACATCAAACTTCTGGAAGAGACTACAAGAATGTATGGGAACACAGTTACAAATGAGTACAACATACCACCCGCAAATCGACGGGCAAAGTGAACGAACAATCCAAACGTTAGAAGATATGCTGAGAGCATGCATCATTGATTTCAAAGGAAGCTGGGATGAAAACTTACCGTTGGTAGAATTTGCCTAGAACAACAGTTACCACGCGAGCATCAGTATGCCACATTACGAGGCATTGTACGGCAAAAAGTGCAGAACTCCATTGTGTTGGGATGAAGTCGGTGAACGCCAACTGTGCACCACCATATCTCCAGTTATGGTATGTCAGGTCTATCCTTGCTCAGCTGGGTAGTGATTTACCCCATCGATCAATCTCTCCAAGGCCGTGCATAGAGCATATCTCATCTTGTTCATCTTCCTTCTTTTGCACCATACCTCATCCTCTAGATCATCCACTCTAGCATTGGCTTCCTCCCATATCTCCTCGAAGTGAATCCTATCCATCACCTCCATCCCTAACTGAGTACGGATAGCCTCCTTTTCTGTCCTCTCACTCAAAACCCTCTGCTCCATTTCTTCTAGCTTCCCTGCCAGCTCCACATTCCTAGCCACCGATCGATGAAACAAGGTTCCCATTTGGATTCCTGCCTCCTTACGGTGAGCAATTTCTACCTCCATCTCCTGCATCACTAATTGCCTCTCAAGAGTCTCAGTCTCTAGCTCCTCGACACTACATCCTAACTCCAAAATCTGCTCCTCATACTCCTCTAACATCCGATCTTCAAAAGTAGCCTTGTCGGAGTTCTCCATAGGTTCAGGTTCCTCCTCAGGGTCAGACTCCTTAGGTAATGGCTCCATCTCCTCATCCTCATCAATAGGGGCCACTACTGCTACGGGTTCAACTATAAAAGTTGCCTCATAAACTACGTGGATATCACGCGGCTCCTACTCTACTACTCGACTAGGTCCTCCTATGTTGGTCATCCTACAATGACCAACATAAGACAAGACAAACAACAACTCCATCAGAATGTTAAATAAACATAAGTTCATTGTATAGAATGAAGTTACATTTCATAACACACTAAGTCTCTCAAGGAAAACTCTACATGAGTTTTATCTCCTTCTTAACTTCTAACTTCTCCTGAGTTATAATCTAAGGAAACTCTCTCCTAAGGTTTATAACTACAGCTTTGATACCAACCTGTGACGCCCCCAAATTCGGACCCCCACTTGGTCACTCGATTTTGGTTCATCACGTGTTCATAGTAATACAATAATAACTAAAATCACACATTCACAGTGGAAGATCCAATTTAGAATAATATACAGTGATTTATTATAATTATTGTGACGCCCCCAAATTCTGACCTCCACTTGGTCACCCGAATTCGGTTCGTCAGTTTCTCAAATTATTACCAAAATAACTAGAATCACACGTTCAAAACGAAAGATCTAATTTAGAATAATATACAATGATTTATTATAATTATTCCCCCAAGTCTCGCAACCTACATTACTTAATAGATTACATAATAATATTGAATAAAGACTTATTACATAATCTTACTTAAGTTTAAACATAGTCTTAATACAACAACATGATAATTTAAACATGAGAGGGGCAAGCTAGTCGGTAGCCTTGCCCTTGCCCTTGTCCTTCCCAATTACACCTCCATGTTCCGCCTTAACTGAAAGGTTTTAAATAAGCAAGAATGAGAACAAATTGCTCAGCAAGTAATATACAACAAGGGTAATAGTTTTATAACACGAGTGTGAAATATCGAAGTATAATTTCTAAGATAGTTCCGAATTTCAGAATAATATCCTAAACAATGAATATCAACAATTCTTGGAATAAGAACGATAATTCAATATAATCGACAGATATATATGAACTTAAAGGCTATCGAAGTATTCAACTGGATAACAATTTATACTGAGCAATCACTAAGGACTATTGAGCATCTACTAGAATCACCAATATTAAATTGATAACCCAAAAGAACAAGTATTATAGAGGATCAGTTTACAATACTCCACGTTATGCATAACACCACAGTAATAATATATTCATGTGTTGGGGTTTCCAACAACATATAATCCCCTTACCATAAGGGTTGTCCAACTCTGTTTTCAGATTTCTGTACCAATCAAGTGGTTTGGACAATTTTATAAACATGCATATAGTCTAGCCGAATCAAATGGCGTCGACTCTTTCACAATATTCAAGAATAGTACCAAGTTGATCATGAATAATGGTTTACACAAGAGTTTAAGCATACTAGCTTGATTGAACAAGTAAGTAAGATAACTTACATTCAAAGAGTTAAGGCTACGATATTTGCTGTAATAAAGTAATGCAAGAGTTTAGAATACTTGCATAATGTAAAGTAGGGTTAGGATACTTGCCTTACGCGTAGTTTATCCACATTAATAAATCAACACTTTTGAACCCTAGTATATCGTATTATAAATATACAGTGTTCATTAGCTAACACAGTCCTTAACCAAGCTTGACACGATACAAGTACGCACATATGGTACAAAATCAGTTTATAAGTCATCATGAATCAAATACTTAGTTACTTTATAAACAAATCAAGAATGCTCAAGGTTAAGACCTCCTTTACTCATTGACTTTCCAACTTAACAACTAAGCATCACACATATATATATATATATATACATCAATAGGTTTTAGATCACATTTAGCATCACAGGCATCATGCATGTTGCTGTCCAAAAGTCAGAATTCACTAACTGTGATTCCAGACTAGCCTTAAGTTTGCCATTATGGTTATGCTAGACCCAAGACAAACAATTGCTGCCCTCCTCTGCCAAGCCAAGATGCAGCTGTTACCTTATGGTTCCTATCCGGCTTGACCAAAACAATCACACGAATATATAT
Organism: Panax ginseng; assembly: GCA_020205605.1. Classification (NCBI taxonomy): domain Eukaryota; kingdom Viridiplantae; phylum Streptophyta; class Magnoliopsida; order Apiales; family Araliaceae; genus Panax; species Panax ginseng. The sequence continues at coordinate 53,371,824 of CM035146.1, read as the reverse complement.
TTGTCATGTTTAGGGTCTTTTCATACTCCTCAAGTTAATCTAGGTTCCCTTTTATAACATATTTCTAAATTAAACACTTAAACCATTTAAAGGCCATTCGAGGTTATGAATTCACAAGGTCTAGCATGCTTGATTTCCAATCATACAAGATATTTCTAAAAATCATATTAGGCATGTTTGTGTGTATTCACAACACATACGTGAAACTAACACCGCTTTAGTTGAAAATAGGCTTCGTTTATGCTTTTCTCGAAATGTGGTACACAAGCATGGTATATATATGTTTATGTTACATGAGCGAGTCTACGAGTGTCATTAAACATGCTCACAAATGTCAGATTTTAGTCCTCATGGTATATTGACAATATTCACATTCAAAGCCTACTAGTTAGTTCAATACATTCATGCTTGTTTACTAATCTCATAAACACAAGCTAAGAGTTTATTCATGCATTTCAACGTCATGCTAACATGCTTACAAGGTCAGAATACCTACATGGCATATATTCATATTAAGTTCGTTTCTAAAGTCATAAATCCATTTTACATCATACACCTTCGTTAATCATGCTAGTCTATTAAAACATACTCCACTTAACATACACCTTACAAATGCTTGCATACTGTTATAAGCCATAATATTTAACTAACATGGATCAGATTGCAAAACATAGGCTCCAATGAAATCGAGAGAATTGATGATAGCTGCGCTGCCTCAATAAATATGCGCGCAATTGCATTGGCAGTAATATTGGTTCGAGCCAAGAACAGTCTACTTTGGCAACTGTTTAGCCCAACCTCAAAGATTACACACGAAATTCATTCCTAAACACTCATATATCAATTGCAACATGCTTATATAATCATATAACAACTATATAAACATGACCCACCCTTATTAACATCTAATTCCATGAATTCTAGCATTTAAAATTTTTAAGAACTCAAGAACTCTGTTTAACAGAAACGAAAATGGAAGCAAGAAGAAAGGAGTTCTACCTCTGAGTTGTGAAAGAACTTGCTCCTAATTGAACTCCTAAGCTCTAGGAATGCTTGTATGCTCTATCTCCCCTACTTAGCAATTCTCAGAAATTCTCAAGCAACACTAACTGATAACCATGGCTGCCATTTATAAAAGAATTGTGGACTGGATATTGGTGTTACACAAAGTGGGAATCCATGGTGCAATGAGACGAAACAATGGCTGCTCAAGTGTTGGCCAACCACCCTCAAGCTCAGCCATCATCACCTAGCTCTTAGCCTTTTGGAGAATACGTATTGTAGCCTTGGGTCACAATTCATTGTACTTGGAGACACAAATTATGGGACAAGAGAGAAATCCCAGCATTTCATGTTGTCTAGGCTTGGTTTGGTTTATTTAATTCCCATAATGCAGTCTTAATGTACAATTGTTACCATATTAGGAATTTAGGGACTAAACATATATACCCACATCATATAATAACCTTATTATATTGGTAACTTATTTATTTATGTCAATTAAATAATTTATTCACTTCCTTGATTAATTACCACTTAAAATACTATAGTTTAATATTTAGTCACACAATGTCACACTACACTATATATTATAGTTGTATTAGCACTCATACGCACATAATGGTGAATATCATATTATTATTATATCCCTAACTTACTTATTCATGTTAAATAAATAAATCATGCACTTCCTTAATTAATTACTACCAATATTAATTAATCCAACAAATGATTAATTAAATTATGGATTTCCATAATCATTAATTATATAATGCAAATAATAATAATCACATATTATTAATTAATTACAACGAAGTCCATTTCCCACAATTAATTAATACTAATTAATGATTTAATAATTCCTTCACGTATATAACATAACATTTTCATTGCAATATACTCCTATCATATGGTTTCATCCATGTTATATATAACATTAATGTCCCCCAATTCAGTGCTATAGAAGAAAGTAACTAACTCAAATCGATCGATTTACAGCATTGCTTGATTTATCTTCTTTGAGACAGAATCATTTGCGCCATGCCACAACGATGCAAGATCTGAGCGATTTCGCCCATGCCGCCGACGCTAACTTATTTTGTATGACATGAAATGATGTCCACACGAGTGTTGCTTACGAGTCTACGAGTGTATTGATTATCTATATAGAATCTCATGATCATGCCGATTAACCTTCCTAATTTAGGGTTAACTTACTTAGTGAATTTTCTCATTTCGCATTAGGCCACACAAGGCATTTCACAAATCTCTTTGTCACTTCACACATCTTAACATGCATTGATCAAATACAATCAATTGTATTATCCAACTCATAAATCAATAACACCTATTTTCACATAAATAGTATTTCCATTAATATATTCATTTAATAATACGTGGAAATTCTCGGGTATTACAATTATTCCCCCAAGTCTCGCAACCTACAATACTTAATAGATTACATAATAATATCGAATAAAGACTTATTACATAATCCTATTTAAGCTTAAACATAGTCTGAAAATAGTCTTAATACAACATAGAATTTTTAACATAAAATAACAAGCTAGTCATTATTTGCCTTGCCGTTGTCTTTTCGAGAGACACTTCCCTGTTCCGCCTTAACTCAAAGGTTTTAAATAAGCAAGAATGAGCACAAATTTCCCATCAAGTAATATATAACAAGGGTGAATTAGTAAATTTATCACAAGTTTGAAATATCACAGTATAGTCTACAAGATAGTTCAGGATTTCAGAATAATATCATGAATAATGAATATCAATAATTCTTGAATCAAATCTTGGAATATGAACGATAATTCAATATAGATCAACAGATATTTATGAATTCAAAGGCTATCAACGTATCCAAATGCATAAACAATTTATACTAAGCAGTCACTAAGGACTATTGAACATCTACTAGAATTATCAATATTAAACTGACAAACCAAAAGAATTTAAGTACGATGGATGATCAGTCTACAATACTTTATGTTATGCATAACAACATAGTAACATTCACGCGTGTGTTGGGGCTTCTAACAATAAACAATCCCCTTACCATAAGGGTTGTTCAACTCAGTTTTCAAGATTTCTGCACCAGTCAATCGGTTTGGATAGGTTTATAAACATGCATATAGTCTAGCCGAATCAAATGGCATAGTTACTTTCACAATATTCAAGAACAATAACAAGTTCAAAATGAATAATAGTTTTCTCAAGAGTTTAACATACTAGCTCAATTGAACGAGAAAGTAGGACAACTTGCATTCAAAGAGATAAGGTTTGCTTACGATATCCGTCGAATAAAGTAATGCAAGAGTTTAGGATACTTGCCTTAAGCGTAGTTTATCCACGTTAATAATTCAACACTTTCGAATCCTATTTATAGCGCATTATAAGTACATGATGTTCATTAGCTAACACATTCTTTAATCAAGTTCGACATGATTAAAGTATGCACATATGGTACAAAATCAGCTTATAGGTTCATCATGAATCAAATACCTAGTTATTTTATAAGCAAAATAAGAATGCTCAAGGTGAAGTCCTTTTTACCCATAGAATTTCCTTTTACAAGACAAACACCATCATATTACTTAATCATCACATATATACATGTATCAGTAGATTGTAAACTACTTTTAGCAATATAGGCATCATACAAGTTAGCTGTCCAAAATTAGAATGCAGAATCTCAGATTCCAGATCAAGCCTTGCTTGCGCTTAGCTAAAGCTCTAGGACCAAACACAAGCTTGCGATCCTCTAGACAAGCCAAGACCTGGTATCATTAAACATGCTCACAAATGTCAGATTTTAGTCCTCATGGTATCTTGACAATATTCACATTCAAAGCCTACTAGTTAGTTCAATACATTCATGCTTGTTTACTAATCTCATAAACACAAGCTAAGAGTTTATTCATGCATTTAAACGTCATGCTAACATGCTTGCAAGGTCAGAATACCTACATGGCATATATTCATATTAAGTTCGTTTCTAAAGTCATAAATCCATTTTACATCATACACCTTCGTTAATCATGCTAGTCTATTAAAACATACTCCACTTAACATACACCTTACAAATGCTTGCATACTGTTATAAGCCATAATATTTAACTAACATGGATCAGATTGCAAAACATAGGCTCCAACTGAATCGGAGATCATGGCAGCGATTCTGTTGCGCCTCAATACTAAATATATATGCGCGCAGGCTTAGCCGGATCGAATTCGAGCCAAGAATACCGCTTTGGCAAGCTATTTAGCCCAACCTCAAAGATTACACACGAAATTCATTCCTAAACACTCATATATCAATTGCAACATGCTTATATAATCATATAACAACTATATAAACATGACCCACCCTTATTAACATCTAATTCCATGAATTCTAGCATTTAAAATTTTTAAGAACTCAAGAACTCTGTTTAACAGAAACGAAAATGGAAGCAAGAAGAAAGGAGTTCTACCTCTGAGTTGTGAAAGAACTTGCTCCTAATTGAACTCCTAAGCTCTAGGAATGCTTGTATGCTCTAACTCCCCTACTTAGCAATTCTCAGAAATTCTCAAGCAACACTAACTGATAACCATGGCTGCCATTTATAAAAGAATTGTGGACTGGATATTGGTGTTACATAAAGTGGGAATCCATGGTGCAATGAGATTTAAACAATGGTCGCTTTCAAGGGTTGCCAACCACCCTCAAGCTCAGCCATAACCACCTAGCTCTTAGCCTTTTGGAGAATACGTATTGTAGCCTTGGGTCACAATTCATTGTACTTGGAGACACAAATTATGGGACAAGAGAGAAATCCCAGCATTTCATGTTGTCTAGGCTTGGTTTGGTTTATTTAATTCCCATAATGCGGTCTTAATGTACAATTGTTACCATATTAGGAATTTAGGGACTAAACATATATACCCACATCATATAATAACCTTATTATATTGGTAACTTATTTATTTATGTCAATTAAATAATTTATTCACTTCCTTGATTAATTACCACTTAAAATACTATAGTTTAATATTTAGTCACACAATGTCACACTACACTATATATTATAGTTGTATTAGCACTCATCACGCATTATAATGGTGAATATCATATTATTATTATATCCTAACTTACTTATTCATGTTAAATAAATAAATCATGCACTTCCTTAATTAATTACTACCAATATTAATTAATCCAACAACTGATTAATTAAATTATGGATTTCCATAATCATTAATTATATAATGCAAATAATAATAATCACATATTATTAATTAATTACAACGAAGTCCATTTCCCACAATTAATTAATACTAATTAATGATTTAATAATTCCTTCGTCAGACATAACATTTTTCATTGCAATATACTCCTATCATATGGTTTCATCCATGTTACACATATAACATTAATGTCCCCAATTGATTCTTCTGAAGAAAAGTAACTAACTCAATCGATGATGGTAGCAATTGCTTGATTTATCTCGCTTCGCTGATGGCCATATGCTACGCCATACCACGATGATGCAAGATGGAGCGATTTACGCCCATATGCCGATTTTCGACGCTAACTTATTTTGTATGACATGAAATGATGTCCACACGAGTGTTGCTACGAGTCTACGAGTGTATTGATTATCTATATAGAATCTCATGATCATACCCGATTAACCTTCCTAATTTCCGGGTTAACTTACTTAGTGAATTTTCTCATTTCGCATTAGGCCACACAAGGCATTTCACAAATCTCTTTGTCACTTCACACATCTTAACATGCATTGATCAAATACAATCAATTGTATTATCCAACTCATAAATCAATAACACCTATTTTCACATAAATAGTATTTCCATTAATATATTCATTTAATAAACGTGGAAATTCTAAGGGTATTACAATTATTCCCCAAGTCTACATGAACCTACAATACTTAATAGATTACATAATAATATCGAATAAAGACTTATTACATAATCCTATTTAAGCTTAAACATAGTCTGAAAATAGTCTTAATACAACATAGAATTTTTAACATAAAATAACAAGCTAGTCATTAGCCTTGCCCTTGCCGTTGTCTTTTCCAGAGACACTTCCCTGTTCCGCCTTAACTCAAAGGTTTTAAATAAGCAAGAATGAGCACAAATTTCCCATCAAGTAATATATAACAAGGGTGAATTAGTAAATTTATCACAAGTTTGAAATATCACAGTATAGTCTACAAGATAGTTCAGGATTTCAGAATAATATCATGAATAATGAATATCAATAATTCTTGAATCAAATCTTGGAATATGAACGATAATTCAATATAGATCAACAGATATTTATGAATTCAAAGGCTATCAACGTATCCAACTGGATAAACAATTTATACTAAGCAGTCACTAAGGACTATTGAACATCTACTAGAATTATCAATATTAAACTGATAAACCAAAAGAATTTAAGTACGATGGATGATCAGTCTACAATACTTTATGTTATGCATAACAACATAGTAACATTCACGCGTGTGTTGGGGCTTCTAACAATAAACAATCCCCTTACCATAAGGGTTGTTCAACTCAGTTTTCAAGATTTCTGCACCAGTCAATCGGTTTGGATAGGTTTATAAACATGCATATAGTCTAGCCGAATCAAATGGCATAGTTACTTTCACAATATTCAAGAACAATAACAAGTTCAAAATGAATAATAGTTTTCTCAAGAGTTTAACATACTAGCTCAATTGAACGAGAAAGTAGGACAACTTGCATTCAAAGAGATAAGGTTTGCTTATGATATCCGTCGAATAAAGTAATGCAAGAGTTTAGGATACTTGCCTTAAGCGTAGTTTATCCACGTTAATAACTCAACACTTTCGAATCCTATTTATAGCGCATTATAAGTACATGATGTTTATTAGCTAACACATTCTTTAATCAAGCTCGACATGATTAAAGTATGCACATATGGTACAAAATCAGCTTATAGGTTCATCATGAATCAAATACCTAGTTATTTTATAAGCAAAATAAGAATGCTCAAGGTTAAGTCCTTTTTACCCATAGAATTTCCTTTTACAAGACAAACACCATCATATTACTTAATCATCACATATGTACATGTATCAGTAGATTGTAAACTACTTTTAGCAATATAGGCATCATACAAGTTAGCTGTCCAAAATTAGAATCTGAGAATCTCAGATTCGGTGGTAAGTGCTAGGCCGTAGCTAAGCCTAGACCAAACCTAGCTGCATGCGATCCTGCAGACAAGCCAAGACACAGGCATTTGTTGCCTTGTGGTTTCTATCCAGCTTGAACACAACATTCATTAATACTATTTTTTGTCATGATAAAGGTCTGGTTATGCTTCTCAAGTCAATCTAGGTTTCCCATTTTCATAACATCATTCTAAATTGACTGTTTCAACAATCTAGAGCCATTCAAGGTTATGAAACCACAAAGTCTAACATGCTTGCCTTCCTAACATACAAGGTAGTTATAAAACTCATATTTGGCATGCTTGTGAGTATTCATAACACTTATATGAAATTAGCATTGCTTTGGTTGAAAATATGCTTCGTTTATGCTTCACTTGAATTATGATGCACAAGTATGGTATATATATGTGTATGTTACATGAGTGAGTCTAAGAGTATCATCAACCATGATCACAGTTATCATATTCTAACCCTCAAGGTAGTTTATCAATATTCACTTTCAAATTTCGTATTTTCATTTGCAAAGCTTACTAGTAGGTTCAACATGAATAATACATATAGATCATGTATAGGGATATTATAGACATAACATGACATCTTAATCCTTTAGAATCTAGATATTCATGTGATGCAACTATATTTTGATAATATGTTCAAGTTTTCTTTTGAAACTATTTTAAACTTGAACATGCAATTTAACACATACAAGATAACTTTAAGGCTCTATTCATATGTATTCAAGTCATGTTATCATGCTCGTAAGGTCAGAATATAAATCATGTAGTAGTCATGCATGTTAGCTCATTATACTAAGCTTTTTCTTGAAAACTCCTTTTGTAACACCCCCATACCTATACTCTCGTGGTATCCGGTATGGTGTTTACAGAGAATTAGCATAATGCATTTAAATCTATACACCCATGGTATCTAATTAAAATATTACATTAGATAGAGGGACTATCAGATATAATTCCCATAGATTCAAGATTCACAGTATCCCATAACAGATGGTAATTCCCAAGAGAAATATTACTGTGTTTGGATACCCTCACTTGAATATATGAATTGTATCTATGACTAGAGTCTATCTATCCAAAATTCAGAGTATCAGTAATAACATGAACAATCCATATTACTAATACCCTCACCCAGATGTATAGTCTATGTCATGCGAATATATACTATCGTATCGATAGTAACCATCTATCTGAAATTGAGTATTAATAACAAACATGAGCAGGTCCATGCTATTAACACCTCACTCGGATAAATAGTTCCCAAGGATCTCAACTAGAATAGAAGACATCTTACTTTACATCTATATATGTAAGAAAACACGATTGTGGAAATAAAAGATGTTATATATATCATAATATTATGATTCGATTACAAAATTCTCAAAACGAGTTCTTCTTACATGGTTTTCATACAGACAATAATATAATCTAATATATGTAGGGACGCTTCCCTTTATCTACTCCAGACCATCTAAAACTGCAATGGGAATAATTTGCAAGGGTGAGCTATGACATGCTCAGCAAGTTGTATATTTATAACAATATAGGATTTAAAGAATTATAACAATTCAAATTTTGACTGATAGTTGTTACCATTTACGGATTTCTAATTCCAACTAGTTTCGAATTTTTATCATTTCATCATCCACAAAGACTTAGAAATTTTATTAGGATGTGAGATTGGGGATCAACCTATTCAACATCCTAGGAGTATGCATATCACCTACAGTGCTCAAAATACACTTACAATTTACTGTCAATATATTCATTGACTAAACTTCGCTCCCTTACGGGATACTCAACTTCAGTATAAGATTGTCTTACCAAAACAATTTGGTTTGACACAACAGTTTATGCTCAATAAACAATATCATATGAATAAACAATTCATTTCTTAGTCATGCTGGAACTATAGCAATAACTTTTCAATAATAGGTAATTCAATGTAGGTGTATTATATCAACAGTATATCAAGATAGAATCTTGTTCAGCGAATAAACAGGGTTGATAAATTTTGCATAAGTAATAAATTAGGTATAGGAGACTTGCCTGAGCGTAGATCAGTCAAGCTATGCTATTCGAAGGCTAATAAGTACCTATAACATTTATAAATATAAATCTAACACGTTAGTATTGATAACAATACTCAAATAAAACATCTATTTAATACCGGGTTAGATTTGACTTTTAATACCTTTGATAAATGAACTAAATTTTATTTATAAAATTTGGTTATATTTTTAAATAATTTAATTATCCTTATAATATATTTTAGAAGGTTTAAAGTATTTTTAAAATATTTATTTATCCTTTAAATGATTTTTAAATCATTTATCTTTATTTATAAGTAATTTATATTTAGTAAAATTTTATAAAAACATTATTTAATATTATTAAATAATTTATAATCATTTATTATGATTTTTATTTTAATAATAATATTTTTACATAATTATTTAGTATTTAAAAGTAATTATTCTAATTACTTTATTAATAAGTTAATTATAAATAATATCTAAATAAAATAAAATAATTATTACATTTTTGTAGAAATATCAGAAATAATTTATAATAATTTTTAAAACTGTTTTTATATGTATTTATTAATTATTTCTAATTTTTTATAATTTATTTTTAAAGAAAATAATTTCTGTCCGTCGCTAAAGCTCTACAGTGACAGAAAGTGTCGCTGTAGGTGTTCTTGAGTTTCTGGGCAGCCGTTGGTCATGGTCGAGTGACCAGTTTGACCATCAAATAACTCGTTACTGGTAATGATTTTTGGTTAGATCAAGTATTGGTGTTGTAGTACTCATACAATAGTACAAGCTCAAGCAATAATCAGGCTTTAATCTACATCTAACAAGAAATTATAAAGGTTCAAAGTTACTGTCAGAGCTGTTCTTGGGTTTCTGGGTAACCCAGAACAGTGGTCATGGCCGGTCAACGGTTTTGTGGCTTGAATAACTTTGATTCTGTGTATTAGATGTATGTTGTGTTTGTTGTAACATGTAATCTATATGTCAGGGTACATATATATAACATTAACATGAACAAAACTTAAATCTAAGGTCTCTATTTATGCTGGTCAAAGTACAGCTACCAACTGTTCATCGTGTTTTTCAGTTTCTGGAAAAAACCCAGAAACTTAGTCATGCTCGGTCAACTAATTTTGACCAATAATTTCTGTAATCCTATGAGTTATTTGTTCGATTGAAGATCATAGATATGTAGTATGTATAACAGGGTACCAGTATATAACAAAAACTTAAACAATTAACAATCAAAAGACAATTAAAAAGGTCGGTCAAACTAGTTGGTTTAACTGTTCTTGAGCTTTCTGGGTAACCCAGAAAACCAACTTCCGTGAACGGTCAACCCACTTTGACTGCTTATATCTTGGAATCTATGGTTCATATAAACCTGTTTTCTTTTCTAGATTAAAGATTACAGGCTACAAATACCAATTAATTAACAGACCAAATCATAAACACACATGAATCGAAAAGCCCTGACATTCGGCTGTCAGACCATTTTTTTCAAAATTTCCAGATTTCATAAAACGTTTAATTAAGGCATTTAGATGTTATGAAAATGTGTTCTACCACTCTAGCATACTTTCTAACATCCTAATGCAATATTCTAAACATCTAAACAACAAATCTAACATAAGATCAAAGAGAAATTTATGAACTAGGGTTTGCACCTTAACTTGAGCAATTCTTCATTCTATATTCTGATCTTGTTGCTGTTAACACCCAGGCTTGATATGGTAGGTTTATAAGTGTATCTAGGCTTTGAGAATTCGTGATTTTACTTAGCCCTAAGGTTCCTATTTATAGAATTCTTCAACTTGGCTTTTTGGACATTTTTCCACCTACTTGCCTCTATAAAGATCTGATTTGTGACTCTTCTGCTGTTTGGGAGTTTGGAAGCATGTCATGTGATGTTTTGGAACTTGAAATGGTGACTCTCAACCTACTTATGAGCTAGTTGATCAAATTAGTAGCTTAATTAGGTTTAAATCTTCACTAATCTTGATTAGGGTTTTATTTCTAATGATTAGGAATGTTAAGTAATGTTAATTAGTACCTAATAGAAGTTTACTAACCATGATTAGGTGTTAACATAAGCTAGTTAGGTTTAGATTAGCTAATTAGGGTTTAATTTATAAACTAGGTTTAGGGTTTTGCTAATTAGGGTTAGGGTTTGTTAACCTAGGTTTACTAACCTAAATTTCTCACTAATCCTAACAAGCACGACAAAGCGTCTTGTTAGTGTAAGCACGACAAAGCAACTTGTCAAAATAATTTTACCGAAAAGTCCGATTATGGAAAAAAAAATTAAGCACGTGGTGTCAAGCACGACGTTTTTTGGATAAAAATTTATTTGGTCAATTTTGTCAAACCAAGTATATAATAACACGTAACACATTCAGAACAGAGAAATTTTATTTATATAACGGGATTTATACATACGAGTCTTATTAGGGTTTTGGGTTTTTACATTCACCTCCACTAATAAGAATTTTGTCCTCGAAATTACAGTACATGTTAAGTAAAAAGTTGAGGATAATTCTCTCTCATTTTATCTTCAAGCTCCCATGTAGCTTCTTCAACGTGATGATTTCTCCATATTACTTTAACTGATGCTATCACTTTATTACGGAGGACTTGCTCTTTACGGTCGACGATCTGCACAGGTTCTTCTATATAAGAAAGATCGTCTTCGATTTGGATAGGTTCATAATTTATAACGTGTTTATAATCAGGTTTGTATGGTCCTAAAACGGACACATGAAACACATTATGAATATGGTTTAACTTTCGGTGGTAGTCTTTATTTCATAAGCAACTTCACCAATTCTTCTCAAAATTTCAAAAGGTCCAATGAACCTCGGACTTAGTTTTCCTTTCTTGCCAAAACGTATCTTGCCCTTCCAAGGAGATACTTTCAAGAATACATGGCTTCCTACGCTAAAATTTTGTTGTTGACGATGTGGATCAGCGTATTTTCTTTGTCGATCTTGAGATATTTGCAATCATTTACGTATAATTCTGATAGTTTTAGTGGTTTGTTGAATTATTTCAGGTCCCAACATTTGTCTTTCCCCGACCTCATTCCAACACATAGGCGTTCTACATTTTCTTCCATATAAGGCTTCATAGGGTGGCATACCTATGCTAGCATGATAACTATTATTGTAGGCGAATTCGACTAAAGGTAATCGATCTTCCCAACTTCCTTTGAAGTCATGACACATGTTCTCAACATATCCTCTAATGTTTGTATGGTTTCTCTCTCTGTCCATCGGTTTGAGGATGATAGGGTCATACTTAGTCTTAAGCTTGTGTTCCTAAATTTTTTCGAAGACTCTTCCAAAAATTTGAAGTAAAACATGGATCTCGGTCTGATCCTATGGAAACAGGTACTCCATGCCTAGAGATAATTTCATGAATATATAATTTGGCAAGGTGATCCAGGTTATGTGTAATTTTAATCGGTAAAAAGTGAGCGGATTTAGTTAAACGGTCAACTATTACCCAAATGGCATTATGGCCTTTTTTTGTAGTTGGAAGGCCCACTACAAAGTCCATGGTTATATGTTCCTACTTCCACTCAGAAATTGGTAAGGGTTGAAGTAAACCACTTGGCTTCTGATGTTCTGCCTTAACCCTTTGACACGTGAGACATTTACTTACTCAATCAGCTATTTCCCTTTTCATATTTGACCACCAAAAGTGTCGACTTAAATCTTTGAACATTTTAGTACTGCCAAGATGTATGGCAAATTTAGAATTATGTGCTTCGTTCAAAATTTCATCTTTTAAAGCTTGATCTAATGGAACCCAGATTCTATTTTCATATCTTATTATTCCATCCACATCTATTCAAAATTTATTATACTTGTCATGAGTTATATTAGACTTGTATTTCTTACACTCTTCATCTTTTTCCTGTATCTCTCTATCTTTATCTAGTAGAGATGAAACTCCTTCTAAAATATAAATTTCTTGGGTAGAGGTAGTTGAACATTCCACCTCAATTTTTAAATGTTCAAAATCTTTTATTAACCTATCATTGGTGGTTAACACATTCAATTTTTCCTGATTCTTTCTACTTAACGCATCATCTACAACATTTGCTTTGCCGGGATGATATAAGATTTCACAGTCAAAATCCTATATCAGTTGTAACCATTGCCTCTGTCTTAAAGTTAATTACCGTTGTGTAAAAATATATTTCAAACTTTTATGATCTGTATATATTTCACACATTTCCCCGTACAAGTAATGTCTCCAAATTTTTAGAGCAAAAACCACAGCGGCTAACTCTAAATCATGAGTAGGATATCTCTTCTCATAATCTTTGAGTTGTCGTGATGCATAAGCTATCACTTTCCCATATTGCATCAACACACACCCTAATCCTCTGTGTGATGTGTCACTATATACTACAAGGCCTCCTGTATCATCTGGTAAGGATAACACTGGAGCCATGCTCGATCGTTCTTTCTCTTGGAAGCTTTCCTCACATTTATCTGTCCAGACGTATTTCACCGTCTTTCGAGTTAAATTAGTTAATGGGGTTGCTATTTTTGAAAAATCTTTTATAAACCGTCGGTAATAACCCGCTAAATCGAGAAAACTTCGTACTTCTGTTGGAGTTGTTGGTTGTTCCCAGTTCACAACCATTTTGATCATAGTTGGATCTACAGATATTCCATCTTTGTCAATTACATGACCTAAAAATTGAACTCTCTTTAACTAGAATTCACACTTGGAAAACTTTGCATAAAGTTGTTCCTTTCGTAATTTCTCCAAAACGACTCTCAAGTGTTCAACATGCTCTTCCCGTGTTCTTGAGTATACCTGGATATCATCGATAAACACTACAACTTTTTTTTCCAAGCATGGTTTAAACACTCGATTCATTAAATCCATAAATGCTGCCGGTGCATTTGTTAATCCAAAAGACATTACAAGAAATTCATAATGTCCATAGCGTGTCCTAAATGCTTTTAAGACATCCTCCTTTCTTACCTTTAATTGATGATAACCTATTCTAAGGCCAATTTTTGAAAAATGTTCGGCCCCCTTTAATTGGTCAAACAAATCATCAATCCTTGGCAAAGGATATTTATTCTTAATAGTTAGCTTATTTAGCTCCCTATAATCTATACAAAGTCTCATAGTTCCATCCTTCTTCTTTACAAACAACACTGGTGCTCCCCAGGGTGAAACACTAGGTTGTATATACTTTTTATCTAAGAGTTCCTGTAATTGAATAAGTAACTCTTTCAGTTCTATAGGTGTCATTCTATACGGTGCCTTAGAAACTGGTGCCGCTCCTGGTGCAAGATCAATGATAAACTCAATCTCTCTATTTAGAGGCAAACCGGGTAAATCATCTAGAAATACATCAGGAAATTCCTTAAGTATAGGTATTTGATCTAGTTTTACTCATTCCTGACAAGTATCAACTATATAGGCCAAATATCCTAAACAACCCTTTTTAAGTAATCTTTCCGCCTGAACTATAGTCAAACATCGAGATTGCTTAGGTGAACAACTACCGTTGAACACTACTTTTGACTTTGAAGCAGTCAAAAGGTTAATACGTTTTTGATGGCAATCAATCATCGCGTTATGATTAACTAACCAATCTATTCCTAGAATTACATCAAATTCTCCCAACTGAATTGGTGTCAATTCTACCTTAAAATTATGTCCTTTTATTACCACACTACAGTTTCTGTATATGGTCTTAACCGGAATTCTTTCATTATTAGCAATATCTACACAAAATGATTTGTCTAAATTTTCACAAGGCATATTCAAGTTTGTAGAGAAATTTCTAGACACGAATGAACAGGTAACACCAGAATCGAATAACACATATGCATTTAAAGTGTTGATAGGGATGATACCTATCACCACGTCCTGTAAAGCAACAACATCCCTCACCGACATATTAAATGTTCTCCCATGTAGGTCGATTACGAACCCCAACTATGATTTCACGTCGATTGATTATTCTCTGGTATTCTAACCCCTTTTCCTCCTTGGTTTATGGGACAGTTCTTAGAAAAATGGTCCATTGAACCACAATTAAAACATTTATTTTTCTTTGGAAGAGGACACTGTGAAATATAATGTCCTGACTGTCCACAATTAAAGCATTTGTTAAGAAGACACTCTCCTCTATGTTTCTTACTACACTTAGGACAAGGTTTAATATTATTATTACTAAAATTGTTATTAGTATTTCCTATCTTTTTCCCTGAGTTGTTAGAAAAAGAATTATTCCATTTACGCTTGTTATTAAACCCACCTGAACTGGGTTCTGTCTTACTTTTCCCTTTCTCACTCTGAGTCTTTTTGTCCTGATGAAACTTAGCGAGATTTTCATTCTCACTTTCAGTTATAGTGGCTTTCTCCAGTATTTCAGAGAAAGTTTACAGGTTCTAATGTACCTACAGGTTCTAATGTACCTACAGGTTCTAATGTACTTTTAAATTCAGGTGGTCCAACTAGTTTAAAGTCTTTAAAGAATGTATTTTGGTTTACAGGTCTGTTTATTACTCCTAACATCATATCTACTAACTGTTGAGTAGGATTATCCTCATTATTCATTTCTCTTTGGGGTCTTCTGGTTGGTGGCATGATTCTATAAAACAACAACAAAGATTTACATAAGATTCTTAGATAACCAAAACATATTGTTTATTTATAACTCACAGTCTTACAACAACTTTAAACATACTAGTATCTTACAGGGTACAACTTTCATTACAAACATTGAATGCTTCTTTATTATACTAATATAAAGCATCCAACCACCTATATTACTCTCTAGAATTCATTGATATCATCAAAGGAATCCTAGATCATGTGACAAACCACAGATCGATCGATGAGATAAGCAGTTTTCTTCTCCTCTACTGGATATCGAGTTACACGACGCTGCAAATCATTAAAATTATCTCGAACTCCCAGAGATGTTTTAAGAAACCTTGACTGAATTTCCCTCCTGCTCCTATGTGCATGGTGCAGTTGTACTTTCAGTCGATTACTATGACTCCTTTCATCCATTAGCATACACTCAGCTAAATCTGCCCTAAACTTCATCTTATTGTTCTCACATTCTGTTATCTGCAGTAGTGATGCCATTGCCTTATCTCATTAATTGTCCAGCCACAGGATCTTCTTCTTCTTCTTCTTCAGCATCAAGTAGTTGTTGATCATGAAGCAATTCTTCTTCTTCTGCTTCACTAGCTATAAAAGACTCTATTTGCGGTGGATTGATTACTATCACTCTTTCTTCAGCATTGGAGTTGGCCATTTATAAAAGAAAACTCCATAAATACTGGTATAAAGGTTTACACCACATAATAATTTTAATGTAATATTTTATATGTCTTTTTAAAATTTTTACGGACTCGAAGACTATATACTAAGAAAACTCTTCCTTATATCTATAGCCTTAACAGCTCTGATGCCAAAATTGTAACACCCCCATACCTATACTCCTGTGGTATCCGGTATGGTGTTTACAGAGAATTAACATAATGCATTTAAATCTATATACCCATGGTATCTGATTAAAATATTGAATTAGATAGAGGGACTATCAGATATAATTCCTATAGATTCAAGATTCACAGTATCCCATAACAGATGGTAATTCCCAAGAGAAATATTACTGTGTTTGGATACCCTCACTTGAATATATGAACTGTATCTGTGACTAGAGTCTATCTATCCGAAATTCAGAGTATCAGTAATAACATGAAAAGTCCATATTACTAATACCCCCACCTAGATGTATAGTCTATGTTATGCGAATATATACTATCGTATCGATAGTAACCATCTATCTGAAATTTGGAGTATTAATAACAACATGAACAGTCCATGCTATTAACACCCTCACTCAGATAAATAGTTCCCAAGGATCTCAACTAGAATAGAAGACATCTTACTTTACATCTATATATGTAAGAAAACACGGTTACGGAAATAGAAGATGTTATATATATCATAATATTATGATTCGATTACAAAATTCTCATAACGAGTTCTTATTACAAGGTATTCATACGTGACAAGAATATAATCTAATATATATGGGGATGACTTCCCTTTATCTACTCCGAGATGTTCCGAGATTACCATCTAAAAGCGCAAAGGGAATAATTTGTAAGGGTGAGCTATGACATGCTCAGCAAGTTGTATATTTATAATAATATAGGATTTGAAGAATTATAACAATTCAAATTTCGACTGATAGTTGTTACCATTTCTGGATTTCTAATTCCTAGTTCTGGAATTTTTATCATTTCTGTAAGTCACAAAGACTTAGAAATTTTATTCAGATGTGATATAGGGGATCAGCCTATTCAACATCCTATGAGTATGCATATCACCTACAGTGCTCAAAATACACTTACAATTTACTGTCAATATATTCATTGACTAAACTTCGCTCCCTTACGGGATACTCAACTTCAGTATAAGATTGTCTTACCAAAACAATTTGGTTTGACACAACAGTTTATGCTCAATAAACAATATCATATGAATAAACAATTCATTTCTTAGTCATGCTGGAACTATAGCAATAACTTTTCAATAATAGGTAATTCAATGTAGGTGTATTATATCAACAGTATATCAAGATAGAATCTTGTTCAGCGAATAAACAGGGTTGATAAATTTTGCATAAGTAATAAATTGGGTATAGGAGACTTGCCTGAGCATAGATCAGTCAAGCTATGCTATTCGAAGGCTAATAAGTACCTATGACGTTTATAAATATAAATCTAACACGTTAGTATTGATAACAATACTCAAATAAAATATCTATTTAATACCGGGTTAGATTTGACTTTTAATACCTTTGATAAATGAACTAAATTTTATTTATAAAATTTTGTTATATTTTTAAATAATTTAATTATCCGTATAATATATTTTAGAAGGTTTAAAGTATTTTTAAAGTATTTATTTATCCTTTAAATGATTTTTAAATCATTTATCTCCATTTATAAGTAATTTATATTTAGTAAAATTTTATAAAAACATTATTTAATATTATTAAATAATTTATAATAATTTATTATGATTTTTATTTCAATAACAATATTTTTACATAATTATTTAGTATTTAAAAGTAATTAATCTAATTACTTTATTATTAAGTTAATTATAAATAATATCTAAATAAAATAAAACAATTATTACATTTTTGTAGAAATATCAGAAATAATTTATAATAATTTTTAAAACTGTTTTTATATGTATTTATTAATTATTTCTAATTTTTTTATAATTTATTTTTAAAAAAAATAATTTATGTCCGTCGCTAAAGCTTTACAAGTGATGAGAAAGTGTCATTGTCAGAGGTGTTCTTGAGTTTCAGGCGTAGTTGGTCATGGTCGAGTGACCAGTTTGACCATCAAATAACTCGTTACTGGTAATGATTTTTGGTTAGATCAATTATTGGTGTTGTAGTAATCATACAATAGTACAAGCTCAAGCAATAATCAGGCTTTAATCTACATCTAACAAGAAATTATAAAGGTTCAAAGTTACTGTCAGAGCTGTTCTTGGGTTTCTGGGTAACCCAGAACAGTGGTCATGGCCGGTCAACGGTTTTGTGGCTTGAATAACTTTGATTTTGTGTATTAGATGTATGTTGTGTTTATTGTAACATGTAATCTATATGCCAGGGTACATATATATAACATTAACATGAACAAAACTTAAATCTAAGGTCTTTATTTATGCTGGTCAAAGTACAGCTACCAACTGTTCTTCGTGTTCTTCAGTTTCTGGAAAAAACCTAGAAACTTGGTCATGCTCGGTCAACTACTTTTGACCAATAATTTCGATAATCCTATGAGTTATTTGTTCGATTGAAGATCATAGATATGTAGTATGTATAACAGGGTACCAGTATATAACAAAAACTTAAACAATTAACAATCAGAAGACGATTAAAAAGGTCGGTCAAACTAGCTGGTTTAACTATTCTTGAGCTTTCTGGGCAACCCAGAAAACCAACTTCCGTGATCGGTCAACCCACTTTGACTGCTTATATCTTGGAATCTATGGTTCATATGAACCTGTTTTCTTTTCTAGATTAAAGACCTACTTACAGGCTACAAATACCAATTAATTAACAGACCAAATCATAAACACACATGAATCGAAAAGCCCTGACATTCGGCTGTCAGACCATTTTTTTCAAAATTTCCAGATTTCATAAAACGCTTAATTAAGGCATCTAGATGGTATAAAAACGTGTTCTACCACTCTAGCATACTTTCTAACATCCTAATACAATATTCTAAACATCTAAACAACAAATCTAACATAAGATCAAAGAGAAATTTATGAACTATGGTTTGCACCTTAACTTGAGCAATTCTTGATTCTATATTCTGATCTTGTTGCTGTTAACACCCAGGCTTGATATGGTAGGTTTATAAGTGTATCTAGGCTTTGAGAATTCGTGAGTTTGCTCAGCCCTAAGGTTCCTATTTATAGAATTCTTCAACTTGGCTTTTTGGTCATTTTTCCACCTACTTGCCTCTATAAAGATCTAATTTGTGACTCTTCTGCTGCTTGGGAGTTTGGAAGCATGTCATGTGATGTTTTGGAACTTTAAATGGTGACTATCAACCTACTTGTGAGCTAGTTGATTAAATTAGTAGCTTAATTAGGTTTAAATCTTCACTAATCTTTATTAGGGTTTTGTTTCTAATGATTAGGAATGTTAAGTAATGTTAATTAGTACCTAATAGAAGTTTACTAACCATGATTCGGTGTTAACATAAGCTAGTTAGGTTTAGATTAGCTAATTAGGGTTTAATTTATAAACTAGGTTTAGGGTTTTGCTAATTAGGGTTAGGGTTTGTTAACCTAGGTTTACTAACCTAAATTTCTCACTAATCCTAACAAGCACGACAAAGCATTTTGTCAGTGTAAGCACGACAAAGCAACTTGTCAAAATAATTTTACCGAAAAGTCCGATTATGGAAAAAAAAAAAATTAAGCACGAGGTGTCAAGCACGACGTTTTTTGGATAAAAATTTATTAGGTCAAACCAAGTATATAATAACACGTAACACATTCTGAACTAAGAAATTTTATTTATATAATGGGATTTATACATACGAGTCTTATTAGGGTTTTGGGTTTTTACACCTTTAACACAAATCCTAATAAAGCGGTCATGAATAAAGGAACTATGAATCATATGTCATGCTCATTTGTGTGTGAAATCAGTCATATGTGTAGACTATTAAGCTCAAATCTGCAGAATATGATCTTTAACAAAGTTTGTTTTCAAAACTTAAAGTCATTGCCAAAGATCTTATACTAAATCATGCTAATCTTAGTAAAACATGCTCACATTAGGTTCTTATACTTATATATACATGTTACACATGCTTGCATGTTGGCTTAAGTCATAGTACTTGATCACCGTTAGCATGATTCTTAAAACAGAAGCTCAACTAAACTAAGAGGACGATGACCATGTCTTTGCGCTACTAGAGTTCGATTATGGTGCAATTGCGCGCCATATCCGGTTCAGAGCGTAGCGGACACTGCTTTTATAGAGTCTTAGCCAACTTGATTTCCAACGATTTAAACTTGTTCCAAACTATCATTAAAGAGTTCTTACATGTTAGAAAACTTCTTAAACATCTTATAGTATGTTAATTCATCTTGATTAACATAGAATTTCAAGTAATTTTAAGAATAAAACAAGACCCATTTCAAGAACATAGTTAGAACTTATACCTTCTTGAGCTTAAATTGGACTCCTCACACACTGAATAGACTTCTACAATCCTCAACAACTTAGAACTCTCAATTTAGACTATCAAAAACTTCTCAGCAACACAAAAAATGAACTTAAGCTTGTATTTATAGAAAAAGCATGCTTGGACTAGACATTGACATTACACAATCTTGGAATCCATGGTGTAATGGAAGGTTACATAGGTTAATGAAGAGTGGTTTAACAACTCCATACCAGGCACTTAGCTAGCAAATGATCACCTAAGATTAGCCACTTGGAGAATACGTAAACTAGAGTTAGATTACTGTTCATTGTACTAGGAAGGTCACTAATTTTGGGACAAATGCAAAATCTCAGCAACAATCTTAACTCAATCCAATTTAGTTACTTTATTATCCAAAAATGAGATTTAATGTCCAAGTGTTACTATATTAGGAAAAATTTGGGATTAACTACTCACATCATATAATTCATGTATATTAAATACATGTAATAAAATAGCGCAGTTATGTATTATTGTTCGGGTAGTTCCATAATTATCTCTACTACTTACATAACCATATTATAACCTTATTTAATATTAATGTTTATTTAATTCCTTTCTTAGTTTCTAGAATACACATATATTTATTTATGCATTACAATTACATATGATATCATTGTACTACTTGATACCTCATTTCATTAACATATACTCCTATCAAATGATTTTTATTAATGTCCCACATATAATATTAATGTTCCATTTTATTTCTAAAGTAGAAAAATTAATTTTTCTCCAATCGACCACTTGGCTTAATTGTGCTAGTTTGTCTTCTTTGGGGGAAGTATGTCTTATTCTACATAAGGTGTTAAGACTGGTTTAGCTTCAAGCCAGTGTCAACCTCCATCGCCATACTCGTTTTACACGACATGAATTAAAGTCCACATGAGTGATATTGCAAATCTAAGAGTGTATTCCTTACTTATATGAAATCACATGATCAATCATGATTAATCTTATTAATTCCCTTTTTAACATACTTAGTGAAGTTCCTCGTTTCACATTATGCCACACAAGACATTTCGCAATTCTCAATTGTCAAATACACACTTCTCAATACGTATCAATCTAATGCGAATCAATTGAAATAATAAACTTTCAAACATTAACACTTATACTAACATAAATATTTATTTCCATTAATATATTCATTTAATAATACGTGGAAATTCATGGGTATTACATGATGCATACCTAAGTTGCGGGCATCACACTTGATTTATGGCCTGACAACCGAATGTCAGAGGACATAGATCTAGATCCGTTTATGATTTTGCTTGTTTTATGTATTCAACTTGTAGTCTGTTATGTGGAGAATGATCTAGAACTAGAATCATGGGTATATCATGTATAGATTGCAAGTTATTAAGGGTCAAAGTCAGTTGACCAACCATGACTAACTATTTCTAGGTAACCCGGAAGTTACCCAACAATATATGAGAACATATTAATAAGCCCAAATCTTGCTTATGTTTGTTGATTTGATTGTGTTAGTATATCTATGTTGTAGTATGTTATATGGACTACAGATCCATACCTTTAGATCACCTAAATGATAAACAGAATCAAAATAGTGGACGGTCAAAGTAGGAAGCATGAACACGGAATTTGTTTTCTAGGTAACCCAAAAAACTGAAGAACACAACTTCTGACATAGTTTGACTAGCTTAGATCTAATGATTGTGATGTAGTTAGATTGATTAAGTATAATAGATCTGTTCTTTGTTATGTATACTACAATCTAAAACCATTAGAACACCAAACAATTACCTGTAAAGCAAGTTGTGGAAGCCCAATAGTGGCCACACGAACTGTTCTTATTTTCTGGGTAACCCAAAAAATGAAGAGCAGCTCTGACATGATTTTTGCAAGCTTAGATCTCCTTTGTGTGATGCAATATGACCATGTTTGTTGATGATTCTTGTAATATTACATCAGTACTATAAGATCAAAGCCTTAGCTAACCCAGAAACTTTATGAACTGAAAATTATTGTTGGTCAAACAAGGCACCATAAACACTGCCTTTGAATGTTTTTGAGGCTCAAGAACACCTAAGGCGACAGTTTCTGTCGCTAAAATTTTATTAATTTAATTTCCAAAAATTATTTAAAAATAGAAATTAATTATTAAAAAATCCAAAATTAGTTTTAAAATTTATTTGAAGTTATTAAAATTATCTTTTAATAATTTTATATATCTTTCATAAATATTATTATTTATTTGAATAATAATGATATTAAATTTATTTAATAAATATATTAAATAAATTAGTTGAAAATAATTTTTATATATTAAAAATTATTTTAAATGATAATAAAGTATTTAAAAATATTTTAAGTTATAAAACATAAATTTTAATATGTTAAGGTAAATTTCATTAATAATTTAATATTAATGATATTAGATTTATTTAATAATTATATTAAATAAATAGTTTTAAAATTGGTTTATTAATTTAAAAATCATTTAAAAAGGATATAAATGATTTAAAAATATTTTAAGTAATAATAAATGACTTTTAATATTTTGATAATTAATACATTAATATTTAAATATTAATGGTAATTATTTAAAAGTTATTTTAAATATTTTAAAAATCATTTAAGGGTAATAATAATGTTTTAAAAATATTTTTGAGTTATTATAAATAACTTTAATATTTTGACAAGGATTTAATTAATATTTTAATATTATTTAAATATTAATGATAATAGAATTATCCAATATTTAAATTATTTAAAAATGATTTCAATGATTGAAAAATTATGCTAAATTATAATAATTATTTGAAAATTATTATAAGCCACTAAATAATAATATGACTGATATTTAAATTATCTAAAATAATATTGAAGCTACAGATTAGAGTTTAATATAAAATAACCTCGATAATTATCCGATAAAGCCGTCGGTATACTGAAATGTTTTCGAAATTGATCCAAACTTAGATAGTTTGACTTAATAGGTAGTTGTTTATGTTCCAATAACATATATACGTGTATGACAATGTGTTTAAGTTATGTGTTGACTGTATATAACAATACTATGTGTTACTGTAACGTCCCCTAAATTTAAATAATTTAATTCTCGACTTCGATCGTTAACAATACACTTAACCTCTAATTTTACATCATTAAACGATAATACAACCATTGAAATTTGCGAAATAATTAAAATTTTCTATTACAAACTATTCTCGTTACAAAAACTTTCAACCTTTACATCTAAATATTTTAGAACCATTTTAATACTGCAAGAGTTTACATCGCTAAACGATATTACAATCAACATTAATACATTATTTGGAACCTTAAACATGGTTCAAATAATAATAATTAAGCTAATGTGTATAAATCTTCAAGTATCACATCTGATTCATGTCTTTCAAGTAGCACATAACTTTACCTTCAATCCTTAACCTGCAAAAATGGTTGTTTGCAAGGCTGAGCTCGACAGGCCAGCAAAATCTAATAGTTTTCATGCATCATATAGCACATAATAACATGTTCAACATACATCTCATAAAAATTTGACTAACATAACATACATGTTGTACTTCATATAACAAGTATAAAGATTGAGTTTCTTACTCAATCAACATTCATTACTCAATCAACGTAGTCATAAATTGACTTTAACATTTCATACTTTCAACATATATATAACACATCATGCTATTTGCAATAAAGATTTAAAACAGTTCATCATCAAGTTCACATAGAAAATAGGAACTGAAAGACTTTCCTTGATCGTTGTTTACCAATAGCAGTTTAACAGCTTACAGCTATCTACACTTCACGTGCCCTACACAATTATATAATCATTCACATCAACTATTAGTCACATAGCAACACATAGTAGTTGTAATGTAAACTTTACTCTATGTGACACCCCTAAATCACGGTACTTCATTACCTCAAGATTTGGTGTTCACT
Source organism: Panax ginseng (assembly GCA_020205605.1). Lineage (NCBI taxonomy): Eukaryota > Viridiplantae > Streptophyta > Magnoliopsida > Apiales > Araliaceae > Panax > Panax ginseng. Next base: position 53,346,799 of record CM035146.1, on the reverse strand, counting down.
TAATCAAAACATTCATATCTAACTACCCAATAATAATTAAAATTGAATAATAAACCTTCGCTTAAGGGATTACATTAATTAAAAAAATATCTCAGGTTATCTAACCTTTAAATACAATCATTCAAATGCGGAAATTAAATATTTCATTGCAATCATTAAAATAAGTCTGTTAAAATATCAACATATTACAAGTCTTCAATACTTGTTCATCTTTCCCTTTCCCTTACTGATGCTAGGTATATCGACCTTCTCATCTTTAGCTGTAATAGTTATATAAGCAAGAGTGAGCAAACAAAGCTGACTTGAAATAATAATGGATAAACTTTACAACATTGCCAAATAATAGGCTCAATAGAACTGAATGATATGTTCTATTAACATTCTAAAATATACAACTGAGGGTCTAATGACCACAAACCATGTCCACAGTTATAAGTCTTTCAACTTAAACTTTAATAGTCATAAGACTATAAGGACTACACGTACTTAGGGGGGTCAGCCCTTCGTACAATGTATTGTGCATAAACATTTCAACGCTAAGCGTAAACCCCTAATAATAGGGTTGTTCATCTCGGTATTTAGATTTCAAGTCCGAACCAAAGTAAGTTTGGTTTGGATAAATTTTAAGGTAATTTGGAATTCAACGAACATCAACTAAGGATTAGTTGAATAAAAGGAAATCACATTATGCTATGGAATAAATCATAAGTGAATTAACATTGTATATTAAAGTTATGCTTTAGGAATAATCTAAAAGCATAAATATTGAATAACTATAACATACCTTGCTTGAACAATATTAAGCCAAGGTTATTTAGAATTGTATATTAAGCATGCATAACGAATAACATTTTGAACAATAAAACTATTCAACATCAGTATATCAGATTATATAAACTTGCATGCTAATTAACAAGTTAAAGACAAAAATAACTTGCTCAATGTCAGAATAAAATTTAGAAATCATAGACAATACAAGAACTTGCTCAATCGTAAGAATAAACTTGTACAATGTAATAAATGAACTAGCTCAACGAAAGTGTAGAGTTAGAAACTTTCTTAATTGTAAAAATAGAATTAGAGAGCTTGATAAATGTAAAAGATAGGTTTAGAAACTTGCCTCGAGTGTAAGCTATAATATTAAAACTCATGTTCACCTATACATAGTATTAAAACCACAACATTTATTAGACATACTAATATTAACATTTTAATATAACACGTATTTCTAGCTAAACTTGTTATTTTAGTACAAGTCTTACATTACCATTTACATTTCAGAAATTCCAAGTGTTGACTTCACAACACTTGTCTAACATTCATTGTGTAAACTAAGTTATCATATAACGCATTCGTAACTTACTAATTATTTTTACAACTTTGAATTTACTAACCACATAACACGACTTTATTTTAACCTTGTTGTTAAATGGTTCTCACATTAACATAACATTAAGCTAAGTTACAATGAATGTCCAAAGTCTGCAGAAGTAGCAGACTTCACTGTCTGAGACTGACTACTGGCGCGGCCGCGCCAATATTACCTTAGGTTACAGAATGCCCACAAGGCCCTTTGCATGCTCGCGCTTAAAGGGTCAAGGCTACCTTGGCACGCATTTGCCGATTCAATTTTTGTAGAACATGAATACGACTCTATTCTTAAGCCAACTAATACGAATTTCACCCACCAAACAGTAATATTAACACATACAATTGGTACAGAACCATCAAAAATATTATTGCTAACATATTCAACCACTTAGAATAATTTAACAACACTTTTAACTATTTTAATTTCTCAAATTTCTCATTTTCATATAAAACTCAATATTTTTGACATTCTTCCCGAAAACCAACACTGTGATTTCATTTCTTCACCAAATTACTTCGTTCAAACTACGTTTCCTTCGTTTCTTAATGAACTAGCATAAACAAGCTTCAATTTATAGTTTAGCATACGAATTGACCATTAAAATTGATACTTACACAAGCCACTTAAGAAAATATTCATACAAACATACACTGTCATTATTTTTCTACTGTTATCCGAAATTAGCAGTCAATTTCCTTGTTTAAACACAAACTCTAATCACCATAAACACATATAATCACAAGTAAACCATTCTATAGCAACAATTCAACAAATTTGAAATTCACAAAATACACAAAATTTTACCGTAAACTCAGATATATATATATATATATATATATATATATATATATATATAATATGGAGATTATGAAAAATACCTTTTGTTGCTTTAAAATCCTTGTTAACCCACTGAATTTGCTTTGGAAAACTCAAGAATTCCCTCTCAACTCTCTCTCAATTCTCTGTATTCTCCTCTTAGGCTTAGCAAAACTAAAACTAGAACTAATAACAAGTATACGTAAAACAAAGTAACCGATATGGCCTTCATACGCCTACTAAATATATCAGTTACAAACTAATAAACGTATAGTTTTAAATATATTATATTTATTATTTATTTTATTTTATGTATATTATTTAAATTCAAAAAATCAAAATCCAAAAGCCACAAGGCTTTGTTTGGTAAAACTCTTTAAAAATTAAAGACTTTATATATTTAAGCCTTGTTTGGGTTAAATCAATTTAAAACTACTTCAATTATTTTAATAGACAATTTAGTTTATAATTCATAATCACATATTATTTATTTGGATTTCCATATCCAACATTAACCAATAAATTAATCAACCATACTATATTTTAAATAAACATTTCACTTAAACATTATAATCTCATTATAATTTTATTTAATAATTTAGCATACCACTTTAAATTATTAATCAACAATATAACACCTCATGTCATATTACAACTCTCTAAATTATAAATTGATTTAATTTAGAATATTATCTAATATATTTAATTCATAAATATTTACTAATAAGAATCACATCAATAAAATATTAATATTTATTTCATTAATTTCAACAATAAACACATCAAATAAATATTTATATAATTCAATAAATATTTAATATTACAATTTGAAATTCCGGATTGTTACATCCTTCCCTCCTTACAAGGATTCTGTCCCCAGAATCAAAGCACAAATAATCAACTCGTCACATTCTTCCCTTCTTACAAAAATTATGTCCCCAGAATCAAAGACATAGATTAAACAAATAACTCGGGGGAATTTTTCATCATTTCAGCTTCGAGTTCCTACGTTGCCTCTTCGACATTGTGGGTTCTCTATATCACCTTCACAGAAGGTATCACTTTATTTCTGAGCACTTGTTCTTTCCTGTCGACTATCTGAATAGGAATCTCTTCATAAGACAAATATTTACTGAACTGCAATGGTTCATACTCGATCACATGCTTGTAATCGGGTTAATACGGTCGTAACACCGAAACGTGAAAAACATTATGAACATTTTCCAACTTTGGAGGTAGAGCTACCTCATATGCCACTTCTCCAACTCTTCACATCACTTCAAAGGTATACCCCCTTCCCAAAAAAGGAAAAGGAGGTCACGTGCAAAGCACAACAAACCTCAAAATGAGTAAACATAACACTAATAACTTCAAAATATTAATAGTGATATCCATCAATGAACTACTAAATACAATTCTCCAAATAGAGTCAAAATAACCAAAACCAAAATTCAAAACAATCTAGATGGTCAAAGACAACTCTCTCATCACACTAGCCCTGAATCACCCCTGCAAACTTGTCGGAAGAAAAACACAGCATGAGCCAATTGCCCAGCATGGATACAGATATACAAAAGATATACAACTGATATACGAAAACAACTGAGACAAAATACTGAACAAAGCCTCAAGTGTAAATACTGACAAAAATATATTCTCCAAAGATCTTAATGGAATATATCTGAATCAACAGAATTGACGAAACCAATAGAATAATAAAGAAATAATGAACTGAAGTAACTAACTCAATGAATTGAACTGAACAGAAACAAACAAAACTAATACAATGAAATAATAGGCTGAATCAAATGGTTGAGTTTTATTTCATACTGAGTGAGCTCAGAAATATACATTGCCACACAGGCAAGTCAAAGAAATACCACACAGGCAAGTCAAAATAATACCACACATGCAAGTTAAATGATGCCACACATGCAACCAAAATAATGTCACACAGGAAAATCACACATTGGACCGCGAATCCAAATGTGTACAAATTGGATAGGTGTGTTTGGCACACCATCACAAATCCGCAGAACAAAAAACTAGGGTTAACCCATACGCCTCCCACAACAAAACACCAAATGGCCCACTTCTTCCAGGGCCCAAAACAGAGACGCCATGGACTAATCACACCGCCACGGAAAGTGTCATGCCTCTCGTGCCAAGACGACATGCCTGTGGTACCCCCACAGGTGGTTACGATATATTCTATCAAAAATATTATGTCACAACACATGCGACGTAATACCAACAAAAGGGTTCTATATGTACATGCTAAACCAAATCAAATTATAGCCACAAGGTCTCAAAAAGAAGGTAGCAACATGTACCGCTCTATAATTATCAAAAATAAATACTAAACCTGATATCCTAATTGAAAGAGTACAAATACGACTCATGTGTATCAACTCCAAAATGAAACGAATATATTTACTTCATAGGAAACAATTATGTGAAATCATAACATAATTCGAAATAAAGAAACAAACGAACAAACCAAATTTAACAAGAGTATCGCTGAAAGAGTACGGAATCTGTACCTGAGTTAAGCAATGTCATACCCAAAATTATAATCCGAATATAACTCGTTAAATTCCTTCCGTCCGAACTAATGAAACAAAATAATAAATAAGTACAATTAGTGAATTATTATTATTATTACCCAAAATATATTCCAAATATAACTTGTTAGACTCCCTCATTCCAAACAAATTAAGATAAATAATAACTTATAAGTTTAATAATAATTTCAAATTAATTTTATAATTTTGTTAGACATGTATGACCACTAATATTTACATTATATTGTTATCACTGACTTTAGTTCAATTAACCAATTCAATTGCCTTAATACTTTATTATTTTACAATTCGCATGTGGTCATTTATTGTTGGACAATGATACTAGTATGTCAGATTCCATTAACAAATAGTTTAAAATAAAGACCATTACATGCCCGATGCAACATTCCAGATTTTTAAGTGTAAATTATAAATATTTATTGATTTATATAAATATTTATTGGATGTGTTTATTATTCAATAAATAATTGTTCAATTTGATTGAGTTGATTTAGTTAATTATCTATTTGTTAAATAATTAATGTGTTATGTGGATTGACTTATGTGATTAAGTTAATTATTTAATAAATTATTATTAAATAAAGTATGACAAATAGTTATGTTATAAAAAGTTATTAAAATAAATTAAAGTAATTTTAATTTAGTTTTGCCAAACAAGGTGTAAGTATATTAATCCTTTACTTTTAAATAGTTTGCCAAACAAAGCCTTATGGCTTTTGGTTTTCTTTTGAATTAAAATTATTAAGTAAATAATAATATATATATATATATATATATATATATATATATATATATATATATATATATATATATATATTATTAGGGTAATAAGTGTGGCGTCGGTTTTGTACGTTTTAAGCTAATACATTGTTTTATTTTAGTTACGTATATGCTATTTTGGCTTAAGCCTAATCAAAATTTGAAGTTATCTGAGATAGTTGAGAGAGAGACAGAGAGAGGAAAGCTCTGAGATTGTCAAGATTTTCATCAGTGATTTACAAGTTTTCTAAAGCATCAAAAAGGTAGGTTCCTAAAACCTTAACGTATGTACGTAAATATGTTTTAAGCCATTTTCCTATGAACTTAGTAGTCTCTGTTTTCTGGTATATCATTGTGTATAAGAGTTTTACCAAAATTTCTGTAAAAGCTATGTTGGTATACTTGGTTAGAGAATTACGTGTTTTGTTGTTATAATTGTTATATTAGCATATATATATATATTTATATATAATTGTATGTTTAATATATAAATATGATGGTATGCTAAATTACATATTCAAGATATTGGTTTTCAGAGTGAAAACGTGTGAGTACGAACTTGAGTGTAGAATATATCAAAGGTTATATATATAATTGTATGCTAACTGAGAAATTGAACTATACATGTTAATTGGGCTATATATTGGTATGCTTGTATTTCAAAGGTATTAATTTTGTTATAAGCATGGAATTACAGTCACTGTATGAAAATATATCATCAATGGAGTTTTGAGTTTTAAAATCTTGGTTTTTAAGATAAACAGTGTTTCTAAAATCGTTGTTCAATTGTTAATAATTAGCTTATGGATGATTGTTAGTATTTATGTGTAATTATGTGAAGTTATACATGTTAGTTGGGGTTAATTGTTGTTGGAAATTAAGACAGTAGCTTTGGCTCTATTCTTCATTTTCATTCTGTGAGTTTTAAGCCACTTCATTTCAAAGTTTCGCACTTAGCGACAAAATCAATATGACCCGGACATTTCTACCGCAAAGAAGTCAATCTCGAGAATTTAGGCCCTCGCTACCTTGCATGTCGAGTCCTTATATATGTTACTTGCTACGGCAGAAGTGTTACCTCTTTGCAATGTGCCCATTACGATTCAAAATGTGGGTATCATGATTGCCACTTAATGTAAAAGTTCATAAACGACTTTTTTCTTGCACAAAAGTATGATATTTTAAAGGAATGATATATGATAAATGTTGAGTATGTATTTCTGGTATTATAGTATGTTAATACTATGAGTGAACATGGAATTACTAATTAACAAATATTGTTATTAGTTTTATTAGATAGAATTTGATTATGCGATTTGATTACATGGTTAAACATTTAAACCATACGTGATGTAGCGTTGATTATGACTAATCATGTCATGTTAACATATGTATATAGGATATTATGATTTGGATATTAACAGTTTAATCTACACGCAAGGCAAGTTTTCTAACTCCATACTCTCGTTGAGTTAGTTTGTTGTGTTTATGCAAGTTCTTTAACTCTATAATTGAGCAAGATTCTAAATCCCTATCTTTTTACATTGAGCAAGTTTTCTAATCCTAAAGCTTCGTTATGCAAATTTCATATGCTATACTTATTGAGTAAAGTATTTCCATTAAGCAACTTAATTGTATCCAGTTATTCATGATGATACAAGCTTCCCATCTCAACACTTTCGTTGAGATAGTTATTATGATTATGCAAGTTTTTCCTAACTCTAAACTTGTTATATTAGCATGCAAGTACCTTTATTCTGTTGACTCAGTTTATCGTTCCAATTATTGTTGTTATGCATGCTTGATATTAAATTCTAAGATGTAACCTTAGCTTAATGGTATTCAAAGCAAGGTACGATATGTTATTCAATGGTTATGCTATTAGATTATCCCTAAAGCATGAACTTAGAACGAAATATTTATTCAGTCAGGATTATTCAATAACGTAGTGTTATTATCTTTTATTCAACTAATCCTTAGTTGATGTCCGTTGAATTCCAAATTACCTTGAAGTGTATCCAAACTAAACTATCTTTGGGGCGGACTTGTACTCAAAATACTGAGATGAACAACCCTATTTATAGGGGTTACACTTAGTTTTGTACTTTGTGCTGAAATGTTTGTATACAATACATGTACAAAGGGTTGATCCCCTTAAGTATCCTAAAGTCATTATAGTCGTATGACTATAAAAGTTAAAGTTAAAAGATTACTTATAACTGTGGACAAGGTTCATGGTCATTAGACCCTCAATTGAATGTTTAAGATGTTAATAGAATTTATTGTTCAATTCTATTGAGCCCCTGAATGGGCAAGGAATGTTTCAGTTCTTTTAAGCCTCTGAATAGGCAAGTAACATATAAGAAGTCAATAAAACTTATTGTTCAGTTCTATTGAGCCCCTGAATAGGGAAAAAATATAAAAGTTTTATTCATTGATATTTCAAGTGAGCCTTGTTTGCTCACTCTTGCCTGTAAAATCCTTACAGCTAAAGATGGAAAAGGTGACGTACCTAGCACCAGTAAAGGAAAGGGAAAGATGAACAAGTACTTAAGACTTGTAATAGTTTGATAGTTTTATTATCAGACCTTGATTTAAAGATTGTAATGAAGTTTATTTTAAATTTTCCGCATGAATGATTGTTTGTAAAGGTTAGATAACCTGGGCGATTTTATTTTATGTAATTCTGTATAAGGTGTTTATTATTCAATTTTATTTATGATTGGGCAGTTATAAATGAATGTTTTGATTACGTGAACACAAAATCTTGAGGTAATGAAGTACCGGGATTTGGGGGTGTCACAAGTTGGTATCAAAGCTTTAGATTTTGAACCTTAGGTGGGGGGGAAAGCCTTAGGAAGTAACCTTTGAAAAGATAGTGGAGATAACTCTTATCTAGTTTTAAGGAAGAAGTAACAAAACACTTATGTGCTTATGTGTTTATAACTTATATGCTCGTGAGTGTCGAGTTGAATAATTAATAATTAAAACTTTAAAACTTTGTTGTCAAGATGACTAATGTCGGAGAATCCAGTCAGGCTAGAGAGGAAGGACCTTAGATGCCTATAGAGGAGGAGCCTCGCGACATTCAGGTTGTTTGGGAACAACTACTGCCACGGGAGTCAGCCCCATTGGTCACAGCGGTTAAAGATGAGGATGATGATGTGGAGACGGATGAGGAGGATCCCATGGAGTTGCCACAGGAGGATGAGGATAACGAGGACGAGGAGGAAGAGACTCCACTAACCTCGATGGATGCTCGTATGTATGATGAAGTCTACGACTGTCACGTGGAACTTCAGGACACAGTTAAGGAGTTGCAGGAGATAGTAGCTGAACAACAGACTGCAATGACATAGAAGAACGACGATATTCAGGATCGAGATGAACGTCTAACTAATGCTGAAGAGAAGCTGATGCAGACTGAAGGAGAGAAGGAACAACTGATCGAGATGGTCGTAGAACTGAAGAACAAGCTGAAGGAAGAAGCTACCAAGAGGGCGAGAGCTGAAGACGCATACGAGGAAGCTTATCAACGAACTAGAAGAACAATAAGGGACGCACAAGCAAAGGGGATGAAGATGGAAGAGATGGATAAAGTATTCAATATCGTGATCAATCGAGCTCAAGATCGGGTCATGGTTATCCAATTCAGTTCAAGACTCTGCCATCGTATGTGTTAGATCGCCAAACAATGTTCCGAGTTATGGAAGAAGAGTGTCGAAAGGCTAAGGATTATCTTAATAGATCATCGTAGAAAATGTGCCTGTAAAGCACGTAATAAGTATTAAATAATGTGTAAATCCCTAGTGTTAAGTAACCATGGGATATAATAATAATGATGTTGTCTGTAACTTTTGTAGTTAGGAAAGGAATGTAAATACTTGATGATATTATTGTTTTTATGTTTTTCGAAGTAATGATGAATAAATAAAAGTTATTATTTTATTCAAAGTGTTATGTGTTATGTGGTTATTTATTTTATGGAGGCAAGTTAATTAGAAAAATACTTAAAGAAGTTAATTAATAGTCTAATAGATGTTTTATTTTAACAGAAAATGCCTCCCAGACGTGAACCACCCCGACAAAGAACCAATGAGAGAACTAATAATAACGATGTTGAAGATAATCTCGTCCAACAACTAGTGACATTACTAACAGGAGTGTTACAGAATCAACCTCAAAACCAAGGCACAACATTTAAGGAATTTAAGGCGGTTGGACCACCTGAATTCCGTGTAACGACCGAGAAATTTGGATCTTATTGTAAAATGATTTTATTAAATTAAATAATAATAAAATCATATTCCATGTGTTATGAAGATGGTTGTCATTGTATAACCTATTGATGTTAGAATATCGTAGTATTTGAACTACGTGGATGAATTAAAGTGTTTGAATTTCCAAGACGAAAATAAAAGTTTTTCAAAAAATTTTCTAAAAAAACACTATTCATCGGTATTTGCTCGGGATATATTTTTGAGTTTCCGAGAAATATGTAATGATGGAATAACAAGGTAAGATGGATTATGTAATAAAAATCTAGTTATGGAAAATGTTATAATTCGCTTGTGGACTTAATTTATAAACGTTAAGGAAGACGAAATAGTATTGAATAAGTAATAATGTATGATACTTTGGTAGTGTACGGAGTAATGAAAATGAGTATAATACTAAGTATTATACGAGTTTGTAGGAAGGATGAAATACAATATATAAATTCTATGTGAATTAGAATACGAAAATAATACATTAACAATATGTATTAAGAAATGTTAATGGACTTGGATGATTGGTTAACAATTATATACAAGTCCAAGAGAATTAAAGGGAGAGGCCCAATCATTTATGAATGAACAAACTAGGTTTATTAATGCAAAGCCCAAATGATGATTTAATGTAAGCCCAAGGTAGAATCCATGAGTTGTATGACCCATGGGGCAAACCATATTAATGTGGTTATAGTAATGACCAAGTATTAAGAGTAGTGACCAAGTTAATGTAATGACCAAGTTAAAGTAATGACCAAGTGTAGGATAAGAATTGTGCTAGCCTAGTAAAGAATAGTAAGGAGGTGGCTTAAGGAGGTGGGATGATTTAATGACAAAACTACCCTAGCTTTGCAATTTCTATAAATATAGAAGGCTTACAAGCCATTTAACACTTTTTCAAATAATCCAACAATTCAAAAGTTCTTAAGTGTTAGAGAGAATAAGCTACCAATAAGTCACTTCCATAAGTAAGAAGAAGAAGAAAGCTACCTTACCAAGACTAAAAAAAGTAAGACTTCTTCTCTATTATCTTCTATCTCTACCATGATAGGTTGATAAGAAAAGATGGATTAAGAAACATGAATGATAAGAAGCAAGAAGAATGAATAAGGTATGAACTTAAGCCACATAAGTTGGCAATAAGTCATTTGAACTTATAAAAGTTATAAACTTATTATAAGTTAACCTTGAATGTTAAGTATGAAAATATGAATTGGTAATGAGTTTATTAAGAGAAGTAAAAAGGATGAAAAAGGACTTGTATGATCCTATGAATCATAAGTAAAGTTATATGTGAAGAACATGTAAAGTATGATGATTAAGAAACTCTAATTGTCATAAGTCATGAATAATCAAGTCTTAAGTAGTTTATAATTTGACAAGTTATAAGCTTATGAAGAATAAGTCAAAATCCAACAATGAATATAAGTTGTTGTATTAAGTATGTTAAGATGTTCACATGATGAATGAAGTTCATTTGTAATGTTGAACAAATCATAAGAATGAAGAATTTCCGGAATTTGCACGATTGGACGATAAACGTCGAATTCGTAAAATTCTCGGAATAGAAGTCAAATTTTGTGTTTGATCACGAAACCATTGTTTTCCAATAGAGACAAGTCATATTTGGCATTTAAGAGTTGCGGACTCAAAAATGACCGGATTCCAAACTTAGAAAGAAGAAAGCGGCGTTGAGCGTTCACTTAACGTTTATCATTTTCTTTTAAAATGAACCAATAGGTGAATTTTAGCAAACGAAGTCAAATAGATAAAATTCTTGCATGAACATGTAGATTATGTAATTTGTGAACCATAGGCTTTTGAAGCAGAGCCAATTCGGACTTATAACGAAGAAGTTATGCGTCCGGAAGTTCTAAAATTTACAAAGCCAATTTGTTTTTACGGCACGCGAGTTGGCGCCAGTGGCGCCAACCCTAGAAAAATGAGTCGTACAAGAAGGTGTGGAGCGATGTTCGAGCACAATCGCAAGAGTTCACCGTAACAACACGAACCATAGTACAATATGTGGCGCTGCAAGACACCATATCTGATGCAAAATCCTCCGAGAGAGTGGCGCATATAGGGGCCCATTAAGTAAGGACTTCATGCATGGCGCAAGTTCGGGACAGTGATGCTTTAAGCTCGTGCCGTAGCGTGAGATATAAGTATAAAGCTGGCGCCGCATCACCAGTCTCAAGACAAGGATGGTAATGAATGTTTCTAAGTACAAAGGAAAGAAAGCTAATTGATTTAAAAGTAAACACAACTTAAGGAATGTAATGTAACATTTTTTAAACCTTGTTAAACCTTAAGGATGTTGTATAAATGTTGAGATAACCTAGTCGAATATAAATGCAAGGATAATGATAAACTAGAAAGAATAGTAATTGAATCTAATACATAATTAGAATGAAATGAAGGGTATGATATAGTCATATACATACTTGATTATATGTGACCTAATGTAAGGCATTATGTGATCATGTATTGTAGAGACTTGAACGACTTGAACATAAAGTTAATATACCGTATCAGACGCTAAAGGCAAGTACTCTAACTCTTGTCTCAGTTCAATCTGAACAAGTTTTTGAAGTTCATGTATTCTTTCGCATGAATTAAAGTATGTTGAAGTTAAAGCCAAATCCTTTGGCTAGACTTAATGTATTGATAATCTATTCATTTATTATCAATTGTTGCTATCTTTTGTCAACTACTTGATATGGTTTTCAAAAGAAGACTGAAATGTTAAACAAATGTTTTGTCGGTAAAATGACAGGCACGTGAGGTTGCCAAATGCTTAAACGTGCATACGTTTAATGGATGTAGTGTTGATCAACATAGAGTACAATAGGCTGATCACCTAGAAGTGCTCGTAAGTAATATCGGGCTTACGGACTTGCTTTTGGGTTGTCCTTTTCCAATAAAGAATGAATACTCGAGGTCTTTGACTTGAGTAAATGTTTTACTGAATATTGTTATTATTGTGAAACATTTTGAAAGAAAGATGAAGTGCTATTTTGAATTATCAATAGTACTTCATAACTATTATTCAGTTATTGAAGATATACGATTTGTATGTGTCAAGCATGTCATTATGAAATTGTTGTACTTGCTGAGCTAGTCATGCTCACTCTTGCTTGAACCATATAAATGCAGCTAAGACTGAACGTCCCGAAGGATCGAAAAAGGATAAGGGAAAAGCTAAGGCAGATTACTGAGCTGTCTTGTAATAGTATAGGTCTATTGTTGTAATGTAACCGATATTATGACAAAGAACCTTTGTAATGGGTATAGAACCTGGGAAATGTAAATATTACTTTAAATATATAGAAGTTATGTTCGTTCTTTGAGACTTTTTCAATTGAATGAATGTATAAATGTTGTACAGTATAGCACCATCTATCGGGTTGGAAGATACCCGGATTTGGGGGCGCTACTAGTTGGTATCAAAGCCTAGGTTATAAAACTTAAGGGGGAAAGTAGAACCTTAAGTCATAACCTTACGAAAGAATAAAGAAGTAAAAGATGAAAAGTAACCTTATAAAAATGCATTATATTATGTTATGTATTTGTATTATTTTACTGACGTATACTAATCAAACTATATTGTTTTATTGTAGATGTCAGGAGAAAATGATATGTATAGAGATATACATGTAGTGAGCGAGGATTCCGTTAATCGGGTAGAGATACTACCAAATCCCGTAGCAGTTGAACTAGAGTTGGTGACAATCAAGTCTGGAGACTCGGACGATTTACACTACATGTCTATATTTGATGGCATGTTAGAAGAGGAGGTGGACGTGATGTCCTTTGACCAGGTTCCACCTACAGAGGACCAGGTTCCACCTACTGAGGAAATGTCTACGGGGGAATCAATGAAGGCATTGTTTATATCGGTATTGGATAGGAATGTCCATTACTGCCAAGAGGTTAAGGAGTTGAAAGAGGAACTCCAAGTTGTCCGTGAGGACAAGGTTAGCATGGAGGGAATGTGGGAAGAGGAGCATGATGATAGAGTTCTAGCTAAGGACAAGGTTCGAGAGCTGAAATGTGAAGTCTTTGAGCTCAAGCAGGAGCTAAAAACTAAACAACGGAAGTTGGAGAGGATGTCCTATATACATAGGAGTTCTCATGTAGATTTCCAGCAGCAGGTAGCTGGATATCAGATAGAAGCAGGAAAGACTCGACACACTATCAGTAGAGATGTTATTGCCGGTCTGGCCAGCAAGGATTTTGAGAATGCCCTACGACAGATGTAGTCTAGAAATAGCTAAAGTAGATTAGATATGTGAATATTATGTATCTAGTAGTGACATAAAACCCTCTTTTGTATAACAAAGGGTAGTATTTTGTAAATCCCAATTTTTTGGAAAGTAATTGCGGGATGGTAATGTAATCAGCTAAGGCTGGGTAATGTAAACAATGTAGTGTTAAACTACAAGTTATGAATCAATATAAGTCTTTTTATGGAATATGTTGAGTAATGGGTATGAGTTATTGTTGTATTACAAATAATAACAAACCAACAAGAATAAATTAATAATGATGTGTTGTTTTCTTATCAGCAAAATGCCACCAAGAAGGAGACAATGAAATCAGGGCGCTAATGTTAACCAACCGGAGGGTGGTCCAGTTAATCCAATGCAGGAGTTCGTTAATCTTTTAACGGCTGCATTTAATAGAACGGGGGCTAATGTACCCGTGATTCCTGGAGTACTACGAGCTACTACTTTTAAGGATTTCAAAAGTGTAGGTCCGCCGGAGTTCAAAGGAACTACGAACCCTATAGAAGCCCAGACTTGGGTAAAAGAAATCGAGAAAGCATTTGTAATAGCAAATATGGAGGAGGGTCAAAAGGTTGCCTTTTCAACCTATTTGATGAAAGGAGAGGCCAACTTCTGGTGGGAGGCAAACCAGGCTAGGGCCGATATAGGGAACCTAACGTGGGAGAGGTTCAAGGAGATTTTCTTCGAGAACTATTTTCCCACGAGTATGCAAGGGAGGATGGAGATGAGGTTTCTTGAATTGAGACAATGGGATATGACAGTTCCCTAGTATGCTGCCAAGTTTAATGAACTGGCACGATTCGCTCCACATCAAGTGGACACTGAAGTGAGAAAGGCTAGAAGATTCGAGCAGGGCTTGAAACCCTGGCTCTATAGCCGAATCTCTGTGTTCCAAAGTACTTCCTTTGGAACCATACTCGAAAAGGCAATAATTGCCTAAGGTGGGAATGAGGCTCTCAGCCAGTACCACAAGGATAAGAAAAACAAGGGCAAGGTTGATGGAGGAACCAAAACCGAGGGAGCCAGTAGAAGTGGCAATGGTCAGAAGAGGAAGGGTTTTAACTCATGGAATACCAGAGTAAAACAAGGGGATTCTAAGAGGAGGATGGAGGCCTGTCTCAAAGGAAAGGCAGTTTATTATAATTGTGGACAAGAAGGGCACATTTCGCGTAACTGTCCCAATTCGAAGAAAAATCACGGATGCTTTGTATGTGGATCAACTGACCACATAGCAAAGAACCGCCTCAAGAAGGGATAGAAAGAAATAAGGAACTAATAGCGGAAGTTAGCTATTAGTGGTCCCATTCATTGGGGAAATCAATGGCCCGTATTTTTTTAATATGACGGTCCAAGATGCGGTGGCATCGGGGATGTAGTTCGGTATTATTCGATCAACAATATAAATACATACGTCTTTATTTGATTCGGGTGCTACTTGTTCGTTTATAGCACGTGATTTTGCTAGACGACTAGAATTATTTCCCAAAAAATTGCCTATACCTTTGAACATTAAGGTAGAAAACGAAGAGATAATTCCTGTTAAAGATATTCATAGGAGTTGTTGCGTAGATTTACGTGGTTGTAAGTTATCGGTAGATTTAATACCGATAAAGTTAGGAGAATTCGACGTAATTCTTGGAATGGATTGGTTAATTAACCATGGAGTAATTATAGATTGCCAAATGTGTGAGAATCAGGACGTTGAAGCAACCTCCTGTAGTATTTTACGGTAATAAATTGTCGGGACGTCCGTGTTGCCTTACGATGACACAAACTAGAAAACTCTTAAGGAAGGGTTGTGTAGGTTACCTATGCCATGTTGTTGATACCCAGAGAGTGGGAGCAACCATGGAACAAATACCTATAGTAAATGAATTCATGGATGTATTTCCAAGTGAGTTACCGGGTTTACCGCCGGATAGGGAGATCTAATTTGTGATAGACATTGTGCCAGGAGCAGCACCAGTCTCAAGGGCACCGTACCGTATGGCGCCGGTGGAAATGAAAGAACTAATGGTTAAGTTACAGGAACAATTGGACAAAAAGTACATTCAACCGAGTGTTTCGCCCTGGGGAGCACCAGTGTTGTTTGTCAAGAAGAAAGATGGATCGTTAAGGCTTTGTATCGACTATCGAAAGTTGAACAAGTTAACGATAAAGAATAAATACCCATTACCTAGGATCGATGATCTCTTTGATCAATTGAAAGGGGCAAAGTATTTTTCTAAAATAGATTTGCGGACGGGGTATCATCAGTTGAAGGTTAGGAAGGAAGATGTACCAAAGACTGCATTCAGGACTCATTATGGTCATTACGAGTTTCTGGTGATGCCATTTGGGTTGACGAATACACCTGCTGCATTTATGGACATGATGAACAGAGTGTTCAAACCATATTTGGACAAGTTCGTCGTTGTGGTTCATGGTCTTAAACCAAACTTTATGAATGTTGTTCATGATGAAATGTATCCAAGCATATTGTTAAATAAAATTATCAAACTTGCTGAGCTAGTTCTGCTCCACTAACTGATGAGTAGGTTTTTAACCTATGAATTATGTTCATTTGGCTTTTTATATTATTAGTTTCTGGGTATTTTCATGTTACTTCTGATGGGGTTTACGTTTGTTGTAGGTAATTCAGACTCATGCAGCGAATGGGTGTATTGGAGGGCATTTTGAGCAACATTGCGAGTTTACGGTGGTGGCGTGGAGCCTTGTTGTATCAAGTAAGTTGTCGGCCTTGAGCGTGAGCCTATTTGAGGCGGTGCAAGTCTGTGACGGCCAAGCTAGCTTGAGCGTCTTCATGGAGACATTAAGGCTAGCATGGATTGCATATGTTGGTCTTGTGACTTGATTGGGGGAGTCTTCTTGAATTGGGGAGTCTTTTCTTGGGCAGAACATAGAGGTGGAATAGGAGTCATGGCATGAGAGGAGATATAGACTAATCTAAACATACTTTGAGATCATCATTCATATCATTCATTCAATCAATAAGGAGACTTACTTGGAGGAGGATTGAAAAGAGCAAGGATTTGGAGGAACGAAGAACGGGAATAGTTTCACGAAGATTTCATAATCGAAGGCCGAGAAGGGTGGTGTATTATTATTCTTCTCTAATTTTTATCTTCTGTAATTGGGATGATGTTTCCTTTTATTTATTCAGTGTTTAATTCATTTATTATGGGCTAAATTATTTGTTTGGCTTATAATGGATCTCTAAGTGGAACGATGATTGTGTAACCTTAGTTTTCAGTTTAATTAAACTATTATGCAGTTTATCTATATTAATTGGAGCTTGAATTTATTAATTGCTTGATCAACAATTTTATGTGGATTTGTATAAATTCGAGAGATGAAATATAAATCTAGACTTAGTTAATATAGCATGTGTCATGAATTTTGTGGATAGCAGATTCTTGATTATTGTTGAGGTAGAGATATGCTTGACATCACATGTAATCGTGAAGAGAACTTGAACTTAAACCTTAATTAATTAGAATTCACGTAGAGATATAGTGAGTTGATTAATTGAGGTGTTTGACTTAATTCTATCTTAATTGTGGATTTGGGTTAATACGGTGTTAATATATCGAGGGGTGATTAATACTATTTATGTGTTCTTGATTAATAAAATGGGATAGTGAGTTAAACTGGAATGAGGTGATAATAATTAGAGGGATGCTTATAGTGAAGTTACGAGCCTAATTCTCCAATATTTGTTTGAAAATCCAAACTTAGGGTTTGTTGGTATTGAGTTGATTTTTGATAATTATGATATTTTCAATACAAACTGGAAATTGATTAGTTTAATAAAATTTAGATTAATAGAAGATTGGTAGTTGAAAGGGAAATTTGTGCGAAATCTCTGAGGGAATGATACTTTACTTACTATTATATTACTTGTTGACCACGTATACTTGCATGTTGTGCGTAGTTAGATTTTACCCATCAAGTTTTTGGCGCCGTTGCCGGGGATTTCAATACAGATTTTTTTATTTATGCAATATCAGTTTAATTAGTCCAGTTTTACTTAAACACTTTTTGTTTTGTTCTTCAAATTTTAGGTTTTTGATATTGGTTTATGCAAACTCGATCAAAAAATTCAGACTTGCTTCCTTTTGAGGACAACATCGATAGAAGGTTTCAGAGGTTAAGTAAGTGGATAAAGGAAACAAAGGACGAATTCGAAAACTCTGAAAAGGAAGAAGAAATGGCTGCTGAAGACCAGAAAGCATTAAGAGATTTTGTGACGCCCAAGGTGACTGAGCTGCAGTCGAGTATCGCCAGGCCTGCAATAGCTGCAAACACGTTCGAAATCAAGCCTGAGACAATTCAAATGATGCAGAATTCAGTGCAGTTTGGGGGAATGACTAATGACGATCCGAACGAGCATTTAATCAGTTTTCTGGAAATATGTGACACTTTCAAGTATAATGGGGTGTCGGATGAGGCAGTTAGACTTCGCTTGTTCCCATTCACTCTGCGGGACAAGGCGAAGAGTTGGTTACACTCTCTACCAGCGGGTTCGATAACGACATGGGAGGACCTGGCTCAGAAATTCTTAGCAAAATTCTTCTCCCCTGCAAAAACTGCAAAAGACGAGGAAGGAGATTACCATGTTTGATCAGCAACATGGGGAGTCACTGTACGAGGCGTGATAGAGATACAAAGAATTACTTAGAAAATGCCCACATCACGGACTGCCCAAATGGTTGCAATTGAATACATTTTACAACGGATTACATGAGAATCTCAGGACTAGTATTGATGCGGCATCAGGGGGAGCATTTATGGCTAAGACGTATGAGGAGGCATACCAGTTGATAGAGACTATGGTGGCTAAGAATTATCAGTGGCCCACAGCAAGAATAACACAACCTATGGATGAAGTGACGGAAATAACAACACAGATTTCAACACTCGCTAAGAAGTTCGACGTGTGGTCCGGGGGACAAACGCAGACAGTTGTAATTATTTGTGAGTTGTGCGCATGGGAACATTCGACGGATCAATGCGCAATCAACCCAGAGTCGGTACAATTCATAAGTAGCTACAATAGAATTCCTCAGAACACATATAAGAATGCATATAATCAGGGGAATAGGAATAATCTGAATCAGTCGTGGAATAATAATCAGAATCAGCAAGCTCCACGACCATCGTATCCCCCAGGGTTTCAGAATCAACAACAACCAGTTCAACGTCAAGAGAGAAAATCGAATTTAGTGGAAATGTTATCAAAGTATATAACAAGTAACGAGGTAGCTATGAAGAATCAAGCAATGGCAATGAAATCACAAGAAATGGCCATCAAGAATTTAGAAAACCAGATGGGCCAAATTACCTTAGCATTGAACAACAGACCACAAGGGACCCTACTAAAAGACCCCAACTTTTTATAAATAAAGATTTAATTCCTCTATTTATTATTTTGAAATAGAAGGGTTGATTTGATTAATGTGGTTAGTTGTGGGTAAAATGCGCAAATATTTTAAATAAGCAAGTGGTTATAAAATACTCATTGTTGTCAGAGAATATTCGTTTGGTCGTGGAATATTCTTACTATCGGGAATATTAAATGCAATGGTAGCGATTTTGTGTGGTCCCATAAATGTAAAGTGATTGGATGAAGAAAGCGACAAGTATAAGTTGTTTATAAATAACGATGCAGTTATTACAGATTAATCTTTGTTGAATACCGGTGGTTAAAACACGATGTACGCGTTGTTGCATAGTAGCACACGGTATTACACCAATTATTGATTCTTACGTAAGAAGACACTACTCAATAATTATTACAGTAATTACTGTTCAGTATTTTATTTTATTGATTCAATAATTGTTGCGTTAATTTTTTATATTACTGTTGTTTCAATAATTGTCACTACACAGTATTTTCCATTATCGAAGCAATAATTCATATTATTTAAATAATATTATTAGATAGCATTATTGGCAATGTCTAGAAAGTTCTGTCTAAGGAGAGGTTTGGTCACCTAATTGCGCGCCAGTAAGGAGAAATTCTTATTGGAAAGCCCCCTCTATCTTGGGAACTACCTGGTTGTCAATATTGTGATTCTGTAATATTATTTGTGAATAATTAATTATTGATTTATATGATGAGGAAAATATTGATTTTATGTGGATATAGATGGAGAAAATTTTTAAATGTGACAATTGTTGAAAATTAATATTTTATCTTTTTTTGATAAAATAATTCATTTGAATATATTATTTTAATAATATAATAACGGTGATATTTTTACAATGAATGTGGGATATATGAGTATATGAGGAGGAAGAGTATTTTTATTTCAAAAGTTGTTTAAAACATGTTAAACATGTCTGTGGGCCCATTTCTTGAGTGAAATTTGATTATAGCCTGTAGAATCGCCCGTTTGTGGATTTCGGTCAATTTCTGTTTGGAATTTGGAAAAGCTTTCTTCTGGAAAGTTGTAGAGAATTGAATTTCCTATAAAAATTCTCGAGATTCAAATTTTCTGATAAAAGGGCTATTTATTATGAATTATTGAAGTTCCAGATTAATTGATTATTATTTTTTTTGGAGTTTTAAATAACTTTTATATGAAAAATGTTTTTGGCAAGTTTGGCACATGTGTGGCTAATATTTTGGATCAATGATGGTGTGCGTAAGAATTTATAATATATATATTAATATTTTATTAAATTTTCAGCTTTGGTGTTCTAAGCAATTTCCTATAAATAGGGTGCTTAGGTTAGAATTGAAAATCACACCAGAAACTAAAGTTTTCTCTCTCTTTCTATCTCTATATTATCGAGCATATTCTTGTGAGTATTTTGGTAATTTGAGTGTTTCTATACGGTGCAAGTTCCTTCAGCACTATATCCAGTATTCCAGTCAGAAGTACTGTTTCTGCAAGGTAAGGGATGTTATTTTCTTCGTAAATGATATTATTTCTTCATTATTATTATGCCAAAAATATTGGTTGGAACTTTTTATCAAATTTGGAACTTTTTCATGTCGGGGTTACTATTCACGAATTACTATTCACGAGTTACTATTCATGAGTTACTATTCACGAGTTACTATTCACGAGTACTATTCACAAAGCATGATGATGTTTTTTGTGAAATTTCTATCTTTTGGTGTCGGAGTTACTATTCACGTATACGGCACTATTCACGAATATGACACTATTCATAAAAAAAATTAAATTTTCTTTTCTGTGTCCAAGATTGTCTGTTATGATTCCTATCATTTATTGGATCTATGTTTTGGTCTTCATTCTTGAATTTTACTCCACTCTGGTTATTTATGAAGTATTTTGAACTTGGATTGTTTAAAGTACGAATTCTTAATATTTATTATTTTGTTTCACTGGATTCGTTTTCTTTAAAATATTTTTCATCATCCTCAGTCCTAAATGATGATATAACTGAATATCTTTGGCCCGTAGTGCAAAGATGAATGATTTTATGATGAATATCTTTGGCCCGTAGTGCAAAGATGAACAGGTGTTTAGATGAACATGACCAACTGGTGAATATATTTGGCTTGTAGTGCAAAGATGAATATTTGGTTTATGATGTATATTTATTGATGTTACAGGGATAAAATATCGATGATGGACTTTTAAATTCATAGATGATAGTAGATTTCATTCTCTACTTAACTCTTCTAATGAATTGTTGTTTCCGCTGCTGTTGTTGATCTAAAACTTGTTGTCTATTGTATTCTATCAGATTTTTCCCTGTTGAAGACTAAAGATAATTTGTTGTACATTATCTTAGTCATAATATTCTTTATCGAGCTAGTTGAGCTCACCCTTTTCCTTTTGTTCCATTTTCTTCTCGTGAGGCGAGAATATAGCGGAAACTAGTCGGGGTGTGGAGTAATGGTTCAAGACAGTTGTTTTAGTAGTCCTCACTATTTTATAAAATAGTGTATCAATAATTGTAATGAGGACTTATTTGAGTGTGGATATTGTCTAGAAGACAATATTTGTATTTAAACTCACAGTTTATGTGTTGTCGTATTTTGCACGACAATTGTATTAATGAAGTTGTAGTTGTTTCTGTACCATGTATTTGGCGACTCATAATGGGTGATGTATACCTATTTTGGGGACGTCACAGTTGGTATCAGAGCTTAAGGGATATGATCTCTGGCAGAGATCGGGGAATAGAACTAGGAGGGGAGAGACGAGTAAATCCTTCCCTAGTGTGTCCTACCTAAGCTTATTTGTTGGTCGGTCATAATATAGGGGTATTATGTGATTTGTTAATTTGTTTAATTAACCCTTGTTTTATGGCAGTATTTAAGAATGTTGATTGAGAATGTTAACAGTGGAGTAAATGAGACCGTGGAGACACCTTTGCTCACCAACGAGGAGAACGTGCAACAGGCTGGCAATGTTCCTCCTATGAACAACACCACTGAGTAGATGACGAACGATGGTATGTTTAGGAACTTTCTAGAATTCATGCAAAACCAAACGAGAAAGACAACTGTTCAAAATGCAGGTGGAAAAACTGGCAACTCACGGATGGTCACCGCTAAGCGATTCAAGGAGTTAGGATGCCAGGAGTTTTGGGAAAACCAAAACCACTTACTAGCAGAGGCGTGGATAAAGCGGATCGATAAGATATTTGATGTCTTGGGATGCTCGGGGGAGCAAAAGGTTCCTTTCACCACTTTTATGTTACGAGGAGAGGCAGATTATTGGTGGGAATCCGTAAAGCGTACTCATCCTACCGCACTGAAGATGTCTTGGGAGAAGTTCCAAGAATTATTCAACGAAAAGTACTTTCCCGAAAGTATTTGTAAGACCTCGAATTTTATGAAATAAAAGTATTCAATTTTTTCTTATAATTACTATTCAGTAAATGGTTAAATTGATAAAAGTTTAAAGTTAAGGGTGATATATGAAATTTTTTTTAAAATAAGCAAGTGGTTATAAAATACTCATTGTTGTCGGGGAATATTCGTTTAGTCGTGAAATATTTTTCATGTCAGGGAATATTCATACGACAATAATAACCTTTAATGGGCCCCATAAGAAAAGCGATTGGATGAAGAAAATGACAAGTATAAGTTGTTTACAAATACTTGGCCTTGATTGTTCACAAATTATCTTTGTTGGAATACCCGCGGTTAAAATACGATGAATGCGTTGTTGTTGCACAAGTAGCACGAGATTGCACCAATTATTGATTCTTACGTAAGAAGGCACTACTCAATAAATTGTTATAGTAATTCTGATTCAATATTTTATTTTATTGATTCAATAATTGCTACGTTGATATTTTATATTATTGTTGTTTCAATAATTGTCACGGCACAGTATTTCCCATTATCGGATCAATAATTCATATTATTTGGATAATATTATTAGATAGCCTTATTGGCAATATTTAGAAAGTTCTGTCAAGGAGAGGTTTGGTCACCTAATTGCGCGCCAGTAAGGAGAAATTGTTATTGGAAAGCCCCCTCTTTCCTGGAAAATGTCAAGTTGTCAATATTGTGATTCTGTAATATTATTTATGAATAATTAATTATTGATTTATATGATAAGGAAAATATTCATTTTATGTGGATATAGATGGAGATTTTTGTTTTTTTAAAGTGACAATTGTTTAAAATTGATATTTTATCTTTTTTCTAATAAAATAATATTTTATTATATTATTATAATATAATAATGATGATATTTTTACAAAGAATATGTGATATATAAGTATATAAGGAGGAAGAGTATTTTTGTTGCATTAAATGATTAACACATGTTTTGTGTGTCGATGGACCCCATTTCTTGACTAAAATTTGATTATAGCCTGTAAAATCGTCCGTATATGGATTTCGGTCAATTTCTATTTGGAATTTGAAAAAACTTTCTTCTGTAAATTTGTAGAGAATTGAATTTCTTATAACAAGGCGCGAGATTTGAATTTTCTGATAAAAGATCTATTTATTATGAATTATTGAAGTTCCGGAATAATTGATTTTGAAGTTTTAATAATTTTTATTAAGAAAATTGTTTTTATATTGTTGGTTATTGCCTTGGTGTTGAATGCATCTTTGAGTTTGATTCTTGGTGTATGTAGGAAATTTATATAAATAGAATAATATTTTATTAAATTTTCTTCTTTGGTGTTCTAAGCATTTTCGTATAAATAGGGTGCTTAGGTTAGAATTGAAAATCACACCAGAAACTAAAGTTTTCTCTCTATTTCTCTTTCTATATTATCGAGTGTATTCTTGTGAGTATTTTGATATCTTGAGTGTTGCTATATCTGATTGCAAGTTCGATTCGGCGTTATTCCAATCAAATCTTGCTCTTTTTAGGTAAGGGATAGTACGGGATTTTAAGGGATTGAAAGGGATGTTATTTTCTTCGTAAGTGATATTATTTCTTCAATATCATTATGTTGAAATATTGGTTTGAACTTTTTATCAAATTTGGAACTTTTTCATGTCGGGGTTACTATTCATGAGTTACTATTCACAATTTACTATTCATGAGTTACTATTCACGGGTTACTATTCACTACAAAATTAGTTTCTTTTTTCTAACCAAATTATAGCTGATTTATGAATATTACTCTAGAGATTAAAACTATGTATTGATTATATTGATTTTATTATCATATATAACATTTTTATAACCCTGATGTTGAAATTCTCTTTCACTAGAGTGTAAAGATGGGTAGATTATTGATATGATCATGACTAGGGTTCTCTTTGGCCAGTAGTGAAAAGTTGAATTGTGACTGGTATGATCATGACAATTGAATTTATAATTGAATATCTTTAGCTTAAGTGCAAAGGTGAATTGATCAACATGGTTATAATTATGGTTTATATAAATTCTGAAATGATTACGTATTTCTTTGAGATATGAATGTCTTTGGCCTATAGTGCAAAGATGACCTGTTGTTGAATATCTTTGGCATGTAGTGCAAAGATGAACTGTTGATGAATATCTTTTGCCCGTAGTGCAAAGATGAATTTATTAGTATTATTATGAGCGAGGCGTGATTTGGTATAACCATGATCTTTGATGTTCGGAGGTAAAGGCGGTGATGAAAATTATCTTCGTCCAGAATGCGAAATGGAATTTAGAACTACAATTATGATTATGAGTTATTCACATGATTGTGGACAGGAACTGTTGATTGATGTTACAGGGTTAAAACATTATTGGTGGACTTTTAACATGGAGAATATAATAGACTTTATGGTCTATTTGACTCTTCTAATGGATTGCTCGTTCCTCTGCAACTATGGTTGAAAAGTTTTATCATCTACCATATGTTCTAAATCTCTGATTTACTACTGTTGAAGGCTATTTATAATTTATTTATCTTTAGTCATGATATTTTTTACTGAGCTAGTTGTGCTCACCCTTTTGCTTCACAATTCCTTTCAGGTAATAAAAGTGTAGTTGGGACAAGCGGGGAATAACAGGGGAATAGAACGGTTGTGACGCCCCCAAAATAGGTATACAACACCCCACCCATTCTGAGTCGCCAAATACATGGTACAGAAAATAACTACAACTTCAATATCACAATTGTCGTGAAAAATATAATAACACTTATGCTGTGAGTTTTGATACAAATATATACCAAATGTGACCCATGTCCCAATGACACCTTACATAAAGGTACAGTCAATAACGGTTCTAGAAATTAAAATCTTTGGGAAGTACTCAAGGAAACCTTCGTACATGGGAGACCATGCGTCTAGGTTATGATAGATATCATATGTCCACAGAATTATCCTTGGTTGATCCAATAGACCCCAAAGAAAAACGAGAAGATTACTATCATGTTCTTTCCAATGTTGAGTCTTCTCTTGACATATAACTATCTCCACTGTCTGCAATTGAAAATTATATTTCAACCAAACTCCAAGATCATATAGGTAGTTCTCGTAGATATACTCAGCAAGAGGATGTACACAACCCTGTCTTATGATAACACGAGGTTGTATATCATTAGACATCTTGTATGACAGTGACAAAACACCCTTCCAAAGTTGGGTTCGCCTGACCCTATTTGATTCACCAAATATAACTATTAAATGACGTATAAAATACAACACACTTATCTAAAGTCCTCAATAAAATCATTTCCATACTCTTTAGGGAGAACCTCAACAACTATAGACCACCATTCTATTTCCTCGTTATTATCTGGCCGACCACCCAGCCTACACTCTTTATTACGAAAGGAATTGTGAAGCAAAAGGGTGAGTACAAATAGCCTAGTAAGAATATCATGACTAAAGATAAATAAATTATCAATAGCCTTCATCAGTAATAAATCAGAGATTTAGAACATATGGTAGATGATAAAACTTTTCAACCATAGTTGCAGCGGAACGAGCAATCCATTAAAAGAGTCAAATAGACCATCAAGTCTATGATCTTTTTCATGTTAAAATTCCACCAACAACGTTTTATCCCTGTAACATCAATCAACAATTCCTGTCCACAGTCATGTGAATAACTCATAATCATAATTGTGATTCTAAATTCCTTTTCTCATCCAGGACGAAGATAATTTTATCACCTGTCTTTACCTGAAACATCAAAGATCATGGTTATACCAAATCACAGTTCCTGTTCATAATCATACTAATAAATTCATCTTTGCACTACAGGCCAAAGATATTCATTAACAGTTCATCTTCGCACTACAGGCCGAAGATATTCAACAACAATTCATCTTTGCACTACGGGCCAAAGATATTCAACAATAATTCATCTTTGCACTACAGGCCAAACATATTCAACAATAATTCATCTTTGCACTACAGGCCAAAGATATTCATCAAGTATCATCATTAAGGACTGAGGATGATGAAAAACATTTTAGAGAACGAATCCAGCAAGACATAAGGACAAATATTAGGGATTCGTATTTCAATTTATCCAAATTCAATAACACTCCCTAATAACCAAGTGTGAAGTAGAATTCACAAATAAAGATCAAAACATGGATACAATCAAAGATAGTAACCATAAAAGACATCTGAAAGGAAAAGAGAAAATTTTATTTTTTGGGTGAATAGTGTATTATTTGTGAATAGTGTCGTATACGTGAATAGTAACCCCAACACAAAAAGGTAAAAATTCCACAAGAAAAATCATACTTCGTGAACAATACTCGTGAATAGTGCCGTATTCGTGAATAGTGTCGTATACGTAAATAGTACCGTATACATGAATAGTAACTCCGACACAAAAAGGTAAAGTTTGACAATAAAATCTATATCAATATTTATAACACCTTAATCCAAATGTTATAAATCACTTAATAATATCAACATCTTAATATTATTAATATTACAACAATATTTAATAATTTCTTAAACTTATAAACAATTTATTTAAATTGTTTACACATTACTAATTAATGTATTTAATCATCATAAAATGTCAAACTCATAAGATTTTATCATCAATAACGAAAACCCTCATTAAAAATCTGCATATACCTCATATATGATTCTCAAGCCATAAAATCATATTTTCCAATTTTCTTCCTTCATATAACATATTTAATTCATTTACTCATAACTAGAACATTTTCATAAAAAATACCAAATCAGTTCCAAAAACATTTCTTTTCTGGGATTTAGCAGAATATAGTCTCATATTGAACATATATTTTTCTCAGAATTTTTAAAATTAATTTTGTATTTTTCATATGGCCAAAACCGCCGAATATTTAGACATTTATCATAAATTGTACTTTTGTCCAAAAATTCCGAAATTTATAGAATATACTCATGTTATATACATGTACTCCCAATAAAAATTTCATCAATTGTGGAGTTAACCACAAGGAGTTATAAGCGGTTACTTTTAAAATAGTCTTTTCTCATAAAATACATAACTCCTAATCTATACATCCAAAAATCATCATTTTTGGACACAATCAATAAAACTTATCAAAGTATCTTTTCAAATTTTTCCAGAATTTTTGAAGGTCTGAAAAGTTACGAAACGTGAAAAACATAACAACCCTTAAAATCCCTTACCTCGAAAAAAGCAAAGATTTTAATAGGAATATCGGATGAAAAGTCAAGGAAATTTGCACCGAATAGAAACTCTCAAAGTTTCTAAATACTCACAAAAATATGCTTGATAATATAGAGAGAGAAAACTTATGTTTCTGGTGTGATTTTCAATTATAACATAAGCACATATTTATAGGAAAATGCTAGAACACCAAAGGAGACTAAATTAATAAAATAATATATTTATTTTATTTTTCCATCTACGCCCACACTTGCTCAATCAATTTTGGAGCATGCCATGATTGAACAAAAAATTCACCCACATGTGTTTTGAAAAGTAAAAGTGGTTCCCACCCATAATTTTAATAAAATTATTTTTTTTTTAAAACTTCCACAATTCATAGAAAATAGCTCGGTTATAGAAAATTCCAATCGAAAAATACACTTCATGTATTTTTATAGAAAATTCAATTTCTACAACTTTACAGAAGAAAGTTTTTACAAATTCCAGACCGAAAATATACGAAATCCACAAACGGATGATTTTAAACACCGTTTTAACACCTTTTAAAATTCATAACAAATCATGCATTAATTTTCAAGGGTTCAAAATTTGTGGATATATACCCAACTCATGTATGTATAACATATCCAAAAATCACAACGATCCAACGGTCGGATTAAAATTATAACTCACGCAATAAAGCTTTAAGAATACCGAAATCCGACAAAAATCGATAAAACACCTCAACATTATTTTTAACCACATAAATAAATCCATTATTTATATCCGCATCAAATAAATATTTTCTTATCATATAAATCAATAATTAATTATTCACAAATAATTTTGCTGTAATCACAATTATGATGACAAGCAGCGGTTCCTGTGAAAGTGGGGGCTTTCCAATAAGGATTTCTCCTTACTAGCGCACAATTAGATGACCAAACCTCTCCTTGACAGAACTTTCTAGACATTGTCAATAATGCTATCTAATAATATTATTCAAATAATATGAATTATTGATCTGATAATAAGAAATACTATGCAGTGACAATTATTGAACAACAATAATAAAAAATATCAACACAGCAATTATTGAATCAATAAAATAAAATATTGAACAGTAATTACTGTAACAATTATTGAGTAGTGTCTTTTTACGTAAGAATCAATAATTTAAAAATATTGTGCAATACCGTGTGCTACTGTGCAACAACGCGTATTACTGTATTTTAACCACCAGGTAATCCAACAGTGTTAACGGTAACAATTATGCCGTTATTTATAAAAATACATACTTGTCGTTTTCCTTATCCGATAATTATTCTGTTATGGGACCCACAAATGACTGCGCCTTCGTACGGATATTCCCGACAAAAAGAATATTCCATGACCAAACGAATATTCCTCGACAAAAATGAATATTTTATAACTACTTGCGAAATTTGAAAATTTTATATATATCACCCTTAACTTTAAACTTTTATCAATTTAACTATTTACTAAATAGAAAAATTGTATACTTTTATTTAATAAAATTTGGGGTCTTACAATCTCCCCTCCTTATGAAATTTCATCCTCGAAATTTACGTACCTGGAATTTCAAAGAGTTGAGAATACCTTGCTTTCATTTCAGATTCCATCTTCCCTGTCATCATAATTTCTCAAATGCTCAGCTCTTGTATTTCAGATATCATTCTAGAATACAGCTTCAAAACAAGGGTTAATTGAACAAATTAACATATCACATAATATCCCGATATTATGACTGACCAACAAATAAGCTTAGGTAGGACACACTAGCGAAGGATTTACTCATCTCTCCCCTCCTAGTTTTATTCCCCGATCTCCGCCAGAGATCATATCCCTAAGCTCTGATACCAAATGTGATGCCCCCAAAATAGGTACACAACCCCCCCACCCATTCTGAGTCGCCAAATACATGGTACATAAAATAACTACAACTTCAATATCACAATTGTCGTGCAAAATACAATAACACTTATGCTGTGAGTTTTGATACAAATATATACCAAATGTGACTCATGTCCCAATGACACCTTACATAAAGGTACAGTCAATAACTGTTCTAGAAATTTAAATCTTTGGGAAGTACTCAAGGAAACATTTGTACATGGGAGACCATGCGTCTAGGTTATGATAGATATCATATGTCCACAGAATTATCCTTGGATGATACAATAGACCCCAAAGAAAAACGAGAAGATTACTATCATGTTCTTTCCAATGTTGAGTCTTCTCTTGACATATAACTATCTCCACTGTCTACAATTGAAAATTATATTTCAACCAAACTCCAAGATCATACAGGTAGTGCTCGTAGATATACTCAGCAAGAGGATGTACACAACCCTGTCTTATGATAACACGAGGTTATATATCATTAGACATCTTGTATGATAGTGACAAAACACCCTTCCAAAGTTGGGTTCGCCTGACCCTATTTGATTCACCAAATATAACTATTAAATAACGTATAAAATACAACACACTTTTCTAAAGTCCTCAATAAAATCATTTCCATACTCTTTAGGGAGAACCTCAACAACTATAGACCACCGTTCTATTTCCTTGTTATCCCCTCTCGACCCAGCTACACTCTTATTACCTGAAAGGAATTGTGAAGCAAAAGGGTGAGTACAAATAGCCTAGTAAGAATATCATGACTAAAGATAAATAAATTATCAATAGCCTTCATCAGTAATAAATCAGAGATTTAGAACATATGGTAGATGATAAAACTTTTCAACCATAGTTGCAGCGGAACGAGCAATCCATTAAAAGAGTCAAATAGACCATCAAGTCTATGATCTTTTTCATGTTAAAAGTCCACCAACAACGTTTTATCCCTGTAACATCAATCAACAATTCTTGTCCACAGTCATGTGAATAACTCATAATCATAATTGTGATTCTAAATTCTTTTCTCATCCAGATTTAAGATAATTTTATCAATTGCCTTTACCTCAAACATCAAAGATCATGGTTATACCAAATCACAGCCTCGCTCATAATCATACTAATAAATTCATCTTTGCACTACAGCCAAAGATATTCATTAATGATTAATCTTCGCACTACAGTCAAGATATTCAACAACAATTCATCTTTGCACTACGGCCAAAGATATTCAACAATAATTCATCTTTGCACTACAAAGCCAAACATATTCATTCAATAATTCATCTTGCACTCACAAAGCCAAAGATATTCATCAAGTATCATCATTAAGGACCGAGGATGATGAAAACATTTTAGAGAACGAATCCAAAGAAGACATAAGGACAAATATTAGGGATTCAGATTTCAATTTATCCAAATTCAATAACACTCCCTAATAACCAAGTGTGAAGTAGAATTCACAAATAAAGATCAAAACATGGATACAATCAAAGATAGTAACCATAAAAGACATCCTGAAAGGAAAAGAGAAAATTTTATTTTTGGGTGAATAGTAATCAGTATTTGTGAATAAGTGTCGATACGTGAATAGTAACCCAACACAAAAAGGTAAAAATTCCACAAGAAAAATCATACTGTGAACAATACTCGTGAATAGTGCCAGTATTCGTGAATAGTGTCGATACGTAAATAAGTACCGTATACATGAATAAGTAATCTCACACAAAAAGGTAAAGTTTGACAATAAAATCTATATCAATATTTATAACACCTTAATCCAAATGTTATAAATCACTTAATAATATCAACATCTTAATATTATTAATATTACAACAATATTTAATAATTTCTTAAACTTATAAACAATTTATTTAAATTATTTACACATTACTAATTAATGTATTTAATCATCATAAAATGTCAAACTCATAAGATTTTATCACCAATAACCAAAACCCTCATTAAAAATCTGCATATACCTCATATATGATTCTCAAGCCATAAAATCATATTTTCCAATTTTCTTCCTTCATATAACATATTTAATTCATTTACTCATAACTAGAACATTTTCTTGAAAAATACCAAATCAGTTCCAAAAACATTTATTTTCTGGGATTTAGCAGAATATAGTCTCATATTGAACATATATTTTTCTCAGAATTTTTCAAATTAATTTTGTATTTTTCATATGGCCAAAACCGCCGAATATTTAGACATTTATCATAAATTGTACTTTTGTCCAAAAATTCCGAAATTTATAGAATATACTCATGTTATATACATGTACTCCCAATAAAAATTTCCTCAATTTTGGAGTTAACCACAAGGAGTTATAAGCAGTTACCTTTAAAATAGTCTTTTCTCATAAAATCCACAACTCCTAATCTATACATCCAAAAATCATCATTTTTGGACACAATCAATAAAACTTATCAAAGTATCTTTTCAAATTTTTCCAGAATTTTTGAAGGTCTGAAAAGTTACGAAACGTGAAAAACATAACAACCCTTAAAATCCCTTACCTCGAAAGAGCAGTATTTCTGACCGGAATATCGGATGAAAAGCCGAAGGAAATTTGCACCGAATAGAAACTCTCAAAGTTTCTAAATACTCACAAAAATATGCTTGATAATATAGAGAGAGAAAACTTATGTTTCTGGTGTGATTTTCAATTATAACATAAGCACCTATTTATAGGAAAATGCTAGAACACCAAAGGAGACTAAATTAATAAAATAATATATTTATTTTATTTTTCCATCTACGCCCCACACTTATTTCAATCAAGTCGGAGCATGCCATGATTGAACAAAAAATTCAGCCCACATGTGTTTTGAAAAGTAAAAGTGGTTCCCACCCATAATTTTAATAAAAATTATTTTTTTTTTCGAAACTTCAACAATTCATAGAAAATAGCTCGGTTATAGAAAATTCCAGACCGAAAATACACTTGCGTATTTTTATAGGAAATTCAATTCTCTACAACTTTACAGAAGAAAGTTTTTACAAATTCCTGACCGAAAATATACGAAATCCACAAACGGATGATTTTAAACACCGTTTTAACACCTTTTAAAATTCATAACAAATCATGCGTTAATTTTCAAGGGTTCAAAATTTGTGGATATATACCCAACTCATGTATGTATAACATATCCAAAAATCACAACGATCCAACTATTTGATTAAAATTATAACTCACTTAATAAAGCTTTAAGAATACCAAACCTACAGGCAAAATACCGATAAAACACCTCAACATTATTTTTAACCACATAAATAAATCCATTATTTATATCCGCATCAAATAAATATTTTCTTATCATATAAATCAATAATTAATTATTCACAAATAATTTTACAGAATCACAATTATGACAACCGTGTAGTTCGTGAAAGAGGGGCTTTCAATAAGGATTTCTCTTCTTGGCAAGCAATTAGGTGACCAAACCTCTCCTTGACAGAACTTTCTAGACATTGTCAATAATGCTATCTAATAATATTATTCAAATAATATGAATTATTGATCTGATAATGAGAAATACTATGCAGTGACAATTATTGAACAACAATAATAAAAAATATCAACACAACAATTATTGAATCAATAAAATAAAATATTGAACAGTAATTACTGTAACAATTATTGAGTAGTGTCTTTTTACGTAAGAATCAATAATTTAAAAATATTATGCAATCTGGTGTGCTATCAGCAACAACGCCAGACATCAGATTTTAACCACCGTGTAATCCAACAATTGTTAACGGTAACATTTATGCAGATTATTTATAAAAATACATACTTGTGCATCGTTTTCCTTATCCGATAATTATTCATTATGGGGCCCACAAATGATTACTACTTGGCCGTCAGACGGATATTCCCGACAAAAAGAATATTCCACGACCAAACGAATATTCCCCGACAAAAATGAATATTTTATAACCACTTGCGAAATTTGAAAATTTTATATATATCACCCTTAACTTTAAACTTTTGTTAATTTAACTATTTACTAAATAGAAAATTGTATACTTTTATTTCATAAAATTCGGGGTCTTACAAAGGTGTTCTATAGATGTTGAGGGTGAGGTGAATTTAACTTGGAAGGGTGTTTTGCCACTATCATACAAGATGTCTAATGACATACAACCTCGTGTCATCATAAGACAGGATTGTACTCATCCACTTGCTGAGTATATTTACAACCACTACCTATATAATCTTGGTGTTTGTTTGGAGTATAATACCCAATTAGAGACAGTGGAGATAATGATATGTCAAGAGAAGACTCACTATTGGGAAGAATATGATAGTAATCTTCTCGTTTTTCTTTGGGGTCTATTGGGTCAACCAAGGATAATTCTGTGGTCATATGATATCTATCATAACCTAGAAGCATGGCCTCCCATGTACGAAGGTTTCCTTGAGCACTTTCCAAAGATTCTAATTTCTAAAACAGTTTTTGTCTATACCTTTATGTAAGGTGTCATTGTGACATGCTATCCAAAGTTGGTGTCCAGAGTTACAGTTGGTATATATTTGTATCCAAACTCGCAACATATGTGTTGTTGTATTTTGCATGACAATTGTTGTAATAAAGTTGTAGTTGTTTTTTGTACCATGTATTTTGCGACTCAGGATATGTTGGATAGAATGGACCTGTTTTGGATAAGAGTCACATTTGGTATCAGAGCTTAGGGATATGGTCTCTAGAATAGTACTAGAAGGGGAAAAGACGAGTAAATTCTTCGCTAGTGTGTCCTACCTAAGCTTATTTGTTGGTCAGTCATAATATCGGGATATTATGTGATATGTTAATTTGTTAAATTAACCTTTGTTTTTGAAGCTGTATTCTAGAATGATATCTGAAATACAGGAGATGAGCAATGAAGAAATCATGATGACAGGAAAGATGGAATCTGAAATGAAAGCAATGTATTCTCAACTCTTTGAAATACCAGGTACGTAAAATTTGAGGACGAAATTTCATAATGAGGGGAGATTGTAAGACCCCGAATTTTATGAAATAAAAGTATTCAATTTTTTCTTATAATTACTATTCAGTAAATGGTTAAATTGATAAAAGTTTAAAGTTAAGGGTGATATATGAATTTTTTTTAAAATAAGCAAGTGGTTATAAAATACTCATTGTTATCGGGGAATATTCGTTTGGTCGTGGAATATTTTTTCTGTCGGGGAATATTCATACGACGGCGCAGCCTTTTGTGGGCCCCATAACGGAAAGCGATTGGATGAAGAAAACGACAAGTATATGTTGTTTACAAATAACTACAGTAGTTGTTACCAATTAATATTGTTGGAATACCGGTGGTTAAAATCTGATGAATGCGCGTTGTTGCACAAAGAAGATGCAGTATTGCACCAATTATTGATTCTTACGTAAGAAAGCACTACTCAATAATTGTTATAGTAATTACTGTTCAATATTTTATTTTATTGATTCAATAATTGCTACGTTGATATTTTATATTATTGTTGTTTCAATAAATATCACAGCACAGTATTTCCCATTATCGGATCAATAATTCATATTATTTGGATAATATTATTAGATAGCCTTATTGGCAATGTCTAGAAAGTTCTGTCAAGGAGAGGTTTGGTCACATAATTGCACGCCAGTAAGGAGAAATTCTTATTGGAAAGCCCCCTCTTTCCTGGGAACTGCCTGGTTGTCAATATTGTGATTCTGTAATATTATTTGTGAATAATTTATTATTTATTTATATGATAAGGAAAATATTCATTTTATGTGGATATAGATGGAGATTTTTTTTTTAAAGTGACAATTGTTGAAAATTGATATTTTATCTTTTCTGATAAAATAATATTTTATTTTATTTTTATAATATAATAATGATGATATTTTTACAAAGAATGTGTGATATATAAGTATATGAGGAGGAAGAGTATTTTTGTTGCATTAAATGATTAACACATGTTTTGTGTGTCGGTGGACCCCATTTCTTGACTGAAATTTGATTATAGCTTGTAAAATCGTCCTTATGTGGATTTCAGTCAATGTCTGTTTGGAATTCGGAAAAACTTTCTTCTGCAAAGTTGTAGAGAATTGAATTTCCTATAATAATTTTCGAGATTCGAATTGTCTGATAAAAGGGCTATTTATTATGAATTATTGAAGTTCCGGAATAATTGATTTTGAAGTTTTAATAATTTTTATTAAGAAAAACATTTTTTATATTGTTGGTGGGCACCACTGGTGTTGAATGCATGCTGAATTCAGATTCTTGGTGTACGTAGGAAATTTATATAAATATAATAATATTTTATTAAATATTTTGCTTTAATGTTCTAAGCATTTTCCTATAAATAGGGTGCTTAGGTTAGAATTGAAAATCACACCAGAAACTGAAGTTTTCTCTCTATTTCTCTCTCTATATTATCGAGTGTATTCTTCTGAGTATTTTGATATCTTGAGTGTTGCTATACGGTGCAAGTTCGTTCAGCGTTATTCCAGTCAGAAGTACTGATCTTTTGAGGTAAGGGATAGTAAGGGATTTTAAGGGATTGAAAGGGATATTATTTTCTTCGTAAGTGATATTATTTCTTCAATATCATTATGTTGAAATATTGGTTTGAACTTTTTATCAAAAGGAACTTTTTCATGTTGGGGCTACTATTCATGAGTTACTATTCATAAGTTACTATTCACGATTTACTATTTATGAGTTACTATTCACGATGGGTTACTATTCATGAGTTACTATTCACGAGTTACTATTCACGGGTACTATTCACTACAAAATTGGTTTCTTTTTTCTAACCAAATTATAGCTGATTTATGAATATTACTCTGAAGATTAAAACTATGTATTGATTATATTGATTTTATTATCATATATAACATTTTTATAACCCTGATGTTGAAATTCTCTTTCACTGGAGTGTAAAGATGGGTAGATTATTGGTATGATCATGACTAGGGTTCTCTTGGCCATGAGTGAAAAGTTGAATTGTGACTGGTATGATCATGACCATTGAATTTATAATTGAATATCTTTAGCTTAAGTGCAAAGGTGAATTGATCAACATAGTTATAATTATGGTTTATATAAATTCTAAAATGATTATGTATTTCTTTGGGATATGAATGTCTTTGGCCTGTAGTGCAAAGATGACCTGTTGTTGAATATCTTTGGCTTGTAGTGCAGAGATGAACTGTTGATGAATATCTTTGGCCCGTAGTGCAAAGATGAATGTATTAGTATGATTATGAACAGGAACTGTGATTTGGTATAACCATGATCTTTGATGTTTCAGGTAAAGACAGGTGATGAAAATTATCTTCGTCCATAATGCGAAATGGAATTTAGAACTACAATTATGATTATGAGTTATTCACATGATTGAGGACAGGAACTGTTGATTGAAGTTACAGGTTAAAACATTGTTGGTGGACTTTTAACATTGAGAAGATAATAGACTTTATGGTCTATTTGACTCTTCTAATGGATTGCTCGTTCCGCTGCAACTATGGTTGAAAAGTTTTATCATCTACCATATGTTCTAAATCGCTGATTTACTACTGTTGAAGGCTATTGATAATTTATTTATCTTTAGTCATGATATTCTTTACTGAGCTAGTTGTGCTCACCCTTTTGCTTCACAATTCCTTTCAGGTAATAAAAGTGTAGCTGGGACAAGCGGGGAATAACAGGGGAATAGAACGGTGGTCTATAGATGTTGAGGGTGAGGTGAATTTAACTTGGAATGGTGTTTTGCCACTATCATATAAGATGTCTAATGACATACAACCTCGTGACATCATAAGACAGGGTTGTACTCATCCACTTGCTGAGTATATTTACAACCACTACCTATATAATCTTGGTGTTTGTTTGGAGTATAATACCCAATTAGAGACAATGGAGATAATGATATGTCAAGAGAAGACTCACAATTAGGAAGAATATGATAGTAATCTTCTCATTTTTCTTTGGGGTCTATTGGGTCAACCAAGGACAATTATGTGGCCATATGATATCTATCATAACCTAGAAGCATGACCTCCCATGTACGAAGGTTTCCTTGAGCACTTTCCAAAGATTCTAATTTCTAAAACAGTTTTTGACTATACCTTTATGTAAGGTGTCATTGTGACATGCTATCCAAAGTTGGTGTCCAGAGTTACAGTTGGTATATATTTATATCCAAACTCACAACATATGTGTTGTTGTATTTTGTACGACAATTGTTGTAATAAAGTTATAGTTATTTTCTGTACCATGTATTTGGTGACTCAGAATAGGTTGGATAGAATGGACCTGTTTTGGGGTTGTAACAGTATTCGTCACATGAAGGAGGTATAGTTCATCAAGCTGGAGAAAAACAATATGAACGTGTCGCAGTACGAAGCTAAGTTTGCCGAGTTGTCCCGATTTGCATCCCATTTGGTTGATAATGAGGAGAGAATGACGCGAATGTTTCTGCGAGGTTTGAAACCCAAAATACGTCAATACCTCATTTCTCACAAACTTTGTTTATATCCAGATGTTGTGAATAGGGCTCAGTTATTGGAGCGCGATAATGAGTCGGCTCAACTGAAGAATAATGACCAACAACTCGATGATAATCGTACTAGTGGCGACGGTCATCGGAACAATGATAACCATCGTGGAGGAAATTTTCATGCCAGAAATGGTAACCACTTCAGTGGTAATCATGGCCAAGGTAATAAAAGAAATAACTTAAGTGGAAATTTCAAGAAGCGAAGATTTAACAATGACGGGAAGACGTCGACATCAACACCAGCAACGAATTTTAGAGGAGGAGAAAAAGACCGCGATTAGATGCTACTGAGATGCGGAGAAGAGGGACACATAAGTCCAAACTGTTTCACAACCTTCCAAGGTATGTTATAATTGTGGAAAAGAAGGTCATATCGCTTCGAGATTGTATGCAGAAGCGAAACCCAATCCAATGGGATGGTGACTCAAAAGGCTGTCCCAAAAAAGTCAAAGTCAACGGTTCCTGGAAGAGCGTTTTTCGTGACTGGTCAGAATGCGAGGAACCCGAACAAAGTTAGCACGGGTTAGTTAATTATAAATTCTTACAAAGTTTATACCTTATTAGATACCGGTTCTATCCATTCATTTATCTCTCATGCTTATACTCAACGTTTAAACTTGACTCCAGGGAAAATTAGACTTTGACTTATCTATTGAAACTCCGTTATGAGAAACTTTCGTTACATCCACTGTTTATAAATCTTGTTTGATCCAAGTTGGCACCATCACATTACCTGTTGACCCTATTTCTTTAAAGATACTTGTTTTTGATGTGATTTTGGGGATTGATTGATTAACTACTCATCATGCCAAAATTGATTGCTTTCGTAAGGTTGTTAGTTTTCATATTCCTAAGCAACCTATTATTCGAATTCAAGGAACCAAACCATTGAAGTCAAACACTTTCATATCAAGCCATAGAGTCATTCGTTTATTAAAAAATGGATATCAAGTTTTCTTAGGCCATGTTATGAACTTAAACAAAAATACGTCAGATTTGAATGATATTTCTATTGTTAGTAAATTTCCTGATGTATTTCCTGAAGAATTTCTTGGCTTACTCCCAAAGTGTGATATTGAATTTTGTATCGACTTTGAACCCGGTACAAAATCCATTTCTAAAATCTCATGGCTCCTGTTGAGCTTCAGGAGTAAAAAATTCAACTGTAGAAGTTTGTTCCCGAGCCTTTATCTGGTGACTTCCTTTGTGGAATGCACCAAAGCCAGACTCTCCGTAGGGGACGCCATATTTGTGTGATAGTAAACTGATTGGTACCATTATGACGTGCTATCCAAGATTGTGATATGAGTCATAGTTGAGAGCAACCTAAGTCAGTAATCAAAATACGTAGCTTTCTAGGCTTAGTTGGTTATTATCGGAGATTCGTGGAAAGATTTTCTCGAATCGCTACTCCATTAACTTAGCTGACTTGTAGAGATACAAAATTCGAATGGAGCGAGGAATATAAAAAGAGCCTCCAAGAACTCAACATGCGGCAACGATGTTGGCTCGAGCTGTTGAAAGATTATGATCATACCATTCAATACCATCCTGGAAAAAAAAAGGAACATGGTAGCTTACGCGTTGAGTAAAAGATCGTATGCGTTTATGAGTGAGGTATTGTTAACACAAAGACCCATTTCGTATTACTTACAAAAGATGGAGATAGAGTTAAATATTCCAAGAACCTGCGTGAAGATAACGAATATACGATTAGAATCGACTTTAATCGATAAATTTAAAGATGCTTAAGCTACAGACTTGGAGTTGATGAATATGAAGAAGAAGATGCAAGAAGTTATTATTCCAAAAGTGAGAATCGGAGATGTGAGGAAAGCTCAAACCTTCGGTTTATTAGTCCATTTGAAATCCTCGATCGAATAGGAACTGTGGCCTATAGACTAGTTTTACCGCCAAGTATGACGCGTGTTCATAACGTTTTTCACGTATCAATGTTACGTAAATATGTGGACGACCCGAACCATGTTATTGAGTTAGAACCGGACGAGATAGTTGAAGATTTAAAGTATGAAGAGGTACCTGTCAAGATTTTGGATAGGAAGAAGCATGTCCTACGCACGAAGGTCATACCACAAGTTAAAGTTTTGTGGAGAAACCATGCTATTGAGGAAATGACCTGGGAGTTGGAAACGGAAATGAAAGCGAGGTATCCTCATCTTTTCGAAACACCAGGTACGTACGTCAATTTCGAGGATGAAATTTCATAAGGAGGGGAGGTTGTAAGACCCCAACTTTTTATAAATAAAGATTTAATTCCTCTATTTATTATTTTGAAATAGAAGGGTTGATTTGATTAATGTGGTTAGTTGTGGGTAAAATGCACAAATATTTTAAATAAGGAAGTGGTTATAAAATACTCATTGTTGTCGGAGAATATTCGTTTGGTCGTGGAATATTCTTTACTGTTTGAATATTAAATTTACCACAAGCACCTTTGTGTGGGCCCATAACGCGAAAGCGATTGGATGAAGAAAATGACAAGTATAAGTTATTTATAAATAACGGTAGCGATTTGTTACCAATTATCTATCGTTGGAATAAATGGTGGTTAAAACACGATGAATACGCGTTATTATTGCAGAGAAGATACACAGATTACACCAATTATTGATTCTTACGTGAAGGCACTACTCAATAATTGTTACAGTAATTATCGCTCAAGTATTTTATTTTATTGATTCAATAATTCTGCGCGTTAATTTTTATATTATTGTTGTTTCAATAATTGTCACTACACAGTATTTTCCATTATCGAAGCATAATTCATATTATTAGATAGCATTATTGGCAATGTCTAGAAAGTTCTGTCTAAGGAGAGGTTTGGTCACCTAATTACGTGCCAGTAAGGAGAAATTCTTATTGGAAAGCCCCCTCTTTCTTGAGAACTGACTGATTGTCAATATTGTGATTCTGTAATATTATTTGTGAATAATTAATTATTGATTTATATGATGAGGAAAATATTTATTTTATGTGGATATAGATGGAGAAAATTTTTAAATGTGACAATTGTTAAAAATTAATATTTTATCCTTTTCTGATAAAATAATTCATTTGAATATATTATTTTAATAATATAATAATGGTGATATTTTTACAATGAATGTGGAATATATGAGTATATGAGGAGGAAGAGTATTTTTGTTGCAAAAGTTGTTTAAAACATGTTAAACATGTCTGTGGGCCCATTTCTTGAATGAAATTTGATTATAGCCTGTAGAATCGCCCGTTTGTGAATTTCGGTCCTGTTTGGTATTTGGGAAAATTTTCTTCTGCAAAGTTGTAGAGAATTAAATTTCCTATAAAAAGTCACGAGATTCAAATTTTCTGATAAAAGGGCTATTTATCATGAATTATTGAAGTTCCGGATTAATTGATTATTATTTTTTTTGGAGTTTTAAATAACTTTTATATGAAAAACGTTTTTGGCAAGTTTGGCACATATGTGGTTGATATTTTGGATCAATGAAGGTGTGCGTAAGAATTTATAATATATATATTAATATTTTATTAAATTTTCTGCTTTGGTGTTCTAAGCAATTTCTATAAATAGGTGCTTAGGTTAGAATTGAAAATCACACCATAAACTAAAGTTTTCTCTCTATATTATCGCGTATTCTTGTGAGTATTTTGGTACTTTGAGTGTTGCTATACTAAGGCAAGTTCCTTCAAAGACTATATCTAGTATTCCAAATGTAAATCTTGTTTTTTGGTAGGTAAGGATGTTATTTTCTTCGTAAATGATATTATTTCTTCAATATCATTATGCCGAAATATTGGTTGGAACTTTTTCATGTCGGGGTTACTATTCATGAGTTACTATTCATGAGTTACTATTCACGAGTTACTATTCACGAAGCATTATGATGTTTTTTGTGAAATTTCTATCTTTTGGTGTCGGAGTTACTATTCACGTATACGGCACTATTCACGAATACGACACTATTTACAGAAAAAATAAATTTACTTTTTTGTGTCCAAGATTGTCTGTTATGATTCTTATCTTTGATTGGATCTATGTTTTGGTCTTCATTCTTGAATTTTACTCCACTTTGGTTATTTATGAAGTATTTTTGAACTTGGATTGTTTAAAGTACGAATCCTTAATATTTGTTCTTTTGTTTCATTGGATTCATTTTCTTTAAAATATTTTTCATCATCCTCAGTCCTAAATGATGATATAACTGAACATCTTTGGCCCGTAGTGCAAAGATGAATGATTTTATGATGAATATCTTTGGCCCGTAGTGCAAAGATGAACAGGTGTTTAGATGAACATGACCAACTGGTGAATATCTTTGGCCTGTAATGCAAAGATGAATATTTGATTTATGATGTATATTGATTGATGTTATAGGGATACAATATCGGTGATGGACTTTTAAATTCATAGATGATAGTAGATTTTATTATCTACTTAACTCTTCTAATGAATTGTTGTTTTCGCTGCAGTTGTTGATCGAAAACTTGTTGTCTATTGTATTCTATCAGATTTTTCCCTGTTGAAGACTAAGGATACTTTTTTGTACATTATCTTAGTCATAATATTCTTTACTGGGCTAGTTGAGCTCACCCTTTTCCTTTTTGTTCCATTTTTCTTCTCAGGAGACGAGAATATAACGGGAACTAGTCGGGGTGTGGAGTAATGGTTCAAGACAGTTGTATTAGTAGTCCTCACTATTTTGTAAAATAGTGTATCAATAATTGTAATGAGGACTTATTTGAGTGTGTATATTGTTTAGAAGACAATATTTGTATTTAAACTCACAGTTTATGTGTTATCGTATTTTGAACGACAATTGTATTAATGA
Organism: Panax ginseng; assembly: GCA_020205605.1. NCBI lineage: Eukaryota > Viridiplantae > Streptophyta > Magnoliopsida > Apiales > Araliaceae > Panax > Panax ginseng. The sequence continues at coordinate 53,303,383 of CM035146.1, read as the reverse complement.
AGTTGTAGTTGTTTCTGTACCATGTATTTGACGACTCAAAATGGGTGATGCATACCTATTTTGGGGGCGTCACACGTATCGAGTGACACCGAAAGAAATCCAAAGGGAAATCATGAACAGTGTCAGGTAGTTACCTTGAGGAGTGGAAAACAAATGGTTGGGAAAGATGCAGACAATTCAACTGTCTCCGATGATAAGAGTAATGATAACATAGTGGATGCAGAAAAATAAGATGTGAATACGCGAATTGAGAAAACAAAGTTAGATGACTCGCTAGTTGTGTATCCGCCACCGCCATTTCAGCAAAGAGTTCAAAGGCAGAAATTAGACAAGCAATTTGCAAAGTTCTTGGAAGTATTTAAGAAATTGCAAATTAACATTCCGTTTACGGAAGCCCTAGAGCAAATGTCGAGTTATGCAAAATTTATGAAGGGGATTCTGTCTAGAAAGAAGAAGCTAGAAGATTTCGAGACAGTGGCATTAACAAAGGAGTGCAGCGTGGTTCTACAACGAAAGTTGCCACCCAAGTTGAAAGATCCAGGGAGTTTCACCATTCCATGCACGATCGGGAATACGGCTTTCAATAAATGCTTATGTGATTTAGGAGCAAGTGTGAACCTTATGCCGTTATCAGTTTACACAGAATTAGGATTACTGGCTCCAAAGCCTACGAACATCTCATTATAGTTGGCAGATAGGTCAGTCATATATCCGAGAGGCATTGTGGAAGACATATTGGTCAAGGTTGATAAGTTTATATTCCCCACGGATTTCATTATTCTAGATTTTGAAGAGGACAAGAACATCCCGATTATCTTAGGGAGACCTTTCTTGGCTTCTGGTAGGACACTCATCGGCATACAAAAAGGTGAATTAACAATGAGAGTCCAAGATCAAGAAGTCAAGTTTAACGTCTTCAAAGCCATGAAATTTCCCGCAGATGAAGAAGAGTGCTTTCGGATGGAAATCATTTATCAAATAGTCAACGAAGACATGGGAAAGAGTCTGAGCAAGGATCTTCTAGAGACAACATTATTGGGGGATGAAGAGATCGATGACCCATAATTTATGGACTACTTACAGATGTTGGACTCATTGCCACGAGTAAGCCTATTCAAAACACCTTGTGAATTACTACACACGAAGGAGATAGCCACGAAAAAATTGAGACCATCATTGGAGGAGCCACCAACTCTTGAACTCAAGCCACTCCCTAAACATCTTAGGTATGCATATTTAGGCAATTTAAATTCTTTACCTGTAATTATTTCTACTGCACTTAACGTTTTGCAGGAAGAGAAGTTGCTAAGGGTGCTTAGAGAACATAATGCAGCGATAGGGTGGACGATTACCGATATCAAGGGAATCAGCCCTTCGTTTTGTATGCATAAGATTCTGATGGAAGATGACGCAAAACCAACGGTGGAGCAGCAACATCGACTTAACCCAATTATGAAGGAAGTAGTAAAGAAGGAAATTCTGAAATTATTGGATGCTGGAATCATTTACCCGATATCCGATATTAAGTGGGATAGTCCGGTTCATTGTGTGCAGAAGAAGGGGGAAATGATTGTGGTACAAAATGAAGATAACGAGTTAATACCGACAAGAACAGTAACAGGTTGGAGGGTGTGCATTGATTATAGGAAGTTGAACAAGGCAACCAGAAAAGATCATTTTCCGCTACCTTTTATCGACCAAATGTTGGACAGATTGGCGGGTCACGATTTTTACTGTCTATTGGATGGGTACTCGGGCTATAACCAGATTACCATCACTCCTGAGAATCAAGAGAAGACCACATTTACGTGTCCCTACGGTACATTCGCGTTCAGGAGAATGTCATTCGGGTTATGTAATGCACCGGCTACCTTCCAATAGTGTATGATGGTCATTTTCTTCGATATGGTGGAGAAAAACGTGGAAGTCTTCATGGACGACTTCTTTGTCCATGGAGACAATTTCGATACATGTCTTGGAAATTTAGTAATGGTGTTACAACGATGCGAGGAGACAAACCTTGTACTTAACTGGGAAAAATGCCACTTCATGGTTGAGGAGGGCATAATTTTGGGACACAAGGTTTCGGCTCAAGGACTGGAAGTTGACAAAGCTAAGTTGGACAAAATCGAGAAACTGCCCCCACCGAGCTCTGTAAAAGGAATCAGAAGTTTTCTGGGACATGCGGGGTTCTATAGAAGATTCATAAAGGAGTTCTCTAAAATTGCAAAACTGTTGTGCAGTCTTTTAGAGAAGGACTCTGTGTTTAGTTTTGATGAAGAATGTAAGTTGGCTTTTGAGCTGTTGAAAAAGAAGCTAACTACAGCCCCAGTTATCGTCACACCAGATTGTAATATACCTTTCGAGCTGATGTGTGATGCAAGCGACTATGCAGTCGAAGCTATTTTGGGACAACGTCGAGATAAGGTATTTCACGCCATTTATTATGCAAGAAAGACACTCACGGAGACTCAAATGAATTATATAACTACAGAAAAGGAACTGCTTGCAGTGGTATATGCGTTTGATAAATTTAGGGCATACTTGGTCAGCACTAAAGTGATAGTTTACACGGACCATTCGGCTATTCGGTATCTAATTGCGAAGAAAGATGCTAAACCATGCCTTATTCGGTGGATTCTCCTTCTTCAAGAGTTTGATCTAGAAATAAAGGATAGGAAGGGGACAGAGAATCAAGTCGCTGATCATTTGTCTAGGCTGGACAATCTGGTTACACAAGAAGAGGACAATCTGGTTCCAAAAGCTGAACCAATTCTTTCATTTTCAAAATGTACACATCAGTACGATTTCAAGAAATTTCGAAATCTAGCATAGCTAGATGACTTGGAATATCCTATTCTCCATCTTCCTTCATTGTCTTACTTGCGACAACACTTAATCTTCTCTAGCACCTTCAATGCTAAGTCTACTGAAAATACTTCGTTTTCAGTCTAAACATTCTTATTTCTTAGTACAGTCCATCAACTTACCACACATTATGAGTTCGGGAACTTTCCACAATAATATGAGTTTAAGAACATCCAGACAGACCTTAGGCGTCCATTCGCTGAGACATTCAAAAACATACCATATTATTATGAGTCACGAACTTACCATAAGTATGAGTTTCAAGAACTCGCACTAATCTTATCGTTCTCTACCTACCAAGTATATACATGAGAAAAGATTCACCTTCTCGTCATATATATCTTGATAGCGTGACCAATTTCAATGATCATCACTGTAATAAACTGAGTGGTTGTTACACCCAGCATAAACCTCTGTCCATACAAAGATTCATACAACTCAGCCATCACATGAGTCCTCAATTGAAATCTTACAACTTCTAACTTCTCTTTACTTAATACGAATTTTCTTTAATTCGTATGCTATCCTTTATAACTCAATCTGAGTTCTTCTTCCCGTACTACTTTGTAGTACCATTCATTCATAGCATTAGCTATAAATCATTCATCGCTTAATGACTCATCATCATTATTACGATTTACTATGATCATGTGGTGATCTTCATCCTTCTCTTATTTAGTATAGTCTTAGGTACTCATACCTAAGGTTTATAACCTATCGCCTCGATACCAACTCATAACGCCCGAAATCCGGTCTACCTTCACACCCAGATTCCTTATGTCACGAGTACATCCTTCATCCAACATACATCATTATATACCGAAATATAACAACATACATTCTCAAATCCCAGGTTCTCGAAACCTTAGAAACTTTCTCATTACAAATAATGATAATTACATTATTCTTTACATCTTGCACGAGTGACTTTTATCCGCAACCAAGGATACATAATCGTTCATTAAACTATTCTATAATTTAATTCTCATCTTTCTACATTACAAGTCTTCACTTGATCTTTTCGCTCATTCACATTACGAATGACACTTCACCTGGATACCGTCAGCTTGATCTATACGGGATCCTTAAGTTCTTCTAACATCGTTTGCTGAAAATGTTTTTCATTTAAAGCAAGTGTGAGCATTAAATTTCCCAACAAGTCATAACAGTTGAACAAACAACTTTAAGAATTCAAACATTTCTTTAGAACTTCGATAACCGAGCAAAGGTTATGAAGCAGCTTGAATAATAGGAATAGTCTTGATTCCTATCATCTTAAAACATTAGTTATATGCACTTTGAAATACTTTCATTCTCTACTCTCTTTCATGCACACATTACATCTCGGCTAGAATCAATAGCTGACAGACTTAACAATAACGGTTCATGTATAAACAGAACATTCTTTTATTGAACAGTTCAAACATAGAACAATTCATCTCATAGAAACACCAAAGTGTTTACATTGTGGCACAAGGCCTCATACATTCTACCACCTTGTACAAATATCGCACATTCGCACATAGACAGAACTTCTCAAGTTCAACATCTGAGAAGTTTAAGAAACTAGCATTCATTTGAAATATGAATGAAATTAGGAAACTTGCCTTATGCACAGCTACAGCTTACGCTGAACTGCTCATTCCATTCCCTATAACACATAAGGAAATAACACATACACCAATTAGTCATATACTTGACTTACTCATTGATTTACTTAACTTTACTTCTTAAGGTTCGCGTTCTTGCAATATAATTTTACGCGACTAACTTTCATTCTGGGTTTACGGTTTCATGACATATCTGGAGATGTCTTTATCAACACGTTCATCATCTTTGATGATTCACATTCTTATCTTCTTCGATACTTCTCAGGACTCAGTACACATCGCTTCTCTGCTAGTAGTCCATATGGTACTCTGAGTGGTTTCCCACAAACAACCAACAAACAAATTCCTGTCTCATCTACACTGCCATCACAGTGAGTTAGATCGATTGCCAGTTTCGTATATACCTTCGCTCTCTAAAGGAATTGTTTAGCCCAGCTCCCATATGTCAACCATCAAAGGTTACAATTGTACCACAACCTAACTTTCTCTTAACTTATACGAATTATTAAATTATAATGTTCGTTAAGTTAATTTCTTATTCCTTTTGGCTTTCTGCCAAGTAATTGCCATACCTCAGGATTCATTCTTTATAGTCTAAGTCATACAATCTTTTGTATACTCAGAACGATCACTCAATGTCAATACTATGAGGTCATAGCATTAAACATTTCATAGGAATTTATTCATACCCTACAACGTCCAGTTCCTTCAACTCAGAATGTTTATCCAAGTTATACTTATTAACTCGGCTTCTTAACATTATACGTTATTATCTTCAACTCAATTTCTTCATCGTTCACGGTTAATCAACATTCTTCATTACCTTACGGTAAAACCCTACACGGAGTGTAGGTTCTACCCGTTTAATATTCGCATACACTCAACCTTTACTCAAGGTTTCAATTGCATCAAGTTTGAGATGCGTACTTTACTCAAGGTTTTAACATTATACGTTTTTTTTTTCTAAGTCTTGCATCAAGTTTGAGATGCGTACTTTACGATCTCATAACTTCTTCGTTATAACTCAGAACGAGGTTGTTCCAAAGCCATTTTCTTCCTTATCTTACGTACTTCGATTACCCTCGGACAGAACTTTGTTCTGAATCATTTAACATGCCATTCAATTGGCTTAATCTTCACTCTTCATTCATTTTTACCTTATTAACGTTCTTCATTCGCTCCACTGTAATTCGGTCATCCGAACTTGAAATTCCTTCATTCTTGAGTCCACGACTCACGTTTTCTACGTTCTCTTAAATTCTTATGAAACCCTACACATTCGGGTTCATTTACAAACTTTCTAATTCTCGTTCATCTTTTACGAAAATTTCGCCATAACTTCGTTATAGCTTAGTTTGAATCCGTTCTTCATGAACGTTTCTAACGTTCCTAACCAAGCAATAAGCATCTAACTTATACGCGATGATTTTAAACTTGTCCATCAACAACATTTATACTACGATGGTTTTAAATTTGTGCATCAACAACGTTCTTCGTGTTCTTCGCGTGTTCTTCGTTCGTTCTTCATTTTTAATCGATATTTTGGATTACGATTTCACTTTTTCTTGGAATTTGATGTTATAGAACACCATTCCTTACTTAATTCACTCTACTGCTCATAATATTCATTGGATCGCTTCAAAATCCTCACGAATCTTATACTTGCTTAAGAAATTTATAAACTAAATTTCTTATTTTTATTTCTTCATTTTCTTACGATTTCAACCATATGAACTCATTCTCAATATCTTTTACTCCTTATTCTCATTAAGTTATGTTTTAAACATATTAAACTTAAAGAAAATATTAGAAGAAACTAGGGTTGGGATTCTGGTTCTTCTTTATTTTCTTCCGTTATACAAAGTTTCATGATTTTATGAGCTTTTATATTTCTCGATCACTTTTGATCCGAGCATTCATGATCATTCTCTTCCTTCTCCTCTCCCAACAGAGCTCGCTCTCTCTCTCTCTCTCTCTCAAGTTATAGGATTTTCAAAATCCTAGAAAATGAAAAATTAGCTTTCTATTTATAGAAAACCAAAGCTATGGGCAAAATAGTCATTTCTCCCCTAAAGTCACTATTCCCACCTCCTTAACAACTAAGCCACCAAGTTTACTTGGTGGCCAAGTGGCCGCCCCTTATGCCAATGGGTCATCCCCATTGGTTGCCCCATGGGTTTTACCCATCCGGTGACTCATCGGTTCGATCCGCGGTTAATTTCTTTGGATCGGGCTTAATCTTAATTCTTCTTGGGCCTAACTTGGGCTTAACTTCACAAATCATTGGGCTTGACATAATCCAAGTCCAATTGGATTCTACAAAAGTCTATGAACACAAAGTCCATTAAGACTAATCGTATTCTACGCATTCCTTTCTCGTATTCTCATAATCTCTTCGTATTTAACTCGTACGATATTCATATTAGACGTCGTACTATTCTTCTTTCTATACTCGTATAATAACTCGTATCATACTCGTATTTCTCACGCATAATAACCCTAGTTATTATACGTACTCATTACATTCTCAAAACTCACTTTTCCTAAACCTTAGGTTTTGAGTCCGCAGGCGAAAACTTCGTTTTTGCCATAACTGAAATATTATTGAATATTCCATCACGTCTCAAGGTTTCACGCAATCAATATCTTCTCGGAATTTCAAAATAAATCTCCGAGCAGAAATGGATGAATAGTGCCTATTTCGTCTTTTTCCCCGAAAATATTTTGTTCTCGGAAAAATTTTATTTTCGTCTTGAAAATTCTTACTCGTTCAATCTAGCTCGTAGCAAGAATCCTCCAGATTAAAAATCATTCTAGGTTATAAAACGATTAGTAAACACATAACACAAAATAGTATTAATAAAAAAAATTATTTTATTAATAACTAATTCTTTAAACCTAAATTCTGGATAATCCAAAATTCCGGGTTGTTACAGCATAAATGCTTTTAATTCACATAGCAAATATAAAGATTGAGTTCCTTACTCAATCATCGTTACTTAGCCAAATCAATGCAGACATATATTGACTTTAACATTTCATGATTTCAACATGCATAACATATCATGTAATTTAAAACAGTTCATCAAGTCCACGTAGAAAATAGGAACCGAAAGACTTCCCTTGATCGTTGTTTACCAATAATAGATTAACAGCTTACAGTTATCTACACTTCATGTGCCCTACACAATTATATAATCATACACATCAACTATTAGTCACATAACAACACATAGTAATTGTAATGTAAACTCTATTTCACATCTCATAATATTTCCTATTAATTAGCACACAATGTTCAATTAGATTGTGTTAACTTTTCGACTTATGACTCACTATATTTCTTCTTAGTTAAACTCGAAGTTCATGCAAGTGCTTAAGTCTTGCTAGGACTACTTATTGGTTTAATATTAAATCCATTCCATATCTTATAATATTCATTTCAATTGAATTGAAACACTTTTTAAGTTCATTAACACTTGGCAAGGCGTTTCGACGTTCAATCGTCACACGCCCGATTTGCATCTCTTGTGTATACTTACTATGCTTCTATAACTTATCTAATACATTATTTATTAATGTTAATCATCATTATATTTACTAACATACATGTTTTGTAACTTAGGACATCATCTTTTATCGTCAGGAGCACTACACATGCATATGTGCATGCCCGACGCCCTCCGATTGCCCCTAAAAACACAACAGTTCTAAGGATTACAATTTTGACTACTGTTAAAGACCTCAAATTAAAACACTTAAAGCATGACAGTTGCAGGGCTACTCGTCCTTGTTCCGGATCTTCTTGAATAAACTCAATCGGAGTTCGTATGAGAAAGTTATGGCCGTTTTACTACAGGAGGCCAAAATTGTCTGACTCAGACTTTTTTTGTCCCATATTTGCACAAGCTAAAGAACTAGGCTAACTGTGGCGCCATGAATGCAAGATTGGCACTGGGGTGCGAATTTCAACGCGTTAATGGCGAATTTCAAGCGTTAGGCGCAAATTAAATACTGGGCTCCATTTTTGAAGCTGGGGCGCCGAAACTTGCAGAACCCAACCACGAAGAACAGAACAACTAAATTTCTGTCTATAACTTAATTTCTAACACTAATTAATATGCATAACTTCATCGTAAACTACACATAAACATTAACAATCATCCATATAACAATTACCAACAATTAAACAACTACTTTAGAAAACTTAATTCTTTGAAAACACTATTTTTAAGAAAAACTCCATTGTTAACGTTGTTTAACACTGTAATATCAATAATAACCCAAACTTGATTACTTTAAAGTACGATTCTCTGAAATTCATACCCAATTAACATACATAAGCTTCAATTTCACAATTAGCATACAATCACATACTAATTTTTTTATACTCCAAAACATGTTCATGTTCATCCTCATATGTCCACTGTAAAACCAATTTCGTTTCTCTTTGAACGTATTTGTAAACTACAATCATATATATATACTAGTTATTATCAAAACATATGGTTTCATCATCAATTAGTAAAACATATGGATTAGAGAAAATTTTTGTAAACATATTATACCCCAGTGAGTGAATTTCAAGAACACAGAGACTAAGGAATTATACTTTAAAAGATATATGTTAAGATTATAAAGCATACCTTTTGTTGCTTTGAAATCACTTGGTAATCACTAAGAAACGTTTTGGAATTACAGAACCCTTTCTCTCAATTTTCTCTGATACTTCTCTCTCAAACCCTCTGTAATTTTCCTTCTCAGAAAACTTCTATTTTTCTTCTTAGGCTTAAGCCAAATGCATTATACGTAAACTAAAACTAACCCAAACGCACGTCTTATTCAAACGTTTAAAACCGACACTACTAATGGCCTTATTAATTCAGCGGTTACCATAATTACTATATATTAATTATATTTTATTTAATTTAATTTATATACTAATAAATCAAATTTAAAAATCCAAAAGCCATAGGGCTTTGTTTGGCCAAACGCTTTAAAATTAAAGGCTTAATATATTTAAGCCTTGTTTTGCAAAATAAATTAAAACTACTTTAATTTATTTTAATAACCACTTATAATATAGTTATTTGTCACACTTCTAATTAATTAAGTTTTCATACTTAATTAATTAATTCTAATAACAATTCATTGCATAATATAATAATTTATTTGTTCATTATAAACTCTCTAACTTAATTATTAAATTAAATTAGATTACTATTTCAAAATAATTACTTTCCTTAACTCATTAATTATTTATTAAACAAATAAATAATCAAATCACATCAAATCAATTAAACAAATACTTATTCAACGATAAATACACCCATTAATTATTTATATAATTCAATAAATGTTTAAATTTTTAATTAAAAATCAGGATTGTTACACCAAAAGGGTAACCAGCAAAACAAGAAGTTTGAGGAATGTGTTACATGCATAAATTTTCACAAGGGTGCGTGCCTGATGAGGAAACGAGTATGCTTCAATTATGGCCAGGAGGGTCACATCGCCCCAAATTGCACTCAACCTAAGAAAAATGTGTGCTTCACGTGCGGATCCAAGGATCACTTTGCTCGTGAATGCCCTAATAAAAAGGCTGGAGAGACAACCAGAAGTAATGGAGGTAACAATGGAGGTACATGGGCCATTGCTGGACCTACAGCATCAAACGAACCCACAACCAGAACCTTCAACATAACTATGCAAGATGTTGTGCAATCAAAAGATGTGGTGTCAGGTATTATCCCAATCAATGATATTGATGCTTATGTATTATTTGATTCGGGTGCTACTTTCTCGTTTATATCTGATGAATTTGCTAAGAGGTTAGGTTTGCCTAGTGAAGAACTGAATTTCCCGTTGAACATAAAAATTGTGAATAAGGAAGTAATCCTTGTTAGATTCGTATACAAGAACTGTAGGGTGAACATTAAGGAGAATATCTTGATGGTAGATTTGATTCCGATTAGACTTGGAGAGTTTGATGTTATTTTGGGAATGGACTGGTTATTCAAATATGGAGCAGTAATTGATTTTCCAATAGAAGTGTGTAAACCTTATGACCCCGTCAAAGGTAGTATTCTATGGTAGCAAGTCGCCTAGACAAATGAAATGTCTGACAATTATGCAGGCCAAGAAATTGTTGAGTCAAGGCTGTGTAGGCTATTTAGCTTACATAGTCGATACTCAGGAGAAGAATGTGAAACTATAAGAGATACCAGTGGTGAGGGAATTTGAGGACATGTTTCCAGAGGATTTTCCAGGACATCCGCCTGACAGAGAAATTGAGTTCGTGATCGACTTAGCGCTGGGAACAACACCGATAGTAAAGGCCTCATACAGAATGACTTCGGTAGAAATAAAGGAACAGATGGTACAATTGCAAGAACTGCTGGATAAGAAGTATATTCAATCGAGCGTATCACCGTGGGGAGCGCCGGTGTTATTCGTGGAGAAGAAGGATGGGTCGATGCGTCTTTGCATTGATTATAGAGAATTGAACAAAGTTACTATTAAAAACAAATATCCATTACCAAGAATAGATGACTTGTTTGATCAGTTGAAGGGTGCTAAATACTTCTCAAAAATAGATTTGAGAAGTGGGTATCACCAATTGAATGTGAGGAAGGAGGATATACCTAGAACGGCATTCAGAACTTGGTATGGACATTATGAGTTTCTAGTGATATCTTTTTGTTTGACCAATGCCCCTGCTGCATTCATGGATTTGATGAACATAGTGTTTAAACCATTCTTAGACAAATTTGTAGTGGTATTCATCGATGACATTCTGGTGTATTACAAAACTCAAGAAGAACATGTGGAATACTTACGTTTGACATTGGAAACACTAAGAAAGGAAAAATTGTACGTAAAATTCTCTAAGTGCGAATTTTGGCTAGATTGTGTGCAATTTCTTGGGCACGTGATTGACAAAGATGGGATTTCAGTGGATCCATCAAAAGTGGAAGTTGTAATCAATTGGGAACAACCAAGAACACCGTCAGAGGTGAGGAGTTTCTAGGGACTGTCCGGTTATTATAGAAGTTTTATCCAAGATTTTTCTAAGATAGCCAATCCGCTAACAAATTTGACAAGAAAGGCGGTAAAATTTGTTTTGACGGAGAAATGTGAAGAGAGTTTTCAAGATTTGAAGAAGAAATTAAGTGTGGCACCTATGTTGTCGTTACCAGATAGTACAGGAAACTTTGTGGTGTTTAGTGATGCCTCACATAAAGGGTTGGGGTGTGTTCTTATGCAGAACGACAAAGTTATTGTGTATGCATCAAGACAACTAAAGGATTATCAGAAAGGTTATCCGACTCATAATTTAGAATTGGCTGCAGTAGTATTTGCTCTGAAGATATGGAGACACTATCCCTATGGAGAAAAATGTGAGATCTACACAGACCATAAAAGTCTGAAGTATATTTTCACACAAAATGACCTAAACATGCATCAAAGGAGATGGATGGAATTGATAAAAGATTATGATTGTGAGATCTTTTATCTCCCAGGCAAAGCAAATGTGGTTGCGGATGCTTTAAGCAGAAAAGGTCGGGACAAATTGATGTTGTTAACCAACTAGGAATAACTTTTTTCAGAAATGGCAAGGCTAGAGTTGGAAATCAAATTTCAAAAAGAAACCGATGAAAAATTATACCAGATAGAAGCTAGTCCAACTTTGGTGGACAAAGTGAAGAATGCTTAACTACAAGATAAAGAATGCGAAACAATCAAAGAGAAAGTGGTTGAGGGTAGTAATGAAAAATACAAGATCGATACCGAATGACTACTACGGTTCAAGGAAAGAATTTGGGTTCCAAAAGTACTAGAGCTTAAAGATGAAATCTTGACCGAAGCACACAACACAAGATATTCGATTCATCCAGGAAATATAAAGATGTATCAAGATTAGCGGTGACATTTTTAGTGGCTAAACATGAAAAGAGATTTTGCAGAATGTGTCGCGAAATGCTTGACATGTCAAAGAGTCAAGGCCGAGCATCAAAGACCAGGCGGATAACTTCAACCGTTAGAAATACCGGAATGGAAGTGGGAACACATAACAATGGATTTTATGGTGGGTCTTCCAGCTACTAAGAGAGGATGCGATGCGATTTTGGGTGATAGTGGATAGACTGACAAAATCAGCGCACTTTTTACCAATCAAGATTAAGTTCAATATTGATCAGTTGGCAAGGTTGTACATTAAAGAGATCATTTCGAGACATGGAGTGCCAGTGTCAATTGTGTCAGATAGAGATCCGCGATTTACGTCAAACTTCTGGAAGAGACTACAAGAATGTATGGGAACGCAATTGCGAATGAGTACAACATATCACCCGCAAATCGATGAGAAAAGCGAACGAACAATCCAAATGTTGGAAGATATGCTGAGAGCATGCATCATGGATTTCAAAGGAAACTGGGAAGAACATTTACCGTTGGTGGAATTTTCCTACAACAATAGTTACCACACGAGCATCGGCATGTCGCCTTACGAGGCATTATACAGTAAAAAGTGCAGAACTCCACTGTGCTAGGATGAGGTCGGTGAAGAATGTGACGATTTTATTGTTTGAATTGTGATTCTGAGAACAAAATTCTTGTAAGGAGGGAATGATGTAACATTCCAGAATTTTAATTGTAATATTAAATATTTATTGAATTATATAAATATTTATTTGATGTGTTTATTGTTGAAAATGATGAAATAAATATTTAATGGATATGTTTATCGTTGAATAAATATTTGTTTAATTGATTTGATTTTATTTGGTTAATTATTTGTTAAATAAATAATTAATGAGTTAAGGAAATTATTATTATATTGATATTTCAATTTGATGGTTAATTATTTGTATTGAGTTATGTGATTAAATAATTTATTTAATTAATTGTTATTTGAATTAATTAAATTATGTATGAAAGCTTGATTAAATATAGTGTGACACATAACTATATTATAAGGAGTTATTAAAATAAATTAAAGTAGTTTTAATCTAGTTTTACCCAAACAATGCTTAAGGATATAAACTCTTTAATTTTAAATGATTTTTCAAACAAAGCCCTATGGCTTTTGGATTTCCTTTTTAATTTTGAATTATGATAACAATAAAATAAATAAATTAAATAATAAATATAATATATTTATAACATATACGTTATGGGCAAAGGTCCAAAAATGCCCCTAATCTTTACCCCGATATCCCACTTACACCTTAAACTATCTATTTTTCCAAAAGTACCCTTAACGTTATAAAATTCAGCCCAACTATGTCCCTCCCGTTAACAGACTTGCCACCTAGACAAACAGACTTACACCTGGACCAATTTTGCTGACTAGGCATGAAGAGAGTTAAACGTAAAATCAAATTTGGATTTGATTTCCATTTTCTTTTGTGAGTAGAGGACATTTCAGATTTAGCAGTGGCGTTTGGGAATGGAGTTTGGATCTAAGTTATGGATATTGGGGATTTGGTTGTGGTGTGTTTGGTTGAAGTGATTTTGGGCTTGGCTCCTCCTCCGCCATCTTCATTCTTTGTCATATCTCCACCCTTTCCCTCTTCTGACCCCTCCTTCTTGCGGCCCACCCATGCTTCAGAGCTTGGATATAATCTGGTAAGTTGTGTGGGATGAGGCTTTTTGTGGGATTTGGCCTTAGAGTGTTGGATTTGGTTGTTATTGTCGGAATCTGGATTCCGATATGGCGGTGATTTTTCCCGAATCTGGGATTTAGATTTTGAGTGTTTGGTGTTCCATTTTAGCTTGCTCGGGGCTTGATGTTTATTCTTATGTTGCAGCTGATTTGGGTTTGCTTTATTGTGATACCCGACCTGTTTCTGACGGTGGTCACTATTTCTGGCAGAGGGGAGCATGTGCGAGGTATTGAAGGTGAGGGATCCAATCCACTAGAGAATCTAAAATTGTTAACTGGGAGCTCCGACTTCATAAAGAAAACAACATCGGATGGAAGGTGTGTTGTTTGTGTGCAGGTCATAAAGCTTCCTAATGCCCTAACTAAGGTGCTTGGTGAGAGTTCTGATTTACTTAGAGATATTATTGGGGGCAAAACCAGTCAGATATATAAAACTTTGGAAGCTCAGAAAGTTAACTTTGTTGAAGATGACAATTCAATTGAATCACTTAAAAAATGCATATTAGATGTTGTTGAGAGTGATTTATATGAGGGCTCTGAAATAGACAAGGATTTGGTTGAGAAATGTAAAACATTGTGGTAGAACATTTTAAAGAGGATCTGGTCACTAGGACCTAGACAGGTTGGACCTAACATCCTCCTCACGCCCGATTTAAAAGCAAATAAGTTTGATTTTTCTGTTCTTATACGCAGTTCATCTTATGTATCTGAGAGATTGGGCTTTGTGGATGTACACAACAATGGAAATAAAGTAGACGAGGCATCAACAGTGACAACTAATGCCTTATACCAATGCCTTGGTGTTGATTTTAATTCTTCTTTCATGTTCAACCGCCATCCCACCGCCGGACATCGATCTCCTTATTCTCGTCCTCTTTCGGCCCACCCAAATTGGATCTGCCATGGAGCTTTGGCGATTTGGATCTATGATGCTTTGATTTGTGGCTGATGTGGTTGTGTTGGGTTTGGGTAAGGATTTGTGCAAGGTTTTTTTTTTCTTTTTGCCGGATGTCCTTTATGGTTTGGATAATCGGAAACCATGGTTTCCCGACTGTTGCAGATGTGCCTTCCATTTTTTGTTCGAAGTCTAAATTTAGTTTACTTTCTCCGTGCCTCATCAGCAAAATTGGTCATGGTATCAACAAAAAGTGTCTACATGTAAGAAGAGTTGGTCTGGGTGGCAAGTCTATTAACGGGAGGGGCATAGTTGGGCTGAATTTTATAACGTTAAGGGTACTTTTGGAAAAAAAATTAGTTTAGGGTGTAAGTGGGATATCGAGATAAACGTCAGGGGAATTTTTGTAGTTTCATCCGGGGATGTAGTTGTAGGTGTTATCCCGATCAACGACATAAATACTTACGTGTTATTTGATCGGGTGCAACTTGTTCTTTCATAGCATGTGATTTTGCTAGACGTTTAGGATTACTTTCCGAAAGATTACCTGTACATTTGAATATCAAGGTAACAAACGAAGAAATAATTCATGTTGAAGATATCCATAGGAGTTTTTGTGTAGATATACGGGGTTGTAAATAATCGGTAGATTTGATACTAATAAAGTTGGGAGAATTTAATGTAATTCTCGGAATGGATTTGTTATTCAACAATGGTGCAATAATAGATTGCCAAAAGAAATGTGTAAACATTAGAATGTTGAGTCAGCCTCATATAGTGTTTTACGGTAATAAATCGCCGGAGTGTTTGTGTTGTCTTACCATGACACAAACTAGGAAATTATTGAGGAAGGGATGTGTAGGTTACTTGTGCCATGTTGTTGATACCCAGAGAGTGGGAGCAATGATGTAACAAATACCTATAGTAAAAGAATTCATGGATGTATTTCCAAGTGAATTAACGGGTCTTCCACCGGATAGGGAGACTGAATTCATGATAGGCATTGTGCCAAGAACGACACCAATTTTCAGGGCACCGTACCGTATGGCACCAATAGAGATGAAGGAGTTGATGGCACAGTTAAAAGAACTGTTGGATAGAAAGTACATTCAACCAAGTGTTTTGCCGTGGGGAGCACCGGTACTGTTTGTGAAAAAGAAGGACGGATCGTTAATACTTTGTATCGACTATCGAGAGTTGAACAAGTTAACCATAAAGAATAAATACCCATTGACTAGGATCGATGATCTCTTTGATCAGTTGAAAGGGGTAAAAAAAATTCTAAGATAGATTTGCGAATGGGGTATCATCAATTGAAGGTTAGGAGCGAGGATGTACCTAAGAAAATATTCAGAACTCGTTACGGCCATTACGAGTTTCTGGTGATGTCATTTGGGTTAACTAATGCACCAGCTACATTTATGGATATGATGAACAGAGTGTTCAAACAGTACTTGGTCAAATTAGTCATTGTGTTTATCGATGCTATTGTAGTCTATTCTAAGACACTAGAAGATCATGCAAAATACCTAAGAGTATTGTTGGAGATATTAAAGAAGGAGAAGTTGTATGCGAAATTCACTAACTGTGAATTTTTGCCGGAAAGGATACAGTTTTTGGGTCATGTTATCGACCGTGAGGGGATTTCAATAGGCCCAGTGAAGGTTGAGGCAATGATGAGTTGGGAACAGCCAAAAACACCGACCGAGGTGTAAAGTTTCCAAGGGTTAGCGGGATACTATTGAAGATTTATCAAATATTTTTCGAAGATAGCTACTCCATTGACTAACTTGACAAGGAAGACGGTGAAATACGTGTGGACGGAGAAATGTGAAGACAATTTTCAAGAACTTAAAAAAAGATTGAGTGAAGCACGTGTGTTGTCATTACCCGATGATACAGGAAATTTTGTACTTTATAGTGATGCTTCGCATAGAGGACTTGGTTGTGTGCTCATGCAGCATGGAAAGGTCATTTGGTATGCATCATGGTAGTTGAAGGATTATGAGAAAGTTTATCCTAAAATATATCTTCACACAAAAGGAGTTGAATATGAAACAAAGGAGATGGCTGGATTTGATAAAGGATTACGACTGTGAAATCCTGTATCACTATGGAAAAGCCAATGTAGTGGCCGATGCCTTAAGTAGGAAGGGTCGGGAAAAGTTATCTATGTTAACGGCTCAAACTGAGTTAATAATAGAGGTGGCTAGGATGGAGTTGGAGGTGAAGTTACTGAGTGAATCAGGACAGAGATTGTTTACAACAAAGATTCAATCTACCATTGTAGAGAGAGTTAATAAGGTGCAACTCCGAACTAAGGAGTATGACCAAATGAAGAAGCGGTTAACCAATGAAAAAGATTTAAAGTCTAGTCTTGATAATACGGGATTATTAAGATTTGAAGGAAGAATTTGGGTTCCGAATGAGACGGAATTAAAGGAGCAAGTGTTATAAGAAGCTCATAGTTCGAGGTACTCGATTCATCCTGGTAGTACTAAGATGTATCAAGACCTTTGACAGAGTTTTTGGTGGCCGAACATGAAGAGGGAAATAACAAAGTATATGAGTAGGTGCTTGACTTGTCAAAAAGTTAAGGTCGAATATCAGCGACCAAGTGGCTTGTTACAGTCATTGGAAATTCCGAAGTGGAAGTGGGAGCATATCACGATGGATTTTGTAGTAGGACTTTCAATTAATCAGAAGGGGTATGACGCGATTTGGGTAATAGTGGACCGATTGACAAAGTCAGCACACTTTTTGCCAATAAGGGTTAAGTATAACTTAGAACAATTAGCTAAACTTTATGTTAAGGATGTCATTTCCAGACATGTAGTACCAGTTTCGATTGTGTCAGATCGTGATCCACGATTCACGTCGAGCTTTTGGAGGAGTCTGCAAGAACTGATGGGAACGCAACTGAAGTTGAGTACGGCTTATCATCCACAAACTGATGGGTAGAGCGAGAGAACAATTCAGACGCTAGAAGATATATTGAGATCTTGCATCATGGATTTCAAAGGTAGTTGGGATGATCATCTACCGTTAGTAGAGTTTGTGTATAACAACAGTTATCATGCAAGTATAGGCATGCCGCCTTACGAGGCTCTTTACGGACGGAAATACAGAACACCATTATGTTGGGATGAAGTGGGAGAACGCCGAATGCTAGGACCAGAATTGGTGTAGCAGACAGCGGATATAGTAAAGCTTATGCGAATGCGTCTCGTGGCAGCTCAAGACAGAAAGAAGAAATATGTGGATTCACATCGAGTGAATAGAGAATTTGAAGTAGGTTCGTACGTATTTCTAAAGGTATCTCCCTGGAAAGAAAAGATACGCTTCGGGAAGAACGGAAAGTTAAGTCTAAGGTTTATAGGACCTTTCGAGATATTAAAATGGGAAGGAGAGGTAGCTTACGTGATAGCATTACCTCCAGACCTAGAACGAATACATAATGTATTTCATGTATCTGTATTACGTCCTTATATGCCAGATTATAAGCACATGATAGAATATGAACCTATTCATATCGAGAAGGACTTGACGAATAAAGAAGTGCCTATTCAAATCATTGATAGAAAAGAGCAAGTTCTGAGGAACAAATTTATACATTCGGTAAAGGTGTTATGGATGAACCACGATGCCGAAGAAGCAACGTGGGAACTTAAAGAAAAGATGAAGAAGAATTACCATCAGCTATTTGTTTAATGTAAGACGAGATTCTGGGGACATAATCCTTATAAGGGGGGAGGATGTAACGATTGAGAAATTCGGATTTATTGCAAAATAATTTTATTTAATTAAATAATGAATAGAATTATATTATATGTTATTATTACGTGTTAGTAAGATGAATCTTGTTCTATAACCTAGATATATCGGAATATCGTAGTATTTCTACTATGTGAAGGAATTAAAGCATTTGAATTTCCAAGACGAAAATAAAATCTTTCCGAGAAATTTTTCGAAAAACACTATTCACAAATATTTGCTTGGGAATTATTTTTGAACTTCCGAGAAATACGTAACGATAGAATAATAAGGGAGGATGGATTATGTAATAATAATTCATGTATGGCAAACTCAGTTTTTCGCCTGCGGACTAAATTTGAGAACGTTAGTGAAAGTAAAGCGTTAATGAATAAACGATGATCGTGTGATACGTAGTATTGTAAGAGGTAATGAATATACGTATGATATAAAGTATTATACGAGTATGTATGAATAATGATATGTTGTATATTATGAATGAGTATACGAGTTAGCATACGAGAAAGAATACGTGCATAATACGTTATAAGGATTTAATCCAATTGGATTGGACTTATGGGATTTTGTGTAGAAATTATACAATCCCAAGTGAATTAATGTTAAGGCCCAAATAGTTGTTAAATGCAAGCCCAAAGAATAAGTTAAGTTAATTAAACCTAAAGCCCAAATTAAGAACCAGATCCGTGGATCGATCCAATGGGTAAGAGTGACCCATTGGGCAACCCATGTGGGCCCCATGGTAACATGGCACCATCTTGGTGACCAAGTAAAGTGATTTACTTAGTGACCATGGTTGGAATAGTAAGGAGGTGACTAAGGAGGTGGAGAAAGGAGGTGGGGTGGGTTTATGACTATAATACCCTAGCTTTGGAAATCCTATAAATAGAAAGAGTTGTTGGATCATCTGTTACTTGTTATATTTCACTAATAACTTATAGCTTATTGAGTAGAGAGAAAAAGTTAGAAAATTAAGTATTTCATAGTTGAAGAAGAAGAACAAAGTTTGATCTTCAAAGGTAATGATCCTAAACCATGATTCTCCCTCTCTTCAATTGTTAGAGAAGTGAATAGTGGTAGAACTTGTATGCTAAGAACATATAAGAATGACTAATCAAAGGACTTAAGCTTTAATAATTCATGTTGTAAGATAAGCACAATAATGGAAGTTATGAAATCATGAAGAACATGAAAGAATTTAGCATGTATACATAATGAAATATGTTTGATTAGGATGTTAGTATGATGTTATAAATTCATTTGAAACGCTGTAAAAATCTTAAGTAACGAAGTTATGGTGGAATTCACGAGTTTAGACTATAACCGTCGAAATCGTGAAATTCTCGGAATGGAAGTCAAATTTTGACATTGAACTCGGAAACGTTGGTTTTCGATGGAGATAAGTCTTAATTGGCATTCTAGAGTTGCGAACTCGGAAATGACCAAATTCTGACTTAGAACGAAAAAATGAGCTTTGAACGTTCACGAACGTTTATCATTTTCGTATTAATGAACTAATTGGTGAATTCTGAGTTAAAAGATTTATAAATGAAATGTTTTCTAAGGACATCGTAGAGCACGTGATTTGTGAGCTATTGGCTTTAGAATGACCCAATTCAGACTTATAACGAATGAGTTATGAGCCTGGGAAATTCACAAAGAGAAATCAAAATTGTCAACTGTCTGAGGCACATGGTCGGCGGCGCGACGTGGCCCAAGGTTTAAAAAGTGGTGCCGCAGCACCAAGCCAAGCCCAAACCCACTGAAGAATTGCACCGCAGTGCGGCCAAGTGTATTGGGGATGGTGCCGGAGCGCCAAGTCCGGCCATTAGTTACTGAATTTTTGCGCTGCAACGTGAGACTTATAAAGGGATGCTGGCACCGCAGCGCTAACACTAGCAAGGCACAATAATGAAAGCTTATGAAGATAGAAAGAAATTAGTTAATAAGTAATGAACTAAAACCTAATGTGACATTGTTTAAAATGTTATAAACCTTAAGTAGTATAACTAAAGGTTGAAGAAAGAGTACTCGAACGTGAATATAAAACATAACGACAGACTGGAACCAATTTTTAATAATCTAAGTCATGATGAGATGGAGAAGGAGGTTAAGATATAGTAGTAAACTTACTTGATTATATATGACCTAATATGGTATATTATGTGATCATGTATTGTACCTTAAAGACTCAAAGGAAAAATAGTATAACCGTAGAAGACGCTAAAGGCAAGTATTCTGACCCTTGTCTGAATTCTTTGGACAAGCTTTGTAATTCATGTACCTTACGCATGAATTGATGTATGATGAAGTCAAAGACAATTCCTTCGGCTAGACTTAAGATGTTTTATGGATTTCTTATAATCTATTAAAATGTTATCAAAGTTGTTAAATTTTGCCAAACTATTTTGGTATGGTCCTCAAAGGAAGACTGAGTATGCATAAAAAAATGTTTTGTTGTCAAACGACAGGCACGTGAGGTTGCCAAACCTTAAACGTATATACGTTTAAAGAAAGTAGTGTTATACAACATAGAGTACTATAGGCTGATCACCTATACGTGCTCATAAGATATGCCGGACTTACGGACTTGGTGTCGGGTTGTCCTTTTCAAAGGAAGTATGGAATGCTCATGGTCTTGAACCAAACTTTATGAATGTAGTTCATGATGAAATGTTTTGAAGAAAAAGAAATGCTATTTTGAATTATCGATAGTACTTAATAACTTTTGTTCAGTTATTGAAGATATACGATTTGTATGTTCCAAGCATATTGTTAAATGAAATTGTCATACTTGCTGAGGTAGTTATGCTCATTCTTACTTGAACCATATGAATGCAGCTAAGACCGAACAGACTGAAGGATCCGGTAAAGATAAAGGGAAGGCTAAGGCAAACCTATAGATTGCTTTTGTAATACTATAGGTTGAATGTTGTTATTATTTGATATTATGACAAGAACAAATGTAATGGTTATAAAGAACCTCAAGAATGGAAATATTGTTTGGAATATATATAAGACAAATTCGTTCTTTTGAGGCTTTTCAATTGAATGTATGTGTGAACTGTAGCACCGTGTAGCACCATATGTCGGGTTGGAAGATACCCAGATTTGGGGGCATCACAAAGGTAGACAACTTTGATATAATATTTTTGATTAATTAATACATAAGTAGTTTGAATGAATGTTCAAGTACCCTGATTTGTAGGCATCGCACTTTAAATCATGCGGATTGCCAAATGTGCAGACTGATGAATTAGTTTTCGCTCATGCACAATTTAGCCAATCTTGTTCATTAAATGCCCATTAATTTAGCACATGGAAATAGCAAATTTCGATCAACACAAGCTTTTAATGTTCAACAAATGACTTTTTTTCAAATTTTAAATTCTTAGCATGTGCGGTTAAAGAGGTTTAAAAAGCCTAAGCTTATTTAATACTCACATTGCACCATACATACATTTATGATACTCCCTCCATCCCTAGACATTTTAGAGATAGGCACAAGAATTAAGATAATGATTGGAAAGCATTAAATATAGTACTCAATTGTCTATCATACCCTTAAATCATTAATTTATCATAGCATAAGAGTTTAAAGTACCAAAAAAATAGTTATAGTAATGAGGGGTAATTTTGGAAAAATTATCATTAATTCTCCTAGATTTGAACAAACGTCAATTAATTAGGGACAAATAAAAAACTCTAAAACGTCATTTAAATAGGGACGGGACATATGCATATATAGATATAATGGTATATAGAAATAGGCTTTTAATGCTCCAACTTTAGTAAATTCGGATATCATAAGATTTTAATGCTTATCAATTTGCTTTATCCCAAAAAGTATGTCCTATTTAAAAACTTTGAGCACATGACAATTTGACCAACCAAAAGCATTTAAGTCATGAATTTGCCAAAATCGTTAGTGCTCAATTTGGTTAATCCATAAGGAATTTAATCTTTTGGATGTATATATATATACACACACACACACACACACATGCAATTTTATTTAAAAAAAAATTGCTCCTTTTTGTAAAATGTAATTTTTGAAAATTTTAGGTAAATGTTAATTTGATTTGTGATTTAGTTAAATTAATTAATTAAAGGTTTGACAACGGAAATATGTGATACGAAAGATACACAAATAAATTAAGGGGGGAGTTTTAGTGTGTAGGGCAAACAAAGCCTTGTGGCTTTTTGTAAAATCCCCAATTTTATAAAATAAAAGTATTAAATTTTTCTTATAATTACTATTCAGTAAATGGTTAAATTGATAAAAGGTTAAAGTTAGGGGTAATATATGAAATTTTTCAAAATACATAAGTGGTTATAAAATACTCATTGTTGTCGGGGAATATTCGTTTGGTCGTGAAATATTCTTTCGTGCTTTGGGAATATTCAGTATGATTTAACGCAGATCATTTATGGGCCCCATAACAGAATAACTGTCAGATGAAGAAAATGACAAACTTGAATTTTTATAAATAACGACGTAATCGTTACCGTTAACATTGTTGGAATACCCGGTGGGTAAAGTAAAGTAATACGCGTTGTTGAAGAGTCGCACACAGTATTGCACAGTATTTTTGAATTATTGATTCTTACGTAAGAAGACATTACTCAATAATTGTTACAGTAATTACTATTCAATATTTTATTTTATTGATTCAATAATTACTACGTTGATATTTTATATTATTGTTGTTCAATAATTGTCATTGCACAGTATCTCCATTATCAAATCAATAATTCATATTATTTGAATAATATTATTAGATAGTATTATTGGCAATGTCTTGAAAGTTCTGTCAAGGAGAGGTTTGGTCACCTAATTGCGCGCCAGTAAGGAGAAATCCTTATCGGAAAGCCCCTTCTTTCCTGGGAACTGCCTAGTTGTCATTATTGTGATTCTGTAATATTATTTGTGAATAATTAATTATTGATTTATATGATAATAAAATATTTATTTGATGTGGATATAAATGATGGATTTATTTATGTGGTTATAAATGAAGGAATTAATGTTGAGGTATTTTATCAGTATTTTGTCGGATTTGAGGTATTAAAAGATCAAATCAGTGTTCTTACAGTTTTATTGTGTGAGTTATAATATTTAATCTGGCCGTTGGATCGTTGTGATTTTTGGATATGTTATACATATATAAGTTGAGTATATGATCACAAATTTTGAACAGTTAAAAATGAACGAATGATTTGTTATAAATTTTAAGAGGTGACTGATTCGAAAATTAGGTTTATATATGATTTTGGTGGAAAATTCTAGAAATGGGTGGGCCCCACTTTTGGTTGTTGGGGAAGATGGCTGATTTTTGGTGGGTGGAATAGTAGCATGTAAAGCCATCAGGTAGCAGGTCAAGTCTGCTTCGGCGTGCTAACATTTTCCTATAAATAGAGGGCTAAATTAGAATTGAAAATCACACCAGAATTCATAAGTTTTCTCTCTTTTTCTTTCTAGATTATCGATTGTATTTTGTGAGTATTTAGATACTTGGTGAGTTGCTATTCATCAGTGCAAGTTTCTTTCAGCGTAATATCCGATATCTAGTCAGAAGTGCTGCTCTTTTTAGGTAAGGGATAGTAAGGGATTTTAAGGGTTGTTATGTTTTTCATGTTTCGTAACTTTTCAGACCTTCAAAAATTCTGGAAAAAATTGAATTGATAAGTTGATGAGTTTTATTGATTGTGTCCAAAAATGGCGATTTGTGGATGTATAGATTAAGAGTTATGAATTTTACGGGAAAAGACTATTTTAAAAAAAAACTCTTATAACTCTTTGTGGTTAACTACAAAATTGATGAAATATTTATTGGAAGTATGTCAATATAATATCAGTGTACTCTGTGAATTTCGGAATTTTTGGATACAAGTACAATTTATGATAAATGTCTAAATATTCGGCGGTTTTGGCCATATGAAAAATAGTAAATGAATTTTAAAAATTCCGGGAAAAATATATGTTCAATATGGGACTATATTCTACTAAATCCCAGAAAAGAAATATTTTTGGGACTGATTTGGTATTTTTCATGAAAATAGACTAGTAATGAGTAATTGAATTAAATATGTTATGTGAAGTAAGAAAATTGGAAAATAGGATTTTATGGCTTGAAAATCCTATATGAGGTATATGCAGATTTTTGATGTGGGTTTTGGTTATTGGTGATGAAATCTTATGGGTTTGGAATTTTAGGATGATTAAATGCATTATTTAGTAAAGTGTAAACAATTAAAATAAATTACTTATAAGTTTAAGAAATGTTATTTCAATATCATTATACCGAAATATTGGTATGGATTTTATTGTGAAATTTCTACCTTTTGTGTCGGGTTTACTATTCATGAGTTACTATTCACGAGTTACTATTCACGAAGTTACTATTCATGAGTTACTATTCACGAGTTACTATTCATGACAAAATTGGTTTCTTTTTCTAACCAAATTATAGTTGATTTATGAATATTACTCTTGAGATTAAATCTAGATGTTTTGATTATATTAATTTTACTATTATATATAACATTTTTATAACCCTAATGATGATATTTCTCTTTGACTTGAGTGTAAAGATGGGTAGATTATTGGTATGATCATGACTATGGATTCTCTTTGGCCAATAGTACAAAGTTGAATTGTTGACTGGTATGATCATGACCATTGAATTTATAATTGAATATCTTTAGCTTAAGTGCAAAGGTGAAATGATCAACATGATTTTAATTATTGTTTATATAAATTCTGAAATGATAATATATTTCTTTGAGATATTAATATATTTGGCCTGTAATGCAAATATGAACTGTTGATGAATATATTTGGCCTGTAGTGCAAATATGAACTGTTGAGGAATATCTTTGGCCTGTAGTGCAAAGATGAATTGTTGATGAATATCTTTGGCCCGTAGTGCAAAGATGACATGTTGTTGAATATCTTTGGCCAGTAATGCAAAGATGAACTGTTGACGAATATCCTCGGCCGTAGTGCAAAGATGAAGTTATTAGTATGATGATGAACAGGAAATGTGAATTGGTATAACCATGATCTTTGATGTTTCAGGTAAAGACAGGTGATGTAAATTATCTTCGTCCTGGATGAGAAGAGGAATTTAGAACTACAATTATGATTATGAGTTATTCATATGATTGTGGACCAGAATTGTTGATTGATGTTACAGGGATAAAACATTGTTGGTGGATTTTTAACATGGAGAAGATAATAGACTTTATAGTCTATTTGACTCTTTTAATGGATTGTTCGTTCCGCTGCAACTATGGTTGAAAATTTTTATCATCTACCATATGTTCCAAATCTCTGATTTATTATTGATGAAAGCTATTGATAATTTAATTATCTTTAGTCATGATATTCTTTACTGGGCTAGTTGTGCTCACCCTTTCTGCTTCACAATTCCTTTCAGGTAATAAGAGTGTTGCCGGTTGAGCGGGGATAACAGGGGAATAGAACAGTGGTCTCTAGCTGTGAAGGTCCTCCCTAAATATTATAGAAAAGTGTGTTGTATTTTATACAACATTTAGTAGTTATATTTGGTGAATAAAATAGGGTGAGGTGAACCCAACTTTGGAAGGGTGTTTTGCCACTATCATACAAGATGTCTAATGACATACAACCTCGTGTTATCATAAGATGTGGTTGTGCGCATCCACTTCATTGAAGTATATCTACGGGCACTACCTATATGATCTTGGAGTTGATTTAAAATATAATATTCACTTGGAAACAGTGGAGATAGTTATATGTCAAGAGAAGACTCACCATTGGAAAAAAGATGATAGTAATCTTCTCGTTTTTCTTTGGGGTCTATTGGGTCAACCAATGATAATTATGTGGCCATATGATATCTATTATAACCTAGACGCATGGCCTCCCATGTACGAAGGTTTCTTGAGCACTTCCCAAAGATTTTAATTTCTTAAAACAGTTTTTGACTATACCTTTATGTAAGGTGCCATTGTGACGTGCTATCCAAGGTTGGGATGAGAGTCACAGTTGGTATATATTTGTATCAAAACTCACAGCATATGTGTTGTTGTATTTTGCACAACAATTGTTGTAATAAAGTTGTAGTTGTTGTCTGTACCATGTATTTGGCAACTCAGAATAGGTTGGGTGAATTGGACCTATTTTGGGGGCGTCACAGTTGGTATCAGAGCTTAGGGATATGGTCTCTGGCGGAGATCGGGGAATAGAACTAGGAGGGAGAGAGATGAGTAAATCATTCGCTAGTGTGTCCTACCTAAGCTTATTTGTTGGTCAGTCATAATATCGGGATATTATGTGATATGTTAATTTGTTCAATTAACCCTTGTTTTGAAGCTGTATTCTAGAATGATATCTAAAATACAGGAGATGAGCAATGGAGAAATCATGATGACAGAGAAGATGGAATCTGAAATGAAAGCAAGGTATTCTCAACTCTTTGCAATACAAGGTACGTAAATTTCGGGGACGAAATTTCATAAGGAGGGGAGATCGAAAAACCCCGAATTTTATGAAATAAAAGTATTCAAATTTTCTTATAATTACTATTCAGTAAATGGTTAAATTGATAAAAGGATAAAGTTAAGGGTAATATATGAATTTTTTCAAAATACGCAAGTGGTTATAAAATACTCATTGTTGTCGGGGAATATTCGTTTGGTCTTGGAATATTCTTTCTGTCGGAGAATATTCCTACGACGGCAAAGTTATTTTTGGGCCCATAACAGAATAACTGTCGGATGAAGAAAATGACAAATTTGAATTTTTATAAATAATGGCGTAATCGTTACCGTTAACACTGTTGGAATACCCGGTGGGTAAAGTAAAGTAATACGCGTTGTTGCACAGTAGCACACGGTATTGCACAGTATTTTTGAATTATTGATTCATACGTAAGAAGACACTACTCAATAATTGCTACAGTAATTACTGTTCAATATTTTATTTTATTGATTCAATAATTACTACGTTAATATTTTATATTATTGTTGTTCAATAATTGTCACTGCACAGTATCTCCATTATCAGATCAATAATTCATATTATTTGAATAATATTATTAGATAGCGTTATTGGAAATGTCTAGAAATTTCTGTCAAGGAGAGGTTTGGTCACCTAATTGCCCGCCAGTAAGGAGAAATCCTTATCGGAAAGCCCCCTCTTTCCTGGGAACTGCCGGGTTATCATTATTATGATTCTGTAATATTATTTGTGAATAATTAATTATTGATTTATATGATAATGAAATATTTATTTGATGTGGATATAAATGATGGATTTATTTATGTGGTTATAAATGAAGAAATTAATGTTGAGGTATTTTATCAGTATTTTGTCGGATTGGAGGTATTAAAAGATCAAATTAGTGTTCTTACAGCTTTATTGTGTGAGTTATAATATTTAATCTGACCGTTGAATTGTTGTGATTTTTGGATATGTTATACATATATAAGTTGAGTATATTTTCACAAATTTTGAACCGTTAAAAATGAACGAATGATTTGTTATGAATTTAAAGAGGTGACTGATTCGGAAATTAGGTTTATAAATGATTTTGGTGGAAAATTCTAGAAATAGGTGGGCCCCACTTTTTGTTGTTGGGGAAGATGGCTGATTTTTGGTGGGTGGAATAGTAGCAGGTAAAGCCATCGTGTAGTGCAGTCAAGTCTGCCTTTAAGATGCTAACATTTTCCTATAAATAGAGGGCTAAGTTAGAATTGAAAATCACACCAGAATTCATAAGTTTTCTCTCTTTTTCTCTCCAGATTATCGAGTGTATTTTGTGAGTATTTAGATACTTTTTGAGTTGCTATTCATCAGTTCAAGTTTCCTTCAGCGTCATATCCGATATCCAGTCAGAAGTGTTGCTCTTTTGAGGTAAGGGATAGTAAGGGATTTTAAGGGTTGTTATGTTTTTCATGTTTCGTAATTTTTCAGACCTTCAAAAATTCTGGAAAAATTTGAAATGATAATTTGATGAGTTTTATTGATTGTGTCCAAAAATGGCGATTTTTGGATGTATAGATTAAGAGTTATGAATTTTACGGGAAAATACTATTTTAAAAGAAAACCCTTATAACTCCTTGTGGTTAACTCCAAAATTGATGAAATATTTATTGGAAGTATATCTATATAATATCAGTGTACTCTGTGAATTTCGGAATTTTTGGATAAAAGTACAATTTATGATAAATGTCTAAATATTCGGTAGTTTTGGCCATATGAAAAATAGTAAATGAATTTTAAAAATTCCAGGAAAAATATATGTTCAATATGAGACTATATTCTGCTAAATCGCAGAAAAGAAATATTTTTGGGACTGATTTGGTATTTTTCATGAAAATAGACTAGTTATGAGTAAATGAATTAAATATGTTATGTGAAGTAAGAAAATTGGAAAATAGGATTTTATGGCTTGAGAATCCTATATGAGGTATATGCAGATTTTTGATGAGGGTTTTGGTTATTGGTGAGGAAATCTTATGAGTTTGGAATTTTAGGATGATTAAATGCATTATTTAGTAAAGTGTAAACAATTAAAATAAATTATTTATAAGTTTAAGAAATGTTATTTCAATATCATTATACCAAAATATTGGTATGGATTTTATTGTGGAATTTCTACCTTTTTGTGTCGGGATTACTATTCATGAGTTACTATTCACGAGTTACTATTCACGAAGTTACTATTCATGAGTTACTATTCACGAGTTACTATTCATGACAAAATTGTTTCTTTTTCTAACCAAATTATAGTTGACTTATGAATATTACTCTTGAGATTAAATCTAGATGTTTTGATTATATTAATTTTACTATTACATATAACATTTTTATAACCCTAATGATGATATTTCTCTTTGACTTGAGTGTAAAGATGGGTAGATTATTGGTATGATCATGACTATGGGTTCTCTTTGGCCAGTAGTACAAAGTTGAATTGTTGACTGGTATGATCATGACCATTGAATTTATAATTGAATATCTTTAGCTTAAGTGCAAAGGTGAAATGATCAACATGATTTTAATTATTGTTTATATAAATTCTGAAATGATCATATATTTCTTTGAGATATTAATATATTTGGCCTGTAGTGCAAATATGAACTGTTGAGGAATATCTTTGGCCTGTAGTACAAAGATGAATTATTGATGAATATCTTTGGCCCGTAGTGCAAAGATGACATGTTGTTGAATATCTTTGGCCAGTAGTGCAAAGATGAACTGTTGACGAATATCTTCGGTCGTAGTGTAAAGATGAAGTTATTAATATGATTATGAATAGGAAATGTGATTTGATATAACCATGATCTTTGATGTTTTAGGTAAAGACAGGTGATGTAAATTATCTTCGTCCTGGATGAGAAGAGGAATTTAGAACTACAATTATGATTATGAGTTATTCATATGATTGTGGACCAGAATTGGTGATTGATGTTACAGGAATAAAACATTGTTGGTGGATTTTTAACATGGCGAAGATAATAGACTTTATAGTCTATTTGACTCTTTTAATGGATTGTTGGTTCCGCTGCAACTATGGTTGAAAAGTTTTATCATCTACCATATGTTCCAAATCTCTGATTTATTATTGATGAAAGCTATTGATAATTTAATTATCTTTAGTCATGATATTCTTTACTGGGCTAGTTTTGCTCACCCTTTCTGCTTCATAATTCCTTTCAAGTAATAAGAGTGTTATCGTAAGAGTGTTGCCGGGTTGAGCGGGGATAACAGGAGATAGAACAGTGGTTTCTAGCTGTGAAGGTTCTCCCTAAACAGTATAAAAAAGTGTGTTGTATTCTATACAACATTTAGTAGTTATATTTGGTGAATCAAATAAGGTGAGGTGAACCCAACTTTGGAAGGGTGTTTTGCCACTATCATACAAGATGTCTAATGACATACAACCTCATATTATCATAAGACAGGGTTGTGCGCATCCACTTGCTGAGTATATCTACGGGCACTACCTATATGATCTTGGAGTTGATTTAAAATATAATATTCACTTGGAAACAGTGGAGATAATTATATGTTAAGAGAAGACTCACCATTAGAAAGAAGATGATAGTAATCTTCTCGTTTTTCTTTGAGGTCTATTGGGTCAACCAAGGATAATTATGTGGCCATATGATATCTATTATAACCTAGACGCATGGCCTCACATGTACGAAGGTTTCCTTGAGCACTTCCCAAAGATTTTAATTTCTAAAACAGTTTTTGACTATACCTTTATGTAAGGTGCCATTGTGACGTGCTATCCAAGGTTGGGATGAGAGTCACAGTTGGTATATATTTGTATCAAAACTCACAGCATATGTTTTATTGTATTTTGCACGACAATTGTTGTAATAAAGTTGTAGTTGTTGTCTGTACCATATATTTGGTGACTCAGAATAGGTTGGGTGAATTGGACCTATTTTGGGGGCGTCACGCTTTTGACATAATTTAACTGATATGTTTGACATATTTTGTGATTATGTGTTGTAATATGTTCTATGTAGTGTCTATAAGTGATCTGGGTTGCTAGATGTTAGATTTATAACATCAAGAGGCTCGGATTTGAAGATTTCAAAAATCTGGAAAATTTTGTTTTTATGTCTGACAGTCAAATGTCAGTCCTCATAGATCTTTGTATGTTATGTGTTTTTGTTGTTTAAGTGTTTGATCTTGAAGTATGATATGAGGTCTTTCATCTGGAACTCGAAACAAGGTCAGATCTGTTATAGATTGAAAGTTATAGGTGGTCAAACAGGGTTGACCGATCATGGAAATGAAATTTTAGGTAACCCAGTTTACCTAGAATGGTCTGACAGCTGATTTTAAAGGCTTTAATCTGTCTGTGTTTAAGTGATTTTGCCACGTTATGGTTTTTATCTTCTAGATTGGTATAATTACTACACAATCATGCCTTTATATCATCCATATCCTGTATAGAATCAAATTGGTTAAGGGTCAAAGTATGGTTGACCACCTGTTCTGGCGATTTTCTGGAAAACCCAAGTGGTTTATGAACAAAGTTTCTTACATGGTTTGACCATGCCAGATCTTGTTCATTTTATGTTGTTAGAGTAATATAGTGTTATAAAAATGGACCCTGACATTTTGGCTACATGTCTGAACCATTATATCTCACAAACTAGAACCAGAACGTAAGTTAGAAGGATCTAAATATAGTACCATCAACTGTTCTTCATTTTCTGGAAAACCCAGAAATGAAGAACAACCTTGTCAGACTTTTTGAAGGCCTATAATTATCTGATCTGTTGTTGTATGACCATGAAACATGTTTGTGTATGTAGTATTACATATGTACTACATGTGTAATAATATTAGATACCCAGAAAACATTAGATAATGCATTCAAATGATGGTCAAAGTAGCTCACTCGTTCGCTGATAATGATATTCTGGGTTTCATGAAGAACACCAAGAACACCTATAGCGATGGTTCTGTCGCTATAGGGCCCTTTTAGCGACAGTTTATTTAAGAAATTAATATATTAATTAAATAAATTGAAATAAATGGGTTTTAATTATTAAAAATACTAAATAAATTCCGAAAAATTATTTTAAATTCTAAAAAATAGTTTTTAATTATTTTGAGTATATTTCATAAATATTTAATATTTTTTGAATATAAATGGTATTTAATTTATTTAATTATAATATTAAATAAATTATTTAAAAATGATTTAAATACATGAAAATCATGAAAAATAATATTATGGTATAATAAAATATTTTAAGTTATTTTCGGTGACTTTTAATATTTTAGGATGATTTTTATTAATTAATCAATATTAATGATAATTAGTTTATTTAATAAATGTATTAAATAAATAGAATTAGTAATTTAAAAATCATATAAAAATAATATAAAGGTTATAAAAATATTTTAAGTTATAAAATATAACTTTGATATTTTGTCATGAAAAATATTAATTATTTAATATTATTTATATTAGATTTAATTAATACTTATATTAAATAAATTAGTTTAAAAATGATTTTAATATTATAACAATCATATTAAATGATACTCCCTCCGTCCCAGGATAAAAGTCCTGGTGGACTTTTCACGCATATTAAGAAGATGAATAAAATGACAAAATTATCTACAATAATGTCATTAAATATGGAGAGAGAATTATAATAAGAAAAGTATGAGATATTTAATGCTACGGGCATAATGGAAAAAAATGTGTAAAAGTTTGGTTATTAAAAGAAAGTGGATATTTAACATGGGACAACCCAAAATAGTAATAAGGACTTTTATCCTGGGGCGGAGGGAGTAATAAATTGTTTAAAGATATTTTAAGTTATAAAATATAACTTTTAATATTTAAAGGATAATTTCATTAATAAATTAATATTAATGATATTAATTTAATATTAAATGATATTGGATTTATTTAATAATTATATTAAATAAATAGTTTAAAAATGGTTTTATTTATTTAAAAATCATTTAATAAGGATATAAATGAATTAAAAATATTTTAAGTTATAAATAATGACTTGTAATATTTTGATAAATAAAACATTAATACATTAATATTAATGGTAATTATTTAAAAATGATTTTAAATATTTTAAAAATCATTTAAGGGTAATATTAATACTTTAAAAATACTTCGAGTTATTATAAATAACTTTAATATTTTGGCAATGGTTTCATTAATGGTTTAATAGTAATTAAATATTAATGATAATAGAATTGTTTAATATTTAAATCATTTAATAATGATTCCGATATTGGAAAATTATTGATAAATTATAATAAATGTTTAAAAATTATTATAAGTCATTTATAAATAATATGACTGATAATTATAGTTATTGAACTACATAACAGAGTCTTAGACTCGATAATTATCCGATAAAGCCGTCGGTACACCGACATATTTCAGAAATTGATCTGGACTTGTATAATTTATCTGTATATAATGTTTGTTTGTGATCCAATGATTGTTGAATTTGCGTGACAATGTGATTATGTTATGTGATGACTGCAATAAGCAGTGCTATGTGTTATAGTATGTTGTTCTAATAAGTAAAATGATCTTATTAATGATATGTTTGGGTATAAAAGATAAAATTAAGTTGCATAACTGTAGGCAGCGGACCAGGCAAGTATCTTACCTTTGTATTTCCTTTATGTAATGGACATGAGTAAGAAGTTTCAGATTTATATTATTATTATACTATATTATTAACCCTATTGTGATATATTCTATATCCGATCATTGTTTATCAACATGTTAGTATATGGTAATTCATATATATATTCTGTTCGTTAATTTCGAAATATGGTTATACAAGTGTCCCCACTTGAATAATCATTGTATTTAAACACATGTTGATATATATATATATATATAAGTCTAAGCTAATTGACCAGCTAGACACAGATTTCGAAATATCGTTGAATATAATAAAAACCTTTTTGTATCCAATCAAATTATTTTGGTTCGGATTCCAGTCTAAGTATGAACATCCCGATCAAGGGAAAACTTTTATGCGCCCAAGGCGGACAGAGTGAATGATCCTATCGTTCTTGTAATGTAGTATTGATCAATACAGGGTCCGTGGGATGTACACCCTCGTGCCCGTAAGCTATGACAGTTTGAAGATGAAGTTCTGCTAAACCATAGCGAAAACTAAAAACAATGTTCATAGCTTGTTAACTAATACCCTACATATATATATATAGTCAATACGTAGTTTCAAAAATTTGAGATAGAATTTTTATGTTATTATTATCAGTTCAGTTTACTTCACAACTATAAATTCGTTGTAGAAATGATGTACAAAGAAAACATTTAATTCTTTCAACTAAATATAATTATAATTGTTATTACTTGTTGGGCACTCAAATGCTCATCCTTGCTTAATTTAAATATTTTCAGCTAAGTGTGAACAACTAGAAGGTTCGGCCAAGAACAAGTGAAAAGGAAAGCAAACATAATATGTTTAATGGTATCTTTTGTAATAGTTAGACAATATATAGACAATGATATGTATTATATATCATGTAAAGAATATAGTAAAGGTTGCGTACTTGGAATTACACTCTGATAAATGTAAATTAAGTTTGATTTTTATATTATTGTTATTATTATTAGTATTATTCCGCTCATAGAAATTTTATCGTAAAGCACCGAGTTCGGGTTTCAAGTACCTGAATTTGGGGGCGTTATAAAATTAATGTGTATTCATGTTTAAGAAGAAGAAATTGTTTTTTTTTGTTGAATATGTACTAAAAGGTTGATTTTAGAGTTAAACTTATATTTGAATTATATGGTAATATGTAAATTGGTTATGGATTATGTTAATATGTCAAGAAACGAAAACTGTGCATGTGTAATAGACTGATTTGGTTAAGAAATGAGGATTTGGTGATTAAATTCGCTAAACATGTTGGAAAACGAAGAAAATAGAAAAAACATGATTTTAATCCTTTAAATTTGGTTATTTTGGTTGTGTTAGGTGTTATAATGATTTGATGTATATGTTATGTGGTTTTGGTAAGGTTTCTAGTGTGTGGGTTGTCCATGTTGCTGTGGAATTCAATTTTGGTTCGCAACAGTGCTGGAAGAAGATTACAGTGTTCTTGTCACAGTACCGGCTACCACGCCTGCTGTGTCAAGGATAGAATAAATAGAATGCTTCCTAAGGTGCCTAGGCTTGGGGTAGCACAGCTACGCCCTCCCCTTAGCAGAACATTTTGTTTTTTTAGTTTTCAGTTCATGATATGTTGACCTAACCAAGTCTAAGGTGCATGATAATGTGTTAAACATATAATGAGATTCTAAAACACATTGTAAACATGTATTTGATGATTTTAGGTTAAAAAGATAATGACTTAAAAACTTTAACTTATAGTTTATTAATTTTTGAAATGTTATTTAAGCGTGATGATGTTTTACCAGATTTATGGTTTCAGACTTGTAAATGGTGTCAATGATTGGAATATGATATAGAATAATGAGATGAACTTGAATGAGAATTAAACCCATAGGGTTAATGTTAGTTTAACTAATCGATATTGCGATTCTAATGGTATATGTAGGGTATTTGGCTAATCTCTATTATAATTGTGTAGCTTACGCACGAGGCAAGTTCCTCAACCTTATTTCTTTATGTAAAGCAAGATCTTTATCCTATCTTTTTTGTTATTGTTCTGCAAGTATCTAAATCTTAGTTTTTGCTAAACAAGTTACCTAATCTTGAACATGATATTGTTTGTTTAAGATGGTTCAATTTGTTTATTCAAATTTAGCAAATTTTAGTCATTGTTTCTTGTTAATTCAAATTTTGAAATGTTCATTATTCCAAACGAGAATCTCTAATTCCTTTGAAGATAGTCTATTGGACATACAATGTTTTATTCAACTATATATGATTGTGATACTATTCTTGATTCTAAATATGGTTACTCAATACCTAGTTATTGTATCGAACTTCGAATGGCTAGTAACCTTTATTGATTTTTCTAGTCTATAGTTGATAAGCGTTCTAAAAATTCTAGAACCATTTGTTAAGCCAATCCAAACTAAACTTTCTTTAGTGCAGAAATCCTAAGTCAAAATGAGATAAACAACCCTAATATAGGGGATTATGTATGCGTTAGCGTTTAGATGTTTATTCACAATACATGGTACGAAGGGCTGACCCCCCTAATTATGAAAGGAAAGGTCTTTATAGTCTAATGACTGTTAAAGCTTGAGGTAGAAATACCTAGTAACCTGAGACATTGTTCATGGTCTTGAGACCCTCAGAAATACATCTCAAACTTGTATTCTATTTTTGATTCGAAGAACGAGTTCTTTATTATTCAGTATTCATTACTTACTCTTATGTTGTTGCTATTGTCATCATTATATTAGTGAACAATTGTTTGCTCACTCTTGCAGCTATAGTTGAGAAAGTTGACGAGCCGTCTACTAGCATGGGCAAGGGCAAGATGTCCAAATGATGAAGGCTTGTTTGATTTTATTTAATAGAATCTATGCTATGAGACTTATTTAATTATATGATGTATTCCGCAAACTTATGTTATAATTTAAGGTTAGATTACCTGAGATTTGTTTTAAGTTGATGTAACCCTTTAATGGGTAGGATTACTGTTTAAGTTATTTTAGTTATGTCTTTATCATTAATTATAGGTAGTTAGATGTAATTGTTTTGGATATTGAGTACCAAATCATGTGGAAATGAAGTACCCAGATTTGTGGGTGTCATAGTTATTGAACCCAATGGTAGAGAACGAAGCTAACTTTTAGCCTTATCCTTAAAAGTGAACGAAAATAACCTTAGTCTAATAGCGTCCTCTAACACACCATTGTACTTGAAAGTATCGCAGATTTCTATGAAACTAACTATGTGATCGTTCGGATCGTCAATCAGCAAACCCCTAAACTGACATGAATTCTGAATCATTTTTATTGCACCAGGTTTGATCTCGAAATTAGTGGCATTAATGGCAGGCCTGGTAATACTAGACTGAATTTTTGTAACCCATGGTGTGGCATAGTGATAGACTCCACGGAACGCTTGCGTGAGATGGTTGTCACCCCGATCATTTCCAGCAAGTTATGAAGGTGGAACGCTTATAACACCTTAACCCAACGTATATAAAGAGACGAGAACCTTAGTACAAATGATTTGCTCTATGAAACCTGCGTTGAATGGAACACCAATTACACCTTGACCCAATGTCTTTAACGAGATAATAACCAAAAGTATAATCAATGATTGATGCATAGTAGAAGATGCCACACACAACTATGTATTGTTCTATAATAAATCAATAATGAATCTCAAGAAAACTCAGAAGTAGTCTAGGAATTCTTAAAGAATCAAAAAATGAGTTGAATCTCCCAAAGTAATTTTAATTAATCAAAAAGTCTCTCCTATTACATCAGCTATATAATCTATTTATAATGATGGAAAAATCCTAATTCTATAAGAAATAAGAATTTGAATGGAAATAGAAATTGTAACGCCCCAGAAAATCGAGCAAATTGTAAAATAATTTTATTTAATTTAATAATGAATAAAATTAGATTATATGTGATAATAAGATGAAGGGCGTTCTATAACCTAGATACGTCAGAACGTCGTAGTATTTTGGCTATGTGAATGAATTAAAGTGTTTGAAATTTTAAGACGAAAATAAAAGCTTTTCGAGAAATTTTTCGAAAAATAATATTCACGCATTTTTGCTCGGGAATTAATTTTGAACATCCGAGAAATAAGTAACGGTAGAATATCGAGGTGAGATGGAACATCCAATAATATTTTAGTTATGGCAAACACAGTTTTTCCCCTGCAGACTTAAAAACCTATCAGTTAGGGAAAATGATTTCCAAGAAGAAAATAAAATGTGTATAATATATTAAACCAATAATCGTATAATACGTATAATATTGTACGAGGCAATAAATACGAATATGATACGAGGTATTATACGAGTATGTGTCGTATATAATGAATAAGTATACGAGTTAGAATACGAGATTAATACGTATATAATACGTTCTAAGACTTTAAGCCATGTGTAATTGTAATTGTAGAATTACGTAAGAAGTGTATAGTTTAATTGGGAGTGAGTTAAGCCCAATGTAAACTAATGTTAATGCCCAAACATTGGTTAATGTAAACTTCAAGGTAAATTAATATATGCCCAAACGCATAAGTTAAGAAAATTGAATTTAAAGTCCAAAGCAAGGTTGATCCATGGGGAAACCCATGATTACCTGGATGACCCAAAGTGGTGGCCAAGTAAAGTAATTTGTGGCTAAATAAAAGTGATGAGAAAGCAAAGGATAAGCTATGTGATTAATAAGCAAACTTAAAGGCTAAGTAAAGTGCTTATGTGATGAGCAAACAAATAAGGTGATGGCCAAGTTAACTTAATGCTTAAGTAAGGAGTAATAAGGTGGTGGGATGGCCTAAAAGACTAAACTACCCTAACCTAGCAACTCCTATAAATAGCAAGCTTTGGATTTCATTTGTTCCTTGTTCAAAAACACCAACAACTTATAGGTTATTGGTTAGAGAGAAAAAGCTAGAAAAGCTAAAAAGTTAGATTTTGTTAATTCAAGAAGCAAGAAGGAAGAACAAGGATTAAACAAGTGATATTCAAGGGTAAGAACTTAAACTATGATTCTCTTTCTCTTCCATTGTTAGAGAAGTGAGTAGTGGTATGATTTGTATGCTAAGAAATGAAGAGAATGAATAAATCAATGGACTTAAGTCGTATAAGTCATGAATAAGTAATTCAAACCTAAATAAGTTATGAACTCATGAGGAACCTATATGAACTTCTTATATGTTTACCTTAATAAGATGGTATGATAAGGAGATGTGAGAATGGTGGTTAACAGACTTAATTTATAATAAGTCATGTGAAATGAAGTCATAAGTAGTTTATACTTTTATAAGTTCTAAACTTATGAAGAACAATTAATAACTTATTATGTAAAAAAGTTAATGTAATATGTATGTTAAGATGTTAATATGATGAATTGAATCCATTTGAAACAATGAACAAATCATAAGAAATAAAGTTAAGGCGAAATTCACAAGTTTGGATGATAATCGTCGAATTCGAGAAATTCTCGAAATGGAAGTCAAATTTTGATATTGAGCTTGGAAACATTGGTTTTTAATGGAGTCAAGTCTTTTTTGGAATTATAGAGTTGCGGACTCAAAAATGACCGAATTTCGACTTAGAACGAAGAAACGAGCGTTGAACGTTCACGAACGTTTATAATTTTCGTTAAAAATAAACTCATATATGAATTTTGAGTTAAAAGATTCAAAATTGTAAAATTCTTTCATGAACATGTAGAGTATGTGATTCATGAGCTAATGGCTTTTGAACGAGCCAATTCGGACTTAAAATTATCAAATTTGGAGTCCGGGAAGTTCACAAAGTTTACAAAACTGTCAAAATTTTTGGTGCACAGAGTTGGCGTTGTGGCGCCAACCCAGGGCAAATTGGCGGCGCTGCAGTGCCGAGTAGTGCCGAGAGAAGGCCATGACCTACTGGAGTTTCGCGCTGTAGCACCAACTCCACTTATAATCCTCGCGCTGTAGCGCCATGTACAATAGGACTTAGGATTGAAGAGTGGCACCGCAGCGCCACTATAGTAAAGGGATGTCGCGCCGTGGCGTCGGTAGTGAAAGTTGGTTGACCAAGTTATGTTTTGTAAATCCAATTGATTAGGAACGAATAGTGGAATGTACGTGTACTTAATGTACATGATAAGACTAACTTTAAATAACTTTTATAGTGATGACAGTAGAATTTAAGTATGAATTAAGAATAATTAAACGAAGAACGTGAAGGGTAAGTAATTAAACCATGAATGGTATTCAACGTTGATATTCCACCAATGACGATTGAGTAACGGTTTAATGATATAAGAACGTTAGTAAGCTGTGAGGAAGGATAATTAACTCGAAACGAGTTATATTAATAAAGAACTTGGGGAATGGTAATATTGTTTTGGAATATATATATAAGACATATCCGTTCTTTTGAGGCATTTCAATTGAATGTATGTGTGAACTGTAGTACCGTGTAGCACCATATGTCGGGTTGGAAGATAACCGAAATTGGGGGCGTCACAGTTGGTATCAAAGCATTAGGTTATAAAACTTAAGGGGGGAAGAACCTTAGGCTAATAACCTCGTTAAGGAAGAAAAAGTCTGAAGGAAGTAAACTTGAGCTTTACTTGAGTTGAATGAGTCGATAAGGTATCGAGGAAACTCAGTATCAAAAGATTTAAAAGATGGAAATTAATCCTAAATAAATTAAATGTGATTTGTGCTTATACTATTGTGTATTATGTACTAATCAACATGTTATGTGTTATTGTAGGATGTCGATCGATAGCTTGATGTATAGAGATATACACGTGGTGAGTGAAGAGTTGGTGAACAGAGTAGAGCATGTACCTATGCCTGTGACACCCCCAAATCCGGGTTACCTGACACCCAAGTTTGGTGTTCACGATCCACAATATAATAACATCTAATTACCCATTCATATAGAAATAGTAATACATAAGTTATTAACAGATATTTTAATACATTAGTCCCAGGTTCTCTAACCTTAACATTACAAACATACCTTTTAGATAAACAAAAAGGGTTCACAAATACAACATAATAATAATATTCATAAAATTATGCTATCACTATGCCTTTACCTTTGTTCTTCACAGCACCTCCTGCCACTTCGTCCCTAGCAGAAATTTTTTATTTAGCAAGGGTGAGCAACAAATTTAACCCGCAAGTTAATATATACAATGAATGTATAAGTATCAGAATAATAGACTATCTATTTTGATAGAATGACACCAAAGTTCGGGGAACTTTGAAATAGCTGAACAAATCGTTAATCAATAACAAGTCTTCTTGTATTCTAGGCAACGCAATAATATGATAATGAAAGAGTACAACGCTTTCAAAGTTTCTACGATATTCTATTGAATAAACAAGAATCAATTCTATGCAATAACAAAGTGGAATGTTTTCCAGATTTATGCTGAGCGATCCATTGGATCTAGAACTTCTCTTCTCGGGTATCTATCAAAGATTTACTTTGATACATACGCAGGAGTATCAGATAACCATAAAGATTAAATCGTGTCCCTCTACAAGTATAACAAGTGATCAATTTTATTATACCCTATATTATACCCTATATTATGCATAATACTTAACAGTGCGTAATGGCCGAATATACGACCTAAAATGTTCCCTTTTTATAAAAGGTTATTCTTCTCAGTTTTTGAATCAAAATTTAATTTAACAACGAAACGCAATGATTTCAACATCTAATCACTTCTCTTCTCAAAACTACCAAGTTTTGCTTTTTTGATCTAGCCGAAACAACTGGCATTGATCTATCAATAATAATTTAATTCTCTTCTCTTCTCTTCTCGAACCTATCAAGTTCTAACAAATGTTCGTCTAGCCAAAACAATTAGCTAAGACATTTCTCAACATAATTTGACAATAAACAGGAATTATCTGTACTGTCAATACTAGCTTCTACGAATACGAATATCCAACAACAATTATTCTACGAATGTATATTTTATGAATCAGTAATTCAATTTGAATTATTAAATATGCACTAACTACGAATAATCAACAATAAATTCTTGGACGTGGTCTAATCAATAATAATTAACCACCATAATAATTGAACAGTATTAACTCAAGGTTGAGTTAGAAAACTTGCCTTCTGCGTTGATTACAGCTACACAAAATACTTATCTGTGTTCGTAAGACCTATAACCAATAATATCGGTCTCACAATTAGCACAATAATTTATAACACATAACATTGTAATTTACAGTCAAACTTCTCTTAGTCACATTACCACATAGCCACATTAGTGTTTATAACCTATATAAACACTTAACAAGTCTAACTAGTTCTATTGCGGTTGGACTTTCCATTCCATTCTTAATTGTTCGGTCACCCTATCCGATAATTAACACATTTATTGTCAATTAAATCTTGGTCTCTAATCTTCAATATTATTTTAGATAAGTCAAATATCGTTTATAATATTTTTCGGAAGTTTTTAATAATTTATAAACAATTATTATAATTTATAATAATTTTTCAAACACTTAAATCATTTTGGAATGATTTAATTATCAAATAATTTTATCATTAATAATATTTAATAATATAAAAATTATTAATAACATACTTGTTAAAATATTAAAGTTATTATCAATAATTTAAAATATTTTTAAATCATTAATATTCTACTTAAATGATTTTTTAAATTAATTAAAATCATTTTTAAACCATTACCATTAATATTTAAATATTAATAAAATTATTATCAAAATATTAAAAGTCATTAATTATACTTAAAATATTTTTAAAACATTTTTCTCATTTTAAATCAATATAATCATTTTTAATTTAATTATTTAATATAATAATTAAATAAATCAAATATCATTAATATTAATTTATTAAAGAGAATTCTCCAAAAATATTGAAAATTATATTTTATAATTCAAAATATTTTCTAACACTTTATTCTTATTTAAAAGGATTT
Organism: Panax ginseng; assembly: GCA_020205605.1. Lineage (NCBI taxonomy): Eukaryota > Viridiplantae > Streptophyta > Magnoliopsida > Apiales > Araliaceae > Panax > Panax ginseng. Next base: position 53,260,438 of record CM035146.1, on the reverse strand, counting down.
TTAAATCAATAAAATCATTTTTAACTTATTTATTTAATTTAATATTTAAATAAATCTAATATCATTAATATTAATTTATTAATTAAAATTCTCTAAAAATATTAAAATTACATTTTATAACTCAAAATATTTTTAAATACGTTATTCTTATTTAAAATGACTATTCATAATATTAAATCATTTTCTCTAATTTATTTAATACACTAATTAAATATCATTAATATTCAATATAATTATAAATATTAATGAAAAATTGCCCAAATAATTATAAGTTATTTTTCAGAATTTAAAATAATTTTTAAAACCATTTTTAATAATTTTTATAACATATTTCTATTTTTAAATAATTTTCGGAAAATCATAAATTAAAATAAATGAAAACCGTCGCTAAAGCCTATAGCGACACTTATTTGTCGTCTTAGGTGTTCTTGATCCTCAAGAACACTGTCAGACAGTTAACAAGCTTGCTCGTTTAACTTGAACTTGAACTTTGATGTTGTAATAGAAATGTAGTACTACAACTATCAATCACTATCTTGGTCATACGACTTCACAACAAGGAGATCAAAGCCTCCAAAGTTGTTCTCAGACGGTTTCTGGGTTTTCCAGAAACCGAGGCAGTTCGACTTGGTACTTTCCAGCCCAAATTAATCTAGGTTCGGATCTTGGTTCATGTTGTTTAATGGTTCAAGGTTATAGTACTTGTGTCATAGAACATTTAAAAAACAACAACTCAGTTTAACAACAACAGAATCACAATGTATGACCCGGTCAAACTCTAACGAAAACTGAGTTCATACATTTTATGGAAATTCCAGAAAACAAACATTCATACCGAGTAGGCTACTTTGACCGCTTGTTACATTCAATCTGTTAATCAAATACATGATATGAAGCCATGAATCTATAGTAAAGATAGCAGGCTACACCTTTATTACAACAACAACAATAAAACTTGTAACACTGACAGATCTAGTCATTTGAAAAGCTTGTCAGACTCTGGTAAACTGTTTCTGGGTTGCCCAGATTTCAGCCGGTCAAGCTTGGTCAACGGTGTTTGACCACGAAAAAAATGAAATCTGGATATCATATAACTGTTATTTCAATTGCAGAACAAAGTCCTTCTACCAGACTACGGATCCAAAACATCAAACAACAAAACACATAAATACACAAAGATCTACAACCACTGACATTAGCTTGTCAGACGACTTTGACTGTTCTTGGGCAGTTTTGAAAATCAACACTTTTAAAGCCATTTGATGCTATGGATCCATGATGGATCATCATAGATTAACTAAAAATATTATATAAAACTTATAAAAACACAAAAACAAAAATTTTGCCCAAGCATACACGATCAAAAGTGAACTAGGGTTTATACCTCTTTTGCTAAATCTTGATCTATGATCTCCTTATCCGTTTTTGGTGTTCTAGTAACTGATTATATGACTGAATTGCTTATCAAAATCGTAGGTTTAGGAGAGAGAGAGTTGGTGAGAGCAAGTTAGCAAATGAGAAACTTTTGTAGACTTTCTCTCTCTTGAATATATATATATATATATATATATATATATATTGTGATATAATGTTGCTAGATATGTGATTTTCGGCTGGTATGCTAGATATTTAGGAGTCACAAAGTCAATGTAGTGGTTCAACATTGACTTTAGGATTAGGGTTTCATTATATTTTAAGTTTAATAAACACCTTAGGCTCGCCAATCAGGATTAGGGTTTCCTAATTAGGGATTAGTATTCCCGAATTTAAAATTAGGGTTTTCTGGCGGTCGATTAGGGTTTCTAACTGTGCATTAAGGTTTCTAATCCTGAGATTAGGGTTTTTAATCTCTTATTATAGTTTATTAATATTAAACCTTATCCGATCAATCATTGATCAATATTCTAAATAGTATAACCACATACTCTTTAATATAATTATTTTAATTATATTTTTTATCGAATCCCTATTCAGATTATTCGAAATCCCGGGTTATCACATTCGCCCATCCTTAAAAGGATTCCGTCCTCGGAATCACCGCTTTCTTATTCTCTATAATCTTTTAAAGTTGTATCATTAATTCATTCTTAACAACACAATATTAATTTGTGTCTCAAATTCTAACCTGTGACTTAGATCGTATAAAAGAAAATAAATCACAACAATATCTAATCAAGATTACTCGCGTAGTTAAATTTCTAACCGAACTAGTTACATGTCGCCTCTTCATTGGCAGCTGCTACATTTGGAACTGTCATGCTAAAAGTGAATGATGTTGGTCTTCCCTGTTAAGCTGATTCTTTAATCGACAGGGTTTTGCTACCGGGTCCCTTATTAGCAATCCACTTCTTCCTATTCCTTTTTGGACAATTCCGAACCAGATGATCGGTCGATCCACACGCAAAATAACCTTGAATCTGCTTCGAAATGGGACAATTGGGTGACATGTGTCCCTCTTGCCCACAATTGAAATAGAATCCTTTTTTCTTCAAATAAACTCTTTGATGATGCTTCCCGCAAACTACACACGGCGCACCATTCTTCCTAATCTCTACTGGATTATTTCCTGAATTAACATCACTATCCCTCTTACGTTTATTAAGATTACTACCTCCACTACTACCACCTATCATAATATTTCCTTCAGCCTCCTTTCTTTGTTCTTGACTATTCTTCAATACAGCTTCCATTTCTTCTTCAGCGATAATGGCTTTTTCTAGTAAAGTTGAAAATAAATTAATTTGCAGTACATCTAACTTCTCGAGTACCAACGATTTCAATCCGTTCCTAAAACATCGTGCTTTAAGCTCCCCAGTGTCCACTCTACGTGGAGCAAATTTTGCTAACTCGTTGAACTTGACAAAATATTCTTTCACCGTCATATTTTCCTACTTCAGATTCACAAATTGTTCTTCCATATTTCTCTTTAGACCTCCCTTTTCTTGGCGGCATTATCTGATAAAAATCTTACATTAATTCTCCTTCTCTACACAGATTCTTATTAATAACACAATAAGAATAAAAAAAGAATTTCTCATATAATCGCATATTTATTCAAATAGCACACAATACATTTAGTACTTAACATATAGCACTATCCCTCTTTAAATAATATCAGGATTTACAGCACAACTTTAAACAAAAGTCGTAATTCTCCATTCATACATAACTATTCCCCGTTCATCAAACTTACCACACCTAGGGGTTCAGGAACTTGCCACAATTATATGAGTGTATGAACTTATCCTAGTCATACCTTTGGCGTCCATTCGCTGAGGGGTTCAAAATATTTCATATAATTATGAGTCATGAACTTACCATAAGTATGAGTTTTAAGAACCCAAAAATTAATCTTAATCTTATATTCATATAGAAAATAAAGATTTCACTCATACAAACTGTAAGACCCCGAATTTTATGAAATAAAAGTATTCAATTTTTTCTATTTAGTAAATGGTTAAATTGATAAAAAGTTAAAGTTAAGGGTAATATATGAAAATTTTCAAAATAAGCAAGTGGCTATAAAATACTTATTATTGTCGGGGAATATTCGTTTGGTCGTGGAATATTCTTGTTGTAGGGGAATATTAAATGCGACGCGTTAGCAACCATTTGTGGGCCCTATAGCGTAATAACCGCCGATGAAGAAAATGACAAGTTTGAGTTTTTATAAATAACAAGATAGTTGTTACAAGTTAACATCGTTGAAATAATTCGATGGTTAAAATACGAAGAATACGCGTTGTCAAGACAAAGAAAGACACGATATTGCATAAAGTATTTTTGAATTATTGATTCTTACGTAAGAAGGCACTACTCAATAATTGTTACAGTAATTACTATTCAATATTTTATTTTATTGATTCAATAATTGTTGTGTTGATATTTTATATTATTGTTGTTTCAATAATTGTCATCGCATTAATATTTCCCATTATCATATCAATAATTCATATTATTTGAATAATATTATTAGATAACATTATTGACAATGTGTAGAAAGTTCATCAAGGAGAGGTTTGGTCACCTAATTACACAAGATGAGAGAAATCCTTATCGGAAAGCCCCTTCTTTCCTGGGAACTGCCTGGTTGTCATTATTGTGATTCTGTAATATTATTTGTGAATAATTAATTATTGATTTATATGATAAGGAAATATTTATTTGATGCTGATATAAATGATGGATTTATTTATGTGGTTATAAATGAAGGAATTAATGTTGAGGTGTTTTATCAGTATTTTGTCTGATTGGAGGTATTAAAAGATAAAATCGGTGTTCTTAAAGCTCTATTGCGTGAGTTATAATTTTAATTCGACCGTTGGATCGTTGTGATTTTTGGATATGTTACACATATATAAGTTGATTATATATCCACAAATTTTGAACCGTTAAAAATTAACGTATGATTTGTTATGAATTTCAAAAGGTATTGAAAATCATCCGTTTGTCGATTTCAAATATTTTCTGTCTGTAATTTGGAAAAACTTAAAGCTACAAAGTTGTAGAGAATTCGATTTCATGTGGAATGGACATAAAATTCGTATTTTTCTGATAAAAGGGGTGGGACCCACTATTGTTTTAAACATGTGGGCTGCCAAATTATTATTAAATGTGATGGCTGGTCTTTGATGGTGGCTTGCGTAGGAGAAAATTAATAATATTATTATTATTTTATTATTTAGTCTCCTTTGGCGTTCTAAAATTTTCCTATAAATAGGGTGCTTAGTTAGAATTGAAAATCACACCAGAAACAAGTTGTCTCTCTTTCTCTCTCTATATTATCTAGCGTATTTTGTGAGTATTTAGATACTTTGTGAGTTGCTATTAGGTCTGCAAGTTTCCTTCAATCATATATTCGATATTCTAATGTAAGTAATCGCTCTTTTGAGGTAAGGGATATTGTCATTATTATAGTAAGGGATATTGTCATTATTATAGTAAGGGATTTTGAGGGATTGTAAGGGATGTTATTTTCTTCATAATGATGTTATTCTTTCAATATCATTATACCGAAATATTAGTATGGATTTTATTGTGGAATTTCTACCTTTTTGTGTTGGGGTTACTATTCATGTATACTGTACTATTCACGTATATGATACTATTCACGTATACGGCACTATTCATGTATACGACACTATTTATGTATATGACACTATTTACGTGTATGACATTATTTACGTATGCGGTACTATGTACGAATACAGAGTACTATTCACGAGTTACTATTTATGAGTTACTATTCATGAGTTACTATTCATGGGTATTATTCACGACAAAATTGGTTTCTTTTTCTGACAAAATTATCATTGATTTATGAATCTTACTCTTGAAATTAAATTCAATTTTTGATCATAATGTTTTTATTGTCATATATAACATTTTTATAATCTTGGTGATGAAATTTCTCTTTGACTTGAGTGTAAAGATGGATAGATTATTGGTATGATCGTGACTATGGGTTCTCTTTGGCTAGTAGTGCAAAGTTGAATTTTTGACTGGTATGATCATAACCATTGAATTTATAATTGAATATATTTAGCTTAAGTGCAAAGGTGAATTGATCAACATGGTTATAATTATTGTTTATATAAATTCTGAAATGATTATATATTTCTTTGAGATATTAATATCTTTGGCCTGTAGTGCAAAGATGATCTGTTGTTGAATATCTTTGGCCTGTAGTGCAAAGATGACCTGTTATTGAATATCTTTAGCATGTAGTGCAAAGATGACATGTTGTTGAATATCTTTGGCCCGTAGTGAAAAGATAACCTATTGTTGAATATCTTTGGCCAGTAGTGCAAAAATAAATTGTTGACGAATATCTTTGGCCCGTAATGCAAAGATGAATTTATTAGTATGATTATGAACATGAACTGTGATTTGGTATAACCATGATCTTTGATGTTTCAGGTAAAGACATGTGATGAAAATTATCTTCGTCCTAGATGAAAATAGGAATTTAGAACCATAATTATGATTATGAGTTATTCATATGATTGTGGACCGGAACTGTTGATTGATGTTACATGGATAAAATATTGTTGGTGGACTTTTAACATGGAGAAGATAATAGACTTTATGGTCTATTTGACTCTTCTAATGGATTGATCGTTCCGCTGCAACTATGGTTGAAAATTTTTATCATCTTCCATATGTTCTAAATCTCTGATTTATTACTGATGAAGGCTATTGATAATTTATTTATCTTTAGTCATGATATTCTTTACGGGCTAGTTGAGCTCACCCTTTTGCTTCACAATTCCTTTCAGTTAATAAGAGTGTAGCCGGGTCGAGCGGGGGTAACAGGGGAATAGAACGGTGGTCTCTAGCGGTGGAAGTTCTCCCTAAACAGTATAGAAAAGTGTGTTGTATTTTATACATCATTTAGTAGTTATATTTGGTGAATCAAATAGGGTGAGGCGAACCCAACATTGGAAGGGTGTTTTGCCACTATCATACAAGATGTCTAATGACATACAACCTCGTGTTATCATAAGACAGGGTTGTGCACATCCACTTGCTGAGTATATCTACGAGCACTACCTATATAATCTTGGTGTTTGGTTGAAGTATAATTCTCAATTAGAGACAGTGAAGATAATGATATGTCAAGAGAAGACTCACCATTGGAAAGAATATGTTAGTAATCTTCTCGTTATTCTTTGGGGTCTATTGGGTCAACCAAGGATAATTCTTTGGGCATATGATATCTATCATAACCTAGACGCATGGCCTCCCATGTATAAAGGTTTTCTTGAGCATTTTCCAAAGGTTTTAATTTCTAAAACAGTTATTAACTGGGTCTTTATGTAAGGTGCCATTGTGACGTGCTATTCGAGGCTGGGACATGAATCACATTTGGTATATATTTGTATCAAAACTCACAACATATGTGTTATTGTATTTTTGCACGACAATTGTAGTAATAAAGTTGTAGTTGTTTTCTGTACCATGTTTTTGACGACTCAGAATAGGTTGGATGGATTGGACCTATTTTGGGGGCGTCACACAAACACACACACACACACACACACACACACATATATATATATATATATATATATATATATGTTCACACATCATTCTTGATATTACAACTGTTAATATCATACACTATCAAAAGATATTATCGCTTAAATTTAAGTTATCTACCGTCCACTCCCTTCACCAGTCTTCTTCTTACTGGACACTTGTTGCCTTCGGCTTAGGATAATATAGGAAAATATGTCCTTCTTACTTAAAATTGAAGCACACGTTCTTCCACATCATGCATTCTCCCACGTGAGTCTTTCCATACTTGCTACAGACTTGTTTCTTCTTTGGGTTTGAATTTTTTAGAGTTATCGATGTCGTTGTCCCTCTTTCTCTTATTCTTGCCCTTCTTGCTGCTTGATTGTTCCTTCAGACGATCCACCACCTTCAGTCTTCATCCTTTCCACCTGCGCCTTCAGCTCGTTCCGTTCTTTAGTCATTTCGCGTAACGCTCGCTCTGTCTTCCACAATTCTTCCAAGAGAAATACTTTACTTTGGAGTTCTTGGACTTCTGCAGATTCTTGATCTTTCTTGCCAACTTTTGTCTTATTCTCTTTCTCCACCTTAGATTCTTTTGACTTTGCCTCTTCATCACCACTCAGATACATCTCGGGATAATCGTCATGATCGCTCCCCAGATTGATCATAGATTCATCTTTTCCCACCTCTTCAACTAACTCGCTTTTACTGGCACCTCGGCCATCGCAGAATCGGTGCAACAATGTTCGCAGTATCTCCGCACTCATTTCATCTTCTCCAGACATCCTACCATCAGTCTAATTGACTTGATCAATACTTCTCCAGTACGAACTTCTCACACTATGTGTCCACATATCTCACTATCGATATATTTGCAATCCCTCACTTAGTACTCTAAATGAGTATTCTAGATTTCGCTTATGGTTATAATCCTAGGGTTTTCCCCACCCCACTTAAGGTTTATAACCCCTGACTCACTACCAACTTGTGACACCTTGGTCACTACAACTTTGATATTAATCATGACACCCCCAAATCAGGTTTACGACCCCGAGTTTGGTCTTTGACGATCCACAATATAATAACATCTAACTACCCATTTATATAGAAATAGTAATACATATCATATTAACATATGTTGTTAATACATTAATCCTAGGTTCTCTAACCTTAACATTAAAAACATAGCATTTAGATAAACAAAAAGGGTTTACAAACATAACATAATAATAAGTTTATTATAACTACTCCAGCATTTTGCCTCTATTCTTCACAACACCTTCTGTAACTTCGTCCCTTGCTAAATAAAACTTTTCAGCTAGGGACGAAGTTGCAGAAGGTGCTGTGAAGAATAGAGGCAAAATGCTGGAGTAGTTATAATAAAATTATTATTATGTTATGTTTATAAACCCTTTTTGTTTATCTAAAGGGTATGTTTGTAATGTTAAGGTTAGAGAACCTAGGACTAATGTATTAACAACATATGTTAATGTGATATGTATTACTATTTCTATATAAATGGGTAGTTAGATGTTATTATATTGTGGATCGTGAGCACCAAACTTGGGGGTTAGGTAACCCGAATTTGGGGGTGTCACAGGTTTTTTATTTAGCAAGGGTGAGCAACAAATTTGCCCTGCAAGTTAAGATATACAATGAATGTATAAGTATCAGAATAATAGACTATCTATTTTAATAGAATGACACCAAAGTTCGGGGAACTTTGAAATAGCTAAACAAACCGTTAATCAATAACAAGTCTTCTCGTATTCTAGGCAACACAATAATCTGATAATGAAATAGTACAACGCTTTAAAAGTTTCTACGATATTCTATTGAATAAACAAGAATCAATTCTATGCAATAACAAAGTGGAATGTTTCCCAAATTTATGTTGAGCGATCCATTGGATCTAGAACTTCTCTTCTCGGGTATCTATCAAAGATTTACTTTGATACATACGCAGGAGTATCAGATAACCATAAAGATTAAATCATACCCCTCTGCAAGTATAACAAGTGACCAAATTTTTATTATACCCTATATTATGCATAATACTTAATGAATACAGCTATGGGTTAATAATATACGACCTAAAATGTTCCCCTTTTATAAAAGGTTGTTCTTCTAAGTCTTTAAATCAAAATTTGATTTAACAACGAAACACAATGATTTCAATATCTAACCACTTCTCTTCTCAAACCTATCAAGTTTTGTTTTTTTGATCTAGCCGAAACAACAGGCATTGATCTATCAATAATAATTGAATTCTCTTCTCTTCTCTTCTCGAACCTATCAAATTCTACCAAATGTTCGTCTAGCCAAAACAATTAGCTAAGACATTTTTCAACATAATTTGACAATAAGCAGAATTATCTCAGATCACATCAATACTAGCTTCTACTTAATATGAATACCAACAACAAATGCTTATTCTACTTAATGTATATTTTTCAAAACAGTAATTCAATTTGAATTATTAAACATGCACTAACTGCGAATAATCAACAATAAAATCTTGGACGTGGTTTAATCAATAATAATTAACCACCATAATAATTGAACAGTATTAACTCAAGGTTGAGTTAGGAAACTTGCCTTCCACGTTGATTACAGCTACACAAAATACTTATCTGCGTTCGTAAGACCTATAACCAATAATATCGGTCTCACAATTAGCACAATAATTTATAACACATAACATTGTAATTTACAGTCAAACTTCTCCTAGTCACATTACCACATAGCCACATTAGTGTTTATAACATATATAAACACTTAACAAGTCTAACTAGTTCGGTCTGGTTGGACTTCGGTCCATTCTCGGTGTTTTGGTCACCCTATCCGACAATTAACACATTTATTGTCAATTAAATCTTGGTCTCTAAGCTTAAATATTATTTTAGACAAGTCAAATATCATTTATAATATTTTTCAAAAGCTTTTAATAATTTATAAACAATTATTATAATTTATAATAATTTTTTAAACACTTAAATCATTTTTGAATGATTTAATTATCAAATAATCTTATCATTAATAATATTTAATAATATAAAAATTATTAATAACACACTTGTCAAAATATTAAAGTTATTATTAATAACTTCAAATATTTTTAAAGCATTAATATTCTACTTAAATGATTTTCTAAATTAATTAAAATGATTTTTAAACCATTACAATTAATATTTAAATATTAATGAAATTATTATCAAAATATTAAAAGTCATTAATTATACTTCAAATATTTTTAAAACATTTTTCTCATTTTTAAATGATTTTTAAATCAATAAAATCATTTTTAATTCATTTATTTAATATAATAATTAAATAAATCTAATATCATTATTATTAATTTATTAATGAGAATTCTCCAAAAATATTGAAAATTATATTTTATAATCCAAAATATTTTCTAACACTTTATTCTTATTTAAAATGATTTTTAAATCAATAAAATTATTTTAACTTATTTATTTAATTTAATAATTGAATAAATCTAATATCATTAATATTAATTTATTAATTAAAATTCTCTAAAAATATTAAAAATTACATTTTATAACTAAAAATATTTTTAAATACTTTATTCTTATTTAAAATAACTTTTCATAATATTAAATCATTTTCCTCTAATTTATTTAATACACTAATTAAATAAATTAAATATCATTAATATTCAAATAATTATAAATATTAATGAAAAATGTCCCAAATAATTAAAAGTTATTTTTTAGAATTTAAAATAATTTTTAAAACCATTTTTAATAATTTTTATAATTTATTTCTATTTTTAAATAATTTCCGAAAAATCAAAAATTAAAATAAATGAAAATCGTCGCTATAGCCTATAGCGACACTTGTCTGATGTCTTAGGTGTTCTTAATCCTCAAGAACACTGTCAGACAGTTAACAAGCTTGCTCGTTTGACTTAATTTAATTCCTAGCTCAGGCATGATCTGGGCTAACTTGAACATTGATGTTGTAGTAGAAATGTAGTACTACAACTATCAATCACTATCTTGGTCATACGACTTCACAACAAGGAGATCAAAGCCTCCAAAGTTGTTGTCAAACTGTTTCTGGGTTTTCCTGAAACCCAGGCAGTTCGACTTGGCACTTTCCAGCCCAAATTAATCTAGGTTCGGATCTTGGTTCATGTTGTTTAATGGTTCAAGGTTATAGTACTTGTGTCATAGAACATTTACAAAACAACAACTCAGTTTAACAACAAAACAATCACAATGTATGACCCGGTCAAACTCTGACAAAAACTGAGTTCATACGTTTTCTGGAAATTCCAGAAAATAGACATTCATACCGAGTAGGCTATTTTGACAGCTTGCTACATTCAATCTGTTGATCAAATACATGATATGAAGCCATGAATCTATAGTAAAGATAACAGGCTACACCTTTATTACAACAACAACAATAAAACTTGTAAACATTGACAGATCTAGTCATTTGAAAAGCTTGTCGACTGTAAACCTGTTTTCAGGTTTGCTTTGATTTCAAATTTCTACGGCCAAGCTTCGGTTAACGGTGTTTGACCACGAAAAAAATGAAATATGGATATCATATAACTGTTATTTCAATTGCAGAACAAAGTCCTTCTACCAGACTACGGATCCAAAACATCAAACAACAAAACACATAAATACACAAAGATCTACAACCACTGACATTAGCTTGTCAGTCGACTTTGACTGTTCTTGGGCAGTTTTGAAAATCAACACTTTTAAAGCCATTTGATGCTATGGATCCATGATGGATCATCATAGATCAACTAAAAACATTATGTAACACTTATAAAAACACAAAAACAAAAAATTTGCCCAAGCATACAAGATCAAAAGTGAACTAGGGTTTATACCTCTTTTGCTAAATCTTGATCTATGATCTCCTTATCTATTTTTGGTGTTCTAGTAACTGATTATATGACTGAATTGCTTATCAAAATCGTAGGTTTGGGAGAGAGAGAGAGAGTTGGTGAGAGCAAGTTAGCAAATCAGTAACTTTTGTAGACTCTCTCTGTGAGGGCCCCAAATCTGAGGTCCCGAATCACCACGTATCCGGTTCGATCATTCTAACACTATTACTATTTTTGCGGAAGATATAAACATAAATTGTTTATATATTAAACTTACACACTTTTCCCCAAGGTCGAGTAACCTTAGCTTATACACAAATCATAACTTGTCTAACACCTAACATTATTATAAAACTATACTATTATAAAACTAATCGCGCACATTAACTTTAAGCTGGAACTGTCTTTAACCTTTCCTTGTATCCGACGCATTCGCCTTAATTTACAACGTTTTATCATGATATAGCAAGGGTGAGCATGAAAGTTGCCCAACAAGTTTAACTTCAATTATATAACGATATATCATGATTAAATGAGTCTGAATAATAAGCTGGCTATAATTCAACAATATAATTGTGAACTAGCAGAAACAAACTTTTGATTGAACAAGTATTATACATGAACAAATATATCTGGACCAAACGGTAATGAAGTTGATAAGCCTTTCATACCTGAATTATACATGCAATATGTATTGAGTACAATTCTACATGGCAATCAGCAATGATTAACCATAAGCATATCTGAATGAAACAACTCTTAATAGAGTTAAGTAAAAACAAACTTGCTTGAACCGTTGATTACCGCTACACAATTTATATCTGTAATTTAAAGAGGTACACTTAGAAGGGGGGGGGGGGGGTTGAATAAGTGTAGGCACAAACTATGCCCAATTTTTATTACTTATAAAAATTCCTTTGGATATTTAATGCATCAAGCTGGACTATCAAATCAAGATATTATTAAGTAAACCAGTTTACTGATATAAGTGGATATAAAATGCAGGCTGCTGGATATATAACAAAATAGACAAGCACAGAATGTAATCACACAAACACCAGAATATTTTACGTGGTTCAACTACTACCCTCTAGAATAGTAGCCTAGTACACGTCCAATACCAAATAGTATTGGAGACTCACTTTTATTAAACTCTTCCAATTACCACACAAGTTCTAGCAAACTAAACACCTTTGTTCCCTGTGCACCTATGCACTCTTAAGCACCTTATGCTTACCATAAACTTGACTGTAATGGGTTATCAATTCAAACAGAATTAATCACAATAAAGTATTGATTGAGATATGAAAATATAAGATACACACTAGAGGTCTAATGATCAAGCAATATATCACTCACCAACTTAAGGCTCTAGTATGAAATGAAATGATGTGCAAGAAGAATATTACCAGAATATATTTTATACGTTCTTCGTAGCTGAACCTCTGTTCTTAATGCAATCAATATCAATCAAGGTGAAAAACAATTGTGTAGCTTGTATGTGTTTGACAAACTGTATTTGTTTTTTGTGTCTTTCTCGTTAAAGGGATCAGTCCATTTATAGGCTTTTCAATGGTATTACCGTTACTTATTATCTATGCGTGATATAATCGTTAAAGATAGTTGTTGGGCTTCGGCACAGAAACGCACAGCGAAAATTAAAATTTTAAAGCAATTTTCGAAACCCTAAAACAGGACCCATGCGAAAATCAATTAATTAAGAGGTTTAGAGATTATACCAGATATAAACAAAAAAACGAGAATCAAACCGATTGCGCCTCGAATCTCCAACTTAATACAAACCGATCAAGCGCCTCTACCAGATATCACACGAACGCCGCATCTAACCGTCAAACGATTCTCGCAATAAGAAGGACTTCACAGTACTAGCCACCAAAAGGAATGGATTTTTCAAACTGTTTTTCTCTAGTCTCTCTCTAAGAGCGGCTAGGGTTTTTCAATTATGATATCTTACCTAAGTAGGCTGCTATATATCATATATATAGTAGTTAAAAGGAATTAATCAAATCAAAACCTAATTTTATAAAATCCGAATATATATATATATATATATATATATATATATATATATATATCTTAATTAAGTCTTACTTAATTAATATACATATATACAAATTATCCTTTTAATTTAAATTCGTGATTTAAATATTATTAATCATATTAATATATTTAAATCCTTAAAATTTAAATTATTTCCTTTAAATAACGTTCTATGTGTGTGACCCTATAGGTTATTATTACGTTGGCAATAATTTTAAAATCATATTATAAAATTATAAACAAAGGAGCGTGCATCTAGTAATGCATCATCGCTACCCAAGTAATAATAAGATCGATGATTCGATGCAACCTTTTCGTGACCAATGTTTCAATGTAATTTAATCCTTTTAACCTTAATATCCTAGATTAAACTCGAGTCATGGAATGTGTCATACTCTTCATAATTTAATCTGAGTTTTCTTGATCAATGAGTAGACTATATGAAACAAATCACTATTTGAGCATGACCATGCATTTCATAGTCCTACTCAATCAAGAGGCCTATGGATATCACCCATAATATATAGGATGATTAAATTCCATCTAGATCACTCATATTTCTCACACGATTAATGATGAACCCAATAATCACCTTTATAGTCCACCCTATTAAAGGTGACATTTGATGATATCAAAGTACATAAATTCTCGTAGTAATATAGCGATTTTTCGTGTCGGAGGACCATTACATCATTGTCACTATGAGAATTGCTAACGACACTTCGCATAATGCTCCATATAGAATTCTCATGGTGGGTCTGTCCAGTACATCGTTCTCTAACATGTACCTATGCATTGACTTAATATCTCATATATTAATGACCAATGAGATTTGGTCATTAGTCAATCCACATACTAGTCTCCATGCATCATTGTTGTCCCATCAACAATGATACTCGACTAGGGACATTTAAGAACACTGATACTAATGGTAATATATAATCTCATGTTCAAGTCACATACTTGAAACTATATAATTTGTATCACTATTCTAAGGAATTTTATTATGTTAACAATTATATTACGCAGTAAATAAAACCATAATAAAATCATATATTTAGTCAATCAAATATAATATCAAAACGTTAAGCAATTATATCAAATAATTGGTCTCTAGGGCATATAGTCTAACAGTCTCCCACTTGCACTAGAGCTAATCACTCATGTATCTAATACCCATGGAACTAGTTTGACCGTCGTGTTTCTGCTGCGACAAAGCCTTGGTTAGTGGATCTGCAACATTATCATCTATTGGCACTCTTCCTATATGTACATCTCCTCTATCAATGATTTCACGGATGAGATGGTACCGCCTAAGTATATGCTTGGATCGTTGGTGAGATCTGGGTTCCTTAACCTATGAAATGGCTCCATTATTATCACAGTATAGAGCAACCGGATCAACAATGGTTGGAACAACACCAAGTTCAGTGATGAACTTTTTAATCCATCTGACCTCCTGGGTCGCACTAAAAGCAAACAATATACTCATTTCTCTGTTGTAGAATCGACTCATCTCTTACTTGAACTTTTCCATTAACAAAGACACCACCATTAAGGCAAAACACAAAACCCGACCGAGACTTATAGTCATCATTGTCGGTCCGAAACTAGCATCTCGTGGTAACCCTTTCTTCGCTAGTTCGTCTTCACCTCCATATACCAAGAATGAATCCTTAGTCCTTTTCGGTACTTGAGGATATTCTTGATCTAGCCATCGATGACCTTCACCGGATTCGATGAGTATTCCGCTCGTCATGCTCAAAGCATACGAGATATCCGGACGAGTACATATCATTGCATACATAATAGATCCAATTGCCAAAGCATAAGGGATCTTTCTCATACGCTCCTTATCATCTTGTGATTTAGGACATTGGGCCTTAGAGATCTTTACACCATGAGTCACGGGTAAGTTTCCTCTTTTCGCCTCTTGCATCTTTGAACTGTTTCAACACTTTATCAATATATTTACTTTGACTTAAGTAGAGCATTTTTCTTGATCTATCTCTATAGATCTTGATACCTAAAATGTAGGCAACATCGCCTAAATCTTTCATGGAGAAACATTTTCCTAACCATGTTTTTTACAAATTTGTAAGGAAGGAATGTCATTCCCAATAATTAATATGTCATCAACATATAATACTAGGACAATGTGACTCCCACTAACCTTCTTATATACACAAGGTTCATCTTCATTTTTACTAAAGCCAAATTCTTTGATTGCTTCATCAAATCAAAGATTCCAACTCGAGAGGCTTGCTTCAATCCATAAATGGATCACTGCGACTTACATACCTTTCCAAAGATCCTTTGAGTGACAAAACCCTCAAAGGTTGTGTCATATACACATCCTCAAGGAGATTTCCGTTAAGGAAAGCGGTTTTGACATCCATCCGCCGATTTCATAATCATAAAAAAGGCTGCGATAGCAAGTAAGATCGATGGATTTAACCATTTCCACCGGAGAGAAGGTTTCATCATAGTCAACACCTTGAATTTGTTTGAAACCTTTTGCTACCAAATCGGCCTTTATAGGTTTGTACATTACCATCTATGTCGGTTTTCTTCTTGAAAACCCACTTGCACCTAATTGGTTTTTACCCCTTGGTGGATCAACCGAGTCCATACTTGGTTAGTATACATGGAGTCCATCTAAGATTTCATGGCTTCAAGCCATTTCTGAATCTGGTCCATTCATAGCTTCTTGGCGAGAAGCGAGGCTCATCTTGATCTATGAGCATCACATCGCCGCGTTTTGAGTCACAAGATATCCATAATATCTCTCAGGCTCTTGGCGTGTCCTACCAGATCTACGAATGACTTGTGTAATTTGAGCAGGTTCACTTTCCACAATTTCTTATGGTTCCTGCTCATGTTCCAACTCAGGTTCAATGATATTTTGTGGTTCTCGAATTTCTTGAGTTCTACTTTCCTCCCATCTGTTTCCTTTGAGACAAATTCTCTTTCTAGAAAAATACCAGATTCGAGCAACAACCACTTTTTTTCTCGGAAGGTTTGTAGAAATAATACCCTTTTGTTTCCTTTGGGTATCCCACAAAATTACATTTGTCGATTTGGGTCCGAGACATCGTAAATTGACGCGTTCACGAACACCTCGCAACCCCAAATCTTCATGAACGACATACTAGGACGCTTCCAGTCCACATTTCATATGGTGTCTTCGAGAACTGTCTTTGTAGGAACACGAGTTAAGTGTGAATGCAAATTATCTCTAGGGCATGACCCGAAGCTTATTGGAAGATCTGCATGACTCATCATTGATCGTACCATGTCCAACAAGGTTCGATTCCTCCTCTCGGATACACTATTCGGTCACGGTGTTCCGGTGGAGTGAGTCGTGATATAATACCACATTCCTTTAGAAGGTCATCAAAGTCTTGGCTTAAGTATTCACCTCCTCGATCGGATCGAAGGGCTTTTATGCTTTTGCCAAATTGGTTTTGAACTTCATTCTTGAATTCCTTGAACTTTTGAAAGGATTCGGATTTGTGTCTCAGAAGATACACATATCCATATCTACTAAAGTCATCGATAAATGTAATGAAGTAATAAAACCTACCTCTTGCTAATCTAACTCATGGGTCCACATACATCACTATGTATAAGTCCCAATACATCGCTAGCCCGTTCATTGTGTCCAGTGAAAGGGGCTTTAGTCATCTTGCCTAATAAACAAGACTCGCATTTCTCATATGATTCAAAATCAAATGAATCAAAGAACCCATCTTTATGGAGTTTGGATATGCGTTTCTCATTTATATGGCCTAAACGATAAATGCAGAGATATGCTTGATTTGAATCATTTGATTTAAATCGTTTTGTATTTATGTTATAGATAGGCATTTCTAAATCAAGAATATAGAGACCGTTAAACAATTGTGCAACACCATAACAAATATCATTTAAGTAAAACAAACAACGATTGTTCTTTATTATAAATGAAAAACCTTTCTTGTCCAAACAAGAAACATAAATAATGTTTTTGCTTATAGCAGGCACAAAATAACAATCATCTAATTCTAAAACTAGCCCGGTGGGCAAAGATAAATGATAAGTTCCTACGGCCGAAGGCATCAACTTTTGCCCTATTTCCAACTCAGAGGTCAACCTCTCCTTTCGCTTAAAGTTCTACTCCTTTGAGTCCCCGCGACATTAACACAAATGTGAGAACCACATCCGAAGTATCCAATACCCATGATGTAGAAGTAGATAAGTTGACTTCTATAACATATATACCTGAATTAGAAGTCGTACTTCCTTTTCTTTTCTTCACTTCTTCCAGATAAGCATGACAGTTCCTTTCCAAATGTCGGGTTTTCCATGTAGTGACATTCACCTTCTTTAGCCACCCCACCTTTAGGTTTTAAAGCTCTGTTTGGTTTTGGAATTGGGTTTGGCAAAAGATTTAGATCCTATCTTTTCTTGCCTTTCCAATTTCCTTAGCATTCCCCTTTTCACCATCATTATGGGAGCGGGTCTGCCTTTTTCATGTTGTTCTCGCAGGTTCTTAACATGCTCAACAACTTCGATGAAGGGGTTTCTCAATTTCATTCATAAGATAGTTCATAAAAAATTGAGAGTAGTCATTGTTCAAAGATTGCAAAACAAGGTTCGATTTGGGCTTAGGAGTGATTGGAAAACCCAACCTATCAAGGTACTCAATATACCCAATCATTTTCAAAGACATGTGGACCAACTGGATCACGTTCACCCATTTTGCGTTGATACAACGCCTTGCTTTGTATCATACCTCTCTGTCGAGCATGCCCTTGAACAATTTCTTGAGATGCTCGATCATCTCATAAGCATCCATTAACTCATGTTGCTTCAAGCTCGGCGTTCATGGTTGCTAGCATGACACAACTCACATCCAGAGCATCATCTTGATGCTTCTTATAACATTTGCTCAGTTCGTGACGTGGTGCGATGACAATTTGGTCTGCCGCAGAATGGGCCCATCAAGGACATATAGCTTACGCTCTTGTTTGAGGACAATCCTCAAGTTCTATGCCGGTCAAGGAAATTAATTCCACTTAGCTTGTCCTTTTCAAGGACCGATCGTAATGAAAGACTATTTGTGTTGTTGTTGTTTGCCATTTGATATCTACAATTTATAAGTGCAACAATAATAAGTCAAATTTACGAGTGTTGATATTATATAATTGATAATAGTACATTCAAAATATACCTCCCACTATTTTATTCAAATTAATAGCCCTCACCATTAATTCGGAAAGCATTTTCTATTAAATCTTTCTAGTGAGCCAAGATCCATATTGCATTATGCCTTAAGTTAGCTTTTGGCTATTCTCTCAAAACATAATTATTTAGGTAGACAACCCTTTGTCAATTATATCATATATAACTCACGGATAGTTTGGTAAACAACATTTGTTTCTAGTCCATCTAATGGTACCAACCAAACTCTATGCCTCTAAGTCCACAATCCTATTGAGATAACTTAGTTAAGTCGGGCCCAATGATTTTAATAGTTTGGATATCACAATTATCCTATCGCATCTTACCTAGATAAATAGGTTACTTTGCTTTGGCAAACCTACATCTATTGATCAAGGTCTTGATGAGTGTTATTCATTGGAAGGCATCCGATTTAGACTTAATAATTTAATGAGGATTTTATTAATTTAGATCTCACCAATTTTAATCTTGTTAAGCATGCACATTATTAATCATATCATATCACATACAAGCATAAATAAAGTGCAAAATTAAATGTGTCACGATTATGGCCCAATCCACTTCGTCAATCTTTTCAAGCTAATGAAAGATTGAAGGTCAATCTAAGGTGGTAAAAGATCTTAAAATAAATAACTTCCTTGGATCTTCCTCTAGCATGCGCCTCCTCTCCATCATCATCTTTCCATTGTGTTCTCCATCTTGACATCTTCATCAATTACAGATTATTACATGACATAAAGAAACCTCGAGTTACATTCGAGGGGATTTAGATGAGAAGAGAATATTACATTAGAATTTATAGAAAGGCACGACATGCAAGCCGTATTTCAAAAACAAAAACCACTAACCTATGGGTCAAAAGGCCATAACTGTGCACCATGCATATCACAATAAGCACATAACAATTTATATATAATTAAAGAAAACTATATATAAAATATAGGGGACACGACCATAAATTGCCATTGACGGGGTCCAAGGGGGGTCTCCCCCTGGCGGTGGTCCGGTGACGGTTTGAACTACATTCGTATTACGAGAATTTTTCCATACTGAATCTCCAAACAGTTTGAGAATCATACATTTTAATCCACCAAAACACCCATAATAACAAATCATATATGTCCACTTTCGATTTAATCATATTAAAACGAATAACGATTACACCTTAATTTATCATATATTTCATTTCGATTTAATCATATTAAAACGAATAACAAGACACCTGTAATTTATCATATATTTCCGGTTTGATTAATCATATTAAAACGATTCTTCATGCTTCTAATCCGATTAGAATAGTTATATTGTTATTCCACCGATTAAAGATACGATTAACAGTATCATCATATATATTACCAGAATACACATTCAACGGAATATCATATATTCAATTTTATATCGGTAAACATGCATCATCATATATCATATATATCGAATACAATTAAAACACGTAATGAATTAATCTTTTTCGCAAGTAGCTCGATACCAATGTTGGGCTTGACGCGAACGCGCACAAATGAAATTAAAATTTTAAAGCAATTTTCGAAACCCTAAAACAGGATCCATGCGAAAATCAATTAATTCAGAGGTTTAGAGATTATACCAGATATAAACAAAAAACGAGAATCTGAAACCGACTGCGCCTCGAATCTCCAACGCAATACAAATCGATTGAGCCTCTACAGATTCATATCGAACGCCGCATTTAACCGTCGAACGATTCTGCAATAAGAAGGACTTGCGGTACTAGCCACCAAAAGGAATGGATTTTCTGAAACTGTTTTCTCTCTAGTCTCTCTCTAAGAGCGGCTAGGGTTTTTCAATTATGATATCTTACCCTAAGTAGCTGCTATATATCATATATATAGTAGTTAAAAGGAATTAATCAAATCAAAACCTAATTTTATAAAATCCGAATATATATATATATATATATATATCTCTTAATTAAGTCTTACTTAATTAATATACATATATACAAATTATCCTTTTAATTTAAATTCGTGATTTAAATACTATTAATCATATTAATATATTTAAATCCTTAAAATTTAAATTATTTCCCTTTTAAATAACGTTCTATATGTGTGACCCTATAGGTTATTATTACGTTGACAATAATTTTAAAATCATATTATAAAATTATAAATAGTGAGCAACATCTAGTAATGCATCACTTCTACCCAAGTAATAATAAGATCGATGATTCGATGCAACCTTTTCGTGACCAATGTTTCAATGTAATTTAATCCTTTTAACCTTAATATCCTAGATTAAACTCGAGTCATGGAATGTGTCATACTCTTCATAATTTAATCTGAGTTTTCTTGATCAATGAGTAGACTATATGAAATAAATCACTATTTGAGCATGGCCATGCATTTCATAGTCCTACTCAATCAAGAGGCCTATGGATATCACCCATAATATATAGGATGGTTAAATTCCATCTAGATCACTCATATTTCTCACACGATTAATGATGAACCCAATAATCACCTTTATAGTCCACCCTATTAAAGGTGACATTTGATGATATCAAAATACATAAATTCTCGTAGTAGTAATATAGCGATTTCGTGTCGGAGGACCATTACATCATTGTCACTATGAGAATTGCTAACGACACTTCGCATAATGCTCCATATAGAATTCTCATGGTGGGTCCATCCAAAGACATCGTTCTCTAACATGTACCTATGCATTGACTTAATATCTCATATATATTTATGACCAATGAGATTTGGTCATCATCGATCCACATACTAGTCTCCATGCATCATTGTTGTCCCATCAACAATGATACTTCGATTAGGACATTTAAGAACAAATGATACTAATGGTAATATATAATCTCATGTTCAAGTCACATACTTGAAACTATATAATTTGTATCACTATTCTAAGGAATTTTATTATGTTAACAATTATATTACGCAGTAAATAAAACCATAATAAAATCATATATTTATTCAATCAAATATAATATCAAAACGTTAAGCAATTATATCAAATAATTGGCCTCTAGGGCATAAACTCTAACAATAGTATGCACAAATCACGTAATACAAAGACTGTCCTCTGGAGATTGTGCCAAGGATCAAGACTCCTTATAGTTGTATATATGTCATGATATATACTATAAGAGAATCTTTGGTGATGACTGATGATATTTTCTTTAATAGAGACCCCATCACGTGAGACTATATCTTTTGCATTGAATACATATCTGGTCAAAAGGCAACTTTCTTTTTGGTAAGTTCCAGATATAATCAATTACCATCACGTATGCAGTCTTAACAATCTAGTGATATTCCTTAACTCATGCTTTTACATATTAGCTAGTTGCCTTAGGTGATTGCTAAGATTTAAGAGCCTTGATTCACGAAACATGATTTATGATGCATGATCTATGATATGCCATGTTTTATGCTTACTATAAAATGTCTGTTGGCCGGTGTTCATATATCTTACCATATATTGGGCCGGTAGAGACACCTAATTAGATTCCTTGAATCGTGGGACAATACAATGGTGCATGTCTCCTGTTATCCCATATTAACCGTGAACTTAGATTGATACATGACTTATGGTAATTTATTCAATCAATCTTCTTTCTCTATCATACAAGATTTGATTCCTTAACTTATGTTGAGCAATATTGGCCATGCATATTATGAGCTAGTTAATTATCATGTGACAACAAATATGAATACGAGTATATATGCAATGCACATGTCCTAGAGCCTTATTTTGGAAAGTAATAGATGCTAAGATCTTACATATATTCCTAGGACTCAAATTTTTTTTGCTTTCTTCAAGGATGTATTGGCTTTGTAATTTCCTCCTTGATGTTTCTGAAATTTCATATCTTTCCCTGAAATGTAATATAGCAAGATTAGAGGAGTAATAAAGTCATCATCAAAACATGGAGTGTAACATAAGTCAACATTCTCCCCCTCTTTGATGATGACAACAAAATAATTATGTCTCCCCCTAAAACCATGCACTTTAGGAGAGTTACAACTCCCCCTCAATTTATGCATACTATTGACTGCATATATGCAGTGGTTGAGTAACCCTGCACTTTCAAGTTGTAAATTTGAAAAGTGATGAATGCCCCTGCATTGTTTGGTTAGTCCACATCATGTTAAACACAGAATTATCATAGACTATTAAACCATCATCCATCAACAAATTTTTAAACCAGAATCTTAAAACCAAAAGTTATGATGCATGAAATGAAAAAATTTAAAAAAATTATCTTAAAAGCAAGCAAGGCAGGCAATAGTTCTTCTCCCCCTTTGGCATCTATCAAAAAGAGGAGTCCAGAAGGCCAAAAGGGTAGGGTGTCTAAGCATCCTCCTCATCAATATTAACGTGATTTGCTTCGCGGGTGGTGAAATAGGGCCAGTGAAGCCTGCGATGTTCGATCTCTTCCAGGGACATTGTGTTGGCGAATCTGGGAGGGCGAGCAATGATGGTAGGAGGTGGTAAAGGCAGGTCCAGAAAGTCGCCTTGATATTCTGCCATCCAATTGCATTGTGGCCATTCAAGTATGCGCGATTGGACTTGGTCTGCTTGCAACTCTGCACTAAGATCATTCATGCGGCGCTCGGTAAATCGTCCAAGAGACCCAATTTGATTGCAAATGAATTTAAGTTAGTGCTCAATTGACAGGCATTGCGGTTCATCTTCCTTTGCAGGGCTTCTACCATAGCCCGAGTGTGCAACTCGAATCCAGCTTGGAGGTCAATAAACTCATCCTCCACGTTATGAAAAACAGAATGAAGATCATTGTGACGAATAGGGAGTTTGCCTTTTTCAAGCACGGACAAACGAAGCTGGATATCTTTAACATCAGCCGTGATTGTGGCTTGATTGTTCGCTATGGTATGGAGGAGAGTGAGAATCTCAGGGGAGGGAGGTAGGGAAGTAGGGGGTGTGGGATTTGGAACATTTGGAATTTCAGGTGCTACTCGTATGAATTTTCCTTTGAGCAGTGTGATATGAGCACCCTTGAAATAGTTAGAGTCGATGGAATCGGTAATTTGGATGGAGCTCTCATTGTCGAGTGGAATGTGAAAGTGAGAAAATAATTTGGTGAGGAAGTAGCTGTAAGGTAAGCACTTTTTGGAATGTTTTACATAGTTAACCATGTGTTTGAGCATCATCTGGGAAAAGTTGAATGGTTGGCATGTCATCATTAAGGCCACCAAAACCAAATCTTGGTAAGTGAAGTCAGCTCCACCACCGAGACGAGGGAGAAGATTGTACCTTAGCAATTTGTGAAGGATGATTGCAATAGGAGATACTTCGGTGGTTTTAGGAAGGGTGACAGTGGACACAGTGGGGTCATCCATGACAATGCGAAGCTGGACAAGAGGAGACATAGGAGTAGAGATGGGTCCCTTAAGTGTAAATGGACAATCGCCGGTGTATGGAATTGACAATATACTTCCTAAGTCCATAGCAGTAAAGAACAGTGATTTTCCCTTAACAAACGAGCTGTAGCAATCGCCATTATTTTCAAGGTTGGTATAAAATTTTGTGTAAGTTGTCGAGGGAGGAGCACTTAAGGAAGACAGACCACATGACTCAAGGAGATTTTGAAGAGGAGAGTTTTGGTAGTAAAACATATCAAAAGATTTTTCATAAACGAAGGATTTTTGACAAAGAGAAGACTTAAACCAAAGTTCAAAATTATGACCTCGAAAAAAATCTTCTGAAATATCATGCAAGGAAACAGAGAGAGGAGTTTCTGTTATCGAAGGTGGGCCAAGTGAAGAGTCTTTGAGCTTTCGCCGTTTAGTACCAGTCGATGTCCCGATTTGGGGAGGAGAAGGTAGGCTCGCTTCGGATTCGGCAGGGGATGATTCACCGAAGATGATAGTAACAGAGGATTGTTTTCGTTTCAATTTTCAAGTGGTAGGTGGTTGAGATGGTGGAGAAGGAGGTGAGACCTCGTCTTCCGATTCATTACAAAGTTGTTTGCCATGCCTAGTTCTCATTGTTGCAGAGTAAGGTTGTGTCGATTGAGATGGTGGAGAAGGGGATGAGATATGAAGAGTCTAGAGAGTCAGAGATGGAGAAAAAGAGTAAAGAGGCTTCTGTATTTATTTTGGGAACACGTTATCGAGATATGGGAAGTTGTGAAGCCGTGTTTGGGAAGGATAATCTGAGTAAATTTTAATTTGCGTAATTATGGTATGGAGATATGTCGTGATTTGTTCATCTGATATCTTTAAAGTCATAAAGTGCATATCTATATTAGACACATCCCGAGTTCTCTTCTTAGAGTACTGAAGCATTCTTCCCCTAGAGGTTTTGTAAATATATCTGCTAATTGGTGCTCAGTGGGAATGAATATTAATCTTATTAGCCCTTTGGACACATTGTCTCTGAGAAAATGGTGGCGAACTTCTATGTGTTTTGTGCAAGAGTGTAGCACTGGATTTTTAGAGATGTCTATGGTGCTTGTATTATTATCGCAAAGATATGGGCACATTTTCACATATGATATCAAAGTCACACATTGTTTGACGATCCACAAAATTTGGGAGCGAAAGAACTTCCATCGCTAAATATTCACCCTCAGTAGTGGATAGGGCGACTGACATTTGCTTCTTGTTATGCCATGAGACAAGACTTTGTCCCAAAAATGTACAGGCACCGCTTGTGCTTTTTCTATCTATTTGACAACCTGCATAGTCGGCATCTGAATAACCCATTAGATCAAAATTGTCACATTTTGGGTAAAATAATCCTAAGTTATTAGTACCACTCAAGTATTTAAATATGCGTTTAACAGCTTGTAAATGGAATTCTTTGGGTTTGGCCTGGAACCAAGCACAGAGACACACACTGTACATTATATTAGGTCTAGAAGTAGTTAAATATAGTAGGGATCCAATCATACCTCTGTATTTTGTTACCTCTACATACGTACCTTTTTTATCTGATGTGAGTTTTATTGATGTACTCATTGGTGTGGTCTTTGAGTTTGAATTGTCAAATCTGAATCTCTTGAGTAACTCTTTTGTGTACTTGGTTTGATGAATGAGTATACCTTCATGATTTTGTTTAATTTGAAGGCCCAGAAAGTAGTTGAGTTCTCCCATCATGCTCATGTCAAACTCCTTGTGCATGCATTTGGAAAACCTCTCACAAAGAAATTATTAGTAGCACCAAATATTATATCGTCCACATATATTTGTACAATAATAATATCTTTATTTTGACGTTTAATAAACAGCGTGGAGTCGATTTTACCTCGTATGAACCTGTTTGATATGAGGTACTTACTTAATCTCTCGTACCAAGCCCTTGGGGCTTGTTTGAGTCCATAGAGTGCCTTCTTGAGTTTGTATACATAATGTGGGAACTTGTCATGCTCGAATCCAGGTGGCTATTTTACATAGACTTCTTCATTTATGTACCGCTGAGAAAGGCACTTTTGACGTCCATTTGGTGTAGCTTGAACTTTTTGAAACAGACAAATGCTACTAATATATGAATGGATTCCAAACGAGCTACTGGAGCAAATGTTTCTTCATAGTCTATTCCTTCTTGCTGGTTATACCCTTGAGCTACTAGTCTAGCTTTGTTTCTTGTAATTGTTCCGTAATTGTCAAGCTTGGTTTTGAAGACCCATTTAGTTCCAATAATGGACACATCTTTTGGGGGAGGAATTAACTCCCACACTTCACATCTTTCAAATTGTTATAGCTCCTCCTGCATCGCTAGAAGCCAATTTTCATCAATTATGGTTTCTTTGGCATTCTTTGGTTCAATTTGGGATAGAAATGCTGAGAAAGAACACATATTTTTTGCTTTTCTTCTTGTAATCACTTCGTTGTTTATGTTTACAATGATGTTCTTAGGGGGATGGTTTTTTATGTATTTTGCTTATTTTGGAAGTTGAATATCATGTAATACTTCTTCAGTAGTTTCTGAATTGTGGTATTGTTGTTCATCCATTTCACCTTGTTGGATATGTTCCTGATTTTCGTATTCAGTTTGCTGGATAGAGTCTTGGTCCTGCTTCACTTCTAATCCATCTTGCTGGATTGGTTCCATGATTTTGCTGTTTTGCTTTATCTGGTAGGCTGGATTTGCAGCAGTCTCTATATTTCTTGCATCTTCTTCTCTTTCTTTTGGAATATCATGGTTAGATTCGTTAAATTTGACATGTATAGATTCGTCGATACACATCTTTTGCACATTATACATGCGATATGCTCTACTATTTTGTGAATAGCCAATGAATATTCCTTCATATGATCTAGCATTAAACTTGCCCAGATTTCCATTAGTGTTAAGAATAAAACATTTAGATCCAAATACTTTAAAATAACTTATGTTAGGAAGACGATTATTCAATAATTCATATGGTGTTTTCAAAATGATTGGATGAATCAACACTCTATTTAACACATAACATGTTGTGTTTACAACTTCAGCCCAAAATTTCGTAGGGAGTTTACTTTCCTGAATTAGAGTTCTAGTTGTTTCTTGTAATGTTCGATTTTTCCTTTCTACCACTCCATTTTGTTGTGGAGTTCTAGGTGCTGAAAAATCATGAGTGATTCCTTTTTGATTACAAAATATAATAAAATCCTTTTGAAATTTCATACCATGGTCACTTCTGATTTTTATAAGATTAATTAAGACTATATTTAGTCTCCAAATTTTTAATCAGTTTTTCAAATTCTTTAAATGCCTCATCTTTTGTTCTAAGAAAGAGTACCCATGTATATCTAGAGAAGTCATCGACTATCACAAAAGCATAGAATTTACTATTTAGACTAGCATGCCTTTCAGGTCCAAATAAATCGAGATGGAGCAATTGTAAGGGAGAGGAAGTTGATACCATGTTTTTGGCTGTGAATGATGTTCTTACTTGTTTTCCAATTTGACAAGGTTCGCATATACCTTTCTTCTCAAAATTCATTTTGGGTAATCCTCTTACTAAGTTCTTTGATGATAGCTTTTTGATGAGGTCCATATGAACATGTCACATCCTTCTATGCCATAGATTCGCTTCATCTTGAATGGTTGCGAGACGTAATTCTTCCTCCTGTTGCTCAAAATCAAGAGTATATATATTCCCTTCTCTTTGGGCAACTAAAGCAACATTATTAGTACCATGTGAAATTGTTCATTTATCTTTTTCAAAATTTACTTGATGTCCATTATCCATTAACTGACTAACACTGATAAGATTGAACTCTAGACCATTAACAAGATGAACATTATTAATGTTAACCTTACCGTTACTGATTTTACCTTTCCCGATTATTTCACATGGCCGATTATCACCGAATGCGACAGTTCCATGTTTCTTTTTGACATTTAGTTCCACAAACTTAGATTTGTCACCCATCATGTGACGTGAACACCCGCTGTCAAGAATCCACTTTTGAGAGGATACTTTGGCTTTGAAACACACTTGTATAAGAGAGATACAATTTATCTTTTTGGTACCCATATCTTTTTGGGTCCACTTGTGTTAGTTGAAATCAGATCACTTTTCTTTACCCATACAGCTTTACTTCGATTTTTCTTTCTTGAGCAGTTTATCTCTAGAAGTCCTTTAATGCCACACTTTTTGCAAGTAGTAAAAGGCGTGGAATAATTTAATTTAAAATATGATTTAGATTTGAGCATTTCAACTTCCTTTCTATATGTTGGGTTGTAACCTATGCCTTGTTTATCATAACTAGGTCTTTGTTTTCCTAGCATGACATTTATATTTTCTTCTCCATGAACAAATTTAGCTAAGGAGGTTTTTAACAACTCTATTTCCTTTTGTAGTTCATTAGATGGAGGTGTTTTATTAATCGATTCGTTGCCAAATGCATCAATGCACACATCTCTCATTTTTATCTCATTTGTTAATTTTTCAACTTCATTATTTAGCTGTTTTACCTTGTTGAACAATATTTTATTGTAATTATCTAAATAATCATTTTTCGCTGTTAATACCTTTTCCTCATTTGTGTGTGTTACTTTTTCTAATTCTTTCTTTTCATCTATCAGTGCTTCCACTTCGCCCATTAGAGTGTTTACTAAATCTTTTAAGTACATATTTTTTTCTTTTAATATTTCATTTTCTTGTTTCAAAATAATAACATCAGAAAGAGGTACCTCACGGGATTCACCTTCAAGTCCCATGAAGCATATTTGAGCCAGTTCATCGTTTGCATCTATTTCCACTTCAGATTCTTCATCATCACTCCATGTTAGGAATGCTTTATGCTTTTTGAACTCCTTATTGCCTTGTTTTCCTTTGTTTTTGAGTTGGAAGCAATCTTTTTTAAAGTGACCTGGTCGTCCACACTCAAAACAGGTTTCTTCGATTGGCTTAGCTTTGTGTTTGTTGAATGTATTTTTCCTTTGATTCTTTCTTCGGAGTAGTCCCTTAAGTCTTCTAGATATCATGGCTATTTCATCATCCGAGTTGTTTTCAAGTTCTTCTTCAATTCCTGCATTTAGAGCTAGCACTTTCTTTCGAGGAACTTCTTCCTCGTCATCATATCTTTTCAATTGATGTTCATATTCTTCTAGTTCACCAAAGAGAGTTAATGTATCCATAGAAGAAATATTGACGGAATCTTGAAGAGTGGTAATTTTAGATGCAAGCCTTTTGGGCATATCCCGAAGTAGCTTACGATTGATTTTGCTTTGTGGAATTGACTTGTCGAGCAGCTTCAAGGAGTTTATAAGTACCAAAAATCGTGCTTGAGCCATTTTGATTGTTTCTTCTCTTTCCAGTTTGAACATTTCGTAGTCATGCATTAGCATACTTAGCTTAACCTCTCGTACTTTGGATGTTCCTTCGTGACTTACCACTAGGGTATCCCAAATTTCCTTTGATGTGTTGCATAAGGAAACTTTCTCTATTTCGGATTGCACCATGCCGCTGAGGAGAGTGTTCATTGCTTTTGAATCGTATGACACCATGTATGTTTCGGTTGAGTCCATCTCGAGTAGAGTTTTTGGAGTGCCATCATCTTTCCTTGGGATTACGGGTCCATTCTCTACCACCCACCATTCCCATGGGTCTCGCTTAAGATAAATCCTCATCCGAAATTTCCAGAAATTATAGTTTTCAGTTCCAAAAAGTAGTGGAGGTCGGTTTGTTGATTGGCCTTCGTGATGAGCGTTTCGAAGTTGTGCCATGTCAAAATCTTTCCCTACAAGTCACCTTTAAGACCAAGATAAGTAGAGTCAAGCTTTGATACCAAATGAAATTTAAAGAGGTACAGCTAGAAGGGGGGGTTGAATAAGTGTAGGCACAAACTATGTCCAATTTTTATTACTTATAAAAATTCCTTTGGATATTTAATGCAGCAAGCTGGATTATCAAATCAAGATATTATTAAGTAAACCAGTTTACTGATATAAGTGGATATAGAATGCAGGCTGTTGGATAGATAACAGAATAGTCAAGCACATAATGTAATCACACAAACACCAGAATTTTTTACGTGGTTCAGCTACTACCCTCTAGAATAGTAGCCTAATCCACGTTCAATACCAAATAGTATTGGAGAGTCACTTTTATTAAACTCTTCCAATTACAACACAAGTTCTAGAAAACTGAACACCTTTGTTCCCTGTGCACCTATGCACTCTTAAGCACCTTATGCTTACCACAAACTTGACTGTAATGAGTTATCAATTCAAACAGAATTAATCACAATAAGGTATTGATTGAGATATGAAAATATAAGATACACACTAGAGGTCTAATTGTGACGCCCCCAAAATTAGGTATATATCACCCATCTTGAGTCGCCAGATACATGGTACAGAATTCAAATACAACTTAATAATACAATTGTCGTGTACAATACGACAAAACATAAACTGTGAGTTTGAATACAAATATTGTCTACTAGAGAGTATACAAACTTAAAAGGAGTCCTCATTATAATTATTATTACGTTATTTCACAGAATAGTGAGGACTACTAATGCACCATCTAGGACCATCACTCTGTTCCCCGACTAGTCCCAGCTACGTTCTCATTTCCTGAAGAGAACAGTGAAAGAAAGGGTGAGCTCAATTAGTCCGGTAAGAAATATTATGACTAAGATAATGTAGCATATAGCAACAACAAGTTTAACTGCAGCGGAACAAGCAATCCATTAAAAGAGTCAAGTAGAGAATAAAATCTACTATCTTTTATGATTTAAAAGGTTTTTCATCACTTTTATCGCTGGGACTCAGCTTAATAAATAATCCACATCATCGAATCACCCCTGCACTATGGCCAAGGATATTCTTTAGTATCACGACCACAATTATCCATGCACTACGGGACAAGAATATTTGTGTATTCATTAATGATCATGATCATGCCAACAACTGTCCATCAATGCACTACGGGCCAATAAGGACTTTTACCAGATCATTTGTAACATTACAGTCATGATTACACCGAATCATTCCTCGTTATAATCATACCAAGTCCATCTACGCACTACAGGCCACAGATGACTTTAAACAAAATATAAACATGAGGGTGATGACAATGATATAAGAATTCAATAAAACAAGTTCAAGAATTAATTTATCCAGGAACTAATAATGTCCAAATTGTCAACATGATATTGCTTTGTAGAGTAAAATTCAAGAATGCTCAGAAGAATATTTCCATGAAAAGATACTGGATGAAGCACAAATATCAAGGATATTCCACTAATTTCATGGAGTATAGAAGTCAAAACTTTAACTGTTGAGTATAATAAAGAATGGAATAACAAAAGAAATCACTATGCATGCGGTACTTTTGCATGAGCGGGTTATTCAACGAGAATACTAATAAGGATGGAATCGGTCCCCAGCGAAACGCATGAGATATGATATTCCAGCGAATAATAATAAAAAGACGGAACCGGTCCCAAAGCGTAAACGCACAAACATGATATTCCAATGAATAATAAAGCGGAATAATCAGTAAACGTAAAACGCATGACGAGGATATTCCAACAAAATAGTAAAGACGGAATAATAGAAGAATGTCACCAAGTATAGGGTAGCTCGCATATACAGGTTATTCCAACAGAATAATACAGAATGTAATAACATAAGTTCTCTTCATGAATACAAAAGAATAACACCCCTTACGAGTACAACAAATAATATGTCCTACCTTAAGAAGAAGAGTACTGGATATATAAGTAGTGAAGTAGCATAATACTTTCTTCTTTCTCTCTATAGTTTATCTCTCCAGAGTTTCAGTGAATTCGTAAGAAAATAATGAAGGAATGAGATTCTATTTATAGAAAAATGGACTGCATAGTAACTAACTCATGAATGGTCCAGATTGATTTACTTTAATTTGACGGTCCATATTTAAAGCAAAATCTTTTAAATAAAATATAATATATTCTATTTATAATCTAATAAAACGAATAACTTTATAAAAGATTTTACTATGCAAACACTATGTAGGCACTATGCAAATACTATGCATAATAAAATATAATATACTCTAATTATTGTCTAATAAAATAGATAACTTTATAAAAGTATTCTGTTTTATATAAGAAGATTTTACTATGCAAAATACTATGCGAGACATTATGCAACACTATGCATAATAGAATATAATATATTCTATTTATAGAATAACTATATAAAAGTATTACATTTTATATAAAAGATTTTACGTATTATTACATTAATAATACCAACAAAAACTGAGTGACTTATCACGTAAGCATCAATAATTAATACCGTGTGGTACTATGCAACCACATGTATTCATTGTACTTTTAACACCGGTGTTTCAGCAGTTAATGAGTAAAACTTTCGTAGTTATTTTCATAAAGTATTTTTGTACATTTCTCAATCAAACAATAATTCCGTTGTGGAGTCCACCAATGATTGTGTCGTTATGCGAATATTCCTGTTAAAGCGAATATTCCACGACCAATCGAATATTATATAACAACTTGCGTACTTTTGCAAAATTTATAAATATTACCCACAACTATAACATTATATCAATTTCACTCCATAATATTCAAAAATAATATTTATAGAAAATTCATCTTTATTCAAAAAGTTGGGGTTTACAATCTCCCTTCTTATGAAATTTAAGCCCTCGAAATTAGGGTACGACTGGTATATTGAAGAGGTAAGGATACCTTGATTTCTTTTCAGATTCTAACTCCCAAGTCATTTCCTCAACATCGTGGTTTATCCACAAAACTTTGACTTGAGGTATAACCTTGGAGCGTAGAATATGTTCCTTCTTATCCGAGATTTGAACAAGAACCTCTTCATACGTCAAATATTCTGCTATTTCGTCCGGTTCTAACTCAATAATGTGGTTCGGGTCTTCCACATATTTACATAATATGGATATGTGAAAAACGTTATGAACACGAGACATACTTGGCGGTAAAGCGAGTCTATAGGCCACAGTTCTTACTCGATCAAGGATTAAAAATGGGCCGATGATTCGAGGATTGAGCTTTCCTCTCTTTCCAAATCTCGTAACTCCTTTCCATAGAGCAACACGTAACAACACATGATCTCCTATATCTAATTCCATGTCCTTTCGATGAAGATCAGCATAACTCTTTTGTCGATCTTGTGAGGTTTTTATATGTTGTCGGATCGTTTGAATCTTTTCTGTAGTCATACATACCAACTCTGGTCCCAACAACGTTGCTTCACCCACCTCATCCCAGCATACTGGAGAACAACGCTTTCTTCCATACAACGCTTCGAATGGAGCCATGCCAATACTTGCTTGATAACTGTTGTTGTAGAAAAACTCCACCAATGGTAAGAACTTGTCCCAACTTCCCTTGAAGTCAAGGACTCAAAGTCTTAATAGATCTTCAAGTGTTTAAATCGTCCTCTCCGACTGCCCGTCCGTCTGAGGATGATATGCCGAGCTAAATCGTAAATCCGTGCCAATAGCTTTTTACAAACTAACCCAAAACTTGAAGTGAATCTTGGGTCTCGATCAAAAACTATGGATACTGGCATACCATGCAATCTTACAACCTCGTTTATGTAAATACGAGCAAGACATTCAAGTGTATAAATTTCTCGTATCGGTAAGAAATGAGCAGACTTGGTCAATCTATCAACAATGACCCAAATCGCATCTATACCTTGAGAAACTTTGGGAAGACCGGTAACGAAATTCATGGTAATTTGCTCCCACTTCTATTCTGGAATTTCAAGTGGTTGCAATGGACCTTTTGGTACTTAATGCTCCGCCTTTACTCGTTGACACGTTAGACATCTTGAGATAAACAGCGCTATCTCTCTCTTTATATTGCTCCACTAAAATGTATGATGAATATCATGATACATTTTGGTACTCCCAAGATGGATTGCAAACGGTGTGTTATGCGCCTCCATCATTATTTTATACTTTAAATCAGGGTCGTTAGGAACACAAAGTCTAGAGTTGACTCGAAGTATTCCTTCTTCATCGATTCTTGCTTCCGGCATAGCACCTTCTTGCACTTTCTTCCTCATACGCATCAGCTCCAGGTCTGTAGCTTGAGCAGCTTTAACTTTATCAATTAAAGTCGATTCTACTCGTATATTCGTTATCTTCACGTGGGTTCGTATATTCGCACTTGTAACCACATACAATCTTCTACTCAACGCGTTAGCTACCATGTTAGATTTTCCTACGATGGTATTGCATGGTACAATCGTAATCTTCAACAGCTCGAGCCAACGTCTTTAGCGCATGTTACATTCATTTTAGTTGAAGAAATATTTGAGGGTTTAAGAAATGGGTTTTGTACTAGGGTCAATACAAAATTCGATTTCACGCTCTAGGGGTAGGCTAAGAAGTTCTTCGAGAATACGTTAAGAAATTTATTAACAATAGAAATATCATTCAAAACTGTGACTCTCATCCAAGACTTGGATAGCACGTCACATTGATACCTATCAACTTGCCACCGTTATTCACAACGTCCCCTACGGAAAGTTCGACTTCGGTGCATTCCACACAAGGAAGTCAACAATGAAAGGACCGGGGCTCTTTACTTATGGTTTGATATGACAATGATTGACTTTAGTGGTTTGGTTACTTTGAATTCGCATAACAGGTTGGTTAGGAGTATGAAAGCTAACAACTTTACAAAAAGCATGATGAGTAGTTAACCAATTTATTCCTAAAATTACATCAACGGAAAGTATTTTCAAAGGGATACGATCGATAGGTAACGTGAAAGTGTTAATTTGAACAAGATTTATAAATAGTGGAGGTAACGAAGGTTTCTCCGAACTGAGTTTAAAAAGATATATCAAAGTCTAACTTCTCCGGAGTTAACTTCAAACATTGAACACAACTAGGTGCAATAAAAGAGTGAGTAGAACCGGTATCTAACACGGTATAGACTTCGCAAGAGTTTATGACTAACATACCCGTGATAATTTTATTCAGGTTCCTCGTCACGAAAAAAAATGCTCTCTTAAACTCTCGGCTTTGGCTTATGCGGGACATCCTTTGGTGCCTCCATCCTAAATTGAACTTGTCTTGGTGGACACACAAAATTGGGCTAAGTGACCTTCTCTTCCACAATTATAGCATGCTTTGGATGGCATCGCCTTAGGTTTGGTGATGTGTCCCTCCCCTCCGCATTTGAAGCATATGATAGGTGGTCGTTCTCCTTCCTTAACAACTGTGGTCTTTGGTCTTTGACGTCTTTCCATCATTGTTGAATCTCCTCTTCTTGAAATATCCATTCTTATTGTTTTGACCATGATTACCACCAAGTGGTTACCATTTCTGGCATTTTGATTCCCTCCATGCTTATTGTCACCGCTTTGATGACTGTTATCACCGGTATTATAATTTTTCCAACTGCTCTCTTTTGGTTGCGTTGACTCGTTATTGCGCTCCACTAACTGAGCCCTATTTACAACATCTGAATACAAACATAGTTTATGAGAAATAAGATATTGACGTATCTCAGGTTTCAAACCTCTTAGAAATATTCGCATCATTCTCTCCTCATTATCAACCAAATGGGATGCAAACCGGGATAACTCCGCAAATTTAGTCTCGTATTGTGACACGGTCATATTGTTTTGCTCCAACTTGATAAACTCCACCTCCTTCATATGACGAATACTTTCGGGAAAGTATTTATCGTTGAATAGTTCTTGGAACTTCTCCCAAGACATCTTTAGTGCGGCAGGTTGAGTACGTTTTACTGATTCCCACCAGTAATCTACCTCTCCTCGTAACATAAAGGTGGTAAATGGCACCTTTTGCTCCTCTGAGCATCACAAGACATCAAATATCTTGGTGATCTGCTTTATCCATGCTTCTGCCTTAAGTGGTTTTGGCTCTCCAATAAACTTCGGTGGTCCCAGCTCCTTGAATTGCTTAGCAGTGACCAACCGTGGGTTACCATTGTTTCCTCCTGCATTATGAATAGGAGCCGCCTTCGCCTGATATTGCATGAATTCTAGAAACCTCTTAAACGTACCGTCGTTCGTCAATTGATCAGTGTTGTTGTTTACAGGAGGATTATCGCCATCCTGTTGCACATTGTCCTGAGTATTGATCTGTGGAGACTCAACAGTCTCATGTGCTCCATTTCTTATCTCAACATTTTCAGATGCCATTTTCAAATACTGCCACAAAATAAGGTTTAATTAACATAACACATATTATCTCTATACTCTGACCGACCATTTAAATACCAAATAAACTTAGGTAGGTCATACTAGCGAAGAAATTCCCCATCTCTCCCCTCCTAGTTCTATTCTCACATCCTAGCCAGGGATCATATCCCTAAGCTTTGATACCAACTGTGACGCCCCCAAAATTAGGTATACATCACCCATCTTGAGTCGCCAGATACATGGTATAGAATTCAAATACAACTTAATAATACAATTGTCGTGTACAATATGACAAAACATAAATTGTGAGTTTGAATACAAATATTGTCTACTAGAGAGTATACAAACTCAAAAGGAGTCTTCATTACAATTATTATCACACTATTTCACAGAATAGTGAGGACTACTAATGCACCATCTAGGACCATCACTCTGTTCCCCGACTAGTCCCAGCTAGGTTCACATTTCCTGAAGAGAACAGTGAAAGAAAGGGTGAGCTCAATTAGCCTAGTAAGAAATATTATGACTAAGATAATGCAGAATAAATTATCATTAGCCTTCAACAGTGTTAAACTGATAAAATATACCAACATCAAGTTTAACTGCAGCGGAACAAGCAATCCATTAAAAGAGTTAAGTAGAGAATAAAATCTACTATCTTTTATGATTTAAAAGATTTTTCATCACTTTTATAGCTAGGACTCAGCTTAATAAATAATCCACATCATTGAATCACCCCTGCACTACGGCCAAAGATATTCTTTAGTATCACGACCACAATTATCCATGCACTACGGGCCAAGAATATTTGTGTATTCATTAATGGTCATGATCATGCCAACAACTGTCCATCAATGCACTACGGGCCAATAAGGACTTTTACCACATCATTTCTAACATTACGGTCATGATTACACCGAATCATCCCTCGTTATAATCATACCAAGTCCATCTATGCACTACAGGCCACAGATGACTTTAAAAAAAAATATAAACATGAAGATGATGAAAATGATATAAGAATTCAATAAAACAAGTTCAAGAATTAATTTATCCAGGAACTAATAATGTCCAAATTGTCAACATGATACTGCTTTGTAGAGTAAAATTCAAGAATGCTCAGAAGAATATTTCCATGAAAAGATATTGGATGAAACGCAAATATCAAGGATATTCCACTAATTTCATGGAGTATAGAAGTCAAAACTTTAACAAACTGAGTATAATAAAGAATGGAATAACAACAGAAATCACCATGCATGCGGTGCCCGCGCCAGGCGAGTTATTCAATGAGAATACTAATAAGGGCGGAATCAGTCCGCAGAAACGCATGCACGAGGATATTCCAATAGAATAATAATAAAGACGGAACCATGTTCGTCGTAAAACGCACAAACAGGATATTCCAACAGAATAATAAAGACGGAATCAGGTTTGGCGTAAAACGCACAGATAGGATATTCCAACAGAATAGTAATGACGAAATAATAGAAGAATGTCACCAAGTATAGGGTAGCCCGCGTATACAGGTTATTCCAACAGAATAATAAAGAATGGAATAACATAAGTTCTCTTCGTGAATACAAAAGAATAACACCCTTTAAGAGTACAACAAATAATATTTCCTACCTTAAGAAGAAGAGTACTTGATATATAAGTAGTGAAGTAGCAGAATACTTTCTTCTTTCTCTCTATAGTTTATCTCTCTAGAGTTTCAGTGAATTCGTAAGAAAATAATGAAGGAATGAGCTTCTATTTATAGAAAAATGGACTGCATAGTAACTAACTCATGAACGGTCCAGATTGATTTACTTTAATCTGACGGTCCATATTTAAAGCAAAATCTTTTAAATAAAATATAATATATTCTATTTATAATCTAATAAAATGAATAACTTTATATAAAAAGATTTTACTATACAAACACTATATCTGATATTAATTATACAAACACTATGCATAATAAAATATAATATACTCTAATTAGTGTCTAATAAAGCGAGATAACTTTATAAAAGTATTCTGTTTTTATATAAAAAGATTTTACTATGCAAAATACTATGCAGACACTATGCAACACTATGCATAATAGAATATAATATATTCTATTTATAGAATAACTTTATAAAAATATTCTGTTTTATATAAAAAGATTTTATGTATTATTACATTAATAATACCAACAAAACTGAGTGACTTATCACGTAAGCATCAATAATTAATATCGTGTGTTACTATGCAACCACGCATATTACTGTACTTTTAACACCGGGTGTTTCAACAGTTAACGGTAAAACTTCCGTCGTTATTTTCATAAAGTATTTTTGTCGTTTTCTCAATCCGACAATAATTACATTGTGGGGTCCACCAATGATTGTCTTATTTATACGAATATCCCTGTTAAAACGAATATTCCCCGACCAATTGAATATTATATAACAACTTGCGTACTTTGCAAAATTTATAAATATTACCCACAACTATAATATTATATCAATTTCACTCCATAATATTCAAAAATAATATTTATAGAAAATTCATCTTTATTCAAAAAGTTGGGGTTTTACACTAATGATCAAGCAATATATCACTCACCAACTTAAGGCTCTAGTATGAAATGAAATGATATGCAAGAAGAATATTACGAGAATATATTTTATACGTTCTTCGTAGCTGAACCTCTGTTCTTAATGCAATCAATATCAATCAAGGTGAAAAACAATTTTGTAGCTTGTATGCGTCTGATAAACTTTATCTATTTTTCGTGTCTTTCTCGTTAAAGGGATCAATCCATTTATAGGCTTTTCAAAAGTATTACCGTTGCTTATTGTCTATGTGTGATATAATCGTTAGAGATAGTATGCACAAATCACGTAATACAAAGTCTGTCCTCCTGAGATTGTTCCAAGGATCAAGACTCCTTATAGTTGTATATATGTCATGGTATATACTATATGAGAATCTTTGGTGATGACTGATGATATTTTGTTTAATAGAGACCCCATCACGTGAGACTATATCTTTTGCATTTAATACCTATCTTGTCAAAAGGCAACTTTCTTTTTGGTAATTTCCGGATATAATCAATTACCATCACGCATGCAGTTTTAACAATCTAGTGATATTCCTTAACTCATGCTTTAAATATTAGCTAGTTGCCTTAATTGATTGCTCAAATTTAAGAGCCTTGATTCACGAAACATGATTTATGATGCATGATCTATGATATGCCATGTTTTGTGCTTACCATAAAATGTCTGTTGGCCGGTGTTCATATATCTTACCATATATTGGGCCGGTGGAGACACCCAATTAGATTCCTTGAATCGTGGGACAATACAATGGTGCATGTCTTGTGTTATCCCATATTAACCGTGAACTTGGATTGATACATGACTT
Organism: Panax ginseng; assembly: GCA_020205605.1. Classification (NCBI taxonomy): domain Eukaryota; kingdom Viridiplantae; phylum Streptophyta; class Magnoliopsida; order Apiales; family Araliaceae; genus Panax; species Panax ginseng. The sequence goes on along the minus strand of CM035146.1, from coordinate 53,220,225 downwards.
ATGGTAATTTATTCAATCAATCTTCTTGCTCTATCGTACAAGATTTGATTCCTTAACTTATGTTGAGCAATATTGGCCATGCATATTATGAACTAGTTAATTACCATGCGACAACAAATATGAATACAAGTATATATGCAATGCACATGTCCTAGAGCCTTATTTTGGAAAGTAATAGATGCTAAGAACTTACATATATTCCTAGGACTCAAATTTGTTTTGCTTTCTTCAAGGATGTCTTGGCTTTGTAATTTCCTCCTTGATGTTTCTGAAATTTCATATCTTTCCCTAAAATGTAATATAGCAAGATTAGAGGAGTAATAAAATCATCATCAAAACATGGAGTGTAACATAAGTCAACAATATCGCTTTATCTGAAGACCTAATATTAGTAATATAGATCTCCAATATTAGAATAATATCATCACAATATAATACTATAATATATACATATATATACATAGAATAACCTAAACACATAACACATAACCCTATCAGTCTATAACACACATATAACTCTGTAACAGGTCAAACTATTTCAGTTTGACTTGAACCCGACAAAATTCTAACATCCCGACAGTCTAGTCGGAGTACTTTTATCGAGTCTAAGTTCAATTAAACTATGTCTAACACTTAACTGTTATCTAAGATAATTATATAATCAATCAACGTATTTTTCATGGGCTCACAATAATTTTTAAATAATTATTATCATTTATCGTGTATTTTCAATCATTAAAATTGTATTTAAATGAATTAAATACCACAATATTCCTTTTATCATTAATATCTATTTATTATCAAATATTAATGAAATACATGTCATAATATTATAATATATTTTATAATATCACAAAGTATTTTAATACTTTAAAATCATATTTATATTATTTTTAAACACTTCAATCCATTATCGATTATTACTTTTAATATTAAAATATTAATATTTTCATAATTTATTTAATATAGTTATTAAATAAATTAATTATCATTAATATTAATTAATTAGTGAAATTCATCACAAAATATTAAAAGTCTTTGAAAATATCTTTAAATATTTTCTTATACCATAATATTATTTTTCATGATTTTTCATGTATTAAAATAATTTTAAAATAATTTATTTAATATTATAATTAAATAAATTAAATACCATTTATATTCCAAAAATATTAAATATTTATGAAATATACACTAAATCATTAAAAACTTTTTTTGATTTTAAAATAATTTTTCAGAATTTATTTTGTATTTTTAATAATTAAAAACCATTTAATTCGATTTATATATTATAAATAATTAATTTTTGAATTTAACTGTCGCTATAGAGGCCGTAGGCGATGAGTCCGTTGCTAATGGTGTTCTTGAGGCTGTTCTTGAGCTGACCCAAATTTTTTGTCAGTGTTCGAGTTAGTGGGTTTTGACCGATTATAATTTCTTGGGTATAAAGGTTTTGGGCTTGTTAAGACTTTGATCTTGTAGTCGAAATGTAACACTACAATATGAAACCATCGTCTTGGTCATATCATACCACAATAAGAACATCAGATTCGCCAAAGTCGTTGTTAGACATCACCTGGGTTTTCTGGGTAACCCAGAAACCCAGGCAGTCACGAGGTACCACTTTGTGGTTTTAATTTAGCTTAGTTCTAGTCCCTGTATTAGTGTTATTAAGGTTCAAACCTATAGTAATTATGTCTTTAAACTTTTATATACCATGATCTTAGTTAAACAACATCATCAACTTAAGATTTAAGCGGTCAAAGTACTTGACAAAACCCGTTCTTGGTGAATTCTGGGTTTTCCCGAAATTCATCCGGCTCGGTTGGTCAACGCTTGTTTGACCATTACTACAATCGATCCTGTTGTTAATCTAGGTGATCTAAAAACAAGGATTTGTAGGTCATATACCAGGCTACAACATCAAAACAATAACCTGGACGAAACACTAACACATAGCAAGATCTAAATCAGGCGTGCAAAAGCTCATCGAGATTCTTTGAGATTTTTGGCGCCTTTGTAAATCGGTTTACGTGAGCGGTCAACGAAGCTTGACCGCTCGTATCCCTCAATATATTCATGATCTGGTCGTGTTTCCAGTTTCAGATCACAGTCTACATGCCATAGAACATATGTATAACATAAAACCACAAAATCAAAAAATAGATAAGGATTTAGAGGCCCTGACATTAGCTTGTCAGGCCATCATTTTCAACATTTCAAGATTTTTGAAATCTTTAGATTCGAGCATCTAGATGTTATGGATCCATGATCCAACAACCCAGATCTCTAAAAGACACCCTAGTACACAACTTTAAACAACAACTAACATCAAACAACATAAGATCACTGATTTTTAAATTTTTAGGGTTTATACCTTTCTAGCTTGGATTTTGATTTTCGATTCTTTGATTCTGTTCTTGGCTTGCTAATACTAGATCATGGCTCAATTTTTAAGTCTCTATCACTCTAGATTTCGAAAAGTTAGAGAGAGAAGGGACTTGGACAAAATGAGAAGTAAAGTAAGATTTCTTACTTTTAAATCTTTGATTTTTACATATAATGTATCTAATATTGCAAGGTGGCACTTAAGATCTGATATTTGGAGATTTTAAGGCACATGGTCAATACCTAACAAGATGAGTCATGCAATTTCCAGAAAAACTTTAAGCTTACAAGTAAGATCATTTTAGTCTTTTTGCATGACATTTTAATGGCATTCTAGTAAATGGTCAAACACTTAGGGTTTAGGGTTTGGATTAGGGTTTAGGGTTTGAACACTTTAGGGTTTAGGGTTTGAACCCTTAGGTTTTAGGGTTTAGAAAAATAATTCTAGAATTTCCAAATTATGTTTTCAAAATAAAATTAATATTTCTAAATTATAATTAGGATTCTATAATTATATTTAAGATTTCCTAATCATAAATTAAATCTTGCTAATTAGGATTTTTATTCCCTAATTAATATTTGCTAAATTAGCAATTAGGTTTCATAATCGTGCTTTAGGGTTTACAACCAAAAAATTAGGGTTTCTAATAGAAAAATAATTTTCTAATTTATAAATTAGATTTTGTAATTAGATTATGGTTTTCTAATTACTAATAACTTGAAAATTAGGATTAATTTTCATAATTAACATTAAAATTATTGAACTAACAATCAGGCTTTCCCTAGTTACAAATTAGAGTTCCTAAGCTAGAAATTTGGATTTCAAAATTTGAAATTAGGGTTTTCTAACCGATTTGTTAAGATTAATCCTAATTAATCTTATAATTATTTACACTTATGCCATTGACTTCCCAATTTAGGGTTTCATACACCGAATTAGGGTTTCGGATTCCCGGAACTGAAATTAGGGTTTCTAGAACCATTTTCTAGGATTTCTTATAATTCGCTAGGGTTTTCTAACCGAACGTTGACGTTCATAATATATATACTTAGGGTTTGTTACAGACATCGTTTATCTGGTCAACCCTTGACCCTTAACCACATATTGTACACATATACACAGAACATATTCACATATACACTTAATCTTGAATAATTCACCTAAATTCTTCACAGAATTTTGAAATCCTCAAAATTATATCTTAAACATATCAAACGCATACACTTATTTTCTGTTTAGGTTCTAATGTTGAACCTTAAATCAATTAATAAAAATTTTAAAAAATTTCTAAACTCTTGGGTTGTCACATTTACCCCTTCTTCTAAAAAATTCGCCCCCGAAATTTACTTTACACCTTACACCATATTGCTTACACCATTAACACATATCATCACATGCTACTCAATACACCACTCACAAGAGTAAAATTTTTCAAATTGTGCTGAGGGGTCATATAGACCATGAACACATAGATTTAACGGTATTCATACCGCAAAATAATACATTACTTGGTATGTTTACAATCACAAAGAAAGTAAACTACCGTTGTTATTACTTTAGGTGATTAGCCTATCGTACTCTTACGTCATCCATAACGTATTAATCATGTATAGCGAATATTTACGCTACTTAATTGGATTATTTATCCAAACAACATAGTCCACCTCAGTCTTATCATACGATTCCGCACCAAAATAATTTGGTTCGGGAAATTTCTTTCAATGAACACTTAGAGTTTTCATAAACATTAGTCTAGCTAAATCGAATAGCATATACTCATGTCAACAATTCAATTCAATCGAATTATTTAGGTGTAGCAAAACCCCGTTGGCAAATTAATTTTTTTTTGAAAATATTTTCGAGAATGACGTTATGATGTCGTACTGTATTAACAGTCAGTTTGAGGATGCCATCATTATATGACTTTGTCATAACACATCATACAATAGTGGAACAATGACTTTAGATCAAATTCACACTAAGTATTCCTGTATTTACAACTCCATCAACTTTTTATCATCTCTGCACCAGGTTACAAGGTACATGAGTGATAAATAAAATATATTTTGATATTTCAAATCATTTGTGTCTAGCTGAAATAAGTAGCATAGACTATACTTTAAACCGTTTCAAAAATAATTACGAGTCTACATATTTAAAAAAAAAAAAAAAACACATGGTGCGTATTTAGCTTGATGTCAAAATTTCGAAGTCTAGCATAGCTTGGAGGTTTGGAAAACTTATGTCTCCACTAATAATCATTTGCTTAACATTCTATCCGTTCCTATAATCATCAATATTCTGTTTACAAGCAACTATACCTAGTTCGTCAAACTATTTATATCCTATACATATAACCTATCTATCTGTTATACACATGAGAAAGGAATCACTCTCTTAACATGCATATATCAAATAGCGCGACACAAACATTTCAATGATTATCATTGTCAGAACTAAGTAGTTGTTACACCAAGTACAATTCCCCGCGCACACAAGGAATCATACAACTCAGCCAACGACATGAATCCTCAATTGATTCCCCACCTAACACTAACTCCCTTCTCCATACGAATTTCATTTAATCCGTATTCATAATCCTTTCCTGATTCTGTACCAATTCATAGTACAACTGACACCCAGCAATCTTGCTGTAAACTGTTCAATCATTAGACTGATTCTTCTCCCTACTATCACCTTATCAGATTACGGGGTGATCTTATCGTATATATTACAATTTATTTCTATGTCTTGATCATTTTGTTTTACGATCTTCTATCACTGCACTTTTAGTCTTTTAGACTATATCTATTCACCATTAGTGTTCAACTTTATTATTATAGTTAGGGAACTCTATATCTTATAACTCGTCGAGATTCGTCTTTGAATCTTACCGACCAAATACTTTATATGAGTTAGATCTTATCCTAATCACTACGGTTATTAGTCTCAGGTATTCCTACCTAAGGTTCATAACCTATAGCTTTGATACCAACTGTGAGGGCCCCGAATCCGAGGTCCCGAATTACCACGGATCCGGTTCGATCATTCTAACACTATTACTATTTTTGCGGAAGATATAAACATAAATTTTTTATACATTAAACTTACACACTTTTCCCCAAGGTCGAGTAACCTTAACTTATACACAAATCATAACTTGTCTAACACCTAACATTATTATAAAACTATACTATTACAAAACTAATCGTGCACATTAACTTTAAGCTGGAACTATCTTTAACATTTCCTTGTATCCGACGCATTCGCCTTAATCTGCAATGTTTTATCATGATATAGCAAAGGTGAGCATGAAAGTTGCCCAGCAAGTTTAAGTTCAATTATATAACAATATATCATGATTGAATGAGTTTGAATAATAAGCTGGCTATAATTCAACAATATAATTGTGAACTAGCAGGAACAAACTTTTGACTAAACAAGTATTATACATGAACAAATATATTTGGACCTAACGATAATGAAGGTGATCAGCCTTTCATACCTGAATTATACATACAATATGTACAGAGTACAATTCTACATGGCAATCAACAATGATTAACCATAAGCATATCCGAATGAAACAACTCTTAGTAGAGTTAAGTTAAAACAAACTTGCCTGGACTGTTGATTACCGCTACGCAATTTATATCGCTTTATCCGAAGACCTAATATTAGTAATATAGATCTCCAATATTAGAATAATATCATCACAATATAGTACTATAATATATATATATATATACACATAGAATAACCTAAACACATAACACATAACCCTATCAGTCTATAACACACATATAACTCGGTATCAGGTCAAACTATTTCAGTTTGACTTGAACCCGACAAAATTCTAACATCCCGACGGTCTAGTAGGACTTTTATCGAGTCTAAGTTCAATTAAACTCTACCTAACACTTAACTGTTAACTAAGATAATTATATAATCAGTCAACATATTTTTCATAGGCTCACAATAGTTTTTAAATAATTATTATCATTTATCGTGTATTTTCAGTCATTAAAATTGTATTTAATTGAATTAAATACCATAATATTCCTTTATCATTCATATCTATTTATTATCAAATATTAATGAAATATATGTCATAATATTATAATATATTTTATAATATCACAAAGTATTTTTAATACTTTAAAATCATATTTATATTATTTTCAAACACTTAAATCAATTATCCGATTATTACTTTTAATATTAAAATATTAATATTTTCATGACAAAATATCAAAAGTTATATTTTATAACTTAAAATATTAATATTTTCATGACAAAATATCAAAAGCAACTCAGCCTTGTTGAGTTGTTTGTTTGTTGTTGTTGGAGTCGGTGCTGAGCTGCTAAGATGTCTTCATGCTCTAAACATCTTCTATACTTAGCAGCTTGGCTTGATCATCCTTGAAGTGCAGCTGAGTGTTGCATGATGCTCAGCTTCTTTGGTTACTCAACCACTTCGGATGACCCATTTATGAACTGCCTTGAAGATCCTTCTCCTTGGTACTTGATGGCTGCACATGATAGGCTTCCAAGATGACTGTAAGCTCTTCTGTTAGGTACTCAGAATCTTCCTCATGCTTGACACCAAGATGACATTTATGATTCCCTTCTTGCTACTTGATGCCTTCTCATGATGGACTTGCTAAGATGACTGTAGGCTCTTCTCTATTGTACTTAGAGTCTTCCCATGATGGACATCAAGATGACATGATGCTCTTTTTTCTCTCGTGATTCGAACACTCTTTAAGTAGTAGAACTCTCACTTCTACATTGTAGAACTCTCACTTCTACTTCTTTCTTTGCATGTCTCTGAGTGTTCTTGGTGGATCGTAGAGTGAGACTTCGGACTCCCTATCTCACATGGTTTAGATTAGTCCACCTTCTCTCCAAAATCGATAACTCCAGCAACCTTTGATCTTTGAAGCTCTTTCTCATTTATACTACTTCCCAATCCTTCCGTTGGAAAGTAGCCGTTGAAGGCTATTCAAATATCTTCACAGATCTCGAGTTGCTTGAGGTAGACTGCTTGATGTGAATTGTCATACTTTTTCTGACGTTGCAGTCTACTATTTCACCTACCCTGTCAAATGTATCACTTTAATGTATTGGGCAGGTCGAAGACTCTATTACCGCTTTCTGATTTCTCGATCAGAGGTTGTCCTATTGCATCGATGCTCTCAATAAGCACTTGTCCAAGAATATTACCCTTGATTGAACCTTTGCCAATGCTTTAGTCTTCACTATTCGAACTCTACGATTACGATGCACGTCTTCAAGGACTTCGATCGTAGTGTCTTGTTGAGTGTTTCTCATCATTGGTGGTAGAGTTAACACTACGATCTTGAAGAGTGTTGATTGGATCTTCAATGTAGAACACCTCTTCCTTCTATTGTGCAGTGCTTCAGTACTTCTGTTTGCTTCAACTTTTCTCAGAGACTGATGGCCTAAATCCTTGCTCTGGTCCCCTTCTAAATATCAAGACACTTCAGATTTGTGGCGCGTCCAACTTGCTTTCTCCTTGTGATCTTCCGTTCACTTATCATCAATGAAATGACCCTACACTTAATCACTTTAGCCTTTCTCTTCAGAAGCTGACCAGTATCTCGGTTCACCTTCCATCAGTTCCTTCTTTGTTTGGCAAACACTACGATCTTGGTTGCTTCCAAGATCGTTGTCTTCTGTTCACTTGATATCTACTGCATTAGCTGACTTTTCTTAGTCAGTTTCTGAAGTCTTCTTTGGATCTCCTTGTGGAAGACTTCATCACGAATGGACTTACAACTCAATCTTGATACTGATTGGGTTGGTGCTTAGATCTTCTTCTCGCTTTAGCTTCGCATTTATTCGTTGAGTGCTCTCTGGTTTCCTTGGATGTAGCTTGCAGCTTGAACCAGAGGCTTCGTTCCTTTGGATATTCTGGGAGTGCTCATTTGTTGAGAACCGTATATGCTCTACGATTCTGCCTTGGCATTGTGAGCACTTCTGTTGAGTTCATAGTTCTGCACTCTACGATTCAGCTTCGACTTGTGCAGAAACTACGATCCTGAGATCAGATCTTGACACTACGATTTCTGCCTTGTGCTTGTTGTCTTCATCTGATCTTGCTTGACTCCGATCTCTGCATGTAATCCATAGGCTCTACGAACTCATATTATGATCTACGATCCTTGACTTGGCTTCGGCATCAGTAGACTCTACGACTCTAAGTGTAGTCTACGTTTACATCTTAGCTTTAAGAAGAAGATCGATCTTCTCTCAGAGCAATTTGTCTCTCACGATTTGAACATGACTTCCTCAAAGACACTACGATCATGAGAGGCTCTACACTGATACACTACGATCCTTCTTCGTTTCCCCTGGCAGTCTACAAACTCCGAGATCTACTATCTTGAATACTCCTATTCTGCCTTAATAGCTCTCGAGTTAACCTTGACTCACTTGGAAGACTACGACTTCTGGTGCAATGCTCGATGATCAGACAAGCCTATCTATTACATCATAAGATCAACCTAACAAGCTTGATCTTTCTATATTTATAGTCCTTGTACATCATTTCTTTTTAAGGACTTTACAAAGCTGTTTTGCTTATGAAGGATTGTAAGACCCCAACTTTTTATAAATAAAGATTTAATTTCCTCTATTTATTATTTTGAAATAGTAAGGTTTAATTAGATTAATGTGGTTAGTTATGGGTAAAATGCGCAAATATTTTTAAATAAGCAAGTGGTTATAAAATATTCATTGTTTGTAGGGAATATTCGTTTGGTCGTGGAATATTCTTCTTTGTCGGGGAATATTCGTATAACCGCAGCGACCTTGTGTGGGCCCATAAAAAGCGATTGGATGAAGAAACGACAAGAATAAGTTATTTATAAATAACTGGCGCGATTATTACCAATTAATCTTGTTGGAATACCCGGTGGTTAAAACACGATGTACGCGTTGTCAGACAAGAATAGCACTGCAGTATTGCACCAATTATTGATTCTTACGTAAGAAGGCACAACTCAATAATTGTTACGAGAATTCTTGCTTCGATTATTTTATTTTATTGATTCAATAATTGTTGCATTGATATTTTATATTCTTCGTTGTTTCAATAATTGTCACTACAGAGTATTTTCCATTATCGAAGCAATAATTCATATTATCTGAATAATATTATTAGAAAACATTATTGGCAATGTCTAGAAAGTTCTGTCTAAGGAGAGGTTTGGACACCTAATTGTGCTTGTAAAGGAAAAATTCTTATTGGAAAGCCCCTTTCCTTTCGAAAGGGCAGCTTGGTTATCGATCTTGTGATTCTGTAATATTATTTGTGAACAATTAATTATTGATTTATATGATGAGAAAAATATTTATTTTATGTTGATATAGATGGAGAAAATTTTTAAAGTGACAATTGTTAAAAATTGATATTTTATCTTTTCTGATAAAATAATATGTTATTATATTATATAATAATGGTGATATTTTTACAATGAATGTGGGATATATGAGTATATGAGGAGGAAAAGTATTTTTGTTGCATTAAATGATTAACACATGTTTTGTGTGTCGGTGGACCCCATTTCTTGACTGAAATTTGATTATAGCCTGTAAAATCGCCCGTTTATGGATTTCGGTCAATTTATGTTTGGAATTTGGAAAATCTTTCTTCTGCAAAGTTGTAGAGAATTGAATTTCATATAGATAGTTGCAAGATTCAAATTTTCTGATAAAATGGCTATTTATTATGAATTATAGAAGTTTCAAAGTTCCGAAATAATTGATTTTGGAATTTTTAATTGTTTTAATTAACAAAAATGTTTTTGACATTTTGTGGGCACCATTTGCACATGTTGATGGCTGAAATCAGATGACTTAGGTGTGCGTAGGAAATTTGTTTATATATAATATTATTATATTAAATTTTTTACGCTTTGGTGTTCTAAGCAATTTCCTATAAAATAGGTGCTTGGGTTAGAATTGAAAATCACAATGTAAAACTAAAGATTTCTCTCTCTTTTTCTCTCTATATATCGAGCGTATTTTTGTGAGTATTTTAGTATTTTGAGTATTGCTATACGGTGCAAGTTCTTTCAGCACTATATCTAGTATTCCAGTCAGAAGTACTGTTTTTGGAAGTAAGGGATGTTATTTTCTTCGTAAGTGATATTATTTCTTCAATATCATTATGCCGAAATATTGGTTGGAACTTTTTATCAAATTTGGAACTTTTTCATGTCGAGGTTACTATTCACGAGTTACTATTCACGAATACTATTCATGAAGCATGATAATTTTTTTTGTGAAATTTCTATCTTTTAGTGTCGGAGTTACTATTCACGTATACAAGACTTTATTCACTTAATCTGACACTATTCACAAAAAATTAAATTTTCTTTTCTCGTGTCCAAGATTGTCTCATTATGATTCCTATCTTGGATTGTATCCATGTTTTGATCATTCTTGAATTTTACTCCACTCTGGTTATTTATAAAGTATTTTTGAACTTGGATTGTTTAAAGTACGAATCCTTAATATTTGTTCTTTTGTTTCTTTGGATTCGCTTTTTTTTTTTAAATATTTTCATCATCCTCGGTCCCTAAATGATGATATAATTGAATATCTTTGGCCTCAGTAGTGCAAAGATGAATGATTTTATGATGAATATCTTTGGCCCGTAGTGCAAAAAGATGAAGCAGTGTTTAGATGAACATGATTAATTTGGTGAATATCTTTGGCTTTTGTAGTGCAAAAGATGAATATTTGATTTATGATGTATATTGATTGATGTTACAGGATAAAATATCGATGATGGACTTTTAAATTCATAGATGATAGTAGATTTCATTCTCTACTTAACTCTTCTAATGAATTGTTGTTTTACGCTTCTGATTGTTGATCTAAAACTTGTTGTCTATTGTATTCTATCAGATTTTTCCCTATTGAAGACTAAGGATAATTTGTTGTAAATTATCTTAGTCATAATATTCTTTACTAGGATAGTTGAGCTCACCCTTTTCTTTTTTGTTCCATTTTTCTTCTCAGGAGACGAGAATATAGCGGGAACTAGTCGGGGTGTGGAGTGATGGTTCAAGACAGTTGTTTTAGTAGTCCTTACTATTTTGTAAAATAGTGTATCAATAATTGTAATGAGGACTTATTTGAGTGTGAATATTGTCTAGAAGACAATATTTGTATTTAAACTCACAGTTTATGTGTTGTCGTATTTTGCACGACAATTGTATTAATGAAGTTGTACATGTTTCTGTACTATGTATTTGGCGACTTAGAATGGGTGATGTATACCTATTTTGGGGGCATCACAAGGATCAACCTAACATATTTGATCAATTCATTCTAAGTCCTTGTACATATATTTCTATTATCTATCAAAGGACTTTACAATTTTTCTTAATGCAACAATACTTGCATATTATTCATTCATTCATATATATATATATATATATATATATATATATATATATATATATATTCATATATATCATAATCAAATCATATATAAATAGGAATAGCATTCACATGCGTATTCCTGACACATATGTATAACATAAAACCACAAAAATCAAAAACAGAGAAGGATTTACAGGCCCTGACATTAGCTTGTCAGGCTATCATTTTTAACATTTCCAGATTTTTGAAATCTTTAGATTCGAGCATCTAGATGTTATGGATACATGATCCAACAACCCAAATCTCTAAAAGACACCCTATTACACAACTTTAAACAACAACTAACATCAAACAACATAAGATCACTGATTTTTAAATTTTTAGGGTTTATACCTTTCTAGCTTGGATTTTGATTTCTGATCGTTTGATTCTATTCTTGGCTTGCAAATACTTGATCATGGCTCAACTTTTAACTCTCTATCACTCTCGATTTCAAAAATTTAGAGAGAGAAGGGACTTGGACAAAATGAGAAGTAAAGTAAGATTTCTTACTTTTAAATCTTTGATTTTTACATATAATGTATCTAATATTGCAAGGTGGCACTTATGATATGATCTTGGGAGATTTTAAGGCACATGGTCAATACCTAACAAGATGAGTCATGTAATTTTCAGAAAAACTTTAAGCTTACAAGTAAGGGCATTTTAGTCTTTTTGCATAACATTTTAAATGCATTCTAGTAAATGACCAAACCCTTAGGTTTAGGGTTTAGGGTTTGGTTTAGGGTTTAGGGTTTAGGGTTTGAACCCTTCGATTTTAGGGTTTGGAAAAATAATTCTAGAATTTTCAAATTATGTTTTCAAAATAAATTTAATATTTCTAAATTATAATTAGGATTCTATAATTATATTTAAGATTTCCTAATCATAAATTAAATCTTTCTAATTAGGATTTTTATTCCCTAATTAATATTTGCTAAATTAGCAATTAGGTTTCATAATTGTGCTTTAGGGTTTACAACCCAAAAATTAGGGTTTCTAATAGAAAAATAATTTTCTAATTTAGAAATTAGATTTCGTAATTAGATTAGGGTTTTCTAATTACTAATAACTTGAAAATTAGGATTAATATTTCCTAATTAACATTAAAATTATTTAACTAACAATCAGGCTTTCCCTAATTACAAATTAGAGTTCCTAAGCCAAAAATTTGGATTTCAAATTTTGAAATTAGGGTTTTCTAACCAATTTGTTAAGATTAACCTTAATTAATCATATAATTATTTACACTTACGCCATTAAGTTCCCAATTTAGGGTTTCATACACCGAATTAGTGTTTCGGATTCCCGGAACTGAAATTAGGGTTTCTAGAACCGTTTTCTAGGGTTTCTTATAATTTGCTAGGGTTTTCTAACTGAACGTTGACGTTCTTAATATATACTTAGGGTTTGTTACAGATATCGTTTACCTGGTCAACCCTTGACCCTTAACCACATATTGTACACATATACACAGAACATATTCACATATACACTTAATCCTGAATAATTCACCTAAATCCTTCACAGAATTTTGAAATCCTCAAAATTCTATCTTAAAAATATCAAACGCATACACTTATTTCCTATCTAGGTTCTATTGTTGAACCTTAAATCAATTAATAAAAATTTTAAAATTTTTTTAAATTCTCGGGTTGTCACACTCTCTCTCTTGAATCTATATATATTGTGATATAATGTTGCTAGATATTTGATTTTCGGTTGGTATGCTAAATATTTAGGAGTCACAAAGTCAATGTAGTGGTTCAACAACTAAATTTGCTAGCAAAATTACAAGTTACATAATAAAATACACAAAAAGGGCATTTTGGTCTTTTGCAAAATAAATTTAATGGCATACTAGGAATTTGCACAAACCCTTAGGGTTTAACCCTAAGGTTCTAACACTTAGGTTTTAAATCAGTAGTTTCCAAAAATTTCTAATTACGGTTTTTAATTAGAAAATTTAAAAATGCTAAATTACAATTAGGGTTTGTAAAATAGAAATTTAGATACTAAAATATAATTAGGTTTTCTAATCATATTTTAAGTTTAATAAACACCTTAGGCTCGCCAATCAGAATTAGGGTTTCTTAATTAGGGTTTAGGATTCCCAAATTTAAAATTAGGGTTTTTCGGCGGTCGATTAGGGTTTCTAACTGTGCGTTAGGGTTTCTATTCCTGAGATTAGGGTTTCTAATCTCTTATTAGAGTTTATTAATATTAAACCTTATCTGATCAATCATTGATCAATATTCTAAACAGTACAGCCACATACTCTTTAATATAATTATTTTAATTATATTTTCTATCGAATCTCTATCCAGAAATTAGGGTTAGGGTTTCTAAAGCTGTTAAGCACAACTCTACTCTAAATTTATTAGTCAGTACACAAATTGACCTTCTCGAGACTCGTATCACAGATACTTGTCGCAAAATTGATAATCAATATTAATAAAAAAAAATTATTCGAAAAATTCGGATTATTCGAAATCCCGGGTTATCACAATGCCAGTGGTGGAGGTACCATTAGTGATTCTAGAGGAGTCGGAGCTAGAGGAGTATTTTTTTGAGGAAGATTATTCCGAGGGAGATATGGATATGGCATCATACCTAGATATGATGATCGATGAGGGGGAAGAAATGGAGGTAACATCGGTTAATATAGTGGTACCTACACTAGAGTCATCACTTTCAGATGCAATGAGAGCATTGTATCTGGCACTGCTTGACATGAATGAGCAACTGAGTACAGTTGTGCAGAACTAGAGTGAAGAGATTAATTATCTCCATGAAGCTAAGGTGTCTGCAGAAGCAGATTTTGAGTCAGAGCACGATATATAAGTGCTTATGACACAGCAGGTGTGACAACCCGAGAATTTTGAATATTTTTAAAATTTTTAATTATTGATTGAAGGTTCAAAATTAGAACATAGACAGAAAATAAGTGTATGTGTTTGATATTTTTAAGAAGAAATTTTGAGGATTTCAAAATTCTGTGAAGGATTTAAGTGAATTATTCAAGATTAAGGAAATACGTGTTTATGTTCTGTGTATATGGTCAATTAAGTATTCAGAATGTTCTTAAGGGGTCAAGGGTTGACCAGATAAACGATATATGTGAAAAAACCTAAGTATATATTAAGAACGTCAACGTTCGGTAAGAAAATCTTAGTGATTATAAGTAACCCTAGAAACCGGTTCTGGAAATCCTAATTTCAGTTCCGGGAATTCGAAACCCCAATTCGGGAATTTAAAACCCTAATCTGGGAACTTAAATGGTTATTATATTGCTTAAGTGTTATTAATTAGTATATTAATTAGGGTAAATCTTAATTAATTAGCAAACCAAAATTTCAAATTTAGAAAACCCTAATTTCAGGATTTGTAACCCTAATTTATAATTAGGGAAAATCTAATTATTAATTTAATAATTATAATATTAATTAGGAAACCCTAATCCTAATTTTCAAGTTAAGTAACTAGGAAACCCTAATCTATTTACGAAATCTAATTTATAAATTAGGAATGTTATTTTTCTAATTAGAAACCCTAATTTTGGGTTATAAACCCTAATCCGTGATTTTGACCGTAATTGCTAAATTAGCAATTTTAATTAGGATATATTAATCCTAATTAGCAAGATTGAATTATGATTAGTAAATTTTAATATAATTAAAAAATTCTAATTATAATTTAGAAATATTAATTTTCTATTTTTAAAACTTAAATTGGAAATTTTAGAAAATTAAATTTGTAAACCCTAAGGGTTTCAAACCCTAAACTCTAAATTTTCCAAACTCTAACCCTAACCTTAAACCCTAAGGGTTTGGGCATTTACTAGAATGCCATTAAAATTAAAATGGAAAAGACTATTTTGTCATTGTGCATTATTGGATGTTGCTTGCAAATCTTGCCATATATTGGCAAGTTAACCACCCTAGATCAGCCACATGCTAATATCTCCAGCAGATCAGCACCAACATCAGCCACATTATTACAATCAATAATACATATAGATTAAAGTAAGAGAAAGCCTTACTTTATTTCGCATTCTATCCAAGTCCCTTCTCTCTCTAACTTTCCGAAATCTAGTGTGAGAGGGAGTGAAAAGATTAGCAATAATCAGTTTCTAGCAAGCTAAACTCAGAATCAGAAGACAGAAAACCAAGATCAAAGTTTTAAAGTATAAAGCCCTAATTCTAGAAATTTCATGATCTGGTGTTAGATGTTAGGATTTGTTGTTTAGATATGTGTTAGAGGGTGTCATGTGATGATCTGGGTTGTCAAAACCTAGATCTATATCATTTTGATGCTCGAAATCAAAGTTTTTAGAACTGATCTATAAACCCTAAAACATGGTCTGACAGCCGAATGTCAGGGCTAAAAGATCTTTTCCTGTTAAGTGTTTTTTGTGTTTTAAGAGTTTGAACTTGTTGTTTGTAGTATGGCCTTTGATCTAGAACTTGAATCAAGTACAGATCAAGTTTAAATCAAAAGTTATTAAGAGTCAAACAACGTTGACCGACATTGACTAGAAGTTCTGGGTAACCCAGATTTGCCAACAAT
Organism: Panax ginseng; assembly: GCA_020205605.1. Lineage (NCBI taxonomy): Eukaryota > Viridiplantae > Streptophyta > Magnoliopsida > Apiales > Araliaceae > Panax > Panax ginseng. The sequence continues at coordinate 53,203,808 of CM035146.1, read as the reverse complement.
GGGTCTAACAATATTTTGTGGCTTCTGATCTTAGTGGTTTTTGGTTAGTTTGGCTATAATGTTGTTTTGATCTTGTATACTGACATGTAGGCTTCCTGTTCATACTTATAGAACATACAGATCATGTATATAATCAAAGATAAGAAGGGTCAAAGTAGGGTTGACCGGCTGTTCTTGAAGATTTCTGGAAAACCTAAAAAACTTCGTGTACGATTTTTTTGTCAGACTTTGACCGTCTAGATCTCATTTAATTGTTATTGTTATGATGATCGGTTGTTATAGGATTGTACACTGATATATATATTACATACGTGAACCTTTATATCACATATACCGAGCCAAGATAGCTAAGATTAAAGGGCTCACATAAGGAACCTCAACTGTTCTTCAATTTTTGGAAAACCCAAAAATTGAAGAACAGCGTCTGACAAGTTTATGAAGCTTAAAATCTGTCATTTGTGTTACTGTTTGGTCATGAAATCAAATTATAGTTGTAGTATTACATACATACTATAATATTAAAACGATTACCAGCCCTGAATCAACACGATCATGAACTCAGAACGGGTCAAACATGGTACCACAGTAATGGCGCGATGAAGTTCAGGCGACAAGAACATCAAGAACAAGTCTGACAATGTTTTCTGTAGCTTAGATCTCACAGAGTAATTATGTTTTGGCCATGAAACTTGATTAAGCTTGTAGTGTGTCGATAATACTACAACATTAGTGGAAAACCGATCCCAGAAATCATCAACTACACTATTTTAATTGAGGTCAAACTAGGCAACCTGTTAGCAGCTTATGAATATCTGGGTTGGCTGAAGAACACCTATAGTGACAGTTTTGTCACTATAGGTACCTTTAGCGACAGATAAATTAGAAAATAATTATTTTAATTAAATAAATTTAAATAAATAGATTTTAATTATTAAAAATACTAAATAAATTCTGAAAAAATTATTTTAAAGTCTAAGAAAAATAGTTTTTTAATATTTAGAGTATATTTCATAAATATTTAATATTTTTGGAATATAAATGGTTTTTAATTTATTTAAGTATAATATTAAATAAATTATTTAAAAATGATTTTAATACATGAAAAATCATGAAAAATAATAGTATGGTAAAAGAAAATATTTGAAGTTATTTTTATTGACTTTTAATATTTTGTGATGAATTTCATTAATTAATTAATATTAATAATAGTTAATTTATTTAATAAATATATTAAATAAATTGTGGAAAATAGAATAAATGATTTAAAAATCAAATAAAAATGATTTAAGTGTTATAAAAATATTTTAAGTTATAAAATATAACTTTTGATATTTTGTCATGAAAATATTAATATTTTAATATTAATAATAATTATTAGGATAATGAATTTAAGTGTTTAAAAATCATATAAATATGATTTTAAAGTATTAAAATACTTTATGATATTATAAAATATATTATAATATTATAACATGTATTTCATTAATATTTGATATTAAATAAATATTAATGATAAAAGAATTATGTGGTATTTAATTCATTTAAATACGATTCTAATGATTGAAAATATACGATAAATGGTAATAATTATCTGAAAATTATTATAAGTCTATTAAAATTATTTTGACTGCTTAGAAAATTATCTAAGATATTGTTAAGTGTTTTGCCAGAGTTTAATTGAACTTAAACTCGTCAATTGTCCGACTAGACCGTCAGGATGTTAGAATTGTGTCTGGTTCAACTCAGACTGCAATAGTTTGACTTGATACCGAGTCTTATGTATATATAATAGACTGATAGGGTTATATGTTATGTGTAATATGTTTAGGTTATTTTATAAATTGTGATGATATTATTCTAACTTAGCAATCTATATTATTTATATATTAGGTTCAGACAAAGCGTTATAAATTGCGTAGCGATAATCAACGATTGAGGCAAGTTTATTTTTACTTAACTTTACTAAGAGTTGTTTTATTCGGATAAGCTTATGGTTAATCATTGCTGGCTGCCATGAATTGTACTCTGTACATATTACATGTATAAGTCAGGTATGAAAGGCTGATCACCTTCATTACCAGTTGTTTCAGATATATTTGTTCATGTATAATACTTGTTCAGTCATAAATTTATTCTTGCTAGTTCACAATTATATTGTTGAATTATAGCCAGCCAATTATTCAAATCATTTCAATCATGATATATCATTATATTGTTGAATTTAAACTTGCTGGGCAATCCTTATGCTCGCCCTTGCTATATCATGATAAAACATTGCAAATTAAGACGAACGCGTAGGATACAAGGAAAGGTCCAAGACAGTTCCAGCTTTAGTTTATGTGCGAGATTAGTTTTGTAATAGTGCTGTATAATAATAATGTTATGTATTAAATAAGTTATGTATTGTGTATTAAGTTAAGGTTACTCGACCTTGGGGAATAGGGTGTAAGTTTAATGTATAAACAATTTATGTTTATATCTTCCGTAAATAGTAATAGTTGTATAGAATGATCGAACCGGATCCGCGGTGATTCAAGACCACGGATTCGGGGCCCTTACATTGGTATCAGAGCTGTAGGTTATGAACCTTAGGTAGGAATACCTGAGACTAATAACCGCAGTGATTAGGATAAGTACTAACTCAAATAAAGTTAGTCGGTCGGTAAGATTCAAAGATGAATCTCGGCGAGTTATAAGATACAGAGTTCCCTAACTCTGATAATAAAGTTGGACAGTAAGTGGTGAATAGATAGAGTCTAAAAGACTAAAAGTGCAGTTATAGGAGATCGTAAAACATAACAATCATAGTATAGAAATGAATCGTAATATATACGATGAGATCACTCCGTGATCGGATAAGGTTATAGTATGAAGAAGGATCAAGCGAATGATTGAAGTGTTTACAACAAGATTGCTAGGTGTCAGTTGTACTATGAATTGGTATAGATTCAGGAAAGGATTATGAATACGAGTTAAATGAAATTCGTATTGAGAAGGGTGTTAGTGTTAGGTGGGGATTCAATTGAGGATTCATGTATTGAATCGAGTTGTATGATTCCTTGTGTGGGTGGGAATTGTACTTAGTGTAACAACTACTTAGTTACGACAATGATAATTATTGAAATGTTTGTGTCGCACTATTTGATATATGCATGTTAAGAGGGTGATTCCTTTTCATGTGTATAATGAGATAGATCGGTCATAGGTAGAGGATATAAGGTTAAGTACGAGTTCTTAAAACTCATACTCATGTGACATACTTGACTCATAGTTATATGAAATGTTTATGAACCCCTCAGCGAATGGATGCCAAATGTCTGTCTAGGAAAGTTCTTAAACTCATATAATTGTGGTAATTTATGGACTCATAAGTGTGGTTTTACGAACTGGGTATAGTTGTGTGTAATTGGAGTATTGAAGACTATAGGAACAAATAGATTGTTAAGTAAATGATTATTAGTGGAGACATAAGTTTTTCGAAACTCCTAGCTATGCTAGACTTCAAAATGTTGACATCAAGCTAAATACGCACTATGTGCTTTTGGAAAAAAAATATGTAGACTCGTAATCATTTTTGAAACGGTTTAAAGTATAGTCTATGCTACTTATTTCAGCTAGACGCAAACGATTTGAAATATCAAAATAAATTTTATTTATCACTCGTGCACCATGTAACCTGGTGCAGAGATGATAAAAAGTTGATGGAGTTATAAATACAGGAATACTTAGTGTGAATTTGATCTGAATATCATTGTTCCACTATTGTATGATGTGTTATGACAAAGTCATATAATGACGGCATCCTCAAATGGATTGTTAATACAGTATGGCATCATGGCGTCATTTTCAAAAATTTTAATTTTCCAACGGGGTTTGGCTACACCTAAATAATTCGATTGAATTGAATTATTGATATGAGTCTATGCTATTCGATTCAGCTAGACTAATGTTATGAAAACTCTAAGTGTTCATTAAAAGAAATTTCTCGAACCAAATTATTTTGGTGCGGAATCAAATAAGACTGAGGTAGAATTTTTTGTGCTATATGGCGAGGCGAGAAATAAGTCAAGCCAAAGATTACTTAATAAGTACAAGACATATTGGATTAATTACCCACTATGTTCGTAAGTTATGACGGTTTGCGAATGAATTTCATATAACCTTTGCGATAATGACAGACAATAGTCTGTAAAACCCCTCAGCAAAATTTGAAAATTTTTACTCTTGTGAGTGGTGCATTGGGTAGCATGTGATGCTGTGTATGTATGGTGTAAGCAGTATGGTGTAAGGTGTAAAGTAAAATTCGGGGACGAAATTTTTAGAAGAAGGGGTGAATGTGACAACCCGAGAATTTTGAATATTTTTAAAAATTTTAATTATTGATTTAAGGTTCAAAATTAGAACCTAGACATAAAATAAGTGTATGCGTTTGATATTTTTACGAAGGAATTTTGAGGATTTCAAAATTCTGTGAAGGATTTAAGTGAATTATTCAGGATTAAGGAAATACGTGTTTATGTTCTGTGTATATGGTCAATTAAGTATTCAGAATATGGTTAAGGGTCAAGGGTTGACCAGATAAATGATATATATGACAAACCCTAAGTATATATTAAGAACGTCAACTTTCGGTTAAAAAACACTAGCGATTATAAGAAACCCTAGAAACTGGTTCTGGAAACCTTAATTTCAGTTCCAGGAATCCGAAACCCTATTTCGGGAATTTAAAACCCTAATATGGGAACTTAAATGGTTATTATATTTGTTTAACTGTTATTAATTAGTATATTAATTAGGGTAAAGCTTAATTAATTAGCAAATCCTAATTTCAAATTTAGAAAACCCTAATTTCGGGATTTGTAACCCTAATTTATAATTAGGGAAAATCTAATTATTAATTTAATAATTGTAATGTTAATTAGGAAACCCTAATCCTAATTTACAAGCTAAGTAATTAGGAAACCCTAATCTAATTACGAAATCTAATTTATAAATTAGGAATATTATTTTTCTAATTAGAAACCCTAATTTTGGGTTATAAACCCTAATCCGTGATTTTAACCGTAATTGCTAAATTAGCAATTTTAATTAGGATATATTAATCCTAATTAGCAAGATTGAATTATGATTAGTAAATTTTAATTTAATTAGAAAATTCTAATTATAATTTAGAAATATTAATTTTCTATTTTTAAAACTTAAATTCAAAATTTTAGAAAATTAAATTTATAAACCCTAAGGGTTTCAAATCCTAAACCCTAAATTTTCCAAGCCCTAACATTAACCCTAAACCCTAAGGGTTTGGGCATTTACTAAAATGACATTAAAATTAAAATGGAAAAGACTATTTTGCCCTTGTGCATTATTGGATGTTGCTTGCAAATCTTGCCATATATTGGCAAGTTAACCACCCTAGATCAGCCACATGCTAATATCTCGATGAGATCATTTCAACATCAGCCACATTATTGCAATCAATAATACATATAGATTAAAGTAAGAGAAAGCCTTACTTTATTTCTCATTCTATCCAAGTCCCTTCTCTATCTAACTTTTCGATATCTAGTGTGAGAGGGAGTGAAAAGATTAAATGGCTCACATAAGAAACCTCAACTGTTCTTCAATTTCTGGAAAACCTAGAAATTGAAGAACAGCGTCTGACAAGTTTGTGAAGCTTAAAATTTCTCATTTGTGTTACTGTTTGGTCATGAAATCAAATTGCAGTTGTAGTATTACATACATACTATAATATTAAAACGATTACCAGCCCTGAATCAACACGACCATGAACTCAGAACCGGTCAAACATGGTACCCTAGTACCTGGCGATGAAGTTCTAGGCAGCCAAGAACATCAAGAACAAGTCTGACAATGTTTTCTGTAGCTTAGATCTCACAGATTAATTATGTTTATGCCATGAAGCTTGATTAAGCTTGTAGTGTGTCGATAATACTACAACATTAGTGGAAAACCGATCCCATAAATCATCAACTACACTGTTTTAATTGAGGTCAAACTAGGCAACCTGTTAGCAGCTTATGAATATCTGGGTTGCCTAAAGAACACCTCACTATAGGTAACTTTAGCGACAGATAAATTAGAAAATAATTATTTTAATTAAATAAATTGAAACAAATAATTTTTAATTATTAAAAATACTAAATAAATTCGAAAAAATTATTTTAAAGTCCGAAAAATAGTTTTTATTATTTAGAGTATATTTCATAAATATTTAATATTTTGGAATATAAATGGTATTTAATTTATTTAGTATAATATTAAATAAATTATTTAAAATAATTTTAATACATGAAAAATCATAAAAATAATATTATGGTAAAAAAATATTTTAAGTTATTTTTAGTGACTTTTAATATTTTGTGATGAATTTCATTAATTAATTAATATTAATGATAGTTAATTTATTTAATAACTATATTAAATAAATTGTGGAAAAATAGAATAAATGATTTAAAAATCATATAAAAATGATTTAAGTGTTATAAAATATTTGAAGTTATAAAATATAACTTTTGATATTTTGTCATGAAAATATTAATATTTTAATATTAATAGTAATTCTAGGATAATGAATTTAAGTGTTTAAAAATCATATAATTATGATTTTAAAGTATTAAAAATACTTTATGATATTATAAAATATATTAAAATATTATGACATGTATTTCATTAATATTTGATATGAAATCATTAAAATTTATTAAAATATTATGACGTGTACGTAATGTACATGATAAGACTAACTTTAAATCACTTTTATAGTGATGAAGGTATGAATTTAAGTATAACGAAGAACGTGAAGGGTAAGTAATTAAACCGTGAATGGTATTCCACGTTGATATTCCACCAATGACGATCGAGTAACGGTTTAATGATATAAGAACATTAGTAAGCCGTGAGGAAGGATAATTAACTCAAAACGAGTTGTATTAATGAAATAATTTCAGTTAAGTTATAGAAGAGAAAGAAGTTTGTAAGAACGATGTAAATTATAACGGCAAGACGGAACCAATAATAACAAATCTAATACATGATTAGATTCAGAAGAAGGGTAAGATTCATTAGTAACCGCGTATGTTAATTCATAACCTAATGTAGTATGTTATATGGATATGTGTTGTTGAAATCGTAAAGACTCAAAAGAAAAGTAATTTTACTATAGCAGACGATGAAGGAAAGTTTTTCTTAACGCTTATCTAACCTTCGGGTTTGCCAAGTTTTCTGTGATTCATGTTATAAGATGCATGAATTGTTTTACGAAAGGGTCGATGCCAGTTTTACCTCGGCTAGACTAATCTTGAAGAGTTGATTGATTTATTTACAAGTCTTTCAATAAAGAACTAATAATGCTATCATATGCCAATTGTTTGGTAGGGATTCAAGGTAAGCCTGAGTATGAATAAACAAATGTATTTTTCATCGATTATTCGATGGGCACGCGAGGTTGCCAAAACTTAAACGTACATACGTTTAAAGGATGTAGCGTTGATCAACATAGAGTACTATAGGCTGATCACCTAGAAGTGCTCGTAAGCTATGTCGGACTTATAGACTTAGTGTCGGGTTGTCCTTTTCAAAGAAATTATGAAATGCTCATGGTCTTGGACCAGAATTGATGTTTTACTGAATATTATCATTGTAAAACATTTTGAAGGAAAAGAAATGCTATTTTGAATTATTGATAGTACTTCGTAACTATTGTTCAGTTATTGAAGATATATGATTCCTATGTTTCAAGCATGCTGTTTAGATGAAATTGTTGTACTTGCTGAGGTTGTTATGCTCACTCTTGCTTGAACCATATGAATGCAGCTAAGACCGAACAGACTGAAGGATCCGGCAAGGATAAAAGAGAAGGCTAAGGCGAACCCTAGATTACCTATGTAATAGTATAGGTTTGTAATGATAATATTTGATAATATGACAAGAACAAATGTAACGTTTATAAAGAACCTGGTGAATGGTAATATTGTTTTGGAATATATATATATATATATATATATATAAGAAATATTCGTTCGAGACTTTAGTACCGTGTAGCACCATATGTCGGGTTGGGAGATACCCGGATTTGGGGGCATCACAGAAATTCTAGCTAACAAATCAATATGGAAATAAAATCATATCTAATAAATATCCTAGATACATCAGATTTATGGAAAGATATGAAAGATCCCCAAAATATGGAAGAAAATCTGATCAAAACAAGCAAAAATGTGTTCCTCAATTTCTGTGTCGCATGACGGCACAGGGCTCACCGCTGCTAGTACAAAATCGGGGCGTGGGGCACTACACCTACAGAACCTCCCTGATGCCTTAACACAGGGCGTGTTCACTCTAGTACAAAAATAGCGCGGGGTGCACCAGTCAGTCAAAATCATTCTTGGTTATTTTGACTCGTTTAAGACCCACAATTATTCCTTAGTCCATCCTTTAATCTCTCCATCAAACTCTAACCTTTGTATGAACCAAACCATTGAACTAAGAATCATATTCCACAATGAATACTTTTATGAATTCTTTATTGGATCCATTGAATTGGAATTCAAAATAGACATTCTCAAGTATTTTTTAGTCCAATCACTTGAAATAATTTGTTGAACCCTTGGAACCTAAGTCAAAAAATTGTTGAAAATTTCTGACCCCTCATGCTCGTGTCATTCCCCTTTTCTTCAAAATGATTTGTCCTCAAATCTGGCACCTCATCCTCTTAAACTGATTCAACCACAAAATTGCTCCTACATAAAAATAAACTAAGTAAGTAACATCAAACAATCCATAATCCCAAATCTCAACTTGTAAATGAATATAGACAATATCAACAAAACAAGTATGAATATAAGAAAATCATTAAAAACTCTAACTCCTTTAAGGAACAAAGCAACACGATACCCTTCAACTCGTAGACCAATTACTCCCAAAACACTAACTATATAAACTAATCTACTATTTACGAAAATAAACGTGAATGCAATGCTAATAAGAATACGAAAATTTCAATCTCCTCATGGATCATATATCAGTATGAAGAACTCTTCACGCAACATAGCCATCCATTTACGAATTCTCGGATCAAAAACCAATTTAATGATTTTGATCATTCGCAAACAAAACCACGTCAATGATCCTGGGTCAAACGTCAACTTTTGAAACTCATCACATCGTATAAGCCCATACACTTGATTTCTTGGATTAAACACAAAATAAAACAAATCAACAAGTTTTTTTGTCTAATCACAAAGAAATCAAATAAATCAAAATTGTAAGACCCCGAATTTTATGAAATAAAAGTATTGAAATTTTCTATTTTGGTAAATAGTTAAATTGATAAAAGTTTAAAGTTAAGGATGATATTTGAAAATTTTACAAAGTAAGCAAGTTGTTATAAAATATTCGTTTGGTCGGGGATTATTATTTCTGTCAAAGAATATTTGTATAATGACACCATCATTGGTGGACCCCACAACAGAATAATTGTCGGAGTTAGAAAACGCCAGAAATAACTTTTTATAAAAAATTAACGGCAAAAGTTTTTACCGTTAAACTGTTGAAATACCCGGTGGTAAAAGCACAGTAATACGCGTGGTTGTATAGTAGCACACGGTATTGTACAGTATCTTTGATTATTGATGCTTACGTGAGAAGTCACTCGGTTGTACTCAATTATTGCTACAGTAATTGTTGCATAGTATATCACGTTATTTGCTTCAATTATTGTCACAGCATCATCTGCATAATATTTATATTATTTAATCAATAATTGAGATGACAAAGTTATTCATATTATTATTTGCAATATTGACGATGTCTAGAAAGTTCTGTCCTTATCGCTAAGCCCTCTCTTTCTTGGAAATGATCTGGTTGTTAAATATTGTGAGTTATAATATTAATGACGAATAATTGTTAATATATTAAAAATGTGTTGATTAAAGTTAAGTGATTTGTGGTAATTATGTATTCAATTTTTGATATAAATAAATGGGTTTGTTATGAGGTGTTTGTTATAAGTTTGACTTATTATTCCATGAGAAGATGTGCTAATTTTTCAGACCGTTGGTTGAAGATATAATAGTAAATCAATATGGACCGCTGGTGGAAAGTTATAATAGTAAATCAATATGGATCGATGGTTTAATGTTTTAATAGTAAATTAGTATGGACCGTTGCTTTAAGTTTTAATAGTAAATCAATATAGACCGTCCGTTTAAAAGTAAATTTATTTGGGCCGTTCATGAATTAGTTAGTATTCAGTCCTTTTTCCTATAAATAGAAGCTCATTCCATCATTATTTCTAACGTATTTACTGAAACTCTAGAGAGAGAATTTATAGAGAGAAAGAAGATGAGTATTCTGCTATTACACTAGTGCAGTCTCCAACTTTTTATTAAGGTAAGGGGTGTTATTTATTTTATATTCGTAAGGAATATTATTTATTGTATTTGTAAGGGATATTATTTATTGTATTCGTAAGGGATGTTATTTTTCATATGGTGAGGGGTATTATTTCTTCTGTATTCATGAAGAGAGTTATTTTCTTTTCATACTCGTAAGGGGTATTATCATTTTTGTATTCATGAAGAGAGTTATTTTCTTTCAATACTCATAAGAGTTGTCATTCATTCTTTATTAATCCGCGGGAGTAACCTGTCTACGCGGACTACCGCATGCGTGGTGAATGAACCATCGTATTCTATTCTTTATTAATCTGCGGGAGTAACCTGTCTACGCGGACTACTGCATTTATGGTGAATGACCCTTCGTATTCATTCTTTATTAAGTTGTGAAAATGATATGTCTACGTGGATTACCGCATATTGGGTAAAAATCCATTTGCAGTTTCGTATATTCTATTATACTTGTATGAGATATCATTTCTTTTGTACTCGTCATGGAATATCGTTGTCTTTTGTATTTTCCTTTTATGAGTACTATTCACGAAGTACTATTCACGGGTTACTATTCATGTATACGACACTATTCACGTATACGGTACTATTTACGAATATGGAATACTATTCATGGGTTACTATTCACGAGTTACTATTCATGAGTTTCTATTCAAGAGTTACTATTTACGAGTTACTATTCATGAGTTACTATTCACGATAAAATTGGTTTCTTTTTCTGACCAAATTATCGTTGATTTATGAATCTTACTCTTGAAATTAAATTCATGTTTTGATCATATTGTTTTTATTATCATATATAACATTTTTATAACCCTGGTGATGACATTTCTCTTTCACTTGAGTGTAAAGATAGGTAGATTATTGGTATGATCATGACTATGGGTTCTCTTTGGCAAGTAGTGCACAGATGAATTGTTGACTGATTTGATCATGACCATTAAATTTATAATTGCATATCTTTAGCTTAAGTGCAAAGGTGAATTTATTAACATGGTTATAATTATTGTTTATATAAATTCTGAAATTATTATATATTTCGTTGAGATATGAATATCTTTGGCCCGTAGTGCAAAGATGACCTGTTGTTGAATATCTTTGGCCCGTAGTGCAAAGATGACATGTTGTTGAATATCTTTGGATTGTAGTGCAATGACGAACTGTTAATGAATATCTTTGGCCCGTAGTGCAAAGATGAGTTTATTAGTATGATTATGAACAGGAACTGTGATTTGGTATAACCATGATCTTTGATGTTTCAGGTAAAGACAAGTGATGAAAATTATCTTCGTTCTAGATGAGAAGAGGAATTTAGAACTACAATTATGATTATGAGTTATTCACATGATTGTGGACATGAACTATTGATTGATGTTACAAGGTTAAAACATTGTTGGTGGACTTTTAACATGGAGAAGATAATAGACTTTCTGGTCTATTTGACTCTTCTAATGGATTGCTCGTTCCGCTGTAACTATGGTTGAAAAGTTTTATCATCTACCATATGTTCTAAATCTCTGATTCATTACTGATGAAGTCTATTGATAATTTAATTATCTTTAGTCATGATATTCTTTACTGGGCTAGTTGTGTTCACCCTTTTGTTTCACAATTCCTTTCAGGTAATAAGAGTTAGCTGGGTCGAGCGGGGGTAACAGGGGAATAGAACGGTGGTCGATAGCTGTTGAGGTTCCCTTAAAAAGTATGGAAATAATTTTATTGAGAATTTTAGATAAGTGTGTCGTATTTTATACGCCATTTAACCGTTGATTTTGGTGAACCGAATAAGGTGAGGTGAACCCAACTTTGGAAGGGTATTTTGCCACTATCATACAAGATGTCTAATGATCTACAACTTCGTCTGATCATAAGAGAAGGTTGTGCACATCCACTTGTTGATTATATCTACGAGCACTACCTATATAATCTTGGAGTTTGGTTGAAATATAATTCTCAATTGAAGACCATGAAGATATTTATATGGCAAGAGAAGACTTACCATTGGAAAGAACATGATAGTAATCTTCTCATTTTTCTTTTGGGTCTATTGGGTCAACCAAGGATAATTCTTGAGTCATATGATATCTATTATAACTTAGATGCATGGCTTCCCATGTACGAAGGTTTCCTTGGGCAATTTCCAAAGATTTTAATTTTTAAAATAATTATTGATTGTCCTTTATGTAAGGTACCATTGTATGGTATCACTGCGAGATGATATCCAAGTAAAGGGATGAGAGTTACAATTGGTATACACAACATATGTGTTGTCGTATTTTGCACGATAGTTGTATAAGGAAGTTTGTAATCGGGGAACGGAGTGATAGTCCGAGATGGTGGTTATAGTAGTCCTCACTATTTTATGAAACAGTCTGATAATAAATGTAATGAGGACTCCATTTGAGTTTGAATACTGTCTAGAAGACAATATTCGTGTAAAAATGCTCAGCTACGCTTTTGTCATATTGTATAAAAGAAGTTTTATTTGATTATGTACCGTGTATCTGGCAACTCAGAATGGGTGATGTATACCTATTTTGGGGGCGTCACAGTTGGTAGCAGAGCCAGGTTATAGTCTCTGGCAGAGATTGGGGAATAGAACTAGGAGGGGAGAGACGAGTAAATCCTTCGCTAGTGTGTTATACCTAAGCTTATTAGATGGTCAGTCATAATATAGGGGTATTATGTGGTAAGTCAATTAATTTAATTAACCTTTGTTTTGAAGATGTATTCTAGAAGGATATCTGAAATACAGGAGATGAGCAATGGAGAAATCAGGATGACATGGAAGATGGAATCTGAAATGAAAGTAAGGAATTTTCAACTCTTTGAAATGTCAGGTACGTAAATTTCGAGGACAAAATTTCATAAGGAGGGGAGGTTGTAAGACCCCAAATTTTATGAAAAAAAAAGTATTCAATTTTTCTATTTTGGTAAATAGTTAAATTGATAAAAGTTTAAAGTTAAGGATGATATTTTAAAATTTTGCAAAGTAAGCAAGTTGTTATAAAATATTCGTTTGTTCGGGGAATATTCTTTTTGTCTAAGAATATTTATACAACGACACCATCATTGGCGGACCCCACAACGGAATAACTGCCAGAGTTAGAAAATGACAGAAATAACTTTTTATAAAAAATAACGACGAAAGTTTTTACCATTAAACTGTTGAAATTCCCGGTGGTAAAAGTACAGTAATATACGTGGTTGCATAGTAACACACGGTATTGTACAATATCTTTGATTATTGATGCTTACGTGAGAAGTCACTCAGTTATACTCAATTATTGCTATAGTAATTGCTGCATAGTATCTCACGTTATTTGATTCAATTATTGTCACAGTATCATCTGCATAATATTTTATATTATTTAATCAATAATTGAGATGACAAACTTATTCATATTATAATTTTCAATATTGAATGTGACTCCCCCAAATCCGGGTCTCTTCTAACCCGACATATGGTGCTACACGGTGCTATAGTTCATACAAACATTCAATTGAAATGCCTCAAAAGAACGAATGTCTTATAAATATTCCAAAATAGTACTACCATTCCTCAGGTTCTTTATAACCGTTACTTTTATTCTTGTCAAAATATCAAATATTATCATTACAAACCTATACTATTACATAGGTAATCTACAGGTTCGCCTTAACCTTCCCTTTATCCTTGTCGGATCCTTTGGTCTGTTCGGTCTTAGATACATACATATGGTTCAAGCAAGAGTGAGCATAACAATCTCAGCAAGTACAACAATTTCAATTAAACAACATGCTTGAAACATAGGAATCGTATATCTTCAATAACTGGATAATAGGTACGAAGTACTATCAATAATTCAAAATAGCATTTCTTTTCCTTCAAAACATTTTACAATGACAATATTCAGTAAAACATCAATTCTGGTCCATGACCATGAGCATTTCATAATTTCTTTAATAAGGACATCTCGGCACTAAGTCCGTAAGTCCGACATAGCTTACGAGCACTTCTAGGTGATCAACCTATAGTACTCTATGTTGATCAACAATAAATTCATTAAACGTATGTACGTTTAAGTTGTGGAAACCTCACGTGCCCATCGAATACTCGATGAAAAATACATTTGTTTATTCATACTCAGGCTTACCTTGAATACATACCAAACAATTGGCATAGGATATCGTTAGCAATTCTATATCGAAAGACTTGTAAATAAATCAGTCACCTCTTCAAGATTAGTCTAGCCGAGGTAAACCTGGCACTTTCCCTTTAGTAAAACAATTCATGCATCTCATAACATGAATCACAGAAAACATGGCTAACACGAAGGTTAGACAAACATTTAAGAAAAACATGCCTTCAGCGTCTGCTATAGTAAAATTACTTTTCCTTTAAGTCTTTACGGTCTCTACAACACATAACCACATAACATACCACATTAGGTCATGAATGAACATACTGGTTCCTAATGAATCTTACCCTTCTTCTTAATCTAATCATGTATTATATTTGTTATTATTGGTTCCGTCTTGCCGTTAAAGTTTACGTCGTTCTCACCAACTTTTTTCTCTTCTATAACTTAACTGAAATTATTCCATTAATACAACTCGTTTTGAGTTAATCATTCCTCCTCCCGCCTTACCAATGTCCTTACATTATTAATTGAATCTCGATCGTCAATGGTGAAATACACTTATTGAATACCGTTCGCGTTTACATAATATTCATCAACATTTAGTTGTAACTCGCAGTGTTATTGTTGTGACGCCCCCAAAATAGGGTCCACACGACCCATTCTGAGTCGCCAGATATCGCACTATAAAAATCAAATATAAACTTCATTTATACAATTGTTGAACTGTCGTGCAGAGTACGACAACAGATAAGCTGTGAGTTTTAATACAAATATATATAACTCTCGTGGTGCCTTGACCACAAGACCTTAATGGTACCTTACATAAAGGTACAGTCAATAATTATTTTAGAAATTAAAATCTTTAGAAAATACTCAAGGAAACCTTCGTACATGGGAGGTCATGCGTCTAGGTTATGATAGATATCATATGTCCACAAAATTATCCTTGGCTGACCCAAAAGTCTCAAAAAGAAAAACAAGAAGATTATTTCCTTTCTCTCCAAGTGAAAATTATATTTCAAATAAACTCCAAGATCATATAGGTAGTGCTCGTAGATATACTCAGCAAGTGGATGTGCACAACCTTGTCTTATGATAACACGAGGTTGTATGTCATTAGACATCTTGTATGATAGCGGCAAAACACCCTTCAAAAGTTGGTGAATTGGGTTCACCTTACCCTATTCGGTTCGCCAAAATTAAATATCAAATGACGTATACAATACGACACACTTATCTAAAGTTCTTAACAAAATTATTTCCATACTATTTAGGGAGAACCTCAACAGCTATAGACCACCGTTCTATTCCCCTGTTATCCCCGCTTAACCCGAAAACACTCTTATTACCTGAAAGGAATTGTGAAACAAAAAGGGTGAACACAACTAGCCCAGTAAAGAATATCATGACTAAAGATAATTTACATCATCAATAGTCTTCATCAGTAATAAATCAGAGATTTAGAACATATGGTAGATGATAAAACTTTTCAACCATAGTTCCAGCGGAACGAGCAATCCATTAGAAGAGTCAAATAGACCATCAGGTCTATTATCTTCTCCATGTTAAAAGTCTACCAATAATGTTTTGTCCCTGTAACATCAATCAACAATTCATGTCCACAATCATATGAATAACTCGTAATCATAATTGTGATTCTAGATTCCTCTTCGCACCCAGGACAAAGATAATTTTCATCACCTATCTCAACCGAAACATCAAAAATCATGGTTATACCAAATCACAATTCCTGCTCATAATCATACTAATAAGTTCATCTTTGCACTACGGCCAAAGATATACAACTGTATTTTAGAAGAGTCA
Organism: Panax ginseng; assembly: GCA_020205605.1. Lineage (NCBI taxonomy): Eukaryota > Viridiplantae > Streptophyta > Magnoliopsida > Apiales > Araliaceae > Panax > Panax ginseng. The sequence continues at coordinate 53,187,433 of CM035146.1, read as the reverse complement.
AGTAGAGCATGATATCTACTATCTTCTACTTAATTAAAAGTGTATAATCAATATTTTTATCACGAGACTCGACAATAAATAATCCACATCATCGAATCATCCACAGACTATCGACCGAGGATATTCATGTAATCATCAATGGTCATGATTATACCAAATAATCCCTGGTTATAATCATACCAATAGCTGTCCATCAATGTACTACGGGCCAATGAAGACTTTTACCACATGATCTATAACATTACGGGTCATGATTATACCAAATAATCCCTGGTCATAATCATTTCAATAAGCAGTTTATCTATGCACATAAGCCAAAGATACTCATCAATCAATAGTTCATCTTTGCACTTAAGCCAAAGATATACAACTGTAAAACCAATAATCAATAGTCCATCTTTGCACGTAAGCCAAAGATATACAACTGTAAAACCAATAATCAACTGTCCATCTTTGCACGTAATCCAAAGATATACAACTGTAAAACCAATTATCAACAGTCCATCTTTGCACGTAAGCCAAAGATGACTTTCATCACAATATAAGCATGAGGATGATGACAATGACATAATAATTCAATAAAACAAGTTCAACGATAAATTTTAAAGATTTATAATTTAATTTATCCAGAAATTAATAACGTCCAAATTGTCAACATGATACTGCTTTGTAGAGTAAAATTCAAGAATAATATTCATGTACCAAAAATAATTTGGACAGAAAAGAAATATATTTTTTGGGTAAATAGTACCACGTGAATAGTACTTCAGGAATAGTACCCCGTTAATAGTACCTCGACATGAAAAGTACCCCAAATACCAGAGTGAATAATATTTGGGTGAATAGTAATTTGGGTGAATAGTAACTCGTGAATAGTAACTCTTGAATAGTACTCCGACACGAAAAATGCCCTGAATACCCGAGTGAATAATACTAGAGTGAATAGTAATAGGGTGAATAGTAACCTGTGAATAGTAACTCGTAAATAAAATACCAAATAAAATTATCTTTCATGACGATTACAAAAGAAATGATATCTCATACGAGTATAATAGAATATACGAAACTGCAAACGGATTTTCATCCGCCATGCGGTAATCCACGTAGACAGATCATTTCCACAATTTAATAAATAATGAATACGAAAGGTCATTCACCATGAATGCGGTAGTCCGCGTAGACAGGTTATTCCAACGGAATAATAAAGAATGGAATAAGAGAAAAATTCACCATGCATGCGATAGACCGCACAGACAGGTTATTTCAAAATAATAATAAAGAATGGAACCAGGTCATGCGTAATCCGCACAGACAGGATATTCCAACAGAATAATAAAGAATAGAACCAAGTCATGCGTAATCACTTTTGCATGAGGATATTCAATGAATAATAAAGAATGGAATAACAGAAGAATTTCACCATGTACGCTGTACTTCGCATAGACAAGTTATTCCAACATAATAATAAAGAATGGAATAACAACCCTTACAAGTATTGAAAGAAAATAACTCTCTTCATGAATACGAAAGAATAATACCCCTTACCTCAAAAGAAACTGGATACTCGAATAGTGAGGTAGCAGGCTTCTTTTCTTCTTTCTCTCTATCATTTCTCTTTATAATAATTGCACTATAGCTTTAGTGAATTGGTGAGAAATGAAGGAAGAATGAGCTTTTATTTATAGGAAAATATAGTTTCAATAATTGCACATTTTGGGGCTCGAAATATTACAGTATAATACCTTCCTCTTTTTCTTTATTTTTAATTTAGTCCTGCAAGTATTATCAAACTTACACCACCTCCCCTAATAATAAATCATGTGAATCAATAGTAAATCATGTGACTCAATAGTTCTAATCATGTGAAAAAAATATTTACAATATAGTACCATCATATATACCTCCATTTTTAATTTAGTTATGCAAGTATTGTAATATCCTAGATTTTTTTCATGTAATTAAACAATTTCAATAAATAAACTTATGTGAAATTCTTACGTGACAATTATTTTTAGATGACAATTATTTTTAGATGAATTACTTATTTTTTATTATATGTTATGTGATAAGATGCATATTAATGGTTGTTACGGTTAGGCCAATTATTTAAATTGGTTAAGGATGGAATTAATTCTAATTAATTTCGTGGGATGACTTACAAATATGAGTTTGAGTTTGGAGCGGAATTTAAAGACGCGTCTGCGATTTGAGTCAAGAAAGCGTTGAAATTAGTCGAGGATAGATCGTAACCACAAAATGTGTCACGGTTGACTTTTTTGGTAAAAGTCAACCGATTGACTTTTTCGGGGAAAAAGTCAACTACAAAATTTTGAAGTTGAGTTTGACGAAACGGATAGTCCCATGACGTTCGCGACGTCGACTTTAGTAGGAATCGATATAAGTATCGAACACATTCGATTACGAAGGGCAAAACGGTCAAAATTATTATTTGATTAAAAGGTTAAATAATATTTTCATTTAACAAGATCAAAGAATGGGGTACTTGGTGACCATCAAATTGGGACAAGAGAGGAGCATCACGTATATTGCATGATAGCCAAGAAGGAGTATTTCATTTTATTCCTTAAACCAAAAAAAAAAAAAAAAAAACTCTTCAATTTCTCAAACTCCCACTTCCCCTATTTAATTAGCTAGACTAATGAAGGCAATTGATGGCTGGAATGAGTTACGAATGGGAGGGGGCTCAAGTTATATCAACTCTCATATACATGTTTTCCTTCCTAACTACTTCTTCACTTTGCAAAGAAAATTCTACGTGAGAGAAAAATATTAGGAGTTGAGAGTGGTGCTAGGTGGCCTAAGAATTCTGGAGGTTGCAAAGGAGTTAGCAAGCAAAGGGGTGAGACTTCAGCAAGATTAAACCAAGAGGAAATTTCATCCAAAAGGTAAGCTTCAAACCATTTCTTATGTTATGAGAAAACTAGTAAGAAAATTAATGTATAAACATGGTAGATGGTTTGTTTTGACTTTGTAATGTCATGCTAGGGTTTGTTTTCGATATGTGGTAGTAGAGAGTGAAAATTCAGTTTAGTACATGCTCTAATTCATAGAAAGTCAAGAAATCATGCCATGTATGCTAGTTATTTGATAAAATGCCTCTTAGATGCTAATTTGATGAAAACATGAAAAGTTAGAGAATTGAATGGTTGTAACATGTGTATATATGTTATTAGAAGTGGTCTGGATAATAGGAAACAAACCCATGCATGCTAGAATCAAAATCATGATTTTCTCAAAAGTTGGGTTAAACTAGTTTGCATGATTTTTTTTAGGATTTTTGGTCACTCGAAATCATGTCTTAGATAATCCATTTGGTGCATGTAATAATATTGTAAAATATTATGTAGCATGAGGTATAACATGTCCAAATTTCATTCGGATCGAAGCTATATTGAGTGAGATATGAAAATCGTAAGCAAACATGTTAGAAACCAAAAAAAAAAAAGACTGTGAACTGCTGACCCTAAAGACAAAATTCGGTGCTAGCTACAGTTTCCAGAAAATTGTGGGCTTTTGAGTTATTATATTACACTGAATAAGCTTTCCATAGACTCCGGAACGGACTAATTCCGACTTCGGAGCAAGGAGTTATGACTTTTCAAAGTAGTTGTGTCAAATCTGTCCAACAAATTCGGTGCAATCCTCTTGCACGGATTTTCTGGAATTTTGTGCTTGGAATTTGAAGATGGTCCATGAACGAAAGTTGTAGCCCCAGAAGTTAGCTTCGCGTGGACGCAAGAATCGCTCAAAAATGTTTTAAAACGAATTAGTTATGACTGTTTTAGGGAGATATGGTAAAGCTGAGAAAAAAAATGTAAAAACTGTTATGTTTGGGCATTTTTAATTTCTGTTTTGGGCTACCTATGATGTCTAAAATGGGTGGCATATATTTTCTAAATATATTCTCTTATGATGTTTATAGCATATCCAATAGTAGACCCTTATACTTCAAACTAGATTGTGTATGAATGGTGATTAACGAGACACATGTAATTAGGTTACGTGAAGGTTAATTACTAGCGTGTATTGTAGCAGGCTCATAAGGCAAGTTTCCTAACCCTAATTTCTTTTGGGTATTTATTAAATCCTTACTAATATTATCGCGATGAAGGGTAAGTATTGGACTTGTGTTGGTTATTTGTTTAGTGCAAGTTTCTTCGTTGAAAAGTCATACAAACTTCAATTATCTTGCAAGCTTTTCAATGGTTATTCAGTTATTATTCTAACGGCTATGCTTTTAAGTTTCATGTCATCATAGAACTGTTTCTATGTATAATCCTAGCCTTTGGTTTCGGCTAGTTATTATTGATGAAAAATGATTTAAAACACATCTTTCGAAGCTATTGAATGATTACCAATCCAAGTTGCCTTGGTGAGGTCTCGCATGATTACTAAGATGAACAACCCGAATGAAGCGGAAAAAGCAGATGTTCGCAAATAGTCCCATTTATGCTTATGCATTTTAAACTTAATACATGTGCACAATGTAGGGTACAATCGATTTGATCACTGACGACTTGCCAGAGACCGTTTACGTCTATTTGATTGTTAAACCGTCTGATGGTTTTTGATGAAAGAAATATGTTCAGGGTATTTTTACACCCCTTTGTATGATATTGAAAATTCTTAAATTTCCATTCTTGATGTTCCTATTTAACACTTGATAATCTTTTCAACTGTTGAGGTTTAGCTATTCAACTGTTTTCACTCCTGATGTATGTTTTCAAATTTCTGTATATACTTGCTGGGCAATTCGTGCTCATTCTTGCTTAAACCTTTCAGTTAAGGGTGAGAAGGCTGAGGGTTCGGGCAAGGACAAGGGAAAGTCGAAGGTGAAATGATGCTAATGATTATGTAATAAGTTAATTATTTTCGCATATGTGTAACGTAGCGATAAACGCTAAGACTAAGTTCCAGTATGTTTTAAGGTTGTAAAGACTTGGGATTTTATTTCGACTATTTGTGTAATGGGTAATATAATATTATTATTATTGTTAAATTTTACTTAGATAGATGATGTTGTATGTTATATCGTGAGCACCAAGTCTTGTAATCGATGTTACACGGATTTGGGGGCGTCACAAGTATTATCAATCTTGCACCAACTCCCCTAATAGTAAATCATGTGAATCAATAGTACACACATGTGAACACATAGTTACAAGCATGTGAATTAATAACAATTAATTGCTCATTTATCCGGTGAATTACCCGATTGGTCAATATAACCTCCAGACATTAATTATCATCGAAATAAATAACGATTTCCACTAACACTAATAATTCCCACACAATGGAACTATCAATTTCATCTTTAATCAACACGAACTTATTCATCATTAATATTATAACTCACAATATTTAACAACCAGATCATTCCCAGGAAATAGGGGGCTTTCCGATAAGGATTTCTCCTTATTGGCGCGCAATTAGGTGACCAAACCTCTCCTTGACAGAACTTCTAGACATTGTCAATATTGTAAATAATAATATGAATAACTTTGTCATCTCAATTATTGATTTAATAATATAAAATATTATACAGATGAACTATAACGCCCGAGAAATTCGGATCCTTTGCAAAAATATTTGAAAGAATTGAATAATGAATAAAATAATATTAATTGTTATTATATGTGTTAATAAGATGTATGCCGTTCTATAACCTAGAAACGTCAGAATATCGAAGTATTCGAACCACGTGAGGGAATTAAAGTGTTTGATTTTTCAATCTGAAAATAAATGTTTTCCGAGAAAGTTTAAGAAAAACACTATTCACCGATTATCGCTCGGAAATTATTTTTGAACTTCCGAGAAATACGTAATGTTAGAATATCGAGGCGAGATAGATTATGTAATAATAATCTATGTATGGAAAATGCAATAATTCGCATGTGGATGTAATTTGAGAATATAGGTATTAAAACCTAATGAAATGAATTAAGGTAACTTGGTATAAAATACATGTCCAATAGGAATAAGATGTGATCCTATATGGGATTTATATGAAGCCCATATATTTTGTTAATGAAGTCCAAGCTATTATTAATGCAAGCCTAAAGATAAGTTAATTAAGTTAACTACTAAGCCCAAAGGATGATCCAATGGGTAAAGCAAGATCCATGGAGCAACCCATGGGTGGAGTGGTAACCAAGCACTTGGAGTGGTGAGCAATAACTTTAAGTAATGACCAAGGAATGGATAAGAGTTGTGGGCAACAAGTAAGGAATAGTAAGGAGGTTAACTAAGGAGGTGGGATGGCCTAAATGTCCATAGTGCCCCCACTTTGGGTTGCCTATAAATACCAAGCTTTATTTCTTAAATTGGTTGTTTAAATTTCATCCAACAACCCTCTCTCAAACAACTTATTTGTTAGAGTCAATAAGCACTTTGAGCTTAACCTTTCATTAGTAAATTTCTAAAGCAAGTGAAGTAATCATCAAAGGTAAATGATCTTGTCTTCTTCATCTTTATCATGGTAGGTTGATAAGAGAAGTGTAACTAATGAACTTAGATGTTAAGCACATAAGAGAAATGGATAAGCAATTGACTTAAGTCGAATAAGATGAATAAGCAACTTGAACCTAATTAAGTTGATAACCTTGTACACAAATTGTCATATGTTTGTCATATGATTAATATAATATGAGAACATTGATTGATGGACTTAATTTCATAATAAGTTATAAGCATAAGAATCTGAGTTCCTAAGTTAAGTAAGTCATTAATGTATGAAATAAGTCAAAACCTACTTTGATTATAAGTTGGTGTAATAAGTAACTTGTAATGTCTACATTTTGGTTAAAAATCTACTTAGAATGATTAGACGGAATTTACACGATTGGACGATAGACGTCGAATTCGTGAAATTCTCGGAATGGAAGTCGTATTTTGTGTTTGACATTGGAAACATTTGTTTTCGATGAAGACAAGTCATATTTGGCATTGTAGAGTTGCGGACTCGAAAATTGCCGGATTTCAACTTAGAACGAAGAAACGAGCGTTGAACATTCACGAACGTTTATTGTTTTCGCTAAAAATGAACCAATAGGTGAATTTTTAGCAAACGAAGACAAATAGATAAAATTCTTGAATGATCATGTAGATTACGTAATTTGTGAACCATAGGCTTTTGAACGAGCCAATTCGGACTTATAACGAAGAAGTTATGCGTTCGGGAAGTTCACAAAATTTTAAAACTAAAATTATTTTCTCAGTGTAGAGTTGAGTTGCCATATGGCCAACCCTAAACAAAATGACCCTTGCATCATGGCAGTAACAAAGAAGCAAAGCACATCGCAAGAGTTCACCACAGTGCGATTATTTAATGATCGAGACTCATGGCAGCAAATACCGAGTCCGGGTTCTAAGCGACAATAGGTGGATATAGTAATACGCAACTCCATGTGTAAAAGCATTATGCACCGACTTTCAAGACCAAGACAATAATGAAGGTTTATATTTAGAACATGGTTAGTAATTGATAACCAATTGGACAAGGATTATAATGAAACATTGTTAAGACATAATTAAGCCTTAAGTATGAACACTTAGGGTTTAGTCAAATTAATTGCAAATGAATGAAAGAATGATGTCACGGAAAGCCGAAACCGATAATAACAAATCTAATATGTAATTAGATTGAGAAGTAGGGTAAGATTCTTTAAGAACCATGTATGATCATTCATGACCTAATGTTCTATGTTATGCTATCATTTAATGTAGAAACCTTAAGGACGTAAAGTGCACGTGTTATAAATTGTAGTAGACGCTGAAGGCAAGTACTCTAACCCTTGTTCCAGTTCGATCTGGGCAAGTCTTTGTGATTCATGTATTCTTCGCATGAGTTAGAATTTGAAGAATGTCAAAGCCAATTCCTTCGGCTAGACGTATGCTATGTTAATCTATCAAGTGTTGATAAGGATTTACTGAACTAATATTGTTGTGGTTTTCAAAAGTAGATTATGTATGCTAAAAATGTTTTGTCGTCAAATGACAGGCACGTGAGGTTGCCACAACTTAAACGTATATACGTTTAAGGAATGTAGTGTTCATCAACATAGAGTACTATAAGCTGATCACCTAGACGTGCTCGTAAGCTATACCGGACTTACGGACTTTGTGCCGGGATGTCCCTTTTCAAAGTACTTATGAAATGTTTAAGGTCTTGAACCGGAATTGATGTTTTACAGAATATTGTAGCTGTAAAATGTTTTGAAGGAAAAGAGGTGCTATTTTGAATTCTCAATAGTACTTCATAACTATTGTCCAATTATTGAAGATATACTATTCCTATGTTTCAAGCATGCTATTTTCCTTGAATTGTTGTACTTGCTGAGCTAGTTAGGCTCATTCTTGCTTGAACCATATGAATGCAGCTAAGACAGAACGGACCGATGGATCCGGCAAGGATAAAGGGAAGGCAAAGGCGAACCCTTAGATGGATTTTGTAATAGTATAGTTTTTGTACGGAATATTATTCATATTATGACAAGAACAATGTATTGGTTGTAAAGAACCTAGGGTATGTAAATATTCTTTTGATATATATATAAGACATATCCTTCCTTTTGAGGCTTTTCAATTGAATGTTTATGTGAACTGTAGCACCGTGTAGCACCATCTGTCGGGTTGGAAGATACCCAGATTTGGGGGCGTCACAGGTTGGTATCAAAGCAATAGGTTATAAAACTCAAGGGGGTAAATAAAACCTTAAGTCATAACCTTAAGAAAAGTCAAAGAATAAAAGATGGAAGTTTACCTTATAAAAATGCATCATATATGTTATGTGTTTTTATTATACTGACGTTTACTAATCAACTTTTTCTGTTGTTATAGATGTCAGGTGAAAATAGGGATATACAGGTAGTCAGGTCGGTAAACCAGATAGAAATCATACCAAACCCCATAGCAGCAGATCCGGAGATAGTTGTGTTGAAGTCTGGAGACTCCGAAAGCTTAGACCTCATTATGTATTTGACGGCATGATAGAAGAAGAAGTGGAGGTAGTATCCTTCAATCCAGTGGCTATAGTTGCAGAGATAACTCCAGGAGAGTCGATGATGTCACTGTTCATGTCAGTGATAGATAGGAATGTACACTATTGTCAGGAGGTCAAGGAGCTGAAGGCGGAGCTCCAAGCGGTTATAGAGGACAAGACGGACGTGGAGTCCATGTGGGAACAGGAACATGACGAGAGAGTTTTGGCTAAGGACAAGGTCCATGAGCTAAAACAAGAGGTCTTTGAGCTTAGGAGTGAGCTAAAGACCAAGAAGCAAAAGATAAGGAGAATGTCCTATATTCATAGGAGTTCTCACGAGGATTTCCAGTTACAGATAGCTGGGTATCCGGTAAAGACATGGCAAACGCGGCATACTATCAACCGTGATATTATTGCCGGTCTTACCAAGGCAGATTTCTAGAATGCCTTAAGGCAGATATGATCGAGTAGTTGTTAGAATAGTTAAGTATGTACATATTTGTGTATATATAGTAGTGACGTAAAGCCCTTTTTTGTATAATCAAGGGTAGTCTTTTGGAATTCCCAATTTTTGGAAAGCAATAGCGGGAAAGTAATGTATCCAGCTTAGGCTGTGTTATGTAACCGATGTAGTATAATACTACGATGAATTAATATAAGTTTCCATTTTCGAAAAATGTTGAGTAATGAATGTTTAAGTTATTGTTTAAATATGGAATAATAACTAACTGACAGGAAATGCATCATAACGGAATATGTGTTTATTGTAACAGCAAAATGCCGCCAAGAAGAGTACCCCGTAACCAAGGTGCGAACACAAATCAACCGGAGGGAGGTCCGATTAACCCCATGCAGGAATTTTTGAACCTTTTAACTACAGCGTTTAACCAAACTGGGGCTAATATCCCTATAAATCCTGGTGTAGTACGAGCCACTAAATTCAAGGACTTTAAGAGTGTGGGTCAGCCGGAGTTCAAAGGAACTACGGACCCTATCGAAGCCCAAACGTGGGTTAGGGAGATTGAGAAGGCATTTGTGATAGAAAATGTCGACGAGGCCCAAAAGGTTGCTTTCGTAACCTACATGATGAAGGGAGAGGCCAACTTTTGGTGGGAGGCCAATCAAGCGAGGGCCGGAATAGATGCTATAACGTGGGAGAGGTTCAAGGAAATATTCTACGAGAACTACTTTCCCACAAGCATGCAAGGAAGGATGGAAATGCGATTTCTCTATTTAAAACAAGGGGACATGACGGTTCCCCAGTATGCCGCTAAGTTTAATGAACTGGCAAGGTTCGCTCTACATCAAGTGGATACCGAGGTGAGGAAAGCTCGACGATTCGAGCAAGGCTTGAAACCCTGGCTCTATAATCGTATCTCTGTATTCCAAAGTACTTCCTTTGGAGTTATTTTAGAGAAGGCAATAATTGTCGAAGGTGGTAGCGAGGCGTTGAGCCAATACCACAAGGACAAGAAAAGCAAGGGGAAGGTGGATGGAGGAGTGAAAATTAAAGGAGCCAGCGGGAGTGGCGAAGGGTATAAAAGGAAGGTAGTTAACTCTGGGAATACCAGAGTGAAACAAGGAGACCCTAAGAGGAGGATGGAGGCCTGTAAAACCTGTTGGAAGACTCACTTAGGAGTCTGTCTCAAAGGAAAGGTTGTGTGTTATAACTGCAGACAGGAGGGGCATATTGCGCCAAACTGTCCAAGCCCGAAGAAGAATCGTGGGTGCTTTGTATGTGGATCTACGGACCACGTGGCAAAGAACTGCCCAAAGAAGGGGACATCGGGAATAAGGGCGCCAATAGTGGTAAGTTAACTATTGGGGTCCAGTAAGAATAGGGTAGTAGATGGCCCATACCTTTAATATAACTGTCCAAGACGCGATGGCCTCGGGGGACATAGTTGCAGGTATTATTCCGATCAAAGACTTAAATGCATACGTGCTATTTGACTCGGGTGCTACTTGTTCGTTTATCGCATGTGATTTTGCTAGACGACTAGGATTACTTCCCGAGAAGTTGCTTCTACCCTTGAACATTAAGGTAGCAAACGAGGAGATAATTCCTGTTGAAGATATTCATAAAAATTGTTGCGTAGACATTAGAGGTTGTAAATTATCGGTATATCTCGATCTGGAATAAAGTTAGGAGAATTCGACGTAATCCTCGGAATGGATTGGTTGGTAAATCATGGAGAAATAATAGATTGTCAAAAGAAATGCGTAAACATTAAAATAGTAAACCAATCTCATGTAATAATTTACGAAAATAAATCGTCGGGACGTTCGTGTTGTCTTACCATGACACAAACTAGAAAATTATTGAGGAAGGGGTGTGTAGGCTATTTATGTCATGTGGTTGATACCCAGAGAGTGGGAGCGACCATGGAACAAATACCTATAGTGAGTGAGTTCATGGATGTATTTCCAAGCGAGTTACCGGGTCTTCCACCGGATAGGGAAACCGAGTTCGTAATAGACATTGTGCCAGGAGTGGCACCAGTTTCCAGGGCACCGTATCGTATGGCGCTAGTGGAGATGAAGGAGTTGATGGTACAACTACAAGAATTGTTGTACAGAAAGTACATTCAATCGAGTGTTTCACCGTGGGGAGCACATGTGTTGTTTGTCAAGAAGAAGGACGGATCATTGAGACTTTGTATAGACTACCGAGAGTTAAACAAGTTAACGATAAAGAATAAGTATCCATTGCCCAGGATCGATGATCTTTTTGATCAGTTGAAGGGGGCAAAATATTTTTCTAAAATAGACTTAAGGATGGGGTATCATCAGCTGAAGGTTAGGAATGAAGATGTGCCAAAGACAACATTCAGGACTCGTTATGGTCATTACGAGATTTTGCTGATGTCATTTGAGTTGACTAATGCACCTGCTGCATTTATGGACATGATGAACAGAGTGTTCAAACAATATTTAGACAAGTTCGTTGTGGTGTTTATTGATGATATTCTAGTCTACTCTAAGACGCCAGAAGATCATGCTGAACACCTAAGAATAGTGTTGGAGACATTAAGAAAGGAGAAGTTATATGCGAAGTTCACTAAGTGTGAATTTTTGTTAGAGAGGGTTCTGTTTTTAGGTCATGTTATTGACCATGAGGGAGTTTCAGTAGATCCAGCGAAGGTGGAAGCCGTGATGAATTGGGAACAATCGAAGACATCGACCGAGGTACGGAGTTTCCTAGGGTTAGTGGGTTACTATCGAAGGTTAATTCAGGACTTTTCGAAGATAGCTACTCCGCTGACTAACTTGACGAGGAAGACGGTGAAGTACGTATGGACTGAGAAATGCGAAGATATTTTTCAAGAACTAAAGAAGAAGTTGAGTGAAGCGCCTATATTGTCATTACCCGATGACACATGAAATTTCATAGTTTATAGCGATGCTTCGCATAAAGGACTGGATTGCGTGCTCATGCAGCATGGCAAGGTCATTACGTATGCATCTAGGCAGTTGAAGGATTATGAGAAAGTCTACCCTACTCATGATCTGAACCGGCCGCGCATGATGATGTGTTGCTTACTAAAATTTGGCGACATTATCTTTATGGGGAAAAGTATGAGATATACACGGACCATAAGAGTCTAAAATATATCTTCACACAGAAGGAGTTGAATATGAGATAGAGGAGGTGGCTGAAGTTGATAAAGGATTACGACTGTGAAATCCTGTATCACCCTGGAAAAGCCAATGTAGTGGTCGACGCCTTAAGTATGAAGGGTCGGGAGAAGTTGTCTTTGTTATCAGCTCAAACTAAGTTAATAACAGAGATGGCTAGGTTGGAGTTGGAGGTGAAGTTGCTAAATTAAGGCGGATCAGAGACTGTTTGTGACCGAGATTCAGTCTACCATTGTAGAGAGGGTTAAGGAGGTGCAGCTCAAAACTGATGAGTGTACCCAGATAACGAAGCGGTTGACCAATGAAAAAGATACTAAGTTTAGTCTTGATAATGAGGGATTATTAAGATTTGAGGGAAGAATTTGGGTTCCGAATGAGACGGAATTAAAGGAGCTAGTGTTACAAGAGGCTCACAATTCGAGGTACTAGATTCATCCTGGTAGCACTAAGATGTATCAAGACCTTCGACAAAGTTTTTGGTGGCCGAACATGAAGAGAGAAATAGTCGAGTATGTGAGTAGGTGCTTGACTTGCCAAAGAGTTAAAGCCGAACATCAACGACCAAGTGGCTTGTTACAGTCATTGGAGATTCCGGAGTGGAAGTGGGAGCATATCACGATGGACTTTGTGGTGGGACTTCCAACGACTCAGAAAGGAGGTTAACTAAGGAGGTGGGATGGCCTAAATGTCCATAGTGCCCCCACTTTGGGTTGCCTATAAATACCAAGCTTTATTTCTTAAATTGGTTGTTTAAATTTCATCCAACAACCCTCTCTCAAACAACTTATTTGTTAGAGTCAATAAGCACTTTGAGCTTAACCTTTCATTAGTAGATTTCCAAAGCAAGTGAAGTAATCATCAAAGGAAAATGATCTTGTCTTCTTCATCTCTATCATGGTAGGTTGATAAGAGAAGTGTAACTAATGAACTTGGATGTTAAGCACATAAGTGAAATGGATAAGCAATTGACTTAAGCCGAATAAGATGAATAAGCAACTTGAACCTAATTAAGTTGATTACCTTGTACACAAATTGTCATATGTTTGTCATATGATTAATATAGCATGAGAACATTGATTGATGGACTTAATTTCATAATAAGTCATAAGCATGAGAATCTGAGTTCCTAAGTTGAGTAAGTCATTAATGTATGAAATAAGTCAAAACCTACTTTGATTATAAGTTGGTGTAATTAGTAACTTGTAATGTCTACATGTTGGTTAAAAATCCACTTAGAATGATTAGTATTGAGGTTTCGCCGGAATTTACACGATTGGACGATAGACGTCGAATTCGTGAAATTCTCGGAATGGAAGTCGTATTTTGTGTTTGACATTGGAAACATTTGTTTTCGATGGAGACAAGTCATATTTAGCATTGTAGAGTTGCGGACTCGAAAATGGCCAGATTCCGACTTAGAACGAAGAAACGAGTGTTGAACGTTCACGAAGGTTTATCGTTTTCGCTAAAAATGATCCAATAGGTGAATTTTTAGCAAACAAAGACAAATAGATAAAATTCTTGAATGATCATGTAGATTACGTAATTTGTGAACCATAGGCTTTTGACGAGCCAATTCGGACTTATAACGAAGAAGTTATGTGTCCGGGAAGTTCACAAAATTTTAAAATTGAAATTATTTTCTGGTGCACAGAGTTGGCGCCAACCCTAGGCAAAATGACCCGCGCCGCGGCACGGAACAGTAACCGAGCACACTACAAGAGTTCGACGCAGCGCGACCATTTAACACTGAGACTCAAGCCGCAGTACCGAGTGCAGGTTCTAAGCAAACAATAGGTGGCATACGGTAGCGACTCCCATGTAAAGTCGGTAGCCATGGCGCCCGACTTCAAGACCAAGACAATAATGAAGGTTTATATTTAGAACATGGTTAGTAATTGATAACCAATTGGACAAGGATTATAATGAAACATTGTTAAGAAATAATTAAGCCTTGAGTTTGAACACTTAGGGTTTAGTCAAATCAATTGAAAATGAATGAAAGAATGATCTCACGGAAAGCCGAAACCGATAATAACAAATCTAATATTTAATTAGATTGAGAAGTAGGGTAAGATTCTTTAAGAACCATGTATGATCATTCATGACCTAATGTTCTATGTTATGTTATCATTTAATGTAGAAACCTTAAGGACGTAAAGTGCACGTGTTATAAATTGTAGCAGACGTTGAAGGCAAGTACTCTAACCCTTGTTCCAGTTCGATCTGGGCAAGTCTTTGTGATTCATGTATTCTTCACATGAGTTAGAATTTGAAGAATGTCAAAGCCAATTCCTTCGGCTAGACGTATGCTATGTTAATCTATCAAGTGTTGATAAGGATTTACCGAACTAATATTATTGTGGTTTTCAAAAGTAGATTATGTATGCTCAAAATGTTTTGTCGTCAAACGACAGGCACGTGAGGTTGCCACAACTTAAACGTATATACGTTTAAGGAATGTAGTGTTGATCAACATAGAGTACTATAGGCTGATCACCTAGACATGCTCGTAAGCTATACCGGACTTACAGACTTTGTGTCGGGATGTCCCTTTTCAAAGTACTTATGAAATGCTTACGGTCTTGAACTGGAATTGATGTTTTATAGAATATTGTAACTGTAAAACGTTTTGAAGGAAAAGAGGTGCTATTTTGAATTCTCAATAATACTTCATAACTATTGTCCAGTTATTGAAGATATACTATTCTTATGTTTCAAGCATGCTATTTTCCTTGAATTGTTGTACTTGCTAAGCTAGTTAGGCTCATTCTTGCTTGAACCATATGAATGCAGCTAAGACAGAACGGACCGATGGATCCGGCAAGGATAAAGGGAAGGCAAAGGCGAACCCTTAGATGGATTTTATAATAGTATAGTTTTTGTACGGAATATTATTCATATTATGACAAGAACAATGTATTGGTTGTAAAGAACCTGGGGTATATAAATATTCTTTTGATATATATATAAGACATATCCGTCCTTTTGAGGCTTTTTAATTGAATGTTTATGTGAACTGTAGCACTGTGTAGCACCATCTGTCGGGTTGGAAGATACCCGAATTTTGGGGCGTCACAGATACTGTGACAATAATTGAATCAATAATATGAGAGATGTGATGCAGCAATTACTATAGTAATAATTGAGTATAACTGAGTGACTTCTCACGTAAGCATCAATAATCAATACCGTGTACTACATGCAACCACGCGTATTACTGTACTTTTACCACCGATTATTTTATGACAACTTACTTACTTTGAAAATTTTTAAATATCACCCTTAACTTTAACCTTTTCTCAATTTAACCATTTACTAAATAAAGTAATAATTATAAGAAAATTGAATACTTTCATTTCATAATTTTGGGATCTCACAATCTCCCCTCCTTATGAAATTTCACCCTCGAAATTTACGTACGTACCTGGTATTCGAAGAGATGAGAATACCTTGCTTTCTTTTCGAATTGTACCTTCCCGGTTATTTCCTCTGTATCATGATTTTCCCATTGCTCATCTCCTGTATTTCAGATTTCATTCTGAAATATATCTTCAAAACAAAGGTTAATTGATATATCATAATTTGTCAACTTATCAAGTAAAATTTTCAGCTTAAGTAAGTCACACACTATCGAAGTATATTACTCGTCTCTCCCCTCCTAGTTCTAGACTCATATCTCCGCCAGCGACTATATCCCTAAGCTCTGATACCATTTGTGACGCCCCCAAAATAGGTCCACACGACCCATTCTGAGTCGCCAGATATCACACTATAAAAATCAAATATAAACTTCATTTATACAACTGTTGAACTGTCGTGCAGAGTACGACAACAGATAAGCTATTAGTTTTAATACAAATATATATAACTCTCATGGTGCCTTGACCACAAAACCTTACAATGGTACCTTACATAAAGGTACAGTCAATAATTGTTTTAGAAATTAAAATCTTTGGAAAATACTCAAGGAAACCTTCGTATATATGGAGGTGATGACTCTAGTGTAGGTGATGACTCAATTAAAATCTCATTGCATCTGGAGGTGATGACTATAGTGTAGGTACCACTGTATCAACCGATGTTACCTCCACTCCTTCCCCCATGTCGCTCATCATACTAAGGTATGACGCTATATCCATATCTCCCTCAGAGTAGTCTTCCTCAAAAAAGTACTCCTCTATCTCTGACTCCTCTAGAATCACTAATGGTACCTCCGCCACTGGCATGGGTACAGGCTCTACTCTGTTCACCATCTCATCGTTCACCACGTGTATATCTCTTTACATCAAGCTATCGATCGACATCCTACAATAACACAAACTGTTGATTAGTACATAATACACAATAGTATAGGCACAAATCACATTTAATTTATTTAGGGTTACTTTCCATCTTTTAAATCTTTCGGTACTGAGTTTCGTCAATACCTTATTAACTCATTCGACTAAAGTAAAGCTCGAGTTTACTTCCTTCAGACGTTTCATCCTTAACGAGGTTATTAACCTATGGTTCTTCCCCCCTTAAGTTTTATAACCTAATGCTTTGATACCAACCTATGACGCCCCCAAATCCGGGTCTCTTCCATCCCGACATATGATGCTACACAGTGCTATAGTTCACACAAACATTCAATTGAAATGCCTCAAAAGAACGAATATGTCTTATAAACATTCAAAAGCAATACTATATTTCCCCAAGTTCTATATAACCGTTACATTTGTTCTTGTCAAAATATCAAATATTATCATTACAAACCTATACTATTACATAGGTAATCTACAAGTTCGCCTTAACCTTCCCTTTATCCTTGCCGGATCCTTTGGTCCTTTCGGTCTTAGCTGCATTCATATGATTCAAGAAAGAGTGAGCATAACAAGCTCAACAAGTACAACAATTTCATTTAAACAACATGCTTGAAACATAGGAATCGTATATCTTCAATAATTGGATAATAGTTACGAAGTACTATTAATAATTCAAAATAGCATTTCTTTTTCTTCAAAACGTTTTACAATGACAATATTCAGTAAAACATCAATTCTAGTCCAAGACCATGAGCATTTCATAATTTCTTTGAAAAGGACATCCTGGCACTAAGTCCGTAAGTCCGACATAGCTTACGAGCACTTCTAGGTAATCAGGCTATAGTACTTTATGTTGATCAACACTACATTCATTAAACGTATGTACGTTTAAGTTGTGGCAACCTCACGTGCCCATCGAATACTCGATGAATAATACATTTGTTTATTCATACTCAGGCTTACCTTGAATCTGTACTAAACAATTGGCGTAGGATAGCGTTAGCAATTCTATATTGAAAGACTTGTAAATAAATCAATCACATCTTCAAGATTAGTCTAGCCGAGGTAAAACTGGCATCGACCCTTTAGTTAAACAATTCATGCATCTCATAACATGAATCACAGAAAACTTGGCTAACACGAAGGTTAGACAAGCATTTAAGAAAAACTTGACTTCAGCGTCTGCTATAGTAAAATCACATGCACAGTCTACTAGAACAGTATTCCAAACACTTCCCTGTAGATGTTCTATGCATTGAACGAAATGAATTGCATGATCCATGATTCCCTCGATGACTATGATCTTGTAACGAATTTGCAAAACACAACCAACCTTTCTCTTTCAATTTACATTGACACAGTTAAAATCACATAATAGAACCAATGGAATAAAAAGGTTACAAGCACAAGTTGAAAGTTCAATAGCATATTGACGATAATCTCAAACACACTTAACACATGTTAAAGAATTTCCCAAATTGTTGACAAAAAACTGGAATATCATCAAAACAGATACTAACAAGTTTTCCCAAGAACGAATGGAAAATATGATTAAACAATCTCATGGAAGTATGCAATGCCTTATCTAATCCAAATGATTTGACTAAACATGCATGTATCCCACATCTCACCCTATCTTGATGATAATAACTTTTCAAATCAGTACCGTATGATAACAAATTATGCAATGACGATGTCCATAACGAAACAACATGATTACTACCATTGTCAACTATCAACATCCTATGTAAAGATTGTCTAGCATGAAAACCAAACTCAACATAGGGATACAAAAACCAAGAATAAATTTCAAGAAAATACGAACATCGAAAACGAGGATATATATCATGATCCTAAACTAACTCAACATACATCAAATATCTACCATAGTTTACAATAAAGACAATTTTACCCTTAAAATAGCTAACAAAATTTTTTCCAATGGAAGCATGCAAAACATATTTTAAATAACTCATGAAAACACTAGATGCATCAATTAATCTAACATAAATAACTAACCATTTATACAAATCACATGTGTAGACACTCAAAATTTTGCATTCCTGTTACTAACCATGCAGGAATGAAGAATCGTCTTTTATCATTAAGAGATAACCCTGGAAGTTAAAAGATCAAATCCAACCCCGGGAGATCAAATCCAACCCTAGAGACAACCCTAGGAGATCAAATCCAACCCCAAAAGTTCATTATTCCTTTAGATATTTTAAATATCAGTCGTATTATTTTTCATAGCCTTATAATAATTTTTAAATAATTATTATAATTTATTATGATTTTTCAAACTTTGGAATCATTATTAAATAATTTAAATGTTAAATAATTTTATTATCATTAATATTTAATTATTAATGAAACCATTGTAAAAATATTAAAGTTATTTATAATAACTCAAAATATTTTTAAAACATTTTTATCACCCTTAAATGATTTTTTAAATTAATAAAATTATTTTTAAATAATTACCATTAATATTTAATTGTTAATGTATTATTCATCAAAATATTAAAAGTCCTTATTTATAACTTAAAATATTTTTAATTCATTTATTTCCTTTTAAATAATTTTTAAATCAATAAAACCATTTTTAAATTATTTATTTAATATTATTATTAAATAACTCTAATATCATTTCATATTAAATTATTAATGAAATTTACCTTTAAATATCAAAAATTATACTTTATAACTTAAAATATTTTTAACTTTGTTTATTTTCATTTAAAATGATTTTTCTAATATAAAAATCATTTTTAAACTAATTTATAATAATGTAAGTA
The DNA here is from genome assembly GCA_020205605.1 of Panax ginseng. NCBI lineage: Eukaryota > Viridiplantae > Streptophyta > Magnoliopsida > Apiales > Araliaceae > Panax > Panax ginseng. The sequence continues at coordinate 53,167,688 of CM035146.1, read as the reverse complement.
TTAAATAAATCTAATATCTTTAATATAAAATAATTAAGGAAATGTGCCTTAATATATTAAAAGTTGTGTTTTATAACTTAAAATATTATTAATGCCTTATTATCATTTAAAATAATTTATTTAATGCCTTTATCAAATTATCTAAATATCAATAATATTCAAATAAATACTAATATTTATGAAAAATATGTAAAATTATTAAAAGTTAATTTTATAACTTCAAATAATTTTTAAAATTATTTTGTAATTTTCGAGAGATAAATTTCTATTTTTAAATGATTTTTAGAATTTATTTCTATTTTTAATCATTTTCCGAAAATTAGAAAACTATAATAATTAAATCCGTTGCAAAAGGCTTTAGCGACGGTTTCTGTCGCGATAGGTGTTCTTGAGGCTCAAAAACACTGACAAGCAGTTAGCAACAAGCCCGATTTGACCACTTATAATTTTCTGTTCTTGCATGATATGGGCCATCTTACACATTAATCATGTAGTATTGATGTAATACTACATGACCCAACTTTTATCTAGGTCATATCATCACTCAAATACAAGATCTAAGTCTCCAAATATGTTGTCAGGACTAATCTGGGTTTTCTGGGTAACCCAGAAACCCAGTCAGCTCGAATAGGCACTTTGTGGCCTAAACCTCTTAGGGTTCTAGTTGATGTTATGCTGTTATAATGGGTTCACATTGTAGTTCATACAATACGGTACACAAACCATTCATCAGAGCAGTCAGGATACATCATAATCATTAAATATGTTACGGTCAAACCTTGTCAGAAAGGTTGTTCATCCCATTTATGGAAATTCTAGAAACTCAAAATCAGATCGAGAAGGGTACTTTGACCATCAATTACTTTCATTATGTTGTTTATCTAAGTGATCTATTAGCATGAATCTGAAGTACACATAACAAGATATCAACCGGATACACTAACAACATCTAAATAGAAAACAAATGTAAGATCTGGGCCCAAGAACTTGTTATCAAACACTGATGAACAAGTTCGGGTTTTCTGAAAAAAATACAAAGTCATGGTTTGTCAAAGCGGTTTGACCTTCCATAACTTGAAATCTACACATGATATAAGTATGATTTCAAGTCCAGATAAAAGTCCTCCTAGCATACTATAAGTTCAAAACATAAAACACACAAACTCATAAACAGATAGAAATCTACAGCCTCTGACATTCGTTGTCAGACAAAAAAAAATATCCAGATTTTGAAAAATGTCAAACCGAGCATATAGATGTTATGGATCTAACATCTATCAACCCAAATCATCAATATGAACTATAAACAACATGTTTAAACATTAAAACACAAGATCTAACATAAGATCAAAGGTCAGATTTCTAGGGTTAGGTTTATACCTTTCATGAACTATCTTGAATGCGGGCTTCGATTTGTTATGGTGTTAGTGGGGCTTTGTTTTTGAGACCTGGTCCACTATAAAATTTCGTGGGTTTGAGCTTGAGAGAAATGAGTTGGGTGCTTGGTGAACAAATGACTAAAATGTATACTTTTCTCTCCAATGCTATATATATGTGAATGTATTGTGTGGGTGATGTTGTAAGGTCGATATTTGTTGTTTCAAGTCACATGGCTACTCTAGGGTTGGCACTTTTGTGGCCTAAACCTCTTAGGGTTCTAGTTGATGTTATCTTTGTTATAATGGGTTCACATTGTAGTTCATACAATACTGATACACAAACCATTCATCGAAGCGATCAGGATACATCATAATCATTAAATATGTTACTGGTCGAACCTTGTCGAAAGGTTGTTCATCCCATTTATGGAAATTCTAGAAACTCAAAATCGGATCGAGAAGGGTACTTTGACCATCAATTACTTTCATTATGTTGTTTATCTAAGTGATCTATTAGCATGAATCAAGAAGTACATAACAAGATATCAATAGGATACACTAACAACATCTAAATAGAAAACAAATGTAAGATCTCGGGCCCAAGAACTTGTTATCAAACAACGATGAACAAGTTCGGGTTTCTGAGAAAATCTGAAAGTCATGGTTTGGTCAAAGCGGTTTGACCTTCCATAACTTGAAATCTACACATGATATAAGTATGATTTCAAGTCCGGATAAAAGTCCTCCTAGCATACTATAAGTTCAAAACATAAAACACACAAACTCATAAACAGATAGAAATCTCTGACCTCGACATTCGTTGTCAGACAAAAAAAAATATCCAGATTTTGAAAAATGTCAAATCCGAGCATATAGATGTTATGGATCTAACATCTATCAACCCAAATCATCAATATGAACTATAAACAACATGTTTAAACATTAAAACACAAGATCTAACATAAGATCAAAGGTCAGATTTCTAGGGTTAGGTTTATACCTTTCTATGAACTATCTTGAATCTGGGCTTCTGATTTGTTATGGTGTTAGTGGGGCTTTGTTTTTGAGACTGGTCCACTATAAAATTTCGTGGGTTTGAGCTTGAGAGAAATGAGTTGGGTGCTTGGTGAACAAATGACTAAAAATGTATACTTTTCTCTCTCCAATGATATATATATGTGAATGTATTGTGTGGCTGATGTTGTAAGGCTGATATTTGTTGTTTCAAGTCACATGGCTACTCTAGGGTTGGCACTTTGTGGCCTAAACCTCTTAGGGTTCTAGTTGATGTTATGCTGTTATAATGGGTTCACATTGTAGTTCATACAATACGGTACACAAACCATTCATCAGAGCAGTCAGGATACATCATAATCATTAAATATGTTACGGTCAAACCTTGTCAGAAAGGTTGTTCATCCCATTTATGGAAATTCTAGAAACTCAAAATCAGATCGAGAAGGGTACTTTGACCATCAATTACTTTCATTATGTTGTTTATCTAAGTGATCTATTAGCATGAATCTGAAGTACACATAACAAGATATCAACCGGATACACTAACAACATCTAAATAGAAAACAAATGTAAGATCTGGGCCCAAGAACTTGTTATCAAACACTGATGAACAAGTTCTGGGTTTCCCAGAAAATACAAAGTCATGGTCGGTCAAAGCAGTTTGACCTTCCATAACTTGAAATCTACACATGATATAAGTATGATTTCAAGTCCAGATAAAAGTCCTCCTAGCATACTATAAGTTCAAAACATAAAACACACAAACTCATAAACAGATAGAAATCTCTGACCTCGACATTCGTCGTTTATGAGAAAAAAAATCCAGATTTTGAAAATGTCAATCCGAGCATATAGATGTTATGGATCTAACATCTATCAACCCAAATCATCAATATGAACTATAAACAACATGTTTAAACATTAAAACACAAGATCTAACATAAGATCAAAGGTCTGATTTCTAGGGTTAGGTTTATACCTTTCATGAACTATCTTGAATACGGGCTTACGATTTGTTATGGTGTTAGTGGGGCTTTGTTTTTGAGACTGGTCCACTATAAAATTTCGTGGGTTTGAGCTTGAGAGAAATGAGTTGGGTGCTTGGTGAACAAATGACTAAAAATGTATACTTTTCTCTCTCCAATGCTATATATATGTGAATGTATTGTGTGGCTGATGTTGTAAGGCTGATATTTGTTGTTTCAAGTCACATGGCTACTCTAGGGTTGGCACTTTGTGGCCTAAACCTCTTAGGGTTCTAGTTGATGTTATGCTGTTATAATGGGTTCACATTGTAGTTCATACAATACGGTACACAAACCATTCATCAGAGCAGTCAGGATACATCATAATCATTAAATATGTTACGGTCAAACCTTGTCAGAAAGGTTGTTCATCCCATTTATGGAAATTCTAGAAACTCAAAATCAGATCGAGAAGGGTACTTTGACCATCAATTACTTTCATTATGTTGTTTATCTAAGTGATCTATTAGCATGAATCTGAAGTACACATAACAAGATATCAACCGGATACACTAACAACATCTAAATAGAAAACAAATGTAAGATCTGGGCCCAAGAACTTGTTATCAAACATTGATGAACAAGTTCTGGGTTTCCCAGAAAATACAAAGTCATGGTCGGTCAAAGCAGTTTGACCTTCCATAACTTGAAATCTACACATGATATAAGTATGATTTCAAGTCCAGATAAAAGTCCTCCTAGCATACTATAAGTTCAAAACATAAAACACACAAACTCATAAACAGATAGAAATCTACAGCCTCTGACATTCGTTGTCAGACAAAAAAAAATATCCAGATTTTGAAAAATGTCAAATCCGAGCATATAGATGTTATGGATCTAACATCTATCAACCCAAATCATCAATATGAACTATAAACAACATGTTTAAACATTAAAACACAAGATCTAACATAAGATCAAAGGTCAGATTTCTAGGGTTAGGTTTATACCTTTCTATGAACTATCTTGAATCTGGGCTTCTGATTTGTTATGGTGTTAGTGGGGCTTTGTTTTGAGGCCCGGTCCACTATAAAATTTCGTGGGTTTGAGCTTGAGAGAAATGAGTTGGGTGCTTGGTGAACAAATGACTAAAAATGCATACTTTTCTCTCTCCAATGCTATATATATGTGAATGTATTGTGTGGCTGATGTTGTAAGGCTGATATTTGTTGTTTCAAGTCACATGGCTACTCTAGGGTTGGCACTTTGTGGCCTAAACCTCTTAGGGTTCTAGTTGATCTTATGCTGTTATAATGGGTTCACATTGTAGTTCATACAATACGGTACACAAACCATTCATCGAGGAAGCGATCGGGATACATCATAATCATTAAATATGTTACGGTCAAACCTTGTCGAAAGGTTGTTCATCCCTTTATGGAAATTCTAGAAACTCAAAATCGGATCGAGAAGGGTACTTTGACCATCAATTACTTTCATTATGTTGTTTATCTAAGTGATCTATTAGCATGAATCAAGTACACATAACAAGATATCAATAGGATACACTAACAACATCTAAATAGAAAACAAATGTAAGATCTGGGGCCCAAGAACTTGTTATCAAACAGCGATGAACAAGTTTCGGGTTTCTGAAAAATACAAAGTCATGGTCGATCAAAGCGGTTTGACCTTCCATAACTTGAAATCTACACATCATATAAGTATGATTTCAAGTCCGGATAAAAGTCCTCTAGCATACTATAAGTTCAAAACATAAAACACACAAACTCATAAATGAGATAGAAATCTCTGACCTCGACATTCGTTTGTCGAGAAAAAAAAATATCCAGATTTTGAAAAATGTCAAATCCGAGCATATAGATGTTATGGATCTAACATCTATCAACCCAAATCATCAATATGAACTATAAACAACATGTTTAAACATTAAAACACAAGATCTAACATAAGATCAAAGGTCAGATTTCTAGGGTTAGGTTTATACCTTTCTATGAACTATCTTGAATCTGGGCTTCTGATTTGTTATGGTGTTAGTGGAGCTTTGTTTTTGAGACTGGTCCACTATAAAATTTCGTGGGTTTGAGCTTGAGAGAAATGAGTTGGGTGCTTGGTGAACAAATGACTAAAAATGCATACTTTTCTCTCTCCAATGCTATATATATGTGAATGTATTGTGTGGCTGATGTTGTAAGGCTGATATTTGTTGTTTCAAGTCACATGGCTACTCTAGGGTTGGCCGACAACTCCACCTAGACCAAATTCTACAAGTTATCTCAAATAATGCAAGAGGGGTATAATAGTCTTTTGGATTTTGATTTTAATGGCAACAAAGTAATCTTGGCAAACCCTTAGGGTTTAACCCTAAGGTTATCAAAAATTTGAATTTCTAGGATTTCAATTTAGGGTTTAAAAAAATAATAAAAAAATTAGTTTCTTAAAAATGAAATTTAGAGTTTCCTAATCACAGTTAATTTTCTAATTACATAAAACATGATAATTAGGTTTAGGTTTTACTAATTACAATTAAGATTGCCAATTTAGCAATTAGGGCTCCAATTTGATAATTAGGGTTCTTAATTTAGAAATTTTGGTTTCTAATAATTAAGGTTTTCCCTAATTAGGGTTATATTTGATAATACCCGACATTAACCACATTAACGCGATTACATAACTTGTTGAACTCTCATGTGAGTTCTAATTAGGGTTTATAATTAACCTTTAGGGTTTCTAGTTTAGTAATTAGGATTTATAATTTAGAAATTTGAATTTCTATTTAGTAATTAGCTAGGGTTTCCAATAAATAGGGTTTTTCCTAATTAAGATTAATATCTATTATACATGCCCTTAATCATAGCAACAAAATCTCTTATCGATCGTAATCTCCAGCTTAAGCTTCAAATTAGGGTTTTAGCACTATACATTAGGGTTACAAATTTCTAATTAGGGTTTTTAATCACTTAGGGTCTCCAAATATTAATTAGGGTATATAATAATTATAATTTTTTCTAATTAAAAATTAAATTCCATATTTCTAAACATAAATCATATCACACAATTACTTAACAGTCTCAAACTCATAATTGAGTTTCAAAATAGGGTTAAACAATTTAATATTAGGGTTTGGTCTTGATGTAATATAATTGACCAACCACTATAAGTCCACACATACAGTACATATTTATAGTACGAAAATATAATTAATATTATATTAATATTCTCTTTCCTTATTTCAAAACCAAAATTAGGGTTTGGATTTCATATCTGATTTATCTTTCATATACAACATTATTACTTAAGTTAAATAATTAACTTAATTAATTTGAAATAAATGCATATGATAAAATAAAATAATTATTATAATAATTCTATAATCATTTTATATATTATTTAAATAATATTAAAATCATATTTTCATGAAAAATAATTAATAAAAACATTTCTACTATAAAATTAATTATTATAAGAATATAATTTATAATGATCAAAATTCATAAATAAAATTATTTGCAATAATTAATGTAATAAATAAATTTTATTTATCACCTATATATATACACATTACCTGTCACATATTTTCACCTTTATAAAAAAAATTATATGCAAAATTTCTTATTTATTTATATAGAAAATATCGGGTAATTACAGTTATAACACGTGCACTTTAAGTCCTTAAGTCTCTACAGTAGATGATAACATCACATAACACATTAGGTCATGAATAACATACATGGTTTCTAAAGAATTTTACCCTTCTTCTCAATATAATTTCGTATTAGATTTGTTATTATTGGTTCCGGCTTTCCGTTATGTCGTTCTTACGTCCATATACAATTGAGTTACTTCAACCCTAAATGATCATACTTAAGGTTTAAACATGTCTTAACAATGTTATAATTAACTTTAGTTCATTACTAATGAGTTACCGTTCATGCTCTCCTTACAAAACATTCTTCAATGTCCAAACCCTAAGGTTGGCGTTGCGGCGCCAACTTTACTACTCTGACCCACGCCTCGGCGCGACTTGTCAGTAGATTTTTCCCGATTCCGGCGTTGCGGTGCCAACTTCAGTATAATGGGTCGCGTTGTGGTGCCACACTTCAGTAGGTCACAACATCCTCTTGGCCATGCTTTCGTTTTTGTGGCGCCACATATTTAGCCTTGGTCGGCGGCAGTGGCCTTGACTCTTCTGCGTGAAAATTTTGACATTTTTTTTTTGTGAAACTCCCGGGCTCGTAACTTCTTCGTTATAAGTTCGAATTGGCTCGTTCAGAAGCCTACAGTTCACAAATTACATACTCTACATGTTCATGCAATAATTTTATCCATTTGACTTCGTTAACTAAAAATTCACCTATTAGTCCATTTTTAATGAAAACGATAAGCGTTCGTGAACGTTCAACGCTCATTTCTTCGTTCTAAGTCAAAATTCAGTCATTTTTGAGTCCGCTACTCTATAAAGCAAAATAAGACTTGTCTCCATCAAAAACCAACGTTTCTGAGTTCAAACACAAAATTCGACTTCCATTCTGAGAATTTCACGAATTCGACAATTATCGTCCAATCGTGTGAATTTCGGCAAAACTTCGTTACTAATGATTTGTTCATCATTCCAAATGGATTCAATTCATTAACTAAACATCTCAACCTACATATTACAACAACTTATCTTTAAATTTGGTTATGGCTTATTCCTAATAAGTTCATAACTTAACAAATTATAATCTATAAGATTTCATTCCTTATGACTTATTATTTATTTAAGTCCTTTAGGCAACATTCTTACTTCTTATCAATCATACTAACTTCTCAATGTAAACATATGACAAGTGCATCATTGTTCATCATAAGTTCATAACTTATTTAGGTTTAACTTACTTATTCGGCTTAAGTCCATTGCGTATTCACTTCTTATGATTGCTTAGCATACATGACCATCACTTCTCTATCAAGCTATTATGGTAGAGATAGAAGACTAATGACATATGATCATTTAGCTTTGATGACTAGCTTCCTCCTTCTTGAAAATCTAATAATGGAAGTGTGACTTATTTGTGCTTATTAATTCTCTCTACCAATTAAGTTGCTTTATAAGGAAAGTTGTTGGATAATTTGAACATAATGAATAAGTTTATCCTCTATTTGTAGGCTTGCTAAGTTAGGGTATATTGGTCATTAGGACATCCCACCTCCTTAACAAACCTCATTACTATTCACTTACATAATCCCTAAGTTTACTTGCTAACCACAACATTTTCTTGGTCATTACACTCGTTTCTTAGTCACCGCAATAATTATCTAATGCTTGGACACCAAGATCACTTATGGGTTTCCCCATGAATCAAGCTAGCACATTGGATCATAGTTTTGGGCTTAGTTTAATTACATAACTTATTCTTGTGGGCTTGCATTAATTTAGTTTGGGCTTCATATTAACCAACACTCGGGCTAAACATTACTACATCTTGGGCTTGCCCCTTAATTCTTATTGGACTTGCACTTCCTACAAGATCCACAATTCCATTTCATTAGACTTTAATATTTAACGTTCTCAAATTAAGTCCGTATGCGAAATATTGCGTTTTCCATACTTGAATTATTATTACATAATCTATCTCACCTCGATATGCTAACGTTACATATTTCTCGAAAGTTCAAAAATAATTCTCGAGCGGAAATCGATGAATAGTGTTTTTCAGAAAATTTCTCGGAAAGATTTTATTTTCATCTTGGAAATTGAAACACTTTAATTCCTTCATGTAGTTGAAATACTACGACGTTCCAACGTTTCTAGGTTATAGAACGACATTCATTTACTAATACATAACAATAACAAATAATATTATTTTATTCAATATAAAAGTATTTACAAAAGGTTCGATTTTCCGGAGAGTTACACTCTCTCCCCCTTATAAGAATTCTGTCCCCAGAATCTCGCTAAATTTTTTTTTTTACACAAACAAATGAGGGTAATTTTTCTTCATCTTCTCTTCAAGTTCCCACGTTACTTCTTCGGCATCGTGGTTCTTCCATAACACCTTTATAGATGGTATCACTTTGTTCCGTAGAACTTGCTCTTTTCTATCAATGATTTGAATTGGCATCTCCTCATATGTTAAGTCCTTCTCGATATGAATCGGTTCATACTCTATTACGTGTTTGTAATCATGCTTATAGGGACATAATATAGATACGTGAAATACGTTACGTATTCGTTCTAGGTTCGGAGGTAACGCTACCACATAAGCTACCACGTTATGTATTCGTTCTGGGTACTTATTCTTTATCGTTAACTTGTTCAACTCTCGGTAGTCGATACAAAGTCTTAATGATCAGTCCTTCTTCTTGACAAACAGTACTGGTGCTCCCCACGGCGAAACACTCAGTTGAATGTACTTCCTGTCCAATAGTTCTTGCAACTGCACCATCAACTCCTTCATCTCCACTGGCGCTAAACAATACGGTGCCCTAGAAATTTGTGCCACTCCTGGCACAATGTCTATTATGAATTCGGTCTCCATATCTAGCGGAAGACCCAACAACTCACTTGGAAATGCATCCATGAATTCACATATTATAGGTATTTGTTCCATGGTTGCTCCCACTCTCTGGGTATCAACAATATGGCACAGATAACCTACACACCCCTTCCTTAATAGTTTCCTAGTTTGTGTCATCATAAGACAACACGAACGTCCCGACAATTTATTACCGTAAAATATTACATTAGGTTGTCTTAATGTTTTAATATTTGTGCTTTTCTTTTGAAAATCTATAATTGCCCCATGGTTAACCAACCAATCCATTCTGAGAATTACGTCGAATTCTCCAAGCTTTATCGGTATCAAATCTACCGATAATTTACAACCCCGTATATCTACGCAGCAACTCCTATGAACATCTTTAACATGAATTATTTCTTCGTTTGCTACCTTAATATTTAAAGGTATATGCAATTTTTCGGGAAGTAATCCTAATCGTCTAGCAAAATCACATGCGATAAACAAACAAGTAGCACCCGAGTCAAACAGCACGTATGCATTTAGGTCTTAGATCAAAATAATACCTGCGACTACGTCCCCCGATGCCATCGCATCTTGGACTGTCATGTTAAAGGTACGGGTCATCGGCCTACACGGCTACACTGGACCCGCAGGGTTTATAGACGGGATGCTAGAGCATTGGATACCGGATAGGCAGGTTTTCCGATTCGGGACCATTGAGTTGACTCCTACTCTGGAGGAGTATGCGCGATTGACGATGCTGCCTTTAGACAGACCTTGCGTGCACCTTGCTTTGGGAGACATAGGTAGACGATTCATGACTCTCACTTGATTGTGGCGCAGAATAGTACATGATTAGCTGACATCTAGCCATGTGATATCCTAGCATTTTTTGTATGACATATTTGGCTTGGAGGATAGCTATTCACGATATTCCGGGGATTTCACCGCACCAGAGGATCACTGGCATTTGGCCAGGGTTGATGTACTGCTGTTGTGCGTACGGTCGTATGTCTATATGCCACAATTCAGGGATGAGATAGACATTGGTGTCATCATGGTTGTGAGAGCTCTTAGAGAGGGTCGTACCATTGTACCTATGATTGTAGCAGAGACCTGCGGTCGACATCTTCTTCTTGCACTTATCCCAAGTGGAGTGTTCACTAGGAGTTCGGTCATGCTGTATGTGTGGTTTATGTCACACTTGAGATCGATTGGTACCTTTAGATGGCATGGATATTGCTTCAACCATTATGTAGCTATTTCATACTCCTTTCAGCTATCGGAGTGTATAGATGCTCTGTCCTAGTCCACATTTTTGGCAGATATCAGAGATCCATTCAGCATATTGCCCTGTTCGGGGCTTAGATCACCATACAACTTCATTACTCATGCTTCGGGCATGGACTTCCTCCCTCTGGCTGGCTTTAGGGGCGTGACTACTTATCACCCACTGTCCGTGATGTCACAATTTGACCAGTTCTAGGATTTTCATCCTTTCGAGGCGGTGATAGGTCAGCGTTCAGCTTCTCGATATCTCAGCAGAGGACCGATCCCGCGTGTATGCTTGTTGGGATCAGCGTGAGATAGCTGCTTTCTCTGTCAGTAATCCAGGTTGTTCTGCAGAGTATTCCGCATGGATGGAGACAAAGATTTTATCGGCTGCGGTAGTGTCCACAGTATCGGATAGTGAGTCAGATGATGTAGAGCCCATGGAGGACATCGATTCATACATCGAGGAGGAGCCCATTTCTTTGGGTTGCCGACATTTCTCTGGATTATCCGAAGACCGAGATGTTGTGATTGATTTTCGGACTTTCGATTACGATTTCCAGAGCGAGTCTTCATCGATGACCTTTGAGAGAGATCATGCCCGATCTTTGATGTTGGCGCCCTTGATGGGAGAGATGCACTCTATTAGAGAGAGATGAGGCATTAGCTTCAGAGAGATGCATTGTTGTTGAGCGGGATGAGGCCAGATCAGCCAGAGATGCAGTGATAGTTGAGCGGGATAGTGCTATATTTGCCCGGGATGTAGCCGTCACAGATAGTACTGCCGTGAGGTCCCTCACCATTGGCATGATTGCGGAGATGAGCGCATATATTGACGAGCATATGGTCACCCTACAGATGGTTGCAGATCTGTTGGGTCGGGTGGATATTCTCATACAGGAGACCACAGCTTCACCTCCATCTTCCGAGAGGGACGCCATGTTGGGCTTGTTAGCTCGCATATACCCTAACTCGTACATGAGCTTGTACTTTCCTGCACAGACTAGCTTATCCATTTTGTCATGTACAGTTTACATTGTATATATCAAACAACATTATATATATGACAGGGAAATATATTTTTGGATCACTTCCCTTTTAGATATGCCTTGTTATTTGCTTGATATTTTGCCTGCTGCTTCAGGGTTTATGGTCTTGATGTATTCCGAATTCCTCCCGGGTGGATGGACATTGACTTGTCTCTAGATAGTTCAGAATGGATCATCGATCTCTGTGTATCCCTACCATCTTTGGTGTCTGGGGACTGGTTTCTAGATGAAAATATGGAGAGGAGTGTGGCTTTCCTCTCTGAGATTGACCGCACCACAGATGGTCGCCAATACTTCTATTTAGGAGAAGCCTAGTTAATTCCACCTCTTGTGGATTGGTGCTGCTCTTCAAGGTATGACCGCAGCTTAGATGGTCACTGAATCCCCTATTTGGGAGGAGTTTAGGTAATTCCATCCCTTTGGTCTGAAGCCAAATGAAATGTAGTGGATTGAAGGATGATCCCAATACCAATTGACAAGGGTTTGTGTTTTGGTAGGGGGTAAGACCGAACCATGAATGGTTTCCTACGTACTCCTATTGAAGAGGAGATCAGGTCTGCGTAGTTCGAAACTGATGTAAGAGGTTCAACGCTGTATATGGTAGAAATGGTGTAGGAATGTTTTTGTTGTTTTTGTTTTTGTAAGGGTAGAAATATTTTTGTTGTTGTTTTTTATTGCGACCGGGCCATATGAAATGGTTTCCTACGTAGTCCTATTGAATAGGAGATCACGTCTACGTAGTTTGCCCTCGGTAGAGAAAAGCGTGATCCCATGTGCGAGGTCGAGTCTTGGGGAGGAGAAAGTTTAATCCTAGGTTGAGGATAAACTGCAGGTATGAGAAGTTTGATACCGTGTATGGGTAGCCAAACTGCAATCGCGAGAGGTTCAATCCGCGGTGGGATGACCTAAGTCGTAGGAACGCAGAGAAGCCAGGCTGCTGGCTTGAAATGTATGTTTCCCTGAGGGGTACATTGTGGAAGAGTTGTATATTGTAAAGGGTTAAAGAACCGGAATGACTGGTGATCTGATGGTCCAACACCAGGTTGTTTGCTAGTTACTTCAGACATAATACTGTTTCATGGCGTCTGAGTTGATGAGTTATGGAAACTCATCGACGTTCATTTCTTGTAATCTGAGAGCGCCTCCTGTCAATACTTCTTTGACAACAAACGGCCCTTCCCAGTTAGGAGCGAATTTTCCCTTAGATTGATCTTGGTTGTCAAGGATCTTCTTCAAAACCAAGTCATGTTGTTTAAACTGCCGTAGCTAGAATTTTTTGTTGTAGGATCTGGCGATCCTTTGTTGATATAACTGACCATGGAAGATAGCTGCGGTTCTCCTTTCGTCTATTAGAGACAATTGGTGATACATATCTTGTACCCATTGGTCTTCATCTAGCTGAGCATCTATCAACACTCTGAGGGATTCCATTTCAACTTCTATGAGGAGTACTGCTTCCATCCCATAGGTTAATGCGTAGGGGGTTGCCCTAGTGGAAGTGCGCATTGAGGTTCTATAGGCTAACAGAGTAAGAGGCAATAGGTCAGGCCAATCTTTGTGGTTGGCAGACATCTTTTGCATAATCTTCTTGATGTTTTTGTTAGCAGCTTCAATGAAAGACCGTTCATCTTGGACGATAGATAGTGAGTTAAGATGTTTGATGTGGAATTTACTGCATAATTCCTCCATCATTTTGTTGTTGAGGTTCTTGGCATTGTCTGACACAATAACCTCTGGTTGTCCATATCGACAAATGACATTATTTCTCATGAAAACAATGATGATTTCTTTAGTAACCCTGGGGAAGGAGGCTGCTTCTACCCACTTGGTAAAGTAATCGATAATGGTGAAGATAAATTGGTGACCATTACTGGCTTTAGGCTCGATGGGCCCGATAACGTCCATTCCCTACATTGAGAAGGGCCAAGGTGAACTCATATTGTGGAGTTCCCGTGGAGGGGCGTGGATAGCATTCCCATGAATCTGGCACTGATAGCATCTCCTGACGTGGTCATTGCAATCAGCTTTAAGAGATAGCCAATAATGTCCTGTCCTGAGGACTTTCTTGACAAGGAGGGGGCCACTCATGCGGGGGCCATAGACTCCGCCATGGATTTCATCCATAAGCCTTTGGGCCTGATCTTTGTCTAAACATCTGAGGAGACTTAGTCATGCATCTCTTTTGTAGAGCGCATCTCCACTCAGGTAGAATTTCATAGCAAGTCGATAGATCCGCCTTTTCTCAGTCGGGCTCGCCTCAGCGGGTGTAGATCTATCTCATAGATATTCCTTGATATGCTGATACCAAGGATGTTGGATGGGAGGTAGCTCATCCGATACTTCTCCAACGTCATTCCCACAGGCTGGGGCCTTGTGCAGGGAAATTGTGACGCTTGGCAAGTATTCCTTGTCTGATATACGAATCAAGGAGGCCAAAGTTGCTAATGCGTCCATAAAGTCATTCCTATTACGAGGAATATGTATAAAGGAGATTTCTTCGAACTCCAAGACCATCTCCAAAACCTGCCGATGGTAAGGCAGCAAATGTAATTCTTTGGTTTGATAGATTCCGGTGGATTGCCTGATTACCAACTCTGAATCTCTAAAGACAGTTAACCGCTTGATGCCCGTGGAACGGGCAAGTTTTAGCCCCATGAGACAACTTTCATACTCAGCCGTATTGTTGGTGCTGACAAACTGCAATTTGACGACGACGAGATACTGCTCCCCCGTACCAGATACTAGAACTGCTCCAGCTCCAGAACCTTCCATATTAACAGCTCTATCAAAATACATCTTCCATGATTAGCGTGTATCGTACTGATGGTGTTGATGCACTGTCATTACTCCTTCATCGGGGAAATATGTTTCCAAGGGTTTTAAATCCCCTGAAGGTGCGGTGGCTAGTTGATCCGCAATTCCTTGACCTTTGATGGACTTTTGAGTCATATATACGATGTCAAATTGTTGTAGGATCAACTGCCATCTGAACAGCCGGCAATTTAACATGGGTTTGTTTAACACGTACTTGAGAGGATCCACGCGGGATATGAGATGGGTTGTGTGACCATGGAGGTAATGTTGTAACCTCATGGAAGCCCATGCTAAAGCACAACTCGTCTTTTCGATCAGAGTGTACTTGTGTTCACTGTTGTTGAACCTTTTCCTGAGGTAATAGATAGCTCGTTCTTGGCCTCTATCATCCTTTTGTCCCGACAGACGACCCATGGCATTGTCACTTATGGGCGGTACATGAGCAGGGGAACATCATCCACTGGGTGGTACCAACAGGGAGCTTTGACTAGTTGTTTCTTGATTGTGAGGAAGGCCTTTTGACACTCATCATTCCATTTCATGGAGGAGTTCTTCCTTAATAGCTTGAAGATTGGCTCAAAGGTTGCTGTGAGTTGGGAGATGAACCTGCTAATGAAGTTGATTCTTCCCAAAAATCCCCGTATTTCCTTCTCTATCTAAGGAATGGGCATTTTTCGTGATGGCTTGGATTTTGGCAGGATCCAGCTCAATCCCTTTGTGGCTGACTAGAAATCCTAGCAACTTGTCTGATTTAACACCAAAGGCGCATTTAGCTGGATTCAACTTCAAGTTGTACCTATGTAACATGTTGAACAACTTCCTGAGATGGTCTATATGGTCATCCTCCTTCCAGGACTTGACAATGATGTCATCAACGTAGATCTCGATCTCTTTGTGCATTAAGTCATGGAAAAGAGCCATCATAGCTCGTTGATAGGTGGCCCTGGAATTGATGAAGCTGAATGACAACTGTCTATAGCAAAAGGTTCCCCAAGGCGTGATGAAAGCAGTTTTTTCATGATCTTCCTCATCAACCATGATCTGATGATACCCCGCAAAGCAATCAGCAAAGGAGTACATGTCGTATTGCGCAATATTGTCAATGAGAATGTGGATAAATGGCACGGGAAAGCTATCTTTTAAGCAAGCTTTGTTCAAGTCCCGGTAATCCATGTAAACTCGCACCTTCCCTCCAGGTTTAGGTACGGGCACGATGTTGGATATCCACTAAGGATATGTAGACACTATGATGATGCCAGCTTGAAATTATTTCACAATTTCTTCTTTCACCTTTAAACTCCACTCGGGTTTCAATCTTTGAGTTTTTGTCGATTGGCTTAAATCCCTCTTTAATGGGAAGGCAATGAAGGGCGATTGTCGGTGGACAAACCCACCATGTCTTCATGAGACCATGCAAACACATCCTGGCCCCGGGTTAATAGTGTAACCATGTCATTTCGTTGGTTTGGGTTAAGGTGCGAACCAATCTGGATTAACTTAGGGCTTTCTAAGGTTAGAGATTGAAAGAAGTGGTTTGATCAAATTTGGGTTTAGGTTTGTCTTTGACCCATTCTTGAATTTACGGAGGCACCTCAATGTCATCCTGTATATCCATCAATTTGAATTCATCTCTACATCAAAGGTACAATCCTTGTGGAGAAGAGGCAAATGTCGGCAAGTATAGGCACATCTAAACTCGATCTGAAACAAAATATGCTTTCACTTAGTATATATGAAATGTGTTGATCATACACGGTGTTAGCATATCTTTGGAAAAATAAAAGCTGCCATCATATGCATGGAAAAGTAGCGAGTTATTATATCTGAGGCGAAAGAGTTCTGCCCATTTTACCCTTTTTGACAAATGCAACGAATGATGTTCCAATTGGCAAGGGCAAAGTCCAGGTGGACTGCAGTGATGGAGGGATTGTCATTGTCCTCCCTGTCCCGAATGATTGCCATTACGTCTGGGCAATCATCTTCTAGGGTATATCTGTTGGTATACTCATCATGAACGATGATGCATATGCTTAACATCATTCGGATGACGTCTTGCTTGATTCTTCGTTCCTCCTCTTCCACTGCGGGATTTGGAACAAAGACTTCTTTTTCCTTCTAAGAATGCAAGCTTGGGAAATAACATAGCCATTACATTGGTGGCACCTTCTGAGGAGGTTGTGCAGACTCAGAGTTTGAAGGCAAAGATGAACGCGGTATAGTTGAAGCTGAAGGAATCTGTTGATGCTTATGAGGATTCCTATGACTAAATGGCGAATAGCCTAGCCCAATTGTTTCCGGTTTGCACAGTTAATCGAATTGGGTACTTGATACCGGAAATCTTTACCCGACCCTTGTCCGGGTTATGACCCAATGACATCATTTCTTGAGTAATGAGCATTACCTCGGCTAGAAATCTTGGGTTCGAGCAATGGTGTTCCAATAGCATGGTATTGGGTATTGCTTATTTCAAAGCATGAAAAGCATGGTGGCCGGTTCCACATCCGCATTGGCATTGATGAATGGCATGTCTCCGAGTTGAGGAATCTCTGGTACAGCGTTGGCCGTGACCGAGCTATTGTTGATAATGTATTTCAAGCTGTTGGTGAAGAGTGGAGGGGCCTTACGCCATGTGAATCCATGGTCGTCCCAAGAGCAGGTTGTATCCTGAATCTATCTTGAGCACATGGAAGGATACGCAGAATGTATGAGGACCAATTTCGATTGACAACTCAGTTACTCCGACCGAATTATGGCGGGCTCCATCAAAAGCTTTGATGATAGTATGGCTGCTCTGAATTTTGTTGAGATTGATATTCATCTTCACCAAGGTAGCGTATGGACAGATGTTTAGAGAGGAACCTCCATCTATCAAGACTCTAACTAACATGTATCCGGAGGATAAGACCGCAATGTGCAACGACTTACAATGACCGGTCCCGTCGGGCGGTATGTCATCATCGATGAAGGATATCACATTGTTGTAGAAAATGTGATCAACCAGATGTTGAAATTTTTTCGTATCAACTGATATCGGTAGATAGGCTTCTTCTAAAACCTTCAACAAGACCCTCCGGTTATTCTCAAAAGTTAGGACCAAGTCCAAAATTGATATTTGTTGTGGAGCTTCTTTTCAGCTTAAAACCACCGTGGCTTCGTTATGACCCATAGTGCGGAGGAATTTTTCAATTTTCTCCATGGGTATTTTCCCATTTGATTTGGTGGTGGACTTCATCACCGTGGGGGAAGATACTGTGGATTTTCCTTCGACACTATAGCAGTTGTATGTGAGGTGGATCCTTCACCTTCTCCATAATTCCATGGAACTTTGTACAAGCTAACAATAGGATAATGTGCTCTGCGCGATAAGTTGATTGGCTCGGGAGCAGCCACTTTCAAAGGATTGTTGCTTCCCTTGAGTTGACTTGTTGGCGTTGTGAGTAATGTGTTAATCCCATCAATTTCAGTGGATATGACAGCTACCACACTCTTCCACTTAGTAGGACTTGAATTCTCACTTGCACGTAACACAATATCGTCGTCCGATAGGCGCAGGACACCACTGTCGATTAGATTTCGAATAAGGTGGTGGAGTGCTGACATTCTTCCGTGATGCGTACGTGAGGCGGGAGTGATATTGACATACTCCATCGAGTTGTCACATACGAATGGGGGTTGATTGGAGGTAGAAGGGAACTGATCCTTCCTTCATTGATTAACATATGAAGGATTTCCTCCATAGGTTGGCCCAAATAGGTGAATTCCCTTTTGTTGGCAAAATCCCGATGGGCCTTGGCATTTGCTCTCTTTGTCACTTTGTCTTCCAGCATTTCATTTTCTGAAAGTGACAAGGGCATATTCATGACAAGAGGTAGGAGACTGGAATGCTCCTGGCTGATTAACTGACGTGTCACTTGATGTTGATAAGTCACCAAATCCGCCAATTGCTCAATTTGTTTGCCTAAAGCTTTTATCTTTCGTTCCATTGTGAACTGGAAATTGGCATAATCCCATTTATAATCACCGTCTTTGAGGTTCTGGGAGGATTCACAGTTGAAATTGGAATTATGTCCGCTACTCCAATTTATCATGTTGACCTCTTCTTCTTTGTGTTGAGGAAGAGGGTTGTCTTGAACATGAGGCTGATCTGGTTTGGTGACCACGATCTCCCTGTTTTCTATCAGGTCCTGGATCTTATGTTTCAAGGCCCAACAATCCTGAGTATCATGTACAGGTGCCCCGGCATGATAAGCACATTTCTGAGCAGCATCGAAACCCCGTCCATTAGGGCTGGCCGGTGGAAGAAGATGTGTAATTTTCTTCTGTGTTGTCAGAAGAGTTAGAATGTTCTCGAGGGTATCCCCTAAGGATATAAACACTCGAGGGCATTTGACTTCTCCACCTTTTGGTATTGGAGGGTTCATAGACTGTGCTTGAAAGGGAGTGTAGTTTCTCTTTTCAATAGGCATGTTCTGATTGCCTTTTTGCCCCTGTAGTATCAGGGAAACATCTTCCTCTTTCTTTTTATGAACCCTCCGGGGGTTGTTTCCATAATTTACGGATTGGATGTGATCAAAATAATGACTTTGAGTGCGACTAGGTCTTGAATCTTTCAGGACTTCAATCCCATCTCGGCCATCTCCCATGTTTGACCATTTGAGGAAAATGGTTTGCCAATCTTGGCTAAAACTCTCTCATAGAGCGGGAGCTTCTTGTATGTACATGAAAGTCACGACCATCTACGATTACATCATGGAAGGACTAACTTGGGCGACCATGCGTCTCCACCTTTGAGCATACTCTCTGAAAGACTCGTTAGACTGTTTCTTGATCTTGGTAATTTGATACCGTTCAGGAGCCATCTGAGTTTGAAAGCTGTATTGAGTGAGGAAAGCATGTGCTAGCTCTTACCAGCTATGGATATTTGAATTTTCTAATCTTGTGTACCACGACCGAGCTTCTCTAGTTAGACTTTTCTGGAATAATTGCATTCTAAGCTTTTCGTCCTCTACATAAGATCCAAGTTCTCTAATAAACACCTTTAAATGTGTTTAAGGATCTCCTAACCCATCATATTTTTCAAAGTCAGGAGTTTTAAATTTTTCTGGATAATGAACACCAGGAAAAATACATAGATCAACATATGAAACACTCTCGTGTGTTCCAATTCCTTTGATAGCATGAAGGGTCTCTTCCATTTGGAGGACTTTCTTTTTGATGTCACCAGTGTCTAGATCTCCAATGGGATGGGCAGCATCTTGAGTCTTGTTTGTCGGATCCAACTATAGTTCAGGTATTGTAATGACCTGGGTTCCTTCTTGTGTGGAGGATTCAGCATGTACGGGTATTTTCTGACCCTGAGTAGACTGGTGTAATTCTTTGAGTAGAACAGCCAAATCTGTAATTTATTTGCTTAATCCGTCGAATTCTTTGCGAGAAACTGGATTAAGTTCAGTCTGGTCGGATGACGACATGATTGACTGTAGGCATATTGCCTTTTTGGACTTTGAACGGGTAGTAGGTCCGATTGGTTCCTTGTGAAAGACTTGAATAGTTTAGTCTTTAGGGAATATGTATAATAGCATGCTATGTGATGAGTCCATTTTAGGAATTTTATCCTGTAAAACGGATGTCAGCTATTTATAGCATGTTTAAAATATGTATGTATACACATTTCTTCATATTTCTCATTACATGGAGATAGATGTGGAATGAAATTACAAGTAATCGTGTTTACAAGTAATTTGAAATGAGAGCATGAAGAGACTTTCATCCGTTTTGGGTTTATCAGAGGCTGACGTATCTTAGGTTACTCTCGCGGATTTTTGGCATGAAGGTTCCCAAATCATGGCAATCAACTTGACGGGAAGTTAATCCGGTCTTTCAACTGGAGCGAATTTGGGTGGTGCCTTTCCTAAGCCTCAGAGAATTAGTCTTCTCACGAGTCCAGTAATCAAACACAAGCGGATAGCCTCTGGTGGAGGGACCACACAACATACATTCACATACATCGCGTCTCACCAGTATGAAAATAATGACATGTGTGAAGCACTAATATCCTGGCAGATATGGTGCAAAGCACTAATATCCTGGCGATTATGGTGCGAAGCACTAAGTGCAATAAGGAAATGCATTCGTACACATTCATCAAATGTAAATGCAACATCACACACAAGGAGATAATGATTTTTGAAAAGATTGTAATAGCGGCTTAAGTCCTCTTATTGGAGTCCCAGCAGAGTGCGCCACTGTCGGCGTCGGGATTTTTAGATGTCCCTTTCAGTTACTTGTTCTTTGGTGTTCTCATTTTAGGTGAGATTTGTTTGAAAAAACAAGAAAAAAGGTCCAGAACATGTATAATGTCGACGATGGATTTATTAAGAGTAAGCTAGTTGGTTTTTAAATGGTTGTACCAACACAACCGAGAAAAGGTTTGCACATTGACCTAGTGATGTGACAACGCTAAGCGGAATTGGTGAAATCGAGATTCATTAAGGTCCGGGGACTTAGTTATTCAGAGGGAAGGTGTTAGGCACCCCCCGACATCCGTGTTACCACGGTGACCGCCTCTTTTCAAGAAACTATTGTCTGAATGTGTGTGTGTAGGTGTGTGGGTCAATGTGCTGTTATTTGGAAGTAGTGCGAGGCCTCGTTCGCACCTATATACACAAGGTTTCAATTTAGGCAAAAATTCAATTTTAAGCAAAATATGGCTATGATGCTTTATAAAAGAGGTTTTTCAAACCTTGATTCTCAATAGTAATTGAGACCTTTTACACTCTCATTTTATTAAATGCTCGGCTTGATTTATTTTATTTTGAGATGCTGAGGCATCAAATGCGAAAATAATGTACAAAATAATGCCGACTTCCTCGTGGGTATGGAAACCATCCGAGGAAATTAGGACATCATGAGAATAATTTACAAAGTCACTAACTTACATTTGAAAATGTCCATCACGGGAACCAAATCTAGATCCAATAGGCTAAATCGTGATCACATGATTCTAAGCGCACATGATACCATAATTTGTATGAAAGCGATGGCGGTATATATATAAAAGCTTTAAATATATATATACAAACAGGATCACCAACCACGAAGCACCTCCATGGGGGATCAGAAATGTAAATAAAGTTGTAAAAGCTATCAACCGCCACGGATGAAATTCCAGGCAGGACAAAACGTAAATAAAGTTGTAAATACGGTCAACCGCCACGAAGGAAACTCCAGGCGGGACGAAATGTAAATAAAGCTATAAAAGCAATCAACTGCCACGAAGGAAACTCCAGGCAGGACGAATATATATATATATATATATATATATATATATATATATATATATATATATAAAGCAATAACGCCTTTAGGATGTAAAAATCGAGGCTCATCGAGCGAGTTCGACAAAGCGTTTATATATATATATATATATATATATATATATATATATATATATATATATATATATTTAATTGGTCATTAAGGTTTGAAATAGATGAGTGGTGGGAAGAACTTTCATTATTATCATGATTACACGATCGATAATGACAATAGTTCCACTTTGGGTAGGGATCATTTTAAGTTTTTAAATAATTTTTCAATAGATTGGACTAATTAAGTCATCTTTATTAGGCAAACTTAAATTATATCATTTTACGGTAAATTTATTAAAGGTTGTTCAATTTTTGAATCAGGTTTTTTAATAATGCCTTCTTCAAATCTTTCTTCAATTCTATCAAGCTGTTTTCCTACTGTTGCTAGATATTGATTACTAAAGTTTAATTGTTCAATTATTTTTTTATCGTTATTAGTTCCATCAAGTATTTTGAAGGGACTAGCTATAACTGAAGTGTTTTTAACTGGAATTAGCATTGTTTCTAAGGGAGGATGACTAGACGATACTTTAGATCTGTCTTCTTTAATCCATTGAGTTTTACTAATAACATTACATTTACTTTGATATTGTTCATACCAATCATAAAAAGTAATGTTAATTTCTTCATTTTTAATAAATCTTTTCCATCTATTTACTATCTTATCTCTTTCCTTTTCAATTGGGTGATTAGATGCGAATAGATGTCTTTTTCTTTATTAGATTTTGAATTAAAATCTTTAACTAAGTTATCCCAATCTAACACAAAATCCTTTTAATGACTCTTAATTGACTATGAATTGGGGCATTAAAATCAGTTTAATGGGGGTAAAGCAGAGGATCTTGGGAGAAGAAGAATCTTCATCTTCAGCGGTATCATTACGAAATATAATGAGGATGACTAACTTGTCTTGATTAAGGATACCTTTAAGTTTGATATCTCTAGTAGAAGGATTACTAAGGACTTGAGTATCTCTTCTTGTATGAATAATGAAGGGGGTGAAGAAGCTGAAATGTCTTCAATAATTCTTGGTGTTCTAAATACGTTCAAAAGCGATTTTAACGGTTCCATCGAAAAGCTGTTGGATATTTTCAATATTTAACGAATTGTTAACTATAAGTACATTGTGGTAATTCATTCGGTAAAGTCCATTGATTAGGTAAGTTAATATCCTTCCAAAGAATTGTCCTTGGGATCTGGATATTAGCATCACTAGTTGAACTTTGAATTAAAATTGTTTGATCTTTTGGACTTTTATTAAGAGCATGAACGTTTAAATTTGACTTCATTGTCTTATAATAAATCCTGTAAATCAAAGCAATGGGTTGAGATCCTTCAATCATTTGAGTAATCTCTCCATTAGTTTTAATGTTCAATGACAAAGCCTTAAATAAGTTTTGATCACTAAAACTCAATTTGAAATCATGAAAGCAATTGAAATGGATAGGTCCATTATGCAAACTTGCTTCCATGGTACCAATTATATTGGGATAATAATTTAAAAATCTAGCATCACTTAGGCAGAGGTAGATTGATGAATTAATTCCTTTTCTATTAAGAGGTTTAACTGCAACTTGAACAAGACCTATATGAATATGGGGATGGTGACTCATCTGAGAAGATGATCAACGAGACCTTCCCAAGCATCCACAGGAGAGCGGACCGATCCAGCGAAGAAGACGCCAGAGGCATCTTCAAGTCACAGACAGGTGATGGCCCAGCCATCATCTCAGCTTTTGCTTTTCGTAAAGAAAAAGTCTTTTACTTTAGTAAATGTAAAAGTAAAAGTAAAAGAATAACTTTTACTTTTACTTAAGTTAAATGTTTCTTAAATTTATCCATGTAAAAGTAAATGTAAAATATTTCTTACGTTTTACTTTTACTTTAGTAAATTACTTTTACTTCAGTTAATGTAATAGTGATTCCTGCGTGAATCAAATAGTAATTTACTTTTCAGTTTTCTATTTAAAGAAACTCAAGTGTTAGAGTTTCTTCAAGCTTAATTCAATGTAGCCTCGGAGTTTCTCTCTCTAGAAAGCTCTTCCGAGGTCCTCTCCCTTCTCTCTTAGTTAGCCGGAGAAGAAGCTTTCAGCTTCGATCTTCTTAGTTAAAGATGAAGACGAAGTCCTTAATACTTCGATCTTCCCCCTTAAACATTTAGTCTAGGAATTAATGTAATCCCTTCCTCAAATGTATGGGGATGGTGACTCATCTGAGAAGATGATCAACAGCACCTTCCAGCATCCACAGGAGATGGACCAGTCAACGAAGAAGACACCAGAGGCATCTTCAAGTCACAGACAGGTGATGGCCCAGCCATCATCTCAGCTTTTTCTTTCTGTAAAGCAAAAGTCTTTTACTTTAGTAAATGTAAAAGTAAAAGTAAAAGAATAACTTTTGCTTTTACTTAAGTTAAATGTTTTTAACTTAGTTAAATGTTTTTAACATTTACCAATGTAAAAGTAAAGAAGATCGAAGCTGAAAGCTTCGTCTCCGGCTAACTAAGAGAGAATGGAGAGGACCTCGGAAGAGCTTTCTAGAGAGAGAAGCTCTGAGGCTACATTGAATTAAGCCTGAAAAAACTCTAACACTTGAGGAGCTCTTGTGCCTCGGAAGAGCTCTTGATTGTACCTATCATCGGGATGGAGCTATGGTTTGTCGTGGCACAAACCATACCTTGTCCACCAAAGGATGAACCACTTGGGGAATTGACTCTTGAACTTGTGGTTAAACTGAAAGAACCACGAATGACTATGATCTTCATTTTGATGAAGCATGATTTTGTGCCATGCCTCAATATAATCATAATAGCAGAAAGAGCTATTTTGATTAGAGAGTGACTTGAGATCTGATGGATGACTACCCCAATCGGACAGATTGAGAACGTGTTTAATATACAACGAATGATAAAGAAGTTTTGAATTATCATCGTTGGCATAAATTGGTTTAATGAAGACTGACTCTATTTCAATAAGAATGTCCCTATAATACACAAGTGACTTATAAGGAGCGAGAGGGAGAAAATGCCATCCAGAAGGAAAAAACTGGGCAGCTAATTGAATTGGGTCATTCTTGGGTTTCATAGGTAACTCAATATGGAATAAGTGCTGATCAAAAACATGACGATAATTAGACACTGGATGACTAGGTTTTGATGAAGTAGCTTGAGATTGACTAGCGAAAATATCAAAAGGTTTGGGTTGACTAGTAAGAACTGAAGAGTAGGGCTTGGGGATTTGTACAAGCACACGGAATTTATTATGTAATACGTATAATCTGGATGAGGAACAATAGTTCCTTTTGGTTGATTAACTGGACTGGCAGAGCGGCCATGACCACGAGAAGATGAACCTCCTCGTACACTCAGAGCAAGGATTCCCTCGATTAGTCATTAATTATAAGCCATTAAACAAAGTTCTAGAGTGGATTAGGTACCCTTTGCCCAACAAAGATGATCTCCTTGGTAGGTTAAGTGTCTCCACCATCTTTAGTAAATTTGACCTTACGTCTGGATTCTGGCAAGTTGTTATCCATCCCGATGATAGGTACAAAACTGCATTCACTACTTCGTTCGGACACTGCGAATGGAATGTTCAGTCATTTAGACTCAAAAATGCACCCAGTGAATTTCAGAATATTCTTAATAATATTTTGAATCCCTTCAGTCATTTTATTATTGTATACATTGATGATATCCTTGTATTCTCCAAGACCATTGAAGAACATATTAAACATTTGAATTCGTTCTTCAAAACAGTTAAAACCAATGGTCTTGTCCTTTCCCCTTCCAAGTGTAATGCATTTACGACTAAAGTCGATTTCTAAGTTAATCCTCTATCATGGACTCACGTGGCCAATTGATGAGCTATTCAATTC
The DNA here is from genome assembly GCA_020205605.1 of Panax ginseng. Lineage (NCBI taxonomy): Eukaryota > Viridiplantae > Streptophyta > Magnoliopsida > Apiales > Araliaceae > Panax > Panax ginseng. Next base: position 53,141,419 of record CM035146.1, on the reverse strand, counting down.
GCCAACCGGTTCCCGGATAAGATTACAAAGCAAGAATCATTCTCTGAGGTTTCTTGGCTCGCTCAATTATATTGGCCAGTTTTACAAGAACCTCAGGAAGATTTTTAAGCCTCTCTTCCAGCGATTATAGAATAATCCACCTCTATGGACTGACATTCACACTTCTGTCGTCCAACAAGTTAAGAAATATGTCAAGGTTTTGCCTTGCCTTGGCATCTCTAATGATTCAGCTTTCAAAATAATTGAAACCCATGCTTCTGACATTGGCTTTGGTGGCATACTCAAACAAAAGTTAACTCTTACTTCTGATGAACAAATTGTTCGTTTCCATTCTGGCGCATAGAACCCAACACAATTAAAATACAATACTATTAAAAAGGAGATTTTGTCATTAGTTTTATGTATTAAAAAATTCCAGAGAGATATATTAAACCAGAAATTCCTAGTTAGAATAGATTGTAAGTCAGCAAAACTTATTCTTGAAAAGGATGTTGAAAACGTCGCCTCTAAGCATTCGTTCGCTAGATGGCAAGCAATTTTAAGTATTTTTGATTTTGATATTGAATATATTAAAGGTAGTAACAACTCAGTTCCAGATTTTCTCACTCGTGAGTTTATTAACACATGTACTATTGCAACATATATATATATACATATATATATATATTAAAGCAGTAAACGTACCAGACCGAAGTCTAGGCTCATCGAACAAAGTTTGACACACGGTTCATATACAAATATATATACATAAACGCACCAGACCGAAGTCTAGGCTCATCGAACAAAGTTCGACACACAGTTCATATATATAAATATAGAAAAGAAAATAAACGCTCCAGACCGAAGTCTAGGCTCAATCGAGGCATAACTCGATAATGGTAGTCAATATATAAATATATATATATATATATATATATATATGAGCTCACAGGTGTTTAAAATGAGAAAGTACACTGCATGGGGTGAGTGCAGAACAAATTGGGCAGGGCTTACTCGCCATTTTCTCTTTCAAAATGGGCAGCCCAAGCCCTCTATTTATAGACGATTTAGCCGAAGGTGTACCTGCGGCTGAGCCGCAAGTGTACCAGAGGCAACCCGGGTGGGCCCGAGTTTTTTGGGTCGGGTCGTCTCGAAGTACGTGCACTCGGGCACTGTAATGTCCACTCGAACTTTAAGAAGTGCAATCTAGGCATCCGTTTGAGGTATACAGGACCTATTTCAGATCGTCTTTGTTGAGAGTTATACGATGGCATGGGATTAGAGTTTGTACGAAGTCATTGAAGATGGGACGATGCCCTTCGGTCTTCAACCTTCAACTTTCATCTGTTACCCCGCACAATAGTCACTCGGGATTGGTTAGTCTTATGGGAAATCATTGCGTAGAGATGTTGAGAAGACGTGGCGTGGCATCGCGTTGGTGAGATGACGATGTTTCCCTCACTTAGAGTTATCACGGATCGGATTGAAAGCATGACGTTGCTCGAGACTTCATTTGAGATTGAATTTCGCTACGCAATTGTTGAAGGTCCTCATTGTCAGGGGGCTGTGTCAGTTAGTAGTAGGTGGCACGGTAAATCGGGCAAGAGAGTATAGCCTATCAATCGAGTCTTCACAACCAGGTATGTTCACATTCATATACACATACACACACGACTGAGAATTATTATCTCTCTCAATACACTAGACATTACATCATCTATTGTTAACCTTGTGAACACGTATACTGACTCTCACGCCTGAGCTATCCCCCGACGGTCGAAGCCGTCAAGCTTTTGGTGTCTTATCGTGTTTACTGTGCAGGATCAGGACGTCTTACGTGATTGAGACGTGGCAGCAGATCTTGGCGTTAACAGAATCCTTGATCACATAATAATGATGAATAATTTTGACAACTTTGTAATCATCAGATGATGAATCATAACTTAGAAGCCATATCCAACAACATTTCGAGGGCTACGAGCTCGCAGACGAATAAAAACAAGGAAGGGTAATTGTTTTGTTGCTCTTTCTAGTGGTTGGATTCAACAAAAACATGGAATTTTACGAGGTAGCAACAAGAAGCAAGCCATTGCAAGAACCAAGTAATTTGATCCATTTGTGAGGGTTTTTAAGAAATGGGAAATTAAGCTTTGTTACATGAATTCTTTCAAATTCATCACCAAAGTTGATAGAGTAGAGAAACTTGGACTGGTCAGGGACGACAATGACGGTATTACCCTCTTGGCTTTTGTGCTGGTTTAGGTGTTTTTTAGTGAAATGGGGATCGAAAATGAGGGTCCGCCATGGCTTCGAGTTGGTACAGTGTATCTCATTGTGAGCGCCGAGATTGAAGCTGGTCGCATTTGAAACAAGCATTTCTCGGATTATCGCCGAAACTGCATTCCTTGGGGCTATCACCTAGGTTGGTGGCTATTCCCATAGTTGGGACTTAGACTTGATACCTCGGGGTTATCTCCGAGATTAATCGGTCTTCTCCGGTGTGTGTTCCGGTATTGGATCTGCACGCCTCGGGGTTATCTCCGAGGTTGGAATTGTTACTCCCAGAGTGGGCTCCGGGGTTGATACTGAACTTCCGGTAGTATCCGACATGTATATGGATTGTCTTTCAGGGTTCCCTCTTAAAAGATGAATCTGTCCTCCTACACTATTAGTGACAGTAGTACAGAAAATTTCAATAGTCTACAACTCTCTCATCGTGCTCCTGCTCTAACAAAGACTCCACGTCTGTCTTATCCTCTATGATAGCCTAGAGCTCTGCTTTTAGCTCCTTAACCTTCTAACAGTAATGGATGTTTCTATCCAACACTGACATAAAAAGTGACATCATTGACCCTCCTGGAGCCATCTCTGCAGCTATTGCTACTAGGTTGAAGGACACTACGTCCACCTCTTTGTAAGACCCCGAATTTTATGAAATAAAAGTATTCAATTTTTTATAATTACTATTCATGAGTTACTATTCACGAGTTACTATTCACGAGTTACTATTCATGAGTTACTATTCATGAAGCATGATAATTTTTTCGTAAGAATGCATTACTCAATAATTGTTACAATAATTACTGTTCAATATTTTATTATATTGATTCAATAATTGCTACGTTGAAATTTTATATTATTGTTGTTTTAATAATTGTCACCGCACAATATTTCCCTTTGTCAGATCAATGATTCATATTATTTTAATAATATTACTAGTTAACATTATTGGCGATGTCTAAAAAGTTCTGTCTAAGGAGAGGTTTGGTCACCTAATTGCGCGCCAGTAAGGAGAAATTCTTATTGGAAAGCCCCCTCTTTCCTGCGAACAGCCTGGTTGTCAATATTGTGATTCTGTAATATTATTTATGAATAATTAATTATTGATTTATATGATGAGAAAAATATTCATTTTGTATGGATATAGATGGAAAAAATTTTTAATGTGACAATTGTTGAAAATTGATATTTTATCTTTTCTGATAAAATATATTATTATATTACAGTAATATAATAATGGTGATATTTTTACAATGAATGTGTGATATATGAATAAATGAGGAGGAAGTGTAGTTTTGTTTCATTAAATGCTAAACACATGTTTTGTGTGTTACAAAAAAATGTTTAACACATGTTAAACATGATGGTGTACACAAATTTTGACTGAAATCTGATTATAGCCTGTAAAATCGTCCGTTTGTAGATTTCGGTCAATTTCTGTTTGGAATTTGGAAAAACTTTCTTCTGTAAAGTTGTATAGAATAGAATTTCCTATGAAAAGGACATGTGGTTCGAATTTTTCTGATAAAAGGGCTATTTATTATGAATTATTGAAGTTCTGAAGTTCCAGAATAATTGATTTTTGGAAGTTTTAATTGTTTTATTTAAGAACAACGTTTTTTACACTTTGGTGGGCCCCACTTGCATGTGTTAAATTGCTGAATTCAGATTTAAAGGTGTGCTAAGGAAATTTTATTATAAATAATATTATTTTAATAAATTTTCTGCTTTGGTGTTCGAAGCAATTTTTTATAAATAGGTGCTTAAGTTAGAATTGAAAATCGCACCAGAAACTGAAGGTTTCTCTCTATTTCTCTCTCTATATTATCGAGTGTATTCTTGTGAGTATTTTGATATCTTGAGTGTTGCTATCGATGCAAGTTCGATTCAAACATTATTCGAATGAAATCTTTGCTCTTTTGAGGTAAGGGATATTGTCGTTAGTATGTAAGGGTTATTATGTTTTTCAATTTCGAACTTTTTTCGAACCTTCAAAAATTCTGGAAAAATTTGAAATGATATTTTGATGAGTTTTCTAGATTGTGTCAAAAAATAGCAATTTTTGGATGTATAGATTAGGAGTTATGGATTTTATGAGAAAATACTATTTTAAAAGTAACCGCTTATAACTCCTTATGATTAACTCCAAAATTGATAAAATTTTTATTGGGAGTACATCTATATAATATCAGTATACTTGGTAAAATTCAGAATTTTTGGATAAAAGTACAATTTATGATAAATGTCTGAATATTTGGTGGTTTTGGCCATGTGAAAAATAGTAAATGAATTTTAAAAATTCCGAGAAAAATATATGTTCAATATAGGACTATATTATGCTAAATCCCAGAAAAGAAATATTTTTGGAACTGATTTGGTATTTTTCATAAAAATATTCTAGTTATGAGTAAATGAATTAAATATGTTATGTGAAGTAAGAAATTTAAAAAATAAGATTTTATGGCTTAAGAATCCTATATAAGGTATATGCAGATTTTTGATGAGGGTTTTGGTTATTAATGATGAAATCTTATGAGTTAGGCATTTTAGAATGATAAAATGCATTTATTAGTAAAGTGTAAACAATTAAAATAAATTGTTTATAAGTTTAAGAAATGATTAAAATATTATGGTAATATTAATAATATTAGATTATGAGATTATTAAGTGATTTATAACATTTGGATTAAGGTGTTATGAAATCATTGATTTATGAATCTTGCTCTTGAAATTAAATGTAGTTGTTGATCCTATTGTTTTTATTATCATATATAATATTTTTATAACCCTGATGATGGAATTTCTCTTTGACTTGAGTGTAAAGATGGGTAAAGTATTGGTATGATCGTGACTATGGGTTCTCTTTGGCCATTAGTGCAAAGTTGAATTGTTGAGTAGTATGATCATGACCATTGAATTTACAATGGAATATTTTTAGCTTAAGTGCAAGGTGAATTGATCAACATGGTTATAATTATGGTTTATATAATTTTTTAAATGATTATGTATTTCTTTGAGATATGAATGTCTTTGGCCTGTAGTGCAAAGATGACATGTTGTTGAATATCTTTAGCCTATAGTGCAAAGATGAACTGTTGATGAATATCTTTGGCCCGTAGTGCAAAGATGAATTTATTAGTATGATTATGAACAGGAACTGTGATTTAGTATAACCATGATCTTTGATGTTTCAGGTAAAGACATGTGATGAAAATTATCTTCGTCCTGAATGCGAAAAGAAATTTAGAACTACAATTATGATTATGAGTTATTCACATGATTGAGGACAGGAACTGTTGATTGATGTTACAGGGTTAAAACATTGTTGGTGTACTTTTTACATGGAGAAGATAATAGATTTATGGTCTATTTGACTCTTTTAATGGATTGCTCATTCCGCTGCAACTATGGTTAAAAAGTTTTATCATCTACCATATGTTCTAAATCTCTGATTTATTATTGATGAAGGCTATTGAGAATTTAATTATCTTTAGTCATAATATTCTTTACTGAGCTAGTTGTGCTCACCCTTTTGCTTCACAATTCCTTTCAGGTAATAAGAGTGTAGCTGAGTCGAGCGGGGATAACAGGGGAATAGAACGGTGGTCTATAGCTGTTGAGGTTCTCCCTAAATAGTATGGAATTAATTTTATTGAGAACTGTAGATAAGTGTGTCGTATTGTATACGTTATTTGATATTTAATTTTGGTGAACCGAATAGGGTGAGGCGAACCCAACTTTGGAAGGGTGTTTTGTCACTATCATACAAGATGTCTAATGACCTACAACCTCGAGTTATCATAAGACAGGGTTGTGCACATCCACTTGCTGAGTATATCTACAAGCACTATCTATATGATCTTTGAGTTTGGTTGAAGTATAATTCTCAATTAGAGACGGTGGAGATAATGATATGTCAAGAGAAGACTCCCCATTGGAAAGAAGATGATAGTAATCTTCTCGTTTTTCTTTGGGGTCTATTGGGTCAACCAAGGATAATTCTGTGGGCATATGATATCTATCATAACTTAGATTCATGGCCTCCTATGTACGAAGGTTTCCTTGAGCACTTCCCAAAGATTTTAATTTCTAAAACAGTTCTAGATTGTAACTTTATATAAGGTATCACTTTGAGGTGCTGTCCATAGTTGGGACATGAGTCATAGTTGGTATTAAAACTCACAGTATATGTGTTGTTGTATTTTGCACGACAATTGTAGTAATAAAGTTGTAGTTATTTTCGTACCATGTATTTTGGCGACTCAGAATAGGTTGGATGGATTGGACCTATTTTGGGGGGGTGTCATGGTTTGGTATCGAGCTTAGGGATATGATCTTTTGGCGGAGATCGGGAAATAGAACTAGGAGGGGAGAGACGAGTAAATCCTTCGCTAGTGTGTCTTACCTAAAGCTGAATTTTCTTACTTAAGTTGACAAATTGTGATATGTCAATTAACCTTTGTTTTGAAGCATGTGATATCGTACGAGCCAATTCAGGTCGAAAAAGATTTATCGTACGAGGAAATTCCAGTCGAAGTTTTAGATAGAAAGGAACAGAAATTGTGAAATAAGGTTATACATTCTGTAAAAGTTCTTTGGAGGAACCACAATGCTGAAGAAGCTACGTAGGAACTTGAAGAAAGGATAAGAGAAAATTACCCACACCTTTTTTTGAGTAACCTTATATGTAATTAGGGGACGAATTCTTATAAGGGGGGAGGATGTAATAATAGTGAATTTTAAGTCACCATGAATGTATGTACATTTTTTTACTTTGTGTTATATATGGATACATACATTTATGGATTTCATTAAAATGAAAGCCTTGTGACCTAATTATACATTAGGTAAGGATATTAAATAACCTAAGGGTTATGGTAACACGAAAAAGTTTGTATTTTATATGTATACTAACTTAAGTGGGTAAACTTAGTATTTCAAGTGACTAATAATTTTAAACCTAATTCTTGTAAATCTAATTAGGTTATGAGATAAAATCATATGTATAAGTAATTAAACTTCATATGATTGGAGATGAAAAGCCCTAATTATCAAATTAGGTAACATTATTAAAATTGTTGGACTATGTTTTTTATCTAGCCCAAATCAATTAAAAAGAAAAGCCCAAGGAAAATAAAATGTAATCCAATACTTAGCCCACTTGATTGGGGGTATTCTAGACATTTGATTAATCAAAATTGGGCATTTAAAATAAAAGCTAAATGGTGGATATTATGAGGATCCTAAGTGGATTAATTAATCTAGCTTGTCCATTAGTAGACATGATTAAACATAAGGACAATGTTGTAAGGCTCCCATTGGTTGCCACTCCATTATGCATATTTAATCATGTTTAACCTAAGGTAAGTAATAATACAAAGTGTTTTACCTAATGGGCAACAAAATGATTGTGGGAGAATTAATAATGAATTGCCCATTACATTTTGAATGCACATCTCGGTAACTTAAAACTCTCACATAATGATCATCTGATTGTTTAAATAAATAGTGTATTACATACTAAGTAATCATATGATAATAAATCAGGAAGTAACGATGTTAGAATTTTTGTTTCACTAGATAATGGCTTGTGAGATGTGGACTCGGGAACCAAGATATTGAAGAGTCGAGCTAATAATGCGTGGGATCTCAACAAAACCCAATGCAAGATTTTATTAACATGATGGTTGAAGCCATGAGGAATCAAGCTCAACTGCAGGAAATCAAAGTGAGCACCCAAATAGTAAACTTTAAGGACTTCAAGGCGGTGGGACCGCCTTGAGTTCGAGAGGAACAATGCAGACCCAATAGAAGCCCAAATGTGGGTAAAGGAGATTGAGAAGGCCTTCGTTATTGCTAGAGTAAGTAGCAGAAGAAAAGAAGACCATTTTGCTACCTACTTAATGAAGGGGAGGCTAGCTATTGGTGGGATGCCAACCGCGAACAAATTTAAGCTGGAATCGTGACTTGGGAAGCATTCAAGAATTTGTTCTTCAAGAACTACTTCACGAGAGGCGTTCAAGCAAGAATGGAGATCAAGTTCTTGGAACTAAAAGCAGGAGAATATGTCGATGTCAGTATCTTTGCGAAATTTAATGAATTGGCGATTCGCTCCACATCGGTGGACACAGAGGTGAGGAAAGCGAGAAGGTTTGAAAATGGACTAAATGGTGGATTTATAGTAAGGTAGCGGTTTTACAAATCCCATCATTTTCAACTCTGTTGGAAAAAGCTCTTATAAGCGTAAGGAGGAAGCGAAGCGGTCTCAAGATACAATCGGAGAAGAATAAGAAGAAATTAGAAGGTGGGAATCAAAATGTCGTGATGGCGGTAGCAACAATAAGAAGCGGAAATGGAGGCGGTGGGGGTAGTAATCAAGATGATCGGAAGCGTGCAACAAAAGAAGTCGGTGTGTGGGAGCGTGGAAAGGGTCACTTCGGGAGTCTTTGGAAAGGAAAAATGATATGTTATACATGTGGACAAGAAGGCATACCTCACCCAATTGTACTAAGGTGAAGAAAGGAGGTTGCTTTAATTGTGGTGAAGTGGGACATCGGATCAAGGATTGCAAGAAGAAGAAAAGCATGGATGGCGGAAATGGCGGCGAGGGCAATAACACAAAGACAACGGTGGAGGACCAAATTGACCTAAACAAGCAGCAACAAGAGACAGACATTCAATATGGCGGTGCAAGATCTTTGTGGCATCGAGGGAGGTGGTGTCGGTATAATTCCGATCAATGATATAAATGCCTATGTGTTATTCGATTGGGAGCTTCATGTTCTTTTTGTATCGATGAATTTGCTCAAAGATTAAGTTTACCTCATGAACTATTAGAACACCCAATGAATGTAGAAGTAGCAAACAAAGAAATTATCCTTGTAGACTACATCTATAGGAAGGCTATTGCGCTAATGTAAGAGGTTTTAAGCTTAACGTGGATTTGATCTGGATTCGTCTTGGAGAGTTTGATGTAATCCTTGGGATGGATTGGTTATCAAGTCGTGAAGCGGTCATTATTTGTAAGAACAAGTGCGTACACCTAAAGACTCAAGAATAAGTCAAAGGTGGTATTTTATAGCGATAAATCGCCAAGACAATCTTGTTGTCGCGATGATGCTGCAAGGAAGTTGCTTAGGAAGGGTTATATAGGTTATTTGGCTCACGTTGTGGATACCCGCGAGAATCGAGGGTGAACTGGGTCAAATACCTATTGTAAAGGAATTCGTTGACGTTTCCGAGATGAAATTCGGGATTGCCACGGATAGAGAGATAGAGTTGTTATCGATTTGGCACTGGGGACATCACCGGTATCAAAGCGCCGTGATCGTATGGCTCTGTGAGAAATGAAAGGCGATGGTTCAACTACAAGAGTTGTTAGATAAGGGATACATTCGACCAAGCGTATCACCATGGGGAGCACCGGTCTTATTCGTAAAAAGAAGAAGGATGGGTCATTAAGACTTTGTATCGACTACAGAGAGTTAAACAAGGTCACCATTAAGAATAAATACTCATTGCCGGGATCGACGATTTGTTTGATCGGTTGAAGGGGCAAAATACTTTTCAAAAATTGACTTGAGGGTGGTTATCACCAAATGAAGGTGAGACATGAGGATGTTCCAAAGGCGGCATTGAACTCGGTATGGACACTTTGAGTTTACGGTAATGTCTTTTGGGTTAACTAATGCACCCGGCTGACATTCATGGATTTGATGAGCAGAGTGTTTAAGCGGTATTTGGATAAGTTTGTTGTCGTGTTCATCGGCGACATTACGGTATATTCGAGAGAGAGAGGAAGATCGCGTTGAACATCTAAGGAAAGTGTTAGAGGCGTTAAGGAGGGAGAAGTTGTATGCAAAGTTCTCCAAGTGTGAATTTTGGTTGCGGAGGTGCAATTTTTGGGTCACGTTATCGACAAAGATGGTGTTTTGGTAGATCCAAAGAAAAAAGTAGAAGCGGTTATCAAGCGGGAACAACCAAAAGACAAGCGAAATTAGAAATTTCTTGGGATTAGCGAGAGGATACTATCGAAGATTCATCCAAGATTTTTCAAAGGTAGCATCGCCATTGACCAACCTTACTAGAAAAGCGGTGAAGTTCGTTTTGGACGGAAAAATGTGAAACGAGTTTCATGGAATTGAAGAAGAGGCTCGATCAAGCTTTTTGTGTTGGCTTTTTAGGACAACACGGGAGGATTTGTAGTGTATAGTGATGCTTCACACAAGGGTCTTGGGCGTGTCTTGATGCGACATGGCAAGGTCATTACGACGCTTTCACGTCGACTAAAGGACTATGAGAAGGGTTATCAGACTCATGACACGGAGTTAAGCGATAGTTTTGCCTTGAAAATTTGGAGGCACTATTTGTATGGAGAGAAGTGTGAGATATATACGGATCATAAGAGTCTAAAGTATATCTTCACCCGAAGGAGCTAAATATGTAAGGTGTAGATGGCTAGAATTGATCAAGGATTATGATTGTGGGATTACTGTACCATCCGTGCAAAGCAAATGTAGTGGTTGATGCCCTGAGCGAGAAAAAGCGAGAGAAGTTATTGAAGTTAACCATTCAAGAGGAATTGGTGAAGGATTTGAACGACTTGACTTAGAGGTTAAGAAATGCCGTGGTCAATGAGAAATTATTCTTGTGGCGTGAGCCCTACTTTATTAGATAAGGTTAAAGAGGCTCAAGAGAAGGACGAAGATTGCGATGACATCAAGAAGCAGTTGGTGAAGGGGATGAATTGAAATACAAGATTGATGGCACCGGATTTGCTAAGATTTGAAGGACGAATTTGAGTGCAGATTAATACGAACTAAGAGAAGAGATTACGCAAGAAACACATGTCACGAGGTACTCGATACACCTAGGAAGCACAAAATGTATCAAGACTTACGTCAACACTTTTGGTGGCCAAACATGAAGAGAGATGTTGCGAGAATGTGTCGGTAAATGTCTAACTTGTCGGAGAGTCAAGGCGAACATCAACGGCCGAGTGGACTATTCTGACCTTTAGAGATTCCGAGTGGAAATGGGAGCACATCACGATGGATTTTGTGGTGGGACTTCCGAGAAGCGCAAAAGGGACACGATGCCATATGGGTGATCGTAGATCGTCTTCTGAAATCGGCTCACTTTTTGCCGATCAAGATCGGTATAGTACGAACCGACTAGCCAAACTATACATCAAAGAAATTATATCGAGACATGGCGTGCCGGTAGATCTATTGTGTCGGATAGGGATCCGCGTTTCACGTCAAACTTCCGGAAGAGTCTTCAAGAAAGAATGGGGACTTGACTACGGATGAGCACCGCGTATCATCCATGAGCCGATGGGCAAAGTGAGAGAACGATTCAAACACTTGAAGACATGCTCGAGCTTGTGTGATGGACTTCAAGGGTAGTTGGGAGGATCATCTTCCATTGGTAGAGTTCGCATACAACAATAGCTACCACGCTTGACATCGGAATGCCGCCGTCTGAAGCAATTGTATGGGAGGAAATGTAGAAACGCCCGTATCTTTGGGATGAAGTGGGTGAACGCGTCAATCTATTGGGACGAGGCTGTGCGCAGATCGTAGAGACCATTAAGGTGATTAGAGCCCATTGGTAGCGACTCAAGATCGCCGGAAGAAGTATGAGACTTACATCGCTTGAAGCGAGATTTTGAGGTGGGAAGCCATGCATTTTTGAAAGTATCTCCTTGGAAAGGAAAGATAAGGTTTGGAAAGAAAGGTAAAGTGAGTCAGAGATTTATTGGACCTTTTGAGATCTTGAAGAAGATAGGCGAAGTGGCATACGAGGTAGCTCTACCTCTGAATGGAACATATTCATAATGTGTTTCATGTGTCGATTCTTCACGACCATATAAGCTCGACAAGCATGTGATATCGTTTGAGCCAATTCGGGTTGAAAAAAGATTTATCGTCGAGGAAATTCGATCGAAGTTTTAGATAGAAAGGAGCGAAATTGCGAAATAAGGTTATACATTACGTAAAAGTTCTTTGGAGGAACCACAATCTTTGAAGAAGCTACGTAGGAACTTGAAGAAAGGATAAGAGAAAATTACCCACACTTTTTTGAGTAACCTTATATGTAATTAGGGACGGAATTCTTATAAGGGGGGAGGATGTAATAATAGTGAATTTTAAGTCACCATGAATGTATGTACATTTTTTTACTTTGTGTTATATATGGATACATACATTTATGGATTTCATTAAAATGAAAGCCTTGTGACCTAATTATACATTAGGTAAGGATATTAAATAACCTAAGGGTTATGGTAACACGAAAAAGTTTGTATTTTATATGTATACTAACTTAAGTGGGTAAACTTAGTATTTCAAGTGACTAATAATTTTAAACCTAATTCTTGTAAATCTAATTAGGTTATGAGATAAAATCATATGTATAAGTAATTAAACTTCATATGATTGGAGATGAAAGCCCTAAATTATCAAATTAGGTAACATTATTAAAATTGTTGGACTATGTTTTTATCTAGCCCAAATCAATTAAAAGAAAAGCCCAAGGAAAATAAAATATAATCCGATACTTAGCCCACTTGATTGGGGGTATTCTAGACATTTGATTAATCAAAATTGGGCATTTAAAATAAAAGCTAAATGGTGGATATTATGAGGATCCTAAGTGGATTAATTAATCTAGCTTGTCCATTAGTAGACATGATTAAACATAAGGACAATGTTGTAAGGCTCCCATTGGTTGCCACTCCATTATGCACATTTAATCATGTTTAACCTAAGGTAAGTAATAATACAAAGTATTTTACCTAATGGGCAACAAAATGATTGTGGGAGAATTAATAATGAATTGCCCATTACATTTTGAATGCACATCTCATTCTTCCAACACTTCATTCGTATTCCAACATTTCATTTTCTCTCCATCTTCTTCATCTTCTTCTTCTATCTCTTACTCCCAAGCTAGCCAACTTCAAAGAGAGAAAAGAAAGAGAGAATTTCATCCATAGAAAGAAAAAAATATAGGAGTGCTAGTTGTTTATGTCCCCTAAGTTTATTAGTTACTTTGGAAAATCAAGGAAGGTAGCCACTAAGTCAAGGTATAATGTACCTTCATCTTCTTCTCTTACCTTGTTTTGATAGCTTGAGTTTCGATGGGGTTATGTACAACTACTCAAGATACACTAGTTATACATACCATCATGCATGGAACTAAGTATCTTGAGTGTTGGATCTAAGGCTTAGAGGAAGAAAATGAGCATATGTTCTCCAAGGGTGAAAACTCTTGTTTTTCTTCCACTAAATCTTGTGTAACTCAAGTTCTACAACTTGGAATTATGATCCGTCGAAGGGGGTGCTAGATACATGAGTTATCTAGTAAACCCAAGTGGTAGATCACAAATCTAGTAAGTTTTGAAACCTTTAAGATTATTTTTCCCAAAAGCAGTCCACTTTATATGCTAAAGCTTTGAAACTCTAAATCAGCTCTTGACTTATTTTTTTCATGAGGCTGTTTTGGTCAGTTCCTTGTCTTGTAAAAATCTGGAAAAATATTACAGAGGTACCTTATGAAGTTATCTACGCGTAGGAAAAAGAAAGGACACGTTTGAGTTATATATTGTGCGTAATGACTATTTCAGTAAAGGACTCCATAAATATTATCCTACGAATATCTCACTTGTGTATACACTGGAAAATTCCAAAAGTTTTACAGTAGCTTCATATATGTTAAGAGAGCATACCCTGAAAATTTCAGATTTTTCTGAGTAAAACTTAATTTATGAAAAATAGAGCAAGATCCGAGTGTTTTGGACACTCTAAAAATAGTAAATCATTTTCTAAAATTCTAGAAAATTAGAGGATCATTGTTGGTTCATATTCTGTTAAAATCCAGAAGCTGAGAATTTTTGGAATCAGTTTGCTATTTTCCTAAAAATGATTAGGTTATGAATAAAAGGAAATAAATAGTTAAATGATGCCTTTAATGAGAAAAATATGGTTTTTATGCTTGAATGCTCATAATATATTATATCATGACTATCTTAGGGTATTTTGGTAATTTATAATAATAAATATTACTTATGACCTTTTATGGATATTAAATAAGAGGTTATTAAAGGATGAACAATTAGAATAAATTGTTTATTAATTTAATAAATCATTGGAATATTATTATAATACTAATAATATTATAATATGATGTTGTTATGTAAATAAAATATTAGATTAGAGTATTATTATTAAATAATAATATTAGAGATTAAATAAAATATTATTAAATGATTAATAATATTAGTAAGTGAATAAAATATTATTAAATGATTAATAATATTAGTAAAGGGATAAAATATTATTAAATGATTAATAATATTAGTAAGTGAATAAAATGTTGGTAAATGATTTAAAGTATTATTAGTGAACCAATAATACTAGAAGGTGAATTAATATTATCTAAGTTAATAATATTATGTGAATTAAAGGTAGTCGTTAATTAATAATAACTTATCTAGGCATGATAATGTTTATAAGAACTTATTGTAATGTATGATATCTATGTGATTACATAATCGATGTTATGCATTGACTAATTGAAAGACTAATTATAGGTCTCTCAAAGGAAGATAATTTAACTACATAGTGGATAGAAATTTATTTCGTGAGTTTTGTAACCTCGATCGAGGCAAGTTTCCTAACTTCAACTTGAGTTATTATTTTCAAAGCATATTAGTGAATAATTATTGATGATTATTCACGTCTTTATTGATTATTGAAATTAGCACTTTGTGCAATTGAATTCAGATTCTCTTGCCATTGAACTGTGAATTAAATTAAAGTTCTTCATTTATGAAGCTGTGTATGGGATAGATCTATGCTAATTGTATCGACTAGATCAAGCATGTCTAAATTTGTTAAATCAAATGGATTTTAAATAACTATTCTTATTAATTGATATGGTAAGAACTCTTGGTGAGAAATGAACAAATTTGATTAAGGCATGATATCAATGTCGGATTATTAAGTGTTTATGCATAAATCACGGGGTATGAAAAGGTGATCCCTTGAATACCAAAACTTATTAAAAGGTCGATTTAAATCTTTGAGCACCTTGGCAAATGTTCATGGTTATTCAAAACCACTCAGTTCATGTTATTCAATTATCGAATATTCAATTGTTGATTATTAATTCATGTTCCTTCACAATCTTATATTATTGTTGAACATTGAAGGCAATATTTCTTTCTACGTCATGATATATCTCCTTTGTCTTTATAAACTTGTGAAGCAAATTAGTTGCTTACTCTTGCTATATCATGACCTCTATTTTCGATTAAGCTTAGAAGGATCTAATGCGAAGGACAAGGGCAAAGGCAAGATCCGGGAGTAATTTTAGAATGAATGTTAAATTAGTTATTATCTAATGGAATTTCTTGAGTAAACTGTTTGTATTATAAATGGTGTATTTAAAGTTAAGGTTAGAGAGACCTTGGGACCATGTTTTGAGACTTTTGTATAATGAACAATGTATGTTTATTATTTCGAAATAGCTATAGAATGCTTATGATGATGATAGGATCGTGAGCACTGAATCTGAGGTTAGAGAACCTAGATTTGGGGGCGTCACAATTCCTTTCAGGTAATAAGAGTGTAGCTGAGTCGAGCGGGGATAACAGGAGAATAGAACGGTGGTCTATAGCTGTTGAGGTTCTCCCTAAATAGTATGGAATTAATTTTATTGAGAACTGTAGATAAGTGTGTCGTATTATATACGTCATTTGATATTTAATTTTGGTGAACCGAATAGGGTGAGGCGAACCCAACTTTGGAAGGGTGTTTTGTCACTATCATACAAGATGTCTAATGACCTACAACCTCGAGTTATCATAAGACAGGGTTGTGCACATCCACTTGCTGAGTATATCTACAAGCACTATCTATATGATCTTTGAGTTTGGTTGAAGTATAATTCTCAATTAGAGACGGTGGAGATAATGATATGTCAAGAGAAGACTCCCCATTGGAAAGAAGATGATAGTAATCTTCTCATTTTTCTTTGGGGTCTATTGGGTCAACCAAGGATAATTCTGTGGGCATATGATATCTATCATAACTTAGATTCTTGGCCTCCTATGTATGAAGGTTTCCTTGAGCACTTCCCAAAGATTTTAATTTCTAAAACAGTTCTAGATTGTACCTTTATATAAGGTATCACTTTGAGGTGCTGTCCATAGTTGGGACATGAGTCATAGTTGGTATTAAAACTCACAGTATATGTGTTGTTGTATTTTGCACGACAATTGTAGTAATAAAGTTGTAGTTATTTTCTGTACCATGTATTTGGCGACTCAGAATAGGTTGGATGGATTGGACCTATTTTGGGGGTGTCACAGTTGGTATCAGAGCTTAGGGATATGATCTTTGGCGGAGATCGGGAAATAGAACTAGGAGGGGAGAGATGAGTAAATCCTTCGCTAGTGTGTCTTACCTAAGCTGAATTTTCTTACTTAAGTTGACAAATTGTGATATATCAATTAACCTTTGTTTTGAAGCTGTATTCTAGAATGATATCTGAAATACAAGAGATGAGTAATGGAGAAATCATGATGACATGGAAGATGAAATCTGAAATGAAAGCAAGGTATTCTCAACTCTTTGAAATACCAGGTACGTAAATTTCGGGGACGAAATTTCATAAGGAGTGGAGATTGTAAGACCCCGAATTTTATGAAATAAAAGTATTCAATTTTTTATAATTACTATTCATGAGTTATTATTCATGAGTTACTATTCACGAGTTACTATTCAAGAGTTACTATTCATGAAGCATGATAATTTTTTCGTAAGAATGCATTACTCAATAATTGTTACAATAATTACTGTTCAATATTTTATTTTATTGATTCAATAATTGCTACGTTGAAATTTTATATTATTGTTGTTTTAATAATTGTCACCACACAATATTTCCCATTATCAGATCAATGATTCATATTTTTGTAATAATATTACTAGTTAACATTATTGGCAATGTCTAGAAAGTTCGGTCTAAGGAGAGGTTTGGTCACCTAATTGCGCGCCAGTAAGGAGAAATTCTTATTGAAAAGCTCCCTCTTTCCTGGGAACAGCTTGGTTGTCAATATTGTGATTCTGTAATATTATTTATGAATAATTAATTATTGATTTATATGATGAGAAAAATATTCATTTTATATGGATATAGATGGAAAAAAATTTTAATGTGACAATTGTTGAAAATTGATATTTTATCTTTTCTGATAAAATATATTATTATATTACAGTAATATATTAATGGTGATATTTTTACAATAAATGTGTGATATATGAATAAATGAGGAGGAAGAGTAGTTTTGTTGCATTAAATGCTAAACACATATTTTGTGTGTTATAAAAAAATGTTTAACACATGCTAAACATGATGGTGTACACAAATTTTGACTGAAATCTGATTATAGCTTGTAAAATCGTCCGTTTGTGGATTTCGGTCAATTTCTGTTTGGAATTTGGAAAAACTTTCTTCTGTAAAGTTGTAGAGAATGGAATTTCCTATGGAAAGGACACGTGGTTCAAATTTTTCTGATAAAAGGGTTATTTATTATGAATTATTGAAGTTCCGAAGTTCCAGAATAATTGATTTTTGGAAGTTTTAATTGTTTTATTTAAGAAAAATGTTTTTTACACTTTGGTGGGCCCCACTTGCATGTGTTAAATTGCTGAATTCAGATTCAAAGGTGTGATAAGGAAATTTTATTATAAATAATATTATTTTAATAAATTTTCTGCTTTGGTGTTCTAAGCAATTTCTTATAAATAGGTGCTTAGGTTAGAATTGAAAATCACACGTAAAGCGAAGTTTTCTCTATTTCTCTCTCTATATTATCGAGTGTATTCTTGTGAGTATTTTGATATCTTGAGTGTTGCTATACGGTGCAAGTTCGTTCAGCATTATTCCAGTTAGAAGTACTGCTCTTTTGAGGTGAGGGATATTGTCGTTAGTATGTAAAGATTATTATGTTTTTCAATTTCGAACTTTTTCTGAACCTTCAAAAATTCTAGAAAAATTTGAAATGATATTTTGATAAGTTTTCTAGATTGTGTCAAATAATAGCAATTTTTGGATGTATAGATTAGGAGTTATGGATTTTATGAGAAAAGACTATTTTAAAAGTAACCGCTTATAACTCCTTATGATTAACTCCAAAATTGATGAAATTTTTATTGGGAGTACATCTATATAATATTAGTATACTCTGTAAATTTTGGAATTTTTGGATAAAAGTACAATTTATGATAAATGTCTGAATATTCGGTGGTTTTGGCCATGCGAAAAATAGTAAATGAATTTTAAAAATTCCGAGAAAAATATATGTTCAATATGAGACTATATTATGCTAAATCCCAGAAAAGAATAATTTTTGGAACTGATTTGATATTTTTCATGAAAATGTTCTATTTATGAGTAAATGAATTAAATATGTTATGTGAAGTAAGAAATTTAAAAAATAGGATTTTATGGCTTAAGAATCCTATATAAGGTATATGCAGATTTTTGATGAGGATTTTGGTTATTAATGATGAAATCTTATGAGTTTGGCATTTTAGAATGATTAAATGCATTTATTAGTAAAGTGTAAACAATTAAAATAAATTGTTTATAAGTTTAAGAAATGATTAAAATGTTGTGGTAATATTAATAATATTAGATTATGAGATTATTAAGTAATTTATAACATTTGGATTAAGGTGTTATGAAATCATTGATTTATGAATCTTGCTCTTGAAATTAAATGTAGTTGTTGATCCTATTATTTTTATTATCATATATAATATTTTTATAACCCTGATGATGGAATTTCTGTTTGACTTGAGTGTAAAGATGAGTAAAGTATTGGTATGATCGTGACTATGGGTTCTCTTTGGCCAGTAGTGCAAAATTGAATTGTTGACTAGTATGATCACGACCATTGAATTTACAATGGAATATTTTTAGCTTAAGTGCAAGGTGAATTGATCATCATGGTTATAATTATGGTTTATATAAATTTTGAAATGATTATGTATTTCTTCGAGATATGAATGTCTTTGGCTTGTAGTGCAAAGATGACCTGTTGTTGAATATCTTTGGCCTGTAGTGCAAAGATGAACTGTTGATGAATATCTTTGGCCCGTAGTGCAGAGATGAATTTATTAGTATGATTATAAACAGGAACTCTGATTTGGTATAACCATGATCTTTGATGTTTCAGGTAAAGACATGTGATGAAAATTATCTTCATCCTGAATGCGAAAAGAAATTTAAAACTACAATTATGATTATGAGTTATTCACATGATTGTGGGATGAGGCTGATTGATTGATGTTCTGAGGTTAAAACATTGTTGGTGGACTTTTAACATGGAGAAGATAATAGACTTTATGGTCTATTTGACTCTTTTAATGGATTGCTCATTCCACTACAACTATGGTTGAAATTTTTTAGCATCTACCATATGTTCTAAATCTCTGATTTATTATTGATGAAGGCTATTGAGAATTTAATTATCTTTAGTCATAATATTATTTACTGAGCTAGTTGTGCTAACCCTTTTGCTTCACAATTCATTTCAGGTAATAAGAGTGTAGCTGGGTCGAGCGGGGATAACAGGAGAATAGAACGGTGGTCTATAGCTGTTGAGGTTCTCCCTAAATAGTATGAAATTAATTTTATTGAGAAATGTATATAGATAAGTGTGTCGTATTGTATACGTCATTTGATATTTAATTTTGGTGAACCGAATAGGGTGAGGCGAACCCAACTTTGGAAGGGTGTTTTGTCACTATCATACAAGATGTCTAATGACCTACAACCTCGAGTTATCATAGATAGGGTTGTGCACATAAACTTGCTGAGTATATCTACAAGCACTATCTATATGATCTTGGAGTTTGGTTGAAGTATAATTCTCAATTAGAGATGGTGGAGATAATGATATGTCAAGAGAAGACTCACCATTGGAAAGAAGATGATAGTAATCTTCTCATTTTTCTTTGGGGTCTATTGGGTCAACCAAGGATAATTCTGTGGGCATATGATATCTATCATAACTTAGATTCATGGCCTCCTATGTACGAAGGTTTCTTGAGCACTTCCCAAAGATTTTAATTTCTAAAGCAGATTCTAGATTGTAACTTTATGTAAGGTATCACTTTGTGAGGTGTCTTTGTCCATAGTTGGGACATGAGTCATAGTTTGTATTAAAACTCACAGTATATGTGTTGTTGTATTTTGCACGACAATTGTAGTAATAAAGTTGTATTTATTTTCTGCACCACGTATTTGGCGACTCAGAATAGGTTAGATGGATTGGACCTATTTTGGGGGCGTCACACTCTTCCTCGAACATGCCATCGAACACGGACATAAGGTCTAAGCTCTCTGAGTTTCCAGACTCAACCACTATAACTTCGGGCTCTGCCGCTCTGGGGTTCAGTATAATCTCTATCTGATTAACCGATCCTTCACTAGCTACCTGTACGTCTCTAGGCATTCCATTTTCTCATGACATCTACACAACACAAAAAATTTTGATTAGTACACGTCAGTAGAATAATAAAAACACATAACATATATAATGCATTTTTAGAGGGGTAATTTCTCGTCTTTTATTTCTTTGACTTTTCTTAAGGTTATGACTTAAGGTTTAAATCCCCCCTTACGTTTTATAACCTAATGCTTTGAGACGAACCTGTGACGCCCCCAAATCTGGGTATCTTCCTACCCGATAGATGGTGCTACATGGTGCTACAGTTCACACAAACATTCAATTGAAATGCCTCAAAAGAACGAATATGTCTTATATATATCCAAAATAATATTTACATTCCCCTAGGTTCTTTATAACCGTTACAATTGTTCTTGTCATAATATCAAATATTATCATTACAAACCTATACTATTACATAAGTAATCTACGGGTTCGCCTTAGCCTTCCCTTTATCCTTGCCGGATCCGTCGGTCCGTTCGATCTTGGCTGCATTCATATGGTTCAAGTAGGAGTGAACCCAAGTAGCTCAGTAAGTACAACAATTCTAGTAAAATAGCATACTTGAAACATATGAAATCATATATCTTCAATAACTGAACAATAGTTACGAAGTACTATCAATAATTCAAAATAGCACTTCTTTTTATTCAAAATATTTTACAATGACAATATTCAGTAAAACATCAATTTGGTCCAAGACCATGAGCATTTAATAAGTTCTTTGAAAAGGACATCCTCGCACGAAGTTTGTAAGTCTCGCATAGCTTACGAGCATGTCTAGGTGATCAGCCTATAGTACTCTATGTTGATCA
Source organism: Panax ginseng (assembly GCA_020205605.1). Classification (NCBI taxonomy): domain Eukaryota; kingdom Viridiplantae; phylum Streptophyta; class Magnoliopsida; order Apiales; family Araliaceae; genus Panax; species Panax ginseng. The sequence goes on along the minus strand of CM035146.1, from coordinate 53,119,819 downwards.
ACACTACATTCATTAAACGTGTGTACGTTTAAGTTGTGGCAACCTCACGTGCCTGTCGTTTGACGACAAAACAATTTAGCATACTCAGTCTTCATTTGAAAACCACACCAACATAGTTTGGTAAAACATTGACAGCACTTTGATAGATGGTAACATATCATATGTTTAGCCGAAAGAATTGGCTTTGACTTCATCAGACATTAGCTCATGCGTAAGAATACATGAATCACAAAGCTTGCCCAGATTGAACTGAAATAAGGGTTAAAATACTTTCCTTTAGCGTCTCCTATAGTTATAACATGTTCACTTTAAATCCTTAAGTCTCTACAGTAGATGATAACATCACATAACAAATTAGGTCATGAATAACATACATGGTTTCTAAAGAATCTTACCCTTCTTCTCAATCTAATTTCGTATTAGATTTGTTGTTATTGGTTCCGGCTTTCCATTATGTCATTCTTACGTCTATATACAATTGAGTTACTTCAACCCTAAGTGATCATACTTAAGGTTTAAGCATGTCTTAACAATGTTATAATTAAATTTAGTTCATTACGAATGAGTTACCGTTCATGCTCTCCTTACAAACATTCTTCAATGTCTAAACCCTAAGGCTGGCGTAGCGATGCTAACTTCAGTACAATGGGCCGCGCTACAGTGCCACACTTCAGTAGGTCACAACATCCTATTGGCCATGCTTTCGGCCATGACGCCAATGACTCTGCACACAAGAAAATTTGGATGATTTTTATTTTTTGTGAAACTCCTGCTCAGTAACTTCTTCATTATAAGTCCGAATTGGCTCGTTCATAAGCCTACGGTTCACAAATTACATACTCTACATGTTTATGCAATAATTTTATCTATTTGACTGTGCATTTTACGCCGGACCTGATTTTATTTTTTATTATTCTGTTGGAATAACCTGCACCTGTGCGAGTCTATCGCATGCCTGGTGATTTCTTTTGTTATTCCATTCCTTATTATACTCAGTTGGTTAAAGTTTTGACTTCTATACTCCATGAAATTAGTGGAATATCCTTGATATTTGCGATTCATCCAGTATCTTTTCATGAAAATATTCTTCTGAGCATTCTTGAATTTTACTCTACAAAGCAGTATCATGTTGACAATTTGGACGTTATTAGTTCCTAGATAAATTAATTCTTGAACTTGTTTTATTGAATTCTTATATCATTGTCATCATCCTCATGTTTATATTTTGTTGAAATTCATCTGTTGATCATCATGGTTATAATTATGGTTTATATAAATTTTGAAATGATTATGTATTTCTTCGAGATATGAATGTCTTTGGCTTGTAGTGCAAAGATGACCTGTTGTTGAATATCTTTGGCCTGTAGTGCAAAGATGAACTGTTGATGAATATCTTTGGCCCGTAGTGCAAAGATGAATTTATTAGTATGATTATAAGCAGAACTACGATTTGGTATAACCATGATCTTTGATGTTTGTGTAAAGACAAGTGATGAAAATTATCTTAAATCACGAATGCGAAAAGAAATTTAAAACTACAATTATGATTATGAGTTATTCACATGATTGTGGGATGAGGCTGTTGATTGATGTTCTGAGGTTAAAACATTGTTGATGGACTTTTAACATGGAGAAGATAATAAACTTTATGGTCTATTTGACTCTTTTAATGGATTGCTCATTCCACTACAACTATGGTTTGAAATTTTTAGCATCTACCATATGTTCTAAATCTACGATTTATTATTGATGAAGGCTATTGAGAATTTAATTATCTTTAGTCATAATATTATTTCTTGAGCTAGTTGTGCTAACCCCCTTTGCTTCACAATTCATTTCGGGTAATAAGAGTGTATTTGGGTGACGGGGGATAAGGAGAATAATAAGCGGTGGTCTATATAGTTGTTGAGTTCTCCCTAAATAGTATGAAATTAATTTTATTGAGAAATGTATATAGATAAGTGTGTCGTATTGTATCGTCATTTGATATTTAATTTTGGTGAACAAGAATAGGGTGAGGCGAACCCAACTTTGGAAGGGTGTTTTGTCACTATCATACAAGATGTCTAATGACCTACAACCTCGAGTTATCATAGATAGGGTTGTGCACATAAACTTGCTGAGTATATCTACAAGCACTATCTATATGATCTTGGAGTTTGGTTGAAGTATAATTCTCAATTAGAGATGGTGGAGATAATGATATGTCAAGAGAAGACTCACCATTGGAAAGAAGATGATAGTAATCTTCTCATTTTTCTTTGGGGTCTATTGGGTCAACCAAGGATAATTCTGTGGGCATATGATATCTATCATAACTTAGATTCATGGCCTCCTATGTACGAAGGTTTCCTTGAGCACTTCCCAAAGATTTTAATTTCTAAAACAGTTCTAGATTGTAACTTTATGTAAGGTATCACTGTGAGGTGCTGTCCATAGTTGGGACATGAGTCATAGTTTGTATTAAAACTCACAGTATATGTGTTGTTGTATTTTGCACGACAATTGTAGTAATAAAGTTGTATTTATTTTCTGCACCACGTATTTGGCGACTCAGAATAGGTTAGATGGATTGGACCTATTTTGGGGGCGTCACACTCTTCCTCGAACATGCCATCGAACACGGACATAAGGTCTAAGCTCTCTGAGTTTCCAGACTCAACCACTATAACCGAGGCTCTGCCAGCTCGGGGTTCAGATATAATCTCTGTCGATTAACCGATCCTTCACTAGCTACCAGACGCCTCTAGGCATTCCATTTTCTCATGACATCTACACAACACAAAAAATTTTGATTAGTACACGTCAGTAGAATAATAAAAACACATAACATATATAATGCATTTTTAGAGGGGTAATTTCTCGTCTTTTATTTCTTTGACTTTTCTTAAGGTTATGACTTAAGGTTTAAAATCCCCTCACGTTTTATAACCTAATGCTTTGAGCGAACACATGACCTCCCAAATCTGGGTATCTTCCTACCCAGATAGATGGTGCTACATGGTGCTTCTGATTCACACAAACATTCAATTGAAATGCCTCAAAAAGAACGAATATGTCTTATATATATCCAAAATAATATTTACATTCCCCTAGGTTCTTTATAACCGTTACAATTGTTCTTGTCATAATATCAAATATTATCATTACAAACCTATACTATTACATAAGTAATCTACGGGTTCGCCTTAGCCTTCCCTTTATCCTTGCCGGATCCGTCGGTCCGTTCGATCTTGGCTGCATTCATATGGTTCAAGTAGGAGTGAACCCAAGTAGCTCAGTAAGTACAACAATTCTAGTAAAATAGCATACTTGAAACATATGAAATCATATATCTTCAATAACTGAACAATAGTTACGAAGTACTATCAATAATTCAAAATAGCACTTCTTTTTATTCAAAACATTTTACAATGACAATATTCAGTAAAACATCAATTTCGGTCCAAGACCATGAGCATTTAATAAGTTCTTTGAAAAGGACATCCTGGCACGAAGTTTGTAAGTCTGGCATAGCTTACGAGCATGTCTAGGTGATCAGCCTATAGTACTCTATGTTGATCAACACTACATTCATTAAACGTGTGTACGTTTAAGTTGTGGCAACCTCACGTGCCTGTCGTTTGACGACAAAACAATTTAGCATACTCAGTCTTCATTTGAAAACCACACCAACATAGTTTGGTAAAACATTGACAGCACTTTGATAGATGGTAACATATCATATGTTTAGCCGAAAGAATTGGCTTTGACTTCATCAGACATTAGCTCATGCGTAAGAATACATGAATCACAAAGCTTGCCCAGATTGAACTGAAATAAGGGTTAAAATACTTTCCTTTAGCGTCTCCTATAGTTATAACATGTTCACTTTAAATCCTTAAGTCTCTACAGTAGATGATAACATCACATAACAAATTAGGTCATGAATAACATACATGGTTTCTAAAGAATCTTACCCTTCTTCTCAATCTAATTTCGTATTAGATTTGTTGTTATTGGTTCCGGCTTTCCATTATGTCATTCTTACGTCTATATACAATTGAGTTACTTCAACCCTAAGTGATCATACTTAAGGTTTAAGCATGTCTTAACAATGTTATAATTAAATTTAGTTCATTACGAATGAGTTACCGTTCATGCTCTCCTTACAAACATTCTTCAATGTCTAAACCCTAAAAATTTGGCGTAAGCGATGCTAACCGATTACAATGGGCGGCGCTTCTGATTGCCACACTTGATGAGAGTCACAACATCCTATTGGCCATGCTCTGTGCGCCATGACATGACTCGTGCACAAGAAAATTTGGACAGATTTTTATTTTTGTGAAACTCCCGGGCTCGTAACTTCTTCATTATAAGTCCGAATTGGCTCGTTCATAAGCCTACGGTTCACAAATTACATACTCTACATGTTTATGCAATAATTTTATCTATTTGACTGTGCGTTTTACGCCGGACCTGATTTTATTTTTATTATTACATTGGAATAACTTTGCTGTCGATCTATCGCATGCCAGTGATTTCTTTTGTTATTCCATTCCTTATTATACTCGGTTGGTTAATGTTTTGACTTCTATACTCCATGAAATTAGTGGAATATCCTTGATATTTTGCGCTTCATCGATATCTTTTCATGAAAATATTCTTACGAGCATTCTTGAATTTTACTCTACAAAGCGAGATCATGTTGACAATTTGGGCGTTATTAGTTCTGGATAAATTAATTCTTGAACTTGTTTTATTGAATTCTTATATCATTTTCATCATCCTCATGTTTATATTTTGTTGAAAGTCATCTGTGGCCTATAGTGCATAGATGGACTTGGTATGATTATAACCAGGGATTATTCGGTGTAATCATGACCGTAATGTTAGAAATGTTGTAGAGAAAGTCCTCATTGGCCCGTAGTGCATTGATGGACAGTTGTTGGCATGATCATGACCATTAATGATTACACAAATATTCTTGGCCCGTAGTGCATGGATAATTGTGGTCGTGATACTAAAGAATATACTTGGCCGTAGTGCAGGGGTGATTCGATGATGTGGATTATTTATTGTTTTGAGTCCCAAATGATAAAAGTGATGAAAAACCTTTTAAATCATAAAAGATAGTAGATTTTATTCTCTACTTGACTCTTTTAATGGATTGCTTGTTCTGCTGCAGTTAAACTTGATGGTTGTTATATTGTATCAGTTGAACACTATTGAAGGCTAACGATAATATATTTTGCATTATCTTAGTCATAATATTTCCTACTGGGATAGTTGAGCTCACCCTTTTACTTTTATTGTTCTCTTCAGGAAATGAGAACGTAGCAGGGACTAGTCGGGGAACGAAGTGACGGACCAGATGATAGCATTAGTAGTCCTCACTAATCTGTGAAATAGTATGATAATAATTGTAATGAGGACTCCTTTTGAGTTTGTATAATCTCTAGTAGACAATATTTGTATTCAAACTATCAGCTTATGTTTTGTCGTATTGTACACAACAGTTGTATTATTAAGTTGTATTTGAATTCATGTACCATGTAAGTGGCGACCCAAGATGGGTGACGTATACCTAATTTTGGGGGTGTCACAATACTCAACTTCACTTCAAGGATAATCACGCCAAGCTGCTAAGTACAGAAGATGTTCAAAGCTTAAAGACATCTTAGCAGCTCAGCACCAACTCCAACAAACAAACAAACAACTCAACAACAAGAAGGAAGGGCATGAGGGGTCCTTGTCTGGAGGGACTAAATTAAGTTCCAAGCCTGCTGGGCTTGAAGAGTTCCTAGGAAACTAGAGAAGTTCCAAGGCTGTTGGCCTTGAAGAGTTCGTAGGGAACTAGAGAAGTTCCAAGGGTGCTGGCCTTGAAGGAATCTTAGTGATTCAGGGTGCTGCCCTTCCTTAGTGGAAATCCTGCTAGTTGAAAGCAGAAGAATGGATTAGGAGCTTAAGTCTCTGAACTACTTAAAACCCCTTTTGTCTTTTACTTTATGTCATTTACATTATGTACATTAACTGCTATAACTACTATGTATGTTTTAACTAGCTTACAACCGAACTAACTCTAAGAACAATGTATGTATTATTATGAATATATCAATGATGGGGATCTTTTACTTATTCTGTTGTGCTTGAAAAGATTCTTATATTTGTCATATGCTAAATCAATAGAAATACAAAATAAACGAGAAAATTATTTAAACCCAAAAAGTATCTATTCAACCCCCCATTCTAGATCTATATTGTGCCTACTGAGAACTAACAGTGCCTACCTATGTAATGACTATGTTATTTCCTAAACCGATACCGATAAAAGGGAAAGAAGTCTTGGTTCTGAATCCCAAAGTGGAAGAATAAGAACAGAGACATAAACAAGAAATCGTCAGAGTGATGTCAAACGTACGCATCATTGTCCATGATGAACATACAAATGGATACACCCCAGATGATGATTGCCCAAACGTAATGGTCATCATTCGGGAGAATAAGGACGATGAAAACCCCTCCATTACTGTAGTCCATCAGGACTTCACCCTTGACAATTAGAGCAGTACTATTTTCATTTGTCGACAAGGGTAAAACGGTCAGAAACTCCTTCTTCCCTGTAGATAATCATAACTGCTTACTTTTTTGTACAGAAGTAGTTGTTTTGTTAGTACATGCTAACACTTTGTATGATTGAACAGTTTCATATATATTAAGTGAAAGTATATTTTGTTTCAACACTCTGAATTTAGATGTGCCTATACTTGCTGATAAGGTGCCTTTTCTCCACAAGGATTGTAACTTTGATGAAAAGTTGGACTCAGCCTTGATGGAAATACAAGAGGACATTGAGATACCTTGGGAGATCAAAGAATGGGTCGAAGACAAACCTAAATCCAACCTTGTTCAAACAACTTCGTTCAATCTTTGAACCTTAGAAAGCCCTAAGCTAATCCAGATTGGTACAGACCTCACTCCAAACCAAAGGAATGACATGGTTACACTATTAACAATTCCAGGATGTGTTTGCTGTTAGGTTTGTAATATTCATGAGCGCAATCAAATTGCACAAAATAAGCAAAAACGTGGAAAATCAGAGTTTTAAAATTTTACAAACCATATACCCGGATCATCCTTTATGCACAATTATTAATTAAACGAAAAGATAAAGAACAAGAATCATACCCTTGAAGATTCGAGCTTCCTCAGGTACAAGTTCACCTCCAAATCTTTTCACGTTCATCTTGAATCCACCGGGTTTGGTTCCTTCCTTTGATCAACGTTAGCCACCCAAGTGTTTGGCCTCTAGAGGTGATCCACCAAAGAAGAAGAAATATTCAAGAAAGAAGGGTGGTTGGCTAAACCCTAATTTTTCTATCTCTCATAGAAAAAGAGTGTACTCTCCAACTGTTGGAATCACGTATATTGATATCTGATATAAAACTCCTCTTATAAAGATATCAATTAACCCTTCTAATCTAATTAGAAAATAGGATATTATTTAATTAATTAAATTTCTTTAATTAATTAAGCTCCCTAATCTTGTTAGAGATAATTAATTAAACTCTTTTAATTAATTTAACCTCCTAATCTTATTAGGAATATATGAGAGTACTTTTATTAATAAGTTCCCAAACTCCTTTAGGAATTAAATAATAATAATAATAAGATTTCTCTTATTAATTTATATTTAATATTTCCAAAATGTTAAATAATAAATATTAAGCTATTTAATTTATTCTATCACCATAGATTAAATTAAATATACTTAACTTATTATTACGATTATGTCATTAACTTCTTAAATAATTATTATTCTTCTTTTTATGGTGTGACCCTTTAGGTTCTCCATATTAAGCTAAGTTATGAATAAATTAATTAGAACAATTCTAATCTTATTTAAATAAATTAAATTATTAATTTATTTAAATAAATAATATTTATTCTACAATAGGGATAAGCCTCCCTAGCGATCAACGACTTTCCAGATAATATAGATTTCAACATTAATCATAAAAGAACCTTTGAGTAAATAGTTACCATACAATTCAATCATTCCACCATACAATGTCCCAATTAAATATAAGACATGGAATTACTGTCAAGTCTTATTTTATTTAATTATATATATTTCGACTCTTAAATGCAAAACACCATATAATGCAAATTATAAACTCCTTTCTAATTTCATTTTGCCTTGGGAAATGACTACTGGGTTGTCATTTATCGAATCACATAGGACATTTCTCTTCTTTTACTAGAAGCGGTAGATTTTTTATTGATCATACATTATCTCCATGTATAACTTATTATACCCAAGCATACCCTTTGATATACCCTACGGGCCTTAAGGAATAAGTCAAAGTATAACTCATCATACACAAGATACTATGATGATCTCAAGTCCAAGGATCACTTGTACTACTATCACTATAGGAATTCCTATTGATAGGCAAGTAAAACTCCATTATGTATTCCTTAGCGAGCCACATTCAATGAACTTATTCTCTAATAAGCACCTACATACTTGATTTAGTGTCTCCACACAAATGATCATGATATCAATCATCCTCATCCAATGAGCAAGCAACGTATGTACCAATCTATCCGGATTTACTAATCCCCAATTTAGTAATCCAACGATTGGGAACTATTTTAGTTTTAAGCTTTCTAAGAATTTATATCTCATTAGAATGATCATCATCATTATTCTAAAAGCATTGCTTAAAACTATAGGTTTATCACATATTATAAAACAACATCATATAGATAATTAAAAGCCTTTAATAAATTAATACTTTTTATTAATAAATGAATAAGTTTGTTACAAAGTATATGCTTTATCATCAAACATGATTGGCTTCTGTGCATACTACTTTCAATCTCCCACTTGCACTAAAGCCAATCGCCATGGTATCTCATACCCTTCTTCTCTAAGTGACGATTATCCTGCTGTTGGATAAGCTTTAGTTAATGGATATGTAATGTTGTTCTTAAGAGTTCACTATCTCTATAGTGATTTCTCATCTTTCACTGATTCTTATAATCAAATGAAAGTGCCATAACACATGTTTAGATCCAAGATGAGACGTAGGAACTATTCCTAGTTCTGTAATGAACTTTTATCCAAACAATCAATTTGCAGCTTCACTTATAGCTATATACTTTATCTTTATCACTAAACCAGCAACTCTTTGTAGTTTGAAACCTTTCCAATTTCACTGCACCACCGTTCAAGGTAACGTTTTACCTTAAAGTGGATTTTCTGTCGCCTTGGTCTATCTGAAAAAAAGTTGAGTCTGTTAAGCCCTCTAGTTTTAATTCAGACCCACCATAAATATGATCACATCCTTAGTGCCGGTAAAGTACTTTAAGATATTTTTCACTAACTCATAGTGAACTTATCCAGAATATGACTGATCAACATTAGGTCTCGTACATTTCATTGCATACATGATAGTTACTCATGTGATCTCTCTTTTTGGGGATTATTAAGAGAGATACACTCCATGTCTCATCAACATAAGACATCTCTTGGAGTTTGCCATACTAAATGACTTTAGCATCAAATGAATATACGTTCCTTGGGTTAATTCGAGCATCCTCTTAAATCTATCTATATAGATTTTTATCCCCAATTACGATACTCTTCCCAAATCATTCATGGAGGAATGTTTAGATAACTTTATCTTTACTGATTGTAGTATTGGTATGTCATTCCTTATCCGTAGTATATCAATATATAATACTAGAAATGTCACGACGCTCCCACTGACCCTTTTGTACACACTAGGTTCATTTTTGTTTTTGATAAAATCAAACTCTTTTGATTGTCTCATCAAAACGAATGTTCCATTTTTTGAGAAACTTACTTCAATCTATTTCTCTGAGTGTCTACAACTCTTCCCTCATCGTATGTAACTGGATCATCATCTTATATGATGCGTACATCATCATCATCATCATCCAAGATGAATCCATACCTCCCAGGTATCTTTAGTACTATTCCAGATTTACGATTAGGTTGTGGTACAATATGTCTATCTACAAGTTCCTCTTATTTGACTTATAGTGTTTTGTGATTCTTGAACTCTTCAAGATTCTATTATCCTCCTACTAGTCCCTTCAATGATAAACATCTTTATCTTAGAAGGTAGCGTGTTTCGCAATAAACACCTTTTGCTAAGTAAGATTATAGAACATATGCCCTAAACTTACTTTAGGATGTCCCACAAATATGTACTTGTCAAATCTTGTCCCAAGCTTATCCTTTGAAACCTTTTCACATAAGTTGGACAACCCTTTATCTTAACATACTTAAGATTAGGAATCCTCCCTGTACATAACTTTTATGGAGTCTTGGGGCCGGATTTTGAGGTTACCTTTTTGTAGATATGCAACCATTTCTAAGGCATTATCCCAGAAGGATACTGGAATATTAGTAAAATCATTATGAACCGTGCCATGTCCAACAAGGTACGATTTTTCCTTTCAGATACATCAATCAATTATTGTGTATCAGGAGGCGTCCATTATGAGAAAACCATTTGAGATGATCTAGAAACTTATTGCACAAGTATTCGTTCCTTGATCAAATCAAAGAATCCTAACACTTTGCCAATTTGTTTCACTTCTGAATTCTTTGAACCTTTCAAATAATTCACACTTGTATTTCAGCAAATACAAACATTCAAATAATTCACTCTTGAATTTCAGCAATTACAAACATTCAACTCTTTGAATGATCATCTCCTTTTCTTATACTAATTTGTTCAATATGCAAAATTATTTTTACGTAAGTCAAGTATACAAAATTCATTAAGTAATATTTCAGTTCTATACTAAACATTATTATTATAAATAGAACAACAATTGTTCTTAATTATAATACCAAAGATTTCATTGTCCAACATTAAAATGGAAATAATGTTTTTAACACGAATTGGAATACAATAACAACTTATTGACTTAATAGATTTGCCCGTAGGCAGTGCTAAACTATAAGTTTCTATGACTAATGTAGCAACCTTTGCTTCATTTCCACACATAGGATTACTTATATTTGTTTAGCTTTCTACTTCTGCTTGGTCCTTTCATAAATTTATATTTATGATAACCAAAGTCGGTATCCAATACCCAAGTAGAAACTTGACTTAAAAAAAAAAATTAAATCATGAACAAAATTGTATTTGTAACCGAAACTTCATTAAGCTTCTTCTGGTTAGCCTCTATAAAATGCTTCTTGCAGTTTCTTTCCAGTGTCCAGGCTTATTGCAGTGGAAGCAAACTTCTTTGCTATCTGTATCAGTTTTGTTCTTATTATCTGTTGTTTTTGCCCTTTCTATTTACCTTCTTTGAATCGTTCTTCTTTTTAGAAGATCCTTTGGCGCCTACTAGTAAGACATGGTCTTTCTTGGTTAGAAAATGACTCTCAACATTTTTCAACATGTTAAGCAAATCAGCGAGGCTGATATCTAGCTTGTTCATATGAAAAATTCAGAACAATTGTGAAAGGAGTCTGGGAATGAGTGCAATATCAAATATTGGCTCAACTCTCCATCCATGATAAAACTTGTTGTCCTAATTGATCAATCAAATTGATAATGTTAAGGACTTTTATATGTACTGTAGTATCATCGGTCATTCTAGATCAGAAGAGCTCCTTAGATATCTGATATCTATCGGTCCTACTTTCTTCACCATCAACTACTTGACGTGCATGAATATAGTAGGAGTATCCATAGTTTCATGCTGACGCTGAAGCTTGTTACTCATGGATACGATCATGATGCATTGAGTCAACTGTGCATCATCTTGCCACTTTCTAAAAGAAGCAATCTCTTCCTCAGAGGCATTATCTGCAACCATTGCAGGGTTAGGCGTATTAAGGAAATAATATAGTTTTCAGCCATGAGAACTATTCTCAAATTCCTTAACCAATCTGTTTAATTCGGTCTGATTAATTTAGAATCTATTATGTTACGCAGTGATAGTAATTTAGACATTGTAAAATTCTGTAAATGAATTTTTAATTAACAACATTGTAGCATACATTCTTTTATTAATTACCAAAATAAATTTGGTCTTGTTTTAAATTGGTATCTCCCACTATTTTTATCAAACTATATTACCCTCAATATATATAGTTCGACAATATCTAATTAAAGATATGCTAGTGAGAATAAGGATCTCATTTCAAATGTATATAGCCTTGTGTGTGCACAACAAACTATATATAAATAAATAGGTAGACAACTCTTGTCAATTACATCAACTATGTTACTCCTTGTATTTTGCCTCTTAGATCATAATGGTCAAGTGTGTGCACATCCGAACTAAAATAATATAAGTTAAGTCATACCTAGCACTTTCATATATTCAAAAGAAAAACATTGTTCTTGTGTGTGCACAACAAAACAGCATTGTTCAGTCTATTTATAAGCATTAAATGTGATAAAACAACATCTTAAATATTTAATAATTGCCTTGTGTATGCACAACAAACTCATATTAAATATTTAATACTCTATTGTTTTACCATGCTAGAAGGCGACGTTCGATATTCCAAATATCTTTGAACGTTACAACTTAATATAAAATATTTGAGGGGTTTGTTATTAATTTGTCTCATCTTGTTTAGCGTGCATGCACACACACACACAAATATATATATATATATATATATATATATATATATATATATATATATATAGTATAAACATGCACATATAGAATATTATATTCTACCTAGATTAATTATGGACTTTTATTCTAGTTTGGTTCACTAGAGCCACCAAGTGAACCAAAAGGTCAAACCCTAGGGGTGCAAGATTTAATATTTAAATATAACTATTACATTTAAACTCGGACTCCATTACAAACGGGTCTTCATGCGCTCCTTGTTCCTTGATCTTCAAATCTTCAAAAATTAATTCTAACTATTCCTATTACAAAACTATTTAAAATAAATAGAAACATTGATCAGCAGTCAAGGGGAAGTACATAGGAGGATGATAGAATTTACATTAAGGAAAAATTAGAGAAGGCAGTCTTGAGACCCCATTTAATAAAACTCATACATTCATGCATTCAACTAAAATAAAATCCAATCACATTGGTTGATAGTTCATAATCAATTCCATTTATTATCATACATATCACCATATGCATCAATAAATAACATTCATCTCATTAATAATAATCATTCAATATATATATATATATATATATATATATATATATATATATATATATATATATATATTGATATCATTTAATGGACAAATTTAGTTAGTATAAAATCTAATTTTGAATCAAAATAAACTCCTTTATTTTAATCCAAATTTAAATCAAAATAAACCTCTTTTATTTTAATTTATCCAATTTTGAATAAAATAAACTATTTTATTTTAATCAAAATCATTAATCAAATTAACTCATTTATTTTAATTAATTATGGAATCCAATTCCAATTAAAACAAATAAAATAAACTCCTTTTATTAAAGGAAACATGAATTCTATTTTTATTCACAAATAAACTATTTTATTTTGAATAATATGAAATCTTATTTCATATCTAAATAAACTCCTTTATTTAAGGAAATACGGATTCTCTTTCCTATTCACAAATAAACTCTTTTATTTTGAATAATATGAAATCTTATTTCATATGGAATCCAATTCCAACTCCAATTAGTTATCATGGAATCTAATTCCAACTCTAATTAGTTAGCATGAAATCCAATTTTAAAATTAAAATAAACTCTTTATTTTAAAATTAAAATAAACTTTTATTTTAAGATTAAAATAAACTTTTATTTTAATTATGAAATAATTAAGATTAATATATATACCGTTATATATATATATAACTATTATAATCTTAATAATTTTAAGCTACCTGAATTATGAATCCTCCAGATTCACGTGACCAGCTTCAGGAGCACCTATAATATATATTATTATTAACAAAAGGAATCATGGAATCATGGAATTAATGAAGCAAACCATGAATCCTGTAAACATATTTATGCATGCTTCCAAATTCGTGAATCTCTGATATAAGAAATCATATAATCATTATACATATAATGCTGACCACGGACCACGAATTTGCAAATATATAATATATATTAAATCAGCCAAACAACATTGATCATACAGATTGACCACGGGTTCAGCCAAAAAAAAAAAACAGGATTCGCGAACGATTTTTTTTTATTATTATAAATTTTATACAACAAATTATGTTCAAGTAAATTATTCTAAATACATCAATATACATATCAAATTAAAATAATTAATAATTCGCATAAAGGTTTGGCTCACGATAATTTATTAGTTTTGTAATATTCGAAATGCATAATCAAATTACACAAAATAAGCGAAAAAATGAAAAATCAGAGTTTTAAAATTTTACAAACCATATACCCGGATCATCCTTTATGCACAATTATTAATTAAGCGAAAAGATAAAGAAAAAGAATCATATCCTTGAAGATTCGAGCTTCCTCAGGTACAAGTTCACCTCCAAATCTTTTCGCGTTCATCTTGAATCCACCGGGTTTGGTTTCTTCTTTTGATCAACGTTAGCCACCCAAGTGTTTAGCATCTAGAGGTGATCCACCAAGGAAGAAGAAGGGTGGTTGGCTAAACCCTAGTTTTTCTATCTCTCATAGAAAAAGAGCGTACTCTCCAACTGTTGAAATCATGTATATTGATATCTGATATAAAACTCCTCTTATAAAGATATCAATTAACCCTTCTAATCTACTTAGAAAATAGGATATTATTTAATTAATTAAATTTCTTTAATTAATTAAGCTCCCTAATCTTATTAGAGATAATTAATTAAACTATTTTAATTAATTTAACTTAATCTTATTAGGAATATATGAGAGTACTTTTATTAATTAGTTCCCAAACTCCTTTAAGAATTAAATAATAATAATAGTAATAATAATAATAAGATTTCTCTTATTAATTTATATTTAATATTTCCAAAATGTTAAATAATAAATATTTAGCTATTTAATTTATTCTATCACCACAGATTAAATTAAATATACTTAACTTATTATTACGATTATGCCATTAACTTCTTAAATAATTATTCTTCCTTTTATGGTGTGACCCTTTAGGTTCTCCATATTAAACCGATTATGAATAAATCAATTAGAACAATTCTAATCTTATTTAAATAAATAATATTTATTCTACAATAGGGATAAGCCTCCCTAGCGATCAACGACTTTTCAGATAATATAGATTTCAACATTAATCATAAAAGAACCTTTGAGTAAATAGTTACCGTACAATTCAATCCTTCCACCATACAATGTTCTAATTAAATATAAGACATGGAATTACTATCAAGTCTTATTTTATTTAATTATATGTATTTCGACTCTTAAATGCACAACACCATATAATGCAAAGGACTACTGGGTTGTCATTTATCGAATCACATAGGACATTTCTCTTCTTTTACTAGAAGCGGTAGATTCTTTATTGATCATACATTATCTCCATGTACAACTTATTATACCCAAACATACCCTTTGATATACCCTAAGGGTCTTAAGGAATAAGTCAAAGTATAACTCATCATACACAAGATATTATGATGATCTCAAGTCCAAGGATCACTTGTACTACTATCACTACAGGAATTCCTATTAACAGACAAGTAAAACTCAATTAGGTATTCCTTAGCGAGTCACGTTCAGTGAACTTATTCTCTAATAAGCACCTACACACTTAATTTAGTGTCTCCACACAAATGATCATGATATCAATCATTCTAATCCAATGAGCAAGCAACGTATGTACCAATCTATCCGGATTTACTAATCCCCAATTTAATAATCCAACGATTGGGAACTATTTTAGTTTTAAGCTTTCTAAGAATTTAGATCTCATTAGAATGATCATCATCATTATTCTAAAAGCATTGCTTAAAACTATGGGTTTATCACATATTATAAAGCAGCATCATGTAGGTAATTAAAAGCCTTTAATAAATTAATACTTTTTATTAATAAATGAATAATATTGTTACAAAGTATATGCTTTATCATCAAACATGATTGGCTTGTGTGCATACTACTTTCAATTGCATGGTCTCATGAAGACAAAGTGGGTTTGTCCACTGACATTGTCATTCATCGCCTACCCATCAAAGAGGGATTCAGGCCAGTCAGGCAGAAGCTCATGCGATTAAAACCTGAGTGGAGTTTAAAGGTTAAAGAATAAATTATGAAACAATTTCAAGAAAGCATCATCATGGTGTCCACATACCCTGAATGGCTATCCAACATAGTCCCCTTGCCTAAACCAGGAGGAAAGGTGCGAGTTTGCATGGATTATCGGGATATGAATAAAGCTTGGATTAAAGATAGCTTTCACGTGCCATTTATCCACATTCTCATTGACAACACTGCTCAATACGACATGTACTCCTTTGTTGATTGCTTCGCGGGGTACCATCAGATTATAGTTGTTGAAGAGTGTAGACACTCGAAATTTTCTGTACTACTGTCACTAACATTGCAGGAGGACAAATTCGTCTTTTAAGAGAGAACCCTGAAAGACAATCCAAATCCATACGGGATACTACCGAAAGTTCAGCATCAACCCCAGATTACACTCTGGGAGTAACAATTCCAACCTCGGATGTAACCCCGAGGTGTGCAGATCCAATACCGGAACACACACTGGAGAAGACCGATTAATCTCAGAGACAACCCCGAGGTATCCAGTCTCAGTCCCAACCAATGGAATAGCCACCAACCTTGGTGATAACCCCAAGGAATGCAGTTTCGGCGATAACCCCAGAAATGCTTGTTTCAAATGCGACAAGCTTCAATCTCGGCACTCACAACGGGATGCACTGTACCAACCCGACAATAACATCGGGAAGACAGGCACACCTTAAAGATGACAATGAGGACCTTGAACGATTCCAGCTGTCCAATCTCAGCGAAGCCTAAGCAACGTCTGTTTTATCAGCCCAATCCGGCGATAACACCGGTTAGGGGCAACATCATCATCTCGTCAACACAATGCCACGTCACGTCTCTACGCAACGATGTCCCACAAGACTAACCAATCCCGAGTGACTATTGTGCGGGGTAACGGATGAAAGTTAAAGCTTGAAGACCGGAGGGCATCGTCCCATCTTCAATGACTTCGTACAAACTCTAATTACATGCCATCGTACAACTCTCGACAACGGCGGTCCGAAATAGGTCCTGTATACCTCAAACAGATGCCCGAAGTGCATTTCTGAAAGTTCGAGTGGACATTATAGTGTCTGAGTGCATGTACTTCGAGATGGCCCGACCCGAAAAACCTGGGCCCACCCGGGTTGCCTCTGGTACACCTACGGCTCAACCGCAGGTACACTTGTGGCTAAAATGCCTATAAATAGAGGGCTTTGGCTGCCCATTTTGCAAGAGAAAAAGGCGAGGAAGCCCTGCCCAATTTGTTCTGCACTCACCCCATGCAGTGTATTTTCCCCTTTTAAACACCTGTGAGCTCATATATAGCCCTTTTGTACCTATAAAAGTCAGTGTTTATCCACTCTAAAGATATAGAAGTCTTCTTTAGCAGTCAGTTGTAAGCCTTCTCACACACTATAGAGTCTTTCTCTTCATCTTTGCACATACCCTTCTACACGTTGAGAGTCGTGTTGCTTGCTTTTGCCCAGACTTCGGTCCGTGGTTTCATTTCAGTCTGTATATATATATATATATTGACTAACAACATCGAGTTATGCCTCGATTGAGCCTAGACTTCGGTCTGGAGCGTTTATTTGCTTTAATATATATATCTACCTTTATATATATTAACTGTGTGTCGAACTTTGTTCGATGAGCCTAGACTTCGATCTGGTGCGTTTACTACTTTATATATATATATATATATATATATATATATATATATATATACATTTATATATATATATACATTTATATATATTAACTGTGTGTATAAACTTTGTTCGATGAGCCTAGATTTTGGTAGTGCAATGCGTTTCGCTTTTATATATATATATATATATATATATATATA
Organism: Panax ginseng; assembly: GCA_020205605.1. Classification (NCBI taxonomy): domain Eukaryota; kingdom Viridiplantae; phylum Streptophyta; class Magnoliopsida; order Apiales; family Araliaceae; genus Panax; species Panax ginseng. The sequence continues at coordinate 53,101,758 of CM035146.1, read as the reverse complement.
TTAGCGTGTGTGTCGGACTATGTTCGATGAGCTTGGATTTTACATCCGGTGCGTTTATTCACTTATATATATATATATGAATTTTGTTCGATGAGCCTGGATTTTACATCCTATATGCGTTTATTAAACTTATATATATATATATATATATATATATATATATATATATATATATATATATATATATATATATATATACTTATATATATATGCTGTGGTGAAACTCATTGATGAGCACAATTTTACATCCGGTGCATTTATTGCTTTTATATATATATATTTTGTCCGTCTGGAGTTTCCTTCGTGGCAGTTGATCGCTTTTCTGACTTTATTTATATTTTGTCCCTTTGGAGTTTCCTTCATGGCGGTTGACCGTATTATAGCTTTATTTACATTTTTCCCTTTGGAGTTTCCTTCGTGGCGGTTGGCCATATTCTGACTTTATTTACGTTTTGTCCACTTTGGAGTTTCCTCCGTGGCGGTTGATAGCTTTTTACAGACTTTATTTACTTTTTTGATCCCCCATGGAGGTGCTTCGTGGTTGGTGATCCTGTCTGTATGTATATATTTACAACTTTTATATATATATACCTGCTCATTGCTTTCATACAAATTGCGGTATCTTGTGCGCCTAGGAATCATGTGATCACAGATTCAGCCTATTGGATCTAGATTCGGTTCCCATGATGGACATTTTCAAATTGTAGCGACTTTGTAAATTATTCTCATGATTATCGAATTTCCTCGAGATGGTTTCCATACCCACGAGGAAGTCGGCATTATTTTTGTACATTATTTTTAATACGGATGCCTCAGATTCAGTAAAATAAAATCAATCAATAGAACAATTAATAAAATGGGAGTGTAAAAGGTCTCAATTACTATTGAGCATCGAGGTTTGAAAAACCTTTTTATAAAACATCATTGCTATATCTTGCTAAAAAGCGAAATTTTACATAAATTCAAACCACAATGTATATAGGTTAGAACGAGGCCTCACACTACTTCCAAATAACAACACATTGACCCCCCACACACATTCGGATAATAGTTTCTTGAAAACAGAGTCGGTCACCGTGGTAACACGGATGTCGGGGTGCCTAACACCTTCCCCGCATAACCAAGTCCCCGGACCCTAATGAATCTCGGTTTCAATCAATTCGCTCAAAGTGATGTCACATCATTGGGTCAATGTGCAAACCTTTTCTCGGTTGTGTTGGTACAACCATTTAAAAAACCAACTGGAGACTCTTAATATTCCATCGTCGACATTATACATGTCGGACCTTTTTCACTTGTTTTTTCAAAAAAATCTCAACTAAAATGAGAACACCAAAGAACAAGTAATGAAAAGGGACATCTAAAAAATCCCGACGTCGACAGGTGGCAACTCCGCTGGGGACTCCAGTAAGAGGACTTAAGCCACTATTACAATCTTTTCAAAACTGTTACATGTTTATATGTGGATGTTGCATTTACATTTAATGAATGTGTACGAATGCATTTCCTTATTGCACTTAGTGCTTCGCACCATAACTGCTTGTGATGCTAGTGTTTCGCACCATAACTGCTTGTGATATTAGTGCTTCGCACCATATCTGCTTGTGATATTAGTGCTTCGCACATGTCATCATTTTCTACGGTGAGACGTGATGTATGTGAATGTATGTTGTGTGGTCCCTCCACTAGGAGGCTATCCCGTCAGAGTTTGATTACTGGACTCGTGAGAAGACTAATTCTCCGAGGCTCAGGAAAGGCACCACCCAAATTCGCTCCAGTTGAAAGACCGGATTAACTTCCCGTCTAGTAGATTGCGATGATTTGGGAACCTTCATACCAAAAAGCCATGAGAGTAACCTAAGATAGGTCAGCCTCTGATAAACCCAAAATGGAGGAAAGTCTCTTCATGCTCTCATTTCAAATTACTTGTAATTACACTCCATATCTATCTCCATGTAATGAGAAATATAAAGAAATGTGTACACATACTTATTTTGAAACCTGCTACAAACAACTAACATCCGTTTTGCAGGATAAAATTCCTAAAATGGACACATCACATAACATGTTATTATACACATCCCCTAAAGACTAAACTATGCAAGTCTTTCGGGGAATCAATCGGACCTACTACCCATTAAAGTCCAAAAAGGCAACAAGCCTACACAGTCAATCATGTAAATCATCCCAGGCCGGTGAACTTAATCAAGTTTCTCATAAAGAATTCAACGGATTAAGCAAGCAGATTCTGATTTGGTTGTTCTACTAAAAGAATTACACCGGTCTACACAGGTCGGAAAATACCCATACATCTTTGAATCCTCCACTGAGGAGGAATCCGGTCATTACCATACCTGAACTACAATTGGATACGACCAACAAAACTCATGATGCTGCCCATCCCACTGGAGATCCAGATACTGGTGACATCAAAAAGAAAGTCCTCCAAATGGAAGAAACCCTTCGCGCTATCAAAGGAATTGGAACACACGGGAGTGTTTCATAGGTTGATCTGTGTATTTTTCCTGGTATTCATTATCCAAAAAAATTTAAAACTCCTGACTTTGAAAAATATGACGGGTTAGGAGAACCTTACACACATCTAAAGGTGTTTATTGGAGAACTTGGATCTTATGCAGAGGACGAAAAGCTCAGAATGCAATTGTTCCAAAAGAGTCTAACTAGAGAAGCCCGTTCGTGGTACACAAGATTAGACAACTCCAAAATCTATAGCTGGGAAGAGCTAGCACATGCTTTTCTCACTCAATACAACTTTCAAACTCAGATGGCTCCTGATCGGTATCAAATAACCAAGATCAAAAAATAGTCTAACGAGTCTTTCAGAGAGTATGCTCAAAGGTGGAGAAGCCTGGCTGCCCAAGTTAGTCCTTCCATGATAGAATCAAAGATGGTCATGACTTTTATAGACATACAAGAAGCTCCCTTCTATGAGAGAGTTTTAACCGGCATCGGCAAACCATTTTTTGAAATGGTCAAACATGGGGAGATGGTTGAGATGGGATTGAAGTCTGGAAAGATTCAAGACCTAGCTACACTCAAAGCTATTGCTGATCACATCCAATCTGGAAATTATGGGAACAACCCCCGGAGGGTCCATAAAAAGAAAGAAGAAGATGTTTCCCTGATACTACAGGGGCAAAAAGGCAATCAAAACATGCCTATTCAAAGGAGAAACTACACTCCCTTTCAAGCACAGTCTGTAAACCCTCAAATACCAAAAGGTGGAGAAGTCGAATGCCCTCGAGTGTTTACACCCTTAGGGGATACCCTTGAGAACATTCTCAATCTTCTTACAACACAGAAGAAAATTACGCATCTTCTTCCACCAGCTAGCCCTAATGGACGGGGTTTCAATGCTGCTAGGAAATGTGCTTATCATACCGGGGCACCTGGACATGATACTCAGGATTGTTGGGCCTTGAAACATAAGATCCAAGACCTGATAGACAACGGAGAGATTGTGGTCACCAAACCAGATCAACCTCATGTTCAAGACAACCCTCTTCCTCAACACAAAGAAGAAGAGGTCAACATGCTTAATTGGAGCAATGGACAGAGTTCCAATTTCAGCTATGAATCTTCCTAGACCCTCAAAGACGGTGATGACAGATGGGATTATGCCAAGTTCCAGTTCACAATGGAACGAAAGATGAAAGCTCTCTGCAAGCAAATTGAGCAATTGGGAGTGGCTCTTTATAGAGACTTAGCCCAATGGCTACCAGAACTGGTGACTTATCAGAATCAAATGACTCGTCAGTTAATCAGCCAGGAGCATTCCAGTCTCCTACCTATTGTCATGAATATCCCCTCATCACTTTCAGAAAATGAAATGTTGGAAGACAAAGTGACGAAGAGAGAAAATGCCAAAGCCCGTCGAGATTTCGCCAACAAAAAGGAATTCACCTATCTGGGCCAACCTATGGAGGAAATCCTTCATATATTAATCAATAAAGGAAGGATCAGTTCCCTTCTACCTCCAATCAACCCCCGTTCAGGATGGTACAACTCTGATGGAGTGTGTCAATATCACTCCCAGTCTCGCAGTCACAACACAGAAGAATGCTGGGCACTCCGCCACCTTATCCAAAATCTGATTGACAGTGGTGTACTACGCCTAGCAGATAACGACACTGTGTTACGTGCAAGTAAAGATGCAGGCCCTACTAAGTGGAAGAGTGCGGTAGCAGTTATATCCACTGAAATTGATGGGATTAATACATTACTCACAACGCCAATAATTCAACTCAAGGGAGGCAACAATCCTTTGAAAGTGGTCACTCCCGAGCCAATCAACTGTTGTGCAGAGCACAATATCCTATTGTTAGCTTGGGCACAGTTTCGTGGAATTATAGAGAAGGTGAAGGATCCACCTCACATACAACTGCTACAGTGTTGAAGGAAAATCCACTGTATCTTCCCCATCGGGTGATGAAGCCCACCACCAAATCAAAGGGGAAAATACCCATGGAGAAGATTGAAGAATTCCTCCGCGCTATGGGTCATAATGAAGCTACGATGGTTTTAAGCTTGAAAGAAGCTCCATAATAAATATCAATTTTGGACTTGGTCCTAACTTTTGAGAATCACCGAAAGGTCTTGTTAAAGGTTTTAGAAGAAGCCTATCTCCCGACATCAGTGGATACAGAAAAGTTTCAACATCTGGTCGATCACATTTTCAACAACAATGTGATATCCTTCACTGATGATGACATACCGCCCGAAGGGACCGGTCATTGCAAGCCGTTCCACATTGCGGTCTTGTCCTCCGGATATATGGTAGCCGGAGTCTTAATAGATGGAGGTTCCTCGCTGAATATCTGCCCATACGCTACCTTGGTGAAGATGAATATCAATCTCAACCGAATTCGGAGTAGCCATACTATCATCAAAGCTTTTAATGGAGCCCGCCGGAATTCGGTCGGAGTAATTGAGCTGCCAATCAAAATTGGTCCTCACACATTCTGCGTATCTTTCCATGTGCTCAAGATGGATTCGGGATACAACTTGCTCTTAGGACGACCATGGATTCATATGGCAGGGGCAGTCCCCTCCACTCTTCACCAACAGTTGAAATACATTATCAACAACAGCCTGGTCACAGTCAACGCTGAACCAGAAATTCCTCAGTACGGAGACATACCGTTCATCAATGCCAATGCAGATGTAGAACCAGTCAGTTTTCGTGCTTTGGAAATAAGCAACACCCAAAACCATGCTATTGGAATATCATTGCCCGAGCACAAGATTTCTGCAGAGGTAATGTCGGCTACTCAAGAAATGATGTCGTTGGGTCATAAGCCAGGACAAGGATTGGGTAAAGATTGCCAGGGTATCAAATATTCAATTCGCTTAACCAGGCAAACTGGAATAGCTGGGCTAGGCTATTTTTCCAGTTCTAGTCACAGGAATCCTCATAAACATCAGCAGATTCCTTCAGCTTCAACCATGTGGCGTTTATCTTTGCCTTTAAACTTGGAGTCCGCACAACCTCCTGTAAAGGTGCCAGCCAAGGTAATGGCTATGTTATTTCCCAAGCCGGTACTGGTGAAGGAGAAAGAAAGATTTGTTCCAAATCCCGCAGTGGAAGAGGAGGAACGAAGAATCAAGCAAGACGTCATCCGAATGATGTCCGGTATACGCATCATCGTTCATGATGAACATACCAACAGATACACCCCAGATGATGATTGCCCAGACATAATGGCCATCATTCGGGACAGGGAGGATGATGACAATTCCTCCATTACTGTGGTCCACCCAGACTTTGCCTTTGCCAATTGGAACAACATTCCTTGCATTGGTCGTCAAGGGTAAAGCGGGCAGAAACTCTTTCTGCCCTGTAGATATAATAACTGCTTACTTTTTCATCCCGGTATTAGCGGTTTATTTTGCCGATATATGCTAACTTGTGTATGATCAACACATTTCATATATACTAAGGAAAGCATATTTTGTTTTAGGACTCGAATTTAGATGTGCTCACATTTTGCGACATTGTGCCTCTTCTCCACAAGGATTGTACCTTTGATGTAGAGATGAATTCAGCCTTGATGGATATACCGGATGACATTGAGGTGCCTCCAGAAATTTAAGAATGGGTCAAAGACAAACCTAAACCCAACCTTGATCAAACCACTTCTTTCAATCTCGGAACCTTAGAAAGCCCTAAGTTAATCCATATTGGTTCAGACCTTACCCCAAACCAACAGAATGACATGGTTACGCTATTAACCCAATTCCATGATGTGTTTCCATGGTCTCATGAAGACATGGTGGGTTTGTCCACTGACATTGTCCTTCATCGCCTTCCCATTAAAAAGGGATTTAAGCCAGTGAAGCAAAAGCTCAGGAGATTGAAACTTGAGTGGAGTTTAAAGGTAAAAGAAGAAATTGTGAAACAATTTCAAACTGGCATCATCATGGTGTCTACATATCCTGAGTGGATATCCAACATCATGCCCGTACCTAAACCTGGAGGGAAGGTGCGAGTTTGCGTGGATTACTGGGACTTGAACAAAGCTTCCTTAAAAGATAGCTTTCCCATGCCATTTATCCACATTCTCATTGACAATACTGCGCAATACGACATGTACTCCTTTAGTGATTGCTTTGCGGGGTATCATCAGATCATAGTTGTTGAGGAAGATCGTGAGAAAACTGCTTTCATCACTCCTTGGGGAATTTTTTGCTATAGATGGTTGTCATTCGGCCTCATCAATGCTGGAGCCACCTATCAACGAGCTATGATGGTTCTGTTCCACGACTTAATGCATAAAGAGATTGAGATCTACGTGGACGACATCATTGTCAAGTCCCGGAAGGAGGATAACCATATAGACCATTTCAGAAAGTTATTCAATAGGTTGCGTAATTACAACTTGAAGTTGAATCCAGCCAAGTGCACCTTTGGCGTTAAATCGGGTAAGTTGCTAGGATTTCTAGTCAGCTATAAAGGGATTGAGCTGGATCCTGCCAAAATCCAAGCCATCACGGAAATGCCTATTCCTCATACAGAGAAGGAAATACTGGAATTTTTGGGAAGAATCAACTTCATTAGCAGGTTTATCTCCCAACTCACAGCAACCTGTGAGCCAATCTTCAAGCTATTAAGCAAGAACTCCTCCATGAAATGGAATGATGAGTGTTAAAAGGCCTTCCTCACAATCAAGAAACAGCTAGTCAAAGCTCCCGTCTTGGTACCACCCAGGGATGATGTTCCCCTATTTATGTACATGTCCATAAGCGACAATGCCATGGGCTTCATGCTGGGACAGAAGGACTATAGAGGCCAAGAACAAGCTATCTATTACCTCAGCAAAAGGTTCAGCAGCAGTGAACACAAGTACACTCTGATCGAAAAGCCGTGTTGTGCTTTAGCATGGGCTTCCATGAGGTTACAGCATTACCTCCATGGTCACACAACCCACCTCATATCCCGCGTGGATCCTCTCAAGTACGTGTTCAACAAACCTATGTTAAATTGCTGGCTGTCCAGATGGAAGTTGATCCTACAACAATTTGACATCGTATATGTGACTCAAAAGTCCATCAAAGGTCAAGGAATTGCAGATCAACTGACCGCCGCACCTTCAGGGGATTTCAAACCCTTGAAAACATATTTCCCTGATGAAGGAGTAATGACAGTGCAGGAACACCATCAGTACGATAAGCGCCAATTATGGAAGATGTATTTTGATGGAGCTGTTATTATGGAAGGTTCTGGAGCTGGAGCAGTTCTAGTATCTGGTACGGGGGAGCAGTATCCCGTTGCCGTCAAATTATGGTTTGTCAGCACCAACAATACGGCTAAGTATGAAGGCTGTCTCATGGGGCTAAAACTTACCCGTTCAATGGGCATCAGGCGGTTAACTGTCTTAGGAGATTCGGAGTTGGTAATAAGATAATCCACCGAAATCTATCAAACCAAGGAACTACATTTGCTGCCTTACCATCGGCAAGTTTTGAAGATGGCTTTGGAGTTTGAAGAAATCTCCTTTCTACACATTCCTCATAAGAGGAATGACTTTGCGGATGCATTAGCAACTTTGGCCTCTTTGATTCGCATATCAGACAAGGAACACTTGTCGAGCGTCATAATTTCCAAGACAAGGCCCAAGGCCCTGACTATGGGAATTATGTTGTGATGATATCGGATGAGCTACCTCCCATCCAACATCCTTGGTATCAGCATATCAAGGAATATCTGCGAGATGGATCTACACCCGCTGAGGCGGGCCTGACTGAGAAAAGGCGGATCCATCGACTTGCTATGAAATTCTACCTGAGTGGAGATGCGCTCTACAAAAGAGATGCAGGAATAGGTCTCCTCAGATATTTAGACAAAGATCAAGCCCAAAGGCTTATGGATGAAGTCCATGGTGGAGTCTGTGGCCCCCACATGAGCGTCCCCCTCCTTGTCAAGAAGGTCCTCAGGACAGGACATTATTGGCTATCTCTCAAAGTTGATTGCAATGACCACGTCATGAGATGCTATCAGTGCCAGATTCATGGGAATACTATACACGCCCCTCCACGGGAACTCCACAATATGAGTTCACCTTGGCCCTTCTCAATGTGGGGAATGGACGTTATCGGTCCTATCGAGCCTAAAGCTAGTAATGGTCACCGATTTATCTTCACCGTGATCGAATACTTCACCAAGTGAGTAGAAGCAGCCTCCTTCCCTAGGGTTACTAAAGAAGTCATCATTGCTTTCATCAGAAACAATGTCGTTTGTCGATATGGACAACCAGAGGTGATTGTGTCAGACAATGCCAAGAACCTCAACAACAAAATGACGGAGGAATTATGCAGTAAATTCCACATCAAACATCTTAAATCTGTCATCTATCATTCGAAGATGAACGGTGCTGTTGAAGCGGCTAACAAAAACATCAAGAAGATTATGTAAAAGATGTCTGCCAACCACAAAGATTAGCCTGACCTATTGCCTCTTTCTCTGTTAGCCTACAGAACCTCAATGCGTACTTCCACTGGGGCAACCCCCTACGCTTTAACCTATGGGATGGAAGCAGTGCTCCCCATAGAAGTTGAAATGGAATCCCTCAGAGTGTTGATAGACCTTTCGGTGGTTGAAGACTAGTGGGTACAAGACAGGTATCACCAATTGTCTCTAATTGATGAAAGGCGAACCGCGACTATCTTCTATGGTCAGTTATATCAATAAAGGATCGCCAGATCCTACAACAAAAAAGTCCGGCTACGGCAGTTTAAACAACATGACTTGGTTTTGAAGAAGATTCTTGACAACCAAGATCAGGCTAAAGGAAAATTCGCTCTTTACTGGGAAGGCCCATTTATTGTCAAGGAAGTATTGACAGGAGGCGCTCTCAGATTGCAAGAAATGGATGGCGATGAATTTCCACAACTCATCAACTCGGACGCCGTGAAACGGTACTATGTCTGAAGTAATTCGCAAACACCCTGGTGTTGGACCATCAGATCACATACAACTTTTCCACACGTTGCCCCTCAGGGAAACATAATTTTCAAAGCCAGCAGCCTGGCATTCTCATTTGCGTTCCTACAACTTAGGTCATCCCACCGCGGATTGAACCTCTTGCGTTTGCAGTTTGGCTACCCATACCTGGGATCAAACTTCTCATACCTGCAGTTTATCCTCAACCTAGGATTAAACTTTCTCCTCCCCACACTCTGACCTGCACATGGGATTACGCTTCTCTCGCCCTGAGGGGTGAACTACGTCGACCTAATCTCCTCTTCAATATGAGTACGTAGGAAACCATTTCATATGGCCCGGTCGCAATAAAACAAAAACAACAAAAACATTTCTACCATCTTCTCCTCACAAAAACAACAAAAAACATTCCTACACCATTTTCAACCATATACAAACGTTGAACCTCTTACACGAGTTCGAACTACATGAGACCGATCTCCTCTTCAATAGGAGTACGTAGGCGTGACCATTCATGAAAGTGCGGTCTCACCCCTACCAAAACACAAACCCTTGTCGGGTTGGTACTGGGATCAAACTTCAATCCACTACATTTCATTTGGCTTCGGACAAAGGGATGGAATTACGAACTCCTCCCAAATAGGAGATTCACGACCATCTAATTTCATTAACATCATACCTTGAAGAGCAACACCAATCCAAAAGATGTGGAATTAACTAGGCTTCTCCTAAATAGAAGTACTGGCGACCATCTGTGGTGCGGTCAATCTTAGAGAGGAAAGCCACACTCCTCTCCACATTTCCATCTAGAAACCAGTCCTAAGACACCAAAGATGGTAGGGATATACATAGATCGATGATCCATTCTAAACTATCTAGAGACAACTCAATGTCCATCCACCAAGGAAGAATTCAGAATACATCAAGACCACAAGCCCTGAAGCAGCAGGCAAAATATGAAGCAAATAGCAAGGCATATCTAAAAGGGAAGTGATCCAAAAATATATTTCCCTGTCATATATAATGCTATTTGATATATATACAATGTAAATTGTACATGAAAAAATGGCTAAGCTAGTCTGTGCAGGTAAATACAAACCCAACATGGCGTCTCTCTCAGAAGAAAGAGGTGAAGCTGTGGTCTCCTATACGAAAATATCCACACGACCCAACAGATCTGCAGCCATCAGCATGGTGACCATATGATCATCAATATATGCGCTCATCTCTGCGATCATGCCAGTGGTAAGGGACCTCAGTGCAGTACTATCTGTGATGGCTACATCCTGGGCAGATATAACACTATCCTGCTCTACTATCACTACATCTCTGGCTGATCTAGCCTCCTCCCGCTCAACAACAGCGGCATCTCTGCGAGCTAATGCCTCGTCTCTCTATAATAGAGCTGCGTCTCTCCCATCTAGGGCAGTCAACATCATAGATCGAGCCTGATCTCTCTCAAAGGTCATCAGATGAAGACTCTGCTCTAAGTATTGTGTTGAGTGCTAAATCACAATAGTACTGGTACTAGGAGAATCCGGAAGAAATACTGGCAACCCAACAGCGGACTCCTCCTCGATGTAGGTATCGATGTCCTCCATGGGCTCTACATCGTTTGACTCGCTTATCCCAGTCTCGCAGACACTACCGCGTGATGACAAAATCTCTGTCTCCATCCATGTGGAATACTGCGAGAACAACTGGATGATCGACGAGAAAAAGAAGCTATCTCACGCTGATCCCAACAAGCATACACACGGGATCGATCCTCTGCTGAGAGATATTGAGAAGCTGAACGCTGACCTATCGCCCCCTCAAAAGGATGGAAATCCTGGAAATGGTCGAATTGCGACATCACAGCCAGTGGGTGATAAGTAGTCACACCTCTCAAACCAGCCAGAGGGAGATAGTCCATGCACGGAGCGTGAGAAATAAAGTTGTATGGTGAGCAAAGCCCCGAGCACGGCAATATGCTGAATGGATCTCTGATATCTGCCAAAAATATGGACCAAGACAGAGCATCTATACACTCCGATGGCTGAAAGGAGTATGACATACCTACATCATGGGTGAAGCAATATCCATGCCGTCTAAGGGTACCAACCGGTCTCAAGTGTGACATAAACCACACGTACAACATGACCGAACTCCCAGTGAACACTCCTGTAGGATACGTGCAACAATAGGATGCCGACCGCAGGGTCTCTGCTACAATCATAGGTACAATGGTACGACCCTCTCTAAGGGCTCTCACAGCCATAATGATACTAATGTCTATCTCGTCCATATATTGTGGCCTATAGACATACGACAATACACACAGCAACAGTACATCAACTCTGGCCAAACGCCAGTGGTCCTCCGGTGAGGTGAAATCCCCGGAATATTGTGAATAACTATCCTCCGAACCAAATCTGTCGTACATAAAACGCTGGGATATCACGTGGCTAGATGTCAGCTCGTCCTGCACTACTCTGCGCCGCAATCCTGTGAGAGTCATGAATCATCTATTCATGTCTCCCAAAGCTAGATGCACGCAAGGTCTGTCTAAAGGTAGCATCGTTAAACGTTCGTACTCCTCCAAAGTAGGAGTCAATTCATGGGTACCAAATCAGAATACCTGCCTATCTGATAGCCAATGCTCTAGCATCCCATCTATAAACCATGCGGGAACCTGAAACATCAATAAAGTCACGGTATGCTGCAGCAACTGATCTACAGTAATCTGTCTGGTGGTGACATGCTATCATACCACAATCGTATACCCAATACCACCACTGACGGTGGGCTATTATCTATACGGCTAACTGTCGAAGAAGACATCGGTACGGGCCGTGTCATAAGAACATCCAGAGGTCAATGATGAATATCTCTGGACATACATATATATGCATAACATGATACATGCATAACAGATAATGGATTGCAATATGATATAGGGAATGAAAAAAACGGTGCATACATTCCTAAGTATATCATCATCTAATCCATCACTCTGTCTGACTACAAATACAGGAAATGGGGCAATGGGGCACGGTACCCTACTACTAATAGAGGCCTATCAAAAGATATAACGAGAATGGGGAACAGCCACCCAATATCTAATAGAGGCTTATCAAAAGATATAACGAGAATACACATCAGAAGAAGACCAGGGGCTCGATGTCCACGTCATCAATCCTATCCACCTGAGTCACTGGATCTCTATCAACAGGGATGTCAGGCCTATAAAGAGGAGGATCTGCGCCAGAAAAACTGAATGGGTCGTCTTAGGGGCTAGCGCCTGAGCTGGAAGCAACAAATGACTCCGCCTTTGCTGGATCTCTGCCCAAATACCGGTTAAATATATGTGCCTGGTCCAACTGCCGGGTCAAACTATCAATTTAGGTCATATGAGTCGGAGCTCGAACATAAGCTACCCAATCCATCATCATCAAGGATCCTGGAACCATATCCCCCATAAACTGTGTGGCGCGGGACTGGGCTCCAATAGTGCGAGGGGACCACCACCGCTGGAACGTCTCCTCAGTACATGAACCCTCTGATAATGCAAAATCGTCAACCCCCAACAATGATACAAGCCAATGACGCCTAACAGGAGGCAAGATCGGTATACGAATCTCCCCTGTGGTGCTCCTAATAGCACGCTCTCCTAGATAGAGCTCCCAGCCTCCATTTGTGAAGAGAGGAACTCTCCTAGTGGAAATCAAATACTCGACTCCAGTCGGGTGTCCATCCTCAAAGCCGATGGTCAAATGTTCCCCTGAATATGGAATCCATGTAATGGTACCAGCTGTTAGCAACTCCAGCTGTATACGGCAGTGAGTGAATCCCTCAGCTACAAGGACCTCCGGCAAAATAGAATGGTGCCATCGTCGTCCTCATGGATAGGTATCTAAACCAAACACACTCACAGGACGCAAGCATGGTAGCCTCTTATAGGCCCAAAACTGCCAACACAATGGAAAAACATCTGCTATCAGTAAACACTCTTCACCTGTGAATGGGAAAAGACAAGAGAAATACTCACCAGCAGAAATGGGTAAAATCCTAGCCAAGCCTCGGTCAAACCCTGTGAGCGCATGCGCATGCCCCAGAGGAAATAGGCAAAGGTGTAAGAGCCCCAATCGTACTCTCCAATATGGTCAACATCATGTGTGGCGCTGATCAAAGCAAAGGATACTGTAGAAGAGTTATCTGCTATGAATCAGCCTCGAATGATCATCAGGATCAATCGCCGCAGAACGCGATCCTTGATTCTGACATCATCAGGCATGGGCTCACTCAAAAGCCCACTCATAGCATCTATTCTCAAAGGACCTTAACGGACAGTCCTGTTTTTGAGCGCCTCTGCCGGAACTCCTAATAAGGATCTGACGGCAGTAGGGGTAATATTCGCCATACAAGGCACTGGCTCCCCTCCAAACTCCATGCCTGTGATAAATCGCCAATCCATAGGTGTCATCATCACCTCGCAATCCAACAGATCGAGTGACTGAGTCTGATGAAACCATCGCTCAGACAATGCCCTGAGGTAACCCTAGGGACAACGACGGGGAAGGATGGAGAAGAATGCCCCGAATCCCCACTCATGCACTACTGCTCTATAGTCAGGATGAAGTTCCTGGTACATGGAGTGAATGTTGAACCAGTTCCCTCGAGGCTGTGTAAAACCAAGAAACTGCATGAAATGTAGATCAACATCAGAACCCTTTAATCCTCATCAATAGGAAAGAAGAAAGATCAAAGTCTAACGCCATACCTCATTAGCATGCAAATACATCGATGGATGTCTGCTCAAATCACCCAGCAACTCTGGGTTTGCCACCTGAATACTCGGAAGCTCCCTACGAGGGACATGTGCAGCAGGAGCGGGATCCTTAATCGAAATATCCGCCTCCTCGTCCTCAACGTTTGGCACATCTACCCAGACAGGATGAATCACGGCCTCCACCAATCGACGAGGCTGTCTGACAGAACGGGGACGAGGAACTTCAGAAGCCCTCCGCCGTACGCCAGAAGTGGTCCTATAGGAACTGCTCGACTGATCCGAATACATAATATCTGGACAACAAGTCTCCAAATTACCTCAGAAAGGGTGTGGTATTTCCTTACCTGGAGCTTTCTAAAATGCATTTATGACTATATGCATGCATGCATTTACTTTAACATATAATAGAGTTAAAATACATGACTACCCAATGCCTACATTTGGGAAATTTTTGCCATAGTCCCCTTTGAAAATAGGACTATCCACATGCACATAGGCATGTCTAGGGGCCATTCAAGAAGACACCGCCCTAAAGTCATATACATAATATATGCATTAAAAATTAAAATTACCATGCATAAGGCCAACCTCAATACTAGGAGTACTTTGCCTTGCTACCTTGTGCTCGTTGGACCTCAAATAGGACAAAAAATAGCAGAAAAAGGTGCCAATTTGACTGTCTCAAAAGTCAAATTTTTTCACATCATTATGTTCAGCATGGTTTAATACTAACATTTACTATGTTGAATATTTTTTATCAAGTCATTTGTGCATACATAATCACTACTATGTGTTTAGATGCATTTCATGTGATAATTCACAATCCAACGGATAAAAACTGGAAAAAATACATGCATAAGTTACCAGGATAGTGTAGAACACTTGTACGATGACAAAATTTGTAGAAAGTATCCCAAACTCAGCAGATCTGAAAGACGCTCACGGATTTTCCTTCACGCGACAAGTTAAAAGTGACTTATGAGACCAACCTGCAGGGATTTAACATCTGCGATTAGTCGCAGGCCCACCTGCGGCTGCAGCAAGTGCACCTGTGACACCCCTATATAGGTCCCACCCCTCCGGCTCGGTCCAATTCGAGTTGCAAAGGAGTTCTTACGGACTAGAAAGGTCAAATCAAGAATAAAAACGACACGCGATTGAGCAAAATAGCATACAATCCTGGTCATCTCAGACGAGACTTTGAATCTATACATCACTCATTGGTAGTCACCTGGACACAAGGTATACCCTGCCAATGATCTCATTTATCACAAATCACATCCGGCAATACCTTGTACAAGTCTAATGCCGTCAACTTCGGGTCGTTACCCTAAATGAGTCCCCGACGGGGGTTACAACGTGAGTCCCCGACAGGGGTTACAACGTGAGTCCTCGACGGGGGTTACAACGTGAGTCTCCAATGGGGGTTACAACGTGAGTCCCCGACGGGGGTTACAACGTGAGTCCCCAGCGAGGGTTACAACGCATTCTCATCCGTTGACACACATATCAATGAAGGTCAAGTAGCCTTGACGTTATCTCAACTGATAGCGATTAAACCTAACAGAGCTCTAGAGATATTCGAGGATTTCATGCTCAATTACCCATATTCCCCCAGCGGATCCCCGACGGGGGTCACAACGCAATGTTCCGTTGATTCACACGTCAGTGAAGGTCAAACAACTTTGACGATCTCCTCACAGAATCTCAGCCATTGATTCACATGTCAGCGAAGGTCAAGCAGCCTTGACAGTATATCCCATAGGATATTTCAACCGTTGATCCATATGTCGGTGAAGTACACGTCAACGGAGGTCAGGCATCCCTGACAACATTTACTATTGGCAGTAAATCCAACAGGATCTTGGCATACTCTGGCGATACTAACCAGAAAAGTCAATGTTTTCAAAGAGGATAAATGATGGAATATGTTATACACATCCTCAAACAGATCAAGCTTTATCCCCACAGATCTATTACACATAAGAGGTACATCTTCAGGATCAAGTCATAATCAAAAACACAGGAATTTGGTGATAACTCCAACATCAACATCCTAACAGATTCGGATTACACATTAAATCTGGTCAGCATTGCCAATCCCCAGTTGAAGCAACAGGGAGCCAGCAATCATCCCCAGCGTGTTGGGCTACAACCCCATACACACGCATCATACATTTGCATCATTTTGATACCCATAGTACCATGTTTGTCTTGTTGTGTTTCAAGTGTCTAGGATTCTTTATCCTACCCATGCATCGCCATGCATGAGTATGATAAAGAGGGGCATCTTTAGACACTCAAAATTTTTTGTACTACTGTCACTAACATTACAAGAGGACAGATTCGCCTTTTAAGAGAGAACCCTGAAAGACAATCCAAATCCATACCCGATACTACCGGAAGTTCAACATCAACCCCAGATCACACTCTGGGAGTAACAATTCCAACCTCAGATGTAACACCAAGGTGTGCAGATCCAATACCGGAACACACACCGGAGAAAACCGATTAATCTCGGAGACAACCCCGAGGTATCCAGTCTCAGTCCCAACCATGGGAATAGCCACCAACCTTGGTGATAACCCCAAGGAATGCAGTTTTGGCGATAACCCCAGAAATGCTTGTTTCAAATGCGACCAGCTTCAATCTCGGCGCTCACAACGGGATGCACTGTACCAACCTGGCAATAAAATCGGGAAGACAGGCACACCTCAAAGATGACAATGAGGACCTTCAACGATTGCAGCATTCCAATCTCAGCGAAGCCTGAGCAACGTCTGCTTTATCAGCCCAATCCGGCGATAACACCGGTTAGGGGAAACATCGTCATCTCGTCAACACGATGCCACATCACGTCTCTACGCAATGATGTCCCTCAAGACTAACCAATCCCGAGTGACTATTATGCAGGGTAACGGATGAAAGTTGAAGCTTGAAGATCGGAGGGCATCGTCCCATCTTCAATGACTTCGTACAAACTCTAATCCCATGCCATCGTACAACTTTCGACAACGGCAGTCCGAAATTGGTCCTGTATACCTCAAACGGATGCCTGGATTGCACTTCTGAAAGTTCGAGTGGACATTACAATGCCCGAGTGCACGTACTTCGAGACGACCCGACCCGTAAAACTCAAGCCCACCCGGGTTGCCTCTGGTACACCTGCGGCTAAAATTCCTATAAATAGAGGGCTTGGGCTGCCCATTTTGCAAGAGAAAAAGGCGAGGAAGCCCTGCCCAATTTGCTCTGCACTCACCCCATGCAGTGTACTTTTTTAAACACCTATGAGCTCATATATAGCCCTTTTTTACCTACAAAAGTCAGTGTTTATCCACTCTGAAGATATAGAAGTCTTCTTTAGCAGTCAGCTGTAAGCCTTCTCACACACTTTAGAGTCTTTCTCTTTCATCTTTGCACACACCCTTCTACACATTGAGAGTCTAAGTTGTTTGCTTTTTTTGCCTGCACTTTGGTCCGTGGTTTCATTTAGTCTCAGATATATATATATATATATATATATATATATATATTTATATATATTGACCAACATCATTGAGTTATGCCTCGATTGAGCCTAGACTTCGGTCTGGAGCGTTTATTTGCTTATATATATATATATATATATATATCAACCTTTATATATATTAACTGTGTGTCGAACTTTGTTCGATGAGCCTAGACTTTGGTCTGGTGCATTTACTTCTTTAATATATATATACATTTATATATATTAACTGTGTGTCGACTTTGTTCGATGAGCCTAGATTTGATGCAATGCGTTCATCGCTTTAATATATATATATATATATATATATATATATTAACTGTGTGTCGGACTTTGTTCGATGAGCCTGGATTTTACATCCAATGCGTTTATTCGCTTATATATATATATATATATATATATATATATATATATATGAACTGTGGTCGAACTTTGTTCGATGAGCCCAATTTTACATCTGGTGCATTTATTCGCTTTTATGTATATATATATATATATATATATAGTGCGTTTATTACTTTTATATATATATATATATATATATATATATATATATATATATATATATATATATATATATTAAATCTCCGCTCGAGTTTCCTTCGTGGTAGTTGATCGCTTTTCTAAATTTTAATTTACATTTCTTCCTACTTTCGAGTTTTCTTCGTGGCGGTTGATCGATATTCTGACTTTATTTACATTTTGTTCCGCCTGGACTTTCCTTCGTGGCGGTTGACCATATTTACAGCTTTATTTATGTTTTTTCTCGCCTGGAGTTTCCTTCGTGGCGGTTGATAGCTTTTTACAGCTTTATTTACTTTTTTGATCCTCGTATGGAGGTGCTTCGTGGTTGGTGATCCTGTCTGTATATATATATATTTACAGCTTTTATATATATACCTGCTTACTGCTTTCATACATATTGCGGTATGTTGTGCACCTAGGAATCATGTGATCACAGATTAAATTTTATTGGATCTAGATTCGGTTCCGGGATGGACATTTTCAAATGTGGCGACTTTGTAAATTATTCTGCGGTGTCTAAATTTCGTCAGATGGTTTCCATACCCACGAGGAAGTCGGCATTATTTTTGTACATTATTTTCTTACGGATGCCTCGCATTCGTAAAATAAAATCAATCAAGCCGAACACTTAATAAAATGGGAGTGTAAAATGTCTCAATTACTATTGAGCATCAGGGTTTGAAAAACCTTTTTATAAAACATCATTGTTATATCTTGATAAAAACTGAATTTTTACATAAATTCAAACCCTGTGTATATAGGTTCGAACGAGGCCTCACACTACTTCCAAATAACAGCACATTGACCCATACACACGCACATTCAGATAATAGTTTCTTGAAAAGAGGCGGTCACCGTGGTAACACGGATGTCGGGGGGTGCCTAATACCTTCCCCCCGCATAACCAAGTCCCCGGACCCTAATGAATCTCGGTTTCACCGACCCGTTTAGCAATGTCACATCACTGGATCAATATGCAAAACTTATCTCGGTTGTGTTGGTACAACTATTTAAAAAACCAACTTGCGACTCTTAACAGTCCATCGTCGACATTATACATGTCGGACCTTTTTCACTTATTTTTTCTAACAAATCTCACCTAAAATGAGAACACCAAAGAACAAGTAACGAAAAGGGACATCTAAAAAATCCTGACGTCGACAAAGAGGATCATGAGAAAACTGCCTTCATCACGCCTTGGGGAACCTTTTGCTATAGACGGTTGTCATTCGGCCTCATCAATGCCGGAGCTACCTACCAGTGAGCCATGATGGCTCTTTTCTATGATTTAATGCACAAGGAGATAGAGAATTTCACATGTTAGGCGTATCTGGTGTATTCAGCGGCTCCCTATTCAGTGCTATGCATGGTTCCTTGGTAACTTCTAGTTTGATCAGGGAAATCACAAAAAATGAATCTGCTAATGAAGGTTACAGATTCGGGCAAGAGGAAGAAACTTATAATATCTGTGAACGCCCCCAAATTCAGGTACTTGTAACCCAAACTCGGTGCTTCACGATACTATTTCTATGAGCGGAATAATACTAATAATAATAATAATAATATAAAAATCAAACTTAATTTACATTTATCAAAGTCTAATCCCAAGTACGTAACCTTTACTATAATTTCTTACATGATAGATAATATATCATTGCCTTAATACAGTCTAACTATTACAAAAGATACCATTAAACATATTATGTTTGCTTTTCTTTTCACTTGTTCTTGTCTGAACCTTCAGGTTGATCACGCTTAGCTGAAAAAATTTAAATTAAGCAAGGATGAGCATTTGAGTGCCCAACAAGTAATAACAATTAGAAATATAATTAGCTGAAAGAAATAAATGTTTTCTTTGTACATCACTTTTACAACGAATTTATAGTTGTGAAGTAAACTGAACTGATAATAATAACATAACAATTATATCTCAAATTTTTGAAACTACGTATTGACTTTATATATAGGTATTAGTTGACAGGCTATGAACATTGTTTTTAGTTTTCGCTAAGGTTTAGTAGAACATCATCTGCAAACCGTCATAACTTATAGGCACGAGGGTGATCTGCCCTGTATTGATCAATACTACATTGCTAGAATGATATTATAGTTCATCCTTTGTCCGCCTTGGCGTATAAAAATTTTCCCGTGATCGGGATGTTCATACTTAGTCTGGAATCCGAACCAAAACAATTTGATTGAATACAAAAAGGTTTTAACTTATTCAACGATATTTCTGAATATGTGTCTAGCTGGGTCAAATAGCTTAGGCGGCTTTTTTATATATATATATATATATATATATATATATATATATATATATATATATATATATATCAACATGTGTTTAACTACAATGACTATCCAAGTGGGGACACTTGTATAACCATATTTCGAAATTAACGAACAAAATATATATATGAGTTATATAATATAATATCATGTTGATAAACAATGATCGGATATAATATATACGATAATAAATTTAATAATCTAGTACAATAATAATTTAATTCTGAAACTTCCTACTCATGTCCATTGCATAAAGAAAATACAAAGGTATGATACTTGCCTGATGCGCTGCTTACAGTTCGTAACTAAGTTCTATCTTTATATAACACCTATCAGTAATAAGATCATTTGCTCGATTAGAATAACATATCGTAACACATAATATCGCTTATTGCATACAAAGACATAACCTAATCACATTATCACATATGTTTAACAACCATTGAATCACAAATAAACACATATCTAATCAAATTATCTAAGTCCATATCAATTTTTGAAACATGTCGGTGTACCGACGACTTTATCGGGTAATTATCGACTCTATCCTGTAGTTCAATATCCGTAAGTATCAGTCATATTTTTTTTAAATGACTTATAATAATTTTTAAACATTTATTATAATTTATCATGAATTTTCAAACACCGGAATCATTATTAAATGATTTAAATATTAAACAATTCTATTACCATTAATATTTAATTAATATTAAACCATTAATGAAACCATTGCCAAAATATCGACGTTATTTATAATAACTTAAAATACTTTTAAAGTATTAATATTACCCTTAAATGATTTTTAAAAGAATTAAAATCATTTTTAAATAATTATCATTAATATTAAAGTATTAATGTATTACATATCAAAATATTAAAAGTCATTAATTATAACTTAAAATATTTATAATTCATTAATATCCTTATTAAATGATTTTTAAATAAATAAAACTATTTTAAAACTATTTATTTAATATAATTATTAAATAAACTTAATATCATTTATTATTAAATTAATATCATTAATATTAAATTATTAATGAAATTTTCCTTTAAATATTAAAAGTTATATTTTATAACTTAAAATATCTTTAAACACTTTATTTTTATTTTAAATGATTTTATAATTTAAAAATCATTTTTAAACTAAATTATTTAATATAATTATTAAATAACTTTAACATCATTAATAGTAGATAATTAATGAGTTTTATCTTTAAATATGGAAAGTTATATTTTATAACTTAAAATATTTTTAAACTATTTATTTTCATTTAAAATGATTTTTCTAATATTAAAATCATTTTTAAACTAATTTATTTAATATAATTATTAAATAAATTTAATATCATTAATATTAAAAGATTAATATTTTCATGACAAAATATCAAAGTTATATTTTATAACTTAAAATACTTTTATAACCTTTAAATCATTTTTCTATAATTTTTAAATCATTATTTCTATTTTTCATCATTTATTTAATATATTCAATAAATAACTTAATTATCATTAATATTAATTAATTAATGAAATTCATCACAAAATATTAAAATTTATCAAAATACTTTAAATTATTTTCTTATACCATAATATAATTTTAAATGATTTTTCATGTATTAAAATTATTTTTAAATAATTTATTTAATATTATAATTAAATAAATTAAATAATTTTAATATTCCAAAAATATTAAATATTTATGAAATATATTCAAAATAATTAAAAACTAATTTTGGATTTTAAAATAATTTTTAATAATTTATTTTGTATTTTTAATAATTAAATACTAATTTTTCTATTTATTTAATTAAAATAATTAATTTTATAAATAAACTGTCGCTAAAGGGCTATAGCGATGAAACTGTCGCTATAGGTGTTCTTGAGGTGTTCGTGAAACCCAGATCACCATGTCAGTGTCGAGGGTGCTAGGTTTGACCAAGTGTAACAATCATATCATGATGTATCTAGTCTATCTATTGATCACAGTGTGTAAACCTAATGTAATACAATACGATGCAACAACAAACACGAATAAACAACATAAAACGAAAGAGATCTGAGCCTCCCAAAATCATGTCAGAGCTGATCTGGATTTTCTAGGTAACCCAGAAACCCAGACAGTTTCATGGTGTCATTTTGAGGCTCAATTATCATTATGTTCTGGTAATCATAATGCTGTTAAATAAGTTTAAATGTATACTATATGTATCAAGGAACAATTATAAATCACGATCTTAGTCCAATAACATCAGATCCGTAAGATATGATACGGTCAACCATTGTCAGAAACTTTGTCTAACAAGTTTTCGGGTTTTTCCCAGAAACGTAAAATAGTGCGAGTCGTCTAGTTTGACCAGCAATTAAATCCAACATGTTTGTTGTTTAAGAGATCTAAGAGTATAAATATAATTTACATATATCAGGCTACAAAATGGATATCATAATATAAACATATCACATAACACCTCACATATATAAGCATTCCAAAACGTTGTCAGACTCTACTATTTGATTTCTGGGTTACCCAGAAATTAGTCGGTCAAGCTCGGTCAACGATGTTTGACCAAGAATAACTTTCAATCTACAACTGATCTGGCTTTGAATCAAGTTCCAGATGAAAGATCACATAGCAAACTACATGTTTAAACATTTAAATAGCAAAAACACATAACAGATTAAGATCTAGGTGGTCTGACATTTGTTGTCAGGCATTAAAAACAAAATTTCCATTTTTTTGTAAAACATCAAATCCGAGCCTCTAGATGTTATGGATCTAACATCTAGCTACCCAGATCATCATATTACACTACATACAACACATTTTAACACTTAATCATAACATCTAACGGTGGATCAAAGGTCAAATTTTTCGATTAGGGTTTATACCTTTATGAACTAATTCTTGATTCTGACTTCTTGATCTATTTTTGGTAAACGTGGGACTTTGATTTAGGACTGAAATACTTCAACATTTCGAAGCTTTTAGAGAGAAAGGGTCAAGGATAAGTATTGGTGACCAAATGAGCTAAATGATATATTTTCTCTCTCTTGCTCAATATATATAACTTAGATACAATGAATTCGTCAAGTAATTTGTCAATATATGGGCGATATGAAGTCACATAGCAAGTCAATGGTTGGTCACCAACTACATTATAGCCAGATTTACAAGTTTTGCTCAAATAATTCAAGAGGGGTAATATGGTCATTAGCCTTAGAAATTTAATGGCATTTTGGTCATTTGACCAAACCCTTAGGGTTTAGGGTTTGGATTAGGGTTTAGGGTTTGAATCATTTTAGGAAAATTCTAGGATTTCCAAAACTAGGATTTAAAACTAAATAACAATTTAGTTTCCAAAAATATAAATTAGAGTTTACTAAATATAATTAGTTTTCTAATTCAATTACTTGAACATTTGTGTTTAAAATTTACTAATCATAATTAACATTTATCATTAAACAATTAGGGTTTATAATTAGTAATTAGATTTTTAAAATTACTAATTAGGGTTTGCAAAAAAATAATATAAAATAATATTAGTTTCCATTTATTTTTGAAAATTAGGGTTTCTTAATCGTGCTTAATTTTCTAATTACATTATATATGAACATTATAATTTTAATGTCCACTAATTAGCATTTAGCTTGCAATTAACAATTAGGGTTACCAATTTAGCAAATTAAGGTTACTAATTTAGAAATTAGGTTTACTAATTTAGAAATTAGGTTTTCTAGAAATTAGAATTTCTAAATATTAATTAGGGTTTCTCTAATTAACATTAAATTCTATAATACGTAACATACTTCATTTAGCACAACTACATAACCATTTCTAACTCATAATTGAGTTTCAAATTAGGGTTTTCCCACTTGACAATTAGGGTTAGTATAGAAAATTAGGGTTTATAAATATTATTTAGGTTTTTTTTCAAAATTAGGATTTTTAATTACTAATTAGGGTTTTCATTAACACTTA
The DNA here is from genome assembly GCA_020205605.1 of Panax ginseng. NCBI lineage: Eukaryota > Viridiplantae > Streptophyta > Magnoliopsida > Apiales > Araliaceae > Panax > Panax ginseng. The sequence continues at coordinate 53,077,223 of CM035146.1, read as the reverse complement.
GAATACAAATCATATACCACATAACACGTGACATTCATAACATAACGTAATTACTTGAAATCTTACAGTCTTATTTGATTATCGAATTATGGTTTATTAAAATAATACTTGGGTTTTTCATGCTACCTTAAAACTGTTTCACACATTATCCTTACACACATAACATCCATGCTTATAACACTGAAATATAATTAATATTATATTATTATTCTCATCCATTGATAAAAATCCAAAATAAGGGTTTGGATTCCATATCTGATTTATCTCGTTCATATATAACATTATTAATTAAGTTAAATTAATTAACTTAATTAATCTTGCATAAATTCATATAATAAAATAAATAATTATTATAATAATTTTAAAAATCATTTCATATATTATTTAAATAATATATAATCATATTTTCATAGAAAATAATTAATAAAAACATTTCGCTATAAAATTAATTATTATAAGAATAAACTTTATAATAGTCAATAATTCTAAAATAAAATTATTTATAAACATTTATGTAATAAATATATTTTTATTTATTACATAATTACATACATTCATTATCTTGTACAAATCCTCATCCTTAAAATAAAAAAAAAAATTATATGCAAAATTTCTGATTTATTTATACAGAAAATATCGGGTTGTTACATTCACCCTCCCTTATAAAGATTCCGTCCCCGGAATCACCATTTTAAAACCTATACATACACAGGTACATAGCATACACAATCATTGCAATTAGATCTCGATCAAAATTTATCGAATTGATCTTTAATTATTCAGCCAAAAAGCTTATCTATCTTGTTAAACGAAAATTTGATTTCTAAGAGAACTCAAATTCCTCCATCAAAATAATTTATAAAATAATTTTACCATATATAAGAAAATAATATATAAGAAAATAAAATTGATTAGAATAATACCTAGAGTTGCATCCCCGGCTGCTGCAGTTTCTTGAACGGTCATGTTAAAGACGCTTGCGGTTGATTTCGTTGGTTTGATTGTTGATATTGGTCTCGTCAACGTCAATGTCCTGCTGCCTTTTCCCGTATTCGCATTCCTTGCCTCCATTCTACTTCTTGGACAGTCTTCCACCTTATACTCCATTGATTCACACGTAAATCACGCAGACTTGCCCTTTATCTCCTTTCCTTTTTATCGTATAGGTGACAAAACTACATTTTGCCCCTTCGTTATCCTAGCTATTACAAACGTTGCTACATGGTCAGTTGATCTTCTAAATACTGACGATACGACTGCCTAGAAGTCCTTGACGTTCGTCGATCGATTATCTGGCTGATCTTCCGGTGACTGATATTCCGTTATGCATAGCTTGATCGTCCATATTCAAAAAATTCTGTATCGGGTCTGGTTATCCTCCAGCTTTGTTGACATGATCTTCTGTCCGTGTATTTCATTTTTGTCTTGGCGACATTATCACAATTTATTCTTTATTCTAAGCCTTATCGTATACGTATAATCATATAACACAAAACTTTCTATTCCAATAATCATGTACTCAAAATATTAGATTTTCGAAATTTTGGTTTTTTGCATTAACCAGTACTCATATAATTAACAATTATCTTTATACCAACTTATTTCATTAATTCCATATAAATTCATACTCATATCACTTGACATACCATAGCACATATTACTTTAAACATCCGCTATCCCTTTGTGACTCAAAAGTCGAGAATCGCTGCCACAACTTATACAAAATTTAAAAAATATTACCTTATACAAACATACATGTCTTATACTTAACATAGAATCATATATAATCCAGTATTAATACTAAAACTACTTATTTCTTACGCCTCCATTAAGGATCAATTGCTTAGAAATTTGTCTATTCCCATTATCCTTAATAATCCATTCACACCTAACTACACCTTGTTCGTACCACTTACCATACATTATGAGTTTAAGACCTCACCACAAATATATGAGTTTAAGAACTCGACATTGACCACATATTCTTTAACTATATTCTACCTATCAGTTATACTATCATTTCAGGGTTCGGTACTACACTTTTCAAAATAACCACCTCTTTGAGGTAGCTTTCAATGTGAGCCTCTATTTCAGCTATTGGCTTTGATATTGGCTCGGTTATGGAGGTTGACTTCTTCTTTATGATTTGAGGGTATCCTAATCCTTTTCTATCTGACATCTACACACCTAAATTATCCTAATTATCAACTAATATATACACACAACAAATAATAGTTTTATACAAGTTATCTTTTATTTGATCTGACGATGAATTTATTTAATTCATCTCCTTTTTAAACTCTATAAGAGTTATTTGAATTTTCAACGTTTCCCTCTGTTTCAAGGTTATAGCCTAAGGTCTAACCCACCTAAGGTTTTTAACCCTAAGTTCTGATACCATAATGTGACGACCCCAAACTCGGGTACTTGAAACCCGAACTCGGTTCTTCACGATACCATTTCTATGAGCGGAATAATACTAATAATAATAACAATAATATAAATATCAAACTTAACTTACATTTATCAGAGTCTAATCCTAAGTACGTAACCTTTACTATATTCTTTACATGATATATAATACATATCATTGTCTAACTATTACAAAAGATACCATTAAACATGTTCTATTTTCTTTCCTTTTCACTTGTTCTTGTCTGAACCTTCGAGTTGTTCATGCCTAGCTGAAAACATTTAAATTTAAGCAAGGGTGAGCATTTGGGTGCCCAGCAAGTAATAACAATTAGAAATATAAGTAGCTGAAAGAAATAAATGTTTTCTTTGTACATCACTTCTACAACGAATTTATAGTTGTGAAGTAAACTGAACCGATTTTAATAACATAACAATTCTATCTCCAAATTTTGAAACTACATTTTGACTATATATGAGGTTTAGTTGACATATTATGAACATTGTTTTTAGTTTTCGATAAGGTTTAGTAGAACTTCATCTGCAAACCGTCATAACTTACGGGCTTTAGGTTGTACTTCCCATGGGCCCTGTATTGATTAATACTACATTGCCAGAACGATATAGTACAATAAACAATGATCATACTAACCCTAACATACTAACATATTGACATGATATATATATATATATATATATATATCGAATTATCATACTAACATGTTGATAAATAATGATCGGATATAGAATATATCACAATAGGGTTAATAATATAGTACAATAATAATATAACCCTGAAACTTCTTACTCATGTCCATTGCATAAGGAAATGTAAAGGTAAGATACTTGCCTGATGCGCTGCTTACAGTTCGTAACTTAGTTCTATCCTTATATAACACCTATAAGTAATAAGATCATTTGATCGATTAGAATAACATACTATAACACATAGCACTGCTTATTGCAGTCAGCACATAACTTAATCACATTGTCACATATGTTTAACAACCATTGAATCGCAAATAAACACATATTTAATCAAATTATTTAAGTCCAGATCAATTTCTAAAACGTGTTGATTGTGCAAAGCGGCTTTATCGAGGTAATTATCGAAGTCTAAGACTCATCCGTAGTTCAATTTCGTAAATATCATCATATTATTTTTTAAATGACTTATAATAATTTTAAACATTTATTATAATTTATCATGAATTTTCAAACAGGAATCATTATTAAATGATTTAAATATTAAACAATTCTATTATCATTAATATTTAATTAATATTAAACCATTAATGAAACCATTGCCAAAATATCGACGTTATTTATAATAACTTAAAATACTTTTAAAGTATTAATATTACCCTTAAATGATTTTTAAAAGAATTAAAATTATTTTTAAATAATTATCATTAATATTAAAGTATTAATGTATTACTTATCAAAATATTAAAAGTCCTTAATTATAACTTAAAATATTTTTAATTGTTAATATCCTTATTAAATGATTTTAAATAAATAAAACCATTTTAAAACTATTTATTTAACATAATTATTAAATAAACTTAATATCATTTATTATTAAATTAATATCAATAATATTAAATTATTAATGAAATTATCCTTTAAATATTAAAAGTTATATTTTATAACTTCAAATATCTTTCAACACTTTATAACCTTAAAATAAATTTAATATCATTAATATTAAAATATTAATATTTTCATGACAAAATATCAAAAGTTATATTTTATAACTTAAAATACTTTATAACCTTTAAATCATTTTTCTATAATTTTTAAATCATTAATTCTATTTTTCATCATATATTTAATATATTCAATAAATAACTTAATTATCATTAATATTAATTAATTAATGAAATTCATTACAAACTATTAAAATTTATCAAAATACCTTAAATTATTTTCTTATACCATAATATAATTTTAAATGATTTTTCATGTATTAAAATCATTTTAAATAATTTATTTAATATTATAATTAAATAAATTAAATACTTTTAATATTCCAAAAATATTAAATATTTATGAAATATATTCAAAATAATTAAAAACTAATTTTGGATTTTAAAATAATTTTAATAATTTATTTTGTATTTTTAATAATTAAATACTAATTTTTCTATTTATTTAATAAAAATAATTAATTTTATAAATAAACTGTCGCTAAAGGGCCCTATAGCGACGAAACTGTCTTTATAGGTGTTCATGAAACCCAGATCACCATGTCAGTGTCGAGGGTGCTAGGTTTGACCAAGTGTAACAATCATATCATGATGTACCTAGTCTATCTATTGATCACAGTGTGTAAATCTAATGTAATACTATACGATGCAACAACAAACACGAATAAACAACATAAAACGAAAGAGATCTGAGCCTCCCAAAATCATGTCAGAGCTGATCTGGGTTTTCTAGGTAACCCAGAAACCCAGACAGTTTCATGGTGTCATTTTGAGGCTCGATTATCATTATGTTCTGATAATCATAATGCTGTTATTAAAGTTTAAATGTATACTATATGTATCAAGGAACAATTATAAATCACGATCTCAGTCCAATAACATCAGATCCGTAAGATATGATACGGTCAACCATTGTCATAAACTTTGTCTAACAAGTTTCTGAGTTTTTCCCAGAAACGTAAAACAGTGCGAGTCGTCTAGTTTGACCACCAATTAAATCCAACATTTTGTTGTTTAAGAGATCTAAGAGTATAAATATAATTTACATATATCCGGCTACAAAATGGATATCATAACATAAACATATCACATAACACCTGACATATATAAGCATTCCAAAACGTTGTCAGACTCAACTATTTGATTTCTGGGTTACCCAGAAATCAGTCGGTCAAGCTCGGTCTACGATGTTTGACCAAGAATAACTTTCAATCTACAACTGATCTGGCTTTGAATCAAGTTCCAGATGAAAGATCACATAACAAACTACATGTTTAAACATTTACATAGCAAAAACACATAACAGATTAAGATCTAGATGGTCTGACATTCGTTGTCAGACATTAAAAAGAAAATTTCCAAATTTTTGTAAAACATCAAATCCGAGCCTCTAGATGTTATGGATCTAACATCTAGCAACCCAGATCATCATATTACACTACATACAACACATTTTAACACTTAATCATAACATCTAACGGAGGATCAAAGGTCAGATTTTTCGATTAGGGTTTATACCTGTATGAACTAATTCTTGATTCTGACTTCTTGATTTGTTTTTGGTAAACGTGGGGCTTTGATTTAGGACTGAAATACTTCAACATTTCTAAGCTTTTAGAGAGAGAGGGTAAAGGATGAGTATTGGTGACCAAATGAGCTAAATGATACATTTTCTCTCTCTTGCTCAATATATATAACTTATATACAATGAATTGGCTGAAGTAGCTGTCAATATATGGCTGATATGAGTCACATAGCAAGTCAATGGTTAGTCACCAACTACATTATAGCTAGATTTACAAGTTTTGCTCAAATAATTCAAGAGGGGTAATATGGTCATTAGCCTTAAAAATTTAATGGCATTTTGGTCATTTGACCAAACCCTTAGGGTTTAGGATTTGGATTAGGGTTTAGGGTTTGAACCATTTTAGGAAAATTCTAGGATTTCCAAAACTAGGATTTAAAAATAAATAACAATTTAGTTTCCAAAAGTATAAATTAGAGTTTACTAAATATAATTAGTTTTCTAATTCAATTACTTGAACATTTGTGTTTAAAATTTACTTATCATAATTAACATTGAACATTAAACAATTAGGGTTTATAATTAGTAATTAGGTTTTTAAAATTACTAATTAGGGTTTGCACAAAAATAATAAAAAATAATATTAGTTTCTAATTTTTTTTGAAAATTAGGGTTTCTTAATCGTGCTTAATTTTCTAATTATATTATACATGAACATTATGATTTTAATGTCCACTAATTAGCATTTAGCTTGCAATTAACAATTAGGGTTACCAATTTAGCAAATTAAGGTTACTAATTTAGAAATTAGGTTTACTAATTTAGAAATTAGAATTTCTAAATATTAATTAGGGTTTCTCTAATTAACATTAAATTCTATAATATGTAACATACTTCATTTAGCACAACTACATAACCGTTTCTAACTCATAATTGAGTTTCAAATTAGGGTTTTCCTGTGACGCCCCCAAAATTAGGTATACATCACCCATTTTGAGTCGCCAGATATATAGTACAAAATTCAGATACAACTTCATTTATACAACTGTTGAGCTGTCGTATAGAATACGACCACAGTTATACAACTGTTTAGCTACTATGCAACCACGTGTATTACTGTACTTTTAACACCGGGTGTTTCAACAGTTAACGGTAAAACTTCCGCCGTTATTTTCATAAAATATTTTTGTCGTTTTCTCAATTGGGGGTCCACCAATGATTGTGCCGTTGTACGAATATTCCCTGTTAAAACGAATATTCCCCGACCAATCGAATATTCCCCGGCACAACGAATAACAACTTGCTTACTTTGCAAAAAATTTTAAATATCACCCTTAACTTTAACCTTTTATCAATTTAACCATTTATGAAATAAAATAATAAATATAAAAAAAAATTGAATACTTTTATTTCATAAAATTTGGGATCTCACAATCTCCCCTCCTTATGAAATTTTGCCCTCGAAATTTACGTACGTACCTGGTATTCGAAGAGATGAGAATACCTTGCTTTCTTTTCGGATTGTACCTTCCCGGTTATTTGCTCTGTATCATGATTTTTCCATTGCTCATCTCCTGTATTTTAGATATCATTCTAGAATATATCTTCAAAACAAAGGTCAATTGACATATCACAAATTGTCAACTTATCAAGTAAAAAAATTTCGGCTTAGGAAAGTCACACACTAGCGAAGTATATTACTCGTATCTCCCTTCCTAGTTCTAGACTCATATCTCCGCCAGCGACCATATCCCTAAGCTCTGATACCAAATGTGACGCCCCCAAAATTAGGTATACATCACCCATTCTGAATCGCCAGATATATAGTACAAAATTCAGATACAACTTCATTTATATTAATCGTTGAAATGTCAGATAAAAATACGACCACAGTTAATGTGAGTTTTAATACAAATGTATGTAACTCTCATGGTGCCTCGACCACAACCTTACAATGGTACTTTACATAAAAGTATAGTCAAAGACTGTTTTAGAAATTAAAATCTTTGGGAAGTGCTCAAGGAAACCTTCGTACATAGGAGGCCATGCGTCTAGGTTATAATAGATATCATATGGCCACATAATTATCCTTGGTTAACCCAATAGACCCCAAAGAAAAATGAGAAGATTACTATCATCTTCTTTCCAATGGTGAGTCTTCTCTTGACATATAAATATCTCCGTTGTCTCCAAGTGAAAATTATATTTTAAATATACTCCAAGATCATATAGGTAGTGCCCGTAGATATATTCAGCAAGTGGATGCGCACAACCCTGTCTTATGATAACACGAGGTTGTATGTTATTAGACATCTTGTATGATAGTGGCAAAACACCCTTCCAAAGCTGGGTTCACCTCACCCTATTTGATTCACCAAATATAACTACTAAATGATGTATAGATTACAACACACTTTTCTATCTTTGTTTAGGAGAACCTCCATGACTAGAGACCACTGTTCTATTCCCTTGTTATCCCCGCTCGACCCGGAAACACTCTTATTACCTGAAAGGAATTGTGAAGCAGAAAGGGTGAGCACAACTAGGCCAGTAAAGAATATCATGACTAAAGATAATTAAATTATCAATAGCTTTCATCAATAATAAATCAGAGATTTAGAACATATGGTAGATGATAAAACTTTTCAACCATAGTTGCAACGAAACGAGCAAATCCATTAGAAGAGTCAAATAGACCACCAGGTCTATTATCTTCTCCATGTTAAAAGTCCACCAATAATGTTTTATCCCTGTAACATCAATCAACAATTCCTACCCACAATCATATCAATAACTCATAATCATAATTGTGATTCTGAATTCCCTTTCGCACCCAGGACGAAGATAATTTTTATCACATATCTTCACCTGAAACATCAAAATTCATGGTTATACCAAATCACAATTCATGCTCATAATTATTAAATCATCTTTGCACTACGGCCAAAGATATTCATTATTATCACATCCACGAATTAATATTTCATTGGTGAGACTCAACTTAATAAATAATCAAAATCATCGAATCATCCATGCACTACAGGCCAAGGATATTCTTTAGTATCACGACCACGAATTATCCATGCACTACGGGCCAAAGATAATCGTGTTTTCATCAACGGTCCTGATCATGCCATAAACAATTCATATTTGTACCCTTGGCCGAAGAGAATCCATAGCCAAAATCATACCAAAAACTGTCCATCAATGCACTACGGGCCAATGAGGACTTTTTCATTAGTATCACAACCACAAATTATCCATGCACTACGGGTCAAAGATAATCGTGTTTTTATAAACGGTCCTGATCATGCTATAAAACAATTCATCTTTGCACCCTTGGCCGAAGAGAATCCATAGCCATAATCATACCAAAAATTGTCCATCAATGCACTACGGGCCAATGAGGATTTTTTCCACATCATTTGCAATATTACAGTCATGATTATACCGAAAAATTCCTGGTCATAATCATACCAAGTCCATCTATGCACTACAGGCCACAGATGACTTTAACATAATATAAATATGAGGATTATGACAATATTATAAGCATTAATCAAACTAAATCAAGGATAAATATTAAAGACTTTAAATTTATCCAGACATTATCAATCACTTAATAAAATCATAATCTAATACTGTTAATACTATAACAATATTTTAATCACTTCTTAAACTTATAAACAATTACATTTAATTGTTTACACTTTTCCAAATAATGCATTTAATCATTCAAAAATATCATACTCATAAGATTTCATCACCAATAATCAAATTACTCATAAAAAATCTGCATATACTTTATATAGGATTTCCAAGCCATAAAATCCTATTTACCAATTCTTCAACTTCACATAACATATTTAATTCATATGTTCGTAACTAAACATTTTCATGACAAATACCAAATCAGTCCCAAAAATTATTCTTTTTTAGGATTAAGCAGAATATAGTCCCATATTGAACATCTATTTTTCTCGGAATTTTTAAAATTCATTTACTATTTTTCAAAAGTTAATTTCTAATTAATTCCTTAAGAAATTAGCTACCTTAAGTTTAACTCCAGAAATTCCCAAATCTTAGCAGGATCTTACACATGTTAATGTGAGCTTCCAGTTTAAATTTCATGGTCATCGAAGTTATAGAACTCCGGTTATAGCATTTTTCGTCGAAAAAACCTAAATATTGAAATGGTCATAACTTGCTCATTTTAAGTCGGAATGTGCTCATTTTTGGACAGGAGGTACTTTATACCATATACTTTCATGTCCCAAAAGGCCAGAATTTTTCTCATAAATTAAGTGGCGAAACAAATTTCTTTTAAATCGTGGTAATGATAGCTTTTTCATATTTTGTAGTTTTTCGTACTTTGCTAAAATCAGTACACACAAAAATCTACAACACATTTTCCAGTGATTCCACTTGGATAAGTTACAAAGCTCATAGACCTAACTCTAGAACTTGACCACACTCAAAAATTTGAAATATAATAGGAGATATGGTCAATTGAATTTCATGTTCCATTTTCACCAAAATCTGATTTTTCAACCATTTATGATTTCTAAGAAACTTTCATGTTTTCACATAATAACAAACATAACTCATCATAACACTTACTAATACCACATATACCCATGATTTTCATTAGTCCAATACTTTTATTATGACTTTCATCATAATCCACGTAAACAGATCATTTCACAATTTAACAAGGAATGAAATAAAAAGGATCGTTCACCATACATGTGGTAATCCACATAGACAGGTTATTCCCAATAGAATAATAAATATGAGAACCGGTCCCACAGAAACGCATGCATAACGATATATTCAATGAGAATAGTAAAGACGGAACTAGGTCCGGCATAAAATGCATAGACATGATATTCAAACAGAATAATAAATAATGGAACCAGGTCATGCGTAAAGCACAGACAGGATGTTCCAACATAATGATAAATAATGGAACCAGGTCCGGCGTAAACGCACAGACAGGATGTTCCAGCAGAATAATAAAGAATGGAATAACAAAAGTTCTCTTCATGGATAAGAAAGAAATAATACTCCCTACCTTAGAAGAAACTGGATATAGAAGTAGTGAAATAGCAGAATACTTTTCTTCTTTCTCTCTATAATTTCTCTCTATAATAATTGCTCTAAAGCTTTTGTGAATTGGTGAGAAATGAAGGAAGAATGAGCTTTTATTTATAGAAAAATATAGTTTCGATAATTGCACGTTTTGGGGCTCGAAAAATTACAGTACAATACCTCCAACTTTTCTTCATTTTTAATTTAGTTCTGCAAGTATTATCAAACTTGCACCACCTCCCGTAATAGTAAATAATGTAAATCAATAGTACAATCATGTGAATAATTAGTATAATCATCTGAAAAGTTTAATTACAGTATAGTACCTTCAACTATACCTCTATTTTTAACTTAGTCATGCAAGTATTATCAATCTTGCACCAACTCCCCTAATAGTACAAGAATGTGATTCAATAGTACACACATGTGAACAAATAGTTATATAAGCATGTGAATTAGTAGCAATTAATTTCTCATTTATTCGATAAATTACCCGATTTATCAATATAACCCCCAGACATCAATTATCATCGGAATAGATGTTAATTTCCACTAACACTAATAATCCCAACACAATGGAACTATCAAAATTCATTTTTAATCAACACAACTTATTCATCATTAATATTATAACTCACAATATTTAACAACTAGTTCGTTCCCAGGAAAGAGGGGGCTTTCCGATAAGAATTTCTCCTTATTGGCGCGCAATTAGGTGACCAAACCTCTCCTTGACAGAACTTCTAGACATTGTCAATATTGTAAATAATAACATGAATAACTTTGTCGTCTCAATTATTGATTTAATAATAATAAATATTATGCAGATGATACTGTGACAATAATTGAATCAATAATATGAGAGATATGATGTAGCAATTACTGTAGCATTAATTGAGTATAACTGAGTGACTTCTCATGTAAGCATCAATAATTAATACCGTGTGCTACTATGCAACCACGTGTATTACTGTACTTTTAACACCGGGTGTTTCAACAGTTAACGGTAAAACTTCCGTCGTTATTTTCATAAAATATTTTTGTTGTTTTCTCAATTGGGGGTCCACCAATGATTGTGCCGGTGTACGAATATTCCCTGTTAAAACGAATATTTCCCGACCAATCGAATATTCTCCGGCACAACGAATAACAACTTGCTTACTTTGCAAAAATTTTCAAATATCACCCTTAACTTTAACCTTTTATCAATTTAACCATTTACAAAATAAAATAATAATTATATAAAAAAAATTGAATACTTTTATTTCATAAAATTTGGGATCTCACATTTCCCACTTGACAATTAGGGTTAGTATAGAAAATTAGGGTTTATAAATATTATTTAGTTTTTTTTAAAATTAGGGTTTTTAATTACTAATTAGGGTTTTCATTAACACTTAGAATACAAATCATATACCACATAACACGTGACATTCATAACATAACGTAATTACTTGAAATCTTACAGTCTTATTTGACTATCGAATTAGGGTTTATTAAAATAATACTTGGGTTTTTCATGCTACCTTAAAACTGTTTCACACATTATCCTTACACACATAACATCCATGCTTATAACACTGAAATATAATTAATATTATATTATTATTCTCATCCATTGATAAAAATCCAAAATTAGGGTTTGAATTCCATATCTGATTTATCTGTCATATATAACATTATTAATTAAGTTAAAATAATTAACTTAATTAATCTTGCATAAATTCATATAATAAAATAAATAATTATTATAATAATTTAAAATTATTTCATATATTATTTAAATAATATATAATCATATTTTCAAAGAAAATAATTAATAAAAACATTTCGCTATAAAATTAATTATTATAAGAATAAACTTTATAATAGTCAATAATTCTAAAATAAAATTATTTGTAAACTTTCATGTAATAAATATATTTTTATTTATTACATAATTACATACACACATTATCTTGTACAAATCCTCATCCTTAAAATAAATAAAAAAATTATACGCAAAATTTCTTATTTAATTATATAGAAAATATCGGGTCGTTACAATATCGTAGCCGCTCATGGTTATTTTGGTCAATTGATCTACGTGGATGACATCATTGTTAAATCCCGGAAGGAGGAAGACCACCTTGACCATCTCAGAAAGCTCTTCAACAGGTTGCGTAAGTACAACTTAAAGTTGAATCCAGCCAAGTGCGCCTTTGGCGTTAAATCAGGCAAGTTACTAGGATTCCTAGTCAGCCATAAGGGGATTGATCTGGATCCCACCAAAATCCAGGCCATTACGAAAAATGCCCATTCCTCAGATAGAGAAGGAAATATGGGGTTTTTCTGGGAAGAATCAACTTCATTAGCAGGTTCATTTCTCAACTCACAGCGACCTGTGAACTTATCTTTAAATTATTAAGGAAGAACTCCTCCATGAAATGGAATGATGAGTGCTAGAATGCCTTCCTTATAATAAAAGAGCAGTTAGTCAAAGCTCCTGTTTTGGTACCACCCAGGGATGATGTTCCCATATTCATGTACCTGTCCATAAGTGATAATGCTATGGGCTGCATGCTTGGACAGAAAGACGATAGAGGCTAAGAACGAGCTATCTACTACCTCAGCAAAAGATTCAACAGCAGTGAACAAAATTACACTCTGATTGAGAAGACTTATTGTGCTTTAGCATGGGCTGCCATGAGGTTACAACATTACCTCCATGGTCACACAACCCATCTCATATCCTGCGTGGATCCTCTCAAGTACGTTTGTTAAAGTTGTCTAAGAATTTGGTTATGGACGGTTAGTGGAATTAAGAGCAATTAGAGGATTGAACAGCTATAGTTAGCAAATTCAAGCAATCAAGAGGTAATAATACTAACATAAATGCTCTTGATTCCTAAGTTTTTAGATTTCTTAGTAATGACAAGAAATACTTGTTTTGAGTCAAAAATTGATGGCTAAGGATTGTTGTAATCCATGCGATGTTGTAAGAAATTGTTAATACAGTTAAATACAAAAACAACGGTAGTTAAACGGACCAATTTGGTTTAGAAACGAATTCGTAGTGATGAAATTTCTAGACATGTTAAAAAATGGAAACAAATTAGAAACGGTAGTGATTCTTTTTAGGAACTTATCCTAGCAATATGTAGTCCAAGAACCCATCAGGGACTGTCCATTTGCTTAGGGGTTCAAAAACATACATACGATTATGAGTCATCAACTTACCATAAGTATGAGTTTTAAGAACTTGCACCTAATCCTAATAATATATGACTAATCTTAATAGTTTCTAACTATCAAATATACACATGAGAAAAGAATCACCTTTTCACCACATATACATTGATAGCGCGACACCGATATTCTAATGATTATCAATGTGATAAAGTGAGTGCAAGCACAAAACCCTTGCCCATACATAGGTTTGTACAACTCAGACATCATATGAGTCCTCAATTGAAATCCCACCTAACTCTATCTTACTCTTAACTTGTTCTTTGCTCGATACAAATTTTTCATACCTCATCATTTATAACTCCTCATGTTTACCTCGTACTATTTCATAGTACCTTCTCGTTATAGCATCAAGCTATAACAATTCAGTCATTACAGACCATTTGTTATTTTAAAACTTAATCTGATCACGTCGTGATCTTATTCTACAATCATCCTCCCTTATGATTCTTCTTTTATTTTTGATCATTTAGGTTTTATGATGTTCCTCTCTCTCTAATCATGTTGTCTTTTGATTATTTAACTCAGGTGTTCCCTGATATTTGGGCTTTTCAGGTTCTTCATTGAACCTATTCATATTATCTTAACTTATTTCATAAGCATTCTTTGAATTTTCATCTATTAAACTCTATTTGAGTTCATTCTTATCATCTTAATCATCTTTATCTTGTAGACATCGTCTATTTAATAACACTTAACTTCTTATTACTGGAGTCAGGTAACTCCATATTCATATCTTTTAAATACTTCAAGATTCTTCTTTGAATCTTCTCATATAAATTTTTTTTAAAAAAAATTATATCTTATCACTTAAACTCTATCTGAGTTTATTCTTTCATTATCTTCACCTTCCTTCTCTAAGATTATAGCCTAAGGTATTCCTACCTAATATTTATAACCTATAACTTTGACACCAACTATAACGACCCCAAAATTTCAATAATACAACTCTCGACATCGGTCATTATCAATACATCTTTATTCTAACTTTACATCATTAATCGATAAAAATGCGGAATAATTTTAAACTTTTCTATCTTCTTTCTTTATTCCCCGAAATCACAACCTTTATCATTACATATTTTTTATTCAAATTTATTTTATGAATCGCTTCATCAGAGTTATTATAAACTAAAATTTGCAACCAAGTTCAATACCCTTTATACATCGGATAAAATTAAACATTATAAGTCAACATCTGTTAAACAACATACATTATCAAATACATCATCTTTAACCTTATTCATGGTTCGAAAACATTAACAACTCAACCAAAGTATATAAATCTTCAACCATTACATTTTATTCATGTCTTTCAAGTAGCACATAGTGTTACCTTGACTTCTTAACCTGCAAAAATAGTTATTTGCAAGGTTGAGCTCGATAGCCCAGCAAATCTAATAATTTTCATGCAACACGTAGCATATAAATAACATGCTCATCTTATACATCATAAACATCTTTCTAATCATATTATACATGTTGTACATCACATATCAAATAAAGATTGAGTTCTATAAATCAATCAGCATTCATTACTCAACTATTTATTGAACTAACATAACATATATGCTACAGTTCACATAAAAAGTATAAAGATTAAGTTCCTTACTCAATCAACATAGTCATAAATTGACTTTAACATTTCATTCTTTCAACATATATAACACATCATGCTCTTCATAATAAAAATTTAAAACAGTTCATCATAAAGTTCACATAGCAAACAGGAACCGAAAGACTTGTCTTGATCGTTGTTTCATGATAATGCCTTTACGACTTTATATTATCGCACTTCACGTGCCCTACACAATTATATAATCATTCACATCAACTATTAGTCACATAGAAATACATAGTAGTTGTAATATAAAACTTACTCTACATCTCATAACCCTTCCTATTAATTAATCAACATAATGCTCAATTTGATTGTGTTAACTTTCAACTTATATCTCACTATATTTCTTCTTAGGTCACACTCGAAGTTCATTCAAGTGTTTAAGTCTTGCTAGGACTTCTTATTGGTTTTATATTAACCTCATTTCATATCTTATAATGTTCATTTTATTTGACTTAAAACACTTTTTACGTTCATTCATACTTGTTACGGCATTTCGACGTTCATTCGTCACACGCTTGATTTGTCTCTCTTGTGTATGCTTAGTATGCTTATAAAACTTATTTAATACATCATTTATTAATGTTATGCATCATTATAATTACTAATATTTATGTTCTATAACTTAGAACAACATATTTTATCGTCAAAAGCACTACACTTGTATACGTGCATGCCCGACGCCCTCCGATTGCCTATTAATACACATCAATCCCAAAGATGACCATTTTGACCCCTTCTAAAGACCTCAAATTGGAAACCTTTAAGAACAAAATTTTTACGTATACTCGTCCTCATTCCGTATCATCTTGAATCACATTAATCTGAGTTCGTATGAAAACTTTATGCTCATTTTTGTAAAATATATTAGGTCAGATTTTGACTAACATTTGGTAAGTCTGCTACCCCCCGCCGAGGTGGGGGTTTTGTGCTATAAAAGCCCGTCGGGAGCCCCCGCTGGGGAGGCATAAAATACACTGCTAACGCCCGCCAGGGAGGGAGTACCCAGTATTAGCTTTTGCAGTTTATTGTTCTCGCTATTTTTGATCTTTTTCTCTTTCTATTCTTCATAAGTTGAGTTATACACATCAAAATTAGTCCGTTTTCGATTCTATGGATTTGTAATTCACAGAACTACAACATACCATAGAATCAACAATTTACAGAACCATTAACTAACCTAAATCTTGACCCAAAACTCATGTTCATACTAAACTTTCATGTTTTCAACATATTTAGCGTAATCATTCACCACGGATTCGATTCTTAACCAAATCAGTCTGTTTAACCTTCATTGTTTTTTTTCAACATATTAACAACATCTACTATCAATTAATAGAATCCAACATGAATTCCTAGCCAATTTTAGCCTCAAAATAGGTCAAAACATATTTTCTCCCCAAAACTAAATTCTTCTTATTTAACACCAAAAACACCCATTTGCTTGATTCAAATCCAACTATGGATGATATAAATCATATTATATATATATATATATATATATATATATATATATATATATATATTAACGCATATATCAACTTCTCAACAAACTCTCCATCAAAATCCACTTACAAAGACTAACTTGGAGAAAACAGAAATTGAGAATTTTAAAGTGAGTTTATTACCTTTGATTCCTTGTTAGTTTTAGATAGATGATGAAGAATTCACTTACTTCTTCTTGCTTTCCAGAGTTTTCCCCCTCTCAAGATTCACAGAGAATTCTTCTCTCTCTCAAACCTTCTTCCTCTCTTCTTATTCTCTATTTTCTCTCTCAGACTAAGGAAATAAATGTAAAACCATATACTATATGACTCATCAGTTATACACACGAGTCTCATCAGTTACAGAATGGCTCTATGCCCTGTTTGGTTCAACCCAATTAACCCTCAACTTATTTATGTTAATCATTCACTTAATTATTATATGGTTCACAAATGTCACACTTTATTTGATTAAATTAATTAACCAATATAACTCTAATTTTATTTAACAAATCACAATCTCTCTAATTTAAGTATTTAATTAAATTAGAATATTTCTCATTCCATCAATATTATCACATTTTAAATAATTATCCCAAAACAATTACAATTTAATTAACAAATATTTAATCTTCTAATTTAATTATTTAATTAGATTAGATTAGCGTAATAAATTATGCACCAATTATAAAATCATATAACATAAATTAAATCAATTTTATCATATTTAAACAAATTATTCGTAATAATTTCCGTCAAATATTTATTCCATAAATATTCCAACTAAAATATTTATTCTATTCGATAAATATTTTAACTATTTATGAGATTCATAATCGAATGACATTAACATATTACATTTATATGTAATATAATACATTCTCATTTTATTAAAATGATTATATTAATTCACTATTTAAATTAAGTGAATTGCTCACATTATTTACTTAAATTTAATTCATAATAACTTCTATCGTTATAATAATAACTAAATTATATTCTCTCATAAAATAATTTTAACTTAATTAAATTAACTAATATTACCCGCTTAATTTCATTTTTCATAACAATTATATTTATTTTCTTCAATAGTTTAATTATCTATTAAACCTCTTTTTTCCAATACATGAATATATATAATTCTCTTCACATCAAACCACATATTTCACAATATATATCACATATCCAAACTTAAAACATCGCATAATAAGAATTTTATTTATTAAATTCTTATTTAGATAATTTCTAAAAAATTCAGGTTGTCACATCATTCAATCCTTATAATGATTCTGTCATTGGAATCACTGAAACCATACCTTACTCAGGTTTTCATCAAATCTCTTTTAAAGAAATTATTGTTAAATAATTTCAATACGTTACCTTAATAATAAGAATTTTATATTTCCTATTCCATTCTTTTTCTCAATAAATTCTCGCAAGCTTTATTTTATAGCATTCACTTAAACTCAATTATATTTTGAGTATTATATATTCTTTAACCCGTTCATTATCTTCTTCTAAGTATTATTATCATATACTCAATTCTCAAACTCTCAGGACATTACATTCACCCTTTTTGCTAAGAATTTCGTCCTTGAAATTTTTATTTACTAATCTTCGTTCATTCGATTTATCAGAATAAATTTTACGTTAATCCTTTATTCATTCATTGGGTTCTATAACCAAATTCCTTTTCTAAATATCTTTCAAAAATCATCGTATTCTTCACATCTTTCTTTTCTAAGAATTTCACATTTTCTTTCTTGGAATTATTACAGTTTCCTCAATTTACTCATCATCACATGTCGTGTTTCCACAAATTACTATTTTCTAAGGAATATCCTTCTTGCCACCTTCACCCTTCAGAATAACAAGAATCTTCCACAATTGTTCAATAATTGGGAAGCAGTACGAATAACTCAGGAATTTAAAAGATTCTCAAATCATGCTGAAGGGTCACAAGACCTTGAACAACGTCCCTAGGTTATCAAGTATCTCGATATGAACCTTTAATAGTCATAAGACTATATGGACCTTTCTTCTCGTACTCAGGGGGATCAGCCCTTCGTACAATATTTTGTGCACAAACTCTTGAAGAATGATCAGCGACTTGATTCTCCGTCCCCTTTCTATCTTTTATTTCTAGATCAAACTCTTGAAGAAGGAGAATCCATCGAATAAGGCGTGGTTTAGCATCTTTCTTCGCAATTAGATACCGAATAGCCGAATGGTCCATGTAAACTATCACTTTAGTGCTCACCAAGTATGCCCTGAATTTGTCAAATGCATATACCACTGCAAGTAGTTCTTTTTCCGTAGTTGTATAATTCATTTGAGTCTCCGTCTGTGTCTTGCTTACATAATAAATGGCGTGAAATACCTTTTACGGAGCTCGGTGGAGGCAGTTTCTCGATCGTGTTCAACTTACCCTTGTCCACTTCCAGTCCTTGAGCCGAAACCTTATGGCCCAAAATTATGCCCTCCTCAACCATGAAGTGGCATTTTTCCTAGTTAAGTACAAGGTTTGTATCCTCGCATCGTTGTAACACCATTACCAAATTCCCAAGACATGTATCAAAATTGTCTCCATGGACAGAGAAGTTGTCCATGAAGACTTCCACGTTTTTCTCCACCATATCGAAGAAAATGGCCATCATACACCGTTGGAAGGTAGTCGGTGCATTACATAACCTGAATGACATTCTCCTGAACGAGAACGTACCGTAGGGACACGTAAATGTGGTCTTCTCTTGATCCTCAGGAGCGATGGCAATATGGTTATAGCCCGAGTACCCATCCAATTGATGAAGAAAAGTCGTGGACCCGCCAATCATTCCAACATTTGGTCGATAAAAGGTAAATAAAATGATCTTTTCGGGTTGCCTTGTTCAACTTCCTATAATCTATGCACACCCCCTCAAACTCACATCTTTTTGCTTTCAGATTAACTCATTATCTTCGTTTTGTACCACGCTATTTCCCCTTCTTCTTCAGACATTAATAATGAACCGGACTAACCCACTTCATCGTTGAGATCGGGTAGATGATTCCAAAGATCCAAATAATTTTAGTATTTCCTTCTTTACTACTTCCTTCATAATTGGGTTAAGTCGTCATTGTTGCTCCACCGTTGGTTTTGCGTCTTCCATCAGAATCTTATGCATGTAAAATGAAGGGCTGATTCCCTTGATATCCGCTATCGTCCACCCTATCGCTGCCTTATGTTCTCTAAGCACCCTTAGCAAATTCTCTTCCAGCAAAACGTTAAGTGCAGCAGAAATAATTACAGGTAAAGAATTTGAATTTCCTAAATACGCATACCTAAGATGTTTAGGGAGTGGCTTGAGTTCAAGAGTTGGTGGCTCCTCCAATGATGGTCTCAATTTTTTCGTGTCTATCTCCTCCGTGTGTAGTAATTCACAAGGTGTTTTGAATCGGCTTACTCGTGGCAATGAGTCTAACATTTGTAAGTAGTCCATAAATTCTGGGTCATCGAACTCCTCATCCCCCAATAATGTTGTCTCTAGAAGATCGTTGCTCAGACTCTTTCCCATGTCTTCGTTGACTATTTGATAAATGATTTCCATCTGAAAGCACTCTTCTTCATCCGCGGGAAATTTCATTGCTTTGAAGACGTTAAACTTAACTTCTTGATCTTGGACCCTCATCGTTAATTCACCTTTTTGTACATCGATGAGTGTCCTACCCGTCGCCAAGAAAGGTCTCCCTAGGATAATCGGGACGTTCTTGTCCTCCTCAAAATCTAGAATAATGAAATTAGCGGGGAATATAAACTTATCAACTTTGACCAATATGTCTTCCACAATGCCTCTCGGATACGTGACTGACCTATCTACCAACTGTAATGAGATGTTCGTAGGCTTTGAAGCCGGTAATCCCAATTCTGTGTAAACTGATAACGGCATAAGGTTCACACTTGCTCCTAAATCACATAAGCATTTATTGAAAACCGTATTCTTGATCGTGCATGGAATGGTGAAACTCCCTGGATCTTTCAACTTAGGTGGCAACTTTCACTGTAGAACCGCGCTGCACTCCTCTGTTAGTGTCACTGTCTCGAAATCTTCTAACTTCTTCTTTCTAGACAGAATCACCTTCATGAATTTTGCATAACTCGGCATTTTCTCTAGGGTTTTCGCAAACGGGATGTTAATCTGCAATTTCTTAAATACTTCCAAGAACTTTGCAAATTGCTTGTCTAATTTCTACTTTTGAACTCTTTGCTGAAATGGCGGTGGCAGATACACAACTGGCGTGTCATCTAACTTTGTTTTCTCAATTTGCATATTCGCACCCTATTTTTCTGCATCCACTATGTTATCATTACTCTTATCATCAGAGACAGCTGAATTTTCTACATCTTTCCCAACCATTTGTTTTCCACTCCTCAAGGTAACTGCCTAACACTGTTCATGATTTCCCTTTGGATTTCATTCGCTGTCACTCGGTAGGGTCCCTTGTGGTCTGTTGTTCAATGCTAAAGCAATTTTCCCATCTGGTTTTCTAAATTCTTGATGGCCATTTCTTGTGATTTCATTACCATTGCTTCATTCTTCATAGCTACCTTGTTAGTTGTTATATACTTTGATAACAATTCCTCTAAATCTGATTTCCTCTCTTGACGTTGAACTTGTTGTTGTTGATTATTAAACCTTGGGGGATACGATGGTCGTGGAGCTTGCTGATTCTGATTATTATTCCACGACTGATTCAGATTATTCCTATTTCCCTGATTATATGCATTCTGATATGTATTCTGAGGAATTCTGTTGTAGCTACTCATGAATTGTACCGACTCTGGATTGATTGCGCATCGATCTGTCGAATGTTTCCCTGCGCACAACTCACAAATAATTGCGACTGTCTGCGTCTGTCCCACGGACCACACGTCGAACTTCTTAGCGAGTGCTGAAATCTATGCCGTTATTTCCGTCACTCCATCTACTTCTAACACTCCAGCGACCGTAGGTTGTGTCATTCTTGTCGTGGGCCACTGATAATTATTAGCCGACATAGTCTCTATCAACTAGTATGCCTCCTCATACGTCTTAGCCATAAACGCTCCCCCCGATGCTGCATCAATACTCGTTCTGAGATTCCCATTAGTCCGTTATAAAAGGTATTCATTTGTAACCATTTGGGCAATCCATGATGTGGGCATTTTCTAAGTAATTCTTTGTATCTCTCCCATGCCTCGTACAGTGACTCCCCATGTTGCTGATCAAACATGGTAATCTCATTCCTCATCTTTGCAGTTTTTGTAGGGGGAAAGAATTTTGCTAAGAATTTCTGAGCCAGGTCCTCCCATGTCGTTATCGAACCCGCTGGTAGAGAGTGTAACCAACTTTTCGCCTTGTCCTGTAGAGTGAATGGGAACAAGCGAAGTCTAACTGCCTCATCCGACACACCAATATACTTGAAAGTGTCGCATATAACCAGGAAACTGATCAAATGCTCGTTAGGATCGTCATTAGCCATTCCCCCAAACTGCACTGAATTCTACATCATTTGAATTGTCCCAGGCTTGATTTCGAACGTGTTTCGGCTATTATTGCAGTTCGGTGGTACTGATCGCAAATTTACCACCTTAGGTGTCGCAAAATCTCTCAACGCTTTCTGGTCTTCAGCAGCCATTTCTTCTTCCTTATCAGATTTTTCATATTCGTCCTTTGTTTCCTTTATCCACTTACTTAACCTCTAAAACCTTCTATCGATGTCGTCCTCAAAAGGAAGCCAGTCTGGATTTTTTGATCGAGTTTGCATAAACCAATATCAAAAACCTGAAATTCGAAGAACAAAACAAAATAAAAAGTGTTCAAGTAAAACTGGACTAATTAAACTGATATTGCAAAAATAATAAAATCTGTATTGTATCCCCGACAACGATGCCAAAAACTTGTTGGGTAAAATCTAATTACACACAACACACAAGTATACGTGGTCAACAAGTAATATAATAGTAAGTAAAGTATCGTTCCCTCAGAGATTTCACAAAAATTTTCCTTGCAACTACCAATCTTCGATTAATCCAAATTTTATTAAACTAATCGATTTCCAGTTTATATTGAAAATATCAAAATTATCAAAAATCAACTCAATACCAACAAACCCTAAGTCTGGATTTTCAAACAAAAATTGGAGAATTAGGCTCGTAACTTCACTCTAAGCATCCCTCTGATTATTATCACCTTATTCCAGTTTAACTCACTATCCCAGTTTATTAATCAAGAACACATAAATAGTATTAATCACCTCTCGATATATTAACACCGTATTGACCCAAGTCCACAATTAAGATAGAATTAAGTCAAACACCTCAATTAATCAACTCACTATATCTCTACGTGAATTCTAATTAAGTAAGGTTTAAGTTCAAGTTCTCTTCACGATTACATGTGATGTCAAGCATATCTCTACCTCAACAATAATCAAGAATCTGCTACTCACAAAATTCATGACACATGCTATATTAACTAAGTCTAGATTTATAATTCATCTCTCGAATTCATACAAATCCACATAAAATTGTTGATCAAGCAATTCATAAATTCAAGCTCCAATTAATATAGATAAACTGCATAATAGCTTAATTAAACTGAAAACCAAGGTTACACAATCATCGTTCCACTTAGAGATCCATTATAAGCCTAACAAGTAATTTAGCCCATAACTAATGAATTTAATACTGAATAAATAAAAGAAAACATCATCCCAATGACAGAAGATAGAAATCAGAGAAAAATAATAATACACCACCCTTCTCGCCCTTCGATTATGAAATCTTCGTGAAATTATGTCTCTTCTTCATTCCTCCAAGCTCTTGCTCTTCACAATTCTTCTCCAAGTAAGTCTCAATTGATTGATTGAATGAATGATGCGCTCTAAGTATGCCTAGATCAGCATATATAACCTCTCCCCTCCTATCATGACTCCTAATCCACTTCTAATTTTTGCCCAAGATAGACTCCCCTAATTCACAAAGACTTCTCCAGACAAGTTCCCGCACTCAGAGTCAAGGCTTCGCTACCTGGTCTTCACGTTTTCGCAAGTAGCCTTCCGCTAGCCCATCAGCAGCCTTCCACGCTCCAAAGGTGCTCGTGACTTGTTCCGCTTCTTAACACAAAGACACCAGACTCGACCAATGTAACCTTGCAATGTCGCTCAAAATGTCCTCCTATGCTCCCATTCACTGGAGGAGTCTGAATTACCTACAACAAACGTAAACCCCATCAAAAGTAACATAGACGTACCCAAAAACCAACAATATAACAAGCCAAATGAACATAATTCATAGGTTAAAAACCTACTCATCAGTAGGCCAGGAAGTTATTCAAGGAATACATTAGGAAATTTATTAACGATATAATTATCATTCAAAACTGTGACTCTCATCTAAGACTTGGATAACACGTCACATTGTTACCTATCAACTTGCCATAGTTATTCACGACGTCCCCTTCGGATAGTCTAGCTTCGGTGCATCCTACACAAGGAAGTCACCAGTGAAAAGCTCGGGGCTCTTTACGGCTTAATATGATAGTGATTGAATTTATTGGTTGGGTTGCTTGAATTCGCATAACAGGTTGGTTAGGAATATGAAAACTAACAACCTTACAAAAAATAATCAATTTTAGCATGAAGAATAGTTAACTAGTCGATTCCTAAAATCACATCAAAGGCAAGTATTTTCAAAGAGATGAGATCAACAGGTAACGTGCGGTTACCGATTTGAATCAAACAAGAATTATAAAGAATGGATGTAAAGAAGGTTTCTCCCAACGGAGTTTCAACAGATAAGTCAAAGTCTAATTTCTCTGGAGTTAAATTTAAACGTTGAGCGCAAGTAGGAGAAATAAAAGAATGGGTAGAATCGGTATCGAATAAGGTATAGACTTCACAAGAGTGTATGATTAACTTACTCGTGATAACTTCGTCTGGTTCCTCCCTTTTTGGGAAGTTACAAAAAACACTCTCACTTGAACCACCGATTTTGACTTGTCTGGGATAGCCTTTGGTGTCATCATTACCGCTGGAATTAACTTTCGCTATAGGGCATATTCCACCCTCAATTTCTTCTTCATACTACTAATCCATGATCTGAATCATTAATCTTTGATCTATATCAAATTGGGGTTGAATGCAATGTATAGTGTAATTCAAAACTCGATGTTGGGTTCTCCCAATTGCTGTCCAAAAAGATAAATACATATCATCTATTTAAGCCTTCTTGAATCAGACTTCTCTTTCCACAATATCAACGCGTCGTGCGGCTTTTACCCATTCATCCTTCATTCTCACTCGTTCAGTTCTTTCTTCTTTCAGCTGATCCTTGACATTTGAATTCTCAGATTCCAGCTTTATCATCTTATACTCTGTCAAAGAGTGCTTCTGCTCAAGCATCACATATCGGGCAACACAAGCTTGAATTGTTGCATCCTTTTCCTCCACGACCGCCTGCCGTTCTTCAGCCTGCTCTTCTAACTCATGAATATAATTTTCCAGTTCTATATTTCAATCATAAAGTTCTTCTAAAAAAATTTCCTCGGGTTCCTCTTCTTCCTCACTCTCAGCTGCTACATCTGCGACTAGCTCGAGTGCAACTATTAATTCTTCACTCACCACATGGATATCTCTAATTTCTTCTTCGCCTGACATCCTATAATCAAGTTTAATAACTTAATTAGTACTCCCTGATAAAATCTTTGTTATAACAAAATATTATACTCCAATATTTATTCTTTAAATGAATCTCCTCGATTCATCACTTAAAACTCTATATGAGTTCATCTCTTGATTTTTAGATGTCATTTTCAAATACTGCCACAAAACAAGGGTTAATTGACATGCCACATATTATCCCTATACTCTAACCGACCAATTAAATAACAAAAAACTTAGGTACGTCATACTAGAGAAGGATTAACTCGTCTCTCCCCTCCTAGTTCTAATCTCACATCTCAGTCAGAGATCATATCTCTAAGCTTTGATACCAATTGTGATGCCCCCAAAATAGGTATACATCACCCATTTTGAGTCTCCAGATACATGGTACATAAATCAAATACAAACTTCTTTTATACAATACGACAACAACGTAGCTGAGAGTTTTTACACGAATATTGTCTCATAGACAGTATTCAAACTCAAATGAAGTCCTCAGTACATTTATTATCATACTAATTCATAGAATAGTGAAGACTACTAAAGCAACCATCTGGACCGTCACTCTATTTCCCGACTAGTCTTAGCTATATTCTTAATTCCTGAAGAGAACAGAGAAAGAAAAGGGTGAGCTCAACTAGCCCAATAAGAAATATTATGACTAAGATAATGCAGAATAAATTATCCTTAGCTTTCAACAGTATAACAACTAATAGAATACAATAGACAACAAGTTTTAGATCAACAACTGCAGCAAAAATAACAGTCCATTAGAAGAGTCAAGTATAACATGATATATCCTATCTTCTATGATTTAAAAGTTTATTATCAATTTTATCGCTGAGACTCAGCTTAATAAATAATCCAGGTCAGTGAATTATCTATGCACTACGGGTCAAGGATATTCATTAGTATCACGACCATGAATTACCCATGTACTATGGGCCAAGGATATTCGTGTTTTCATCAATGGTCATGATTATACCGAATAATCCCTGGTCATAATCATACCAACAACTGTACATCAATGCACTACGGGCTAATGAGGACTTTTACAACATCATTTGTAACATTACGGGTCATGATTATACCGAATGACCCATGATCATAATCATACCAATCAACAGTTCATCTCTGCACCCTTGGCCGAAGATGACTTTCATCACAATATAAGCATTAGATGATGACAATGATATAAGCATTAATCAAACGAAATCAAGGATAAATATTAAAGACATTAAATTTATCCAAAGTTTAAAAATATCCAACTTATCAACATGATACTGCTTTGTGGAGTAATATTCAAGAATAATATTCATGTATCAAAAATAATTTTTGACAGAAAAGAAATCAATTTTTTTTTGTCGTGAATAGTACCCCGGGTGAATAGTACCCGGGTAAATAGTACCCTGTGAATAGTACCCCGGCATGAAAAGTGCCCCGAATACCCGAGTGAATAATATTCGAGTGAATAGTAACTGGGTGAATTGTAACCCGTGAATAGTAACTCATGAATAGTACCCTGACATAAAAAGATCAATTATCAAGAATGCTCAGAATAATATTTTCATGAAAAGATATTGGATGAAGCGCAAATATCAAGGATATTCTACTAATTTCATGGAGTATAGAAGCAATACTTCAACAAAATGAGTGTAGAATTAGGGATACGAAACGAAATAATATTATTTACATACTACAGAGTATGGAAGAAAATATTATTTCATATGAATATTGAACAAAAATAATATCCCTTACAAATAAGAAATAAATAACATCATTTACCTTAAAAGAAGACTGGATACTGGAATAGTGAAGTAGCAGACTTCTCTTCTTCTTTTTCTCTATAGCTTCTCTCTATATAGCTTCTCTCTTTATAATTGCTCTTGTGAGTGTTAGTGAATTGGTGAGAATGAAAGAAGAATGAGCTTCTATTTATAGGAAAATATATTTTCGATAATTGCATGTTTTGGGGCTCGAAATATTACCGTATAATACCTTCATCTTTTCCTTCATTTTTAATTTAGTCCTTCAAGTATTATCAAACTTGCACCACCTCCCCTAATAGTACATGCATGTGAATCAATAGTACATTCATGTGAATCAATAGTTCTATACATGTGAAAAAATAGTTACAATATAGTACCTTCATCTATACCTCCATTTTTAATTTAGTCATGCCAGTATTATCAATCTTGCACCACCTCCCCTAATAGTACATGCATGTGAATCAATAGTACATACATGTTAACAAATAGGTATAAGCGTGTGAATTAATAGCAATTAATTGCTCATTTATCCGATTAATTATCCGATTGGTCAATTTAACCTCCAGAAATCAATTATTATAGAAATAAATGTCATTTTCCACTAACACTAATAATTCTAACATAATGAAAATATCAATTTCATCTTTAATCAATACAAACTTATTCATCATTATTAATAAGGATTTCTCCTTATTGGCGCGCAATTAGGTGACCAAACCTCTCTTTGACAGAACTTCTAGACATTGTCAATATTGTAAATAATAATATGAATAACTTTGTCGTCTCAATTATTGATTTAGTAATATAAAATATTATGCATATGATACTGTGAGAATAACTGAATCAATAATATTAGAGATATTACGCAGCAATTATTGTAGCAATAATTTAGTATACCTGAGTGACTTCTCACGTAATCATCAATAATCAATATCGTGTGCTACTATTCAACCATACGTATTACTGTTCTTTTACCACCGAGTATTTCAACAGTTTAACGGTTAAACTTTCGTCGTTATTTTATAAAAAGATATTTCTGTCGTTTTCTAACTACGACAATACTTCTGTTGTGGGGTCCACTAATGATTGTGTCATCGTATGAATATTCCCTGTTAAAATGAATATTTTCCGACCAAACGAATATTTTATGACAACTTGCATACTTTGCAAAATTTGTAACTACTATCCACAACTATAACATAATATCAAATCCACACCATAATATTCCAAAAAAAAAATATTTCGAGAAATTAAATATTTATTTATAAAATTTGGGGTCTTACATGATCTCCTCTCGTCAATGGGAGTACGTAGGCAACCATGTACGGTGCAGTCTAACCACTACAAAAATCGAAAAACCCCTTCAACCAAGCTCAAACTCCAATAAATATTTTCAACCTTTCAAACCAAAGCCTGAACTACGAAAGACCTGATCTCCCTTCATCAATGGGAGTACGTAGGCAGCCATTTATGGTGTAGTCAAACTAAACAAAAACCCAAAAAAACCCAAACAAAAACTTCTCAAACCGTTTATCTTATCAAGCAAGAACTACGCAGACCTAATCTCCCGCACATACAGGAGTACGTAGGTATCCATTAGTGGTGCGGTGGGACCCTCAAAAGAAATATCCAAACCCAAACATCAATCCTAAGACACAAATGAACAACCCTCCAAGTCAGCGACCCATGTTGATAAGACCCAACAACACTTCAATGTCATTCCATTAAATTTAGCACAAATCCGAAAAAGAAAGAAACAACGATACACTAAGATAACCAACAGCTAGGACCTTCAAAGAGCCGACACCCTCAATCACAAGTCTTCATCAAATTAGAAGAAAACCATCAACATCGATTGCGAGAACAAGTCAGGAACAATGATTGAGGGCATCAAAGCCAAAATCCACTACCTGTTCACTATCTGGTACCGAAGTAAAAGCCTCTTGCGATCTCGGCATCTTATCAGCCCATATGTTAAAGTAACTATCCTAGACAACAAGCAAGACTCGGGCAATTTCAAAATTGGCGACAACCCGATATTGGAACCGTTACAACAAGATTGGGGCAATCTCGGAAACAACAACAACTCAATACTGGATATTTATCAACCATCCTAAAGAGGAAAATGCGCCAGTTAGCACCATCAGTATGGTACACCATCATCAGAGCTTCCCTCACATCATCGCCCTTGCGATTTGGATGTTACTCACTTGCGACTTCATCAACAAAGAGATTTTCTCCTATGAATCCTCGGCATCAACATGCGAAAGGACAGGGGCATTGTCCAATTCCAAGAAATGGAAGGAGCTTAAGGTGGGATCAAGCCTCTCATCAAAAGAAATGGGAGAACTCCTGAAAGAAATCATGGCTATATGAGCTTACCCCTACAGAAGAAGGGGAAATTTCCCAAAAAAGTCCTTAACTCAAGAGCAGAAGGCCAACGACTAAAGGCCAAGCGAATGAAATCTACACCATCAAACATGTTAACATACGTCAAGTCCTCAAAAGTTGAGGCCTCTACATCAAAGTTCAAATATGGGCAGTGAAAGAACGGGTTGCACCCTCCAGGGATGACAGTGGTATTCAGGTCATCAGTTTAGTCGAGTTGCGAATCAAACGCTCAAGGAAATAGGGCATAATCACCCAACAATGAAAAGAAACTTCGAATCACCTCAAAAAGGGTGAGCGATGATGATCTGATATTCTAAACCATTGGCATCAATTCAGCACAACATCAAGATAGTTCAGTGATGAAAGCTTTGTATACCACCATTCGAGTGGGAACCGAAATAGTCTAGCGATGTTAGCGTATTTAAAAACCAGCAGGGTAGGATCTGTTGTCAAACTACCAGCAGGATAGGCACCGTTGCAAACTACCAGTGTATACATCAAGAAGGTCCAGTGATTTCAGAACGCCATCCTCAGTAGAGTTATAGAAAACATCTCAACTTATCTTCATCAAACAAGCATCGGCAACACTGACAAAAAGCCAAACCATTGGAGTCAACACCAGTGTGGGCATCAGTAATGATCGATAAAGGTAAAGTGATATACGAAAACATTTTAATATTCATTATAACATTCATTACATTTATGATTTGTGATATGCGAAATGAGATGTGAGAGTTACGAAGTGCGATTGGCCAAATTCGAAAAGCGAAGGGCGAAGTGCGAAATACGATGTGCGATTTGCGAACTGTGATCTGCGAAAACATTTTAAACATTCATCATAAAATTTATTACCTTACGATTTGCATCATTAGAAATACCTTGTCACATTTCAAGTATCTAGTAATCTTTATCATGTCCATTCTATTGCATTGCATGAACATGATAAAGAGGGGCATCTGTAGACACTCGAAATTTTGTTTTCCTGTTACTAACTATGCATGAGGACAAAAGCATCTTTTTCACACTCCAGAGATAACCCTAGAGGACCACAACATCAATTCCAAACTCGGAAATAGCCCCGGGAGATCCAGTTTCCAACCCCGAATATAACCCCAGGAAATCAGTTTCTAACCCCGGAGATAACCTTGGGAAAATGAATTCAAACCCCGGAGATAAGCCCAAGGGATCAAGTTCAAAGCCTGAAGATAACCCCAGGAGGTCAAGCCAACCTCAGAGATAACCCTGAGGATAGTCAGAGTCAACAGCAGACCAACTTCAGATATGACCCTGAGAAAAGACTACTTCAACTACGCAAAAACCGGAGATAACCCCGGGAGGGGCAAAATGGTCATTTTGCCAACTCAACTTCAACTCGCATCAAATACACTTATTTCAAATCAAATTGCTTCAATATAAGTCCCATAAGAACCATATCTTAACTTTTGAGCGTAAAATACGCAAAACAGCTCAATGGACAGCCTGACTGAAACCCTAGAAATGCCATTTTGGACATGGACCCATCTTTCTGGAATTGGAAAAGAGTAAATACAATTTCATTGCATAGCCCTCGGAAAGAGCTTTCCAAAATGGTATGGCACGCTTCCATCGGACTCCCAAATTAAAAGTTATGAAGGTTCGAGAGAATAACACATTGTTAGAGTGCACGTACTTCGAGACGGCGGGACCCACATTGCTCGGGGATCCACATACTATTACAATTTTAACTGCATCATAATCTAATTCTGGAATTTATCTTTGTCTTTGCATGTATCCGAAGTTTCGTCTTAATCTAAAATTTTATCAAGATATAGCAAGGCTGAGCAACAATTTTGCCCAGCAAGTTTAAGTTCAAATGAAGATATATCATGACTGAAATGGAATAATAAGCTGACAAACTTTCAACAATATAATGATTATGAAAGAATACGAATCAATTTCCATAACTGAATGACTGAATCAATAATACTGAATGGCCAACAATGAACATGAACAAATTTAACTGAACCATATGGTAATGGAGGTGATCAACCTTTCATACCTGATGAACATATACAACATGCATAAAGTGCGAATCAATAAATCATAGATGTGGTATAATCAATAATGATTAACCACGAACATGTTTTACAATAACAACTCGAGTTTGAGTTAGAAAACTTGCATGTACCGTCGATTACTGCAACGCAATCTAATTTAGCTTCAGTTGAAAGACATATTATTGATAATATTGATCTCTTAATTAGAATAATATCATAATGTATACTCCTGCTATTTACAGTCATAATATTACTTAAACACATTACCACATATCCCTAACAATCATTAGAACACATAAGACCTGGTATCGAGTCAAATTATTTCAGTCTAGTTTGATTTCAGTATTATTTCGACGTCCCGATTTCCCTATCGGACAATTATCAAGTTTATTTTCAATAAAACTCTACTTAAACGCTTCAATATTATCTTAGATAATTTAATTATCAATCATAACATTTTTCGGAAGCTCATAATAATTTTCAAATATTTATTATCATTTATAATGATTTTTCATTATATCATTTTTAAATGATTTTCAAAACATTAAAATTATTTTTACATAATTTATTTAATATAATTATTAAATAAATTTCTTATCATTAATATTAAATTATTAATGAAATTCATACCAAAATATTAAAAGTTATTCAATATAACTTAAAATATTTTCTAACACTTTAATATCATTTTAAATAATTTTAAAATATTAAAATTATGACGCCCCCAAAATAGGTCAAATCCACCCAACCCATTCTGGGTCGCCAAATACATGGTACAAAAACTAAATACAAACTAATTTAATACAGTTGTCATGCAAAATATGACAACACATATGTTATGAGTTTTAATACAAATATTGTCTTCTAGACAATATCCAAACTCAAATAAAGTCCTCATTACAATTATTGATACACTATTTTACAAAATAGAATGGACTGCTAGAACAATTGTTTTGAACCATCACTCCACACCCTGACTAGTTCCCGTTATATTCTCGCCTCCTGAGAAGAAAAATGGAACAAAAAGTAAAAGGATGAGCTCAACTAGCCCAGTAAAGAATATTATGACTAAGATAATGAAAAACAAATTATCGTTAGCCTTCAATAAATCAGATAAAATATAATAGACAACAAGTTTTAGATCAATATTCGCAGCAACAATAACAATTCATTAGAAGAGTTAAGTAGAGAATGAAGTCTACTATCTTCTATGATTTAAAAGTTCATTATCAATATTTTATCCATGTAAAATCAATCAATACACATCTTGAATCAAATATTCATCTTTGCACTACGGGCTAAAGATATTCATTTGTATCACCAGTTGGTCATGTTCATCTCAATACCTAACCGTCTTTGAAGTATGTGCCAAAGATATTCATCATGTAATCATTCATCTTTGCACTACAGGCCAAAGATATTCAGTTATATCACCATTTAGAACTGAGGATGATGAAAAATATTTTAAAGAAAATGAATCTAGTGAGATAAAAGGAAAAAGATTAGGGATTCGTACTTTAGTTTATCCAAGTTCAAGAATACTCTATAATAATCAATTATGGAGCAAAATTCAAGAATAAAGTTCAAAATATAGATCCAATCAAAGACAGGAACCATAACAGACAACTTGGATAAAGAAAAGAAAATTTAATTTTTTTGTGAATAGTATCGTATTCGTGAATAGTGTCGTATACGTGAATAGTCTCGTATACGTGAATAGTAACCCCAACACGAAAAGGTATCAATTTCGCAATAAAAATCATACTTCATGAATAGTACTCTTGAATAGTACCGTATTCGTGAATAGTGTCCTATACGTGAATAGTAACCTCGACATGAAAAGATAAAAATTTCATAATAAAATTCATACCCATATTTCGGTATAATGATATTAAAAGAAATAACATCATTTACGAAGAAAATAACATCCCTTACCTCAAAAGACAAGTACTTCTGACTGAAATATCGGATGTAATGCTGAAGAAAACTTGCACTGCTTATCAACTCTCAAAGTATATAAATACTCACAAAAATACGCTCGATATTATAGAGAAAGAAACTTCTGATTCTGGTGTGATTTTCATTTCTAACTAAGCACCCTATTTATAAGAAAATGCCAGAATACCAACGAAGACTAACCTGCTACCGGTGGCTTCCACCCTTTTCTATTCACGCATACCACACTTTGAAAATTTAGCAATTTTCCACAAAAAACAAAAGTGGGGCTCATCCATCTTTTTAATGAACACATTTATTTCTGAAACTTGAATAATTCATAATAATAGCCCTTTTATCAGAAAAATATGAACCTTATGTCCATTCCATATAAATTTTAATTCTCTACAACTTTGTAAAAGAAAGTTTTTCCAAATTCCAAACAAAAATGACCGAAATTTACATACGGATAATTTTTAATACCTCCATTCCGAAAAAATACTGATAAAATACCTCATCATTAATTCCTTTATTTATATCCACATAAAATAAATATTTTATTATCTTATAAATAAATAATTAATTATTCACAAATAATATTATACAATCACAATAATGACAACCAGGTCGTTCCTCAGGAAAGCGAGGGCTTTCCGATAAGGATTTCTCCTTACTGGCGCGCAATTAGGTGACCAAACCCCCTTTTCTAGACAGAACTTCCTTAGACATTGCCAATAATGTTATCTAATAATATTATTCAAATAATATAAATTATTGATCTGATAATGGGAAATACTGTGCAGTGACAATTATTGAAAAAACAATAATATAAAATATCAACATAGCAATTATTGAATCAATAAAATAAAATATTGAACAGTAATTAATGTAACAATTTTTGAGTACTGACTTTTTTACGTAAGAATCAATCATCCAAAAATATTGTGTTATACCGTGTGCTATTGTGCAATCACGCGTATTACTGTACTTTAACCACCAAGTATTCCAACAGTGTTAATGGTAACAATTACGCCGTTATTTATTAAAAAACTCATACTTGTCGTTTTCTTCATACGACAGTTTTCTTCTATATGGCCCACAAATGGCTGCACCGTCATAAGAATATTCCCCGACAGCAAGAATATTCCACGACCAAACAAATATTCCTCGACAATAATGAATATTTTATAACCACTTGTTTATTTAAAATAATTATGCATTTTACCCATAACTAACCACATTAATCAAATCAACCCCTCACTATATCAAAAATAATAAATAGAGGAAATTCAATTTTATTCATAAAAAGTTGGGGTCTTACAAAAAACATTTTAACTATTTTATTTAATACAATTATTAAATAAATTTAATATCATTGATATTTAAATAAATTAAAATATTAATGAAATTTATCTCAAATTATGAAAAGTTAATTTTTATAACTTCAAATTATTTTTAAAACTTAATTATGAATTTTTCATAATTATTTTCTATTTTTTTCTAATTATTTTAATTAAATAATTTAATTTTCAATTAAACTGTCACTAAAGGCCTATCGCGACAAAAATTGTCGCTATAGGTGTAACGCCCCAAAATCCGGTCTATCTTCACACCCGAATTCCGTACGTCACGAGTACATCATTCATCCAACATACATCATTATATACTAAAATATAACGACATGCACTCTCAAATCCTAGGTTCTGGAAACCTTATATCCTTTTTCATTACAAATAATAATAAATACATTATTCATTTCATCTTAGAAGAGTGACTTTTATCCGCCACTAAGGATACATAATAGTTCATTAGACTAGTCTATTGTTCAGTTTTATTTTTTTTACATTTCAAGTCTTCATTTGATCTTCTCGCTCATTCACAGAACAGTGCATATCATAGAAACACCGAAGTGTTCAAATTGTGGCTCAAAGCCTCATACGTTCTACCACATTGTACAAATATCGCACATTCGCATTATGACGTAACTTCTCAAGTACAACATCTAAGAAGTTTAAGAAACTAGCATTCATGTAATATGAATGAAGTTAGAAAACTTTCCTTACGCCCAGCTACAGCTTACGCTGAACTGCTCATTTCATTTCCTATATAACACATAAGGAGAAAACATAAACATCAATTAGTCATATATTAAACTTACGTATTGGTTTACTTAACTTAATTCTTAGAATTCACGTTCTTGCAATATAAGTTTACGCGACTAACTTCCTTTACCAATTTACGGCTTTATGACATACGGAGATGTCTTACTCAAAACATTCATCATCTTGGATGATTTATATTCTTATCTTCTTCTTATAACTTCCCTAGGACTAAGCACACATCGCTTCTCTACTAGTAGTCCATATGGCACTCTGAGTGGTTTCCCACAAACAACCAACAAACAAGTTCCCATCTCATCTACACTGCCATCACAGTGATTTAGATCGGTTGCAAGTTTCGTATATACCTTCGCTCTCTGAAGGAATTGTTTAGCCCAGCTCCCATATGTCAACCATCAAAGTTACGATTATACCACAACCTAACTTCTCTTAACTTATACGAACTATTAAACTATAATGTTCGATTAAGTCAATTTCTTATTCCTTACGGCTTTCTGGCAACTAATTGTCATACTTCAGGATTCATTCGTTATCGACTCACATTCGGCTTTCATTAATCTTATTACTGTTCGTTACAGCTTTCTTGATAATTCATATCTTATTAATAATTTCGTTATCCATTACATGAACCCCATGCTCATTACCCTCGTCGCTCAACCTCTAAGGAATCACAAGCATAGAAATCCCTCACGTCCATTCATCGCGACTACGGTCCCCGGATATCGGTTACGTAACTCGCGTTTATATTCTTTGTCATTAAGTCTCGCTTAATCTTTATGTTCAACCTTTACTAAAGGTTTAAATCACTTAATTAAGTGCTATATTACGTGAACTACATGTTCATTATCTATACGCACACTTCCCCCAGGAGTTGAGTAGTTAAACTCTCCTCACTGGGCCTTGCCTCGCATCAGGCATGCCGCTGTGTCTTCTTCCTTTACCTCATGTTTGCATGGCCGCGCCTCGTCTCCCTCTTCGTTTGGTCTGGCGTTGTGGCGCCAAACCCTTTGTTATCTCTCGCGCTGCGACGCCACTCTCCAGGAGTTGATGGTCGAAGTCGCATATTACTGGTCTCACCTCCCAAAGCTCAAATTAGCGATGAGTTATTTTCCGATCTCATAACTCCTTCGTTATAACTCAGAACGAGGTCATTCCAAATCCATTCTCTTCCTTATCTTATCTACTTTAATACCCCTCAGATAGAACTTCATTCTGAATCCGTTAGCGTGCCATTCGATTGGCTTGATCTTCACCCTTCGTTCATTTTTATGTTTTTAACGTTCTTCGTTCGTTCGTCCGTAATTCGGTCATCCGAACTCGGAACTCACTCGTTCTTGAGTCCACGACTCACATTTTCTATATTCTCTTACTTCCTTATGAAACCCTACACGTTCGGGTTCATTTACTAACTTTCTAATTCTCGTTCGTCTTTTACAAAAATTTTGCCATAACTTCGTTATAGTTAAATTTAATCTGTTCTTCATGAACGTTTCTACCATTCTTAACCAAACAATAAGCAACTAACTTATACGCGATGGTTTTAAGATTTTCCATCAACAACAATTATCGTACGATGGTTTTAAATTTGTCCATCAACAACGTTATTCGTGTTCTTCGCGTGTTCTTCGTTCGTTCTTCATTTTAATCGATATTTTGGATTATGATTTCACTTTTTATTGGAATTTGATGTTATAGAACACCATTCCTTACTTATTTCACCTACTCATTCATTTAATCCACTCGGATCATCCAAATTCATTACAAATCTTATACTTCTTTAAGAAATTTATTTACTAAACTTTAAATTCTTATTTCTTCATTTTCTTATGATTTCAACAATATGAACTCATCTCTCACCTTATCTACTTCTTATCTTTATTAAGTTATGCTTTTAAACATCGAAACTTAAAGAAAAATTATAAGAGACTAGGTTTCGGATTACCGTTCTCCTTTAATCTTCTCCCGTCAGACAAAGTTTGTACACGGGCTAGCCTTTCCTCTTCCTTCTCCTCCCATCCGAACTCTCTCTCTCTCTCTCAAGTGCCTTAGGATATTCAAAATCTCAAAACAAAGAAATGAGCTTCTTATTTATAGAAAACCAAAGTTAGGGGTAGTTTAGTCATTTTGCCCCCCCTAACCTCTACTATTCCACCTCCTTAATATTCCCACCTCCTCATTAGACCTCCTTACTATTCATGAAACTTCCCTTGGAAGTTTCGTGATTTCGTCTTTCGGGTTTCGTCCTACAGTTCGAAAACTGCGATTCTCAGAATCCAAATATTTTTGGATATTTCGTCTTTCCTTTACCGACTAATTTTTACGTATTCTTCGGATCTTCAAAAAAACTGAAAAACACTTTTCGACGTTAAGTGTTTTCCTTCACGTTTTGCCCTAACGGAGCTAAATGAGTGAAAAATACATAGCAGTATTTTCGTCGTTTTTATTTCGTCTGATTTCTGCACGTTTTTTCGAGAAAAACTTTTATCGGCTTACTTAACTTTTCACAACATATTATTGTCAAATCTTTCGACGGAATGTCATTTTGACATACCGAACTCTCATAACGGCCTAGGTTATTCAAACCCTCGCCGTTAGGGTTTTGTCGGGTGAATAGTGCCTATTTCGTCTTTTTTCCCAAAAATATTTTGTTCTCGAAATTTTTTTATTTCAGTCTTGAAAATTCTTATTCGTTCAGTCTAGCTCGTAGCCAGAATCCTCCCAATTTATAATTATCCTAGGTTATAGAACGATTAACAAACACATAACACATAATAGTATTAATAAAATTCATTTTATTAATAACTAATTCTTTAAATTTAAATTTTGGACAACCCGAATTTCTGGGTCGTCACACTAGGTGTTCTTGAGCCTTGAAGAACATTCTTGGTCAGTGTTTGGTAGCCTACTTTAACCACCTGTAATTCCTTGTTCATGATGTTTCTGGGCATGAGGGTGTATCAGTTATGTAGTATTGATGTAATATTACATGTATTG
The DNA here is from genome assembly GCA_020205605.1 of Panax ginseng. Classification (NCBI taxonomy): domain Eukaryota; kingdom Viridiplantae; phylum Streptophyta; class Magnoliopsida; order Apiales; family Araliaceae; genus Panax; species Panax ginseng. The sequence continues at coordinate 53,038,226 of CM035146.1, read as the reverse complement.
ACAAATTTCAGGGTCAAACTACATTATATCATGAAGATATAAGTCATCAAACTAGCTATCAGAGCTTTTCTTGAGTTTCTGGGTTACCAAGAAACCCAAACAATGCTGAGGGTTCATATTCAAGCCTTAATAAATTAGATCCTGGGCTTTGTTAAAGTGTCACACTTTTGTAGTATATATGTCAAGATACAAAAGTAATACACTTAGGTAGCTTAACAACATCACAACTGCAAGATCTAGGCCAGTCAAAATGATGTCAGAAACTATTCTGGGAATTTTCTGGAAATTCTAAAAATCAGCTTCTGTGCTTGGTCAACCCAGTTTGACCATCAATAATTTTGAGCATGTTGATGATTTAGGTGTTCTAGTGTCATGGTTCTATATTCCATATGTCAGAGTATATCAAGGATACACTTAGACAAGCTAACAACATAACAGATGCAAGATTTAAGCCCCTAAACATGTTGTCATACATTTCTAGAAAATTCTAGGTTTTCCAGATTTTCTTTTTTATGACTGATCAACCATGTTTGACCATTAATAACTTGAGATCTAGACATGCTATGGACTTGATTTCACTTCCAATCTACTCTCCTCATGGCATACTATATCAATAATACACTTACAAACTCAAACAATTAACACAAAATGATCTAGAGGCTCTAACATTTGACTGTCAGACCTTATTTTCAAAAATCCTTATTTTCATGCACTTAGATGTTATGGGTCCATGATATATCATTATAGATCACTATATAACATCACATAACACATATTTAAGCATCAAAACACAACATTTACTGAGATCTTAAAGATCTAGAATGCATTAGGGTTTATACCTTCTTATGAAATCTTTTGATTTCTGCCCGTTGATCTGATCTTGGATAATGTAAGGGGTGTTCTTGGCTTAACTTTGGACTGAGTTCCTCTCAAAATTTCATGGGTTTAGGAGAGAGAAAGTCTTGGCTAAGTTTAAAAATGAAAGTGAAGAATTTCTTAACTTTTAAGTTTCTAACTTTGATTATATGGTTGCAATTGTTGCTAGGTGTCCAAGATTGGCTGATTGGTGTTGATTTGGAACACATGGCAATCTCAAGTGATGACTCACCAAGATTTGGTTCTATCACTTTCTTAAAAGTTAAGAAAAAGGGTATTTTAGTAATTTCACACCCACTAAGGGTACTTTGGTCATTTCCCCATCAATTTAAAGGGTAATTTGGTCATTTCATATGTTTAACATAACTCTTAACCCTTATCATTTAATACTTAGTATTAGGGTTGCAAATTAGGGTTTAGAATTCCTGATTAGGGTTTAGGGTTTCCAAAACTAGAATTAGGGTTTCTAATCGATCGTTATGGTTTCCTAACTGAACATTAAAGTTCTTAATATAACATTAGAGTTTATCAATGTTATAACTTATCTACTCAACACTTAACCCTTAATCACATACTACACATACACATAATCACTTTACCCAAAACCATAAAACCATATACCTCGATATAAGACAATCACTTTCAGTTTATAAACCATACAAATCCTTCGCAAAATTCTTAATCAATACTCTATTTTCAGTCTAGGTTTTATTATTTAACCTTTATTTAATCAATCAAGATTTTCTTAATCTTATAAATTTTTGGGTTGTCACATAATTGATAGAGTTCAATAGTATCACAAGAAGATTGATTTATTTACCTGAAGTTGTGATTTTGGAACCATGTTTTAGGTTTTAGATGACGTACTTGATATTTTTTTTAAGTCTTGTGGAGCTGTAAAATTGTATTATTCGATACATAAAGAACATTGAATTGAGATGTAAATTTTATAATGTATTTTTAATGAATCGAAGCATAGAATAAATTTGATTCAAAGATATGTAAATGATGAAGGGTGTAATTCAGGGAAATGAATAAAGAATTCAGAAAAGTTTTAATTATTCCGCATCTTATTAAGTATAACATCAAATATGATGTAAAGTCAAGAATAGCTAACAACCAAGATTGGGAATTGACGTATGAAGGTTGTGGGATCAATTCATAGATCCTGGAAATAAAAATGAATTAATATATTAATAAGTATCAAAGCTAAGTTGTATTCATTAAGTTATTAATAGTTAGACGAAGATATTATCGTGACGCACTAGCTCTGAGGTAACGGATACCCGGATTTGGGGGGCGTTACATTTGTGCACAATACATGGTGTGAAGCGCTGATCCCCCTAAGTACGAGAAGGAAGATCCATATAGTCTAACGACTGTTAAAGGTTCAAGTAGAAATACTTATAATACGCGTCGTTGCACAGTAGCACACGGTATTGCACAGTAGCACACGGTATTGCAAAGTATTTTTGAATTATTGATTCTTACGTAAGAAGACACTACTCAATAATTGTTACAGTAATTACTGTTCAATATTTTATTTTATTGATTCAATAATTGCTACGTTGATATTTTATATTATTGTTGTTTCAATAATTGTCATTGCACAGTAACTCCATTATCAGATAAATGTTTATATTATTTGAATAATATTGTTAGATAGCATTATTGGCAATGTCTAAGGAAGTTCTGTCTAGGAAAGGGGTTTGGTCACCTAATTACGCGCTAATAAGGAGAAATCCTTATCGGAAAGCCCCCTGTTTCCTTGGAACGACCCGGTTATCATAATTGTGATTCTGTAATATTATTTGTGAATAATTAATTATTGATTTATATGATAATGAAATATTTATTTTATAAGGATATAAATGATGGATAGGGAAATATTTATTTTGTGTGAATATAAATGATGGAATTAATGCTGAGGTATGTTATCAGTATTTTGTTGGAATGGAGGAATTCTTAGAAAAGTGTCAATTTTTGAAAATTGATATTTTATCTTGCATTATATATGTATAATGTAGTTATTTAATGGTGATATTTTCACACTACATTCATGGTGCTTGAATCAAATAAGAGAAATCTAGAAATCAAAAGAAGAACAAAATATGGATATTTTCAAAACAATTAGTTTATTACTTGATTTTGTAAAATCCATAACTCTTTGTATATAATGAGTTAGGAGATGATCCATATATCAAAAGAAAGCTCTGGAAGTAAGCTAACCGTAGAAATTGGAATCACCCAAAAATGCATTGTGGATTTTTCGTGGTGACTATTTGAATGAAACTGGTCCAAATAACTCATAGTCCGAAAAATTAGTGTTCTTCAGCTATATTGCGTGAATTATAATTTTAATCCGCCCGTTGGATCGTTGTGATTTTTGGATATGTTATACATATATAATTTGAGTATATGCCCACAAATTTTGAACCGTTAAAAAATAACGTATGATTTGTTATGAATTTTAAGATGTGTTAAAAATCGTCCATATGTGGATTTCGGTCATTTTTTGTTTGGAATTTGGAAAAACTTAAACTTAAAAAGTTGTAGAGAATTTAATTTCCTATGGAATGGACAAGAGATTCAAAGTTTTCTAATAAAAGGGCTATTAATTAGGAATTATTAAAGTTTCGGAAATAAATGTTTTTCTTAAAAACATAGGTGGGCCCCACTTTTGTATTTTTTGGAAAAGTGCTGAATTGGTGGGCCCCACTTGTGGTGGCTGATTATTTGGGAAAAGATGGTGGGCGTAGAATTTTTGTAATAAAATATTAATTTATTAAATTTTAGTCTACAATGGCGTTCTAGCATTTTCCTATAAATAGGGTGCTTAGTTAGAATTGAAAATCACACCAGAAACATAAGTTTTCTCTTTCTATATTATCGAGCGTATTTTGTGAGTATTTAGGTACTTTGAGAATTTCTATTCAGTGCAAGTTTCTTCAGAATTACATCCGATATTCCAGTCAAAAGTATTATTCTTTTGAGGTAAGGGATGGTAAAGGATGTTATTTTCTTCGTAAATAATATTATTTCTTTTGATATCATTATACCGAAATATTGATATAAATTTTATTGTGGAATTTCTACCTTTTTGAGTCGGGGTTACTATTCATGTATACGTTACTATTCATGTATACGGCACTATTCACGTATACGGCACTATTCACGTATATGGCACTATTCATGTATATGGCACTATTTATGTATATGACATTATTTATGTATATGGTACTATGTACAAATACAGAGTACTATTCACGAGTTACTATTCATGAGTTACTATTCATGAGTTACTATTCACGAGTTACTATTCACGAGTTACTATTCATGAGTTACTATTCACGGGGTATTATTCACGACAAATTTGGTTTCTTTTTCTGACCAAATTATCTTTGATTTATGAATATTGCTCTCGAAATTAAATCCATATTTTTGATCATATTGTTTTTTATTATCATATATAACATTTTTATAACCCTGGTGATGGAATTTCTCTTTCACTTGAGTGTAAAGATGGGTAGATTATTGGTATGATCGTGACTATGGGTTCCCTTTGGCCAATAGTGTAACGCCCCCAAAATAGGTATACATCACCCATTCTGAGTCGCCAAATACATGGTACCGAAACAAATACAACTTCGTTAATACAATTATCGTGCAAAATACGACAACACATATACTATGAGTTTAAATACAAACAGATACCAACTGTGACTCTCATCACTTTACCTGGATAGCATATCACATTGATACCTTACATAAAGGTACAATCAATAACTGTTTTAGAAATTAAAATCTTTAGAAAATGTTCAAGGAAACCTTCGTACATGTGAGGCCATGCCTCAAAGTTATAATAAATATCATATGACTGGAGAATTATCCTTGGTTGACCCAATAGACCCCAAAGAAAAATGAGAAGATTTATATCATGTTATTTCCAATGGTGAGTCTTCTCTTGACATATAATTATCTCCATTGTCTCCAATTGAGAATTATATTTCAACCAAACTCCAAGATTATATAGGTAGTGCTCGTAGATATACTCAGCAAGTGGATGTGCACAACCCTGTCTTATGATAACACGAAGTCATAGATCATTAGACATCTTGTATGATAGTGGCAAAACACCCTTCCAATGTTGGGTTCGCCTCACCCTATTTGATTCACCAAATATAACTACTAAACGATGTATAAAATATAACACACTATTCTAAAGTTCTCAATAAAATTATTTCCATACTATTTAGGGAGAATCTCCACAGCTAGAGACCACCGTTATATTCCCATGTTACCCCCGCTCGACCCAGCTACACTCTTATTACTTGAAAGGAATTGTGAAGAAGAAGGGTGAGCACAAATAGCCCATTAAAGAATATCATGACTAAAGATAATTAAATTATTAATAGCCTTCGTCAGTAATAAATCAGAGATTTAGAACATATGGTAAATGATAAAACATTTCAACCATAATTGCAGCGGAACGAACAATCTATTAGAAAAGTTAAATAGACCATAAAGTCTATTATCTTCTCCATGTTAAAAGTCCACCAACAATGTTTTATCCCTGTAACATCAATCAATAGTTCTGGTCCACAATCATATGAATAACTCATAATCATAATTGTGGTTCTAAATTCCTCTTCTCATCCAGGACGAAGATAATTTTCATCACATGTCTTTACCTGAAAGATCAAAGATCATGGTTATACCAAATCATAGTTCATGTTCATAATCATACTAATAAATTCATCTTTGCACTACGGATCAAAGATATTCGTCAACAATTCATCTTTGCACTACTGGCCAAAGATATTCAACAACAGGTCATCTTTGCACTACAGGCCAAAGATATTCAACAACAGCTCATCATTGCACTACATGCCAAAGATATTCAACAATAGATCATCTTTGCACTACAGGCCAAAGATATTAATATCTTAAAGAAATATATAATCATTTAAGAATTTATATAAACAACAATTATAACCATGTTGATCAATTCACGTTTACACTTAAGCTAAAGATATTCAATTGTAAATTCAATGGTCATGATCATACCAGTCAACAATTCAACCTTGCACTACTGGCCAAAAAGAACCCATAGTCACGATCATACCAATAATCTACCCACCTTTACACTCAAATAAAAGAGAAATTTCATCACCGGGATAATAAAAATGTTATATATGATTATAAAAATAATATGATCAACAACTTCATTTAATTTAAAGAGTAAGATTCATAAATCAACGATAATTTGGTCAGAAAAAGAAACCAATTTTGTCGTGAATAGTACCCATGAATAGTGACTCATGAATAGTAACTCATGAATAGTAACTCATAAATAATAACTCGTGAATAGTACTCCGTATTCGTACATAGTACCGTATACGTAAATAATGTCATATACGTAAATAGTGACATATATATGAATAGTGTCGTATACGTGAATAATGCCATATACGTAAATAGTAACCGCGACACAAAAAGGTAGAAATTCTACAATAAAATTCATACCAATATTTCGGCATAATGATACTAAAAGAAATAATATCATTTATGAAGAAAATAACTTCCTTTACTATCCCTTACAATCCCTTACTATCCCTTACCTCAAAAGAATAGTATGTAAGACCCCAACTTTTTATAAATAAAATCGAATTTTCTCTAATTATTATTGTGAATAATAATGTGTTAATTTGATATAATGCTTTGGTTATGGGTGAAATGTGCAAATTTTGCAAAATAAGCAAGTGGTTATAAAATATTTATTGTTGTCGGGGAATATTCGTTTGGTCGTGGAATATTCTCATTGTCGGGGAATATTAAATGCGATGGCGTGACCATTTTGGGCCCATAACGGATAAGCGTCGGATGAAGAAAACGACAAGTTTGAGTTTTTATAAATAACGGCGTAATTGTTACAATTAACATTGTTGGATTACGGTGGTTAAAATACGAGAATATGCGTGCGTGGTTAAAGCGATACTTTGCGGTATTGCACAATATTTTGAATTATTGATTCTTACGTAGAGGAAGGCACTACTCAATAATTGTTACGATAATTCTTATTCAATATTTTATTTTATTGATTCAATAATTCTTTGCGTTGATATTTTATATTATTGTTGTTTCAATAATTGTACATTTACGAGATCTCCATTATCGGATCAATAATTCATATTATTTGAATAATATTGTTAGATAGCATTATTGGCAATGTCTAAGGAAGTTTTGTCTAGGAAAGGGGTTTGGTCACCTAATTGCGTGCCAATAAGGAGAAATCTTCATCGGAAAACCCCTTTCACGGGAGGGCGACTTTGGTTGTCATTATTGTGATTCTGTAATATTATTTATGAATAATTAATTATTGATTTATATGATGAGAAAATATTTATTTTATGTGGATATAAATGATGGATATATTTATTGTGGTTATAAATGAAGGAATTAATGCTGAGGTATTTTATCAGTATTTTGTCGGAATGGAGGTTTTGAAAATCGTTCGTATGTGGATTTTAGTCATTTTTCGTTTGGAATTTAGAAAAACTTAAACTTATAAAGTTGTAGAGAATTTAATTTCCTATAGAATAGACATGAGATTCGAATTTTTCTAAGAAAAGGGCTATTTATTATGAATTATTGAAGTTTTGGAAATAAATATTTTTATTTCAAATATGGTGGGCCCCACTTTTGGTTGGTGAGAAATGAAATGTGCTTGAATTTAATTTCAAAAGTGGTGGGCTTGAATAGTAGCAGGTAAAGCCACCAGGTAGCAAGTTAGTCTGCTATAGCGTTCTAAGCATTTTCCTATAAATAGGGTGCTTAGTTAGAATTGAAAATCACATCAGAAACAAGTTTTCTCTATTTTTCTCTATATTATCGAGCGTATTTTGTGAGTATTTAGATACTTTGTGAGTTTCTATTCATCAGTGCAAGTTTCCTCCAGCCTTATACCTATATTTCAACCGGAAGTACTGTTCTTTTGAGGTAAGGGATGCTATTATTTTTTCATAATGATGTTATTCTTTCAATATCATTATACCGAAATATTGGTATAGATTTTATTGTGGAATTTCTACCTTTTTGTGTTGGGGTTACTATTCACGTATACGGCACTATTTACGTATACGACACTATTCACGAATACGGCACTATTCACCGAAAAATGAAATTTTCTTCTTTTTGTCCAAGATGTCTATTATGATTACTATCTTTGATTGTATCCATGTTTTGATCTTTATTTTGAATTATGCTTCACAATTGGTTATTATGGAGTATTTTTGAACTTGGATAAACTGTAGTACGAATCCCAAATATTTGTCCTTTTGTCTCACTGGATTCGTTTTCTTTAAGATATTTTTCATCATCCTCAGTCCTAAATGATGATATTACTGAATATCTTTGGCCTATAGTGCAAAGATGAATGATTAACTGATGAATATATTTGGCCCATAGTGCAAAGATGAACAGTTGTTAAGATGAACATGACCAACTGGTGATACAAATGAATATCTTTGGCCTGTAGTGCAAAGATGAATATTTGATTCAAGATGTATATTGATTGATGTTACAGGGATAAAATATTGATGATGGACTTTTAAATCTTAGAAGATAGTAGAATTCATTCTCTACTTGACTCTTCTAATGGACTGTTGTTTTCTCTACAGTTGTTGATCTAAAACTTGTTTTTTATTATGTTCTATCAGATTTTTCCCTGTTGAAGACTAATGATAATTTGTTGTATATTATCTTAGTCATAATATTCTTTACTGGGCTAGTTGAGCTCACCCTTTTTCTTTTTGTTCCATTTTTCTTCTCAGGAGGTGAGAACATAGCAGGAACTAGCCGGGGTATGGAGTGATGGTTTAGGATAGTTGTTTTAGTAGTCCTTACTATTTTGTAAAATAGTGTATCAATAATTGTAATGAGGACTCCTTTTCAGTTTGTATATTGTCTATTAGACAATATTTGTATTCAAAATCACAGTTTGTGTGTTGTCGTATTTTGCATGACAATTGTATTTATAAAGTTATAGTTGTTTCTGTACCATGTTTTTGGTGACTCAGAGTGGGTGATATATACCTATTTTGGGGGCGTCACACTCGTTCCGCTGCAACTATAGTTGAAAAGTTTTATTATCTACCATATGTTCTAAATCTTTGATTCATTACTGACGAAGGCTATTGATAATTTAATTATCTTTAGTCATGATATTCTTTACTGGGCTAGTTTTGCTCACCCTTTTGCTTCACAATTCCTTTCAGGTAATAAGATTGTAGCTGGGTCGAGCGGGGGTAACAGGGGAATAGAACGGTGGTCTCTAGCTATGGAGGTTCCCCCTAAATAGTATAGAAATAATTTTATTGAGAACTTTAGAATAGTGTGTTGTATTTTATACATCATTTAATAGTTATATTTGGTGAATCAAATAGGGTGAGGCGAACCCAACGTTGGAAGGGTATTTTGCCACTATCATACAAGATATCTAATGACATGCGACTTCGTGTTATCATAAGACAGGATTGTGCACATCCACTTGTTGAGTATATCTTTGAGCGCTACCTATATAATCTTGGAGTTTGGATGAAATATAATTCTCAATTGGAGACAATAGAGATAATTATATGGCAAGAGAAGACTCACAATTGGAAAGAACATGATATTAATCTTCTCGTTTTTCTTTGGGGTCTATTGGGTCAACCAAGGATAATTCTCGAGTCATATGATATGTATTATAACTTAAATGCATGGCCTCCCATGTACAAAGGTTTTCTTGAGCATTTTTCAAAGATTTTAATTTTTAAAACAGTTATTGACTGTACCTTTATATAAGGTACCATTGTAAGGTATCAATGTGATGTGCTATCCAAGTAAAGGGATGAGAGTCACAATTGATATCTATTTGTATTAAAACACACAACATATGTGTTGTCGTATTTTGTACGACAATTGTAATAATAAAGTTGTATTTATTTTCTGTACCATGTATTTGGCAACTCAAAATGGGTTGGGTGATGTATACCTATTTTGGGGGCGTCACAGATTTACTTTTAAAACCACCACCGATGGTCCAGATTGATTTACTATTAAAACCACCATCGACGGTCCAGATTGATTTACTATTAAAACCACCATCGACGATCCATATTGATTTACTATTAAAATTACCATCGACGGTCCAGATTGATTTACTATTAAAACCACCACCAATGGTCCAGATTGATTTAACTTATTACACTTTAATACCCCTAAAGTTTTCCAAGTTTGCATTATTCCCCTCTAACTTTTGTAATTCACTTATCTTCAATAAACACATTCTTAATACTTCAAAATTATTCATCATTAATATTATAACCTAATTTAGGAACTTAAATGGTTATTATATTGCTTAAGTGCTATTAATTAATATATTAATTAGGGTAAAAAAGCTTAATTAAGTAACAAACCTAATTTCAAATTAGAGAAAGCAAGTAACTTATGGATTTGAAACCTAATTTTTAATTAGGAAAACCTAAATTTTAATTTAATAATTGTAATGTTAATTAGGAAACCTAATCCTAATTTTAAGTTAAGTAATTAGAAAACCCTAATCTAATTCACGAAAATTTAATTTCTAAATTAGAAAATTATTTTTCTATTAGAAACCTAATTAGTGGTTTATAAACCTAATGACCATTTTGACCCTAATTACTTAATTAGCGATTTTAATTAGGAAATACTAATCCTAATTAGAAAGATTTAAGTAATTGATTAAGAAATTTTAATATAATTAGAAAATTCTTATTATAATTTAGAAATAATAATTTTCTATTTTGAAAAGCAGAAATTTGAAAATGTTAGAAATTAATTCCAAACCCTAAATGGCTCAAACCCTAAATCTTAAGGTTTCCAAACCCTAAGCCTTAAGGTTTCCAAAGCCTAAACCTAAGGGTTTGGATAATGTCCACTATGCCATTAAATTAGAAATTTAAATGACTATATTACCCTTTAGTACATTATTGGATTTGTGCGAGTGTGAGAGTTGGTGATCGACTCAACAACTCCTTATTTGAAAAATCGACAATATCTCGACCAAAATTGATGACATTGACATTCATTACATTATTACATATAAGATTAAATAGAGAAAAAGGGCTACTTGCAATTTCATTTTTTCTCGAAACACTTCTCTCTCTATATTTGGGAATAGAAAGTGAGAGAGAGTAAAGATACGAAAAAGATAAGATCATGTGTTAGCATTCAAGGTCGAGGAAAGCAATGATCGATTCAAAATCAAGCATTAGAAAGGTATAAAAACCTAAACTTAGAAATATCATGATTTGATGTTATGTGTTGTAATTGGTTGGAAGTTGTACTCTAGAATGTGTTCTATACAATCAAATCATTATATCACACAAACCGAGTCTGGGAAGCTAAGATTTAAGGATCCAAAATAGGCACCTTTAATTCTGGAAAACCCAGAAAGAACCCAGCAGCCTCTGACACGATATTTGGAGGCTTAGATCTTGCTGTTATGTGATGTAATGACCATGAAATCAGTTTGATATTGTAATATTACCTTAGTACTACAATTATAATGCTTTATCAATCCCACAAACCTATTGAGCAAAGATTTATAACCGATCAAACATGCATACATGCTAACTGGCGATGAAGTTCTGGGTTGGCCCAAGAACACCTATATAATACAAAAGATTTATAGAAGAACACCTATAATGACAGTTGCCTCGCCGCTATAGAAGGCCTTTTTAATGACAGTTTATTTAGAAAATTAATTATTTTAATAAATAAATTGAATTAAATGGTTTTAATTATTAAAAATACATAATAAATTTTGAAAAATTATTTTAAAGTCCGAAAAATAGTTTTTAATTATTTAGAGTATATTTCATAAATATTTAATATTTTTGGAATATATATGATATTTAATTTATTTAATTAAAATATTAAATAAATTATTTAAAAATGATTTTAATACATGAAAATAATATTATTATAAAAGAAAATATTTTAAGTTATTTTTAGTGACTTTTAATATTTTGTGATGAATTTCATTAATTAATCAATATTAATGATAATTAGTTTATTTAATAAATATATTAAATAAATTATGGAAAATAGAATTAATGTTTTATAAATCATAAAAAATGATTTAAGTGTTATAAAATATTTGAAGTTATAAACTATAACTTTTGATATTTTTTCATGAAAATATTAATATTGTAATAATAAAAGCAATTATCGGATAATGAATTTAATTGTTTAAAATCATATAAAGGTGATTTTAAAAGTATTAAAATACTTTGTGATATTATAAATATATTATAATATTATGACATGTATTTCATTAATATTTGATATTAAATAAATATTAATGATAAAAGAATTATATGGTATTTAATTCATTTAAATACATTTTTAATGATTGAAAATTCACGATAAATAGTAATAATTACTTAAAAATTATTACGAACTTGCGAAAAATATTTTGACTAATATTAAAATTATCTGAGATAATTGTTAAGTGTTAGGCAGAGTTTAATTGAACTTAGACTCAATAAAAGTCCGACTAGACCGTCGGGACGTTAGACTTTTGTCGGAATCAAGACAGACTGCAATAGTTTGACTTGATACCGAGTCTTATGTGTGTTATAGACTGATAGGGTTATGTGTTATGTGTTTAGGTTATTCTATGTATATCTATATATATAATAGTATTATATTGTGATGATATTATTCTAATATTGGAGATCTATATTACTAATATTAGGTCTTCGGATAAAGCGATATAAATTGTGTAGCGGTAATCAACGGTTCAGGCAAGTTTGTTTTTACTTAACTCTACTAAGAGTTGTTTCATTCGGATAAGCTTATGGTTAATCATTGCTGGTTGCCATGAATTGTACTATGTACATATTGTATGTATAAGTCAGGTATGAAAGGCTGATCACCTTCATTACCAGTTGGTTCAGATATATTTGTTCATATATAATACTTGTTCAGTCATAAAGTTGTTCCTGCTAGTTCACAATTATATTGTTGAATTATAGCCAGCTTATTATTCAGACTCTTTCAATCATGATAGATCGTTATATTATTGAACTTAAACTTTCTGGGCAATCTTATGCTCAACCTTGTTATATCATGATAAAACATTGCAGATTAAGGCGAATGCGTCGGATACAAGGAAAGATTAAAGACAGTTCCAGCTTAAAGTTAATGTAGGCGATTAGTTTTGTAATAGTATAGTTTGATAATGATGTTATATGTTAGATAGTTATGAATTGTGTATTAATTTAAGGTTACTCGACTTTGGGGAATAGTGTGAAAGGTATTGTATAAACATTTTATGTTTATATCTTCCGCAAATATAGTAATAGTGATAGAATGATCGAAACCGGATCCGCGGTGATTCAGGACCTCGGATTCGGGGCCGTCACAGTTGTTATCAAGGCTGTAGGTTATGAACCTTAGGTAGGAATATCTGAGACTAATAACCGCAATGATTAGGATACGTACTAACTCATATAGAGTTAGTTGGTCGGTAAGATTCAAAGACGAATCTCGGCGAGTTATAAGATACATATTTCTCTAACTTTGATAATAAAGTTAAACAGTAACTGGTGAATAGATAGAGTCTAAAAGACTAAAAGTACAGTGATAGGAGATCGTAAAACAAAACGATTAATACATAGAAATGAATCGTAATATATACGATGAGTTCACCCCGTGATCTGATAAAGTTATAGTATGGAATAAGAATCAATCTAATGATTGAAAATTAAGTTTACAGCAAGATTGCTGGGTGTCAGTTGTACTATGAATTGGTACAGATTCAGGAAAGTATTATGAATACAAGTTAAATGAAATTCGTATTGAGAAGGATGTTAGTTGTAGGTGGGGATTCAATTGACGATTCATATCGGCAGCTGAGTTGTATGATTCCTTGTATGGGCGGGGAATTGTACTTATTGTAAAAAAAATTACGTAGTATCTGGCATTGATAATCATTGAAATGTTGTGTCGTGCTATTTGAAACCCTAATTTATAATTAGGGAAAACGAAAGTGTTAATTTAATACTTTTAATGTTAATTAAGATATATTAATCATAATTTTCAAGTTATGAGTAATTAGAAAACCCTAATTACGAAATCTAATTTATAAATTAGAAATATTATTTTTCTGATTAAAACCCTAATTCTGGGTTAAAAACCCTAATGATCAATTACGACCCTAATTGCTAAATTAACGATTTTAATTAGGAAATGCTAATCCTAATTAGCAAGATTTAATTTGTGATTAAGATATTTTAATATAATTAGAAAAATTCTAATTATAATTTAGAAATGTTAATTTTCTATTTTAAAAACCGAAATTCGGAAATGTTAGAAATTAATTGCAAACCATAAAGGGTTCAAACCCTAAATGGCTTAAACCCTAAACCCTAAGGTTTCCAAACCCTAAACCCTAAGGGTTTGGATAATATCCATTATGCAATTAAATTAGAAATTTAAATGACTATATTACCCTTTTGTGCAATATTGGATTTGTGCCAAGTGTGAGAGTTGGTGATCAACTCTAACAACTCCTTGACTGAAAAATCCAGCAATATCTCAGCCAAAATTGACAGCCAACATTCATTACATTATTACATATAAGATTAAAGAGAGAGAAAAAGGCTAATTGCATTTTCATTTTTCTCCAAACACTTCTCTCTCTATATTTTGGAAATAGAAAGTGAGAGAGTGTGTGACAACCCGAGAATTTAGACAATTTTACAAAATCTTAAATGATTGATTTAAGGTCAAATATTAGACCTAGACAGAAAATAAGTGTATGCGTTTGATGTTATTAGGATTGAATTTTGAGGATTTCAAAATTCTGTGAAGGATTTAGGTGAATTATTCAGGATTAAGGATTTATGTGATTAAGTTCTGTGAAATTTGTTATGTATGTGTACAGAATGTGGTTAAGGGTCAAGGGTTGATTAGATAAAATTATATCGTGTCAAACCCTAAGTATATATTAAGAACATCGTCAGGTTAGAAAACCCTAACGTCGATAAGAAAAACCTAGAAATCGGTTCTGGAAACCCTAGTTTCGGTTCCGGGAATCCAAAACCTTAATTCGGATATTAAAAACCCTAGATTGGGAATGCAATGCTATATATAGGGTTTAACGTTATTAATTATAAACTAATTAGGAAAACCCTAATAAATTACCGAAACCCTATTTGAGTATTAGAAACCCTAATACCATATCTCGAAAATCCTAATTTGATTTCTAATATTTGAAACCCTAATCGGGAATATAACGAGAATTATAATGCTCAAGTGATTTAAATTATAAGCTTAATAGGGTAAAGCTTAATTATTTAGCAAACCCTAATTTCCAAAATTTGAACCCTAATTATTCTGTCTGAAACCCTAAATTGGGATATTAAAACCCTAAGTGGGAAGCTTGAAGATAAATATAGAGTTTCTATGTTATTAATTGTAAGTATAATTAGGGATAACCCTAATTGATTTATTTGAAAAGCCCTAATTTCTAATGTAGGAAACCCTAACATACAATTAGAGAAAACCTAATTATTAGCTTATAGAGTATAATGTTAATTAGGAAGCCTTAACCCTAATTAGCAAGCGGGAATGTGATTAGTAAACTTTATTGTAATTTGGGGACACTAATTATAATTTTCTATTTTAAAACCTAAGGGTTGTGACCAATTACCAAGTTATCATTCACTTTACAAGTCAAATGACCAAAGTACCCTTCTTGAATATTTTAATGGGATGGAGTGTAGATCTAGCCCTAGTATGTGGTTGGTGACCAACCCTAGCTAAGCCATGTGCCTATATCTCAAAAATGACTAATCTATAATTTAAAATGGTAAGGAAATGACTATAATGCCCTTTTGAGTGTTTTAGTAAGCTAACTTGTAGTTGTGTCCAAAACTTTAGTTGCTTACCTAACCTTACTAACTCTTGGTGACTCAAAACTCCAAAGACATCGCCTCTAGAACATCCCATACATGAATCTAAGTTGTCTATAAAAGGATTGGAAGAGAGAGAAAATCATTTGGTAAACTAAAATTTGTTCAACACTCAAGCTATTACTCTCAAGCCTCAAACCTACTTAAACTTGTTGTTATATCACCCCTAAATCAAAGCCCGCGATCACAAACAATGATCGTAAGCCAAAAATCAAGAAATCAAAGTTAGAAAAGGTATAAAACCCTAAGTCTAGAAATCCTTCGATTCTATGTTATTTGTTGCAATTGATTGTTTAAAGTTGTGTAATAGGATGTTAATTGATGATCTGGGTTGATAAGTCAAAGACCCATAACATCAAAGTATACGAATTTGAAGATTTGAGCAAGTGGAAAAACCAAAAATTTTGGTCCGATTTCATCAATGTCAAGTGGCCATAGATCTTTGCTCGATCATGGTTTTTGTTGTTTAAAAGTTGTTATGTGTAGTCTGATATGTGGTCTTTAATATGCAAAAAGAATCAAGTTCATATCTGTTATAGATCGGGAGTTATTCATGGTCAAAACCCGGTTGACCAAAACTGTCAAGAACACGAACCAGAATTTTTTTTTAGCAATTTCCGTGTTGAACTATGACTGGCTAGATCTTTCTCATGCTATGATGTTAATGTGTTATGATTCTTTGTAGTTGTAGTCCTACATGTTGTCTACATTAATCGCAATTGATAGATCACACAAACAATACATGATTGCAAGTTATAAGGATCAAAAAGTAGGCACCTCATCGTTCTTCAATAAGAACAACAAGTGTTTCGAGTTTTTGATGACCAATATCTCCCAGATCTGATGTTGTTTAAACATGATGTTTGTTGATAATTGTATTATTACACTAGTACTACAAGATCTAAGTGTTAGATTGCCTAGAAACGTAATGGATTGAGAATTATAATCGGTCAAACTAGCCCACTCGGATGCTGACTTTGGAATTACTCAATTTGGTGAAGAACACATAAGATTGATTAGATTGTCGCTAAAGCCTATAATGACGGCTTTTGAATTATTTTTAATTTCTCGAAATTAGAAAATGATTTAAAAATAAAAAAAAATTAGTCTTTAATTATTAGAAATACATATTAAATTTCGAAAAATTATTTTAAAGTCTAAAAATATAGTTGTTAATTAATTTGAGTATATTTTAAAATATATAATATTTTGGAATATAAATAGTATTTATTTATTTAATTATAATATTAGATAAATTATTTGAAAAATAATTTTAATTCATGAAAAATTATATTATGGTGTTATAAGATATTTTAAGTTATTCTTGATGACTTTTGATGACTTTCATTAATATTTATTATTAATGATAATTAGTTTATTTAATGAATATATTAAATAAATTATGGAAAAATAGAATTTATGATTTAAAAATCATATAAAAATGATTCAAGTGTTATAAAATATTTTAAGTTATAAAATATAACTTTTGATATTTTGGCATGAAAATATTAATATTTTAATTATCGGATAATGGATTTGGTTGTTTAAAAATCATATAAATATGATTTTAAGATATTAAAAATACTTTGTGATATTATAATTATATTATAATATTATGCTATGATTTTCATTAAAATTTAATATTAAATAAATGTTAATGATCAAGGAATAATGTGGTATTTATATTAATATCGTTATTGATTAATGTTTTAATTACTTTAAAACATTTAAAGGAAATAATAAAGTATTGAAAATACTTTGAGATATTACAAATATGTTATAATATTATGACATGTGTTTCATTAATGTTTAATATTAAATAAATATTAATTATATTAGAATATCGTGGTATTTAATTCATTTAAATACGTGATTAATGATTGAAAATGTTGTTAAATGATATTAATTATCCAAAATTTTTGCAAGTTTATGAAAATGTTTTAATTGATACTATGATTATCTAAGATTATTGTTAATTGTTTAGCAGAGTTTAATTGAACTTAAACTAGATATTGTCCGATTTGTTATTTCGAGATGATTGAATTCAGGTTTGTTTCAACTTAGACTTAAATAGTCCGATTTAATGCTAAGTCTTATGTGTTGTATGGACCGATGGTGATTATGTGATAATGTGTTTAGGTTATTTTATATCGTGATGATATTATTCTAATATTTGGAGATCGGTATTATCTCGTATTAGGTCTTCTGGATAAGCTAAGTTATATTTCAGATCGGTAATCAACTCTGCTGTGCAAGTTCTACTTAACTCTACTAAGAGTGTTTTATTCAGATATGCTTATGGTTAATCATTGTCGATTGCCATGTAGAATTGTACTCTGTACATCTTGTATGTATATAAGTCGTGTATGAAAGGCTGATCACCTTCATTACCAGTTGGTCCAGATATATATTGTTCATATGTAATACTTGTTCAGTCAAAAGTTTGTTCATGCTAATTCACAACTACATTGTGAATTATAGCCAGCTTATTATTCTAAATCTTTCAATCATGATATATCCTTAAATTGTATTTAAACTTGCTGAGAAACTTTCATGCCCACCCTTGCTATATCATGATAAAACATTGCAGATTAAGACGAATGCTTCGGATACAAGGAAAGTTAAAGACAATTCCAGCTTAAAGTTAATATGCGTGATTAGATTTGTAATAGTCTTGTATGATGATAATATCATGTGTCAGATAAGTTATGAATTGTGTATAAGTTATGGTTACTCGACCTTGGGGATAGTGTATAATGTTTAATGTATAAACAATTATGTTTATATCTTCCGCAATAGTAGTAGAATGAGTGAACCGGATCCGCGGTGAATTGGGGCCCGGATTCGGGGCTCTCACAGAGAGTAAGATACAAAAATAAGATCACGTGTTAGCATTCCAAGGTCAGAAAACAATGATCAAATTCAAGATCAAAAATTAGAAAGGTATAAAAACCCTAAACTTAGAAATATCATGATTTGATGTTAGATGTTGTAGTTTGTTGGTTAAAGATGTGTTATAAGGTGTCTTTAAGTGATCTGGGTTGATAGATTATAGATCTATAACACTTAGATGCATGAATCAAGCATTTTTAGTAATATGGAAAAATGTCAAAAAGTGGCCTGACAGTCATATGTCAAGGGCCTGTAAATCCTTCTCTGTTTTTTGATTTTTGTGGTTTTTGTTATACATATGTTCTATGGCATGTAGACTGTGATCTGAAACTGGAAACACAACCAGATCATGAATGTATTGAGAGATACGAGCGGTCAAACCTCGTTGACCGTTCACGAAAATGAAAATCTGGGCAGCCCAGATTTTTCCAGAAGTCTGACAAGCAATTTTAGAGCCTCCGATCTCATTGTTGTTTGTTATTTTGGACACGTTATTGTTGTTGTTAGCTTGTATACTAGTATAAGGACTACACATTCCATCCCTTATATTAACTAGATCGTGTATAGGCACAAAGTTGTAGCTAGTCAAACTACCTTTGACCAACTATCTAGGTTCCATTTCTGGAAAACCCAGATTCGTGAAGAACATGATTTGTGTCAGACTTTTGACCAGCCGTAATCTTTCTTTTGTTATGATGTTATTATGTTATGATGTCATAAAGTTGTACTCTGGAATGTGTTCTATACAATCAAATCATTATATCACACAAACCGAGTCTGAGAAGCTAAGATTTAAGGATCCAAAATAGGCACCTTTAATTCTGGAAAACCCAGAAAGAACCCAACAGCCTCTGACACGATATTTGGAGGCTTATATCTTGCTGTTATGTGATGTAATGACCATGATATCAATTTGATATTGTAATATTACCTTAGTACAACAATTATAATGCTTTATCAATCCCAGAAACCTATTAAGCAAAGATTTATAACCGGTCAAACATGCCTACATGCTAACTGGCGATGAAGTTCTGGGTTGGCCCAAGAACACCTATAGCTATCTGTCGCTATAGAGCCCTTTTAGCGACAGTTTATTTAGAAAATTAATTATTTTAATAAATAAATTGAATTAAATGGTTTTTAATTATTAAAAATACATAATAAATTCGAAAAATTATTTTAAAGTCTGGAAAATAGTTTTAATTATTTAGAGTATATTTCATAAATAATTAATATTTTTAGAATATAAATGGTATTTAATTTATTTAATTATAATATTAAATAAATTATTTAAAAATGATTTTAATACATGAAAAATAATATTATGATAAAAGAAAATATTTTAAGTTATTTTTAGTGACTTTTAATATTTTGTGATGAATTTCTTTAATTAATCAATATTAATGATAATTAGTTTATTTAATAAATATATTAAATAAATTATGGAAAAATAGAATTAATGTTTTATAAATCATAAAAAAATGATTCAAGTGTTATAAAAATATTTGAAGTTATAAACTATAAATTTTGATATTTTTCATGAAAATATTAATATTTTAATAATAAAAGCAATTATCGATAATGAATTTAATTGTTTAAAAATCATATGAAGGTGATTTTAAAGTATTAAAATACTTTGTGATATTATTAATATATTATAATATTATGACATGTATTTCATTAATATTTGATATTAAATAAATATTAATGCTAAAAGAATTATATGGTATTTAATTCATTTAAATACATTTTTAATGATTGAAAATTCACGATAAATAGTAATAATTACTTAAAATTATTACTTAACTTATTTAAAAATATTTTGACTAATATTAAAATTATCTCTGAGATAATTGTAAGTGTAAAGTAAGAGTTTAATTGAACTTAGACTCGCTTAAAAGTCCTAATTTGCATCGTCGAGACGTTAGAATTTTATCAGAATCAAGATAGACTGCAATAGTTTGACTTGATACCGAGTCTTATGTGTGTTATAGACTGATAGGGTTATGTGTTATGTGTTTAGGTTATTCTATGTATATCTATATATATAATAGTATTATATTATGATGATATTATTCTAATAT
Source organism: Panax ginseng (assembly GCA_020205605.1). Lineage (NCBI taxonomy): Eukaryota > Viridiplantae > Streptophyta > Magnoliopsida > Apiales > Araliaceae > Panax > Panax ginseng. Next base: position 53,017,369 of record CM035146.1, on the reverse strand, counting down.
TGGAAATCTATATTACTAATATTAGGTCTTCGGATAAGGCGATATAAATTGTGTAAATGTAATCAACGGTTCAGCAAGTTTGGTTTTACTTAACTCTACTAAGAGTTGTTTCATTCTTGGATAAAGTTTTATGGTTAATCATTGTTGGTTGCCATGAATTGTACTATGTACATATCAGATGTATAAGTCGTATGAAAGGTCGATCACCTTCATTACCGTTGGTTCGTATATATTTGTTCATGTATAATATTTGTTCAGTCATAAAGTTGTTCCTGCTAGTTCACAATTATATTGTTGAATTATAGCTAGCTTATTATTCAGACTCTTTCAATCATGATGATCGTTATATTATTGAACTTAAACTTGCTGGGCAATCTTATGCTCACCCTTGCTATATCATGATAAAATATTGCATATTAAGGCGAATTCGTCGGATACAAGGAAAGGTTAAAATCAGTTCCATCTTAAAGTTAATGTGCGCGATTAGTTTTGTAATAGTATAATTTGATAATGATGTTATGTGTTAGATAGTTATGAATTGTGTATTAAGTTAAGGTTACTCAACCTTGGGAAATAGTGTGAAATGTATTGTATAAACAATTTATGTTTATATCTTCCACAAATATAGTAATAGTGATAGAAAGATCGAAACCGGATCCGCGGTGATTCGGGACCTCGGATTCGGGGCCATCACAGTTGGTATCAAAGCTTTAGGTTATGAACCTTAGGTAGGAATATCTAAGACTAATAACCGCAGTGATTAGGATAAGTACTAACTCATATAGAGTTAGTTGGTCGATAAGATTCAAAGATGAATCTCGGCGAGTTATAAGATACAGAGTTCTCTAACTTTGATAATAAAGTTAAACAGTAAGTGGTGAATAGATAGAGTCTAAAAGACTAAAAGTACAGTGATAGGAGATCGTAAAACAATACGATCAAGACATAGAAATGAATCGTAATATATACGATGAGATCACCCCATGATCTGATAAAGTTATAGTATGGAATAAGAATCAATCTAATGATTGAAAATTAAGTTTACAGCAAGATTTCTAGGTGTCAGTTGTACTATGAATTGGTACAGATTCAGGAAAGGATTATGAATACGAGTTAAATTAAATTCGTATTCAGAAGGGTGTTAGTGGTAGGTGGGGATTCAATTGAGGATTCGTGTCGGCAGCTAAGTTGTATAATTCCTTGTATGGGCGGGGAATTGTACTTAGTGTAAAAAAAACTACTTAGTATCTGGCATTGATAATCATTAAAATATTGTGTCATGCTATTTGATATATGCATGATAAGAGGGTGATTCTTTTCTCATGTGTATAACAGATAGATAGGTCATAGGTAGAGAATATAGAGTTAAGTACGATTTCTTAAAACTCATACTTATGTGACATTCTTGATTCATAGTTATATGAAATGTTTATGAACCCCTCAGTGAATGGACATCAAAGGTCTGTCTAGGAAAGTTCTTAAACTCATATGATTGTGGCAATTTATGGACTCAGAAGTGTGGTTTTACGAACTAGGCATAGTTGTGTGTAAATGGAGTTTTAAAGATTATAGGAACAGATAGATTGTTAAGCAAATGATTATTAGTGGAGACATAAGTTTTCCGAAACTCCTAGCTATGCTAGACTTCGAAATGTTGACATCAAGCTAAATACGCACTATGTGCCTTTAAAAAAATGTGTAGACTCGTAATCATTTTTGAAACGGTTTAAAGTATAGTCTATGCTACTTATTTCAGCTAGACGCAAATGATTTAAAATATCAAAATATATTTTATTTATCACTCGGTACCATGTAATCAAAAAGAGAGATGATAAAAAGTTGATGGAGTTATAAATACAGAATACTTAGTGTGAATTTGATCTAAAATCGTTATTCCACTATTGTATGATGTGTTATGACAAAGTCATACAATGACGACATCCTCAAACGGACCGTTAATACAAAGACAAGATCACAAGGCCATTCTCAAAAATATTTTCAATAAAATTTAATTTGCCAACTGGTTTGGCTACACCTAAATAATTCGATTGAATTGAATTATTGATATGAGTCTATGCTATTCGATTCAAATTTAGACTAAAGTTTATGAAAACTCTAAGTGTTCATTGAAGAAATTTCCGAACCAAATTATTTTGGAAAGTGCGGAATCCAATAAGACCGAGGTAGAATTTTTTGCCTATGGCAAAGGAAGAGGAACAAATAAAATTAGTACTTGGCCAAGACAGGCATATCAAGTTAATCACCCTTTCAGGTTCTGTAAGTTATGATGGTTTGCGGATGAATTTCCATATAACCTTCATGCGAAAATGACAAGATAAATAGTCTATATGACTCCTCAAAGAAAATTTGAAAATTTTTACTCTTGCCTAATTCGGAAAAATTTAAAACCCTAATTTAATTTAGGAACTTAATTATGGTTATTATATTGCTTAGTGCTAAGTGCTATTAATTAATATATTAATTAGGTAAAGCTTAATTAAGTAACAAACCCTAATTTCAAATTTAGAAAACCGTAACTTATGGATTTGAAACCCTAATTTTAATTTTAATTTTAAGGGAAAACCTAAGTTTTAATTTAATAATTGTAATGTTAATTAGGAAACCCTAATCCTAATTTTAAGTTAAGTAATTAGAAAACCCTAATCTAGTTACTTAAAATTTAATTTCTAAATTAGAAAATTATTTTTCTATTAGAAACCCTAATTAGTGGTTTATAAACCCTAATGACCATTTTTTTGACCCTAATTACTTAATTATTTTATTTTAATTAGGAAATACTAATCCTAATTAGAAAGATTTAAGTAATGATTAAGAAATTTTAATATAATTAGAAAATTCTTATTATAATTTAGAAATAATAATTTTCTATTTTGAAAACCGAAATTCAAAAATGTTAGAAATTAATTCCAAACCCTAAATGGCTCAAACCCTAAATCCTAAGGTTTCCAAACCCTAAGCCCTAAGGTTTCCAAAGCCTAAACCTAAGGGTTTGGATAATGTCCATTATGCCATTAAATTAGAAATTTAAATGACTATATTACCCTTTAGTACATTATTGGATTTGTGCCAAGTGTGAGAGTTGGTGATCAACTCCAACAACTCCTCGATTTGAAAAAATCCAAAGAATATCTCAAACCCAAAAATTGACAGCCAACATTCATTACATTATTACATATAAGATTAAATAGAGAGAAAAAGGGCTACTTGCAATTTCATTTTTCTCGAAACACTTCTCTCTCTATATTTCGGGAATAGAAAGTGAGAGAGAGTAAGATACAAAGATAAGATCATGTGTTAGCATTCCAAGGTCAGAAAGCAATGATCGATTCAAAATCAAGCATTAAAGGTATAAAAACCCTAAACTTAGAAATATCATGATTTGATGTTATGTGTTGTAATTGGTTGGCTAGATATTTGTAATAGGATGTTATTTAGTGATGACGATTTATTTTAATTATTTTAATAAATAAATTGAATTAAATGGTTTTTAATTATTAAAAATACATAATAAATTTTGAAAAATTATTTTAAAGTCCGGAAAATAGTTTTAATTATTTAGAGTATATTTCATAAATATTTAATATTTTTGGAATATAAATGGTATTTAATTTATTTAATTAAAATATTAAATAAATTATTTAAAAATTATTTTAATAAATGAAAAATAATATTATGGTAAATGAAAATATTTTAAGTTATTTTTTAGTGACTTTTAATATTTTTTGATGAATTTCATTAATTAATCAATATTAATGATAATTAGTTTATTTAATAAATATATTAAATAAATTATGGAAAAATAGAATTAATATTTTATAAATCATATAAAAATAATTTAAGTGTTATAAAAATATTTTAAGTTATAAACTATAACTTTTGATATTTTGTAATGAAAATATTAATATTTTAATAATAAAAGCAATTATCTGATAATGAATTTAATTGTTTAAAAATCATATAAAGGTGATTTTAAAGTAAAATACTTTGTGATATTATAAATATATTATAATCTTCTGACATGTATTTCATTAATATTTGATATTAAATAAATATTAATGATAAAAGAATTATGTGGTATTTAATTCATTTAAATACATTTTTAATTATTGAAAATTCACGATAAATAGTAATAATTACTTAAAAATTATTACGAACTTACGAAAAATATTTTGACTAATATTAAAATTATCTGAGATAATTGTTAAGTGTTAGGCAGAGTTTAATTGAACTTAGACTCGATAAAAGTCCGACTAGACCGTCGGGACGTTAGAATTTTGTCGGAATCAAGTAGACTGCAATAGTTTGACTTGATACCGTGTCTTATGTGTGTTATAGACTGATAGGGTTATGTGTTATGTGTTTAGGTTATTCTATGTATATCTATATATATAATAGTATTATATTGTGATGATATTATTCTAATATTGGAGATCTATATTACTAATATTAGTTCTTCGGATAAGGCGATATTGTGACGGCCCCGAATCCAGGTCCTAAATCACCTCGGATCCGGTTCGATCATTCTATACAACTATTACTATTTTTGCGGAAGATATAAACATAAATTGTTTATACATTAAACTTACATACTTTTCCCCAAGGCCGAGTAACCTTAACTTATACACAATTCATAACTTAACTAACACATAACATTATTATCAAATAACACTATTACAAATCTATTGCACACGTATACTAAAGCTGGAACTGTCTTGGACCTTTCCTTGTATCTGACGCGTTCGTCTAAATCTGCAATATTTTATCATGATATAGCAAGGGTGAGAATGAAAGTTGCCCAGCAAGTTTAAATTCAATAATATAACGATATATCATGATTGAAAGAGTCAGAATAATAAGCTAGCTATAATTCAACAATATAATTGTGAACTAGCAAGAACAAATTTATGACTGAACAAGTATTATACATGAACAAATATATCTGAACCAACTGGTAATGAAGGTGATCACCTTTCATACCGACTTATACATCAATATGTACAGAGTACAATTCATGGCAACCAAAGAATGATTAACCATAAGCTTATCCGAATGAAACACTCTTAATAGAAAGTTAAGTAAAACAAACTTGCTCGAATCAGTTGATTATCGCTACACAATTTATATCGTTTTATCCAAGACCTAATATTAGTAATATAGATCTCAATATTAGAATAATATCATTACAATATAATACTATATATATATATATATATATATATATATATATATATATATATATATATATACATAGAGTAACCTAAACACATAACACATAACCCTATCAGTCTATTACACACATAAGACACGGTATCAAGTCAAACGAGTTTAAGTTCAATTAAACTCTGGAAAAACACTTAACAATATCTTAGACAATTTTCTAAGCAGTCAAAATAATTTTCATAAGTTCGTAATAATTTTTAAATAATTAGTACTATTTATCTTGATTTTAAATCATTAATAACACATTTAAATGAATTAAATACCACATAATTCTTTTATCATTAATATTTATTTATTATCAAATATTAATGAAATACATAAATATAATATTATAAAATATTTATAATATTACAAAAGTATTTTCATACTTTAAAATCACATTTATATGATTTTTAAACACTTAAATCCATTATCCGATTATTGCTTTTAATATTAAAATATTAATATTTTTATGACAAAATATCAAAAGTTATATTTTATAACTTAAAATATTTTTATAATACTTAAATCATATTAATTTATAGGATTTATAAAACATTAATTTATTTTTCCTTAATTTATTTAATATATTTATTAAATAAACTAATTATCATTAATATTGATTAATTAATAAAATTCATCCCAAAATATTAAAAGTCACTAAAAATAACTTAAAATATTTTATTATACCATAATATTATTTTTCATGTATTAAAATCCTTTTTAAATCATTTATTTAATATTATAATTAAATAAATTAAATACCATTTATATTCCAAAAATATTAATTATTTATGAAATATACTTAAAATAATTAAAAACTATTTTTTAGAATTTAAAATAATTTTTTGGAATTTATTTAGTATTTTTTATAATTAAAAACCATTTTTTTATATTTTTAAATAATTTTTGGAATTTCAGAAATTAGAAAATAAATAAACCGTCGCTAAATGTCTATAGCGACACTTTCTGTCGCTATAGGTGTTCTTGGCCTCAAGAACACTGACAAGGTAGTATTTAAGGGTGCACGTTTGACCACTTCTAAAAATCGATTCTGATCATGTTCTTGGTTATCTAAAACTTTGATATTGTAGTATTAATGTCCCACTACAATATCCAATCAACACTTTGGTTAAACAACATCACAACAAGGAGATCAAAGCCTCCAAAGTTGCTGTCAGGAACAATCTGGGTTTTCTGGGCCTAGACAGTTTCGAGTACCTACTTTGATGCTCGATTATATATATGTTCTGGTCTTAGTTCATTTGGTTTGATGGTTCAAACATGTAGTACTAGTGTCAAGGTACAACACAAATGCAACAGATCAACTTAACATCATCAAAACAGTAAGATCTATGTCAGTCAATCTATGTCAGAAAAATCGAATATGAAAATTTAGGGTTTTGGGTTTGAAAAATTTAGGGTTTACAAATTTAATTTTCTAAAATTTCCAATTTAGGTTTTAATAATAGAAAATTAATATTTCTAAATTATAATTAGAATTTTCTAATTATATTTAAATTTCTTAATCACTAATTAAATCTTGCTAATTAGGATTAGTATTTCCTAATTAAAATCGCTAATTTAGCAATTAGGGTCGTAATTGGTCATTAGGGTTTATAATCCCCGAATTAGGGTTTCTAATAGAAAAATAATTTTCTAATTTAAATTTTCTTAATTAGATTAGGGTTTCCTAATTACTTAATCTTGAAAATTAGGATTAGGGTTTCCTAATTAACATTAAAAGTATTAAATTAACACTTAGGTTTTTCCCTATTTATAAATTAGGGTTTCAAATTTGGAATTAAGGTTTTGTAGCCAATTTGTTAAGATTAACCCTAATTAATCCTATAATTACTTACACTTACGCCATTAAGTTCCCGATTTAGGGTTTCATGCTTAATTAATTAGGATTTGATTCCGGGCCGAAATTAGGATTTCGAGTAAGGCTTTAGGGTTTCTTGTTAATCGTTAGGGTTTTCTAACAAACGTTAAAGTTCTTAATATATAATTAGGGTTTGTTATAGATATCGTTTATTTGGTCAACCCTTGACCCTTAACCACATTCTGAATACTTAATTGACCATATACACAGAATATAAACTCGTATTTTGTGACGCCCCCAAAATTAGGTATACATCACCTATCTTGGGTCGTCAGATACATGGTACAAAATTCAAATACAACTTACTAATACGACTGTCGTGTACAATACGACAAAACATAACTGTGAGTTTGAATATAATTATTGTCTACTAGAGATTATACAAACTCAAAAGGAGTCCTCATTACAATTATTAACACACTATTTCACAGAATAGTGAGGACTACTAATGCTATCCTCCGGACCGTCACTCCAGTTCCCGACTAGTCCTCGTTATGTTCTCATTTCTGAAGAGAACAGTGAAAGAAAGGGTGAGCTCAACTAGCCCAATAAGAAATATTATGACTAAGATAATGCGAGAATAAATTATCGTTAGCCTTCAAATGATGTTAAACTGATAAAATATAACATCAAGTTTAACTGTAGTGGAACAAGAAATCCATTAAAAGAGTCAAGTAGAGAATAAAATCTACTATCTTTTATGATTTAAAAGGTTTTTCATGGCTTTTATCATTTGGGACTTTTAATAAATAATTCACATCATCGAATCACCCATGCACTACGACCAAGGATATTCTTTAGTATCACGACCACAAATTATCCATGCACTACTGACCCAAGGACATTCGTGTATTCATTAATGGTCATGATCATGCCAACAATCGTCCATCAATGCACTACGGGCCAATGATAACTTTTACCACATCATTTGTAACATTACGGCCATGATTACAATCAATAATCCTGGTCATAATCATACCAAGTCCATCTATGCACTACTGAGTTACATATGACTTTCAACATAATATAAACATGAAGATGATGACAATGATATAAGAATTCAATAAAACAAGTTCAAGAATTAATTTATCCAGAACTAATTACCACCAAGTGGTTACCATTTTCGCCCGTTGATTCCTCCACGCTTGTTGTCACCACTTCGATGATCGCTTCTCATTTGGTATTATCATTTTGCCACCGCTCTCTTTTAGTTAGATTATTTGGTTATTGCGCTCCACTAACTGAATATAAACACGGTTTATAAGAAATAAGATGTTGACGTATCTCCGGCTTCAAACCTCTTAAAAACATCGTGTCATTCTCTCTTCATTATCCACCAAGTGGTGGGACTTAAACCGGATAACTCCGCAAATTTAGCCTCGTATGCGACACTGGCCATATTGTTTTGTTCTAACTTGATAAACTCCACCTCCTTCATAGACGAATACTTTGGGAAAGTATTTGTCGTTGAACAACTCTTGGAACTTCTCCCAAGACATCTTCAATCTGGCGGAGTTGAGTACGTTTACCGATTCCCACCAAGAATCTTCTCTCCGCAGAACATAAAGGCAAGAAGGGAACCTTTTGCTCTCGGAGCATCCCAAGACATCAAATATCTTGGTGATCTGCTTTATCTATGCTTCCGCCATAAGTGGTTTTGGCTCTCCTTAAACTCCGGTGGTCCCAGCTCTCGAGGCGATTAGCGGTGACCGCTTAAGAGTTTTCAAGTGTTTCCACTGCATTTTGGGATGGAGCCGCTCTACTTTGTTGTTGCATGAATTGTTTAAAGCCCCTGAACATTTGATCATTCATCATTTAGCCAGTGTTGTTGTTTGCATGAGGATTGTCGCCTTCCTGATGCACATTATCCTGATTATTGAGATGTGGTGAATCAATGGTCGCCTGTGCTCCATTGCTATTCTCAACATTCTCGGATGTCATTTTCAGATACTGCCACAAAACAAAGGTTAATTGACATATAACATATTATCCCTAAATTCTGACCGACCAATAAAGTACCACATAAACTTAGGTAGGTCATACTAACGAAGGAATTCCCCGTCTCTCCCCTCCTAGTACTATTCTCACATCTTAGCCAGGGATCATATCCCTAAGCTTTGATACCAACTGTGACGCCCCCAAAATTAGGTATACATCACCCATCTTGGGTCGTCAGATACATGGTACAAAATTCAAATACAACTTACTAATACGACTATCGTGTACAATACGACAAAACATAACTGTGAGATTGAATACAATTATTGTCTACTAGAGATTATACAAACTCAAAAGGAGTCCTCATTACAATTATTAACACACTATTTCACAGAATAGTGAGGACTACTAATGCTATCCTCCGGACCGTCACTCAGGTTCGACTAGTCCTCGCTATGTTCTCATTTCTCAAGAGAAACGGTGAAAGAAAGGGTGAGCTCAACTAGCCCAGTAAGAAATATTATGCCTAAGATAATGCAGAATAAATTATCGTTAGCCTTCAACAGTGTTAAACTGATAAAATATAACATCAAGTTTAACTGCAGTGGAACAAGCAATCCATTAAAAGAGTCAAGTAGAGAATAAAATCTACTATCTTTTATGATTTAAAAGGTTTTTCATGACTTTTATCGCTAGGACTCAGCTTAATAAATAATCCACATCATCGAATCACCCCTCACTACAAAAAAATGGGCATTTAGTAACGATTTTTCGGGCAACGACTTTATAAGTCGTTGCTAAAAGTATATGTTTAGCAACAAAATTTGTCCTTCGTTGCAGATTGTGTCAGACTTTTACTTTTTGCAACTAAATTCATAAGTCGTTGCAAAATTTCGTTGCTAATTCATTGGCGGGAAAAAATTTCGTTAGAAATTCGTTGAAAAATTTTCGTCCACTTGATTTTCCGTCATTGTGGGTAACGAAAGTTTTTTTGTTGCTAAAAATGGGGCTTTAGCAACGATTTTTCAAGCAACAGCTTTATAAGTCGTTGCTAAAAGTATATGTTTAGCAATGAAACTTGTCCTTCGTTGCAAATTGTGTCCGGCTTTCACTTTTTGCAACGAAATTCATAAGTTGTTGCAAATTTTGGAAACAAAATTCGTTAGAAATTCGTTGCAAAATTTCTAACCACTTGATTTCTCCTCATCTTGGGCAACGAAAGTTTTTTTGTTGCTATATTTCGTTGCCTAATATGGACCACATTCATTGGCAACAATCTTTATTTTCGTTGCATATCTTATACAACTTTTTGCAACGACCAATAAAATGTTGCCTTAAATTAAGATAATCCCAGTAAGCATGTTTTTATAAGACCATATTCGGTATTCGGAGAATTGTCAAAAAATATTTGTATTTAGTATTTAAAAATTATGTCCAAATGCGAAACACATTCGAACCTGTGACCTATCATTTAGAACTTTGGTCATTTGACCGTTGGAGCAACACAAGTAATTATTAATATCTTGTAAGGATTAATATTTATATCAAAACATGAGATTTCCCCCATATATTCATTTCTTCTCCTTTACTACATATCATTAATATAATCTCAAAAAGTTATATACTACAATAATAATAATAATAATAATAATAATAATAATAATAATAATAAATATAATAATAATAATAAATATAATAATAATAATAATAATAATAATAATAGTACTAATAGCAATAATAATAAAAATAATAATAATAACAATAACAATAAAGTTGCACCAATGGTGTGTAAGTTTTTTTTAACTCCCATTTTTCAAATTCTCCTTTTTCTTGAGTTGTAATTTTTTTTATAATCAAATATTAATTTCTCTTTATATCTTGAATTAGTGGCTGTTTGGCAATGACTTATAAGTTGGTTAAACTAAGTTATAAGTCATTTGTTATTATTTAGCGTTTGACAATAACTTAAACTTTTACTTTTTTTTACTTATAAGTCATTATTAAATTTTTTTCATGTTTCATGTGCTATATTTTTATTATTATTACTATTACTATTACTATTACTATTATTATAATTATTATTATATTTACTATTATTATTATTACTATTATTATTATTATTACTATTACTATTAATTTTTATTATTAATATTATTATTAGAATAATTATTACTAATCTTATAATTATTATTTTATTATTATAATAATTATAATTATTACTATTATTATAATTTCTATTATTATTATTATTATTGTTGTTGTTGTTGTTGTTGTTGTTGTTGTTGTTATTATTATTATTATTGTTACTATTATTATAATAATTATTATTGTTACTATTATTATTGTTATTATTGTTACTATAATAATAATAATTATTATTATTATAATTATAATAATTATTATTAATTATAATTATTATTATTATTACTATTACTATTATTATAACTACTATTATTATTGTTGTTGTTGTTATTAATCATTATTATAATTACTATTATTATTCCTATTACTATTATTATTATTAATTATTATTATAATAGTAATTATTACAATAATTATAATAGTATTAATAATAAAAAGCCTGGACAGACCCGCGGGCTTTTTAAAAAATAAAATAAAATAATGCTCTCCTTGATAATTGAACTCTAGACCTCCCACTCTCCTTAAATAAATGCTCAAACCAACTAAGCTATAAAGATTTTTTTATTATAAAGTCAGTTACCCGACACTAAAATACTAAAAATACTAATTACATATTTACATCAAATACTAAAAATACTAAAAAAAAAAAATCAAATTAAAAAAAATACTAAATTTCAAATTATTTTGTTAATTAATCAAAAGAACAAAAATTCAAATTACATCATTAAAATACTAAAATCATAACATATTTATATCATTTACATCATAACATATTATCATATTTACATATTTACATCATTTAATCAAAATACTAAAATTCAAATACTAAAATACTAAAATTTTACTCAAATACTAAAATTTTACCATAGTTGTATAACATATCATAATACTAAAATTTTACCATAGTTGTATAACATATCAAAATACTAAAAGTCACTTAATTCGACACTAAAATACTAATTACATATTTACATCAAATACCAAAAATACTAATTAAAAAATACTAAAAAATCAAATTAAAAAATACTAAAATTAAAAAATACTAAAATTCAAATTATTTTGTTAATTAATCAAAACAAAAAAATTCAAATTACATCATTAAAAATACTAAAATCATAACATATTTACATCATTTACATCATAACATAACATATTATCATATTTACATCATAACATATTTACATCATTTAATCAAAATACTAAAATTTTACTCAAATACTAAAATTTTACCATAGTTGTATAACATATCAAAATACTAAAAGTCACTTACCCAACACTAAAATACTAATTAAATATTTACATCAAATATTAAAATATAAAAAAATCAAATTAGAAAAATACTAAATTCAAAAAATACTATAATTCAAACTATTTTGTTAATTAATCAACAAAATTTCAAATTACATCATTAAAATACTAAAATCATAACATATTTACATCATTTACATCATAACATAACATATTATCATATTTTAATAGTTACATCATTTAGTATAATTGATATAATATGTTATGATGTAAATATTATGTAAATATGTAAATATGTAAATATGTAAATATGATAATATGTTATGTTATGATATAAATGAAGTAAATATGTTATGATTTTAGTATTTTAGTGATGTAATTTGAGTTTTTGTTATTTTGATTAATTAACAAAATAATTTGAATTTTAGTATTTTAGTTTTTTTGAATTTAGTATTTTTTAATTTGATTCTTTTAATATTTTAGTATTTTTTAAACTAGTATTTTAGTATTTTTTTTTAATTAGTATTTTTAGTATTTGATGTAAATATGTTAAACTATATCACAAAGAGAATCAATCAATTATCTCATAAAAAAATATTATTATTCTTGACTTTTGAATAGTTAAGCTCAAGCATGTATCATATACCTCTATTCCAAATTATAAAATTATTATTGAGTTTTGACGATTGATTTGAGATATTTTAAAACTTTAATATAAGATTATTTTTAAAATTTATGAAAATAATAAATCTCCAAATCAGAGTAATTTTAGATAATTTATAATATATCTTTATTTCAAATTATACGATTATTATTGATTTTTAAAATTGATTTGAGATATTTTAAAATTTTAATTTAATATCTTTTTTAAATTTATAAAAAGTAACAAATCTTCAAATGAGGCGTAAATAGCCTTAGAGTAAATATAAGGAATTATATAGCACTATGTTGGAGCTTCAAAATCAAATGAATTGTAAATTTTGTAATTTAATATAAATAAATATTTAACTTGAGATTACATAAAATAAGGGTTAAATGCAAAGTCGACCACTGAACTTGTATGATATTTAGGTATTGAGACATTTTCTTCTGGTCAACGTAAACTGAGCCCCTTTCTATTAACAAAATTTGGACTTTGAACCCCAAAGGCGTCACGTAATGCGTCAATTCATTGAACTTTTTCTCGATATTTGGGTATTGAGTTCTTTTCTTCTAGTCAACGCAAATCGAGTACTTTTTTATTCAAAATTTGGACTTCAACCCCAAAGCGTCAAGATTGATTGATGTGATGTGGCACACGTGGAGCCTACGTGGCACATCTGACGCGACATCTTTAGAATTTTTTCCAAAAATTTGTATCTCCCTCAGTTCGAACTCACAACCTTAAGTGTCAAACTTAAGTAATCTTACCACTAGAGCACCACAAGTTAGTTATTAATATTTTGCAAGGACTAATCTTTTATATCAAAACATTTCATTCCCCAAAAAAAAAAAAAAAAAAAATTAAAATACTATACGGTTACTACAATTTTGATAGCTTTTACATGAGTACTATTTTCTTCAAATAAAGTTTCATTAATAATAATAATAATAATAATAATAATAATAATAATAATAATAATAATAATAATATTAATAATAATAATTGTACTAATAATAATAACAATAAAAAAAAATAATAATAATAATAATAATAATAATAATAATAATAATAATAATAATAATAATAATAATAATAATAATAATAATAATAATTTGCCACGTTACAATCAAGAGTAGTAGCATTGTTCCATGAAAGAGATTTGGAATCTTGGAAGATGAAATCATTTCTTCAACTTGCTTATTGCTTCTTTACAGGAAGTTAAGTAGTTGGATTTCATTCAACATTAAAATAATTAAATCTTTTTTCTTTTTTAAATTCTGAATTATGTTTATATTATTATTATTATTATTATTATTATTATTATTATTATTATTATTATTATTATTATTATTATTATTATTATTATTATTATTATTATTATTATTATTATTGTTATTGTTATTGTTATTTTATTATTATTATTATTATTGTTATTGTTATTGTTATTGTTATTGTTGTTGTTTTATTATTATTAGTACTATTATTATTATTATTATATTATTATTAGTACTATTATTATTATTGTTATTTTTTTTTATTATTATTATTAGTACTATTATTATTATTATTAATATTTTTATTTTTACTTTTATTTTTATTTTTATTGTTATTATTAATATTATTATTATTATTGTTATCACACAAAACCAATTCTATCGTAATAAACGCTCTTTTTACCTTGTCATCTCCTTGCCCTCACTCTCTCTTTCTCTCATTTCAACAGCTGTATAGAAAAAAAAAAACCGCTTTTAACTCTTTAACAGTAGATCCGACGACAACTCCCTAGGAGTAGATCGGTGGCTGAACTTCCTAGCAGTAGATCGTGGCTGCAAAACTTGCCGGCGAAACCCTAAGAGTCGTGGTCATTACCTCCGGCAAAGGCGGCGTTGCCAAAACCAACTACCACCGCCAACATTGGTCTTTCCCTCGCCCGCCTTGGCTTCTCCGTCGTCGCCATTGACGCCGACGTCGGCCTCCGCAACCTCGACCTCCTCGGACTCGAAAACCGCGTCAACTACACTCGTTGAAGTCCTCAACGACGATTGCCGCCTTGAACAAGCCCTAGTTCGTGACAACCGCTTTTCCAACTTCGAATTACTCTACATTTCCAAGCCCCGTTCCAAACTCCCAATGGGGTTTGGTGGAAAAGCCCTAGTTTGCCTAAGTACTTGTTTTACTCTTTCTCTCTCGTTACAGACGAACGGTACAGCAGTTAGGATTTTAGTGCAAAATTGGAAAAGAGGTATGATACACTCTATTTGGATCACTGGGTGCATAAATTTAAAGTATTTTAAACATAATGCTTTTTATTTGGTATTTGATTTTACTTTTACAATTGCCAAATTGACTGTGTTGTGCTAATGGAGTGAGTAAACCCTCGTTCTGTATACACCCCATGTTCTATTTGATGTGCTTATCCCCATGGTTACAAACTGAAGCAATTCATTGTTTTCCTTTGTAATTGTAATAAGCCCCAAGACATTTGTTGCAGGGAATAGATTTTTTGAGGGAAGGTATAGTAGAAGAAGTTAGATTGGAAGGCGGAGGAAAACTTGAGGTGAGGAGGTGTTTTATAGGATGGAATTGGTAAAGCGGTCCCACTTTATCAATTCAGATTAACAGTGGGGCTTTTTAAAGATCAGACCATTGCAATATGATGTCAGTCGGCATGTACTTATGCAGCATAGCATATATGTACACAGGTAAACATAACACATAAGTCTATATATAGGTGTTCTTTTGGCCTTTATGGTCATGTAATGGTTAGATGCCACATGCTTGCAATATAAAATTGTTTTCTTCTTTTGCAAGACAATTGCTAAGAAGATGAGCAAGTAAAGAGCTTAAAAAAAGAAAGGAAAAGTTGAAGAATATACTTTATAAGAAAGAATAGGGTCTAAATTTTTAGTGCCTTGTTTAAAGCATGAAATCTTTTACATTATGGAATGGGATATTTGTTGCAATAATTTCTTAATCCTGAAGGTTGAGATAATCTAGTAGTGTTGAAACTCATTTATTTTTCCATGTCTCAATAGTTGTTCTTTGAGTTAAGCCACGTATGTGTTAGTAAAGCTTTATGGAGAGCTAGATCAGATAAGTAGTTGGATTTCATTCAACATTAAAATAATTAAATCTTTTTTCTTTTTTAAATTCTGAATTATGTTTATATTATTATTATTATTATTATTATTATTATTATTATAATTATTATTATTATTGTTATTGTTATTGTTATTGTTATTTTTATTTTTATTATTATTATTATTATTGTTATTGTTATTGTTATTGTTATTGTTATTGTTGTTTTTATTATTATTAGTACTATTATTATTATTATTATATTATTATTAGTACTATTATTATTATTGTTATTTTTTTTTATTATTATTATTAGTACTATTATTATTATTATTAATATTTTTATTTTTACTTTTATTTTTATTTTTATTGTTATTATTAATATTATTATTATTATTGTTATCACACAAAACCAATTCTATCGTAATAAACGCTCTTTTACCTTTGTCATCTCCTTGCCCTCACTCTCTTTCTCTCATTTCAACAAATTGTATAGAAAAAAAAAAACCGCTTTTAACTCTTTAATGAAGAGATCCGACGACAACTCCCTAGAGTAGATCGGTGGCTGAACTTCCTAGCAAGAGATCGTGGCGGCAAAACTTGCCGTCTAAACCCCTAAGAGTCGTGGTCATTACCTCCAAGAAAAGCGGCGTTGCCAAAACCAACTACCACCGCCAACATTGGTCTTTTTCTCGCTTCATTGCTTCTCCGTCGTCGCCATCGACGCCGACGTCGGCCTCCTCATAACCTCGACCTCCTCCTCGGACTCGAAAACACGCGTCAACTACACTCGTTGAAGTCCTCAACGACGATTGCCGCCTTGAACAAGCCCTAGTTCGTGACAACCGCTTTTCCAACTTCAATTACTCTACATTTCCAAGCCCTGTTCCAAACTCCCAATGGGGTTTGGTGGAAAAGCCCTAGTTTGCCTAAGTACTTGTTTTACTCTTTCTCTCTCATTCATGCATTTAACGGCACATGCAGTTAGGATTTTAGTGCAAAATTGGAAAAGAGGTATGATACACTCTATTTGGATCACTGGGTGCATAAATTTAAAGTATTTTAAACATAATGCTTTTTATTTGGTATTTGATTTTACTTTTACAATTGCCAAATTGACTGTGTTGTGCTAATGGAGTGAGTAAACCCTCGCTCTGTATACACCCCATGTTCTATTTGATGTGCTTATCCCCATGGTTACAAACTGAAGCAATTCATTGTTTTCCTTTGTAATTGTAATAAGCCCCAAGACATTTGTTGCAGGGAATAGATTTTTTGAGGGAAGGTATAGTAGAAGAAGTTAGATTGGAAGGCGGAGGAAAACTTGAGGTGAGGAGGTGTTTTATAGGATGGAATTGGTAAAGCGGTCCCACTTTATCAATTCAGATTAACAGTGGGGCTTTTTAAAGATCAGACCATTGCAATATGATGTCAGTCGGCATGTACTTATGCAGCATAGCATATATGTACACAGGTAAACATAACACATAAGTCTATATATAGGTGTTCTTTTGGCCTTTATGGTCATGTAATGGTTAGATGCCACATGCTTGCAATATAAAATTGTTTTCTTCTTTTGCAAGACAATTGCTAAGAAGATGAGCAAGTAAAGAGCTTTAAAAGAAAGGAAAAAGTTGAAGAATATACTTTATAAGAAAGAATAGGGTCTAAATTTTTAGTGCCTTGTTTAAAGCATGAAATCTTTTACATTATGGAATGGGATATTTGTTGCAATAATTTCTTAATCCTGAAGGTTGAGATAATCTAGTAGTGTTGAAACTCATTTATTTTTCCATGTCTCAATAGTTGTTCTTTGAGTTAAGCCACGTATGTGTTAGTAAAGCTTTATGGAGAGCTAGATCAGATAAGTCTGTTTAGTTTGATCGTATGGATTAGGTTTTGTTCTGACCACAAAACTAACTACTGTTCAGGAATTGAGGAAAAAAAACTTGTTAATATGATGGTGGGGATTAGGAGGGAGGAGATATGGATGTACTTTGAAATGCAGTCTCCCACTAATGAAAAGAACTTTATAATGCAGCCAGAAGCAGGACTCTATGGAGGCAAATGTTCTCTCCCTTCTTCTTGTTGGGCCAAGTTGAGTGGACTGGATGGTCAACAATACCATTAGACAGATTTGGCTCCTCTTTCTTTTCTTGTCTTTAAGTTGTTCTGTCTGTGTTCTCATTATATTTTTTTGTTTGTGTGTTTTTTTCAAATGTTTTTCAATAAAGAAGTATGCAAATAAAGAAGGTGCGGCTAATGTAGTTGTATACATAGATTGTTATGTCCTTTTGTCTTGTGTACCTGTATAGATACATTACTTTTAGATCCTATTGTTGGTCCTTTTCTTATTATCTCATCTGATCTGACATCCAATTTTCTCTCTGCAGGAGCATACTCTTTATATAACTCGTTGGCGCCGAAACTATTTACACAAGAAAGGAAGCCAAGTCAAAGTAAGCTTCAGAGTGTAAACTTTGAAGCCCACTTACTTGTCTTGGCTTTAGGTTTATCTTGGGAATGATGACTTTATGATTGATTCTCTTTTTGTTAATATTGCAGGTCAGTGAAGTGTGTCTTGTCTCCATGATAACATCAGCTATTTCTTTTGGATTACCACTTTTTAGAAAGTGCAGCCCATATCCTGAAGCAGATGTTAATACTGGTATCGAATGCCCTCGTCCACCAGGAATGTATGGGAATTATGTAAATGTAAGATATGATACTGTTCTACTTTCTTTTGATTCTGTCTAGGTAAAAGTTTAGGCTATATTTACTCCTCTATCAGGCTATATTTGCAAAGTTTGTTTACCCATCTTTATTTCTTGAGTCTGTGGTTGTTAACTTTGAAACCGCAGTACTTCATAGTGATGATATTGCGTAGTTGTTATTACTTTTACCAGATTCAGTGTTGTGGTGGTTGTTATCCACTTCAATTTCAAAATTGAGCTTTTTATTATCTTATTTTAAGGTTTCATCTTTTTTTTTATTAAGAGTTGCTAGTTACAACAAGTTGATTGTCTGGCAGGAGGCGCGTACCGTTTTTTTTTTTTAATTCTGGTAGTAGTTAATATAGTCTTCTAAAGCACATCAGTTCATAAGCATCTCCAGCTGTCTAGCCTTAATAATCTTCTCCGAGATGCAAACCAAGAAAAAAGTCACCGCAAGAAATTCTGCTCGAGAGCTTGCCAGTCCAAAGGTTTCAAGGCATCAGAAGAAGGTATCTGAAAGTGTGGAAGTTCAAGAAAGGAATGTTTCAGAGCTAATAATATCTTCTGCTAGGAAGCAAAGAGTTGGTAAGTTGATATCTTGAATCTCTGTTTTATGCTATGACAGTGAGAATAGTTCTTTCTCAATTTTGGCTTATGTTTGTAGGGAAGGTTGATTAATTTCAATTGCTGTAACAGAACATGAGTATGTTGAATGATTCCCACAGATATGATTTGTGTGGCATTTGTAATACTGGGATTGGCACTAAACAAACAGAAAATAAAAAATAAAAATTTTATCAGTTATTGAATAGTCCCTTAAGCTTTTTTACAGGTGGATATATTGTTATAATAGAGTATATGATTTGGTTAGTTTCTTATAATTTTCTTAATAAGTAACATTATTTAACTGTGCAATTCAAACTTTTCTGGACACTACTGAATTTACATATGTATGTTTTCTGTTGCGACATCCAGCAAAGAAAACTGAAGACTATGTTGCGGTGACAAATTTGGATGGTAAATCAAGACTTTTACTTGAAGCAGCTTCAATGATGGTTGAAACCAGGTATTATTTATTTCATCAGTTTACCTTAATTGTCACCAAGGCCAGGATCAATATAATTTGTCTGCCCTTTCTCTTAATTTTGTTGTTTGTATTTGTGATATGTCATTCTTGATTCTTTATAACTTGGGGCAAATATAGCATGATTGCTTTTGTAAGAATGAGCATGCTCCAGTGAGATTTGACTTTGAATCCTCCCGTGTCTTGTTGTCAAGCTTGAATAAATGTACAAAATTTCAATTTTCAACTGTACCTGCATATCTATGATCAAGTCCACCTTGAATACACAACAATATTTTCTTACTTTGGGACTTGCCATTTTTTTGGATCTGTGGTATCATTTGTGAAAACTTCTATAAGAGTTGAACTTTTACATTTTCATATTGTAGTATTAAATTTTATGTGCATGCTTAAATTTTATCTGGTGCCCGGACTTTGGGACCATAAAATGTTTGTTCTTGCAGGAATATTTAAGATTTCCTGTATCAATTTGATTTTTAAATTTAATTTGTGGTGCAGGCAAGGATGCAAGAGAGAGGCTGGCAAACCAAGATGGTTCCGAAAGGATGAGGATGGTTGTTATCATTATGTTGGTGGATACTGGGATGCAAGACAGAAGGCTAATTGGGAAGAGATTCCTGATATATTTGGACAGGCTTGCGATTTGCCTCCATGTGTAATAGAAGAGTAAGCTCCCAAGTCCCAAATCCCAGGTTAGAGTTCAGACATCACAAATGGAAATGTTACCAAGCAACGTTGATATGATATCCTGGGAGACTTATACTGAAGATTTATCTTCTCAGGATGACAGCTCAACATTCACTACTGTTAGTCTCCTGGAGCAAATTAATGTCACTAGGGATGCTAGCGACTATCTGTGGTACATAACTAGGTGAGAATAATGTTTAGTTGACATCTTTCTACTATACTAGTTAGATATTTCTAATTCCTTTTACAGCTGATTTGCTTCCGTGTATCTAGTACCAATATTACAGCTAATTGCTTTAGTGTTTGTTCATCCAAAGATATACGGTAGACAGAATATGACCTAAACAGCATAACATATCCTCTCCCTCTTTCGATGTGCTTACAGTGTTGACATTGGTTCATCTGAATCCTTTTTGCATGGTGGGGAACTCCCTACTCTCAAAGTTCAATCAACGGGGCATGCTCTTCATGTGTTCATAAATGGACAGCTTTCAGGTATATTTTCAAATACATCTCTAGATACTTAGTGACTTGTCATTGATCTTTTTTATACATGCTAAATGATGACCCTTATACCAGCTTAATGATGCAAAATTAATCATGTATTGTAGGTTCTGCCTCTGGGACAAGAGAGAACATGAGGTTTTTATATAATGGAAAGGTTAATCTTCGTGCTGGAGCAAATAAAATTGCATTGCTCAGTGTGGCTGTTGGGCTTCCGGTCAGTTGCTCCTTCATAGTTCCTACCATTTTCACGCTTGTAATTCTTCAAATGTTGATCATTTCTTGTAAATAAGAAAGTGAGTGGAAGGAGATATTGGTTCAACACTAAACTAGTTGCGCTAGAATTGCTATATTATAGGATCAGAGTGTCCAAGTCTGTTCAAACAATTATTACTTTTGGACGCTCGAGATTCTTTGCCATAAGGCCCATAAAACTTACCTCTTACTTTGTGTGCTTAGCAAACCAATGGACAGTCCAAAGAAAAGTATTAAGGACCATTTAAAAGTTTAATAAATTGTAACCTTATCGGTGTATACTGTTTAGGCTCTAGGTGAGCATATGCCTGAATTTTCATGAACTTCTCCTCCGTGATCATCGGATGGATGTATGTTGACTCTAAGCTACACAGACATATCACTCTAGAGATCCAGTTATCTAGGACTTCAAATTGTACCACATCTCTTGCTTTAGATAAAATAATTACTTCACTGAATTAATACTTCTATGATATTGTCAAGAATATTGGGGGACAGTTTGAAACTTGGAAGACAGGAGTGTCAGGTCCAGTTGCTCTGCATGGTCTTGACCAAGGCAAGTGGGACTTGTCATGGCAAAAATGGACCTACCAGGTTGGGATTTTTACTTCTCTTATTGCAGTTTTGACTCTTAATTTGAACAAGGATTACCTCATGGTTGATCTTCAAACAGGGTAGGGCTGAAGGGAGAGGCCATGAAACTCGACTCTCCAAATGGTGTTTCTTGCTTGTGCTTAACATTCAGTTTCTAATATATGCTGAATGTTCTTTTTCTATTTGGATTTGTAGCAAAAGATATTATAATTGCCTATTTGTCTTTTTCTGCTTATGAGCAATACGGTGTACATTAGTACCACGTAGCAACTCTATTGTCTTTCTGTATTGATTTTTGGCACTAAGTGCCTCTGGTGACCTATTTGCTTCATTTTTCTAACTTGCTATTATTTTTAAATATGTCCAGGAAGACTGCTTCTACGACCTGCCTTACAATACTAGGTATCAAATTTTTGTGCTACGTTTACGGAAGACAAGGGACGAAATTATGAAGTGTACTCTATATATGTAGATATATACTTTGATTGAAGAACTGTGGTAGTTTTAGATGGTTAATTGTAAAAATAATGAATGATTATGTAGTGGGTGATTTTATTAAGTTAATAATATTTTAGTTTTTTGTATTTTTGCCATTATTTGTTATGGGGTCATTGAGCCATCCAATTATACAAAAAGAATAATATAATCAGCAACGAAAATCGTTGCTAAAAAGTTTACATTCCGCAACGAAAGCAAGCTTAGGCAACAATTTCCATAATTTATTGCAACGAAAATTGTCGTTGCAAAATGGTGTCAATTGTAACGAAAATGCATGGTCGTTGCAAAAAAAAGAGTTCATTTCGTTTCCAATTAGCAGGCTTTTGCAACGAAATGGAGTTTTTAGTAACGAAATTTTAGTTATTCTGCAACAATACATTTTGTTGCTAAAGGATCGATGTCTCTGTACGAAAGCCAAATTTTTTTGCAAAATGTATTACTTTTTGCAACGAAAAAAAAACGTTCGTTGCGGAACAATTAGCAACGCTCATTGCACAACGAAAGACGCAACGACAGAAAAGTCGTTGCCAAAACCCTTTTGCAACAAAATTTGGCACCTTTAGCAACGAAAATCGGTTGTTGCTAAAGGCCCATTTTTTTGTAGTGCCTGCACTACGGCAAATGATATTCTTTAGTATCACGACCACAAATTATCCATGCACTACAGCCAAGGACATTCGTGTATTCATTAATGGTCATGATCATGCCAACAACAATCCATCAATGCACTACGGGCCAATGATAACTTTTACCACATCATTTGTAACATTACGGTCATGATTACACCGAATAATCCCTGGTCATAATCATACCAAGTCCATCTATGAACTATATGCCCCATATGACTTTCAATATAATATAAACATGAGGATAATGACAATGATATAAGAATTCAATTAAACAAGTTCAAGAATTAATTTATCCAGGAACTAATAATGTCCAAATTGTCAACATGATACTGCTTTGTAGAGTAAAATTCAATATTGATCAGAAGAATGTTTTCATGAAAAGATACTAGATGAAGCGCAAATATCAAGGATATTCTACTAATTTCATGGAGTATAGAAGTCAAAACTTTAACCAACTGAGTATAATAAAGAATGGAACAACAAAAGAAATCACCATGCATGCGGTACTTCACATAGACAGGTTATTCCAATAGAATAATAATAACGGAACCAGGTCAGGCAAAATTTGCACCGACAAGATGTTCCAACAGAATAATAAAGATGGAACCGGTCGGTGTAAAACACATGCATACATGATGTTCCAACAGAATAATAATAAAGAGCGGAACGGTGGTGTAAAACACATGACATGGATGTTCCAATGAATAATAGAAGAATGTCACCAAGTATAGGTAAATGGCATATACAAAGTTATTCCAATGAGAATAATAAGCAATGGAATAACAATGATTCTCTTCATGAATAAGAAAGAATAACACCCCTTACATTAGTAGGAGATTGAATCTCGCAGTAGTGTGGTAGCAGAATACTCTTCTTCTTTCTCTCTTATTCTCTCTATACTTTCTCTCTATAGCTTGAATGAATTCGTGAAAAATAATGAAGCACTAGGCCTCTATTTATAGAAGATTTCTAGCTTAGCACTTGAAATGAGAAAAGGCAAGTGGCTTGACGACTTGTGATGTGAAAAGAAAAGTGATTTGACGCCTGTAATGTGAAACGACAATTGGTTCGACGCGTGTAATATGAAACGGCAAGTGGTTCGATAATATAAGAGATATGATGCAACAATTACTGTAGCAATAATTGAGTATAGCTGAGTGACTTCTCACGTAAGCATCAATAATCAATACCATGTGCTACTATGCAACCACGCCAGACATCGTACTTTTTTTTACTACCGGGTAGTTCAACAATTTTAACGGTAACACCTCCGCCGTTATTTTTATAAAGTATTTTTGTCGTTTTCTCAATCCGCCGTAAGGATACCTTGATTTCATTTCAGATTCTAACTCCCAAGTCATTTCCTCAACATCGTGGTTTCTCCATAAAACTTTGACTTGAGGTATAACCTTGGAGCGTAGAATATGTTCCTTCTTATCCAAAATTTGAACAGGAACCTCTTCATA
This sequence comes from Panax ginseng, assembly GCA_020205605.1. Taxonomy (NCBI): domain Eukaryota; kingdom Viridiplantae; phylum Streptophyta; class Magnoliopsida; order Apiales; family Araliaceae; genus Panax; species Panax ginseng. The sequence continues at coordinate 52,992,784 of CM035146.1, read as the reverse complement.
CGTCAAATCTTCCGCTATTTCGTCCGGTTCTAACTCAATAATGTGGTTCGGGTCTTTCACATATTTACGTAACATGGATATGTGAAAAACGTTATGAACACGAGACATACTTAGTGAAAGCGAGTCTATAGGCCACGTTCCTACTCGATCGAGGATTAAAATGGGTAGATGAATCGAGGATTGAGTTTTCCTCTCTTTCCAAATCTCGTAACTCCTTTCCATGGGCAACACGCAACAACACATGATCTCCTATATCGAATTCCACGTCTTTTCGATGAAGATCAACATAACTCTTTTGTCGATCTTGTGAGGTTTTTATACGTTGTCGGATCGTTTGAATCTTTTTCCGTAGTCATACGCACCAACTCCCGGTCCCAACAACGTTGCTTCACCCACCTAATCCCAAAGATATCGAGAACGACACTTTCTTCCATACAACGCTTCGAATGGAGCCATGCCAATACTTGCTTGATAACTGTTGTTGTAGGAAAACTCCACCAATGGTAAGAACTTGTCCCAACTTCCCTTGAAATCAAGGACACGAGTCTTAATAGATCTTCAAGAGTTTGAATAGTCCTCTCCGATCGTCTGTTAAATTCGAGGATGGTATCTTGAGAGCTAAATCGTAAGTCTGTGCCCATAGCTTTTTGCAAACTAACCCAAAATCGTGAAGTGAATCTTAGGTCTCGATCAGAAACTATGGATACCGGCATACCATGCAGTCTTACAATCTCGTTTATGTATATACGAGAAAGACGTTCAAGTGTATAAGTTTCTCGTATCGGTAAGAAATGAGCAGACTTGGTCAATCTATTAACAATGACCCAAATCGCATCTATGCCTTGAGAAATCTTAGGAAGATCGGTAACAAAATCCATGGTAATGTGCTCCCACTTCTATTCTAGAATTTCAAGTGGTTGCAATGGACCTTTTGGTATTTGATGCTCCGCTTTAACTTGTTGACAAGTTAGACACCTTGAGATAAACAACGCTATCTCTCTCTTCATATTGCTCCACCAAAATGTATGATTTAATATCATGATACATTTTGGTACTCCTAGATGGATTGCAAATGGTGTGTTTATGCGCCTCCATCATGATTTTATACTTTAAATCGTGGTCGTTAGGAACACAAAGTCCGGAGTTGACTCAAGTATTCCTTCTTCATCGATTCTTGTTTCCAAAGATAACACCTTCTTGCACTTTCTTCTCCTCATACGCATCACCTCAGTGTCCAGTAACTTGAGCAAACTTTAACTTTATCGATTAAAGTTCGGTTCTACTCGTGATATTTACCATTATCACATGGGTCCCTGGAGTCTTTAAATGTATCTCCATCCTTTACAAGTCACATAAAATGGGCCTTTGCGTTGACAATATCGCTTTTCGTACTTGCATATGATCTTCTACTCAATGCGCCGCCATTACCACGTTCGCTTTTCCAGGATGGTATTGGATGGTATGATCATAATCTTTCACAGATTCAAGCCAACGTCGTTGTCGCATGTTGAGTTCCTTTTGATTAAAGAAATATTTGAGGCTTTTATGATCTCAGAAGATCTCCACCTTCTCCCCATACAAGTAATGCCTCCAAATTTTAAGTGCAAAGACAACAATTTGCTAACTCTAGATCATGAGTAGGATAATTCCTCTCATATTCTTTGAGTTGTCTTAAGGCATAGGCTATGACTTTCCCATGTTACATGAGAACACATCCCAACCCTTTGCCGGAATCATCACTGTAGATGACAAATCCCTCCGAGCGAGATGGTATTGCCGTAGCGGTGCCGAAATGAGTCTCCTCTTGAGTTCTTGAAAACTCTTCTCACATTCTTCGCTTCCAACCGAACTTTTTATCTTTCCGAGTCACCGAAGTCGATGGAGTAGCGATTCGAGAAAATCCTTCCACGAATCTCTCGATAATAACCCATTAAACCAGAAAGCTACGACTTGGTCATCGATTTAGGTTGCTCTAAGCTTTGAATTGCTTCAATCTTTGCTGGGTCAACAGATATTCCATGACTTGATATTACGTGCCCAAGGAATGCTACTTCCTCAAGCCAGAATTCACATTTCTTCAACTTGGCATAAAGCTTGTATTCACGAAGCTTTTGGAGTGTCAACCTCAAGTGTTAATCATGATCCTCACGGCTTTTGGAATAAATAAGGATGTCATCAATAAAGAAGACCACAAAGTGATCCAAATATTCCTTGAACACTCGGTTCATCATATCCATGAAGGCAGCAGGAGCATTAGTCAATCCAAAGGACATGACTAGGAATTCATAATGCCCGTACCGAGTTCTGAAAGCCATCTTTGGAATGTCATCGGTTCTAATCTTCAATTGGTGATATCTGGAACGAAGATCAATCTTTGAAAAGAATTTGGTTCCTTGCAACTGGTCAAACATGTTATCAATACGTGGCAATGGATACCTATTTTTGATGGTGACATGATTCAACTCCCGATAATCAATACAAAGTCGCGATACTCCCATCTTTCTTCTTCACGAATAGTAAACAGAGCACCCCAAGGAGAAGTACTAGGGACGAATAAAGGCGATGTCTAACAATTCCTGCGGTTGAGTCTTTAACTCCTCGAAGTTCAATAGAGCTATTCGATATGGGGCTTTGGAAATGGGTTTGTACGGGTTCAAGGTCGATACAAAATTCAATTTCACGCTTCAGGGGTAGGCAGAAGTTCTTGGGAATACGTCAGAAATTTATTAACAATAGAAATATCGTTCAAAACCGGCGTATTTTTGTTTAAATCATGATGACATGAGCTAAGAAAGCTTGACATCCGCTTTTTCAATAAACGAATAGCTTTATGGCTTGAGATGACCATGATTGATTTTAATGGTTTGGTCGCTTGAATTCGCATAATAGGTTGATTAGAATACGAAAGCTAATAACCTTACTACGGAAACAATCATTTTTGCATGATGAGTAGTTAACCAATCAATCCCTAGAATCACGTCAAATGCAAGTATTTTCAATGAAATAAGATCTACTGTGTAGTGTGAGGGTACCGATTTGAACCAACCAAGACTTATAAACAATTGGATGTAATGAAGGTTTCTCCCAACGGAGTTTCCACAGATAAGTCAAAGTCTAATTTCTCCGGAGTTAAATTTAATCGTTGAGCGCAAGTAGGAGAAATAAAAGAATGGGTAGAACCCAGATCAAATAAAGTATATATTTCGTTAGAGTTTATGATAAGCTTACCCGTGATGACCTCATTCGGGTTCCTTGCTTTTCGGGAGGTCACAACTAACGCCTCCTTGTCTTTAACGGGTTTGAATTTTCTGGGACGACCTTTGGTGCCTCCATCCTAGCTGAATTTGTCTTCGGTGAATGACAAAATCGGGCTAAGTGACATTCTCTTCCACAATTATAACATGCTTTGGACGGCATCGCGCAGTTTGGATTGATGTGCCCCTCCCCTCCGCATTTGAAACATATGATAAGTGGTCATTCTCCTTCCTTAACGACAGGTGCTGGTGCTGACGTCTTTCCATCATTATTGAATCTCCTCTTCTTGAAATGTCCATTCTTATTGTTTTGGTCCTGATTACCACCGAAGTGGTTACCATTTCTGGCCTGTTGATTCCCTCCACGCTTGTTGTCACCGCTTCGATGACTGCTCTCGCTGGTATTATCATTTTGCCAGCTGCTCTCTTTTAGTTGCGTTGACTGGTTATCAGGCTCCACTAATCGAGCCCTATTTACAACATCTCGAATATAAACACGGTTTATGAGAAATAAGATGTTGACGTATCTCGACTTCAAACCTCTTAAAACATCCGTGTCATTCTTTCTTCATTATCCACCAAGTGGGATGCAAACCGGATAACTCCGCAAATTTAGCCTCGTATTGCGACACGGCCATATTTTTTGTTCCAACTTGATAAACTCCACCTCCTTCATAGACGAATACTTTGGGGAAAGTATTTGTCGTTGAACAACTCTTGGAACTTCTCCCAAGACATCTTGATGCGGCAGTCGAGTTGAGTACGTTTTTACCGATTCCCCACGATGAATCCGCCTCTCGCGCAACATAAAAGCGGCAAAAGGAACCTTTGCTCTCGGAGCATCCCAAGACATCAAATATCTTGGTGATCGCTTTATCTATGCTTCCCATATAAGTGGTTTTGGCTCTCCCTTAAACTCCGGTGGTCCCAGCTCCTTGAATCGATTAGCGGTGGACCTTTGAGAGTTTTCAGTGTTTCCACCGCATTTTGGACAGAGCCGCTCTACTTTGTTGTTGCATGAATTGTATAAAGCCCCGAACATTTGATCATTCATCATTTAGCCGGTGTTGTTGTTTGCATGAGGATTGTCGCTTCTCGATGCACATTATCTCGATTATTGAGATGTGGTGAATCAACTGTCGCTGTGCTCCATTGCTATTCTCAACATTACGGGATGTCATTTTCGAGACATCGCCACAAAACAAAGGTTAATTGACATATAACATATTATCCCTAAATTCTGACCGACCAATAAAGTACCACATAAACTTAGGTAGGTCATACTAACGAAGGAATTCCCCGTCTCTCCCTCCTAGTACTATTCTCACATCTTAGCTGTGGATCATATCCCTAAGCTTTGATATTAAACCGTGACGCCCCCAAAATTAGGTATACATCACCCATCTTGGGTCGTCGGGATACATGGTACAAAATTCAAATACAACTTACTAATACAACTATATCGGTACAATACGACAAAACATAACTGTGAGATTGAATACAATTATTGTCACTAGAGATTATACAAACTCAAAAGGAGTCCTCATTACAATTATTAACACACTATTTCACTGAGAATAGTGAGGACTACTAATGCTATCCTCCGGACCGTCACTCCGTTCCCCGACTAGTCCTCGCTATATTCTCATTTCTCAAGAGAACGGTGAAAGAAAGGGTGAGCTCAACTAGCCCAAGAAGAAATATTATGACTAAGATAATGCGAGAATAAATTATCGTTAGCCTTCAACAAAGTGTTAAAGCGATAAAATATAACATCAAGTTTAATCAGTGGAACAAGCAATCCATTAAAAGAGTCAAGTAGAGAATAAAATCTACTATCTTTTATGATTTAAAAGGTTTTTCATGGCTTTTATCATTTGGGACTCAAATTTTTAATAAATAATCCACATCATCGAATCACCCACTACGACCAAGGATATTCTTTAGTATCACGACCACAAATTATCCATGCACTTTCTGACCCAAGGACATTCGTGTATTCCTTAATGGTCATGATCATGCCAACAATCGTCCATCAATGCACTACGGGCCAATGATAACTTTTACCACATCATTTGTAACATTACTACCATGATTACACCGAATAATCCCAGGTCATAATACCATACCAACTCCATCTATGCACCACGGGGCCACATATGACTTTCAACATAATATAAACATGAAGATGATGACAATGATATAAGAATTCAATAAAACAAGTTCAAGAATTAATTTATCGTGTACTAATAATGTCCAAATTGTCAACATGATCTTCGCTTTGTAGAGTAAAATTCAAGAATGATCGGAAGAATATTTCTATGAAAGATCTTTGGATGAAGCGCAAATATCAAGGATATTCTACTAATTTCATGGAGTATAGAAGTCAAAACTTTAACCAACCGAGTATAATAAAGAATGGAACAACAAAAGAAATCACCATGCATGCCAGACAGATAGACAAAAGTTATTCAACAGAATAATAATAACGGAACCGAAGTCGAGGCAAAATTTGCAACCAAGCAGGATGTTCCAATGCAGAATAATAAAAGATAGAACCGGTCGGTGTAAAACACATGCACAGGATGTTCCAACGAATAATAATAAAGATGAGAACCAGTCGGTGTAAAACACACACGCATGGATGTTCCAATGGAATAACAAAAGAATGTCACCAAGTATAGGGTAAATCAGCAGTATACAAAGTTATTCCAATGAATAATAAGCAATGGAATAACAATGATTCTCTTCATGAATAAGAAAGAATAACACCCCTTACATTAGTAGGAGATTGAATCTGCTTGAGTAGTGTAGTAATGAGAATACTCTTCTTCTTTCTCTCTTATTCTCTTTATACTTTTCTCTCTATAGCTTGAATGAATTCGTGAAAAATAATGAAGCACTAGGCCTCTATTTATAGAAGATTTCTAGGTTAGTACTTGAAATGTGAAAAGGCAAGTGGCTTGACGACTTATGATGTGAAAAGAAAAGTGGTTTGACGCCTGTAATGTGAAACGACAATTGGTTCGACGCGTGTAATATGAAACGGCAATTGGTTTGACATCTGGTAAAGGTAATTACTATTGATGAAGGTAATTACTATTGACGAAGAGACTCTTAGATGACATATGCCCCCCCCCCCCCATAAAATAACCAAACTTACCACAAACGTCTCATAATAGACTCTTTATATACATCAAGGATTGAATAAATATTACCACAAATTATTTTATTTTTAATCAACACATATTTAATCTTTCAACAATTATTAATCATTTATAACTTGTCGTCTCAATTATTGATTTAATAATGTAACATATTATATAGATGATACAGTGACAATAATTGAATCAATAATATAAGAGATATGATGCAGCAATTACTGTAACAATAATTGAGTATAGTTGAGTGACTTCTCACGTAAGCATCAATAATCAATACCGTGTGCTACTATGCAACCACGCGTATTACTATACTTTTACTACCGGGTAGTTCAACAATTTTAACGGTAACACCTCCGCCGTTATTTTCATAAAGTATTTTTTTCGTTTTCTCAATCTGATAATAATTTCGTTGTGGGGTCCACCAATGATTGTGCCGTCGTATGAATATTCCCTGACAAAATGAATATTCCCCGACCAAACAAATATTTTATAACAATTTGCTTACTTTGCAAAATTTATAAATATTACCCACAACTATAACATTATATCAAATTTACTCCATAATATTCAAAAATAATATTTATAGAAAATTCATCTTTATTTATAAAAGTTGGGGTCTTACATATTTCCTTAATCCTGAATAATTCACTTAAATCCTTCACAGAATTTTGAAATCCTTAAAATTCCTTCTTAAAAATATTAAACGCATACACTTATTTTCTGTCTAGGTTCTAATTTTGAACCTTAAATCAATAACTAAAATTTTTAAAAATATTCAAAATTCTCGGGTTGTCACATTCACCCCTTCTTCTAAAAATTTCGTCCCCGAAATTTACCTTACACCTTACACCATACTACTTACACCATTCATTCTTATCATCACATGCTACCCAATACACCACTCACAAGAGTAGAAATTTTCAAATTTTCTTTGAGGGGTTTTCTGACTATCGTCATCATTTTCATAAAGGTTATAGGAAATTCATCCATGAAACCGTCATAACTTACGGACATAGTGGGTAATTAATCCAGTATGTCCTGTACTTATTAAGTACTGCTGGTCGACTCTGTTTCTCGTCTCTGCCAAAGGCACAAAATTCTACCTCAATCTTATTGGATTCCGCACCAAAACAATTTGGTTCGGGAAAATTTCTTTCAATGAACACTTTTTTTCATAATATTTGTCTAGCTGAATCGAATAGCATAGAATCATACCAATAATTCAATTCGATCGAATTATTTAAGTGTAGCCAAACCCCGTTGGCAAATTAAAATTTTTATTAAAAATATTTTTGAGAATGACGTCATGATGCCGTACTGTATTAACAGTCCGTTTGAGGATACCGTCATTGTATGACTTTGTCATAACACATCATACCATAGTGGAACAACGATTTTAGATCAAATTCACACTAAGTATTCCTATATTTACAACTCCATCAAATTTTTATCATCTCTGCACCAGGTTCCATGGTACATGGGTGATAAATAAAATTTATTTTGATATTTCAAATCGTTTGCGTCTAGCTGAAATAAGTAGTATAGACTATACTTTAAACCGTTTCAAAAATGATTATGAGTCTACATTTTTTTTAAAGGCACATAGTGCGTATTTAGCTTGATGTCAATCATTTCGAAATCTAGCATAGCTAGGAGTTTTGGAAATCTTATGTCTCCACTAATAATCATTTGCTTAATAATCTATCTGTTCCTATTATCCTCAATATTCCATTTACACACAACTATACCCAGTTCGTAAAACCACACTTATGAGTCCATAAATTACCATAATTATATGAGTTTAAGAACTTTCCTAGTCTGACCTTTGGCGTCCGTTTGCTGAGGGGTTCATAAACATTTCATATAACTATGAGTCAAGCACGTCACATAAGTATGAGTTTTGAGAACTCGTACTTAACCTTATATCCTCTACCTATGACCTATCTATCTGTTATACACATGAGAAAGGAATCACCCTCTTAACATGCATATAGAAAATAGCGTGACATAAACATTTCAATGATTATCATTGCCAGAACTAAGTAGTTTTTCACCAAGTACAATTCCCCGCCCACACAAGGAATCATACAACTCAGCTGCCAACATGAATCCTCAATTGAATCCCCACCTAACACTAACTCCCTTCTCAATACGAATTTCATTTAATCCGTATTCATAATCCTTTCCTGAATCTGTACTAATTCATAGTACAACTGACACAACAATCGTTGCTGTAAACTTTTCAATCATTTGATTGATTCTTTTCCCATACTATAACCTTATCCGATCACAGAGTGATCTCATCGTATATATTACGATTCATTTCTATGCTATGATCGTTATGTTTTACGATCTCCTATAATTGCACTTTTAGTCTTTTAGACTATATCTATTCACCACTTACTATTCAACTTTATTATCAGAGTTAGGGAACTCTGTATCTTATAACTCGCCGAGATTCGTCTTTGAATCTTACCGACCAACTAACTCTATTTGAGTTAGTACTTATCCTAATCACTGCGGTTATTGGTCTCAGGTATTCCTACCTAAGCTTCATAACCAACAGCTCTGATACCAACTGTGACGGCCCCGAATCCAGGTCCTAAATCATCTCGAATCCGGTTCGATCATTCTATACAACTATTACTATTTTTACGGAAGATATAAACATAAATTGTTTATACATTAAACTTACATACTTTTCCCCAAGGTCGAGTAACCTTAACTTATACACAATTCATAACTTAACTAACACATAACATTATTATCAAACAACACTATTACAAATCTATTACACACGTATACTAAAGCTGGAACTGTCTTGGACCTTTCCTTGTATCCGACGTGTTCGTCTTAATCTGCAATGTTTTATCATGATATAGCATGGGTGAGCATGAAAGTTGCCCAACAAGTTTAAATTCAATAATATAACGATATATCATGATTGAAAGAGTCAGAATAATAAGCTGGCTATAATTCAACAATATAATTCTGAACTAGCAGGAACAAATTTATGACTGAACAAGTATTATACATTAACAAATATATATGTGAACCAACTGGTAATGAAGGTGATCAGCCTTTCATACCTGACTTATACATGCAATATGTACAGAGTACAATTCATGGCAACCAGCAATGATTAACCATAAGCTTATCCGAATGAAACACTCTTAATAGAGTTACGAAAAAAAAACTTGCCTGAACCGTTGATTACCGTTACGCAATTTATATCGCTTTATCCGAAGACCTAATATTAGTAATATAGATCTCCAATATTAGAATAATATCATCACAATATAAAACTATAATATATATATATACATAGAGTAACCTAAACTCATAACACATAACCCTATCAGTTTATTACACACATAAGACATGGTATCAAGTCAAACTATTTCAGTCTGACTTGAATCCGACAAAATTCTAACATCCCGACAGTCTAGTCAGACAATTGACGAGTTTAAGTTCAATTAAACTCTGGCAAAATACTTAACAATATCTTAGACAATTTTCTAAGCAGTCAAAATAATTTTCATAAGTTCGTAATAATTTTCAAATAATTATTACTATTTATCTTGATTTTAAATCATTAATAACATATTTAAATAAATTAAATACCACATAATTCTTTATTCATTAATATTTATTTATTATCAAATATTAATGAAAAACATAACATAATATTATAATATATTTATAATATTACAAAGTATTTTTAATACTTTAAAATCACATTTATATGATTTTTAAACATTTAAATCCATTATCCGATTATTGCTTTTAATATTAAATATTAATATTTTCATGACAAAATATCAAAAGTTATATTTTATAACTTAAAATATTTTTATAATACTTAAATCATATTTATAGGATTTATAAAACATTAATTCTATTTTTCCTTAATTTATTTAATATATTTATTAAATAAACTAATTATCATTAATATTGATTAATTAATGAAATTCATCCCAAAATATTAAAAGTCATTAAAAATAAATTAAAATATTTTATTATACCATAATATTATTTTTTTTATGATTTTCATGTATTAAAATCCTTTTTAAATTATTTATTTAATATTATAATTAAATAAATTAAATACCATTTATATTCTAAAAATATTAAATATTTATGAAATATACTTAAAATAATTAAAAACTATTTTTAGAATTTAAAATAATTTTCGAATTTATTTAGTATTTTAATAATTAAAACCATTTTTTATATTTTAAATAATTTCCGAATTTTAAATTAGAAAATAAATAAACCGTCGCTAAATGTCTATAGCGACACTTTCTTTCGCTATAGGTGTTCTTGGCCTCAAGAACAACCGATAATCTTGATGTTTAAGGGCTTACATTTGACCACTTCTAAAAATCGATTCTGATCATGTTCTGGGTTATCTAAAACTTTGATATTGTAGTATTAATGTCCCACTACAATATCCAACCGACACTTTGGTTAAACAACATCACAACAAGGAGATCAAAGCCTCCAAAGTTGCTGTCAGGAACAATCTGGGTTTTTTGGGCCTAGACAGTTTCGAGTACCTACTTTGATGCTCGATTATATATATGTTCTGGTCTTGGTTCATGTGGTTTGATGGTTCAAACATGTAGTACTAGTGTCAAGGTACAACAAAAATGCAACAAATCAACTTAACATCATCAAAACAGTAAGATCTATGTTCGTCAATCTATGTCAGAAAAATCGGATATGAAGTTTCTGGGTTTTTTCCAGATTTTGACAAAACTGGTGGTCAAGGCTACTTTGACCCTGCATAACGTTTAGTCTATGTACGATATGCGTGATATAAAAGCTCGATATTGTAGTCCTTATATTAGACTACAAGTTAAGTACACAAACATGGCCCAATAACCTGTCCGAAACAAGATCCGAGGCCTTGAACTTCTTGTCAGACGTTACTGAAATTCTGGGTTACCCAGAAGCTTACTCCCTTGATCGGTCAACACTGTTTGAACGATCATAACATGAAATCTAGATCCGATCGGACCATGCTTCCAATGCCAGACGAAGGACCACATGGCAGAGAACAAGTACACAACATAAAACACACATAACGATTAACACACAAGAATCTAAGAGCTCTGACATTGGCTTGTCAGACAACAAAATTAGGGTTCTTGACCAGTTTTAAAATTTTGATTTTCGTGCCTCTAGATGTTATGGATCCTTGATCCAACAACCCAGATCACACAAAAACACCCTCTAACACATTTCTAACCATCAAATAACAACATCAAACATAAGATCTAAGGATTTCTAAAATTAGGGTTTATACCTTCTTGAAGATTGATTTTTGATTCTGACCTTTGAATCTGTTCATGGCTTGTTATGGATCATACAAGGGTCTGAATATCTTAAGGATTTTGTGGGTCTAGAGAGAGAGACTTAGTTGGTTGTTTGAGAGAAAAATGACCAAGTTAGTGTACTTTCTCTCTCTTTAAATTAATATATATGATATGTTGCTATGACTTGCAAAATTCGGCTGGTTGCTGTGAGATAGTCACAAGAAGTTGTTAAAGTTGGCCACCGACTCCCATTTTGTCTAGATTGGCAAGTTAAATCAAATAATTCACTAAGGGTATAATGGTCTTTTTGATTTCTGTTTTAATGTCAAATTGGACAATTAGCCAAACCCTTAGGGTTTAGGGTTTGCTTAGGGTTTAGAGTTTGGAAAATTTAGGGTTTACAAATTCAATTTTCTAAAATTTCTAATTTAGGTTTTAAAAATAAAAAATTAATATTTCTAAATTATAATTAGAATTTTCTAATTATATTAAAATTTCTTAATCACTAATTAAATCTTGCTAATTAGGATTAGTATTTCCTAATAAAAATCGCTAATTTAGCAATTAGGGTCGTAATTGGTCATTAGGGTTTATAATCCCCGAATTAGGGTTTCTAATAGAAAAATAATTTTCTAATTTAAATTTTCGTAATTAGATTAGGGTTTTCTAATTACTTAATCTTGAAAATTAGGATTAGGGTTTCCTAATTAACATTAAAAGTATTAAATTAACACTTAGGTTTTTCCCTATTTATAAATTAGGGTTTTAAATCCGTAATTAGGGTTTCAAATTTGGAATTAGGGTTTTGTAACCAATTTGTTAAGATTAACCCTAATTAATCCTATAATTATTTACACTTACGTCATTAAGTTCCTGATTTAGGGTTTCATGCACCAAATTAGGATTTCAGATTCCCAGAACTAAAATTAGGGTTTCCAGAACCGGTTTCTAGGGTTTCTTGTTAATCGTTAGGGTTTTCTAACGAACGTTAAAGTTCTTAATATATAATTAGGGTTTGTTACAGATATCGTTTATCTGGTCAACCCTTGACCCTTAACCACATTCTGAATACTTAATTGACCATATACACAGAACATAAACACGTATTTCCTTAATCCTGAATAATTCACTTAAATCTTTCACGGAATTTTGAAATCCTCAAAATTCCTTCTTAAAAATATTAAACGCATACACTTATTTTCTGTCTAGGTTCTAATTTTGAACCTTAAATCAATAACTAAAAATTTTATAAATATTCAAAATTCTCGGGTTGTCACAGATATAAATTGCGTAGCGGTAATCAACGGTTCAGGAAAGTTTGTTTTTACTTAACTCTACTAAGAGTTGTTTCATTCGGATAAGCTTATGGTTAATCATTGCTGGTTGCCATGAATTGTACTATGTACATATTGCATGTATAAGTCAGGTATGAAAGGCTGATCACCTTCATTACTAGTTGGTTCAGATATATTTGTTCATGTATAATACTTGTTCAGTCATAAAGTTGTTCTTGCTAGTTCACAATTATATTGTTGAATTATAGATAGCTTATTATTCAGACTCATTCAATCATGATATATCGTTATATTATTGAACTTAAACATGCTGGGAAATCTTATGCTCACCCTTGCTTTATCATGATAAAACGCAGATTAAGGCGAATGCGTCGGATACAAGGAAAGGTTAAAGACAGTTCCAACTTAAAGTTAATGTGCGCGATTAGTTTTGTAATAGTATAGTTTGATAATGATGTTATGTGTTAGATAGTTATGAATTGTGTATTAATTTAAGGTTACTCGACCTTGGGGAATAGTGTGAAATGTATTGTATAAACAATTTATGTTAATATCTTTCGCAAATATAGTAATAGTGATAGAATGATCGAAACCGGATCCGCGGTGATTCGGGACCTCGAATTCAGGGCCGTCACAAAACTTTCAAGACATCGTCAATATTGCAAATAATAATATGAATAACTTTGTTGTCTCAATTATTGATTTAATAATATAAAATATTATGCAGCTGATACTGTGACAATAATAGAATCAAATAACGTGAGATATTATGCATCAATTACTGTAGCAATAATTGAGTAAACTGAGTGTCTTCTTACGTAAGCATCAATAATCAATACTGTTTGCTACTATGCAACCACGCGTATTATTATACTTTTTCCACCGGGTAGTTCAACAGTTTAACGGTAAAACTTTCGCCGTTATTTTTATAAAAAGATATTTATGTCACTTTCTAACTACGACAATATATTATTCCGTTGTGGGGTCCACCAATAATGTTGTCGTCGTACGGATATTCCCTGACAAAAAGAATATTCCCCGACCAAACAAATATTCCCCAACACAACGAATATTTTATATCAACTTGTTTACTTGTAAAAATTTTCAAATATCACCCTTAACTTTAACCTTTTATCAATTAAACCATTTATTAAATATAATAATAATTATAAGAAAATTGGATACTTTTATTTCATAAAATTCAGGGTCTTACAATCTTCTCTCCTTATGAAATTTCGCCCTCGAAATTTACATACGTACCTGGTATGCCGAAGAGATGAGGATACCTCGTCAGATTCTAACTATTGAGGTATAACCTTTGAGCATAGAATATGTTCCTTTTTATCTAAGATTTTAACAAGTACTTCTTCATATGCTAAATCTTCTGCTATCTCGTCTAGTTTTAATTCAATAATGTGGTTCGGGTCGTCCACATATTTATGTAACATTGATACGTGAAAAAGGCTATGAACACGAGACATACTTGGCAGTGAGAAGAGTATATAAGCCACAGTTCCTACTCGATCGAGGATTTCAAACGGGCCAATAAATCGAGGGTTGAGATTTCCTGTCTTCGTCGATTCTTGCTTCTAGAATAACGCCCTCTTGAACGTTCTTCTTCACATTCATCAGCTCTGTGTTTGTAGCTTGATCGACTTTAACTTTATCGATTAAAGTCAGTTTTAATCGTATATTTGTTATCTTCACGTAGGTTCTTGGAGTCTTTATCTTTATCTCCATCTTTTTTAAGTCGTACGAAATAGGTCTTTGTGTTAACAATATCACACTCGTAAACGCATATGATCTTTCACTCAACGCGTCAGCTACCACGTTCGCTTTTCTAGGATGGTATTGAATGGTATAATCGTAATCTTTCAACAGCTCAGCCAACGTGTTTGGCGCATGTTACGTTCTTCTGGGTGAAGAAATATTTGAGGATTTTGTACCGGGTTTAAGGTCGATACAAAATTCGATTTCACGCTCTGTGGGTAGGCCAGGAAGTTCTTCAGGGAATACGTCAGGAAATTTATTAACAATGGATATCATTCAAATCTGACGTATTTTTGTTTAAATCTGTGACATGGGCTAAGAAAGCTTGACATCCGTTTTTCAATAAACGAATAGTTTTATGGCTTGATATGACAGTGATTGACTTTAGTGGTTTGGTAACTTGAATTCTCATAATAGGTTGGTTAGAAATATGAAAGCTAACAATCTTACGAAAATAATCAATTTTAGCATGATGAGTAGTTAACTAGTCGATTCCTAAAATCACATCAAATGCAAGTATTTTCAAAGAGATAGATCGACAGGTAACGTGAAAGTGTCGATATGAATCAAACAAGATTTATAAATAGTGGATGTAATAAAGGTTTCCCCCAATGAAGTTTCAACAGAAAAGTCAAAGTCTAACTTCTTTGGGGTCAAATTTAAACGTTGAGCGCAAGTAGGAGAAATAAAAGAGTGGGTATAACAGGTATCGAATAAGGTATAGACTTCGCAAGAGTTTATGATTAACTTACCCGTGATAACTTTGTTCGGGTTCCTCGACAAATGCTCTCACTTAAACTACCGGCTTTGACTTGTCTAGGACATCCTTTGGTGTCACTGTGAGGGCCCCGAATCCAGGTCCCAAATCACCTCGGATCCGGTTCGATCATTCTATACAACTATTACTATTTACAGAAGATATAAACATAAATTGTTTATACATTAAACTTATATACTTTTCCCCAAGGTCAAGTAACCTTAACTTATTACACAAATCATAACTTATTTAACACATAACATTATTATTATACAACACTATTACAAATCTACTGCACACGTATACTAAAGCTGGAACTGTCTTGGACCTTTTCTTGTATCCGACGTATTCGCCTTAATCTGCAATGTTATATCATGATATAGCAAGAGTGAGCATGAAAGTTGCCCAACAAGTTTAAATTCAACAATATAACGATATATCATGATTAAAATGATTTGAATAATTGGCTGGCTATAATTCAACAATATAATTGTGAACTAGCAGGAACAAATTTATGACTGAACAAGTATTATACATGAGCAAATATATCTGAAACCAAGTGGTAATGAAGGTGATCAGCCTTTCATACCTGACTTATACATGCAATATGTACATAGTACAATTCATGGCAACCAGCAATGATTAACCATAAGCTTATCCGAATGAAACACTCTTAGTAGAGTTAAGTAAAAACAAACTTGCATGAACTGTTGATTACCACACCACAATTTATAATGCTTTATCCGAAGACCTAATATTAGTAATATAGATCTCAAATATTAGAATAATATCATCACAATATAATACTATTATATATATAGATATACATAGAATAACCTAAACACATAACACATAACCCTATCACTCTACAACACACATAAGCCTTGACCTCAAGTCAAACTTTTACAGTCTGAGTCGAGTTCGACAAAATTCTAACATCCCGACGGTTTAGTCAGACAATTGACGAGTTTAAGTTCAATTAAACTCTGGCAAAACACTTAACAGTATCTTAGACAATTTTCTAACCAGTCAAAAATATTTTCATAAGTTCGTACTAATTTTTAAATAATTATTACTATTTATCTTGATTTTTCAATCATTAAAAACGTATTTACATAAATTAAATACCACATAATTACTTTATCATTAATATTTATTTATTATCAAATATTAATAAAATACATGTCATAATATTATAATATATATATAATATATCAAAGTATTTTTAATACTTTAAAATCACCTTTATATGATTTTTAAACAATTAAATTCATTATCCGATAATCGCTATTAATATTAAAATATTAATAATTTCATGACAAAATATCAAAAGTTATAGGTTATAACTTAAAATATTTTTATATCACTTAAATCATTTTTATAAGATTTTTAAAACATTAATTCTATTTTTCCTTAATTTATTTAATATACTTTTTAAATGAACTAATTATCATTAATATTGATTCATTAATGAAATTCATCCTAAAATATTAAAAGTCACTAAAAATAACTTAAAATATTTTATTATAACATAATATTATTTTTCATGATTTTTCATGTATTTAAATTATTTTTAAATTATTTATTTAATATTATAATTAAATAAATTAAATACCATTTATATTCCAAAAATATTAAATATTTATGAAATATACTTAAAATAATTAAAAACTATTTTTTAGAATTTAAAATAATTTTTCGAAATTTATTTAGTATTTTTAATAATTAAAATCTATTTTTTTCTATTTATTAATTAAAATAATCTATTTTCCAAAAATAATTGTCACTAAAGGGTCCTATAACGACAGACCCGTCGCCATAGGTGTTCTTGAGCCTACCCAGAAACGCAAAGTTAGTTATGAGGTGCCATGTTTAACTATCTTTAATTCCTTGATCATACGGTTTCTGGTCTGCTAATGTTGCTGGTTATGTACTATAAGTGTAATACTACAATTCACAACTAATTTTATGGCCATACAACAACAGATCAGAGAGTTATAAGCTCCCTAATATGATGTCAGACATGTTCATCAAATTCTGGGTTTTCCAGAATTTTAAGAAGAGTCGAGGTACCTCTTTTGAGCCCATAATTCTTTGCTTTTCAGGCTTGTTTTGTGTGATCTAATGATTCATTATTGTAGAGGGAATGTCAGGCTACAATAATATATACAGGTTGGTCTAACAACAATATATTTAAGAAATAAAGGTCGGTCAAACTACTTGTCAGGAAATCGGCTGATGAAGATCTGGGTTACCCAGAATCTTCATCCGGCGTGATGGTCAACGCATGTTTGACCCATAATTTCTATGATTTTGTTACGGTGTTTGGTGATCTAAAGGCATGCGTGTGAAGTCCTTATACCTGTCTACAACATAAAAGCAACAACATGGCCAAAACTAACACAAATAAGTACGATCAGAGGCCTCAAACATCTTGTCAGAAATTCTGGGAAAATTCTGGGTTACCTAGAAACTCTATTTTGTGACTGGTCAACGCTGTTTGACCGCTTGTATCTCTTAATATACTAAGGATCTAGCCTTGTTTCTTGTTTTAGATCATAGGCCTCATGACATAGAACATATTTATAACATAAAACAACTAATATCAAAAACACAGAAAGATCTAGGGCCTCTGACATTTGACTATCAGGCCACTTTTTGAACTTTTTTCAGATTTGTTTAAAACTTTATTTCGAGCATCAAAATGATATGGATCTTGGTTTTGACAACCCATATCATCAAATGACACCCTCTAACACATATCTAAACAATAAATCCTAACATCTAACACTAGATCATGAAATTTCTAGAATTAGGGTTTTATACCTTTAAAACTTTGATCTTTGATTTCTGACCATTGATCTGATCTAAGCTTGCTATGAAATGATCATGGCTTTGTTTCTCACCCTCTCTCACACTAAGTTCCCGAATTTTAGAGAGAGAAGTGTTTGGAGAAAATGAAAATGCAAGTAGCCCCTTTTTCTCTCTCTTTAATCTTATATGTAATAATGTAATGTATGTTGGCTGATAAATTCGGCTGGTAGCTTGTTATTTGAGTCACATGGAGTTGTTGGGGTTGATCACCCACTCTCACTTGGCAAGATTTGCACTCAACATCCAATAATGCACAAAAGGGCATTTTAGTCTTTTAATTTTAATATTAATGGCATTTTGGATAATTGACCAAACCCTTAGGGTTTAGGGTTTGGTTAGAGTTTAGGGTTTGGAAAATTTAGGGTTTAGGGGTTCAAAAATTTAGGGTTTGCAATTTAATTTCTAAAATTTCCAATTTAGGTTTTCAAAAATAGAAAATTAATATTTCTAAATTATAATTAGAATTTTCTAATTATATTAAAATTTCATAATCACTAATTAAATCTTGCTAATTAGGATTAATATTTCCTAATTAAAATCGCTAATTTAGCAATAAGGGTCGTAATTGATCATTAGGGTTTACAACCCATGAATTAGGGTTTCTAATAGAAAATATTTTTTCTAAAATAGAAATTAGATTTTCGTAATTAGATTAGGGTTTTCTAATTACATAACTTTAAAATTAGAATTAATATATCCTAATTAACATTACAATTATTAAATTAATAATTAGATTTTCCCCAATTATAAATTAGGGTTACAAATCCCGAAATTAGGATTTTCCAAATTTGAAATTAGGGTTTTCTAATTAGTTAAGTTTCACTCCAATTAATATACTAATTAATATCACTTAAGAATTGTTATTATCCTTTAAGTTCCCAGATTAGGGTTTCAAATTCCCAAAATTTCGGATTCCCGGAACTGAAATCAGGGTTTCCAGAACCGGTTTCTAGGGTTCCTTATCCATTGCTAGGGTTTTCTATCTGAATGTTGACGTTCTTAATATATACTTAGGGTTTGTTACAGATATCGTTTATCTGGTCAACCATTGACCCTTAACCACATATTATACACATATACACAGAACATATTCACGTATTTCCTTAATCCTGAATAATTCACTTAAATCCTTTACAGAATTTTGAAATCCTCAAAATTCCTTCTTAAAAATATCAAACGCATACCCTAATTTTCTGGGTTTGGTTCTAATTTTGAACCTTAAATCAATAAATTAAATTTTTAAAAATTTTCTAAATTCTCGGGTTGTCACATTCACCCCTTCTTCTAAAAATTTCGTCCTCGAAATTTACCTTACACCTTACACCTTACACCATATTACTTACACCATACATACACAACATCACATGCTACCCAATACACCACTCACAAGAGTAAAAATTTTCAAATTTTGCTGAGGGGTTTTACAGACTAATGTCTATCATTTTCGCAAAGGTTATAGGAAATTCATCCGCAAACCTTCATAACTTACGGACATAGTGGGTAATTAATCCAGTATGTCATGTACTTATTAAGTACTGCTGGTCGACTCTGTTTCTCTTCACTGCCATAGGCAAAAAATTCTACCTCAGTCTTATTGGATTCCGCACCAAAATAATTTGGTTCGGGAAATTTCTTTCAATGAACACTTAGAGTTTTCATAAACTTTAGTCTATCTGAATCGAATAGCGTAGACTCATATCAATAATTCAATTCAATCGAATTATTTAGGTGTAGCCAAACCCCGTTGGCAAATTAAAATTTTTGAAAATATTTTCGAGAATGACGATATGATGCCGCATCAGACACAAATTGCGTTTGAGGATGCCGTCATTGTATGACTTTGTCATAACACATCATACATTAGTGGAATAACGATTTTAGATCAAATTCACACTAAGTATTCATGTATTTATAACTCCATCAAATTTTTATCATCTTTGCACCAGGTTATATGGTACATGAGTGATAAATAAAATATATTTTGATATTTCAAATCATTTGCGTCTAGTTGAAATAAGTAGCATAGACTATACTTTAAACCGTTTCAAAAATGATTACGAGTCTACACATTTTTTTAAAGGCACATAGTGCGTATTTAGCTTGATGTCAACATTTCGAAGTCTAGCATAGCAAGGAGTTTCGGAAAACTTATGTCTCCACTAATAATCATTTACTTAACAATCTATCTGTTCCTAATATCATCAATATTCTGTTTACACACAACTATACCCAGTTCGTAAAACCATACTTATGAGTCCATAAATTACCACAATCATATGAGTTTAAGAACTTTTCTAGAAAGACCTTTGGCGTCCATTCGCTGAGGGGTTCATAAACATTTCTATAACCATAAGTCAAGCATGTCACATAAGTATGAGTTTTAAGAATTCGTACTTAACCTTATATCCTCTACCTATGACCTATCTATCTGTTATACACATGAGAAAGGAATCACCCTCTTAACATGTACATATCAAATAGCGCAACACAAACATTTCAATGATTATCATTGTCAGAACTAAGTAGTTTTTACACCAAGTACAATTTCCCGCCCACACAAGGAATCATACAACTCAGCTGCCGACATGAATCCTCAATTGAATCCCCACCTAACACTAACACCCTTCTCAATACGAATTTTATTTAACTCGTATTCATAATCCTTTCCTGAATTTGTACCAATTCATAGTACAACTGACACAACAATTGTTGATGTAAACTGTTCAATCATTCGCTTGATCCTCCTCCATACTATAACCTTATCAGATCATGGGGTGATCTCTGTATATATTACGATTCATTTCTATATCTTGATCGTTTTGTTTTATGATCTCCTATCACTGCACCTTTAGTCTTTTAGACTATCTATTCACCACTACCGTTCAACTTTATTATCAGAGTTAGGAAACTCTCTATCTTTATAACTTACCGAGATTCATCTTTGAATCTTACTGACTGACCAACTCTACGTGAGTTAGATCTTATACTAATCACTGCGGTTATTAGTCTCAAATATTTCTACCTAAGCTTCATAACCAACAGCTTTGATACCAACTGGGAGGGCCCCGAATCCAGGTCCCAAATCACCTCGGATCCGGTTCAATCATTCTATACAACTATTACTATTTGCGAAAGATATAAACATAAATTGTTTATACATTAAACTTACATACTTTTCCCCAAGGTCGAGTAACCTTAACTTAATACACAAATAATAACTTATTTAACACATAACATTATTATTATACAACACTATTACAAATCTACTGCACACGTATACTAAAGCTGGAACTATCTTGGACCTTTTCTTGTATCCGACTTATTCGCCTTAATCTGCAATGTTATATCATGATATAGCAAGAGTGAGCATGAAAGTTGCCCATCAAGTTTAAATTCAACAATATAACGATATATCATGATTAAAATGATTTGAATAATTGGCTGGCTATAATTCAACAATATATTTATGAACTAGCAGGAACAAATTTATGACTGAACAAGTATTATACATGAACAAATATATCTGAAACCAACTGGTAATGAAGGTGATCAGCCTTTCATACCTGACTTATACATGCAATATGTACATAGTACAATTCATGGCAACCAACAATGATTAACCATAAGCTTATCCGAATGAAACACTCTTAGTAGAGTTAAGTAAAAACAAACTTGCCTGACCTATTGATTACGGCAACACAATTTATAACGCTTTATCCGAAGACCTAATATTAGTAATATAGATCTCAAATATTAGAATAATATCATCACAATATAATAATATTATATATATAGATATACATAGAATAACCTAAACACATAACACATAACCCTATCACTCTATACAACACATATTACTTGACCTCAAGTCAAACTTTTCTGATCCCGAGTCGAAGTCGTAACAAAATTCTAACATCCCGATTTGGCCTAATGGACAATTGACGAGTTTAAGTTCAATTAAACTCGCAAAACACTTAAAAATATCTTTAGACAATTTTCTAAGCAAATAAAATAATTTTCATAAGTTCGTATTTAATTTTTAAATAATTATTACTATTTATCTTGATTTTCAATCATTAAAAATGTATTTAAATAAATTAAATACCACATAATTACTTTATCATTAATATTTATTTATTATCAAATATTAATGAAATACATGTCATAATATTATAATATATTTATAATATATCAAAGTATTTTAATACTTTAAAATCACCTTTATATGATTTTTAAACAATTAAATTCATTATCCGATAATCGCTATTAATATTAAAATATTAATAATTTCATGACAAAATATCAAAAGTTATAGGTTATAACTTCAAATATTTTTATATCACTTAAATCATTTTTATATGATTTTTAAAACATTAATTCTATTTTTCTTAATTTATTTAATATACTTATTAAATAAACTAATTATCATTAATATTGATTAATTAATGAAATTCATCCTAAAATATTAAAAGTCAATTGAAAATAACTTAAAATATTTTATTATAACATAATATTATTTTTCATGATTTTTCATGTATTTAAATCATTTTAAATAATTTATTTAATATTATAATTAATTAAATTAAATATGATTTATATTCCAAAAATATTCAATATTTATGAAATATACTTAAAATAATTAAAAACTATTTTTAGAATTTAAAATAATTTTTAGGAATTTATTTAGTATTTTTAATAATTAAAATCTATTTTTTTTATTTATTAATTAAAATAATCTATTTTCCGAAAATAATTGTCACTAAAGGGCCCTATAGCGACAGACCCGTCGTTATAGGTGTTCTTGAGGTGTTCTTGAGCCTACCCAGAAACGCAAAGTCAGTTATGAGGTGTCATGTTTAACTATCTTTAATTCCTTGATCATACGGTTTCTGGTCTGCTAATGTTGCTGGTTATGTAGTATAAGTGTAATACTACAATCCACAACTCATTTTATGGCCATACAACAACAAATCAGAGAGTTATAAGCTCCCTAATATGGTGTCAGACATATTCATCAAATTCTGGGTTTTGCAGAATTTTAAGAACAGTCGAGGTACCTCTTTTAAGCCCATAATTCTTTGCTTTTCAGGCTTGTTTTGTGTGATCTAGTGATTCATTATTGTAGAGGGGATGTCAGGCTACAATAATATATAAACAGGTTGGTCTAACAACAACATGTTTAAGAAATAAAGGTCGGTCAAACTACTTGTCAGGAAAACGGCTGATGAAGATCTGGGTTACCCAGAATCTTCATCCGGCGTGATGGTCAACGCATGTTTGACCCATAATTTCTATGATTTTGTTACGGTGTTTGGTGATCTAAAGGCATGCGTGTGAAGTCCTTAAACCTGTCTACAACATAAAAGCAACAACATGGCCAAAATTAACACAAATAAGTACGATCAGAGGCCTCAAACATCTTGTCAGAAATTCTGGGTTACCCAGAAACTCTATTTTGTGATTGGTCAACGCTGTTTGACCGCTTGTATCTCTTAATATACTAAGGATCTAGCCTTGTTTCTTGTTTTAGATCGTAGGTCTCATGACATAGAACATATTTATAACATAAAACAACTAATATCAAAAACACAGAAAGATCTAGGGCCTCTGACATATGACTGTCAGGCCACTTTTTGAAATTTTTCCAGATTTGTTTAAAACTTTATTTCGAGCATCAAAATGATATGGATCTATGTTTTGACAACCCAGATCATCAAATGACACCCTCTAACACATCTAAACAATAAATCCTAACATCTAACACTAGATCATGAAATTTCTAGAATTAGGGTTTTATACCTTTAAAACTTTGATCTTTGATTTCTGACCATTGATCTGATCTAAGCTTGCCATGAAATGATCATGGCTTTGTTTCTCACCCTCTCACACACTAAGTTCCCGAATTTTAGAGAGAGAAGTGTTTGGAGAAAATGAAAATGCAAGTAGCCCCTTTTTCTCTCTCTTTAATCTTATATGTAATAATGTAATGTATGTTGGCTGATAAATTCGGCTGGTAGCTTGTTATTTGAGTCACATGGAGTTGTTGGGGTTGATCACCCACTCTCACTTAGCAAGATTTGCACTCAACGTCCAATAATGCACTAAAGAGCATTTTAGTCTTTTTGATTTTAATTTTAATGGCATTTTGGATAATTGACCAAACCCTTAGGGTTTAGGGTTTGGTTAGGGTTTAGGGTTTGGAAAATTTAGGGTTTAAAAAATTTAGGGTTTGTAATTTAATTTCTAAAATTTCTAATTTAGGTTTTCAAAAATAGAAAATTAATATTTCTCAATTATAATTATAATTTTCTAATTATATTAAAATTTCTTAATCACTAATTAAATCTTTCTAATTAGGATTAACATTTCCTAATTAAAATGGCTAATTTAGCAATTAGGGTCAAAATTGATCATTAGTGTTTACAACCCACGAATTAGGGTTTCTAATAAAAAATAATTTTTCTAAAATAGAAATTAGATTTTCGTAATTAGATTAGGGTTTTCTAATTATTTAACTTTAAAATTAGAATTAATATATCCTAATTAACATTACAAATATTAAATTAATAATTAGATTTTCCCCAATTATAAATTAGGGTTATAAATCCCGAAATTAGGGTTTTCTAAATTTGAAATTAGGGTTTGCTAATTAATTAAGTTTTACCCCAATTAATATACTAATTAATATCATTTAAGAATTATTATTATCCTTTAAGTTCCCAGATTAGGGTTTTAAATTCCTAATTAGGGTTTTGATTCTCGGGCTCAAATCGGATTTCCGTAAACCGATTTCTAGGGTTTTTTATCCATTGCTAGGGTTTTCTATCCGAACGTTGACGTTCTTAATATATACTTAGGGTTTGTTATAGATATTGTTTATCTGGTCAACCCTTGACCCTTAACCACATATTGTACACATATACACAGAACATATTCACGTATTTCCTTAATCTTGAATAATTCACTTAAATCCTTTACAGAATTTTGAAATCCTCAAAATTCCTTCTTAAAAATATCAAACGCATACCCTAATTTTCTATCTAGGTTCTAATTTTGAACCTTAAATCAATAAATTAAATTTTTAAAAATTTTCTAAATTCTCGGGTTGTCATAGTCACCATCCCAGTTGGACTTGACTTCACTACACGAAAAAATCGAGCTAGGTGACCTTCTCTTCCGCAATTGAAACACGTTTTGGGTTGCTGCGTAAAGGTTGGACGGATGTGTCCCTCCTGTCCGCATTCGAAACATACGACCGATGGTCATTCTCCTTCCTTCGAAACGGGTGTCGGTGCTGCTGTCGATGTCTTTCCGTCATTGTTGAATCTTCTCTTCTTAAAGTTGTTCTCACTTAGTTCACCTTTCCTATTATCTTGGCCATGATTACCACCAAAGTGGTTACCATTTCTAGCATTATAATTTCCTCCACGATGGTTATCGTTGTTCCAATTGTCGTTGCCACCGGTACGATTATTATCGTGTTGTTGGTAGTTGCCTTTTGGTTGAGCTGATTCATAATCGCGTTCTAATAACTGAGCCCTATTCAAAATATCTAAATATAAACAAAGTTTGTGAGAAATGAGGTATTGACGTATTTCAAGTTTCAAACCTCGCAGAAACATTCACGTCATTATCAACCAAATGGGATGCGAACCGGGACAACTCAGCAAACTTAGCCTCGTATTGCGACACGGACATATTATTTTTCTCCAACTTGATAAACTCAACCTCCTTCATGTGACGAATACTTTCAGGGGAGTACTTGTCGTTGAAAAGCTCTTGGAACTTCTCCTAAGAAATTTGAGTGCGGAAGGCTGAGTACGTTTTACTGATTCCCACTAGTAATCTGTTTCTCCTCTCAACATGAAGGTGGCAAAGGGAACCTTTTGTTCCTCGGAGCATCCCAAGACATCAAATATCTTAGTTATCTGCTTTATCCACGTCTCCGCCATAAGTGGTTTTGGCTATCCCAAAAACTCCAATGGTCCCAGCTCCTTGAACTGCATAGCGGTGACCAGTCGTGAGTTAATAGTGTTTCCACATGTAGTTTGAATAGGAGTCTCTCTCGTTTGGTTTTGCATAAATTCTAGAAAACTCCTAAACATACCATAGTTTGTCATTTGGTCGGTGTTGTTGTTTACACGAGGATTATTGCATTCCTGATACACATTATCCTGGTTTTTGATCGTCGGTGACTCAACGGTCTCATGTGCTTCATTGCTTATCTCAACATTTTCAGATGCCATTCTCAAACACTATCACAAAATAATGGTTAATTGACATGCACATATTATCCCTATACTCTGACCGACCAATTAAATAAAAAATAACTTAGGTAGGTCATACTAGCGAAGGAATTACACGTCACTCCCCTCCGAGTTCTAGTCTCACATCTCAGCCAGGGATCATATCCCTAAGCTTTGATACCAACTGTGACGCCCCCAAAATAGGTATACATTACTCATCTTGGGTCGCCAAATACATGGTACTGGATACAAATACAAACTTAATTATACAACATGAGTTGAGAGTTTTTACACGAATATTATCTTCTAGATAATATCCAAACAGAAATGGAGTCCTCATTACATTTATTGTCATACTATTTTATAGAATAGTGAGGACTACTATAACACCATCTCGGACCATCACTGCTCATTCGACCAAGCCCGGTCTCACGTTCTCATTTCCTGAAGAGAACAATGAAATCAAAAGGGTGAGTTCAACTAGCCCAGTAAGAAATATTATGACTAAGATAATACATAATAAGTTATCATTAGCCTTCAACAATGTTAAACTGATAGAATAAAATAGACAACAAGTTTAACTGCAGCGGAACAAGCAATCCATTAGAAGAGTCAAATACAGCATGATATCTACTATCTTCTATGATTTAAAAAGTTTATCATCAATTTTATCGCTGTGACTCAGCTTAATAAATAAACCATATCATCGAATCATACCTGCACTACGGGCCAAGGATATTCATTAGTATCACGTCCACAAATTATCCCTGCACTACGGGTCAAGAATATTCGTGTAATCATCAATGGTCATGATCATGCCAACCACTGTCCGTCAATGCACTGCGGGCCAATGAGGACTTTTACCACATCATTTATACATTACGGTCATGATTATACTGAATAATCCTTGGTCATAATCATACTACGTCCATCTATGCACTACGGGCCACAGATGACTTTCATCATAATATAAGCATGAGGATGATGACAATGATATAAAGCATTAATCAAACGAAATCAAAGATAAATATTAAAGACTTTAAATTTATCCAGAGTTAAAAATATCCAAATGGTCAACATGATACTGCTTTGTGGAGTAAAATTCAAGAATAATATTCATGTATCAAAAAAATAATTTTGGACATAAAACAAATCAATTTTTGTCGTGAATAGTATCCCAGGTGAATAGTACCCGAGTAAATAGTACCTCGTGAATAGTACTTTGGGAATAAGACTCGTAAATAGTACCCTCAAAGATGAAAAAGTGCCCCAATACCCGAAAGTGAATAATAATTGAGTGAATAGAAAGCGGGTGAATAGTAATCGTGAAATAGTACCTCTCGATGAAAAGTGCCCCGAATACTCGAGTGAATAGTAACCGGGTGAATAGTAAATTGGGTGAAAATATTGATATTTAATAAGAAAGTTCAGATCAATATTCCAATGAAACGATACTAGATGAAGCGCAAAACTCAAGGATATTCCACTAATTTCAAGGTTTATAGAAGCAATACTTACCATAGTAAGTTTAGATTTAAGAATATGAACAGAAATAACATACGAAACAACAAATGGATTTTCACTTGTCATGTGGTATGTAATCCGCGTAGACAGATTATTCCCACATATTAAAGGATGAATACGAAAAATAGTATTCCTTATGAATACGGAAGAAATAACACCCCTTACCTTAGTAGAAGACTGGATACTGCAATAGTGAAGTAGTAGAATACTCTTCTTCTTGCTCTCTATAGTTTCTCTTGTGACTCTCAGTGAATTGGTGAGAATGAAAGAAGAATTAAGCTTCTTTTTATAGGAGAAATGACTAAATAGTAACTAATTCACAAACGGTCCAAATTGATTTACTATTAGAACGGACGGTCCATATTGATTACTATTAAAACTACAACCGACGGTCCAGATTTATTTACTTTTAAAACCACCACCGACGGTCCAGATTGATTTACTTTTAAAACCTCCAACGACGGCCCAGATTGATTTACTATTAAAACCACCATCGACGGTCCAGATTGATTTACTATTAAAACCACCATCGACGATCCAGATTAATTTAATTTATTACACTTTAGTATCCCTAAAGTTTTCCAAGTTTGCATTATTCCCCTCTAACTTTTGTAATTTACTTATCTTCAATAAACACATTCTTAATACTTCAACAATTATTCATCATTAATATTAGAACTTATAATATTTAACAACCAGATCATTCCCAGGAAAGAGGGAGCTTTTTGATAAGAATTTCTCCCTATTGGCGCGCAATTAGGTGACCAAACCTCTCCTCGACAGAACTTTCTAGACATCATTAATATTGCAAATAATAATATGAATAACTTTTTTGTCTCAATTATTGATTTAATAATATAAAATATTATGCAGATGATACTATGACAATAATTGAATCAAATAACGTGAGATACTATCCAGCAATTACTGTAGCAATAATTGAGTAAACTGAGTGGCTTCTTACGTAAGCATTAATAATAAATACCGTGTGCTACTATGCAACCACGCGTATTACTGTACTTTTACCACCGAGTAGTTCAACAGTTTAACGGTAAAACTTTCGCCGTTATTTTTATAAAAAGATATTAATGTCGGTTTCTAACTATGACAATTATTCCGTTGTGGGGTCCACCAATAATGGTGTCGTCGTACAGATATTCCCTGACAAAGAGAATATTCTCCGACCAAACGAATATTCCTCGACACAACGAATATTTTATATCAACTTGCTTACTTTGCAAGATTTTAAAATATCACCCTTAACTTTAACCTTTTATCAATTAAGCCATTTATTAAATAGAATAATAATTATAAGAAATTTGGATACTTTTATTTCATAAAATTCAAGGTCTTACATTATCGCATAATGTGAGAAACCGTACAATTACATTCTTCTTTCGCAGCTCAATGGGATCAACAAGTTGTCATTTTCATAGTCTTAAAAGCAATAATATCATTGGAAGAAATTTTTTTAATACAACCAAATGGAGCACACGTACCTTCAGAAGTACTCAACAATAGTAGATTTTATCCATATTATAAGGTAAAACTTACAACTTAACATACTTTAACTCAAATTCACATTTTTATGTATTTAACAAGGTATGTGCATGTTTGTGAATTCCAGGATTGTGTAGGAGCAATAGACGAAACTCATGTTCGTGTAAAAGTTCCTCACACTGATATACCAAGATATCATGATAGGAAGGGCTAGCCTACGCTAAATGTCTTAGCCGCATGTAAATTTGACTTAAAATTTACTTATATTTTGACTGGTTGGGAAGGGACGGCATCTGACTCTAGAATAATTAAAAATGCCCTTGTAAATGAAGATAAGTTAAAAATCCCTAATGGTAATACATTATCAACCTTTTTAGGATTTAATTAAAAAAATTCTTTGTTTTATATGTAACTAATATGATGTTTTTCTAGGAAAATATTATCTTGTAGATGTCGGATTACCATTTACCAACAGATTAATGACACCTTATAGAAGTGTTCGTTATAAGACCCCAACTTTTATGATTTAATTTCTCGAAATTTATTTTTGAATATTATGGTGTGGATTTAATATAATGTTATAGTTGTGGGTAATATTTATAAATTTTGCAAAGTAGGCAAGTTGTCATAAAATATTCGATTGGTCAGGGAATATTCGTACGACGGCACAATCATTGGTGAACCCCACAACGGAATTATTGTCAGAGTTAGAAAATGACAGAAATATTTTTTTATAAAAATAACAGCAAAAGTTTCATCGTTAACTATTGAAATACCCGTTGATAAAAGTATAGTAATACGCGTGGTTGCATAGTAGCACACGATATTGTATAGTATCTTTGATTATTGATGCTTACGTGAGAAGTCACTCTATTTTATTCAATTATTGTCACATTAATTGCTGCATAGAATCTCACGTTATTGATTTAATTATTGTCACAATATTTTATATTATTAAATCAATAATTGAGACGACAAAGTTATTCATATTATTATTTGTATTATTGATGATGTCTAGAAAGTTCTGTCGAGGAAAGAGGTTTGGTCACCTAATTGCCCGCCAATAAGGAGAAATCCTTATCGGAAAGCCCCATCTTTCCTGGAAATTATCTGGTTGTTAATATTGTGAGTTATAATATTAATGATAAATGTTATTAAAAATGTGTTTTGCGAAGCCAAGTGAATTGAGATAAATAGAGGGGATTTTTATGAAGTATTTGTTGTAAGTTTGACGTATTACATGGACCCCCACTTACCCATTTTTTTAAACTGTCGGTAGAAAGTTATCTCAGTTTTGTTATATGTATATATATATATATAATACGTTTCATTTTTCATGAAAAAAGAATATATTATATTTTATTATGCATAGTGTTTGCATAGTAAAATCAGAAGAAAAAAATCAGATAAATTCAATTTCGCCCGTGATTCTTTTCCATGTGCTTCTGTGATTTTATTCAAATAGTATCCTTTTTATTCTCCTATAAATAGGATGCTTAGTTTAGAATTGAAAATCACACAAGAATCAGAGAATTCTTCTTCTATAATATTGAGCATATTTCTTTTGAGTTTAAGGAAGCTTTGAGCGTAGAAAACATTGCAAGTTTTCTTCAAGAATATTGTGACGCCCCCAAAATAGGTATACATCACCCACCTTGAGTTGCCAAATACATAGTACAGAATTTAAATACAAACTTCTTTTTATACAAAGACGACAAAACGAAATGAGAGTTTTAACACGAGATAATGTCTCGTAGAGAGTATCCAAACTCAAATAAAGTCCTCATTACAATTATTATCACACTATTTCCTTTGAATAGTGAGGACTACTAATGCAAATATCTCGGATCGTCACCCGCTCCTCGACTAGTCCCGATTATATTCTCATTTCGAAAAGAACAATGAAAACCAAGGGTGAGCTCAACTAGCCCAAAGAAGAAATATTATGACTAAGATAATGCGTAATAAATTATCGTTAACCTTCAACAGTGTTAAACCGATAAAATATAATAAACATCAAGTTTAACTGCAGCGGAACAAGCAATCCATTAGAAGAGTCAAGTAAAGCATTATATATACTATCTTCTATGATTTAAGAAGTTTATCATCAATTTTATTGCTGAGACTCATGTTAATAAATAAGCCACATCATCGAATCATCCCTGCACTACGGGCCAAGGATATTCATGTAATCATCAATGGTCATGATTATACCGAATAATCCTTGGTCATAATCATACCAACAACTGTCCATCAATGCACTATAGGCCAATGAGGATTTTTACCACCTCATTTATAACAATACGGTCATGATTATACCGAATAATCCCTAGTCATAATCATACCAATCAATAGTACATCTATGCACGTAAGCCACAGATTACTTTTATCACAATATAAGCATGAGGATGATGATAATGATATAAGAATTCAATTAAAAGAAAGCAAAGGATAAATTGTAAGACCCCGAATTTTATAAAATAAAAGTATTCAATTTTTCTATTTAGTAAATAGTTAAATTGATAAAAGTTTAAAGTTAAGGGTGACATATGAAATTTTTTCAAAATAAGCAAGTGGTTATAAAATATTCATTGTTGTCGGGGAATATTCGTTTGGTCGTGGAATATTCTTTTTGTCGGGGAATATTCGTACGACGGCGCAATCATTTATGGGCCCCATAACAGAATAACTGTCGGATGAAGAAAACGATAAAATTGAGTTTTTATAAATAACGACGTAATCGTTCTCAAATTAACATCGTTGGAATACCCGGTTGGTAAAGTAAAGTAATACGCTATTGTGTTGCATAAAGTAGCTATTACCTGTTATTGCGATATTTTTTCAATTATTGATTCTTACATTGAGAAGACACTACTCGATAATTGTTACAAAGAATTCTTGCTCAATATTTTATTTTATTGATTCAATAATTGCTGCATTGATATTTTATATTATTGTTGTTTCAATAATTGTCACTGCACATTATCTCCATTATCATATCAATAATTCATATTATTTGAATAATATTATTAGATAGCATTATTGGCAATGTCTAGAAAGTTCTGTCAAGGAGAGGTTTGGTCACCTAATTGCGTGCCAGTAAGGAGAAATCCTTATCGGAAAGCCCTCTCTTTCCTGGGAACTGCCTGGTTGTCATTATTGTTATTCTGTAATATTATTTGTGAATAATTAATTATTATTTGATGTGGATATAAATGATGGATTTATTTGTGTGGTTATAAATAAAGGAATTAATGTTGAAGTATTTTATCAGTATTTTATCGGATTGGAGGTATTAAAAGATCAAATCAGTGTTCTTACAGCTTTATTGTGTGAGTTATAATTTTTAATCTGACCGTTGGACCGTTGTGATTTTTGGATAGGTTATACATATATAAGTTGAGTATATGTCCACAAATTTTGAACCGTTAAAAATGAACGAATGATTTGTTATGAATTTTAAGAGGTAACTGATTCGGAAATTAGGTTTATAAATAATTTTGGTGGAAAATTCTAGAAATGGGTGGGCCCCACTTTTGGTTGTTGGGGAAGATGGCTGATTCTTGGTGGGTGAAATAGTAGCAGTTAAAGCCATCATGTAGCAGGTCAAGTCTGCTTCGGCGTGCTAACATTTTCCTATAAATAGAAGGCTAAGTTAGAATTGAAAATCACACTAGAATTCATAAGTTTTCTCTCTTTTTCTCTCTAGATTATCGAATATATTTTGTGAGTATTTAGATACTTGGTGAGTTGCTATTCATCAGTGCAAGTTTCCTTCAGCGTTATATCTGATATCCAGTCAGAAGTGATGCTCTTTTGAGATAAGGGATAGTAAGGGATGTTATTTTTTTTCTAATGATGTTATTCTTTCAATATCATTATACTGAAATATTGGTATGAATTTTATTGTGGAATTTCTACCTTTTTGAGTCGGGGTTACTATTCACGATAATCGACACTATTCACGATATCGACATTATTCATGTATATGGCACTATTTACGATATATGACATTATTTACGATATACTCAGACTATGTATTTAACACTGAGTACTATTCACGAGTTACTATTCACGAGTTACAATTCACGAGTTACTATTCACGTGTACTATTCACGACAAAAATTGGTTTTTTTTTCTGACCAAATTATTGTTGATTTATGATTGTTGCTCTTGGAATTAAATGCAGTTGTTGATCATATTGTTTTTATTATCATATATAACATTTTTATAACCTTGGTGATGGAATTTCTCTTTGACTTGAGTGTAAAGATGGGTAGATTATTGATATGATCGTGACTATAGGTTCTCTTTGGCCAGTAGTGCAAAGTTGAATTGTGATTGGTATGATCATGACCATTGAATTTACAATTGAATATTTTTAGCTTAAGTGTAAAGGTGAATTGATCAACATGGTTATAATTATTGTTTATATAAATTTTGAAATGATTATGTATTTCTTTGATATATTAACATCTTTGGCCTGTAGTGCAAAGATGAATTATTGATGAATATCTTTGGCCCATAGTGCAAAGATGACCTGTTGTTGAATATCTTTGGCATGTAGTGCAAAGATGATCTGTTGTTGAATATCTTTGGCTCGTAGTGCAAAGATGAACTGTTAATGAATATCTTTGGCCCGTAGTGCAAAGATGAATTTATTAGTATGATTATGAACAAGAACTGTGATTTGGTATAACCATGATCTTTGATATTTCAGGTAAAGACAGGTGATAACAATTATCTTCGTCGTGGGTGCGAAGAGGAATTTAGAATCACAATTATGATTATGAGTTATTCATATGATTATGGAAAGGAACTGTTGATTGATGTTACAGGGATAAAACATTGTTGGTGGACTTTTAATGTGAAGAAAATAATAGACTTTATAGTCTATTTGACTCTTCTAATGGATTGCTCGTTCCGCTGCAACTATGGTTGAAAAGTTTTATCATCTACCATATGTTCTAAATCTCTGATTTATTATTGATGAAGGCTATTGATAATTTAATTATCTTTAGTCATGATATTCTTT
Organism: Panax ginseng; assembly: GCA_020205605.1. NCBI lineage: Eukaryota > Viridiplantae > Streptophyta > Magnoliopsida > Apiales > Araliaceae > Panax > Panax ginseng. The sequence goes on along the minus strand of CM035146.1, from coordinate 52,958,044 downwards.
ACTAAGCTATTTGTGCTCACCCTTTTGCTTCACAATTCCTTCCAGGTAATAAGAGTGTAGCTGGGTCGAGTGGGGGTAACAAGGGAATAGAATGGTGGTCATCATTTAGTAGTTATATTTGGTGAATCATATAGGGTCAGGCGAACCCAACGTTGGAAGGGTGTTTTTCCACTATCATACAAGATGTCTAAAGACATACAACCTCGTGTAATCATAAGACAGGGTTGTGCACATCCACTTACTGAGTATATCTACACGCACTACCTATATAATCTTGGTGTTTGTTTGAAGTATAATTCTCAATTAGAGACAGTGGAGATAATGATATGTCAAGAGAAGACTCACCATTGGAAAGAATATGATAGTAATCTTTTCATTTTTCTTTGGGGTCTATTGGGTCAACCAAGGATAATTTTGTGGCCATATGATATCTATCATAACCTAGACGCATGGCCTCCCATGTACGAAGGTTTCCTTGAGCACTTCCCAAAGATTTTAATTTCTAAAATAGTTTTTGACTATACCTTTATGTAAGGTGCCATTGTGACGTGCTATCCAAGGTTAGGATGTGAGTCACAGTTGGTATATATTTGTATCAAAACTCACAACACATGAGTTGTTGTATTTTTCACGACAATTGTTGTAATAAAGTTGTAGTTGTTTTTTGTACCATGTATTTGGAGACTCAGAATGGGTTGGATGGAATGGACCTGTTTTGGGGTTGTCACATAAATTTTTAAAGATTCATAACTTAATTTATCTAGAATCCAATAATGTCCAAATTGTCAACATGATACCCCGTGAATAGTTCAAGAATAATATTGTATCAAAAATGATTTAGACAACAAAGAAATCAATTTTTGTCATGAATAACTTCCCGGGTGAATAGTACCCGAGTGAACAGTACCCCGTGAATAGTACTTCGGGAATAGTACCCCATGAATAGTACTTTGTGAATAGTACCCATGAATAGTACTGTATGAATATTACTTTGTGAATAGTACCCCGTGAATAGTACTTTGTGAATAGTACCGTAAAAATGACTACTGCTCATTACAGTACTCCGGTATGAAAAGCTTAAAATTTAACAAGAATGTGTAGAAAATATTCTTGTGAAACGATACTAGATGAAGCGCAAATTTCAAGGATATTTCACTAATTTCACGGAGTATAGAAGAAATACTTTAACAAAATGAGGGTATAATCAGGAATACGAGACGAAATAATATTACTCACATACTATATAGTATGGAAGAAAATATTATTCATTTGAATACTGAACAAAATAATATCCCTTACCTCGTAAGAAGATGGATAATTGGAATAGTGAAGTAGCAGGTACTTTCTTCTTCTTTCTCTCTAAAGCTTCTCTCTATAGCTTCTCTTTCTATAATTGCTCTTGTGAGTCTTAGTGAATTGGTGAGAATGAAATAAGAATGAGCTTCTATTTATAGGAAATCATAGTTTCGATAATTGCACATTTTGGGGCTCGAAATATTACAGTATAATACCTTCATATTTTCCTTCATTTTTAATTTAGTCCTGCAAATATTATCAAACTTGCACCACCTCCCCTAATAGTACATCTTGGGAATCAATAGTACAATCATGTGAAAAAAATAATTACAGTATAGTACCTTCATCTATACCTCCATTTTTAATTTAGTCATGCAAGTATTATCAATCTTGCACCACCTCCCCTAATAGTACATGCATGTGAATCAATAGTACACACATTTGAACAAATAGTTATAAGCATGTGAATTAATAGCAATTAATTGCTCATTTATTCGATTAATTACCCGATTGGTCAATATAACCTCCAGACATCCATTATTATCGAAATAGATGTCGATTTCTGCTAACACTAATAATCCCAACATAATGGAAATATCAATTTCATCTTTAATCAACACTAACTTATTCATCATTAATATTATAACTCACAATATTTAACAACCAGATCATTCCCACGAAAGAGAGGGCTTTCCGATAAGGATTTCTCCCTATTGGCGCGCAATTAGGTGACCAAACCTCTCCTTGACATAATTTTCTAGATATTGTCAATATTGCAAATAATAATATGAATAACTTTGTCGTCTTAATTATTGATTTAATAATATAAAATATTATGCAGATGATACTGTGACAATTATTGAATCAATAATATGAGAGATATTACGCAAAGAATTATCGTAGTAATAATTGAGTATAATCGAAAGTGACTTCTCACGTAAGCATCAATAATCAATACAGTGTGCTACTATGCAACCATGCGTATTACTATACTTTTACCACTGGGTAGTTCAACAGTTTAACGGTAAAACTTTCTAGTTATTTTTATAAAAAGATAATTCTATCGTTTTCTAACTACGACAATACTTTTGTTGTGGGGTCCACCAATGATTGTGCCGTCGTATGAATATTCTCTGTTAAAACGAATATTCCCCGTCCAATCGAATATTATATAACCACTTATTTACTTTGCAAAATTTGTAAATATTACCCACAACTATAACATTATATCAAATCCACACCATAATATTCAAAAATATATTTCCAGAAGAATTAATCTTTATTCATAAAAGTTGTGGATTTTACAACCTCCCCTTCTTATGAAATTTTATCCTCGAAATTAGGGTGCGTACCTGGTATGTCGAAGAGGTGAGGATACCTTGACTTCATTTCTGATTCTAACTCCCATGTCATTTCCTCAACATCGTGGTTTCTCCACAAAACTTTGACTTGAGGTATAACCTTGGAGCGTAGAATATGATCCTTCTTATCCAAGATTTTAACAGGTACCTCTTCATACGTTAAATCTTCCGCTATCTCGTCCAGTTCTAATTCAATAATGTGGTTCGGGTCTTTTCACATATTTACGTAACATAGATATGTGAAAAACGTTATGAACTCGAGACATACTTGGTGGTAAGGCGAGTCTATAGACCACAGTTCCTACTCGATCGAGGATTAAAAATGGGCCAATGAATCGAGGATTGAGCTTTCCTCTCTTTCCAAATCTTGTAACTCCTTTCCATGGAGCAACATGTAACAACACATGATCTCCAATATTGAATTCCACGTCCTTTCGATGAAGATCAACATAACTCTTTTATCGATCTTGTGAGGTTTTTATACGTTGTCGGATCGTTTGAATATTTTCCGTAGTCATACGTACCAACTCCGGTCCCAACAACGTTGCTTCACCCACCTCATCCTAGCATACTGGAGAACAACACTTTCTTCCATACAATGCGTCAAATGGAGCCATACCAATACTTGATTGATAACTGTTGTTGTAGGAAAACTCCACTAATGGTAAGAACTTGTCCCAACTTCCTTTGAAGTCAAGGACACAGAGTCTTAATAGATCTTCAAGAGTTTGAATAGTCCTCTCCGACTGCCCATCCATTTGAGGAGGATATGTCGAACTAAATCATAAATCCGTGATTATAGCTTTTTGCAAACTAACCCAAAATCGTGAAGTGAATCTTGGGTCTCGATCAAAAACTATGGATACTGGCATACCATGCAATCTTACAATCTCGTTTATGTATATACGAGCAAGATGTTCAAGTGTATAAGTTTCTCGCATCGGTAAGAAATGAGCAGACTTGGTCAATCTATCAACAATGACCCAAATCGCATCTATGCCTTTAGAAATCTTGGGAAGACCAGTAACAAAATTGATGGTAGTGTGCTCCCACTTCCATTCTGAAATTTCAAGTGGTTGCAATGGACCTTTTGGCACTTGTTGCTCCGCCTTGACTCGTTAACAAGTAAGACACCGTGAGATAAACCTTGCAATCTCTCTCTTTATATTGCTCCTCCAAAATGTATGTCGAAGATCACGATACATTTTGGTACTCCCAGGATAGATTGCAAATGGTGTGTTGTACGCCTCCATCATGATTTTATACTTCAAGTCAGAATCGTTAGGAACACAAAGTCTGGAGTTGACTCGAAGTATTCCTTCTTCATCAATTATTACTTCCGGAATAGCACCTTCTTGCACTTTCTTCATACGCATCAGCTCCAGGTCTGCAGCTTGAGTAGCTTTAACTTTATCGATTAAAGTCGGTTCTACTCGTATATTCGCCATCATCACATGGGTCACTGGATTCTTTAACTCTATCTCCATCATTTGTAAGTCATACAAAATGGGCCTCTACGTTGACAATATCGCACTAGTACCCGCATATGATCTTCTACTCAACGCGTCAGCTACTACATTCGATTTTCCATGATGGTATTGAATGGTATGATCGTAATCTTTCAATAGCTCAAGCCATCGTCGTTGCTGCATGTTGAGTTCCTTTTGAGTGAAGAAATATTTGAGGCTTTTATGATCCGTATAGATCTCCACCTTCTCTCCATAGAGGTAATGCCTCCAAATCTTAAGCAAAAAATGATAGTCGCTTAACTCTAGATTATGAGTAGGATAATTCCTCTCATATTCCTTGAGTTGTCGTGAGGCATAGGCTATGAATTTTCCATGTTGCATGAGAACACATCCTAACCCTTTGCCTGAAGCATCACTGTAGATGACAAATCCCTTTGAGCCAAATAGTATTGTCAGAACAGGTGCTGAAATGAGTCTCCTCTTGAGTTCTTGAAAACTCTTCTCATATTCCTCGCTCCAACGAAATTTTATATCTTTCCGAGTCAGCTGAGTTAATGGAGTAGTGATTCGAGAAAACCATTCTATGAATCTCCGATAATAACCAGCTAAGCCGAGAAAGCTACGTACTTCGGTCACTGACTTAGGTTGCTCCCAGCTTTGAATTGCTTCAATCTTTGTCGGGTCAACAGATATTCCATGATTTGATATCATGTGCCCAAGAAATGCTACTTCCTCAAGCCAGAACTTGTATTTCTTTAACTTGGCATATAACTTGTTTTCATGAAGCTTTTGGAGTATCAGCCTCAAGTGTTGCTCATGATCTTCACGGCTTTTGGAGTAAATGAGGATGTCATCAATAAAGACGACCACAAAGTGATCCAAATATTCCTTGAATACTCGGTTCATAATATCCATGAAGGCAGCAGGAGCATTAGTCAATCCAAAATACATGACTAGGAATTCGTAATGCTCATACCGAGTTCTGAAAGCAGTCTTTGGAATGTGATCAGTTTTAATCTTCAACTGATGATATCCAGAATGAAGATCGATCTTTGAAAAGAATTTGGTGCCTTGGAACTTGTAACGCCTGAGAAAATTGGATTTTTAGGAGAATTAAATTTTTATTTGATTATGTGAGTTAAATAAATTTAATTGATTATTTATGGCAGTAAGCTATATGAAGGTCGTTATATGACCTAGATATGTCAGAACGTCGTAGTATTTTGACTACGTGATAGAATTAAAGTGTTTGAATTTCCGAGACGAAAATAAAAGCTTTTCGAGAAATTTTCTGAAAAACACTATTCACATATTTTTGCTCGGGAATTATTTTTGAACTTTCGAAAAATATGTAACGATAGAATATCGAGGTGAGATGGAATATCCAATAATATTTCAGTTATGGCAAACGCAGTTTTTCGCCTGCGGACTTAAAACCTAACGGTTTGGGAAAGTGATTTCTGAGAAGGAAATGAAATGCGTATAATGAATTAAAGCAATGATCGTATAATACAAAGGTATTGTACGATGTAATGAATACGAGTATGATACGAAGTATTATACGAGTATGTATAACCGATGCTATATTATATAGTATGAATTAGTATATGAGTTGGAATACGAGATTAATACGTAAATTATACGTTATAAGGCTTTAAGCAAATGGATTGGACTTGTAGGATGTGTTAAGAATTATACAAGCCAAGTATAGGAATGGTTAAGCCTAATGGTAGAAATGGTTAAGGTCCAAAGTGATTTAGTGAACAAGCCCATGTGTTTGTTAAATGAAAGCCCAAAGTATGAGATAAGCTAATTAAGCTAAAAGCCCAAATTGAGAATCCAATGGATTAGGGTGACCCATGGAGCAACCCTTGATATTATGGTTAATCTTGGTGATCTAGGATTTGGTGTGATGACCAAGTAATTTGTGTAGTGAGCAAGAGACTTAAAGGCTAAGTAAAGTACTTGGTGGCTAAGCAAAGGATAAGTTAATTAATGATCAAGTAAAGTGCTTATGCTTGGAGGCTAAGTAAATGTGATGTGCAAGCTAGAGATAAGTTAGGTGATTAACAAGTAATTAAAGTAATGAGCAAGTAAAGGATAAGCTAGGTGATTTGCAAGTATACTTGATGGCTAAGTAAGTGTGGAGGCCAAGAATACTTGATGGTTAAGCTTGGAATAGTAAGGAGGTGATTGAGGAGGTGGAATGGCGTATTGACCATTAAGCCCTCACTTTGAGATTCCTATAAATTGAAGCTTGGTTAATTCATTTGAAAGTTTAAAAATACTATCCAACATATATTGAGAGAGAGAAAGAGGTAGAAACAAGTGATCAATCTACTTCAAAGTAAACCATATACGTTTAGTCAAAAACGCAAAGAACAACAAAGGTAATAGTTCGTAATCATTAATCTTCAACTTTTTCGATTTCTTTCTCATAGAGAATTGTAGATTGGTGGAGCATGATTAGTGAGGAGGAATAAGGATGACTATTAATAATGAAAACATTGATAAGTCATGATCAAATGGAAATCGTAAATTTTTACGTAAGTTCAAACCGTAGAAATCATTGAATGTTAATATGGTTGTTGATGGACAAATTGAAAACCATCATAGATAAGGTATGTGCATCTTGATTAGTTAGGATGTAGATAATGAATCAATTGAATGTTCCATTTGATTTGGCTTATAGAACACGAGTAACAAAGTTATGGTGAATTTTGCAAAAATAGACGTTAAACATCGAAAACGTAAAAATTCTGGATTAAGGATCAAAAGTTTCCGTGTGACTCAAAAATGTTTGTTTCCAATGTCAACACGTGAGATAAGGTAATTAAGATTCGTTGGTGTAAGAATCGTCGAATTCCGACTTATAACGAAGAAAACGAGTATTGAACGGTCGAAAACGTTAAACGAATGCTCAAAAATAAACTCAAAGGTTATTTCTGAGTTAATGGATTCAAAAGTGTAAAATTCTTATATGAACACGTAAAGGATGTAATTTGTGAGTTGTAGGCTTTCGAATGGGTCAATTCGGATATAAAATGAATAAGTTATGAAGCCGGGAGTTTTGTTAGAAAAGAAAACTGTTTTGACCAACAAGTGCATAGGGGCGGCGCCGTAGCGCCAACCCAATGTATTTTTGCCACGCCGCGGCGCCAAGTATGGCTGAGAGAAAATAAAAATGTCTGGAGACTTATGCCGCAGCGAGAGAATTTATGCATGGACTGCACAAGCAGTCACGAAGTCCGGCAAAACCTCGAGAGAATGACTGCAGTAAATACCACTATACAATGGAGATGCCGCCATCATTGCCGTGAAAGTGTAAAAATGTTGACCAAGTTAGGTTTTTATTCCATTTGAATCTAGACCGAATGTAACACAATGAAAGTACTTAATGTACATAATAAGACTGACTTTAAATCACTTATAAAGTGATAACGCTAGAAGATTGATATGGTTTAATGAGAATTAAACGAAGAACGCAAGAGGGTAATAAGTAAACCGTGAATGATGTTCACCTTTGGTACTTCACCAATGATGACCGGGGTTGGTTAAAAACGTAAGAACGTAAATGAGTCGTAACGAAGCATAGAAAGTCAATTTGACTTTATTAATGAAATAAGTATGATTAAGTATAGAAGATTAAAGATAGTTAATTGATGATGAATTAATTAACTTAAAGTAGCATTTTGGATGATGACAATAACGTTGAGAGTTACAACTAAAAGTTGTTGAATATTACGTGAACGTGAACGGTATGCAATAAGTATACTTAACCAATGACGATCGAATTTTGATTAATAACGTAAGAACGTTAGTAAGCTGTGAGGAAGGATGATTAATTCGAAACGAGTGGTATTAATGAAGTAAATCCACTTACAACATAGAAGAGAAAGAAGTTGGTAAGAAAGCTGTAAACGGCAAGCTAGAACCAATAGTAAACAATCTAATAAATGATTAGATTGAGAAGAAGGGTAAGATTCATTAGGAACCATGTATTTCGTTCATGACCTAATGTGGTATGTTATGTGGTTATATATTGTAGAGACTGTAAGGACTCAAAGGGAATGTAATTATACTGTAGCAGACACTTGAAGGCAAGTCTTTCTTATCGCTTGTCTAACCTTCGTGTTAGTCAAGTTTTCTGTGATTCATGTTATGAAATGCATGAATGATTTCAAAGAAATGGTTGATGCCAGTTTTAACTCGGCTACACTAATTTTCAAAGATTGATTGATTTATTTACAAGTCTTTCAATATAGAACTGTTAACGTTATCCTATGCCAAGTATTTTGTACGGATGTAAAGATAAGTTTATCTATGAACAAACAAAAAATATTTTCATCGATTATTCGATGGGCACGCGAGGTTGCCAAAACTTAAACGTAAATACGTTTAATGGAAGAGTGTTGATTAACATAGAGTATTATAGGCTGATCACCTAGACGTACTCGTAAGTAAAGCCAGATTGATGGCCTTAGTACCGGAAGTCCTTTTCAAGTATGAAAACGAAAAGTGTATGTTCAAGGTCTATTGACCGGTTCAAAATTCCTAAGCTATTATATATATACTTTGGAATTTTTATTATGACATGAGAAGTACTAGTCAAATGTTTCATAGTGCTTCGTATTTAATTGTTCAGTTATGGAAGTAAAGCATGTAATTGTTAATGTGATATTCATATGATTCTTTATTAAGACTTGCTGAGCTAGTTATGCTCATTCTTGCTTGAACCATATGTTTGCGACTAAAAAGTGAACGAAATAACCGAGAGTTCTAAGAGAGATAAAGGCAAGGCTAAGATGGACAATTAATCGTCTTGTAATAGATTAGTGTATTTGTATGTAATATACTTATGAAGAACAAAGAATGTATTCGGTTTATGAACCTGGGAAAGGATTTATTACCAATGTAATACAAAGATAGTAATTACACTCATTTTGTTGTTATCTCAATGGAATGATTGTATGGATTGTAGTATCGTGGATCACAATCTGTCAGGTTGGAAGATACCCGAATTTGGGGGCGTCACAGGTTGGTATCAAAGAATTAGGTTATAAAACTTAAGGGGGGAAGAACCTTAGGCTAATAACCTCGTTAAGGAAGGAAAAGTCCGAAGGAAGTAAACTTAAGTTTTACTTAAGTCGAATGAGTTAATAAGGTATTGAGGAAACTCAATACCGAACGATTTAAAAGATGGAAGTTAACCCTAAATAAACTAAATGTGATTTGTTTTTATACTAATGTGTACTATGTACTAATCAACATGTATGTCGATCGATAGCTTGTTGTATAGCGACATACACGCGGTGAGCGAAGAGTCTGTGAACAGAGTAGAGACTGTACCTATGCCAGTGGCGGAGGTACCATTAGTGATTCTAGAAGAGTCAAAGGAGTACTTTTCTAAGGAGGACTACTCCGAGGGAGATATGGATTTGACATCATACCTTGATATGATGGTCTATGAGGAGGAGGAAATGGAGGTAGCCTCGGTTAATACGGTGGTACCTACACTAGAGTCAACATCTCCAGATGCAATGAGAGCATTGTATCTGGCAGTGCTTGACAGAAATGTGCAATTGAGTACAGTTGTGCAGAACCAGAATGAAGAGATTGATTATCTCCATGAAGCTAAGATGTCTGCAGAAGAATATTTTGAGTCAGAGCACGATAAACATGTGCTTATGACAGAGCAGGCTAGGGACTATAAGGAAGAGGCCGATGAGCTTCGTAATAAAACTGGTTGAAAAAGTCCATAAGATAGCACGGATGTCTTACATCCACGAGAGTGCTCATAGGGATTTCAAAAGTTGCGTGTTATTCCATTGAGTCGGGATGGACTCGACATACTATTAGTTGGGATATTGTAGCGATGATTGCGAATAAGGAACTTATAGATGCTGTTATGCATTATTAGAAGTTTAGATTTATAGATATGTGTGTAGTGACGTAAAACCCTGTTTAGCATAAAAAAGGTAGTCTTTTTGTAAATCCCAACGTTTGTGAAGTTCAATTGTGGGATAGAAATGTAATAGCTTTTGGCTATAGAAGCAAATTGTAAATAGTTTCAAACTATGAAGAAGCATATTAATATAATGAAATTTTTTTTAATGTGCTTTGATGTGGCATGAGTTATTATTGTGGAATGATAACCAAGGGGGGTAAGAACAATCCTATGCAAGAGTTTGTTAATATATTAACGGTTGCATTTAACAAAATCGAGGGTAGAGCACCCACAGGACCTAGGATAGCCAGAACGACTACCCTTAAAGAATTTAAAAGCGTAGGTCCGTCGGAGTTTAAAGAAACGACGGACCCATTAGAAGCCCAGACATGGGTAGAAGAAATAGAGAAGGCGTTTGTTATTACGAACGTAGCTGAGGCGCAAAAGACTTCTTTTGCAACCTATATGAAGAAGGGAGGAGCCAACTTTTGGTGGGAGGCTCACCAGGGTGGGGCTAGAACAGATGCGGTAACGTGGGAACAATTCAAGAAGGTTGTCTTCGAGAATTATTTCCCTACAAGTATGCAGGGGAGGATGGAGATTAAGTTCTTAGAACTAAGCAAGGGGAAATGACAGTTCCCCAATACGCGGCCAAATTTAATGAATTGGTAAGGTTTGCTCCACACTAAGTGGATACTGAGGAAAGGAAGGCTCGTAGGTTTGAGCAGGGCCTGAAACCCTGGCTCTATAGTTGGATTTCAGTGTTTCAGAGTGCTTCCTATGGGACCATTTTGGAGAAAGAAATTATAGCGGAAGGTGGTAGTAAGGCAAAGACCCAATACCATAAAGAGAGAAAGAATAAGAGCAAGGGAGAGGGAGGAACTAAGGTAGAGAATGCCGGTGGTAGTGGAGATATGACGAAAAGAAAGAATTTTAACTCCGGGAATACTGGAGTAGGACAAGGGGATCCTAAACATAAGATGGAAGCCTGTAAGATATGTGGAAAGACTCCTTTAAAAGTCTGTCTGAAGGGAAATTGGGTTGTTATAACTGTGGACAGGAGGGTCATATATCACCCAATTGTCCTAATTCTAAGAAAAACCATGATTGTTTTGTATATGGGTCGTTGGACCACATGGTAAGAAATTTCCCAAAGAAGGGGTCGGAGGAGAGTAAGGGTGTTAGTAGTGGTAAATTAGCCATCACTGGACCACCATCATCCGGTAGACCTATGGCCCATACTTTTAATAGGATTGTCCAAGATGCGGTTGCATCAGCGGATGTAGTAACATGTATCATTCTAGCCGATACAATGAATGCTTATGTGCAGTTTGATTGGAGTGCTACTTGATCTTTTATAGCATGTGAATTTGCTAAGTGATTAAGTTCAATCCCGAAAAGGATTATAAATACCTTTAAATGTTAAGGTAGAAAATGAGGAAATAACTTTCGTTAATGATATTCATGGAAATTGTTTTATGAATAAAAGAGTAAGTAAGTATCGGTAGATAAAAACCGATAAAGTTGAGAGAATTTGAAGTAATTCTCGGTATGAATTGGTTGATTAACCGTAGAACCTTAATAAATTGTCTCAAGAAAAGTATGAATCTTCGGTTTTCTAAAGAAACCCAAGGTAGTAAGTTACGATAATAAATCACCAGAATATTCTTGTTGTCTAATCAAGACGCAATCTAAAAGGATGTTAAAATAAGTTTAGGTTGTGGTAAAATCGTAACCTTTGATGGTTGACATATGGGAACTGGGCTAAACAATTCCTTCAGAGAGCGAAGTATATACAAAACTGGCAACCGATCTAACTCACTGTGATGGCAGTGTAGATGAGACGGGAACTTGTTTGTTGGTTGTTTGTGGGAAACCACTCAGAGTACCATATGGACTACTAGGAAAGAAGCGATGTGTGATGAATCCTAGAGAAGTAGTAAGCAGAAGATAAGAATGTAAATCATCAAAGATGATGAACGTATTAAGTAAGACATCTCCATATGTCGTGAAGCTGTAAGCCGGTAATGAAAGTAGGTCGTGTAAACTTAGGTTGAAAGAACGTGAACCCTAAGAAGTAAAGTAAGTAAACTAATGCGTAAGTCAAATATATGACTAATTGGTTAGTGGTTAAGAATAAATACCCATTGCCCAGCATCGATGATCTATTTGATCAGTTGAAAGGGGCAAAGTATTTTTCCAAGATAGATTTGTGTTCGGGGTATCGTCGGTTGAAAGTATGGAAGAAGGAGGTACCTAATACTACGTTCAGAACCCGTTGTGATTATCACGAGTTTCTGGGTAGGTCGTTTGGGTTGACTAATGCATTGAAGTTAGACTTTCTGTAAGGGGTGCCGAGCAAGTCGGAGGTAAGATGATAGGTACTCTTGTGAGGTGTTATGGTTGAAAGTACCATTAACGTCATAGAGTGTTCGAATAATATTTGGACGAGTGTGTCGTAATGATCATTGGTGATATTCTAGTCTTTCTAAGACGTCAGAAGATCATGATGAACATGTGAAGATAGTGATGGAATCACTACGGAGGGAGGAGTTGGATACAAAATTCCCTGAGTGTGAATTTTAGCTTAAAAGATATGAAGATTTGTTATTGATAAGTATCATGGGAATGAGAAGGGAGAAAAATAGTTTTCGGGAACTAAAAAGGAAGGTTAAGTGAGGCGCTTGTATTGTCTTTATGAGATAATACAGGGAATTTTGTAGTGTATCTTGATGTTTAGCATAGATGACGAGATTACATGCTCATGTAGCATGGCAAGGTCATTGTGTATATATCACGTCAGTTAAAGGATTATGAAAAGGTCTATCCTACTTGTGATCTATAATTAGCAACTATAGTTTTGGATTTAAAATTTAAAGATAGTATTTATACAGGGAGAAGTATGAGATATATACGGGCTCTAAGAGTCTGAAATATATCTTCACACAGAAGGAGTTGTATAGGAGGTAGAAAAAGTGGTTAAGAATTGATAAAGGATCACGACTGTGATATGTTATATCATTCAGGGAAGGTGAATGTAGTAGTCGACGCATTAAGTATGAAGGGTAAGGGAAAAGCTATCAATGTTAGGGACTCAGAATGAGTTAATAACGTAGATTGTGAGAACGGAGTTAGAAGTTTAATTATGAAATGAAGAGGTAGAAATGGTATTTACAATGAAGACTCAATCCACGAAAATGGAACGAGTTAAGGAAGTACAACTAGGTAACGAGGAATGTAAGCGAATGAAGAAGATGATGAAGGATGAAGAGAAGATTACGTATAATCTTGTTTTGAAGGAGGAATTTGAGTTTCATATAATTCTGAGCTAAAGAAAGAATTAGTAAAAGATAATATCTTTAGTAAAGGTAAAGGTGAGGAACCACAATGTCAAAGAAGCATTGTGGGAACTCGAGATTTAAAATGATGGAAAAATTTTCTTCATTTAGTTGTGTAATTGTAGCGAGATTTTGGGGACAGAATCCTTATAAGGGGGAAAGAATGTAACGCCCGAGAAAATTGGATTTTTAAAAGAATTAAATTTTTATTTGATTATATGAGTTAAATAAATTTAATTGATTATTTATGGGAGTAAGCTAATTGAAGGTCGTTATATGACCTAGATATGTTAGAACGTTGTAATATTTTGACTACGTGATAGAATTAAAGTGTTTGAATTTCCAAGACGAAAATAAAAGCTTTTCGAGAAATTTTCTGAAAAACACTATTCACATATTTTTGCTCGGGAATTATTTTTGAACTTTCGAAAAATACGTAACGATAGAATATCGAGGTGAGATGGAATATCCAATAATATTTCAGTTATGGAAAACGCAGTTTTTCGCCTGCGGACTTAAAACCTAACGGTTTGGGAAAGTGATTTCTGAGAAAGAAATGAAATGCGTATAATGAATTAAAGCAATGATCGTATAATACGAAGGTATTGTACGATGTAATGAATACGAGTATGATACGAAGTATTATACGAGTATGTATGAACGATGGTATATCGTATAGTATGAATTAGTATACGAGTTGGAATATGAGATTAATACGTAAATTATACGTTATAAGGCTTTAAGAAAATGGATTGGACTTGTAGGATGTGTTAAGAATTATACAAGCCAAGTATAGGAATGGTTAAGCCTAATGGTAGAAATGGTTATGGTCCAAAGTGATTTAAAGAACAAGCCCATGTATTTGTTAAATGAAAGCCCAAAGTATGAGATAAGCTAATTAAGCTAAAAGCCCAAAGTGAGATTCCAATGGATTAGGGTGACCCATGGAGCAACCCTTGATATTATGGTTAATCTTGGTGATCAAGGATTTGGTGTGATGACCAAGTAATTTGTGTAGTGAGGAAGAGACTTAAAGGGTAAGTAAAGTACTTGGTGGCTAATCAAAGTATAAGTTAATTAATGATCAAGTAAAGTGTTTATGCTTGGAGGCTAAGTAAATGTGATGTGCAAGCAAGAGATAAGTTAGGTGATTAACAAGTAATTAAAGTATTGAGCAAGCACTACAAGAAAAAAGCCTATCTGCGACCAATAATATCAGCGACCGCATTATTCGGTCGCGGATAATAGTAATAGCGACCGCTATCTGCGAACACTATGGATTCTAGTCGCTAGGTAAGTTCAGCGACCGCATGCGGTCGCTGATCGGTCGCCACTATGATTTTCCCTCCTAAAATTTTGGTGTGAAACCCTGGCGCGGTTTCTTTTGCGACTACTCTATATCAGCGACCGCCTGTCAGTCACTGACACGTCCACGTCATTAAAAATCAGCGACCGCATGCGGTCGCAGATGGCGGTCACTGATGATCTTAAACATATTCAGACTCAGGCGTTCAGTTCGCTCGATTCAGCAGAAGAAAAATAAAGAGGGCGACGACAGAGAAGAGGGAGAAGAAGGAGAAGGGGGCGAAGAAAAGAGGGAGGTCGATTGGTTCATTCTCTTCTCCAAATCAGGGACTAATTTTAGAGGTAAGAGCTACGTTTTAAGTTCTTCTTCTTCTTCTCTGTTTGGTTATTTGTTATGTTTATTCGTTCTTCTCCAAATTAGAATGTGTTTGCTACGAATTTGTGTATGAGTTGAATGAATGCATGTCTCCAAATCAGTATATTTGTGTATGATTTTGGGATTACTGAAGTTGGGATTACTTAAATTTATATCTTCTTATTGAAATTGGGAATATTCCAAAATTGTTGCAAAAAGTTTTATGAGATTACTAAAATTTTTAGGTTAAATTATTTTTAGGGTTAATATGTGTTTTTAATATGAGATTATATGAAGTTGGATAATTTGGATAATTTATGCATCCCAAATATTATATTAAATTTAATATATTAATATATAATATTATAAAAAGAATTTGTGGAAATAATAACAATAGTACTAAAATGGCACAAATTCTATACAACTAGCTTCTTCACCCTAGCTGGCATCCGGCACTGGGTAAATCCATCAAACCAACACAAGCTTTCAACACAAAAGAAAACGTATAATTATTCGAAACATTTTTTGATTCTTGAAACAATGAGAACTACCCAATTGCCTGTTCATAGAATCCATTGAATGCCAAACCTGAAATCATCCAATTAAATGCAAAAGTATTTGGGTTTTTAATTTCTTGAAAGATTAATTCAGCAGACTTCACATCTCCTATATAGACAAATTCAGGCTATCATATAAAATCGGGAGTCACTTAATATGCTAAACTATGGAACTGCATAACTATAAATGTCAACGACTCAACAATCACTTACAAATTACTAGGAACAAAAAGAATGTTTAATATAAAAAATGAAAATTTGACGTTGCGTATCAATCGTTGCTAAAATTTGAATTTTTTACTGCTTTAATTTGCATTCAATCGTTATTGTTTTGGTCTTATTGTATTGGAAATTTGTATATTTCTCTTAGTTTGTGTCTTGGGTGCTTAGAAATGTCCATATATACATGTCGTCGTGCATGTGGCTAGTCTATATTATAGGGGAGACTCTGGCAAATTTTTTTTAAGTATTATAAGTATAAGTTTGAAAAATGTTCAGAATAGGCAGTATGGTAAGCTATTGGGGGGCTGTTAAGCCAAAATAGGCAGTGCTAGAGAACTCTTAGTGCAACAGAGAAAGTAACTAGACACACTTGGTCAATAAAGAGACTGTTTTGGCTATAACAGAAAAACAAGGGTATTTAACACTTATGTATAGAAGAATAAAGCTACAAAATGTTATAGAAGCTATAAATTTCGCCGGCAAATTGTGACTATCCCAAAACATAAAAGATTATAGAAATGGACTATGAGGGGTATAATCTTAAAACATGTTAGCCGAGGCCTTAGATGGACTATTCAATTCTTGGCGTGAAGTTTCTCATACCTTACGTATTCATATGGTTACAAGTATGGTCAAGTCATATGCTTACAAGTATGCTGAAATGTTAATCATATGCTTACAAGTATGCTTAAGTCATATGGTTACAAGTATGCTCAAGTCATATGATTAATAAGCTCATGTTGTCTGTAGTAGGTACCATGGAATCATGGACCTCTATTCGCATCAGTAGTTGGATGGCACGACGAAAGTCAAGTGCCCGGATAAATCTTCTGGTTGAATTTAGATTTGGTTGCCAAGTGTTTTTGGAGTATGCGTGTAGTCACCGGAATGTATGAATGGTCATCGCTTGAATCTGATGTCCATGTTTGAAGTGTAAGAATGTAAATTATATGGACGGAGACATGATAAACTATCATTTACTTATTTAGGGTTCATGAAAAATTATGAAGAATCTTTGGTGGGCACATGGGCGAGAGAATAGATGGTGGCATCACGAAGTACACAATTGAGGCGAGAGTACTCATCGTATGAATGAAATGGTTCATGATATTGCAGGCTGATTTTGATTAGGAACAAGGCAGAGAGCAACCTATGAATTCTAATGCCAAAGACTTCTTTAAGTTGTTAGACGAGGGTAGCGAGCCATTGTGGCATGGTTGCACCAAACACACTACATTGTCTGCAGTGGCGACATTACTTAACATCAAATCTGACCACAACATAAGCCATGAGTGTTTTGAGTCGCTCTTGAAGGCCATTAAGAGTATGTTGTTCGACGGTGAGAAATTACACAGTAACTATTACTTTTGTAAGAAAATGGTGAAGAAGTTGGGTCTTGGATACCAAAAGATCGATGCATCTCCCAACGATTGCATGTTTTTTTATAAGGAAAATGAACAGATGACAAGGTGCACGTTTTGCAGTCATGATCGGTTTAGGCCTAATAAAGAGGGTGTGGCTACAAAAAAATCAAGTATACCGTTTAAGATTCTAAGGTATTTTCCAATAACACATCAGCTAAAAAGATTGTACATGTCTTCAAGAACAACTGAACATATGAGTTGGCATGGGAAATCTCCAGCTAAAGATGGAGAACTAAATCATCCCGCAGATGGGCAGGTGTAACGCCCAGAGAAAATCGAATTTTTGAGAATTAAATTTTTATTTTTATTAAATGAATTTAATTGATTATTTATGGAGCAAGCTAATCGAAGGTCGTTCTATGACCTAAACAAATCAGAACGTCATAGTATTTTGGCTACATGGTAGAATTAAAGTGTTTGAATTTTCAAGACGAAAATAAAAGCTTTCCGAGAAATTTTTTGAAAAACACTATTCACGCATTTTTGCTCGGGAATTATTTTTGAACTTCTGAGAAATACGTAACGATAGAATATCGAGGTGAGATGGAATATCCAATAATATTTCAGTTATGGAAAACGTAATATTTTGCCTGTGGACTTAAAACCTAATGTTTAAGGAAAATGATTTACGAGAAGGAAATGTAATGCGATTAATGAATTAAGCGATGATTGTATAATACGTAGGTATTGTACGAGGTAGAGAATATGAGTATGATATTGAGGTATTATCTGAAATACGTATATGAATGATGGTATATCGTATATATTGAATAAATATACGAGGGGAATACGAGATGAATACGTAAATTATACGTTATAAGGCTTTAAGCCAAATGTGTTGGACATGTAGGATTTGACAAGGCCCAAATGCAAGAATGGTTAAGTCCAATGTGAATTAAGGTGAAGTCCAATATAAGTTAATAAACAAAGCCCAAGTTTTTGTTAATTGCAAGCCCAATTTATGAATTAAAATTTGTGAAGCAAATTATGTTAGAAGCCCAAGTAATTAAGTATGTTTGTTAACCTAAGCTCAAGCCTATGATCCAATGGGTAGTATGAACCATGGAGCAAATCATGGATGATCCAAAGTAGGAAACAAGTATACTTAGAGGCTAAGTTAGTGTGGTGATCACACAAAGTGTTTATAAGTGATGACAAAGTAAACTTAAGGACTAAGTGTTGTGGGGAGCAAGTATACTTAATGATTAAGTGTGGTGACCAAGTGTTGTGATTAGCAAGAGACTTAAGGGCTAAGCAATGGATAACTTATGTGGTGAGCAAGTAAATGTGGGGAGCAAGTTTACTTGGTTGCTAAGCTTTGAATAGTAAGGAGGTGGAGTGGCTTTATGACCAAACTACCCTCACTTTAGAAATCCTATAAATAGAGGAGGAGTGGGTTCATTATTTGGTTGTTAGTTTTCATCCATTTCAAAGCAACTTAAGTGTTAGAGAGGATAAGCACTTTGATGCTTAACTTCTATTATTAGATTTTCCACTAATAACTTATAGCTTAGTGACTTGAGAGAAAAAGCTAGGAAGCTAGTCTTTGAAGTTCAAGAATCAAGAAGGAGATTAAAGATTAAGCAAGTGTTATTCAAGAGTAAGTGTTCTTGAACCATGTTTTTCTTTCTCTTCCTTTTATAGATAAGGGGGTATAGGTAGAATAGCATGCTAAGAAGAAGTTGGAATGATAAACCAAAGGGCTTAAGTCTTAATAAGCCGGATAAGTCATGAATAAGTAATTCATTCATAAATAAGTTATGAACTTATAATGGAAGTATAAGAACTTGTTAGAACTTGTAACATGTTTACATTAATAAAGTTAGCATGATTAATAAGATGTAAGAATAGGTATTTAAGGACTTAACTCATTAATAAGTCATATGAAAAGAAGACATAAGTTAAATGGAAATATAAGTAGTTTATATTTTCATAAGTTACAAATTCACAATGAACTAGTAATAACTTATCATGGTTATAAGTTAACAAAGCATGTATGTCAAGATGTTGGTATAATGGATTGAATCCAAGTGAAATGGTTTAAAAATCTCAAGTAACGAGGTTTCGCCGGAATTCACACGATTAGACGGCGATCGTCGAATTCGTGAAATTCTCGAAATGGAAGTAAAATTTTGATATTGAGCTTGGAAACATTGGTTTTCAATGGAGACAAGTCGTATTTGTCATTATAGAGTTGCGGACTCAAAAATGGCAAGATTCCGATTTAGAACGAAGAAACGAGCGTTGAATGTTCACAAACGTTTATCGTTTTCGTTAAAAATGGACTAATAGGTGAAATTTTAGCAAATGAAGTTGAATAGATAAAATTCTTGCATGAACATGTAGAGTACGTGATTTGTGAACCGTAGGCTCTTGTATGAGCCAATTTGGACTTATAACGAAGAAGTTACGAGTCCGGAATCTCATGAAAGTTAAAAATCATCAAAACTATCTCGTGGCTCGAGTCCCACCGTATGGTATGACGCCTAAGCTTAAATGACCGCACCACTTGACATAAAGTGAGCTCCAGACATCGTGAAACTCGTGCGCATAACAATAATAGTTAACTAAGGGACTCGCATCGCAGCGCTGAGTCCGGTCTCCAAGCCCTAATCGGGCGAGCGCCGCGTATGACATAACAAAAATAACTCTTGGCCGCAGCATTTCCAAATTTTAGAACTTAGACAATGAAGAATGGTTACAAGTGGAACATGAAGGGAAATTGTTTAGTAACGAACAAAGGGACTTAATAAAATATTATTAAGTCATAATTAAAACTCAAGTATGATTACTTAGGGTTAAAGAAAGTCAATTGAAGATGAACGTGAACGATATGCAATAAGTATACTTAACCAATGACGATCGAGTTTCGGATGATAACGTAAGGACGTTAGTAAGCCGTGAGGAAGGATAATTAACTTGAACCGAGTTGTACTAATGAAGTAATTTCACTTAAGTGTTAGAAGAGACAGAAGTTAGTAAGAATGATGTAAAGAATGACGGTAAGTTGGAACCAATAAATAACAAATCTAATACGGGATTAGATTGAGAAGAAGGGTAAGATTATTTAGGAACTAAGTATGTTCATTCATGACCTAATGTGGTATGTTATGTGCTTATGTGTTGTAGAAACTGTAAAGGCTCAAAGTAAACGTAATTGTACTGTAGCAGACGCTGAAGGCAAGTTTTTCTTAAACGCTTGTCTAACCTCTGTGTTAGCCAGGTTTTCAAATGATTCAAATTATGAGATGCATGTATGGTTTTGAAGAAAGAGTCGATGCCAGTTTTAGTTCGGCTATACTAATCGTGATAGATTGATTGAACTGTTTACAAGTCTTTCAATATAGAATTGCTAACGCTATCCTACACCAATTATTGGGTACGGATTCAAGGTAAGCCTGAATATGAATAAACAAATGTATTTTCATCGAGTATTCAATGGGCACGTGAGGTTTCCACAACTTAAACGTACACACATTTAATAGATGTAGTGTTGATCAACATAGGGTACTATAGGTTGATCACCTAGATGTACTCGTAAGCTATGCCGGACTTACGGACTTCGTGCCGGGTTGTCCTTTTCAAAGAAACTATAAGTCGTTCACGTCTTGAACCAGAATTGATGAATTGATGAATATTGTTATTGTAAAATGTTTTGAAGGAAAAAGGAAAGCTATTTTGAATTATTGATAGTACTTCGTAACTATCATCCAGTTATTGAAGATATACGATTCCTATGTTTCAAGCATGCTTTTAAAATGAAATTGTTGTACTTGCTGAGCTTGTTATGCTCACTCTTGCTTGAACCATATGAATGCAGCTTAGACCGAATGGACCGAAGGATTCTACAAGGATAAAGAGAAGACTAAAGTGAACGTGTAGATTGCCTATGTAATAGTATAGGTTGGTAATGATAATATTTGATATTATGACAAGAACAAATGTAACTGTTATAAAGAACCTGGGGAATGGTAGTATTTTTTTGGAATATATATAAGACATATTCGTTCTTCTGAGGCATTTCAATTGAATGTTTGTGTGAACTGTAGCACCGTGGAGCTCCATATGTCGGGTTGAAAGAGACCCGGATTTGGGGGCGTCACATCAGGCTTGGAAAGATTTCAACTTAGCACATCCTGGGTTTGCATTGGAACCTAGAAATGTGAGGCTTGGATTGTCCACCGATGGTTTCAATCCATTTGGCCACTCAGCTATTCCGTACTCATGTTGGCCTGTGATTGTTACTCCGTACAACTTGCCTCCTTGGATGTGTATGAAACAACCATACTTGTTTCTTTCACTCGTTGTTCATGGTCCTAAGAGTCCTGGATAGAACTTAGATGTTTACTTGAGACCTCTTATATATGAGTTGAAGGTATTATGGGAGGATGGAGTATAGACTTGGGATGTTGCAATGAAAACAAATTTCAACCTTAGGGCAGCTGTTATGTGGACTATAAGTGATTTCCCAGCTTATGGTATGTTAGCTGGATGGAGTACAAACGGGAAGTTGGTTTGTCCATATTGTATGGAGCATACAAAGTCGTTTAATCTATCAAAAGGTCAAAAGCCTTGCTGGTTTGATTGTCATCGTCGGTTCTTACCGGTAGATCACCCGTTTCGAAAAAATAGAGAACACTTCAGGAAAGGGAAAGTAGACAATGATATGCCTGCACCGCGATTGTCGGGAACAGAGATGCGAGATCGTGTGATGAGATTGTCGGTTATCCCATTTGGTAAGATTGATGCCACAAACATAATCAATGGGTATGGCGAATCTCATAACTTGGTTCGGAGAAGCATCTTTTGGGAACTGCCTTATTGGTCTACAAATTTGATTCGTCATAATCTAGATGTGATGCATATTGAGAAGAATGTGTTTGACAATGTGTTTAACACTGTGATGAATGTTACGGGGAAGACAAAAGATAACAATAAAGCACGTTTGGACATGAAAGATATTTGTAAGCGTCCTGGATTAGAACTTTATGAATCTCCAAATGGTAAGATTATCAAACCACATGCAAGGTACACATTGTCCAAAAAGCAAGTTGAAGATGTGTGCACATGGGTTAAGTCTCTAAAACTACCAGATGGATATGTGTCAACATTGCAAGGTGTGTTACGGGTGGGAAATTGCAAGGGATGAAGAGTCATGACTGTCATGTGTTCATGGAGAGACTCATGCCTATAGCATTTCGGGATCAGCTTGATAAACCAATATGGGATGCTTTGACGGATCTTAGTCGTTTCTTCAAAGACTTGTGTTCAAAATCATTAAATGAGAAGGACATGTCTGTAGTTGAGAAGAACATCATAGAGATAACGTGTAAACTAGAAAAAATATTTCCACCTAGTTTTTTTGACTCCATGGAGCATTTGCAAATCCATCTTCCATATGAAGCTCGTGTTGGGGGTCCAGTTCAATATAGATGGATGTACCCTTTCGAGAGGGTGATGGGAAATCTTAAGAGAAAGGTGAAGAATAGAGCTTATGTCGAGGGGTCGATATGTGAGGCATACATTTTCGATAAGATATCTACGTTTGTCTCAGATTATTTTTCGGACGAAGTCTTGACAAAGGCCAATCGAGTATCGAGACATAATGATGGGGGAAATGTTGAACTAAATGGTCGGGTCTCTGTATTTGGTCTATCGGGTCGCGCTTATGGAAAAGGGAAGCGCATATTCCTCTCTGAGCAAGAATTACATGCTGCACATACTTACATTCTTCTCAATTACGAGGAGATTGACGAATTTGTTAGGTACACATGTAAACATGATATTTTATCCTGTAAGTTGAAAATTTATTCCAATATGTTAATGTTTATAACATGGTATAGATTGTAGGATGACGAGTTAAAAGTGACGATCCCAAGATAAGCGATAAAGATATTCAAATCAATCGTGATAAAAAATTTGCACTTTGGCTAAAGGACAAAGTAAGTTCAATTTCTTAAGCACGACATATATATATACACTCCATATTAACTATGACTTCATTTAGTAAGATGGAGTTTTTGTAGGGTTTGACTGAGGGATCAACGATTCCGGCTAATGTACAAGTCCTAGCTATGGGACCAGACAGGGACCAAGTTAGTCGCAATGGTTACAAAATAAATGGTTGTGAATTTCATACAAAGGCATATGGGTGCGGTAAAAAAACAACGAACTATGGAGTGTGTGTCCAAGGAGATTGTTACAATGAGCTTGGTCGTGCCTTTTATGGGGAGTTGGAGAAAATCGTAGAGTTGTCGTACAAGGGCACATATGGGGGTCATATTAACTTATTCAAGTGTCGTTGGTTTGATTCAGAAAAAGGGATACGTGTTGACAGACATGGAATCGTCGATATTGACTTACATAGGTCGGCTTACTCCAACGAACCGTTTGTTTTACCAACTCAAATAGTACAAGTATACTACACTCCTAGTCCTGTTAGGAAAAGAGATAGACCGCCTACAGATTGGCAAGTTGTAATTCATACTCCTGCTGTGATCGTGTCCAAGTAATTGACGGGGATTTCTACCAAGAGGAGATGCTTCATAGACCTCCTATAATAAATATAGAGGACAACAATGATGTAATTCAGTTAGAGGGTGGAGATGAACCTGATGAATTGGATCCCGAGATGCGAGTTATTGTGCGTAATGAAAAGCGATAATCGAGGAAGAGTTATTGACTGACACTGACACAGAATCTGAAGAAGAAGATGGTTATGAATCTCCGACACTTGTACAAAATGATTCTGACTCTGACAATGATTTTCATTAAAATGTATGTTTAGTTTTAATCGTATTACAATGAATTACATATAGGAATGTTCTATATATCCTTGACATGTTTTAATCATATTACAATGAATTAAAATGTATGTTTAGTTTTTTCATAGTTAACTATTTCATACAATTAATTGTCATTATTGTCCTTTTATATAAAATGTATGTTTAGTTTTAATATACAATTACATATGTACATGTTCTCTATATCCTTGACGCATTTATGTATTTTTCATTTATAACTCATACTAACATCCTAAATTTTTTATTTATAGATGTCTTGAACTCCGCAAAGACGAAAAGCCTTGGGTTGGGTCTGGAACCTAATCATGTCAAGAAGGCCCCGCTAATCCGGATGATCGCATTCTTATACAGATCCGTCCTCCTCCAGAAAGCACGTAAGTTAAACATCGTGTATATATAAGGGTTTAATATTTCAATTGTTATAAATATATATGACTGTAAATTATTGTATATTGTAGTGATTTTCAAGATAGTAAAATTGTGAAGTGTATTTCACAATTATGCTTACAGAATTGGCCTACGTCAGTGATTACATGGGCGAGCACACCTCTCGCCCATAAGGATGCAGTTTGGGCTGAATTTTAGGTATATTTTTTTATCACTCTGATAGATAATACATACTTAATCAAATAATATTGTTTAGTAATGTTGGATTATGATAATATAATATAATAATTTTAATATTATTATTGTTGTTTTATTTGCAGAAGCGGTATAGATGGGACGACGCACAGGCATCAGTTATTTAGACACTATTCTGGCAGAAGTGCACAGTCCGAACTAAAGATAATCTGAACAAGGAACGACAAAAAGCCCTGCACAATGCTGAGATTGACCATCTGGGACTGGGTGAACAGTATATGCATGAGCATAGTCCCTGGTGGTGCGCACATCCCATATGGGTGCAGATGTGTGACCAATGGAGAGATGAGTCTGGTCAAGAGACTTAAGATCGCCGCCTCAATGCAGATCCTCATGTGTATCTAAAGGCGAAAAGGCAAAAGGCACGTACAAGGGCGGCAGTATATCACAGCTGCAACATATTACTGCTAGGGTACGTAAGTATAGCAAGCTTATTGGCTTAGTTATTTATTTTTATGTTTACAGTCATCTTTTGTAAACTAAAATATCATATGTTTACATAATAATATGAGAAAATGAACTGTAGAAGTCGCAGTCTCAAGGTCAACCTATCAATTGGTTGGATGTGTATGTGGCCACCCGCAATGTCCTGCCTGAGGCTGTTCAGATAGCGGTAATAAGTTCACTTTATCCTAATATGTTGTTTATAAATAGTGATGACTTTTTTGAGTATTTTTTTAAAATTTATTTTTAACTATTTAATTGTTCATCTTCTGACAGGACACTTATAAGGGCTTAATGAACGAGCGCTATCCTGAAGGCACCCCGCGTCCGTCGATTGATCAAGAATTATGGGAGAGGGCGTCCATCGTGAAGAAAAATTATATCAAAGGCCAAGGACAAAAATGGCGCCCGACCATCAGTGGCACAAGCAGCTCTCCCAGTCTACAAAGTCATCAAAGTTATCCAAATTATATCATACTCGCCGATCGTGTGAGAGCGATCTGTCAGGATCGTGATCTTCTTCAGATATCTTGGGCGGGCATCTGCGATCTCTCGAAGTCATGATGAGTCAAGGAGGCGATGGCAGCAGCAAAGAAGACAATGAGAATGACGACCATGTATATATATTGTCTATTGTTTAGCTTTCCCTAAGTACGTCGTAGCAGTATCAACACATGTAACATATATGCTTTATTACTTTGTTAATTACATGATCATAATTTGGATGATCCATGAAGAGCGCCTAGACTAGTTTTTTTAGATTTTTAAAGCCTTGTACTCTTTTAGATTCATTCTTTGGACAATTGTATTGGTTTATATGGATGTTTACGATATCGACTGTATTATGTTGGATGAATGTTTTTTCATGGATGATCAATGTTTAATATATAGTAGTTATATCATGGATGGATGTTAATATGGATGCTTGTATATACTGCTGTGTTGGGATTGAAAGCAGGTACAACAGGTTATTTTTGGGAAATTAAGAAAACATGCAAAATTTTTAAAACAAAAAACAACACATCAGCGACCGCATGCGGTCGCTAACTCTGTATCAGCGACCGCATTACCTTGTTGGAGTCTAGCGATCGATGCGATAAGCTATTACCGGTCACGCCTTATATGTGCCACATCACACACGACAAACCGACTCAAAGATAAGTCGAGAATAGCGACGAACACGATCGCTGAGTGCGGTCGCTAATAAATGATCATTATTATCGGTATTTGGTGTCCTTCCAAATGACAAGATTATTATTACTAATATCGTTGTGGATTATATCAATGATAATATCATGATCGCTTATTCTGATTATTTGATAAGCGATCACCGATAAGCCTTTTTGTTGTAGTGAAGTAAAGGATAAGCTAGGTGATTAGAAAATATACTTGATTGCTAAGTGTGGAGGCCAAGAATACTTGATGGTTAAGCTTGGAATAGTAAGGAGGTGATTGAGGAGGTGGAATGGCTTATTGACCATTAAGCCCTCACTTTGAGATTCCTATAAATAGAAGCTTGGTTAATTCATTTGAGAGTTCAAAAATACTAGCCAACATATATTGAGAGAGAGAAAGAGGTAGAAATAAGTGATCAATCTACGTTTAGTCAAAAACGCAAAGAACGACAAAGGTAATAGTTCGTAATCATTAATCTTCATCTTTTTTTGATTTCTTTCTCGTAGAGAATCGTAGATTGGCGGAGCATGATTAGTGAGGAGGAATAAGGATGACTATTAATAATGAAAACATTGATAAGTCATGATCGAATGGAAATCATAAATGTTTACGTAAGTTCAAACCGTAGAAATCTTTGAATGTTAATATGGTTGTTGATGAAAAAATTGAAAACCATCATAGATAAGGTATGTGCATCTTGATTGGTTAGGATGTAGATAATGAATCAATGGAGTGTTCCATTTGATTTGGCTTATAGAACAAGAGTAACGAAGTTATGGTGAATTTTACGAAAATAGACGTTAAAAGTCAAAAACGTAGAAATTTCCAATGTCAACACATGAGATAAGGTAATTAAGAGTCGTTGGCGCAAGAATCGTTGAATTCTGACTTATAACGAATAAAACGAGTATTGAACGGTCGAAAATGTTAAACGAACGCTCAAAAATAAACTCAAAGGTGAATTCCGAGTTAATGGATTCAAAAGTGTAAAATTCTTATATGAACACTGTGAGACCCCAGATTTTACGAATAAAGATTTAATTTTCTCAAAATATTTTTTCAAAATTTTGGTGTGGATTTGAGATAACGTTATAGTTGTGGGTAATATTTATAAATTTTACAAAGTACGCAAGTTGTTATATAATATTCGATTGGTCGGGGAATATTAGTTTTAACAGGGAATATTCGTACAACGGCACAATCATTGGTGGAAACCACAACAGAATTATTATCGGATTGAGAAAACGACAAAAATATTTTTTATGAAAATAATGGTGGAAGTTTTACCGTTTAAAACTGTTGAACTAACCGATAGTAAAAGTACAGTAATACGCGTGGTTGCATAGTGGTACATGGTATTGGTTATTGATGCTTACGTGAGAAGTCACTCAGTTATACTCAATTATTGCTACAGTAATTGCTGCATCATATCTCTCATATTATTGATTCGATTATTATCATAGTATCATCTGCATAGTATGTTATATTATTAAATCAATAATTAAGATGACAAAGTTATTTATATTATTGAATTGCAATATTTACAATGTCTAGAAGTTCTGCCAAGGAGAGGTTTGGTCATCTAATTGCGCGCCAATAGGGAGAAATCCTTATTGGAAAGCCCCCTCTTTCTTGGGAACGACCTAGTTGATAAATATTGTGAGTTATAATATTAATGATGAATGTTATTAAAATTGAAGTTGTGTTCGGAGTTGAATTTGGAGACGCGGACGTGATATTTGAGTCCAGAACGATGAAATTAGTAAAAATAGACTATAAACACAAAATTTTCCGGATTTACTATTTGGTCAAAAAGTCAACAGTTGACTTTTTCTAAAAAAGTCAAACTTCAAAATTTCAAAATTTATATTTTTAATAAAAATAGTTTCATTGTGTTGGAATTATTTGTGTTAGTGAAAATCGTCATTTATTTCGATAATAATTGATGTCTGGAGGTTATATTGACCAATCGGGTATTTTACCGGATAAATGAGCAATTGATTGCTATTATTTCACATGATTATAACTATTGATTCACATAATTTACTATTGAATCACATTATTTACTATTAGGGGAGGTGGTGCAAGTTTGATAATACTTGCATGACTAAATTAAAAATAAAGGAAAAGATGGAGGTATTGTACTGTATTTTTTTGAGCCCCAAAACGTGCAATTATCAAAACTATATTTTTCTATAAATAGAAGCTCATTCTTCCTTCATTTCTCAAAAATTCACCAAAGCTATAGAGTAATTATTATAGAGAGAAATTATAGAGAGAAGCTATAGAAAGAAAATCTATAGAGAGAAAGAAGAAAAGAAGTCTGCTACATTTCTATTCCAGTATCCAGCTTTATTCTAAGGTAAGGGATATTATTTGTTGTACCTGTAAGTGGTATTATTTCTTTCTTATTCATGAAGAGAACTTCTGTTAGTCCATTCTTTATTATTATGTATGCGAATAACTTTATACATGCAAAAAATTTGCATACATGGTGAAATTCTTCTATTATTCCATTCTTTACTATTATTGCGGAATATATATCACATCATGCGTTTCTGCTTGGGACTTGGTTCCATTATTTATTATTCTGTCGGAATATCCTGTCTATGCATTTACGCCGGACCTGGTTCCATTATTTATTATTCTGTTAGAATATCCTGTTGGTGCGTATCACGCCTAACCTGGTTTCATTCTTTATTATTCTGTTGGGAATAACATGTCTGTGCGGTCTCTTTCCCATGCATGGTGAATCCTTCTGTTATTCCATTCTTTATTATTCTATTGGAATAACCTGTCTATGTGAATTACCATATGCATGGTGAATGATCCTTTGTATTCATTCCTTATTAAATTGTGGAAAAGATCTGTTTATGTTGATTTTAATAAGAGTCATAATAAAAACTTTGGATTGATGAAAATCATGGGTATATGAAGTATTAGTAAGTGTTATGATGAGTTATGTTGGTTATTATGTGAAAACATGAAAGTTTATTAGAAATCATAAAGGGTTGAAAAATCAGATTTTGGTGAAAACGGAATATGAAATTCAATTGACCATATCTCCTATTATATTTCAAATTTTTGAGTGTGGTCAAGTTCTAGAGTTAGATCTATGAGTTTTGTAGCATCTCCAAGTGGAATCACTGTAAAAAGTGTTGTAGATTTTCGTGTGGACTGATTTTACCAAAGGAGTCAAAAGCTGCAAATCAAAAAATGCTCATCGCTTTCGATTTTTAAAAGGCGATTTGGCCACTTAATTTGTGATAAACATTCCGGCCTTTTGGGACATGAAAGTATATGGTATAAAGAACATCCTGTCCAAAAATGAGCTCATTCTGACTTAAAATGAACATGTTATGACCATTTCAATATTTAGGTTTTTCCGACGAAAAATGCTATAACTGGAGTTCTATAACTCCGATGACCATGAAATTTAAACTGGAAGTTCATATTAACATGTGTAAGATTCTACCAAGATTTGGGAATTTTTGGAGTTAAACTTGAGGTAGCTAATTTCTTAAGGAATTAATTAGAAATTGATTTTTGAAAAATAGTAAATAAATTTTAAAAATTCCGAGAAAAATGTATGTTCATTATGGGACTATATACTGCTAAATCCCAGAAAAGAAATATTTTTAGAACTGATTTATTATTTTTCATGAAAATAGTTTAGTTACGAACATATGAGTTAAATATGCTATATGAAGTAACAAAGTTGGAAAATAGGATTTTATGGCTTGGAAATCCTATATAAGGTATATGCATATTTTTGATGAGGGATTTGATCATTGGTGATGAAAGTTATTTTTGACTTACGTGCGAAGATGGACTATTGTTTATTGAATTATATATCTTTGGCTTACGTGTAGAGATGGAATTGGTATGATTATGACCAGGGATTATTCGGTATAGTCATGACCATTGATGATTTAATGAATATCCTTGGCCAATAGTGCAAGGATGATTCGATGATGTGGTTTATTTATTAAGCTGAGTCTCAGCGATTAAGTTGATGAAAAACTTTTTAAATCATAGAAGATAGTAAATTTTATTCTCTACCTGACTCTTTTAATGGATTGCTTGTTCCGCTGCTGTTAAACTTGATGTCTATTGTATTTTATCAGTTTAACATTGTTGAAGGCTAATGATAATTTATCCTGCATTATCTTAGTCATAGTATTTCTTACTGGCTAGTTGAGCTCACTCTTTTGCTTTCATTGTTCTTTTCAGGAAATGAGAATATAGCTGGGACGAGTCGGGGACGGAGTGATGGACCAGATGATAGTATTAGTAGTCCTCACTATTATGTTAAATAGTGTGATAATAAATGTAATGAGGACTAAATTTGAGTTTATATACTGTCTATGAGGACTCCATTGAGAGTGGATATTGTCTAGAAGGTAATATTCTTGATTAAACTCTCAGTTTATGTTTTGTCGTATTTTACACGACAATTGTATAATTAAGTTGTATTTGTATTTTGTACCATGTATTTGACGACTCAGAATAGGTGATGTATACCTATTTTGGGGGCGTCACAAACACGTAAAGAATGTAATTTATGAGTTGTAGGCTTTCGAATGGGTCAATCCGGATGTAAAACAAATAAGTTATGAAGCCGGGAGTTTCGTTAGAAAAGAAAACTGTTTTGACCAATTAACTGGTTCGCAGTATGTGGCCAATAAACCAAACCGGTGTATTTTTTCCATCCATGGCAGCAAGTATGGCTGAGAGAAAATAAAAACTTCTGGAGACTCACGCCGCAACGCGAGAATTTGTGCATGGACTCACGCCGTAGCGCCGAGTCCGGGCAAAACCCCTGGAGAGTGACGCTGCAGCGCCGACAGTGTAAAAATATTGACCAAGTTAGGTTTTTATTCCATTTGAATCTAGACTGAAGGTAACACAATGAAAGTACTTAATGTACATAATAAGATTAACTTTAAATCACTTATAAAGTGATAACGCTAGAAGATTGATATGGTTTAATGAGAATTAAATGAAGAACGCAAGAGGGTAATAAGTAAACCATGAATGATGTTCACATTTGGTACTTCACCAATGATGATCGGGGGTTGGTTAATAACGTAAGAACGTTAATGAGTCGTAACGAAGCATAGAAAGTCGATTTGACTTTATTAATGAAATAAGTATGATTAAGTATACAAGATGAAAGATAGTTAATTGATGATGAATAAATTAACTTAAAGTAGCATTTTCGATGATGACAATAACGTTGAGAGTTACAACTAAAAGTTGTTGAATATTACGTGAACGTGAACGGTATGAAATAAGTATACTTAACCAATGACGATCGAATTTTGATTAATAACGTAAGAACGCTATTAAGCTGTGAGGAAGGATGATTAATTCGAAACGAGTGGTATTAATGAAGTAAATCCACTTACAATATAGAAGAGAAAGAAGTTGGTAAGAAAGCTATAAACGGCAAGCCGAAACCAATAGTAAACAATCTAATAAATGATTAGATTGAGAAGAAGGGTAAGATTCATTAGGAACCATGTATGTTCGTTCATGACCTAATGTGGTATGTTATGTGGTTATATATTGTAGAGACTGTAAGGACTCAAAGGGAAGGTAATTATACTGTAGCAGACACTTGAAGGCAAGTCTTTCTTATCGCTTGTCTAACCTCCATGTTAGTCAAGTTTTCTGTAATTCATGTTATAAAATGCATGAATGATTTTAAAGAAAGGGTTGATGCCAGTTTTAACTTGGCTAGACTAATTTTGAAAGATTGATTGATTTATTTACAAGTCTTTCAATATAGAACTGTTAACGTTATCCTATGCCAAGTATTTGGTACGGATGTAAAGATAAGTTTGTCTATGAACAAACAAAAGTATTTTCATCGATTATTCAATGGGCACACGAGGTTGCCAAAACTTAAACGTAAATACGTTTAACGGAAGAGTGTTGATCAACATAGGGTGCTATAGGCTAATCACCTAGACGTACTCGTAAGTAAAGCCGGATGGATGGCCTTAGTGCCGAAAGTCCTTTTCAAGTATGAAAATGAAAAGGGTATGTTCATGGTCTATTGATCGGTTCAGAATTCCTAAGCTATTATATATATACTTTGGAATTGTTATTACGACATGAGAAGTACTAGTCAAATGCTTCATAGTGCTTCGTATTTAATTATTCAGTTATGGAAGTAAAGTATGTAATTGTTAATGTGATATTCATATGATTCTTTGTTAAGACTCGCTGAGCTAGTTATGCTCATTCTTGCTTGAACCATATGTTTGCAGCTAAAGCCGAACGAACAGAGAATTCTAAGAGAGATAAAGGCAAGGCTAAGATGGACAATTAATCGTCCTGTAATAGATTAGTGTATTTGTATGTAATATACTTATGAAGATCAAAGAATGTTTTTGGTTTGTGAACTTGGGAAAGGATTTATTACCAATATAATATAAAGATAGTAATTACACTCATTTTGTTGTTATCTCAATGGAATGATTGTATGGATTGTAGTATCGTGGAGCACCATCTGTCGGGTTGGAAGATACCCGGATTTGGGGCCGTCACACAACTGGTCAAACAGGTCATCAATGCGAGGCAACGGGTATCTATTTTTGATTGTGACATGATTCAACTCCCGATAATCAATACAAAGTCGCATACTTCCATCTTTCTTCTTCACGAATAGAACAGGAGCACCCCAAGGAGACGTACTAGGTCGAATAAAACCGATGTCTAACCATTCTTGCAGTTGGGTTTTTAACTCCTGAAGTTCAATAGGAGCCATTCGATATTGGGCTTTGGAAATGGATTTTGTACCGGGTTCAAGGTCGATACCAAACTCGATATCACGCTCCGGGGGTAGGCCAAGAAGTTCTTCTGGGAATACGTCAGGAAATTTATTAACAATAGTAATATCATTCAAATCTGACGTATTTTTGTTTAAATCTGTGACATGAGCTAAGAACGCTTGACATCCATTTTTCAATAAACGAATAGCTTTATGGCTTGAGATGACCGTGATTGATTTTAATGGTTTGGTCGCTTGAATTCACATAATATGTTGATTAGAAATATGAAAGCTAACAACCTTACGAAAACAATCAATTTTAGCATGATGAGTAGTTAACCAATCAATCCCTAGAATCACGTCAAATGCAAGTATTTTTAAGGAGATAAGGTCGACAGGTAACGTGCGGTTACTGATCTGAATCAAACAAGACTTATAAATAGTGGATGTAATGAAGGTTTCTCCCAACGGAGTTTCAACAGATAAGTCAAAGTCTAATTTCTCCAGAGTCAAATTTAAACGTTGAGCGCAAGTAGGAGAAATAAAAGAATGGGTAGAACTGGTATCAAATAAGGTATAGTCTTCGCTAGAGTTTATGATTAGCTTACCCGTGATCACCTCGTTCGGATTCCTCTCTTTTTGGGAGATTACGACAAACGCTCTCCCTTGAACTACCGGTTTTATCTTGTCTGGGATGGCCTTTGATGCCTCCATCCTAGCTGGACTTGACTTTGGTGCACGACAAAATAGGATAAGGTAACCTTCTCTTCTGTAATTATAACATGCTTTAGATTGTTGCGTACAGTTTGGACTGATATGTCCCTCCCCTCCGCATTTGTAATATACGATTGGATGTCGTTCCCCTTCCTTAACAACAGGTGCTGATGATGACGTCTTTCCATCATTTTTGAATCTCCTCTTCTTGAAATTTCCACTTCTATTATCTTGGCCATGATTACCACCGAAGTGGTTACCATTTCTGGCATGTTGATTCCCTCCAAGTTTGTTGTCACCGCTTCGATGACTGTTGCCATTGGTATTATCATTTTGTCGGCTGCTCTCTCTTGGTTGGGTTGACTCGTTATCGCGCTCCAATAACTGAGCCCTATTTACAACATCTAAATACAAACACAGTTTATGAGAAATTAAGTATTGACGTATCTCGGGTTTTAAACCTCTTAGAAACATCCGCGTCATTCTCTCCTCATTATCAACCAAGTGGGACGCAAACCGGGACAACTCGACAAACTTAGCTTCGTACCGTGACATGGTCATATTGTTCTGCTCTATCTTGATGAACTCTACCTCCTTCATTTGACGAATACTTTCGGGAAAGTGCTGGTCGTTGAACAGTTCTTGGAATTTCTCCCAAGACATCTTCAGTGCGGCAGGTTGAGTACGTTTTACAGATTTCCACAAGTAATCTGCCTCTCCTCGCAACATAAAGGTGGCAAAGGGAACCTTTTGCTCCTCGGAGCATCCCAACACATCAAATATCTTGGTGATCTGCTTTATCCACGTCTCCGCCTTAAGTGGTTTTGGCTCTCCAATAAACTCCGGTGGTCCCAGCTCCTTGAACTGTTTAGCGGTGACCGTCTGAGAGTTGCCAGTGATTCCACCTACATTTTGAATAGGAGTTGTTCTCGCCTGATGTTGCATGAATTGCATAAAGCCTCTGAACATCCCATCGTTCATCACTTGGTCAAAGTTGTTGTTTTCCTGAGGATTATTGTCATCCTGATGCACATTATCCTGGGTATTGATCATTAGTGACTCAACGATCTCATGTCCTTCATTGTTTATCTCAACATTTTCGGATGCCATTATCAAATACTACCACAAAACAAGGATTAATTGACATGTCACATATTATCCCTATACTCTGACCGACCAATTAAATACCAAATAAACTTAGGTAGGTCATACTAGCGAAGGAATTCCTCGTCTCTCCCCTCCTAGTTCTTGTCTCACATCTCAGCCAGGGATCATATCCCTAAGCTTTGATACCAACTGTGACGCCCCCAAAATAGGTATACATCACCCATCTTGAGTCGCCAAATACATGGTACATAATTTAAATGCAAACTTCTTTTATACAGTATGACAAAACATAGCTGAGAGTTTCAACACGGATAATGTCTAGTAGAGAGTATCCAAACTCAAATAAAGTCCTCATTACAATTATTATCACACTATTTCACTGAATAGTGAGGACTACTAATGCAAACATCTAGACCGTCACTCCGTTCCCCGACTAGTCCCAGTTATATTCTCATTTCCTGAAGAGAACGATGAAAACCAAGGGTGAGCCTAGTAAGAAATATTATGACTAAGATAATGCAGAATAAATTATCGTTAGCCTTCAACAATGTTAAACTGATAAAATATATTAAATATCAAGTTTAACTGCAGCGGAACAAGCATATCAAGTTTAACTGCAGCGGAACAAGCAATCCATTAGAAGAGTCAAGTAGAGTATGATATCTACTATCTTCTATGATTTAAAAAGTTTATCATTAATTTTATCGCTGAGACTCAGCTTAATAAATAAACAACATCATCGAATCATCCCTGCACTACGGGCCAAGGATATTCATGTAATCATCAATGGTCATGATTATACCGAATAATCCCTGGTCATAATCATACCAACAAGCGCCCATCAATGCACTACGGGCCAATGAGGATTTTTACCATATCATTTGTAACATTACGGTCATGATTATACCGAATAATCCATGGTCATAATCATACCAATCAATAGTACATCTATGCACGTAAGCCACAGATAACTTTTATCACAATATAAGCATGAGGATGATGACAATGATATAAGAACTCAATTAAAAGAAAGCAAAGGATAAGTTTTTAAAGATTTATAACTTAATTTATCCAGAATTCAATAATGTCCAAATTGTCAACATGATATTGCTTTGTGGAGTAAAATTCAAGAATAATATTGTATCAAAAATAATTTGGACAACAAAGAAATCAATTTTTGACATTAATAACTTCCCAGGTGAATAGTACCTGAGTGAATAGAACCCCATGAATAGTACTCCGAGAATAGTACTCCGTGAATAGTACTTCAAGAATAGTATCCATGAATAGTAATTTATGAATAGTACTCCGTGAATAGTACCCTATGAATAGTACTCCGTGAATAGTACTTTGTGAATAGTACCATGGACAGTACCTTAAAATTTAACAAGAATGTGTAGAAAATATCCTTGTGAAACGATACTAAATGAAGAGCAAATTTCAAGGATATTCCACTAATTTCACAGAGTATAGAAGCAATACTTTAACAAAATGAGGGTATAATCAGGAATACGAGACGAAATAATATTACTCACACACTACAGAGTATGGAAGAAAATATTATTCCTATGAATACTGAACAAAATAATATTCCTTACCTCATAAGAAGACTGGATACTGGAATAGTGAAGTAGCAGACTTCTCTTCTTCTTTCTCTCTAAAGCTTCTCTCTCTATAGCTTCTCTTTCTATAATTGCTTTTGTGAGTCTTAGTGAATTGGTGAGAATGAAAAAAGAATGAGCTTCTATTTATAGGAAAACATAGTTTCGATAATTGTATGTTTTGGGGCTCGAAATATTACAATATAATACCTTCATCTTTTCTTTCATTTTTAATTTAGTCCTGCAAGTATTATCAAACTTGCACCGCCTCCCATAATAGTACATCTTGTGAATCAATAGTACAATCATGTGAATCAATAGTACAATCATGTGAAAAAAATAATTATAGTATAGTACCATCATCTATACCTCTATTTTTAATTTAGTCATGCAAGTATTATCAATCTTGCACCGCCTCCCCTAATAGTACATGCATGTGAATCAATAGTACACACATATGAACAAATAGTTATAAGCATGTGAATTAATAGCAATTAATTGCTCATTTATCCGATTAATTACCCGATTGGTCAATATAACCTC
This sequence comes from Panax ginseng, assembly GCA_020205605.1. Taxonomy (NCBI): domain Eukaryota; kingdom Viridiplantae; phylum Streptophyta; class Magnoliopsida; order Apiales; family Araliaceae; genus Panax; species Panax ginseng. The sequence goes on along the minus strand of CM035146.1, from coordinate 52,920,959 downwards.
CAGACATCCATTATTATCGAAATAGATGTAGATATCATGCTCTACTTGACTCTTCTAATCGATTGCTTGTTCCGCTGCAGTTAAACTTGATATTTATTATATTTTATCAGTTTAACAATGTTGAAGGCTAACGATAATTTATTCTGCATTATCTTAGTCATAATATTCTTTACTAGGCTAGTTGAGCTCACCCTTTGTTTTCATTATTCTCTTCAGAAAATGAGAATATAGCTGGGATGAGTCGGGGAATGGAGTGATGGTCCAGGATGGTGGCTATAGTAGTCCTCACAATTCTATGAAATAGTGTGACAATAAATATAGTGAGGACTCTATTTGAGTTTGGATATTGTCTATGAGACAATATTCATGTAAAAACTCTCAGCTACGCTTTTGTCGTATTGTATAAATAAAGTTTGTATTTAAATTATGTACCATGTATTTGGTGTCTCAGAATGGATGATGTATACCTATTTTAGGGGCATCACAGTTGGTATCAAAGCTTAGGGATATGATCCTTGGCTGAGATGTGAGACTAGAACTAGGAGGGGAGAGACGGGTAATTCCTTCGCTAGTATGACCTACCTAAGTTTATTTGTTATTAAATTGGTCGGTCAGAATATAGGGATATTATGTGGCATGTCATTTAACCCGTGTTTTATGGCAGTGTTTGAAAATGGCATCTAAAAATGTTGCGATAAGTAGTGAAGCACATGAGACCGTTGAGTCACCATCGATCAGTAATTAGGATAATGTGCATCAGGAAGGCAATAATCGTCGTGTAAACAACAACACCGACCAAATGACAAACGATGGTACATTTAGGAGTTTTTTAGAATTCATGCAACACCAAATGAGAGAGACTTATGTTCATAATGCAGGCGGAGTCAATGGCAACTCAGGGCTGGTCACTTTTAAACAGTTCAAGGAGCTGACACCGCTGAGTTTTTGGGAAAGCTAGAGCCACTTAAGGCAGATGCATGGATTAAACATATCACCAAGATATTTGATGTCTTGGGATGCTCCGAGAAGTAAAAGGTTCCCTTTGCCACCTTTATGTTGCTTGAAGAAGCAGATTACGTAATTAAGTTTTTCACGTAATTAAATAAATTCTATCACTGTCTGTTAAGGCGCTGAATAGCCTTGCTACGTTCCTCTTCCATGATACGAGACATCGTCCTGTGATCCAGCATGTACGATGGTAGTCCCTCGAACTGAATTGGGTACCTCAAAACTCGATCTTGAGCCTCATGCATTGCATTATTAAGTGTAGAGTACGTCTCCCCAAGCTTAGCCTTCTTTGCACGACCATCCTCTTCTGCAAGATCAGCACGGCGTGATTCTCTTACCCAGCCCTCCTCTGCTATGATTAGCCTTTCGGAGCTTTTCTTCAGTTCCTTCTTCAACTTCTCTATCTCCTCAGTCTTCTCCTCTGTTTGACCCTTCTCGTGGACCAAATCTCATTCTACATTTCCCAGACGTGTGTGAAGAGTCACAACCTCCCTATCCTTCTGTTCGATGGTAATATGTTGAATAATCGCTCGCTCAGTCAGATCCTGGATAGTGTCGCGTAACTCTACATTACGGTCATATAACTCGTCGTACATCTCAGCATCGATGGAGTTCAGTGGGAACTCCTCTTCTTCCTTTTCCTCTTCCTCTTCAGGATCCTCCTCTGGATCAGTCTCAGGCTCATGCTCCTGACCAACAACAGTGATCAATGGAGATGGCTCTCTCTGTATCAACTTCTCCCTGACAACATGAATGTCTCGGGGCTCCTCCTCGGTAGGTACTCAAGGTTCCTCCTCCCCAGCTCGACTAGCTCCTCCAACATCTGACATCCTGACAACACAATTTCAAGTTTCAGTTACTAAGTCGTACTAGTGAGCACATAATTTAACACATAAGCACATCAAGTCTTTTATTATCTTCAATCAATTAAGAAATTCATTTCTTAGAACTAAATAAGAGTTTTCCATCACTATATTCTTCCTATAAGGCTACTACCTAAGGTTATTTCCCGACCTAAGGTTCATAACCTATAGCTTTGATACCAACCTGTGACACCCCCAAATCCGGGTACTTAAATTCCATGGGATTTGGTGTTCACTGTACAAATATCATCTATTTATCTACCCATAATAAATGCAAACCATGCAATAGATATAAATAAATCCTCCCCTTATGGGGTTACAACATCTGAATAATAAATACAATCTCAGGTCAAACTAACCTTAAACATCTGTGCGGAAACATAAACAAATAATAAGTCTTAAACAACATCAAGTCTTGACAATAACATTCTAAAATTTAAATAACAAGTCTTCATCACTTATTAGCTTTGCCCTTGCCTTTGCTAGTAGAAGGCTCATCGTACCTTTCGTTCTTAACTGCAATGTTATTATTACGCAAGAGTGAGCATGAATGCCCACAAGTATAAAAATGAAATAACAATATATAATTACATGCGAGTGAATCAAAGACTTCTGAAATAAAAGCTCAACTTTTGAATCAAGAATGAATAACAAGAGTTCAAAAGATTTACGAGGGTCATAAGACCTTGAACTATGTCCTAGGTTATCAAGGGTTATACTTGAAACCTTTACTTGATCATAAGATTATGGACTCTTCTACTGCGTACTTAGGGGATCACCCTTAGTACCATAATGTGCACAATATCTTAACGCTAACGCATAAGAAATCCCTATACAGGGTTGTTCATCTCAGTTTGACATCAGAGTCCGCACCAAAGGAAGTTTGGTTTGGATAATTCAACAAGGGTTTTGAAATTTAGAACGTTCATCAACTATGGACTAGTCGAATCAATTAAGGGTTCACTAGTCTAATAAGGTTCAACAATAAATGATAATTAAATTAAATAAAAAATCTTAAGAGGTACACAATAGAACAAGTATTGTATAACAGAATCATACTTTAAAATGATAGATAATCTTTAATATAACAAACTGAACTTGATTTATAATAAATTTGAATAATGATAACAAGTAGGGTTAGGAAACTTGCCTCGTGCGTGGTGTGACGCCCCCAAAATTAGGTATACATCACCCATTCTAAGTCGCCAGATATATAGTACAAAATTCAGATACAACTTCATTTATATAACTGTTGAGCTGTCGTATAGAATACGACCACAGTTAACTGTGAGTTTTAATACAAATGTATTTAACTCTCATGGTGCCTCGACCAAAATCTTACAATGGTACTTTACATAAAAGTATAGTCAAAGGCTATTTTAGAAATTAAAATCTTTGGGAAGTGCTCAAGGAAACCTTCGTACATGGGAGGCCATGCGTCTAGGTTATAATAGATATCATATGGCCACAGAATTATCCTTGGTTGACCTAATAGACCCTAAAGAAAAACGAGAAGATTACTATCATCTTCTTTCCAATAGTGAGTCTTCTCTTGACATATAAATATCTATGTTGTCTCCAAGTGAAAATTATATTTCAAATATACTCCAAGATCATATAGGTAGTGCCTAGTAGATATATTCAAAGAAGTGGATGCACACAACCACATCCGATGATAACACGAGATTGTATGTCATTAGACATCTTGTATGATAGTGGCAAAACACCCTTCCAAAGTTGGGTTCACCTCACCCTATTTGATTCACCAAATATAACTACTAAATGATGTATAGAATACAACACACTTTTTATCTTGTTTAGGGAGAACCTCCACATTTAGAGACCCACCATTTCTATTCCCTGTTATCCAGCTCGTCAATTCGACAACACTCTTATGGCAACACTCTTATGACCTGAAAGGAATTGTGAAGCAGAAAGGGTGAGCACAACTAGCCCAATAAAGAATATCATGACTAAAGATAATTAAATTATCAATAGCTTTCATCAATAATAAATCAGAGATTTAGAACATATGGTAGATGATAAAACTTTTCAACCATAGTTGCAACGGGACGAGCAATCCATTAGAAGAGTCAAATAGACCATCAGGTCTATTATCTTCTCCATGTTAAAAGTCCACCAATAATGTTTTATCCCTGTAACATCAATCAACAATTCCTGCCCACAATCATATGAATAACTCATAATCATAACTGTGATTCTGAATTCCCTTTCGTACCCAGGACGAAGATAATTTTCATCACATATCTTCACCTGAAACATCAAAAATCATGGTTATACCAAATCACAATTCATGCTCATAATTATTAAATCATCTTTGCACTACGGCCAAAGATATTCGTTATTATCACATCCATGAATTAATATTTCATTGTTGAGACTCAGCCCAATAAATAATCCACGTCATCGAATCATCCATGCACTACATGCCAAGGATATTCTTTAGTATCACGACCACGAATTATCCATGCACTACGGGCCAAAGATAATCGTGTTTTCATCAACGGTCCTGATCATGCCATAAAACAATTCATCTTTGTACCCTTGGCCGAAGAGAATCCATAGCCATAATCATACCAAAAACTGTTCATCAATGCACTACGGGCCAATGAGGACTTTTTCATTAGTATCACAACCACAAATTATCCATGCACTGCGGGCCAAAGATAATCGTGTTTTTATCAACGGTCCTGATCATGCTATAAAACAATTCATCTTTGCACCCTTGGCCGAAGAGAATCCATAGCCATAATCATACCAAAAATTGTCCATCAATGCACTACGGGCCAATGAGAATTTTTCCACATCATTTGCAATATTACGGTCATGATTATATCGAAAAATCCCTGGTCATAATCATACCAAGTCTATCTATACACTACAGGCCACAGATGACTTTCAACATAATACAAATATGAGGATGATGACAATATTATAAGCATTAATCAAACTAAATCAACGATAAATATTAAAGACTTTAAATTTATCCATACATTATCAATCACTTAATAAAATCATAATCTATTACTGTTAATACTATAACAATATTTTAATCACTTCTTAAACTTATAAACAATTACATTTAATTGTTTACACTTTTCCAAATAATGCATTTAATCATTCAAAAATGTCATACTCATAAGATTTCATCACTAATAATCAAATTACTCATCAAAAATCTGCATATACTCTATATAGGATTTCCAAGCCATAAAATCCTATTTACCAATTCTTCAACTTCACATAACATATTTAATTCATATGTTTGTAACTAAATTATTTTCATGAAAAATACCAAATCAGTCCCAAAAATTATTCTTTTCTGGGATTAAGCAGAATATAGTCCCATATTGAACATATATTTTTCTCAAAATTTTTAAAATTCATTTACTATTTTTCAAAAATCAATTTCTAATTAATTCCTTAAGAAATTAGCTACCTTAAGTTTAACTCCATAAATACCCAAATCTTTGCAAGATCTTACACATGTTAATGTGAGCTTCCAGTTTAAATTTCATGGTCATCGGAGTTATAGAACTCCGATTATAGCATTTTTCGTCGAAAAAACCTAAATATTGAAATGGTCATAACTTGCTCATTTTAAGTCGGAATGTGCTCATTTTTGGACAGGAGGTACTTTATACCATATACTTTCAATTCCCAAAAGGCCAGAATTTTTCTCACAAATTAAGTGGCCAAAACAACCCTTTTGAAATCGTGGCAGCAGTCTTTTTCATATTTTACAGTTTTTTGTACTTTGCTAAAATCAGTACACACAAAAATCTACAACACCTTTTCCAGTGATTCCACTTGGATAGGTTACAAAACTCACATACCTAACTCTAGAACTTGACCAAACTCAAAAATTCAAAATATAATAGGAGATATGGTCAATTGAATTTCATGTTCAATTTTCACCAAAATCTGATTTTTCAACCATTTGTGATTTCTCAAAAACTTTCATGTTTTCACATAATAACCAACATAACTCATCATAACACTTACTAATACCACATATACCCATGATTTTCATTAGTCCAATGCTTTTATTATGACTTTCATCATAATTCACGTAAACAGATCATTTCCACAATTTAACAAGGAATGAAATACAAAGGATCGTTCACCATGCATGTGGTAATCCACATAGACAGGTTATTCTCAATAGAATAATAAATACGGAACCAGGTCCAGCGTAAAATGCACAGAAAGGATATTCCAGTAGAATAGTAAAGACGGAAACAGGTCCGGCGTAAAATGCACAGACAGGATATTCCAACAGAATAATAAATAATGGAACCAGGTCATGCGTAAAGCACAGACAGGATGTTCCAATAGAATGATAAATAATGGAACCAGGTCCGGTGTAAATGCACAGACAGGATGTTCCAGCAGAATAATAAAGAATGGAATAACAGAAGTTCTCTTCATAGATAAGAAAGAAATAATACTCTCTACCTTAGAAGAAACTGGATATAGAAGTCGTGAAGTAGAAGAATACTTTTCTTCTTTCTCTCTATAATTTCTCTCTATAATAATTGCTCTAAAGCTTTTGTGAATTGGTGAGAAATACAGGAAGAATGAGCTTCTATTTATAAAAAAATATAGTTTCGATAATTACACGTTTTGGGGCTCGAAAAATTATAGTACAATACCTCCAACTTTTCTTCATTTTTAATTTAGTCCTGCAAGTATTATCAAACTTGCACCACCTCCCCTAATAGTAAATAATGTGAATCAATAGTACAATCATGTGAATAAATAGTATAATCATGTAAAAAATTTAATTACAGTATAGTACCTTCAACTATACCTCCATTTTTAACTTAGTCATGCAAGTATTATCAATCTTGAACCAACTCCCCTAATAGTACAAGAATGTGATTCAATAGTACACACATGTGAACAAATAGTTATATAAACATGTGAATTAGTAGCAATTAATTGCTCATTTATTCGATAAATTACCCTATTTATCAATATAACCCCCAGACATCAATTATCATAGGAATAGATGTCGATTTCCACTAACACTAATAATCCCAACACAATGGAACTATCAAAATTCATTTTTAATCAACACAACTTATTCATCATTAATATTATAACTCACAATATTTAACAACTAGTTCGTTCCCAGGAAAGAGGGGGCTTTCCGATAAGAATTTCTCCTTATTGGCGCGTAATTAGGTGACCAAACCTCTCCTTGACAGAACTTCTAGACATTGTCAATATTGTAAATAATAACATGAATAACTTTGTCGTCTCAATTATTGATTTAATAATAATAAATATTATCTGAGATGATCTTTGTGACAATAATTGAATCAATAATATGAGAGATATGATGTAGCAATTCTTTGTAGCAATAATTGAGTATAACCGAGTGACTTCTCACGTAAGCATCAATAATCAATCTTTGTTTCTTCGCTATGCAACCACGTGTATTCTTGTACTTTTAACACCGGGTGTTTCAACAGATTAACGGTAAAACTTCCATAGATTATTTTCATAAAATATTTTTGTCGTTTTTCTCAATTGGGGTCCACCAATGATTGTGCCTTTTATCTGAATATTCCCTGTTAAAACGAATATTCCCCGACCAATCGAATATTCCCCGGCACAACGAATAACAACTTGCTTACTTTGTAAAAAATTTCAAATATCACCCTTAACTTTAACTTTTTATCAATTAAACCATTTACGAAATAAAATAATAATTATAAAAAAAAATGAATACTTTTATTTCATAAAATTTGGGATCTCACAATCTCCCCTCCTTATGAAATTTCGCATTCGAAATTTACGTACGTACCTGGTATTCGAAGAGATGAGAATACCTTGCTTTCTTTTCGGATTGTACCTTCCTGGTTATTTGCTCTATATCATGATTTTTCCATTGCTCATCTCCTGTATTTTAGATATCATTCTAGATTATATCTTCAAAACAAAGGTCAATTGACATATCACAAATTGTCAACTTATCAAGTAAAAAAAATTTTGCTTAGGAAAGTCAGACACTAGCGAAGTATATTACTCGTATCTCCCCTCCTAGTTCTAGACTCATATCTCCGCCAGTGACCATATCCCTAAGCTCTGATACCAAATGTGACGCCCCCAAAATTAGGTATACATCACCCATTCTGAGTCGCCAGATATATAGTACAAAATTCAGATACAACTTCATTTATATAAGCATTGGTACATGCAGTATAGAATACGACCACAGTTAACTGTGAGTTTTAATACAAATGTATTTAACTCTCATGGTGCCTCGACCAAAATCTTACAATGGTACTTTACATAAAAGTATAGTCAAAGACTATTTTAGAAATTAAAATCTTTGGGAAGTGCTCAAGGAAACCTTCGTACATGGGAGGCCATGCGTCTAGGTTATAATAGATATCATATGGCCACAGAATTATCCTTGGTTGACCTAATAGACCCTAAAGAAAAACGAGAAGATTACTATCATCTTCTTTCCAATAGTGAGTCTTCTCTTGACATATAAATATCTACGTTGTCTCCAAGTGAAAATTATATTTCAAATATACTCCAAGATCATATAGGTAGTGCCCGTAGATATATTCAGCAAGTGGATGCACACAACCCTGTCTGATGATAACACGAGGTTGTATGTCATTAGACATCTTGTATGATAGTGGCAAAACACCCTTCCAAAGTTGGGTTCACCTCACCCTATTTGATTCACCAAATATAACTACTAAATGATGTATAGAATACAACACACTTTTTTATACTGTTTAGGGAGAACCTCCACAGCTAGAGACCACTGTTCTATTCCCCTGTTATCCCCGCTCGACCCGACAACACTCTTATGGCAACACTCTTATTACCTGAAAGGAATTGTGAAGCAGAAAGGGTGAGCACAACTAGCCCAGTAAAGAATATCATGACTAAAGATAATTAAATTATCAATAGCTTTCATCAATAATAAATCAGAGATTTAGAACATATGGTAGATGATAAAACTTTTCAACCATAGTTGCAGCGGAACGAGAAATCCATTAGAAGAGTCAAATAGACCATCAGGTCTATTATCTTCTCCATGTTAAAAGTCCACCAATAATGTTTTATCCCTGTAACATCAATCAACAATTCCTGCCCACAATCATATGAATAACTCATAATCATAACTGTGATTCTGAATTCCCTTTCGTACCCAGGACGAAGATAATTTTCATCACATATCTTCACCTGAAACATCAAAAATCATGGTTATACCAAATCACAATTCATGCTCATAATTATTAAATCATCTTTGCACTACGGCCAAAGATATTCATTATTATCACATCCATGAATTAATATTTCATTACTGAGACTCAGCTCAATAAATAATCCACGTCATCGAATCATCCATGCACTACATGCCAAGGATATTCTTTAGTATCACGACCACGAATTATCCATGCACTACGGGCCAAAGATAATCGTGTTTTCATCAACGGTCCTGATCATGCCATAAAATAATTCATCTTTGTACCCTTGGCCGAAGAGAATCCATAGCCATAATCATACCAAAAACTGTTCATCAATGCACTACGGGCCAATGAGGACTTTTTCATTAGTATCACAACCACAAATTATCCATGCACTACGGGCCAAAGATAATCGTGTTTTTATCAACGGTCCTGATCATGCTATAAAACAATTCATCTTTGCACCCTTGGCCGAAGAGAATCCATAGCCATAATCATACCAAAAATTGTCCATTAATGCACTACGGGCCAATGAGGAATTTTTCCACATCATTTGCAATATTACGATCATGATTATACCGAAAAATCCCGGGTCATAATCATACCAAGTCAATCTATGCACTACAGGCCACAAATGACTTTCAACATAATATAAATATGAGGATGATGACAATATTATAAGCATTAATCAAACTAAATCAACGATAACTATTAAAGACTTTAAATTTATCCAGACATTATCAATCACTTAATAAAATCATAATCTAATACTGTTAGTATTATAACAATATTTTAATCACTTCTTAAACATATAAACAATTACATTTAATTGTTTACACTTTTCCAAATAATGCATTTAATCATTCAAAAATGTCATACTCATAAGATTTCATCACCAATAATCAAATTACTCATAAAAATATGCATATACTTTGTATAGGATTTCCAAGCCATAAAATCCTATTTATCAATTCTTCAACTTCACATAACATATTTAATTCATATGTTTGTAACTAAATTATTTTCATGAAAAATACCAAATCAGTCCCAAAAATTATTCTTTTCTGGGATTAAGCAGAATATAGTCCCATATTGAACATATATTTTTCTCGAAATTTTTAAAATTCATTTACTATTTTTCAAAAATCAATTTCTAATTAATTCCTTAAGAAAATTAGCTACCTTAAGTTTAACTCTAGAAATTCCCAAATCTTAGAAAGATCTTACACATGTTAATGTGAGCTTCCAGTTTAAATTTCATGGTCATCGGAGTTATAGAACTCCGGTTATAGCATTTTTCGTCGAAAAAACCTAAATATTGAAATGGTCATAACTTGCTCATTTTAAGTCGGAATGTGCTCATTTTTGGACAGGAGGTACTTTATACCATATACTTTCATGTCCCAAAAGGCCAGAATTTTTCTCACAAATTAAGTGGCCGAAATAGCCCTTTTAAAATCGTGGCAGTAGCCTTTTTTCTTATTTTGCAGTTTTTCGTACTTTGCTAAAATCAGTACACACAAAACTCTACAACACCTTTTTCAGTGATTCCACTTGGATAAGTTACAAAACTCATATACCTAACTCTAGAACTTGACCACACTCAAAAATTCAGAATATAATAGGAGATATGATCAATTGAATTTCATGTTCCATTTTCACCAAAATCTGATTTTTCAACCATTTGTGATTTCTAAGAAACTTTCATGTTTTCACATAATAACCAACATAACTCATCATAACACTTACTAATACCACATATACCCATGATTTTCATTAGTCCAATATTTTTATTATGACTTTCATCTTAATCCATGTAAATAGATCATTTCCAGAATTTAACAAGGAATGAAATACAAAGGATCGTTCACCATACATATGGTAATCCACATAGACAGGTTATTCCCAATAGAATAATAAATACGGAACCAGGTCCGGCGTAAAACGCACAGATAGGATATTCCAGCAGAATAGTAAAGACGGAAACAGGTCCGGCGTAAAACGCACAGACAGGATATTCCAACAGAATAATAAATAATGGAACCGGTCATGCGTAAAGCACGCGACGGATGTTCAATAGAATGATAAATAATGGAACCAGGTCCGGTGTAAATGCACAGACAGGATGTTCCAGCAGAATAATAAAGAATGGAATAACAGAAGTTCTCTTCATAGATAAGAAAGAAATAATACTCTCTACCTTAAAAGAAACTGGATATAGAAGTCGTGAAGTAGCAGAATACTTTTCTTCTTTCTCTCTATAATTTCTCTCTATAATAATTGCTCTAAAGCTTTTGTGAATTGGTGAGAAATACAGGAAGAATGAGCTTATTTATAAAAAAATATAGTTTCGATAATTGCACGCGTTTGGGGCTCGAAAAATTATAGTACAATACCTCGACTTTTCTTCATTTTAATTTAGTCCTGCAAGTATTATCAAACTTGCACCACCTCCCCTAATAGTAAATAATGTGAATCAATAGTACAATCATGTGAATAAATAGTATAATCATATAAAAAATTTAATTACAGTATAGTACCTTCAACTATACCTCCATTTTTAACTTAGTCATGCAAGTATTATCAATCTTGAACCAACTCCCCTAATAGTACAAGAATGTGATTCAATAGTACACATGTGAACAAATAGTTATATAAACATGTGAATTAGTAGCAATTAATTGCTCATTTATTCGATAAATTACCCTATTTATCAATATAACCCCCAGACATCAATTATCATAGGAATAGATGTCGATTTCCACTAACACTAATAATCCCAACACAATGGAACTATCAAAATTCATTTTAATCAACACAACTTATTCATCATTAATATTATAACTCACAATATTTAACAACTAGTTCGTTCCCGGAAGAGGGGCTTTCAGATAAAAATTTCAATAAAGATTAAATTTTCTCGAAATATATTTTTGAATATTATGGTGTGGATTTGATATAATGTTATAGTTGTGGGTAATATTTATAAAATTTGCAAAAAAATACGCAAGTTATTATATAATATTCGATTGCTCTGGGGAATATTCGTTTTAACAGGAATATTCGCATAACAAGCACAATCATTGGTGGACCCCACAAACGGAATTATCATTGGATCGAGAAAACGACAAAAATACTTTTTATGAAAATAACTACGGAAGTTTTACCGTTAATCGTTGAACTACCCTAGTAGTAAAAGTACAAAGAATAATACGGCGTGGTTGCATAGTAGCACACCAGATTGATTATTGATGCTTACGTGAGAAGTCACTCGCTTATACTCAATTATTGCTATAGTAATTGCCGTGATCATATCTATCATATTATTGATTCAATTATTGTCACAAAGATCATCTCGCATAAAATGTTTTTATTAAATCAATACTTGAGACGACAAAGTTATTCATATTATAAATTTCAATATTTACAATGTCTAGAAGTTCTGTCAAGGAGAGGTTTGGTCACCTAATTGCGCGCCAATAAGGAGAAATCCTTATGGAAAGCCCCATCTTTCCTGGGAACGACCTGGTTGATAAATATTGTGAGTTATAATATTAATGATGAATGTTGTTCGGAGTTGAATTTGGAGACGCGGACGTGATATTTGAGTCCGGAACGTTAAAATTAGTAAAAATAGTCTATAAACACAAAATTTTCCGGATTCACTATTTGGTCAAAAAAGTCAACAGTTGACTTTTTTTGGGAAAAGTCAAACTACAAAATTTCAAAATTTATATTTTGATAAAAATAGTTTCATTATGTTGGAATTGTTTGTGTTAGTGAAAATTGACATTTATTCGATGATAATTGATGTCTAGGGGTTATATTGATAAATCGGGTAATTTATCGGATAAATGAGCAATTAATTGCTACTAATTCACATGCTTATATAACTATTTGTTCACATATGTGTACTATTGAATCACATTATTTACTATTAGGGGAGTTGGTGCAAGATTGATAATATTTGCATGACTAAGTTAAAATGGAGGTATGATGGAGGTACTATATCGTAATTCGTATTTTCACATGATTATATATTGATTCACATAATTGAACTATTGATTCACATTATTTACTATTAGGGGAGTTGGTGCAAGATTGATAATACTTGCAGGACTAAATTAAAAATGAAAGAAAAGTGGAGGTATCAGATCAGTAATTTTGAGCCCCAAACGTGCAATTATCGAAACTATATTTTCCTATAAATAGAAGCTCATTCTTCCTTCATTTCTCACCAATTCACAAAAGCTTTAGAGTGATTATTATAGAGAAAGAAGAAGAAGAAATTTGCTACCTCCTCACTATTTCAAAGATCCAGCTTTTTTTTCCAAGGTAGGGAATATTATTTTTTAATTCGTAGGGAGTATTATTTCTTTCTTATCTATGAAGAGAACTTCTATTATTCCATTCTTATTATTCGTTGAATAACTCAGATACGCTGGCTATCCTATACTTGGTGAAATTCTTCATTGTTCCATTCTTTATCATTCATTGGAACATCCTGTCGCAAGCGTTCTACTACGGATTCGATTCCATTCTTTATTATTCTCGTTGAATATCCTCGTTCAGACGCTTTTACGCCGCACTGATTCCGCCTTTTATTATTCTCGTTGAATATCCTCGTCTCGATGCTTTACGACTTGATTCCGTCTTTATTTATTATTAAGGATTATTCATTCCGCTTTTATATTCATTGCTGAATATCCCGTGTGTTTTACGCCGGACCGATTCCGTTATTTATTATTCGCATTTGAATAACTCGCATGTATGTGGTCTATCGCATGTCCGGTGATTTCTTTTGTTATTCCATTCCTTATTATACTCAAATTGGTTAAAGTTTTGACTTCTATACTCCATGAAATTAGTGGAATATCCTTGATATTTGCGCTTCATCCAAAGATTTTTCATGAAAATATTCTTTCGAGCATTCTTGAATTTTACTCTACAAAGCAAAGATCATGTTGATAATTTGGACGTTATTAGTTCCTCGGATAAATTAATTTCTGAACTTGTTTTATTGAATTCTTATATCATTGTCATCATCCTCATGTTTATATTTTGTTGAAAGTCATCTGTGGCCTATAGTGCATAGATGGACTTGGTATGATTATGACCAGGGATTATTCGGTGTAATCATGACCGTAATGTTACAAATGATGTGGAGAAAGTCCTCATTGGCCCGTAGTGCATTGATGGACAGTTGTTGGCATGATCATGACCATTAATGAATACACAAATATTCTTGGCCCGTAGTGCATGGATAATTGTGGTCGTGATACTAAAGAATATCCTGGTCAGTAAAGTGTAGGGGTGATTCGATGATGTGGATTATTTATTGTCGAGTCCCAAACGATAAAAGTGATGAAAACCTTTTAAATCATAAAAGATAGTAGATTTTATTCTCTACTTGACTCTTTTAATGGATTGCTTGTTCCACCGCAGCTTAAACTTGATGGTTGTTATATTGTATCGTTTAACATCGTCAAGGCTAACGATAATATATTCTCGCATTATCTTAGTCATAATATTTCCCATCGGGCTAGTTGAGCTCACCCTTTTACTTTTATTGTTCTCTTCGTGAAATGAGAACGTAGCAGGACTAGTTCTGGGAACGAGAGTGATGGACCGATGATAGTATTAGTAGTCCTCACTATTCTATGAAATAGTGTGATAATAATTGTAATGAGGACTCCTTTTGAGTTTGTATAATCTCTAGTAGATAATATTTGTATTCAAACTCACAAACTTATGTTTTGTTATATTGTATACATTATGTATTGTATTATTAAGTTGTATTTGAATTCATGTACCATGTAAGTGGCGACCCAAGATGGGTGACGTATACCTAATTTTGGGGGTGTCACAGTTGGTATCAAAGCTTAGGGATATGATCTCTGGCTAAGATGTGAGACTAGAACTAGGATGGGAGAGACGAGGAATTCCTTCGCTTAGTATGACCTACTAAGTTTTATTTGGTATTTAATTGGTTGGTCGAGTATATGGATAATATGTTGCATGTCAATTAACCCTTGTTTTGTGGCAGTATTTGAAAATGGCATCCGAGAATGTTGAGAACATCAATGGAGCACAGGAGACCGTTGAGTCTCCACAGATCAATAACCAGGACAATGTGCATCAGGAAGGCGACAATCCTCATGCAAACAACAACACTGACCAAATGATGAACGATGGAATGTTTCGAGGCTTCATGCAATTCATGCAACATCAAAGCAGAGCAGAGCGCCCCTATCAAAATGTAGGTTGAAACATCAGAAACTCTCTGGACGGTTACCGCTAAACAGCTTCAAGGAGTGGGACCACCGAGTTTATTGGAGAGCCAAAACCACTTAAGGTCAAGCATGGATAAAGAAGATCACCAAGATATTTGATGTCTTGGGATGCTCCGAGGAGCAAAAGGTTCCTTCGCCACCTTCATGTTGCGTGAAAAGGCAGACATCGTGGGAATCAGAAACGTACCAAACCGACGACTCAAGATGTCTTGGGAGAAGTTCCAAGAGCTGTTCAACGACAAGTACTTTCCCAAAAGTATTCGTCACATGAAAGAGGTGGAGTTTATCAAGTTGGAGCAAAACAATATGACCGTGTCGCAATACGAGGCTAAATTTGCGAAGTTATCCCGGTTTGTATCCCATTTGGTCGATAATGAGGAGCGAATAACGCAAATGTTTTTAAGAGGTTTGAAACCGGAGATACGTCAATATCTAATTTCTCATAAACTGTGTTTTTACTCAGATGTTGTAAATAGGGCTCAGTTATTGGAGCGCGGTAACGAGTCAACGCAACCAAGGGAAAACAGCCGGCAGCATGAAAATACCAGTGGTAACAGTCATCGAAATGGTGACAACAAGCATGGAGGGAATCAACATGCCAGAAATGGTAACCACTTCGGTGGTAATCATGGCCAAGATAGTAAAAATGGACATTTCAAGAAAAGGAGATTCAACAATGATGGAAAGACGTCAGCCCCAGCAACCGTGGTTAAGGAAGGAGAACGACCATCTATCATATGCTTCAAATGCGGAGGGGAGGGACATATCACCAAATCGCGCTGATGCCATCCAAAGCGCGTGTTATAATTGTGGAAGAGAAGGTCACCTAGCCCGATTTTGTCGTTCATCAAAGACAAGTTCACCTAGGATGGAGGCACCAAAGGTCGCCCCGTAAAAGTCAAAGCCCAGAGTGCAAGGGAGAGCGTTTGTTGTGACCTCCCGTAAAGCAAGGAACCCTAACGAGGTCATCACGGGTAAGCTTATCATAAACTCTAAATAAGTCTATACCTTATTTGATACCGGTTCTACCCATTCTTTTATTTCTCCTACTTGCCAACGATTAAATTTGACTTCGGAGAAATTAGACTTTGACTTATCTCGTTGAAACTCCATTAGAGAAACCTTCATTACATCCATCGCTTATAAGTCTTGTTTGATTCAAATCCAGAATCGCACGTTACTCGTCGATCTTATCTCCTTAAAAATACTTGCATTTGACGTGATTCTAGGGATTGATTGGTTAACTACTCATCATGCTAAAATTGATTATTTTCGTAAGGTTGTTAGTCATATTCCTAATAAACCTATTATGCTAATTCAAGCAACCAAACCATTAAAATCAATCACGGTCATCTCAAGCCATAAAGCTATTCGCTTATTGAAAACGGATGTCAAGCTTTCTTAGCTCATGTCACGGATTTAAAAAAAAATACGCCGATTTGAAGGATATTTCTATTGTTAATAAATTTCCGACGATTCCCTCAAGAACTTTCCCGCCTACCCCAGAGAGCGTGAAGTTGAATTTTGTATCGACCTTGAACCCCAGACAAAACCCATTTCCAAAGCCCCATATCGAATGGCTCCTATTGAACTTCAGAGTTAAAGACCCAATTGCAGAATTGTTAGACATTGGTTTCATTCGCCCTAAGACGCTCTCCTTGGGGTGCTCCTGTTCTATTCGTGAAGAAGAAAGATGGGAGTATGCGATTTTGTATTGATTATCTGGAGTTGAATCATGTCACCATCAAAAATAGGTACCCATTGCCACGTATTGATGACCCGTTTGATCAATTACAAGGAGCACAATTTTTTCAAAGATCGATCTTCGCTCGATATCATCACCGAAGGTTAAAATCGAGGATATTCCAAAGATCGCCTTCGTAACTCTAAGACGCATTATGAATTCTTAGTCATGTCTTTTGGATTGACTAATGCCCCGCCGCCTTCATGGATATGATGAACCGAGTATTCAAGGAATATTTGGATCACTTTGTGGTCGTCTTTATTGATGACATCCTTATTTATTCCAAAAGCCGTGAAGATCATGAGCAACACTTGAGGCTGATACTCCAAAAGCTTCGTGAATATAAGCTTTATGCCAAGTTAAAGAAATGTGAGTTCTGGCTTGAGGAAGTAGCATTCCTTGGGCACGTAGTATCAAGTCATGGAATATCCGTTGACCCGGCAAAGATTGAAGCTATTCAAAGCTGGGAGCAACCCAAATCAGTGACCGAAGTACGTAGCTTTCTCGGCTTAGCTGGTTATTATCGGAGATTCGTGGAAGGATTTTCTTGAATCGCTACTCCATTAACTCAGCTGACTCGGAAAGATACAAAGTTTGGTTGG
The DNA here is from genome assembly GCA_020205605.1 of Panax ginseng. Taxonomy (NCBI): domain Eukaryota; kingdom Viridiplantae; phylum Streptophyta; class Magnoliopsida; order Apiales; family Araliaceae; genus Panax; species Panax ginseng. Next base: position 52,903,205 of record CM035146.1, on the reverse strand, counting down.
AGCGAGGAATATGAGAAGAGTTTTCAAGAACTCAAAAGGAGACTCATTTCAGCACCTGTTCTGACAATCCCATCTGGTTCGGAGGGATTTGTCATCTACAGTGATGCTTCGGGCAAAGGGTTAGGATGTGTTCTCATGCAACATGGGAAAGTCATAGCCTATGCCTCAAGACAACTCAAAGAATATGAGAGGAATTATCCTACTCATGATCTAGAGTTGGCAAAATGTTGTCTTCAAGACTTAAAATTTGGAGGCATTACTTGTATGGAGAGAAAGTGGAGATCTTTACGGATCATAAAAGCCTCAAATATTTCTTCACTCAAAAGGAACTCAACATGCGACAATGACGTTGGCTTGAACTGTTGAAAGATTATGATCATACCATCCAATACCATCCTGGAAAAGTTTAACGTGGTAGCCGACGATCGAGTAGAAGATCACGCGTGCACGAAAGTGTAATATTCACAACACAAAAGCCCATTTTGTGTGACTTGCAAAAGATGGAGATAGAGTTAAAGACTCCAGGGACCCATGTGATGATGGCAAATATATGAGTAGAACCGACTTTAATTGATAAAGTTAAAGTTGCTCAAGTTACAGATCCGGAGCTGATGCGTCTGAGGAAGAAAGTGCAAGAAGGTGCTATGCCGGAAACAAGAATCAATGAGGAAGGAATACTTCGAGTCAACTCCAGACTTTGTGTTCCTAACAACCCTGATTTAAAGTATAAAATCATGATAGAGGCGCATAACACACCATTTGCAATCCATCCTGGGAGTACCAAAATGTATCGTGATCTTCGACATACATTTTGGTGGAGCAATATGAAGAGAGAGATAGCGCTATTTATCTCAAGGTGTCTAATTTGTCAACGAGTTAAAGTGGAGCATCAAGTACCAAAAGGTCCATTGCAACCACTTGAAATTCCAGAATGGAAGTGGGAGCACATTACCATGGATTTCAAGTATCGGTCTTCCCAAAGTTTCTCAAGGCATAGATGCGATTTGGGTCATTGTTGATAGAGATTGACCAAGTCTCGCTCATTTCTTACCGATACGAGAAACTTATACACTTGAACGCTCTTGCTCGTATGTACATAAATGAGGTTGTAAGATTGCATGGTATGCCAAGATCCATAGTTTCGATCGAGACCCAAGATTCACTTCAAGATTTTGGGTTAGTTTGCAAAAAGCTATGGGCAATGAATTTACGATTTAGCTCTAAGATATCATCCTCGGATGGACGGACGGGCAAATGGAGAGGACGATTCAAACTCTTGAAGATCTATTAAGACTCGGTCTTGACTTCAAAGGAAGTTGGGACAAGTTCTTACCATTGGTGGAGTTTTCCTACAACAACAGCTTATCAAGCAAGTATTGGCATGGCTCCATTCGAGGCGCTGTATGGAAGAAAGTGTCATTCTCCAAAGATGTTGGGATGAGGTGGGTGAAGCAACGTTGTTGGACCAGAGTTGGTACGTATGACTACTTTAAAAGATTCAAATGATCCGACAACGATAAAAACCTCACAAGATCGATTAAAAGAGTTATGCCGATCTTCATCGAAAGGACGAGAATTCGATATTGGAGATCATGTGTTGTTACGTGTTGCTCCATGGAAAGGAGTTACAAGATTTGGAAAGAGAGGAAAGCTCAATCCTCGATTCATTGGCCCATTTTTAATCCTCGATCGAGTAGGAACTGTGGCCTATAGACTTGCAATTATCGCTTAAGTATGTCTCGTGTTCATAACGCTTTTTACATATCCATGTTACGTAAATATGTGAAAGACCCGAACCACATTATTGAAGTTAGAACCGACGAAATAGAGGAAGATTTAACGTATGAAGAGGTTCCCGTTAAAATCTTGATAAGAAGGAACATATTCTACGCCCAAGGTTATACCTCAAGTCAAAGTTTTGTGGAGAAACCACGATGTTGAGGAAATGACCGGGAGTTAGAATCAAATGAAATCAAAGTATCCTCACCTCTTCGACATACAGTATACGCACCCTAATTTCGAGGACTAAATTTCATAAGAAGGGAGGTTGTAAGACCCCAACTTTTTGAATAAAGATTAAATTTTTCGAAATATATTTTTGAATATTATGGTGTGGATTTGATATAATGTTATAGTTGTGGGTAATATTTATAAATTTTGCAAAGTACGCAAGTTGTTATATAATATTCGATTGGTGGGGAATATTCATTTTAACAGGAATATTCAGACAACCACACAATCATTGGTGGACCTCACAACGGAATTATTCATTTGATCGAGAAAACGACAAAAATACTTTTTTATGAAAATAACGACGGAAGTTTTATCGTTAATCGTTGAACTACCCGGTAGTAAAAGTATAAAGAATACGCTGTGGTTACATAGTAGCACACGGTATTGATTATTGATGCTTACGTGAGAAGTCACCGCTTATACTCAATTATTGCTATAAGAATTGTCGATCATATCTATCATATTATTGATTCAATTATTGTCACAAGATCATCTCGCATAAAATGTTTTTTATTAAATCAATACTTGAGACGACAAAGTTATTCATATTATAAATTTCAATATTTACAATGTCTAGAAGTTCACAAGGAGAGGTTTGGTCACCTAATCATGCTACCAATAGGAGAAATCCTTATCGAAAGCCCCTCTTTCGGGAACGACGGTTGATAAATATTGTGAGTTATAATATTAATGATGAATGTTGTTCTGAGTTGAATTTGGAGACGCGGACGTGATATTTGAGTCCGAATCTATTTAAATTAGTAAAAATAGTCTATAAACACAAAATTTTCCGGATTCACTATTTGGTCAAAAAGTCAACAATTGACTTTTTTGGGAAAAGTCAAACTTCGAAATTTCAAAATTTATATTTTTAATAAAAATAGTTTCATTATGTTGAAATTGTTTGTGTTAGTGAAAATCGACATTTATTCCGATGATAATTGATGTCTATGGGTTATATTGATAAATCGGGTAATTTATCAGATAAATGAGCAATTAATTGCTACTAATTCACATGCTTATATAACTATTTGTTCACATGTGTACTATTGAATCACATTATTTACTATTAGGGGAGTTGGTGCAAGATTGATAATACTTGCATGACTAAGTTAAAAATAGAGGTATAGATGGAGGTACTATAATCGTAATTTGTATTTTCACATGATTATACTATTGATTCACATAATTGAACTATTGATTCACATTATTTACTATTAGGGGAGTTGGTGCAAGATTGATAATACTTGCAGGACTAAATTAAAAATGAAAGAAAAGTTGGAGGTATTGTATTATAATTTTTGAGCCCCAAAACGTGCAATTATCGAAACTATATTTTCCTATAAATAAGCTCATTCTTCCTTCATTTCTCACCAATTCACAAAAGCTTTAGAGTTTATTATTATAGAGAGAAATTATAGAGAAAAAGAAGAAGAGAAATCTGCACACCTCACTATTCCAAAGATCCAATTTTTTTTTCAAGGTAGGAATATTATTTGTTGTTCGTAGGGAGTATTATTTCTTTCTTATCTATGAAGAGAACTTCGTTATTCCATTCTTATTATTCTGTTGAATAAACTGTGAGATACGCTGCTACCCTATACTTGGTGAAATTCTTTTGTTGTTCCATTCTTTATCATTCTGTTGGAACATCCCTTCTGTCTCGTTCACGGACCGGTTCCGTCTTTTATTATTCTATTGGAATATCCTCGTCTATCGCGTTCACGCTACCGGACCGATTCCTCGATTCCGCCTTTTATTATTCTCGTTGGAATATCTCGTCTCACGCTTTTACGCCGGACCGATTCGTCTTTATTATTTTGTTGGAATATCCCGTCTGCATGCTTTACGTTTACGGACCGATTTATTATTTATTATTCTCGTTGAATAAACTCCGCGCATGCGGTCTATCGCATGCCCTCGTGATTTCTTTTGTTATTCCATTCCTTATTATACTCAATTGGTTAAAGTTTTGACTTCTATACTCCATGAAATTAGTGGAATATCCTTGATATTTGCGCTTCATCCAAAGATATCTTTTCATGAAAATATTCTTCCGAGCATTCTTGAATTTTACTCTACAAAGCAAAGATCATGTTGACAATTTGACGTTATTAGTTCTCGGATAAATTAATTCTTGAACTTGTTTTATTGAATTCTTATATCATTGTCATCATCCTCATGTTTATATTTTATTGAAAGTCATATGTGGCCTATAGTGCATAGATGGACTTGGTATGATTATGACCAGGGATTATTCGGTGTAATCATGACCGTAATATTACAAATGATGTGGAGAAAGTCCTCATTGGCCTGTAGTGCATTGATGGACAGTTGTTGGCATGATTATGACCATTAATGAATACACAAATATTCTTGGCTCGTAGTGCATGGATAATTGTGGTCGTGATACTAAAGAATATCCTCATTGGTCAGTAGTGTAAGGGGTGATTCGATGATGTGGATTATTTATTGTCGAGTCCCAATGATAAAAGTGATGAAAAACATTTTAAATCATAAAAGATAGTAGATTTTATTCTCTACTTGACTCTTTTAATGGATTGCTTGTTCACTGTGCAGCTTAAACTTGATGGTTGTTATATTGTATCGCTTAACATCGCTTGAAGGCTAACGATAATATATTTGCATTATCTTAGTCATAATATTTCCCATCGGGCTAGTTGAGCTCACCTTTTACTTTTATTGTTCTCTTGTGAAATGAGAACGAAGTAGGACTAATGGGGGAACGGAGTGATGGACCGTGATGATAGCATTAGTAGTCCTCACTATTCTCGTGAAAATAGTGTGATAATAATTGTAATGAGGACTCCTTTTGAGTTTGTATAATCTCGGTAGACAATATTTGTATTCAAACTCACAACTTATGTTTTTTTTGTCGTATTGTATACTTACGCTTGTATTATTAAGTTGTATTTGAATTCATGTACCATGTAAGTGGCGACCCAAGATGGGTGACATATACCTAATTTTGGGGGCGTCACATACCATATGTATTCACGACATTCATTAGTTACATTTTCACTTAATTATTTAATATAAACTCCACTTTATTTAACAAATCATTATCCTTCTAATTTAATTACTTAATTAAATTAGAATATTTTCATTCTCCTACTATTATTACACTCGAATAAATAATTTCCATCGAATATTTATTTTATTCCATAAATATCTCAATTAAAATATTTACTTTATTTTATAAATATTTTAATAATAATTTTCATCGAATATTTATTTTATTCCATAAATATCTCAATTAAAATATTTAATTTATTTTATAAATATTTTAATAATGATTTTCATCAAATATTTATTTTATTCCATAATATCTCAATTAAAATATTTAATTTATTTTATAAATATTTTAATAATAACTTTCATCGAATATTTATTTTATTCCATAAATATCTCAATTAAAATATTTAATTTATTTTATAAATATTTTAATAATAATTTTCATCAAATATTTATTTTATTCCATAATATCTCAATTAAAATATTTAATTTATTTTATAAATATTTTAATAATAATTTTCATCGAATATTTTTTTTAATTTTTATTTTTTATTTTATTTTTTGATCACGTAAGGCAGGATAATTTAGTTTAGTAGCGCTTGCTTTGCTATGGGTTACCTGAGCTCATTTCTGCGATTTTCATAGCTTCATAGTCATGAACATAACAAGGCCAAATTAGGCCAAAAATCTATCACAAGTAAAATTATACGTTCTGTGAAGAACACAGAATATGGCCATAACTTCCAATTAGTTTATTTTTACACGAATTTAAACATACCCAAACACTGTAATACACATATAACTACTACTCAACCCTTCTAGCATGATTTTAACATGTTAAAACACATAATTTGTAGAATCAACACATGTAATTTTACTGTTCTTGATGTTCTTGAAAGTTTTGAAAACAAAACATCCAAATCAATACTACGGGTTCGTTATAACACCGAATCTGTTCATTTGAAGTTTGGTCTCTTCATTTTAATATACATAATCCATTACAAGCATAAATTTATGATATAACCTATGATATACGTATAAAATTTGGTACGTAAGGCCATATGGCCATATTTTATACTCTGTAATTTTGTAGCAACAATATACGACATGTTTTATGCAACTGATGATATGGTTTATACAATATATATATAATCAAATACGATATGATAACATCTTATTACATGTATCAACACATAATCCATACCCTTTATAATTACAGAGACTTTAACAAAACGTGAAGCCATTTTCTTATAAAACTTAAACAATCGTAAAAATAGAAATTGGGCTAAAGGAATTAACCAAAGTATAAAGTATAGACTAAGAGAGCCTTGATGATCCTTTCTCAGTTATTAGATCAATCACACACACTCACAATTTCTCTCAACTTCACAATTTCTCTCTGTAATTTGCTTTGAACACTTAGAAAATGGGAAGGAGAATAATCTGACGTATTAATAAAAGAACCGGCGACATGAGTGGATGTCGAGTTACCCGAAGAATAGTTAGCGCTTTCAACCTCTACTAGGGCCTCGTTTTGGCAAGCCTTAAATGGCTCAAAATCATTTAATTTAATAACTCTTTTATCTTATAGTTTAATAATGTCACATCCAATTATAAAATAAATCAATTATCTTATTTACTTTACTTTAAATAAAATATGATAATTTGTCATTAATTCACATAGTCACATAATTAATTTCTTACTTATTAATTATGTCAAATTATTAAATCTCTAATTAATTATTACATTAAAATAACATTATGCTTATTAAATATTTCATTTAATTAAATAAGCTCACATAAATACATACTTTGAATAATATATATTCTCCACATTAATTTAATAAATATAGCACATATAATTAAATTAATCTATCACAGTTGCATCAATTAATTATTTAATCTAATAATTAAATCATTGAAAATATTTATTTAATCCAATAAATATTAAAATTAAATTATAAAATCTCGTTTGTCACATCTTTCCCCTCTTAAAAGAATTCTGTCCCCAGAATCACGACTCAATAATTTCGACCCGTTACATTCCCCCCCCCCCCCCTTACAAAGATTTTGTCCCCAGAATCGCTTACACATAATTTAAGTAAATAAATGAGGGTAATTCTTCATCATATTCTCTTTGAGTTCCCACGTTGCTTCTTCAGCGTTGTGGTTCCTCCAAATTAGCTTAACAGATAGTATTACTTTATTTCTGAGAAGTTGTTCTTTTCTGTTGACAATTTGAATCGGAATTTCTTCGTAAGATAAAGTCTTTTTCAAAATGTAGGGGTCCGTATTCAATTACATGCTTGTAATCAAGTTTGTAGGGTCGCAATACAGAGACATGGAAGACGTTGTGGACATTTTCGAGTGTTGGAGGTAAGACTACCTCATACGCAACTTCACCGATTCTTCGTAGTACTTCAAAGAGTCCAATGAATCTTGGGCTTAATTTCCCTTTCTTTCCGAACCTGATCTTTCCCTTCCAGGGAGAGACCTTCAAGAAAATATAACCCGATTCAAACTCAACATTTTTACGATGTGGATCAGCGTATTTCTTCTGTCTATTTTGAACTGCTACCAGTCTTGTTCGGATCAGTTTAACTATCTCTACTATCTGCTGTACTAGTTCGGGACCTAATAATTGTCTATCTCCAACTTCATCCCGGTATAGCGGAGTTCTGCAATTTCTGCCATATAACGCTTCATAAGGCGGCATGTCAATACTACCGTGGTAACTGTTGTTGTAGCCGAACTCTACGAGCGGTAGATGATCATCCCAATTTCCTTTAAAGTCCATTATACAGGCTCTTAGCATATCTTCTAATGTCTGAATCGTTCTTTCGCTCTGTCCATCTGTCTGAGGGTGATATGTTGTACTCATTCGCAATTGCGTACCCATACATTCTTGTAGACGTTTCCAGAAGTTCGATGTAAAGTGTGGATCTCTATCGGAATCAATTGACACCGAAACTCCATGCCTCGAAACAATCTCTTTCACATATAACCTTTCCAACTGATCTAAGTTTAATCTGATTTTGATCGGAAGGAAGTGTGCGGATTTTGTCAGTCGGTCAACGATAACCCATACTGCGTCATAGCCTTTTTGAGTTGTCGGAAGGCCAACCACGAAGTCCATTGTAATATGTTCCCATTTCCATTCTAGGATCTCCAACGGTTGTAGCAACCCACTACGTCTCTGATGTTCTGCTTTCACTTTTTGACAGGTCAGACACTTGGCAACACACTCTGCAACATCCGTTTTAGAATAGGCCACCAGAAATGTTGTCGAAGATCTTGGTACATCTTGGTACTACCGGGGTGAATCGAATATCGTGAGCTATGAGCCTCGCTCAAAATGTCTTCCTTAATCTCTGTTACTGGCGGTACCCAAACTCTACTCTCAAATCTCAGTATTCCTTCCTTATCCATCTTAAATCTTGGTTCGGTTCCTTCGGATATCTTCTTTTTCACCTTTTTACATTCTTCATCCTGAATTTGAGCCTCCTTAACTTTATCTAATAGGGTTATACCAGATTGCATTTGGAATAGCTTTTCCTTAATTTCCATAGGATACTTCACTTCTAACTCCAGTTTCTCCATTTCTGAAATTAGCTCCTCCTGAGCGGTCAACATCATTAATTTCTCCCGACCCTTTCTACTTAAGGCGTCGGCAACCACATTTTCCTTACCCGGATGGTATAAAATTTCACAATCATAATCTTTAATTAACTCCAACCGCCTTCTTTAGCGCATATTCAAGTCCTTCTGTGTAAAAATATATTTCAGACTCTTGTGATCTATATATATTTCACACTTCTCCCCATAGAGATAGTGCCTCCAGATTTTAAAAGCAAAAACCACTGCACCTAACTCCAAGTCGTGGGTCAGATACCCCTTCTCGTAATCCTTCAATTGTCGTGACGCATACGCAATGACTCTGCCATTTTGCGTAAGCACACAACCAAGTCCTTTATGCGACGCATCACTAAAAATAACAAAATTTCCTGTATTGTCCGGAAGAGACAACATCGGTGTTGTACTCAACCTCTTCTTTAATTCTTGAAAGCTTTCTTCACACTTCTCCTTCCAAACAAATTTCACAGCTTTTCTAGTCAAATTCGTTAACGGAGTTGCGATCTTGGAAAATTCTTGAATGAATCTTCTATAATATCATGCTAATCCAAGAAAACTTCGTACTTTCGACGGCGTCTTCGGCTGATCCCAGTTAATCACGGCTTCAACTTTGGATGGATCTACCGAAATTCCATTTTTATCGATCACGTGCCCAAGAAATTGTACCCGCTCGATCCAAAATTCGTGTATTTTGAAAACTTGGCATACAACATCAACCTTCTCAACACCTCCAGCGTTAATTTCAAATGCTCTTCATGTTCTTCCTTGGTTTTCGAATATACCAAAATGTCATCTATAAATACCACTACGAACTTGTCCAAAAATGGCTTGAACACACCATTCATTAGTCCCATAAATGCTGCAGGATCATTCGTTAGACCAAACGACATTACCAAAAATTCTTAGTGACCATATCATATTTTGAACGCTGTCTTCGGTACATCCTCTGGCCTCACCTTCAGTTGATGATAACCACTCCTCAAGTCTATCTTGGAAAAGTATCTCGCTCCCTTCAATTGATCAAAAAGGTCGTCGATCCTCGGTAATGGATATCTATTCTTAATCGTGACCTTATTCAGTTCTCTGTAATCAATGCAAAGTCGCATCGTTCCGTCCTTTTTTTTTACAAACAACACCGGCGCTCCCCACGGCGATACGCTCGGTTGAATGTACTTCTTGTCCAGTAATTCTTGTAGTTGTACCATCAATTCTTTCATTTCTACTGGTGCCATTCAGTATGGTGCCTTCGATATTGGAGCAGTTCCTGGCGCCAAATCAATCACCAAATCAACCTCTCTATCTGGCGGAAGTCCTGGCAAATCGTCTGGAAATACGTCTGCGAAGTCCCTCACTACTGGTTCCTCTACTTTCGATTCTCTTTACGACTGTCGACTATGTAAGCTAGATATCCTACACAGCCTTGTCTGAACAACTTCCTAGCATGCATCATCGTCAGACAACTCGCTTGTCTAGGTGACTTGCTATAATAAAACGCCACCTTTGACGGAGTCATGAGGTTAATACGCTTCTTTTGGAAATCAATTACGGCTCCGGGATTGAATAATCAGTCCATACCCAAAATAACGTCAAATTCTCCAAGTCGAATAGGGATAAGATCTACGTTCATGATATTACTCTTAATATCCACTCTATAGTTCTTATGTACGTACTTAACAAGGATTATTTCTCTATTCGCAATTTCTATGTTCATGGGGTGTTCTAACTCATCCTTAGGCAATTCTAAGTTCTTAGCAAAGTCATCGGATATAAATGAACAAGTAGCACCCGAATCAAATAATACATAAGCATTAACTTTATTTATCAAAATGATACCTGACACAACATCACGAGACTGTACAGAATCCTGCACTGTCATGTTGAATGTCCTGGCAGTCGATCGGTTGGTTGTGGTTGGTCCCGTGATAGTTAAAGCACTTCCACTGATGTTTCCCCTGTTCCCTCCTGATCCTGCCCATCCAGATCCCTTCTTGGGATAGTCCCTTGCCAGATGATCATTTGAGCCGTAAGTAAGCAGGTTCCATTCTTTGGGTTAGGACAGTTAGGTGCTATGTGGCCCTCCTGACCACAATTGTTGCACACCCGCTTTCTCTTCATACAAACCCCCAGGTGAGCTTTCTCGCAGGTCGGGCACGCTTCGATCATCTTCTTCTGACCTCCTTGCTGATTTCCAGTTGACGAGTTGTCAGTCCACCTCCTTTTCTGATTGATATATCCTCTCGTGTTGCTGCCACTGGCTTTGCTATTTCCCTCATTTTCACTCTTCTTCTTCTTTTGATCCTGATTGTACTTGGTCACTGCATCGGTCCCACCTTCAGTGAGGATGGCTTTTTCCAGTATTCCAGCAAAAGTGTTTAGTTGAAACATTGATACTTTGCTATATACCCAGGGCTTCAGTCCTTGTTCAAACCTTCTTGGTTTTCTCTCATCTGTGTGTACTTGATACGGGGCGAACCTAGCCAACTCATTGAATTTTGCCGCATAATCTGGTACGGACATATTTCCCTGTTTCAACTCCAGAAATTGGACCTCCATTTGGTTCTACGAGCTAGTCGGAAAATACATCTCGAAAAACATCTCCTTGGACCTCTCCCAGGTAATCATACCTTCACCTCCCCAGGCCTTATTTGCTTGCCACCAATAACTGGCTTCGGATTTCAGCATGAACGTCGCGTAGGCGGTTTTCTGGTCCTCTCTGACTCTGGCGACGTCAAAAACATTTTCCATTTCCATAACCCACGTTTGAGCCTCGATCGGGTTCATGGAGCCTTTAAACTCTGGCGGTCCCACTGCCTTAAAATCCTTAAACGTCGTGTTCGGTGGAGCTTGAGGTGGATAATTCATCGCTCCAGCTAGTAAGTTCACCAACTGTTGAACGGGATCAGCATTGGCGTTGTTGTTGTTGTTATTTGTTTACCCTTCCTGGGCTGGTCGACGATTTGGTCGTTTTCTCGGCGGCATGTTTCTGATAAGAATATACGCTTATTAGGTATTTATTCAATTCTTTAAATATTTAAGGCTTAACTAAAACATTTAAACATAATCACTTAACACATTATCTCAATAAACCCTGATATATTTATTCAAATTGAAAGTTTTAACATTAAACGATAGCATCACTGCTATTTACATCAACTATCCCGAGATAAAGAATCTATAGGATTTAAAATATTAAAATATTCCTTTGTTTATAAACACATCGGAATTTGCATCTAACACGAGATAAGTTTTTCACGTAATTAAACAAATTTTATCACTGTCTGTTAAGGCGCTGAATAGCCTTGCTACGTTCCTCTTCCATGATGCGAGACATCGTCCTGCGATCCAACATGTACGATGGTAGTCCCTCGAACTGGATTGGGTACCTCAAAACTAGATCTTGAGCCTCATCCATTGCATTATGAAGTGTAGAGTACGTCTCCCCAAGCTTAGCCTTCTTTATATAACCATCCTCTTCTGCAAGATCAGCACGGCGTGATTCTGTTACCCAGCCCTCCTCTGCTATGATTAGCCTTTCTGAGCTTTCCTTCAGTTCCTTCTTAAACTTCTCTATCTCCTCAGTCTTCTCCTCGGTTTGACCCTTCTTGTGGACCAAATCTCATTCTATATTTCCCAGACGTGTGTGAAGAGTCACAACCTCTCTATCCTTCTATTCGATGGTAATCTACTGAATAATCGCTCGCTCAGTCAGATCCTAGACAATGTTGCGTAACTCTATGTTACGGTCATATAATTCGTCGTACATCTCAACATTGATGGAGTTCGGTGGGAACTCCTCTTCTTCCTCTTCAGGATCCTCCTCTGGATCAGTCTCAGGCTCATGTTCCTGACCAACAACAGTGATCAATGGAGATGGCTCTCTCTGTATCAACTGCTCGTTGACAACATGAATGTCTCGGGGCTCCTCCTCAGTAGGTACTCAGGGTTCCTCCTCCCCAGCTCGACTAGCTCCTCCAACATCTGACATCCTGACAACACAATTTCAAGTTTTAGTTACTAAGTCGTACTAGTGAGCACATAATTTGACACATAAGCACATCAAGTCTTTTATTATCTTCAATGAATTAAGAAATTCATTTCTTAGAACTCGATAAGAGTTTTCCATCACTATATTCTTCCTATAAGGCTACTACCTAAGGTTGTTTCCCCACCTAAGGTTCATAACCTACATGCCTTTGATACTAACTTCAGTGACACCCCAAATCCGTACTTAAATTCCACGGGATTTGGTGTTCACTGCAGACAAATATCATCTATCTATCTATCTACCCATAATAAATGCAAACCATGCAATAGATAGAAATAAATCCTCCCCTTATGGGGTTACAACATCGAATAATAAATACAATCCCGAAGTCAAACTAACCTTAAACATCTCGTGGAAACATAAACAAATAATAAGTCTTAAACAACATCAAGTCTTGACAATAACATTCTAAAATTTAAATAACAAGTCTTCATCACTTATTAGCTTTGCCCTTGCCTTTGCTAGTAGAAGGCTCATCGTACCTTTCGTTCTTAACTGCAATGTTATTATTACGCAAGAGTGAGCATGAATGCCCACAAGTATATAAATGAAATAACAATATATAATTACGTGCGAGTGAATCAAAGACTTCTAAAATAAAAGCTCAACTTTTGAATCAAGAATGAATAACAAGAGTTCAAAAGATTTCTAAGGGTCATAAGACCTTGAACTATGTCCTAGGTTATCAAGGGTTATACTTCAAACCTTTAACAGTCAGAAGATTATGGACTCTTCTACTCGTACTTAAGGGGATCAGCCCTTAGTACCATACTGTGCACAATATCTTAACGCTAACGCATAAGAAATCCCTATACAGGGTTGCTCATCTCAGTTTGACATCAGAGTCCGCACCAAAGGAAGTTTGGTTTAGATAATTCAATAAGGGTTTTGAAATTTAGAACGTTCATCAACTATGGACTAGTTGAATCAATTAAGGGTTCGCTAGTCTAATAAGGTTCAACAATAAATGATAATTAAATTGAATAAAAAATCTTAAGAGGTACACAATAGAACAAGTATTGTATAACAGAATCATACTTTGAAATGATAGATAATCTTTAATATAACAAACTGAACTTGATTTATAATAAATTTTAATAATGATAACAAGTAGGGTTAAGAAACTTGCCTCGTGCGTGGTGTGACGCCCCCAAAATTAGGTATACAACACCCATTCTGAGTCGCCAGATATATAGTACAAAATTCAGATACAACTTCATTTATATAATCATTGTTGGTATCAGTATAGAATACGACCACAGTTAACTGTGAGTTTTAATACAAATGTATTTAACTCTCATGGTGCCTCGACCAAAACCTTACAATGGTACTTTACATAAAAGTATAGTAAAAGACTATTTTAGAAATTAAAATCTTTGGGAAGTGCTCAAGGAAACCTTCGTACATGGGTGGCCATGCGTCTAGGTTATAATAGATATCATATGGCCACAGAATTATCCTTGGTTGACCCAATAGACCCTAAAGAAAAACGAGAAGATTACTATCATCTTCTTTCCAATGGTGAGTCTTCTCTTGACATATAAATATCTCCGTTGTCTCCAAGTGAAAATTATATTTCAAATATACTCCAAGATCATATAGGTAGTGCCCAGAGATATATTCAAAGAAGTGGATGTGCACAACCACATCTTTATGATAACACGAGGTTGTATGTCATTAGACATCTTGTATGATAGTGGCAAAACACCCTTCCAAAGTTCGGGTTCGCCTCACCCTATTTGATTCACCAAATATAACTACTAAATGATGTATAGAATACAACACACTTTTCCATAAATAAATAATTCCATCGAATATTTATTTTATTCCATAAATATCTCAATTAAAATATTTACTTTATTTTATAAATATTTTAATAATAATTTTTATCGAATATTTATTTTATTCCATAAATATCTCAATTAAAATATTTAATTTATTTTATAAATATTTTAATAATGATTTTCATCAAATATTTATTTTATTCCATAATATCTCAATTAAAATATTTAATTTATTATATAAATATTTTAATAATAATTTTCATCAAATATTTATTTTATTCCATAAATATCTCAATTAAAATCCAATTAGTTTATTTTTACACGAATTTAGACATACTCAAACACTGTAATACACATATAACTACTACTCAACCCTTCTAGCATGATTTTAACATGTTAAAACACATAATTTGTAGAATCAACACATGTAATTTTACTGTTCTTGATGTTCTTGAAAGTTTTGAAAACAAAACATACAAATCAATACTACGGGTTCGTTATAACACCGAATACGTTCATTTGAAGTTTTGTCTCTTCGTTTTAATATACATAATCCATTACAAGCATAAATTTATGATATAACTTATGATAGACGTATCAAATTTGGTACGTAAGGCCATATAGCCATATTTTATACTCTGTAATTTTGTAGCAACAATATACGACATGTTTTATGCAACTGATGATATGGTTTATACAATATATATAATCAAATACGATATGATAACATCTTACTACATGTATCAACACATAATCCATACCCTTTATAATTATAGAGACTTTAACAAAACGTGAAGCCATTTTCTTATAAAACTTAAGCAATCGTAAAAATAGAAATTGGGCTAAAGGAATTACCTAGAGTATAAAGTGTAGACTAAGAGAGCCTTGATGATCCTTTCTCAGTTATTAGATCAATCACACACACTCACAATTTCTCTCAACTTCATAATTTCTCTCAACTTCACAATTTCTCTCTGTAATATTCTTTGAACACTTAGAAAATGCGAAGGAGAATAATACGACGTATTAATAAAAGAATTGACGCGCAGAGTGGATGTCAGTTAACCAGTAATGGTTAATTGCTTTCAACCTCTACTAGGGCCTCGTTTGGCAAGCCTTAAATGGCTCAAAATCATTTAATTTAATAACTCTTTTATCTTATAGTTTAATAATGTCACATCCAATTATAAAATAAATCAATTATCTTATTTACTTTACTTTAAATAAAATATGATAATTTGTCATTAATTCACATAGTCACATAATTAATTTCTTACTTATTAATTATGTCAAATTATTAAATCTCTAATTAATTATTACATTAAAATAATATTATGCTTATTAAATATTTCATTTAATTCAATATGCTCACATAAATACATACTTCGAATAATATATATTCTCCACATTAATTTAATAAATATAGCACATATAATTAAATTAATCTATCACGATTGCATCAATTAATTATTTAATCTAATAATTAAATCATCGAAAATATTTATTTAATCTAATAAATATTAAAATTAAATTACAAAATCTCGTTTGTCATATAGTCCAGAGCATGTTATAATTGTGGAAGAGAAGCACCTAGCCCGATTTTGTCTTGCAGTGAAGTCAAGTCCAGCTGGGATGGAGACACCAAAGGTCGTCCCAGAAAAGTCAAAGCCAGTAGTTCAAAGGAGAACGTTTGTCGTGACCTCCTAAAAAGCGAGGAACCCGAACGAAGTTATCACGAGTAAGTTAATCATAAACTCTTGCAAAGTTTATACCTTATTTGATACCGGTTCTACTCATTCTTTTATTTCTTTTACTTGCGCTAAACGTTTAAATTTAACTCCGGAGAAATTAGACTTTGACTTATCTGTTGAAACTCCGTTGGGAGAAACCTTCATTACATCCAATGTTTATAAGTCTTGTTTGATTCAAATTGGCACTCTCACGTTACCTGTCGATCTTATCTCTTTCAAAATACTTGCATTTGATGTGATTTTAGGGATTGATTGGTTAACTACTCATCATGCTAAAATTGATTGTTTTCGTAAGGTTGTTAGCTTTCATATTCCTAGCCAACCTATTATGCAAATTCAAGCAACCAACCTACTAAAGTCAATCACGGTCATATCAAGCCATAAAACCATTCATTTATTGAAAAACGGATGTCAAGCTTTCTTAGCCCATGTCACGGATTTAAACAAAAATACGTCAAATTTGAATGATATTTCTATTGTTAATAAATTTCCTGACGTATTCCCTGAAGAACTTCCTGGCCTACCCCCAGAGTGTGAAATCGAATTTTGTATCGACCTTCAACCCGGTTTAAAACCCATTTCCAAAGACCCATATCGAATGGCTTCTATTGAACTTCAAGAGTTAAATACCCAACTACAGGAATTGTTAGACATCAGTTTCATTTGTCATAGTACGTCTCCTTGGGGTGCTCCTGTTCTATTCGTAAAGAAGAAAGATGGAAGTATGCGACTTTGTATTGACTATCGGAAGTTGAATCGTGTCACCGTAAAAAATAGGTACCCGTTACATCGCATTGATGACATGTTTGACCAGTTGCAAGGTGCCAAATTCTTTTCAAAGATTGATCTTCGTTCCGGATATCATCAGTTAAAGATTAAAACCGATGACATTACTACTTTCAGAACTCAGTACGGGCATTACGAATTCCTAGTCATGTTGTTTGGATTGACTAATGCTCATGCTGCCTTCATGGATATGATGAACTGAGTATTCAAGGAATATTTAGATCATTTTGTGGTTGTCTTTATTGATGACATCCTCATATACTCCAAAAGCCGTGAAGATCATGAGCAACACTTAAGGCTGATACTCCAAAAGCTTCGTGAAAATAAGCTTTATGCCAAGTTGAAGAAATATGAGTTCTGGCTTGAGGAAGTAGCATTCATTGGGCACGTGATATCAAATCACGAAATATCTGTTGACCCAGCAAAGATTGAAGCAATACAAAGCTGGGAGAAACCTAAGTTAGTAACCGAAGTACATAGCTTTCTGGGCTTAGATGGTTATTATCAGAGATTCGTGGAAGGATTTTCTCGAATCGCTACTCCATTAACTCAGCTGACTCGAAAAGATACAAAATTTGGTTGGAGCGAAGAATGTGAGAAGAGTTTTCAAGAACTCAAGAGGAAACTAATTTCAGCACATGTTCTGACAATACCATCTGGTTCGGAGGGATTTGTCATCTACAGCGATGCTTCAGGCAGAGGGTTAGGATGTGTTCTCATGCAACATGGGAAAGTCATAGCATATGCCTCACGACAACTCAAAGAATATGAGAGGAATTATCCTACTCATGATCTAGAGTTGGCAGCAGTCGTTTTTGTGCTTAAAATCTGGAGACATTACCTGTATGGTGAGAAAGTGGAGATCTATACGGATCATAAAAGCCTCAAATATTTCTTCACCGAAAAGGAACTCAACATGCGACAATGACATTGGCTCGGGGTGTTTAAAGATTACGATCATACCATTCAATACCATCCTGGAAAAGCAAACGTAGTAGTTGACGCATTGAGTAGAAGATCATATGCGGGTACGAGTGCGATATTGTCAACGCAAAGGCCCATTTGGTATGACTTACAAAGGATGGAGATAGAGTTAAAGACTCCAGGGACCTACGTGATGATGTCAAATATACGAGTAGAACTAACTTTAATAGATAAAATTATAGCTGCTCAAGCTACGGACCTAGAGCTGATGCGTATGAGGAAGAAAGTTCAAGAAGGTGTTATTCTTGAAGCAAGAATCAATGAAGAAGGAATACTTCAAGTAAACTCCGAACTTTGTGTTCCTAATGACTCTGATTTAAAGTATAAAATCATGATGGAGGTATACAACACACCGTTTTCAATCCATCTTGGGAGTACCAAAATTTATCGTGATCTTCAGTATACATTTTGGTGGAGCAATATGAAGAGAGAGACAGCAGAGTTTATCTCAAGGTGTCTAACTTGTCAACTAGTCAAGGTGGAGCACCAAGTGCCAAAAGGTCCATTGCAACCACTTGAAATTCTAGAATGGTAGTGGGAGCACATTACCGTGGATTTTGTTACTAGTCTTCCCAAGGTTTCGCAAAGCATAGATGCGATTTGGGTCATTATCGATCGATTAACCAAGTCTTCTCATTTCTTACCTATACGAGAAACTTATTCACTTGAACATCTTGCTCGTATATACATAAATGAGATTGTATGACTGTGGAAGAGACAGCAAGTAATAAAGTGGTAAATTAAGTGTCGAACCCACAGTGAATTCCAATCAATAAACTCCAACTACTAGCACTATACAAATTCAATTTTATTTAAATAGCTGCAATTTATGATTTTTAAAATTAAGCAAACTAAATTAACTAATTAAACTAAATTACTTTATAAATGAATTCAAATAAATAAAGGTTAAGACTACAATATTCCCAATTATGAACTATAAACTAATTATCCAATTAACCCAATTGTTACACCACCTGAATTGTTAACAGGAATTCTAGTTGTTAAAATCCCTTTCCCAAGTAAACAGATAACTTTTATTCAATTCAATTAATCCTGCGATATTCCTATGCAAAATAATTAAATCAAACCCGTTAAGTTCTAATTCCCAATTTGTTACATGAAGTGAACATATATTCCTATTCAATTCATGACCCTAATTATTCATCTCATGCAAATAATTAAGCATACCTGTTATCATGTCTAGTTCTAACCCTAGATTTCATCTTTTGAATCCTTCTAGAGTAACACGGTAATTACCGGCCAAATAATTAATCAATATGCACAAGACATGACAAACAATTCACCTTGACATAAATAATTGGAATAAATTAAATAATTTATTCATAAACATAAAAGGTTCAATTTGTAGTCTTAATAAAAGAATTAGTTCATAACGAAAAATAAAACCAATAATCTCATGAAAATCATCTTAAAAGAATTACACAATTAAAAATAAGAAGAAAAAGAAACTCTAAATGAAATCTTCCAGCTTTTATCTTCAATTGGAAATCTTCTCCTCAAATCTCTATTGATTCTTGATTAGTCTCCAGTTATGATTGATTACCCTCCAGTTTTTAGGTAATTGTTCTTTAAATACCCCTTTTTCATGTTGCCCCAATCCTAATCCAAGTCAACTTCTTTCTATGCACGCTCGCACCTTGGTCAACTGAGTCTACGCCCGGTCAATCCTCAGCGCCCCGGCGTTGAGATTAGTTCAAAGCATAGCGACCCCAGCGCTGATCTTCGGTTTATTTATGGTTGTGCCACTAGTATGCTAAAATTCCCAATTTGTCCATGCTTCTCCTCAATCTGCAAAATAATTAATAAACACAGTAAAAATTCTTCTAAAAGACTTCAGAACACAATAATTTAAGCCTAAATGTATCCAATTCATGGCTATATTACCCATTCATCAATGACAACGGAAAAGATTCAAATGATCTGGCAACGTATAAAGACCTCACAAGATCGATAAAAGAGTTGTTCTGATCTTCATCGAATGGACGTGGAATTCAATGTTGGAGATCATGTGTTGTTACGTGTTGCTCCATGGAAGGGAATTACGAGATTTGGAAAGAGAGGAAAGCTCAATCCTTGATTCATTGGCCAATTTGAAATCCTCGATCGAGTAGGAACTGTGGCCTATAGACTCGCCTTACCGCCAAGTATATCTTGTGTTCATAATATTTTTCACATATCTATGTTACGTAAATATGTGGAAGACCCGAACCACAATATTGAGTTAGAACCAGACGAGATAGCGGAAGATTTAACGTATGAAGAGATACCTGTTAAAATCTTGGATAAGAAGGAACATATTCTACGCTCCAAGGTTATATCTCAAGTCAAAGTTTTGTGGAGAAACCACGATGTTGAGGAAATGACCAAAGAGTTAAAATCTGAAATGAAATCAAGGTATCCTCACATCTTCGACATACTAGGTACGTACCCCAATTTCGAGGATGAAATTTCATAAGAATAGGAGGTTGTAAAACCCCAACTTTTATGGATAAAGATTTAATTTCTTGAAATATATTTTTGAATATTATGGTGTGGATTTAATATAATGTTATAGTTGTGACGCCCCCAAAATAGGTATACATCACCCATTCTGAGTTTCCAAATACATGGTATAGAAACAAATACAACTTCAGTAATACAATTTGTGGCAAAATACGATACAACACATATCTTGTGAGTTTAAATAAAATATTGTCTTCTAGACAATATCCACACTCAAATAAGTCCTCATTACAATTATTGATACACTATTTTACAAAAATAGTGAGGACTACTAAAACAACTGTATAGGACCATCACTCTATACCCCGACTGATTCCTGCTATGTTCTCGCTTCCTTAGAAGAAAAATGGAACAAAAAGGAAAAGGGTGAGCTCAACTAGCCCATTAAAGAATATTATGACTAAGATAATATACAACAAATTATCCTTAGTCTTCAATAGGGAAAAATCTGATAGAATATAATTGACAACAAGTTTTAGATCAACAACTGCAGCGGAAATAACAATTCATTAGAAGAAATAAGTAGAGAAAGAATTCTACTATCTTCTAAGATTTAAAAGTCCATCATCAATAGTTTATCCCTATAACATCAATCAATATACATCTTGAATCAAATATTCATCTTTGCACTACAGGCCAAAGATATTCATTTGTATCACTAGTTGGTCATGTTCATCTCAACACCTGTTCATCTTTGCACTACGGGCCAAAGATATTCATTAGATAATAATTCATCTTTGCACTACAGGCCAAAGATATTCATCATTTAATCATTCATCTTTGCACGACAGGCCAAAGATATTCAGTAATATCATCATTTAGGACTGAGGATGATGAAAAATATATTAAAGAAAACGAATCTAGTGAGATAAAAGAACAAATATTAGGGATTCGTATTACAGTTTATCTAAGTTCAATAATACTCCATAATAACTAAATTTGAAGTAGAATTCAAAAATAAAGATCAAAATATGGATACAATCAAAGATAGTAACCATAATAGACATCTTGGACAAAAAGAAGAAAATTTAATTTTTTGGTGAATAGTGCCGTATTCGTGAATAGTACCGTATATGTGAATAGTGCCGTATACGTGAATACTAACCCCGACACAAAAAGGTAGAAATTACACAATAAAATCCATACCAATATTTTGGTATAATGATATTGAAAGAATAACATCATTAAGAAGAAAATAACATCCCTTACCTCAAAAAGACAGTACTTCTGACTAGAATACTGGATATAGTGTTGAAGGAACTTGCACCGTATAGTAACACTCAAAGTATCAAAATACTCACAAGAATACGCTCGATAATATAGAGAGAGAAAGAGAGAAAACTTGTTTCTGGTGTGATTTTTAATTCTAACTTAGCCCTCTATTTATAGGAAAATGTTAGCACGCCGAAGCAGACTTGACCTGCTACCTGATGGCTTTACCTGCTACTATTGCCACCCACCACATTTGAAATAAAATTCAACACATTTCTTCACCAACCAAAAGTGGGGTCCACTCAAATCTAGAATTTTCGACCAAAATCATTTATAAACCTAATTTCTGAATCAATCACCTCTTAAAATTCATAACAAATTATACGTTCATTTTTAACGGTTCAAAATTTGTGGATATATACTCAACTTATAAATGTATAACATATCCAAAAATCATAACGATCCAATCTACGATTAAAAATTATAACTCACTTAATATATCTCAAAAAACGGTGATTTAATTTTTAATACCTCCATTCAAACAAAAACATCTCAACATTAATTCCTTCAATTATATCCACATAAAATAAATATATCCATCAATTATATCCACATAAAATAAATATTTCTTTATCATATAAATCAATAATTAATTATTCACAAATAATATTACAGAATCACAATTTCGACAACCAGTCATTCCGAGAAAGAGGGGCTTTCAGATAAGGATTTCTCCTTCATCAAGGCAATTAGGTGACCAAACCTCTCCTCGATGTAACTTTCTAGACATTTCCAATAATGTTATCTCATAATATTATTCAAATAATATGAATTATTGATCCAATAATGGGAAATACTGTGCAGTGGTAATTATTGAAACAACAATAATATAAAATATCAATGCATCAATTATTGAACCAATAAAATAAAATATTGAACAGTAATTATTGTAACAATTATTGAGTAGTGCCTTCTTACGTAAGAATCAATAATTCAAAAATATGTGCAAAAACCGTGTGCTTTCATGCTAAACAACCGCCAGACATCGTATTTAAACCACCGGGTATTCTAATAGTGTTAACGGTAACAACTACGCCATTATTTGGAAAAACTCAAATTTGTCATTTTCTTCATCCGACCGTTATCCGTTATGGGGCCCACAAATGGCTGCGCCGTCGTACGAATATTCTCCGACAGAAAGAATATTCCACGACCAAACGAATATTCCCTGACAATAATAAGTATTTTATAGCCACTTGCTTATTTTGCAAAATTTTCATATTTCACCCATAACCAAAGTATTATATCAAATTAATACCTTATTATTCCCAATAATAAATAGAGAAAAATTTAATTTTATTTATAAAAAGCTGGGGTCTTACAACTTCCCCTCCTTATAAAATTTTGTCATCGAAATTGACGTACGTACCTGGTGTATCGAAAAGGTGAGGGTACCTCGCTTTCATTTCCGATTCCAACATCCAGGTCATTTCTTCAATCGCATGGTTCCTCCACAAAACCTTGACTTGTGGTATAACCTTTGTGCGTAGGACATGTTCTTTCCTATCCAAGATCTTGACAGGTACATCCTCGTACGTTAAATTTTTGGCTATCTCGTCTGGTTCTAATACAATAATATGATTCGGGTCGTCCACATATTTATGTAACATCGATACGTGAAAAACGTTATGAACACGCGACATACTTAGCGTTAAGGCGAGTCTATAGGCCACAGTTCATACTCGATCGAGGATTTCAAATAAATCGAAGGCTTGAGCTTTCTTTTCTTCATTGATTCTTACTTCTAGAATAACGCATTCTTGCACCTTCTTCTTTATATTCATCAGCTCCGGTGTGTAGCTTGAGCGATTTTAACTTTATCAATTAAAGTTGATTCTACTCGTATATTCGTTATCTTCATGTGGGTCCCTAGAGTCTTTAACTCTATCTTCATCATTTGTAAGTTATACGAAATGGGTTTTTGTGTTAACAACATCGCACTCATAAACGCATACGATCTTCTACTTAACACGTCAGCTACCACGTTCGCTTTCCCACGATGGTATTGAATGGTACGATCGTAATCTTCAACAGCTCGAGCCAACATCTTTGGCGCATTATACGTTCGTTTTGGTTGAAGAAATATTTAAGGGTTTTAGAAATGGGTTTTGTACTGGGGTCAATACAAAATTCGATTTCACGCTCTAGGGGTAGGCTAAGAAGTCCTTCAGGAATACATCAGGAAATTCACTAACAACAGAAATATCATTCAAATATGACATATTTTTATTTAAATCCATGAAATGGGCTAAGAAAGCTTGACATCAGTTTTTCAATAAACGAATGGCTTTATGGCTTTATATGAAAGTGTTTGACTTCAATGGTTTGGTTTCTTGAATTCGCATAACAGGTTGGTTAGGAATATAAAAACTAACAACCTTACGAAAATAATTAATTTTGGCATGATGAGTGGTTAACCAATCAATCCCTAAAATCACATCAAAAGCAATTATCTTTAAAGAAATAAGATCAACAGGTAATGTGATTGTGCCCACTTAGATCAAACAAGATTTATAAACAGTGGATATGATAAAAAGTTTCTCCTAACGGAGTTTCCACAGATAAGTCAAATTCCAATTTCTTCGGAGTCAAGTTTAAACGTTGAGCACAAGCAGGAGAAATAAAAGAGTGGGTAGAACCGGTATCTAATAAGGTATAGACTTCGCAAGAATTTATAATTAACTAACCCGTGCTCACTTCGTTCTGGTTACTCGCTCTTTGAGAAGTCACAAAAAATGTTCTTCCTGAAACCACCGACTTTGTTTTGTCTGTATCCACCTTTGGTGCCACCGTCCAAACTAGACTTGATTTCGCTAAAAGACAAAATCGAGCTATGTGACCATCTTTTCCACAACTAAAACATATCTTGGAAAAGCTGTGAACAGTTTGGACTTATATGTCCCTCCTCTCCATATCTGTAGCATCTAACTGGCGGTCGTTCTCATCCCCTAGAATTTGTTGCTGGTTCTGGTGCTGTTACCGACGTCTTCCCGTCATCATTAAATCTTCTCTTCTTAAAATTTCCACTTGAATCATTTCTTCTAATACCTTGGCCATGATTACCACCGAAGTGGTTACCATTTCTGGCATGATAATTTTCTCCACGATGGTTATCATTGTTAGGATGATCCGCCATCTTTGATACGATTATTATCGTGTTGTTGCTCGTTATCCTTCATTAATTTGGCTCATTATCGCACTCCAATAATCGAGCTCTATTCACTACATCCGAATATAAACAAAGTTTGTGAGAAATGAGGTATTGACGTATTTCAGGTTTCAAACCTCGCAGAAACATTCGCTTCATTCTCTCCTCATTATCAACCAAATGGGATGCAAATCGAAACAACTCGGCAAACTTAGCTTCGTACTGCGACACATTCATATTGTTTTGCTCCAGCTTGATGAACTCAACCTCCTTCATGTGACGAATACTTTCAGGAAAGTACTTATCATTGAACAATTCTTGGAACTTCTCCCAAGACATCTTCAGTGCGGCAGATTGAGTACGCTTTACAAATTCCCACCAGTAATCTGCCTCTCCTCGCAACATGAAGGTGGCAAAGGGAACCTTTTGCTCCTCGGAACATCCCAAGACATCAAATATCTTGGTGATCTGCTTTATCCACGTCTCTACCGTAAGTGGTTCTGGCTTTCCCAAAAACTCCGGTGGTCCTAGCTCCTTGAACTACTTAGCGGTGACCATCCGAGAGTTGCTATTGTTTCCACCTGCATTTTGAACAGGAGTCTCTCTTGCCTGATGTTGCATGAATTTCATAAAGCCTCTGAACATCCCATCGTTCATCATTTGATCGGTGTTGTTGTTTACCTGAGGATTATTGCCATCCTGATGCACATTATCCTGGGTATTGATCGTTGGTGACTCAACGGTCTCACATGCTTCACTGTTTATCACAACATTTTCAGATGCCATTTTCAAATACTGCCACAAAACAAGGGTTAATTGACATATCACATATTATCCCTATACTCTGACCGACCAATTAAATACCAAATAAACTTAGTCAGGTCATACCAGCGAAGGAATTCCTCGTCTCTCCCCTCCTAGTTCTTATCTCACACCTCAGCCAGGGATCATATCCCTAAGCTTTGATACCAACTGTGACACCCCCAAAATAGGTATACATCACCCATTTTGAGTCACAAAATACATGGTACAGAAACAAATACAACTTCAGTAATACAATTGTCGTGCAAAATACGACAACACATATACTGTGAGTTTAAATAAAAATATTGTCTTTTAGACAATATCCACACTCAAATAAGTCCTCATTACAATTATTGATACACTATTTTACAAAAATAGTGAGAGGATCGCTAAAACAAACTGCTTCAGGACAATCACTCTATACCCCATTTGGTTTCTCGCTATGTTTCGCTTCCTTAGAAGAAAAATGGAACAAAAAGGAAAAGGGTGAGCTCAACTAGCCCAATAAAGAATATTATGACTAAGATAATATACAACAAATTATCCTTAGTCTTCAACAGGGAAAAATCTGATAGAATATAATAGACAACAAGTTTTAGATCAACAACTGCAGCGAAAACAACAATTCATTAAAAGAGTTAAGTAGAGAAAGAATTCTACTATCTTCTAAGATTTAAAAGTCCATCATCAATAGTTTATCCCTATAATATCAATCAATATACATCTTGAATCAAATATTCATCTTTGCACTACAGGCCAAAGATATTCATTTATATCACTAGTTGGTCATGTTTATCTCAACACATGTTCATCTTTGCACTACGGGCCAAAGATATTCATCAGTTAATCATTCATCTTTGCACGACAGGCCAAAGATATTCAGTAATATCATCATTTAGGACTGAGGATGATGAAAAATATATTAAAGAAAATGAATCCAGTGAGATAAAAGAACAAATATTAGGGATTCGTATTACAGTTTATCCAAATTCAATAATACTCCATAATAACTAAATTTAAAGCAGAATTAAAAAATAAAGATCAAAACATGGATACAATCAAAGATAGTAACCATAATAGACATCTTGGACAAAAAGAAGAAAATTTCATTTTTTGGTGAATAGTGTCGTATTCGTGAATAGTGTCGTATACGTGAATAGTGGCATATACGTGAATAGTAACCCTGACATAAAAAGGTAGAAATTTCACAATAAAATCCATACCAATATTTCGGTATAATGATATTGAAAGAATAATATCATTAAGAAGAAAATGACATCCCTTACCTCAAAAAGACAGTACTTCTGACTTGAATACTGGATATAGTGCTGAAGGAACTTGCACCGTATAGCAACACTCAAAATATCAAAATACTCACAAGATAAACGCTCGATAGTATAGAGAGAGAAAAGAGAAAGAGAGAAAATTTGTTTCTGGTGCGATTTTCAATTCTAACTTAGCCCTCTATTTATAAGAAAATGTTAGCACGCCGAAGCAAACTTGACCTGCTACCAGATGGATTTACCTGCTACTATTGTCACCCACCACATTTGAAATAAAATTCAGCAAATTTCTTCACCAACCACAAGTGGGGCCCACTCAATTCTAGAATTTTCGACCAAAATCATTTATAAACCTAATTTCTGAATCAGTCACACCTCTTAAAATTCATAACAAATTATACGTTCATTTTTAACGATTCAAAATTTGTGGACATATACTCAACATATAAATGTATAACATATCCAAAAATCACAACGATCCAATGGTCAGATTAAAAATTATAACTCACGCAATATATCTCAAGAACAATGATTTAATTTTTAATACCTCCATTCCGACAAAAATATCTCAACATTAATTCCTTCAATTATATCCATATAAAATAAATATATCCATCAATTATATTCACATAAAATAAATATTTCCTTATCATATAAATCAATAATTAATTATTCACAAATAATATTACAGAATCATAATTATGACAACTAGGCCATTCCCAGGAAAGAGGGGGCTTTCCGATAAGGATTTCTCCATCTTGGCGGCGCAATTAGGTGACCAAACCTCTCCTCGATGTGAACTTTCTAGACATTGCCAATAATGTTATCTCATAATATTATTCAAATAATATGAATTATTGATCCAATAATGGGAAATCTTGTGCAATGACAATTATTGAAACAACAATAATATAAAATATCATGACAATTATTGAATCAATAAAATAAAATATTGAAGCAGTAATTCTTTGTAACAATTATTGAGTAGTGTCTTCTTTACGTAATAATCAATAATTCAAAATATTGTGCAAAACAGGTGTGCTATCTTGTAATTCTACGCGTAGACATCGTATTTTAACCATCGGTATTTCAACAGCTTTTAATTCAGAATAACTACGTCGTTATTTGTAAAAACTCAAATTTGTCATTTTCTTCATCCGACCGTTATCCGTTATGGGGCCCATAAATGGTTGCGCCGTCGTACGAATATTCCCCGACAGAAAGAATATTCCACGACCAAACGAATATTCCCTGACAATAATAAGTATTTTATAGCCACTTGCTTATTTTGCAAAATTTTAACATTTCACCAATAACCAAAGTATTGTATCAAATTAATACCTTATTATTCACAATAATAAATAGAGAAAAATTCAATTTTATTTATAAAAAACTGGGGTCTTACAATAGTTGTGGGTAATATTTATAAATTTTACAAAGTAAACAAGTTGTCATAAATATTCGATTGGTCAGGGAATATTCATTTTATCAGGGAATATTCGTACGACGACACAATCATTTGTGGACCCCACAATTATTATCGAAGTTAAAAAATGACAGAAATAACTTTTTATAAAAACAGCGACAAAAGTTTTATTGTTAACTGTTGAAATACCCTGTGATAAAAGTACGGTAATACGTGTGGTTGCATAGTAGCACATGGTATTGTATATTATCTTTGATTATTGATGCTTACGTGAGAAGTCACTCAGTTTTATTCAATTATTACTGTGACGCCCCCAAAATTAGGTATACATCACCCATTCTGAGTCCCCAGATATATAGTACAAAATTCAGATACA
This sequence comes from Panax ginseng, assembly GCA_020205605.1. Taxonomy (NCBI): domain Eukaryota; kingdom Viridiplantae; phylum Streptophyta; class Magnoliopsida; order Apiales; family Araliaceae; genus Panax; species Panax ginseng. Next base: position 52,874,341 of record CM035146.1, on the reverse strand, counting down.
ATTTCATTTATACAACTGTTGAGCTGTCGTATAGAATACAACCACAGTTAACTGTGAGTTTTAATACAAATGTATGTAACTCTCATGGTGCCTCGACCACAACCTTACAATGGTACTTTACATAAAAGTATAGTCAAAGACTGTTTTAGAAATTAAAATCTTTGGGAAGTGCTCAAGGAAACCTTTATACATGGGAGGCCATGCGTCTAGGTTATAAGAGATATCATATGGCCACAGAATTATCCTTGGTTGACCCAATAGACCCCAAAGAAAAACGTGAAGATTACTATAATCTTCTTTCCAATGGTGAGTCTTCTCTTGACATATACATATCTTCGTTGTCTCCAAGTGAAAATTATATTTCAAATATACTCCAAGATCATATAGGTAGTGCCCGTAGATATATTCAGTAAGTGGATGCGTACAACCCTGTCTTATGATAACACGAGGTTGTATGTCATTAGACATCTTGTATGATAGTGGCAAAACACCCTTGTAAAGTTGGGTTCGCCTCACCCTATTTGATTCACCAAATATAACTACTAAATAATGTATAGAATACAACACACTTTTCTATCTTTGTTTAGGAGAACCTCCATGACTACAAACCAACATTTCTATTCTCCTGTTATCCCCGCTCAACCCAGGAACACTCTTACGGCAACACTCTTATTACCTGAAAGGAATTGTGAAGCAGAAAGGGTGAGCACAACTAGCCCAGTAAAGAATATCATGACTAAAGATAATTAAATTATAAATAGCTTTCATCAATAATAAATCAGAGATTTAGAACATATGGTAGATGATAAAACTTTTCAACCATAGTTGTAATGGACGAAAGCAATCCATTAGAAGAGTCAAATAGACCATCGTGTCTATTATCTTCTCCATGTTAAAAAGTCCACCAATAATGTTTTATCCTCAGTAACATCAATCAACAATTCGCCTTACAATAATATGAATAACTCATAATCATAATTGTGATTCGAATTCACTTTCGCACCCAGGACGAAGATAATTTTCATCACATATCTTCGCCTGAAACATCAAAAATCATGGTTATACCAAATCATAATTCATTCTCATAATTATTAAATCATCTTGCACTACTACGGCCAAAGATATTCATTATTATCACATCCATGAATTAATATTTCATTCTTTGAGACTCAGTCAATAAATAATCCACGTCATCGAATCATCCATGCACTCTGTGCCAAGGATATTCTTTAGTATCACGACCACGAATTATCCATGCACTACGGGCCAAAGATAATCGTGTTTTCATCAATGGTCCCGATCATGCCATAAAACAATTCATCTTTGCACCCTTGGTCAAGAGAATCCATAGCCATAATCATACCAAAAAGCGTCCATCAATACCACTACGGCCAATGAGGACTTTTTCATTAGTATCACAACCACAAATTATCCATGCACTACGGGCAAAAGATAATCGTGTTTTTATCAACGGTACTGATCATGCTATAAAACAATTCATCTTTGCACCCTTGGCCGAAGAGAATCCATAGCCATAATTATACCAAAATTTGTTCATCAATGCACTCACGCCAATGAGGATTTTTCCACATCATTTGCAATATTACGGATCATGATTATCTTAGAAAAATACCTGGTCATAATCATATCAAGTCCATCTATGCACTACAGGCCACAGATGACTTTCAACATAATATAAATATAAGGATGATGACAATATTATAAGCATTAATCAAACTAAATCAAGGATAAATATTAAAGACTTTAAATTTATCCAGACATTATCAATCACTTAATAAAATCATAATCTAATACTGTTAATACTATAACAATATTTTAATCATTTCTTAAACTTATAAACAATTACATTTAATTATTTACACTTTTCCAAATAATGCATTTAATCATTCAAAAATGTCATACTCATAAGATTTCATCACCAATAATCAAATTATTCATAAAAAATCTGCCTATACTTTATATAGGATTTCCAAGCCATAAAATCCTATTTACCAATTCTTCAACTTCACATAACATATTTAATTCATATGTTCGTAACTAAATCATTTTCATAAAAAATACCAAATCAGTCCTAAACATTATTCTTTTCTGGGATTAAGCAGAATATAGTCCCATATTGAACATATATTTTTCTCGGAATTTTTAAAATTCATTTACTATTTTTCAAAAATCAATTTCTAATTAATTCCTTAAGAAATTAGCTACCTTAGTTTAACTCCAGAAATTCTCAAATCTTAGCAGGATCTTACACATGTTAATGTGAGCTTCCAGTTTAAATTTCATGGTCATCAGAGTTATAGAACTCCGGTTATAGTGTTTTTTGTCGAAAAAACTTAAATATTGAAATGGTCATAACTTGCTCATTTTAAGTCGGAATGTGCTCATTTTGGACAGGAGGTACTTTATACCATATACTTTCATGTCCCAAAAGGCCAGAATTTTTCTCACAAATTAAGTGGCCGAAACAACCCTTTTAAAATCGTGGCAGCAGCCTTTTTCATATTTTGCAGTTTTTCGTACTTTGCTAAAATCAGTACACACAAAAATCTACAACACCTTTTCTAGTGATTCCACTTGGATAAGTTACAAAACTCATAGACCTAACTGTAGAACTTGACCACACTCAAAAATTTGAAATATAATAGGAGATATGGTCAATTGAATTTCATGTTCTATTTTCACCAAAATCTGATTTTTCAACCATTTGTGATTTCTAAGAAACTTTCATGTTTTAACATAATAACCAACATAACTTATCATAACACTTACTAATACCACATATACCCATGATTGTCATTAGTCCAATGCTTTTATTATGACTTTCATCATAATCCACGTAAACAGATCATTTCCACAATTTAACAAGGAATGAAATACAAAGGATCGTTCAACATGCATGTGGTAATCCATATAGACAGGTTATTCCCAATAGAATAATAAATACGGAACCAAGTCCGGCATAAAACACACAGATAGGATATTCCAGTGAGAATAGTAAAAGGCGGAACCAGTCCACGCGTAAAACACATGACGAGGATATTCCAGCGAGAATAATAAATAATGGAACCGGGTCATGCGTAAAAGCATGCATGGGATGTTCCAATAGAATGATAAATAATGGAACCGAGTCCAACAGAAACGCATGCTGAGACGAGGATGTTCGAAGAGACTAATAAAGAATGGAATAATGGAAGAATTTCACCAAGTATAGGGTAGCTTGGCGTATCTGAGTTATTCCAACAGAATAATAAAGAATGGAATAACAGAAGTTCTCTTCGTGGATAAGAAAGAAATAATACTCCCTACCTTAGAAGAAACTGGATATAGAAGTACTGAAGTAGCAGAATACTTTTCTTCTTTCTCTCTATAATTTCTCTCTAAAATAATTGCTCTAAAGCTTTTGTGAATTGGTGAGAAATGAAGGAAGAATGAGCTTCTATTTATAGGAAAATATAGTTTCGACAATTTCACGTTTTGGGCTCGAAAAATTACAGTACAATACCTCCAACTTTTCTTCATTTTTAATTTAGTCCTACAAGTATTATCAAACTTGCACCACCTCCCCTAATAGTAAATAATGTGAATCAATAGTACAATCATGTGAATAAATAGTATAATCATGTGAAAAATTTAATTACAGTATAGTACCTTCAACTATACCTCTATTTTTAACTTAGTCATGCAAGTATTATCAATCTTGCACCAACTCCCCTAATAGTACAAGAATGTGATTCAATAGTACACACATGTGAACAAATAGTTATATAAGCATGTTAGTTAGTAGCAATTAAATGCTCATTTATTCGATAAATTACCCGATTTATCAATATAACCCCCACACATCAATTATCATCGGAATAGATGTCTATTTCCACTAACACTAATAATCTCAACACAATGGAACTATCAAAATTCATTTTTAATCAACACAACTTATTCATCATTAATATTATAACTCACAATATTTAACAACCAGTTCGTTCCCAGGAAAGAGGGGGCTTTCCGATAAGGATTTCTCCTTATTGGCGTGCAATTAGGTGACCAAACCTCTCCTTGACAGAACTTCTAGACATTGTCAATATTGTAAATAATAATATGAATAACTTTGTCGTCTCAATTATTAATTTAATAATAATAAATGTAAGACCCCGAATTTTATGAAATAAAAGTATTCAATTTTTCTTATAATTACTATTCAGTAAATGGTTAAATTGATAAAAGTTAAAGTTAAGGGTGATATATGAAAAAAAATTCAAAAAATATGCAAGTGGTTATAAAATACTCATTCTTTGTCTTGGGAATATTCGTTTGGTCGTGGAATATTCTTTTTTGTCGGAATATTCGTATATGGCGGTAGCAAATAATTTGTGGGCCCCATAACGGAATATCTATCGGATGAAGAAAACGATAAAAGGGAGTTTTTATAAATAACGGCGTAGTTGTTACCATTAACACTGTTGGAATACCCGGTGGTTAAAATAGAGTAATACGCGTTGTTGCACAACAAATACACTGCAGTATTGCACCAATTATTGATTCTTATGTAAGAAGGCACTACTCAATAATTGTTAAGAATAATTCTTATTCAAAGATTTTATTGATTCAATAATTGTTGCGTTGATATTTTATATTACTATTGTTTTAATAATTGTCACTACACAGTATTTTCCATTATCGAAGCAATAATTCATATTATCTGAATAATATTATTAGATAACATTATTGGCAATTTCTAGAAAGTTCTGTCTAAGGAGAGGTTTGGTCACCTAATTGTGCGCCAGTAAGGAGAAATTCTTATTGGAAAGCCCCCTCTTTCCTGGGAACTGCCTGGTTGTCATTATTGTGATTCTGTAATATTATTTGTGAATAATTAATTATTGATTTATATGATAAGGAAAATATTCATTTTATGTGGATATAGATGGAGAAAATTTTTTAATGTGACAATTGTTGAAAATTAATATTTTATCTTTTTCTGATAAAATAATTCATTTCAATATATTATTATATTTTAATAATATAATGATGGTGATATTTTTACAATGAATGTGGTATATATGAGTATATGAGGAGGAAGAGTATTTTTGTTGCAAAAGTTGTTTAAATAATGTTAAACATGTCGGTAGTCCACATTTCTTGACTGAAATTTGATTATAGACTGTAAAATCGCCCGTTTATGGATTTCGGTTAATTTCTGTTTGGAATTTGGAAACACTTAAACTTACAAAGTTGTAGAGAATTGAATTTCCTATAAAAAGTCGCGAGATTCAAATTTTCTGATAAAAGGGCTATTTATTATGAATTATTGAAGTTTCGAAGTTCCGAAATAATTGATTTTTGGAAGTTTTAATTATTTTATTAAGAAAAACATTTTTATTGTTTTTGGCACATGTGTGGCTGAAGTTTGGACCAGATTTGTGTGCGTAGGAAATTTTGATATATATATTAATATTATATTAAATTTTCTGCTTTGGTGTTCTAAGAATTTTCCTATAAATAGGGTGCTTAGGTTAGAATTGAAAATCACACCAGAAACTGAAGTTTTCTCTCTATTTCTCTCTCTATATATCGAGCGTATTTTTTTGAGTATTTTAGTACTTCAAGTATTGCTATACGGTGCAAGTTCTTTTAGCACTATATCCAATATTCCAGTCAGAATTACTATTCTTTCTGAGGTAAGGGATAGTAAGAGATTTTAAGGGATTGTAAGGGATGTTATTTTATTCGAAAATGATATTATTTCTTTAATATTATTATGCCAAAATATTGGTTAGAATTTTTTATCAAATTTGGAACTTTTTCATGTCGGGGTTACTATTCATGAGTTACTATTCATGAGTTACTATTCATGAATTACTATTCACGAGTTACTATTCACGAGTACTATTCATGAAGCATGATGATGTTTTTTGTGAAATTTCTATCTTTTGGTGTCGGAGTTACTATTCACGTATACGACACTATTCATAAATACGACATTATTCACAGAAAAATTAAGTTTTCTTCTCTGTGTCCAGGATTGTCTGTTATGATTCCTATCTTTGATTGGATCTATGTTTTGGTCTTCATTCTTGAATTTTACTCCACTCTGGTTATTTATGAAGTATTTTTGAACTTGGGTTGTTTAAAGTACAAATCCTTAATATTTGTTCTTTTGTTTCACTAGATTCGTTTTCTTTAAAATATTTTGCATCATCCTCAGTCCTAAATGATGATATAACTGAATATCTTTGGCCTGTAGTGCAAAGATGAATGATTTCTGATGAATATCTTTGGCTCGTAATGCAAAGATGACCTGTTGTTGAATATCTTTAGCTCGTAATGCAAAGATGACATGTTGTTGAATATCTTTGGCATGTAGTGCAAAGATGATATAAATGAATATCTTTGGCCTGTAGTGCAAAGATGACTTGTTGATGAATATCTTTGGCCCGTAGTGCAAAGATGAATTTATTAATATGATTATGAACATGAACTGTGATTTGGTATAACCATGATCTTTGATGTTTCAGGTGATGAAAATTATCTTTGTCCTGGATGAAAAAAAAAGGAATTTAGAACAACAATTACGATTATGAGTTATACATGTGATTGTTGACAGGAATTGTTGATTGATGTTACAGAGATAAAACATTGTTGGTGGACTTTTAACATGGAGAAGATAATAGATTTTATGGTCTATTTGACTCTTCTAATGGATTGCTCGTTCCGCTGCAACTATGGTTGAAAAGTTTTATCATCTACCATATGTTCTAAATCTCTGATTTATTTCTTATGAAGACTATTGATAATTTATTTATCTTTAGTCATAATATTCTTTATTGAGCTAGTTGTGCTTTCCCCTTTCTTTTTCGCACAATTCCTTTTAGGTAATCTGACGTGTGTAAATTTGGGTCGAAAGGGGGTATGAGGGAATAGAAGCGGTGGTCATCATTTAGTAGTTATATTTGTTGAATCAAATAGGGTGAAGCGAACCCAACGTTGGAAGGGTGTTTTGCCACTATCATACAAGATGTCTAATGACATACAACCTCGTATCATTATAAGACATGGATGTGCTCATCCACTTGCTGAGTATATATACGAGTACTACCTATATAATCTTGGAGTTTGGTTGAAGTATAATTCCCAATTAGAGACAGTAGAGATAATAATATGTCAAGAGAAGACTCACCATTGGGAAGAATATGATAGTAATCTTCTCGTTTTTCTTTGGGGTCAATTGGGTCAACCAAGGATAATTCTGTGGCCATATGATATCTATCATAACCTAGACGCATGGCCTCCCATGTACGAAGGTTTCCTTGAGCACTTCCTAAAGGTTTTAATTTCTAAAACAGTTTTTGACTGTACCTTTATGTAAGGTGTCATGGTGACGTGCTATCCAAGTTGGTGTCCAGAGTCACAGTTTGTATATTTTAGTATCAAAACTCATAACATATATGTTGTTGTATTTTGCACGACAATTGTTGTAATAAAGTTGTAGTTGTTTTCTGTACCATGTATTGGGCGACTCAGAATGGGTTGGATGGAATGGACCTATTTTGGGGTTGTCACAATAAATATTATGGAGATGATACTGTGACAATAATTGAATCAATAATATGAGAGATATGATGCATCAATTATTGTAGCAATAATTGAGTATAACTGAGTGACTTCTCACGTAAGCATCAATAATCAATACCGTGTGCTACTATGCAACCACGCCAGCGTATTCTTTGTACTTTTAACACAGGGTGTTTCAACAGTTAACGGTAAAACTTCCGCCGTTATTTTCATAAAGTATTTTTGTCGTTTTCTCAATTGGGGGTCCACCAACGATTGTGCCGTTGTATGAATATTCCCTGTTAAAACGAATATTCCCTGATCAATCGAATATTCCCCGGCACAATGTTGATCGATTTCGCAATCAATGAATACGTGCAAGTATACACGGTCAACAAGTAATAAAGTGAAAGTAGAGTATCGTTCCCACGAGGAATTATTTAATAAAAATCACCAAGTACTAATTCTTAACCAAACTAATTTTATTTAAACAATCTCAAATCGTGTTTCTTCTAATTAAGAAAACTAAATTAACTAATTAAAACTAAGATTTTAACGAATGAATTCAAATAAATAAAGATTAAGACTTCAATATCCCCAATTATGAATTATAAATCAATTATCCAATTATCCCAATTATTATGTCTACTGAATTGTTAATAGGAATTCTCAAATTCCAAAAGCCCTTTTCCAAGTGATCAATTTCCTTCTATTTAATCCAGATTAATTTTGCTATATTCTTATGCAAAACAATTGAATTAAACTCGTTACAATCCCAATTCCTTATGTGTTACATGCGGCGAAAAGATATTTCCATTCTATTCACAAACCTAATTATTCACTGTGCAAATAACTAAGTCACATGATATCATGCCCAGTTCTAACCCTAGAATTCCTCTTCCAATTTCTTCTAGAGTAACAAAGTAATTACTGATCAAATAATTAAGCAATAAGCACAAGACAAGATAAACAACTCACTTTAACATAAATAATTAGAATATAATAAATAACTAATTCATAGCCATAAAAAGTTCAATTGAAATCTCAAAAATAGTTAGTTCATAATTAATGAATTAAAACCAAGAATCTGTTGAATAGACATCAAAAGATAAAAGTAAGATGAGAGAAGAGAATAGAATCATTGTCAAGAAATCGATGCTCCCCTCTTGCTCTTGCTCTTGATCTTCAATGGTCTCCAAGTTGCTTCAATCTCCAAAACTAATAAGAGCTAGGGTTATTTTCTAATCTAAAGGAGTGTTTAATCTAGGCTAAGCTATGTAATCTTCCTTTATTTTATGCCTTACATCATGTATTTATAGGTTACAAGTCTAATTTTGAGCTTAGGAACAAACCCAATCCAATTTGGAGTCAAAAAGGTGTTAAAATTTACCAAACGCGGCGTCCGTGCCACACCAAACCCTTCCCCAATTGCTTCAACGCTGGGCAGCGGCGTTGAGTTCTGCCCCTAAGCGCCCGTGCTGGAAAATGCACTAAGAATAGCGCCTTGCAAGGTCGCCCAAAATCTGACATTTTCTACTCCGACGTCCTTTGGGAAAATGGCCATAACTTCTTCGTTCGAACTCCGATTTCGATGATTCAAGATGTTCCGGAAAGAGGAGAAGTAGATCTAAAACTTTCATTCTTGAAGTTTGTCGAAATAATGTCAGGAGCTATAGTCAAATTGGATCCGAAGTGGCTCTTTGTGTAAATGGTGTCTAAAACGCGAATCTAGCCACCCCAAACATCGATCCATGTAACTTTTGTCCCAATTCCTATAAAATAACATAAAACATGCATGAATAGACACAAACACATAAAAACATCCTAAAAGACTTAAGAACAACAATAAATTAAGCCTGAATGTATCCAATTCATGGGTATAAAACTCACTCATCAAATACCCTCAAACTTAAATCTTTGCTTGTCCTCAAGCAAAAACACAAAAATGTTATGCAATGCAATGTAATGTAATGATACTAATCTATATGCCTCACGAATCCAGCGGTAATAGCGAAACAAGTCTATTCAGCAGGCCTTAGAGAAATCAAGTAAACATGATAATACATCATATTAAAATAAATCGGTAATTTCCCAATCAATCATCAAATCTTAGATTTGTTATCAACGATATAGTGCGTGTGTGCTCCACAACAATGTTAAGCGATATAAAATCAAATTTAAGACATAATAGATATCTTTGAAGGCATCATACGATTGCAAATTCACAAAATTCACGAACAAGCTATATCCAACTAAAGTCAAACATCCACCAAGTTCAAGAGTCCAACTGGGATACTTATGCTTTACTTTTCATTACGAGGGTCTTTTGCTCTTTTCGTTTTATTGTTTTTTTTTTAACCATAAGCATGCAATGTCTCATTCCATTAGGCTAACATGATGTCACCCCTTAGCGAGCTTTCGACCAACGACTCCCAGACCATATAAGACCTTAGGGCGCTAGGTTTTAAGATACCCCTTCGGGCGTACTTACTCAAGTAACAAAGGCCCCGAAACAAAACTAGCCACGGTAAAAAAAAAATTTCTTTTTCTTTTTTTTATAGATGGTTGGTGAGTGCGTTTTACGCTCCATCTCACGCTTGTGTTTATGGGGAGTGTTTCTCCTCAACCCACCACAAGACTCAACATGTTTTTTTTTTTTAAAGCTTATATACCCCAAAATTTCCCCCCAAACTTAAGTTTTTATCAAAATTTAGCCATCTCCGCCTATTCATGTCTTTCATTCCTTCACACTAGTAATATACTTAAGAAATCCATTATGTATCAATTTAAACTTAATCAGTTAACATAGCTGTTATTAACGTGTTAACCTTGATTATACCAGTTTCAAACAGGAAAAGATTCAATTCATAACAAGAAATCACATCAAAGCCTGAATATTCAATACTATACTTATCTACTTAACTCCGGTCTCATCATTGGCCAAAATAGACTTTTACTATCTAACGGTTGGAATCATGCAAATATAAACTCTACGCAACAAACATAGTAAACTAACTACTATTTTTGCGATTTTTAATTTTTTTTTAAAAAAAAAAAAGCGAATGCAACAACTAAATGTAAATAACTTGAAAACATAACGAACTACAATGTAAATAACTAACTATATGCAATACGACACTAAAATGCCCCCAAACTTAAACTAGACATTGTCCTCGATGGTGAAATAGAAAAAATTAAAGCAAGAGGACTTCCACGAAAATATAGCAATCTTCCTCCTTGCCATTAAGTTTGGAGAATAGGCTAAGCATACATGGAACAAATTGGGCACCACACTTGAATTTGACTTGAATAACACCAGTAAAACCATGATAGAAGCAATTTTATTAAATCCTAAATAAATGCAAATTCAAAACTACTAATATAAAACTTAATAAAACTAAAAATAAAAATTAAACTTGGGTTGCCTCCCAATAAGCGCTTGTTTTATAGTCTCGGCCTGACTTCTTCAATTCTCTATCCAATTCCCCTACGAAAGTTGAGGAACCCTCCATCCATCGGAAATAATATAGCTTTTGGTAGGTTCCCATTTGTAATAGCCATTGTATTAAAGTCACCTAGAATGTTTTCTTGAGATAAGATCACATTCAAGAACGTCCAGCATCTAGGTGGTTTCTCCATTGTGTCTGCGAATATATTCTGGCATAGAGGCTTGTCAGACACAACAATTTCTTCTTCTATCTTCTCTAGCTCATCGCACTATGGTTTTGAAGGTGTACTTGCTTTTACATCACGAGAGAGTATTGCCAAGCGACATGACTACCAATCGGACAAGGTTTTGCAAATCTAACTTGGGACTCTTGAGCTGTGGAGGAGAAGGCACTTAAGGCATAAATAACATTGGCTCATCATCATTGGTTCTCACAATTAGTTCTTCATCGACCTTGTTGTCATTATCCCCACTTGTCTCCTCTTTTTCATCTCATGGCTCATCCGGTTGTATATTTGGCTCAAGGCTCACCATCGGGCTCGGAATCCATGTCATAGGGCCAGTGTATTGAGGGGCGGTTGTTCAACGATGTCTATCTCTGTTCCACTTGATTTTCCAAATTCTTGATCAACGCCCTTGGCTTTGCAAATTCAAATTCTACTTGATTCATTTTCTTGTCTTGTTCCTCATTCTTTTTTTTGAAGCTTTAATAAATTTTTCCAAGGCTTCCTCCCAATTTGAATGTTCTTCCTGTTGTAGTGGAGGTGGACAAGAAATCCTGTGGGTATGTTGGACTTGGAGCATAAAATTGATCTTGATTGTTACTCCATGAAAATCCGGGTGATACCCCCAATCCTGATGATAGTTGTTGGGATAGACATAATTATTGGGGTAATCACCACTATATCAGATCTCATTTCGGCCCGATGGTGCATTGATGACTCATATGATTTCAAAGACAATAATCACAAGTAACCACCATACTTTGACGACTATTTGAGCTTCAAAAGCTTCAAACATCCTCGAAAGTGTCTCAATCTGTACGACAATGCGAGAAAGTTTCTCGAGTCTTTCAATCTCAATCCCCTTGGTTGAGTCATGTTACGTGTGTATGGCCATTGATACACAAAGTCATCCATGGTACCTAAAAAAGTAAGAAATATAGAAAGAGAATTAAAATAAAAATAAAATGTTTAAATTAAGACTAATTTGATTGAATTAATATTGGAAACTAATTATTAAATTAATTCAAGAAATACGCGTAAAAAACTTTAATAGATCGATTTCTTAATCAATGAATACGCAAGTATACACGATCAACAAGTAATAAAGTGAAAGTAGAGTATCGTTCCCACGAGGAATTATTTAATAAAAATCACCAAGTACTAATTCTTAACCAAACTAATTTTATTTAAACAATCTCAAATCGTGTTTCTTCTAATTAAGAAAACTAAATTAACTAATTAAAACTAAGATTTTAACGAATGAATTCAAATAAATAAAGATTAAGACTTCAATATCCCCAATTATGAATTATAAATCAATTATCCAATTATCCCAATTATTATGTCTACTGAATTGTTAACATGAATTCTCAAATGCCAAAAGCCCTTTTCCAAGTGATCAATTGCCTTCTATTTAATCCAGATTAATTTTGCTATATTCCTATGCAAAACAATTGAATTAAACTCGTTACAATCCCAATTCCTTATGTGTTACATGCGGCGAAAAGATATTTCCATTCTATTCACAAACCTAATTATTCTTCGTGCGAGATAACTAAGTCACATGATATTATGCCCGATTCTAACCCTAGAATTCCTCTTTCAATTCCTTCAGAGTAACAAAGTAATTATCGATCAAATAATTAAGCAATAAGCACAAGACAAGATAAACAACTCACTTTAACATAAATAATTAGAATATAATGAATAACTAATTCATAGCCATAAAAAGTTCAATTGAAATCTCAAAAATAGTTAGTTCATAATTAATGAATTAAAACCAAGAATCCACAATGAATAGACATCAAAAGATAAAAGTAAGATGAGAGAAGAGAATAGAATCATTGTTGTCGCCAAATCGATGCTCCCTCTTGCTCTTCCTCTTGATCTTCAATGGTCTCCAAGTTGCTTCAATCTCCAAAACTAATAAGAACTAGGGTTATTTTCTAATCTAAAGGAGTGTTTAATCTAGGCTAAGCTATGTAATCTCCCTTTATTTTATGCCTTACATCATGTATTTATAGGTTACAAGTCTAATTTTGAGCTTAGAACAAACCCAATCAATTTGGAGTCAAAAGGTGTTAAAATTACCAAAAGCGCGTCCGAGCCACACCAAACCCTTCCCCCGCCCCCATTTGACAGCATCTTGTGGAGTCTTCCCCTAGCGCCCGTGGCCGCCCAAAATCGACATTTTTACTCAGATGTCCTTTGGGAAAATGGCCATAACTTCTTCGTCCAGAACTCGATTTCAATGATTCAAGATGTTCGGAAAGAGGAGAAGTAGATCTACAACTTTCATTCTTGAAGTTTGTCGAAATAATGTCAGGAACTATAGTCAAATTGGCTCAAGTGGCTGTTATGTAAATGGCAAGTAAAAAACGCGAATCTAGCCACCCCAAACATCGATCCATGTAACTTTTGTCCCAATTCCTATAAAATAACATAAAACATGCATGAATAGACACAAACACATAAAAACATCCTAAAAGGCTTAAGAACAATAATAAATTAAGCCTGAATGTATCCAATTCATGGGTATAAAACTCACTCATCACACAACGAATAACAACTTGCTTACTTTGCAAAAAATTTCAAATATCACCCTTAACTTTAACCTTTTATCAATTTAACCATTTACGAAATAAAATAATAATTATAAAAAAAAATTGAATACTTTTATTTTATAAAATTTGGGATCTCACAATCTCCCCTCCTTATGAAATTTTGCCCTCGAAATTAACGTACGTACCTGGTATTCGAAGAGATGAGAATACCTTGCTTTCTTTTCGGATTGTACCTTCCCGGTTATTTGCTCTGTATCATGATTTTTCAATTGCTCATCTCCTGTATTTCAGATATCATTCTAGAATATATCTTCAAAACAAAGGTCAATTGACATATCATAAATTGTCAACTTATCAAGTAAAAAAATTTTGGCTTAAGAAAGTCATACACTAGCGAAGTATATTACTCGTATCTCTCCTCCTAGTTCTAGACTCATATCTCCGCCAGCGACCATATCCCTAAGCTCTGAAACCAAATATGACGCCCCCAAAATTAGGTATACATCACCCATTCTGAGTCGCTAGATATATAGTACAAAATTCGGATACAACTTCATTTATACATCTGTTGTTGGTACATGTCGTATAGAATCGACCATAGTTAATTGTGAGTTTTAATACAAATGTATGTAACTCTCATGGTGCCTCGACCACAACCTTACAATGGTACTTCACATAAAAGTATAGTCAAAAAAGCTGTTTTAGAAATTAAAATCTTTGGGAAGTGCTCAAGGAAACCTTCGTACATACATGGGAGGCCATGCGTACAGGTTATAATAGATATCATATGGCCACGAATTATTCTTGGTTGACCCAATAGACCCCAAAGAAAAACGAGAAGATTACTATCATCTTCTATCCAATGGTGAGTCTTCCCTTGACATATAAATATCTCCGTTGTCTCCAAGTGAAAATTATATTTCAAATATACTCGAAGATCATATAGGTAGTGCAGTAGATATATTCAAGCAAGTGGATGCGCACAATACATCTTATGATAACACGAGGTTGTATGTCATTAGACATCTTGTATGATAGTGGCAAAACACACTTCCAAAGTTGGGTTCGCCTTACCCTATTTGATTCACCAAATATAACTACTAAATGATGTATATAATACAACACACTTTTCTATAATGTTTAGGGAGAACCTCCACATTCTGAGACCTTCGTTCTATTCCCTGTTATCCCCAATTCGATAGGAAACATTCTTAAGCAACACTCGATTACAGAAAGGAATTATGAAGCAGAAAGGGTGAGCACAACTAACCCAGTAAAGAATTTCATGACTAAAGATAATTAAATTATCAATAGCTTTCATAAATAATAAATTGGAGATTTAGAACATATGGTAGATGATAAAACTTTTCAACCATAGTTGCAGCGGAACGAGCAATCCATTAGAAGAGTCAAATAGACCATCAGGTCTATTATCTTCTCCATGTTAAAAGTCCACCAATAATGTTTTATCCCTGTAACATCAATCAATAATTCATGTCCACAATCATATGTATAACTCATAATCATAATTGTGATTCTGAATTCACTTTTGCACCCAGGACGAAGATAATTTTCATCACATATCTTTACTTTGAAACATCAAAAAATCATGGTTATACCAAATCACAATTCATGCTCATAATTATTAAATCATCTTTTTACTTCTGACCAAAGATATTCATTATTATCACATCCATGAATTAATATTTCATTGTTGAGACTCAGCTCAATAAATAATCCACGTCATCGAATCATCCATGCACTACAGGCCAAGGATATTCTTTAGTATCACGACCACGAAATATCCATGCACTACGGGCCAAAGATAATCGTTTTTTCATCAACGGTCCTGATCATGCCATAAAATAATTCATCTTTGCACCATTGGCCGAAGAGAATCCATAGCCATAATCATACCAAAAACTGTCCATCAATGCACTATGGGCCAATGAGGACTTTTTCATTAGTATCACAACCACAAATTATCCATGCACTACGGGCAAAAGATAATCGTGTTTTTATCAACGGTACTGATCATGCTATAAAACAATTCATCTTTGCACCCTTGGCCGAAGAGAATCCATAGCCATAATTATACCAAAATTTGTTCATCAATGCACTACGGGCCAATGAGGATTTTTTCCACATCATTTGCAATATTACGGATCATGATTATACCGAAAAATCCCTGGTCATAATCATACCAAGTCCATCTATGCACTACAGGCCACAGATGACTTTCAACATAATATAAATATGAGGATGATGACAATATTATAAGCATTAATCAAACTAAATCAAGGATAATTATTAAAGACTTTAAATTTATCCAGACATTATCAATCACTTAATAAAATCATAATCTAATAATTTTTAATACTATAACAATATTTTAATCACTTCTTAAACTTATAAACAATTACATTTAATTATTTACACTTTTCAAATAATGCATTTAATCATTCAAAAATGTTATACTCATAAGATTTCATCACCGATAATCAAATTACTCATCAAATCACTTTATACTTTATATAGGATTTCCAAGCCATAAAATCCTATTTACCAATTCTTCAACTTCACATAACATATTTAATTCATATGTTCGTAACTAAATCATTTTCATGAAAAATACCAAATCAGTCCCAAACATTATTCTTTTTTGGGATTAAGCAGAATATAGTCCCATATTGAACATATATTTTTCTAAGAATTTTTAAAATTCATTTACTATTTTTCAAAAATCAATTTCTAATTAATTCCTTAAGAAATTAGCTACCTTAAGTTTAACTCGAGAAATTCCCAAATCTTAGCGAGGATCTTACACATGTTAATGTGAGCTTCGATTTAAATTTCATGGTCATTTGAGTTATAGAACTTTCCGATTATAGCGTTTTTGTCGAGAAAAACCTAAATATTGAAATGGTCATAACTTGCTCATTTTAAGTCGGAATGTGCTCATTTTTGGACAGAGGTACTTTATACCATATACTTTCATGTCCCAAAAGGCCGTAATTTTTCTCACAAATTAAGTGGGAAAACGAGCCCTTTTAAAATCGTGGCAATTTTTTTCAAATTTTGCGGTTTTTCGTACTTTGCTAAAATCAGTACACACAAAAATCTACAACACCTTTTTCAGTGATTCCACTTCGATAAGTTACAAAACTCATAGACCTAACTCTAGAACTTGACCACACTTAAAAATTCAAAATATAATAGCAGATATGGTCAATTGAATTTCATGTTCCATTTTCACCAAAATCTGATTTTTCAACCATTTGTGATTTCTAAGAAACTTTCATGTTTTCACATAATAACCAACATAACTCATCATAACACTTACTAATACCACATATACCCATGATTTTCATTAGTCCAATGCTTTTATTATGACTTTCATCATAATCCACGTAAGAGATCATTTCCACAATTTAACAAGGAATGAAATACAAAGGATCGTTCACCATGCATGTGGTAATCCACATGAGCGAGTTATTCCCAATAGAATAATAAATACGGAACCAGTCCGGCATAAAAACATGCAGACGAGGATATTCGGTGAGAATAATAAAAGCGGAACCCGGTCCGGCGTAAAACACACCTGACGAGGATATTCAGCAGAATAATAAATAATGGAACGGGTCATGCGTAAAGCCGCAGACAAGATGTTCCAACAGAATGATAAATAATGGAACCGGTCGGCGTAAAACGCAGACGAGGATGTTCAGCGGACTAATAAAGAATGGAATAATGAGAATAATTTCACCAAGTATAGGGTAGCAGCGTATCTGAGTTATTCAAAAGAATAATAAAGAATGGAATAATGAAGTTCTCTTCGTGGATAAGAAAGAAATAATACTCCCTACCTTAGAAGAAAGCTGGATATAGAAATCTTTGAAGTAGCGAGAATACTTTTCTTCTTTCTCTCTATAATTTCTCTCTATAATAATTGCTCTAAAGCTTTTGTGAATTGGTGAGAAATGAAGGAAGAATGAGCTTCTATTTATAGGAAAATATAGTTTCGATAATTGAACATTTTGGGGCTCGAAAAATTATAGTACAATACCTCCAACTTTTCTTCATTTTTAATTTAGTCCTGCAAGTATTGTGTGAATCAATAGTACAATCATGTGAATAAATAGTATAATCATGTGAAAAATTTAATTAAAGTATAGTACCTTCAACTATACCTCCATTTTTAACTTAGTCATGCAAATATTATCAATCTTGCACCAACTCCCCTAATAGTACAAGAATGTGATTCAATAGTACACACATGTGAACAAATAGTTATATAAGCATGTGAATTAGTAGCAATTAATTGCTCATTTATTCGATAAATTACCCGATTTATCAATATAACCCCCAGACATCAATTATCATCGGAATAGATGTCGATTTCCACTAACACTAATAATCCCAACACAATGGAACTATCAAAATTCATTTTTAATCAACACAACTTATTCATCATTAATATTATAACTCACAATATTTAACAATCAGTTCGTTCCCAGGAAAGAGGGGGCTTTTCGATAAGGATTTCTCCTTATTGGCGCGCAATTAGGTGACCAAACCTCTCTTTGACAGAACTTCTAGACATTGTCAATATTGTAAATAATAATATGAATAACTTTGTCGTCTCAATTATTGATTTAATAATAATAAATATTATACGAGATATTGTGACAATAATTGAATCAATAATATGAGAGATATGATGCGACAATTCTTGTAGCAATAATTGAGTATAAGCGAGTGACTTCTCACGTAAGCATCAATAATCAATACTGGTGTGCTACTATGCAACCACACGTATTCTTTGTACTTTTAACATAAGGGTATTTCAGCAGTTAACGGTAAAACTTCGTAGTTATTTTCATAAAATATTTTTTGTCGTTTTCTCAATTGGGGTCCACCAATGATTGTGCCATTGTACGAATATTTCCTATTAAAATGAATATTCCCCGACCAATCGAATATTCCCCGGCACAACGAATAACAACTTGCTTACTTTGCAAAAAATTTCAAATATCACCTTTAACTTTAACCTTTTATCAATTTAACCATTTACGAAATAAAATAATAATTATTAAAAAAAATTGAATACTTTTATTTTATAAAATTTGGGATCTCACAATTACCACATTAATTGCTGCATAGTATCTCACGTTATTGATTCAATTATTGTCACAATATTTTATATTATTAAATCAATGATTTAGACGACAAAGTTATTCATATTATTATTTGCATTTTTGACGATGTCTAGAAAGTTCTATCGAGGAAAGGGGTTTGGTCACCTAATTATGCGCCAATAAAGAGAAATCTTTATCGAAAAGCCCCCTCTTTCCTGAGAATGATCTGGTTGTTAATATTGTGAGTTATAATATTAATGCTAAATGTTGTTAAAAATGTGTTTTGTGAAGCCAAGTGAATTGAGATAAATAGAGGGGATTTTTATGAAGTATTCGTTGTAAGTTTGGCGTATTACATGGACCCCCACTTACCCATTTTTCAAAACTGTCGATAGAAAATTATCTCAGTTTTTTATATATATATATATATATATATATATATATAATGCCATGGGGGAGGAATTCACATTCACAGGGGTGTATTATTTTTTTTTTATATATATATATATATATATATATATATATATATATATATATATATATATATTATAATAAGTTTTGTTCTTTATGAAAAATAGAATTATTATATTTTATTATGCATAGTTTGTTGCAGATGTCTGTATAGTGTTTGCATAGTAAAATCAGAAGAAAAAAATCAGACGAATTTGATTTCGTCGGTGATTCTTTTCCCTGTGCGTCCATGATTTTATTCAAGTAGTATCATTTCCATTCTCTTATAAATAAAATGCTTAGTTTAGAATTAAAAATCACACCAGAATCAGAGAATTCTTCTTCTATAATATTGAGCATATTTCTTTTGAGTTTAAGGAAGCTTTGAGCGTAGAAAACAGTGCAAGTTTTCTTCAAAAATATCCACGCTATACCAGTTAGAAGTACTCTCTTTTAAGGTAAGGGATATTATTTTTGTTCAATATTCGTATGAAACAATATTTTCTTCCATACTCTGTAGTATGTAAATAATATTATTTTGTTTCAAATTTCGAATTCTACACTCATTTTGTTAAGTATTGCTTCTATACTCCTTGAAATTAGTAGAATATCCTTGAAATTTGCTCTTCATCTAGTATCTTTTCACGAAAATATTATTTTGAACATTCTTGATAAATTTTAATCTTTTCATGTTGGGGTATTATTCGCGGGGTACTATTCTCGAAGTACTATTCATGGGGTACTATTCACCCGGGGTATTATTCATGACAAAAATTGATTTCTTTTTCGTCCAAATTATTTTTGATACAATATTATTCTTGAATTTTACTCCACAAAGCAGTATCATGTGGACAATTTGGACAATTATTGAATTCTGGATAAATTAAATTATAAATCTTTAAAATTTATCCTTGCTCTCAGTTATTGAATTCTTATATCATTGTCATCATCCTCATGCTTATATTGTGATGAAAGTTATTTTTGGCTCGTGGTGCATAGATGGATTGTTGATTGGTGTGATTAAGACCAGGGATTATTCGGTATACTCATGACCTGTAATGTTACAAATTATGTAGTAAAAGTCCTCATTGGCCTGTAGTGCTTTGATGGACAGTTGTTGGCATGATCATAACCATTGGTGATAACACGAATATCCTTGGCCCGTAGTGCATGGATAATTTGTGGATGTGATACTAATGAATATCATTGACCCGTAGTGCATGGATAATTCAGTGATGTGGACTATTTATTAAGCTGAGTCTCAGATATAAAATTGGTGATAAACTTTTAAATCATAGAAGATAGTAGATATCATGCTCTACTTGACTCTTCTAATGGATTGTTTGTTCCGCTATAGTTAAACTTATTGTATATTGTATTCTATCAGTTTAACACTGTTGAAGGTTAACGATAATTTATTCTGCATTATCTTAGTCACAATATTCTTTACTGGGATGGTTAAGCTCACCCTTTGCTTTCATTGTTCTCTTCAGGAAATGAGAATATAGCTGGGACAAGTCGGGAAATGGAGTGATGGTCGAGGTTGTTGGCTATAGTAGTCCTCACCATTCTATAAAATAATGTGATAATAAATGTAATGAGGACTCCATTTGAGTTTGGATATTGTCTATGAGACAATATTCAGATAAAAACTCTCAGTTGTGCTTTTCTCGTATTGTATAAATGAAGTTTGTATTTAAATTTTGTACCATGTATTTGACGACTCAGAATGGGTGATGTATACCTATTTTGGGGGCGTCACATTTGCTACCATTTAAAAGAATACTCAGCTCGACCTCCAGAAAATCCTAGAGAATTATTTAATTTGCGTCATGCATCATTACATAATACAATTGAAAGGGCATTTGGCGTACTAAAGAAAAGGTTTCCTATTATTGGGAGCACAACTTAGCCAAAATACGATGTGGATACTCAATCTGAAATTGTTTTAGCATGTTGCATTTTACATAATTACTTGATGTCTGTTGATCCTTATGATGACCTTATTGTCGAAGTTGATCGAGAGATCCTAGAGCAAATGCATGAACCTGATGATCATGTAAGAGATGTTACTGAGGATGAAACGCATGCTGAGTATTTAAGGACTTCTATTACAAATGATATGTGGATTGATTACATAAATGAAGTTAATAGTTCTTGAGTTTCATCTCATGTTGACAACTAGTTTATACTACGTTTGGTAATTTAATTTATTATGATATTTGACGAGTATTCGTGACGTAACTAGAATGATATTTTGTTTATTGTTTATATGAGATTAAGTTTTTTACTTTATTATTTATCCATTTTTTTGTGTGTTGTTTATATATATGTGTTGTTGTGACGCCCCCAAATTCATGTAACATCGATTACAGGACATGGTGCTCACGATACACCTACATAACCATCTAACTACAAAAACTCCAGAAATAATAATAATAATAATAATATCTATTACATATCTATTCAAATAAAATCCCAAGTCTTTACAACCTTAAATAAACTGAAACTTTAACTTAGCGTTTATCGCTACATTACATCGTATGCGGAAATATAACTTATTACATAAATAACTCTCATCATTTCATCTTATACTTTCCCTTGTCCTTGCCCGAGCCCTTAGCGTTATCAGCCTTAACTGAAAGTTTTAAGCAAAAATGCGCACAAATTGCCCAGCAAGTATATAAAGTAGTTTGCAAACATACATCAGGAGTAAAAGCATTTGCATGAATATTTCTCAACAGTTGAAATAATTATCAAGAGATAAACGGGAATATCAAGATAAGATTTTTGGAATTCTTAATAGCATACTAAGGGGTGTTAGATACCCTGAACATTACTTTGTTTCATCAAAAACTATCAAATGGTCTAACAATCAAATAGATTGTAAACAGTCTCTGCAAGTACTCCAGGTGATCAGCCTATCGTACCCTACATTGTGCACAAGTATAAAGTTTAACTGCATAAGCATAAATGGGACTATATGCCCAACATTTGTTTGCCCGATTATTCGGGTTGTTCATCTTAGTATTCATGCGGGACCTCACCAAAGCAATTTGAATTAGTAAACATTAACTAGCTTCAAAGGATTTGAATTATACAAATAATATACTATGTTTGTATCAATAACATCTAGCTGGCACGAAAGCTAGAAAGAATACTTGAATATAGTTCATTAAGGGAATAAGAACTTTAAAGCATAGAAGTTGCAATAGGAACTGAATAATCATCAATAACGTTTCGCAACACAATTAAAGTTATAGAACTTTACAATAAGGAGCTTGCACGAATGATTAATTAATCACAAGCCTGAACTTACCCTCGCTGCAATCAACTGAATAAGAGTTGAATAAATTCATAATGAAAAATAGGGTAAGAAACTTGCCTTATACGTCTTCTACAATTTACCGCTATCTACTGGCCATTCACGTAACCTGTTCACATGTGTCACGTTAAGCAATTTGGTTCTCGAACACCACTTCGAAGTGTAATAATTCCCTTTTATTTTAATAAGATGATTAAACCCGCACGTATTCAACTACAATTCAATTACATAACATGTTGCTACGTATAGGCCACGTGGTTAAATAAAAGAATATGGGAAACATAAATTTCTGATATTTTTTGGACCAAAACCTCCATCAAAAATATGCATAAAATATGCTTAAGGGTCTCAAGTCGGAAAACCTCATTTTCCATAATTATGACATCACATATTTAATTAAACTCATTTATCCATATAACATCATCTATATGAAAAATACCAAATCAGTCTCAAAATTATTTCTTTTCTGGGATTTTGTAGAATATAGTCTCACATTGAACATATATGTTTCCCGGAATTTTTAAAATCCATCTACTATTTTTAAATAGTCCATAATAGCCAAATATTCTCAGATTTTTAATAAATTGAGATTAGCTCCAACATTTCTGAAATTTTCAGGGTAAACTCATGTTATATACATGTACTTCCAGTAAATATTTCGTAATTTTTGGACTTATACACAAAGAGTTATTTGGGTATCTTTTAAAATAGTGTCCTTAGCCGTAAAATCCATAACTCTCAAACCGTATGGCCAAATATTCTCAAATTTTTATAGGACCTTCATATCTTCTTATACTAATACTCTAAATTTTTCCAGAATTTTTAAAGTACAAGACAGTGGACAAAAATGCCCCCGAGACAGACTAATTCAAACAGTCCCAAGAAAGACATCAATTTTTTGTTTCTTACAGCCACTTTTGTGATTTTATTCCCACTAATCTACAGATGATATGACCATGATACTTGGACACAATAAACTTCATATAGCAAGGTATTTTACAAAAATATAACATTCATGAAACAAGCATGCTAAGACCACAAACCAACTGCATAGAAAAATGTGCCAGCACTAGTTCTATACTTGAGAAAAAATCTGGAAATTCCAGATTTTCTTCAGATTTTGTTATGAACATGCTTGCTTACGATTTTCATAACTTGCTCATTATAACTCTGATTCTAACGAAATTTGGGAAAGATTAGACTTCATACTACATATTATTTTATAAAATTATTACATACGCTAATCGAGTCATATAAACAACGAATCCAAGGCTCCGAAAAACCCAAAAATCACAGATTACACTTTTTAACCAACTTTGATAAAAAAATCATGATTTTGATTCTAGCATGCATGGATTTGATTCCTCCTGTCCAGATCCCATCTACTAACATATATGAACATATTACAACGAATAAACTCACTAAATTACCACAATTTGAATAAATTAGCAACTAAGAGGCCTTTTCTAGCTATTTCCCTTGAAAATATATAAAGGTTCATGAGTTGCTTACTTGATGTGAATTTCTTCTTGTTTAGCTTCTGAAAATCCTCCTCACTTGCTTGTTTAGACTCCAGAATACTACCACACTATATATCACTCTCAATTTCTCTCCATGTTTACTCACTTGGTGGAATTTTCTTAAAAGAAAAGGATGTTTGAGTGATGTGTATATATGTATAACTTGATAGAGTCTTTTGATTCCCATGACCCCCAACTCTAATTATTAGTTACCCACAATACTTAATAATACAATAATTTAGTTAATTAATAGGAAAAATGTGAGAGTTATAGAAAATAAAAGGATTTTGGTTTTAAGGAATAAAATAAAGTTCTCTCAGCTTAGCTATTATGTAATATACGTATACTCCTTCCCTTGTCCTAATTCGTGAGTCCCAAGGGTTCCACCAGCTGCTGACTTGTTTAAATAAAATATTATAATAATCAATTAATAAATTACTTTGACCATTTTGCCCTTCGTGGGCGTAACGTTCTGAAACTTATATCGATTCTTACTAAAGTCAACGTTCCTGACGCCATGGGACTATCCGTTTAGTCAAATTAACCTCTGAAATTCGTAGTTGACTTTTTTCTCGAAAAAGTCAACTGGTTGACTTTGACCAAAAAGTCATCTGTGACACTTTTTCGTGATTACAATCTATCTTAACTAATTTCGAAGTTCCGGACTCGAATACACAGTTTGCGTATCTAAATTCCGTTCCGAACTCCAGCTCATGATTTAATACCATCCCACGTAATAAATAGAATAATTTTATACTTAATCAATTTAAATAGTTAAATAAAACTAAACCAACCATTTAAATACATCTCATCACATATCTTGAAATAACACATTTATGTACAACACATATATATCTAATAAATGAAATCATCCAAAAGTTTCATATAAGTTCATTTATTAATAATTATTAAATTACATAGATAATCTCGGATATTACATTCATCCTCCCTTATAAGGATTCCGTCCCCGGAATCATTACACATCAAACAAAAAGATTAGGGTAATTTTTCATCATTTTCTCCTCGAGTTCCCACGTAGCCTCATCAGCGTTGTGGTTCCTCCATACTACCTTAACAGAAGGTATTATCTTATTTCTTAACACTTGTTCTTCTCTATCGATTATCTGTACTAGAACCTCTTCATAGGTTAAGTCCTTTTCAAACTGAATAGGTTCATACTCTATGGCATGCTTGTAATCCTGCTTATAGGGTCATAGGACTAAAACGTGGAACACGTTGTGTATATGTTCTAACTCCGGAGGTAAAGCTATTTCATAAGGTACCTCACCCACTCGCCTCAACACTTCGAAGGGTCCTATGAATCTGGGACTAAGTTTTCCCTTCTTCCCAAATCTCATTTTCCCTTTCCAAGGCAACACTTTCAAAAACACATAAGTGTTGTAGTCAAAGTCTCGTTGTTGCCGATGTTGATCTGCATATTTCTTCTATCAATCCTGAGCCGTCACTAGCCTCGCTCGTATTGTTTTGATCACATCTGCAATTTGTTACACCAATTCTTGCCCTAGTAATTTTCGTTCTCCCACTTCATCCCAGCACAATGGCATTCTGTATTTCCTTCCATATAAAGCTTCATAAGGTGGCATACCTATGCTCGCGTGATAACTATTGTTGTACGCAAATTCCACCAACGGTAGGTGGTCATCCCAGCTCCCTTTGAAATCCATAACACATGCTCTCAGCATGTCCTCTAACATTTGAATAGTTCTCTCACTCTGCCCATCTGTTTGAGGATGATACGTCGTGCTCAATCTCAGTTGCGTTCTTGAAAACTTCTCCAAAAATTTGTTGTGAACCGTGGATCGCGATCTGACACAATTGATATAGGTACCCCATGCCTAGAAACAATCTCTTTGATGTAAAGCTTTGCAAACTGATCCAAGGTATATCTAATCTAGATTGGCAAGAAATGCGCTGACTTGGTCAATCGATTAAAGATCACTCATACTACATCGTAACCCTTCTGCGTAGTTGGAAGTCCTACCACGAAGTCCATCGTGATATGCTCCCACTTCCATTCTGGAATTTCTAAAGGTTGAAGTTACCCGCTCAGTTTCTGATGTTCCGCCATAACTCGCTGGCATGTTATACACTTGTTGACGCACTCTGCAACTTCTCTCTTCATATTGGGCCACCAATAATGTTGGCGAAGATCCTGATACATCTTTGTACTTCCTGGGTGGATTGAGTAACTTGAGCTATGAGCTTCCTGCAAGATTTCTTCCTTTAATTCAGACACCGCTGGCACCCAAATTCTCTTCTCAAATCTTAATAATCCATCACCACCCATACTAAATTTAAGCTCTGCTCCATCTGAAATTCTTTTCCTCACCTTCTCGCATTCCTCATAGCTGCCTTATGCTTCCTTGATTTTGTCCAATAGAGTCGGATGAGCCTCCAATATTGCGAACAATTTCCCCTCTGGCTCCCTTAGACTTTTTATCTCGAGTTCCAATCTAGCCATCTCCTTAATTAACTCCTCTTGAGCTGTTAGCATTGCCAATCTACCACTGCCCTTTCTGCTTATCGCATCTGCTACCACATTAGCTTATCATGGATGACATAAGATGTCGCAATTGTAATCCTTTATAAGCTCCAACCATCTTCTCAGTCTCATATTCAACTCCTTCTGCATGAAGATATACTTCAGACTTTTATGGTCCCTGTATATTTCACACCTTACACCATATAAATAGTACCTCAATATCTTTAGGGAAAATACTACTGCCGCCAATTCTAGGTCATGGGTAGGATATCTCTTCTCGTAATCCTTCAATTGGCGCGATGCGCGACGTATAATAACTTTACCATGTTGCATAAGTGCACAACCAAGTCCTTTGTGTGACGCATCCTTTGAAAATCACGAAGTCACTGTATCGTCGGTAAAGACAACAACTTTGGTGCTTCACTCAGTCTTTTCTTAAGTTCCTTAAAACTCTCTTCATACTTCTCCGTCCAGACAAATTTTACCGACTTCTTCGTTAAATTCATCAACGTTCCCGCTATCTCTGAAAAATCTTGGATAAACCATCTGTAATAGCATGCCAGTCCTAAGAAACTTCTTACTTCGGTCGGTGACTTTGGTTGTTCCCAATTCTGAACCGCTTCCACCTTCGCTAGATCCACGGAAATTCCGTCCTTGTCGATCACATGACCCATAAATTAAACTTTCTCCGACCAGAACTCACACTTTGAGAATTTTGCGTATAACTTATCCTTCCTCAATGCCCCCAACACTAACCTTAAGTGTTCAGCATGATCTTCCTGAGTCTTGGAATAGATCAGGATATCATCTATGAACACAACTATGAATTTATCTAAGTATTGCTTGAATACCCGATTCATCTTGTCCATAAACGCTGATGGCGCATTTGTTAACCCGAACGACATCACCAGGAACTCGTAGTGATCGTAACGAGTCTTGAACGCTGTCTTAGGTACATCCTCCTTCCTCACCTTTAACTGGTGATATCCCGTCCTCAAGTCGATCTTGGAAAAATATTTCGCTCCCTTCAGCTGATCAAACAGATCATCTATCCTAGGTAACGGGTACTTTTTCTTAATCATCACTTTGTTCAACTCTCGATAGTCGATACATAGTCTCATCGATCCATCCTTCTTTTTCACAAATAAAACTGGTGCTCCCCAAGGAGACACACTCGGTTGAATATACTTCATATCCAGTAACTCCTGCAACTGTACCATCAACTCCTTCATTTCTGTCGGTGCCATTCTGTAAGGGGCTTTTGAAATCGGTGTCATTCCCGGTACTAAATCTATAACGATTTTGACCTCCCGACCCAGCGGAAGTCCTGGCAATTCCTCCAGAAATACATCCCAAAATTTGTTCACCATTGGTATCTGTCCCATCTCTATCCCTAATTTCGGCATATCGACGATATGGGCCAAATATCCTACACATCCCTTTCTTAGTAACTTCCTCGCTTGCATCATCGTCAGACAACTTGAGTATCTCGGCGACCTACTTCCATAGAACGCTTCCTTTGACTGATCTAGAGTCCTAAGGTTTATACACTTCTTCTGGCAATCTATCATCACTCCATGGTTATATAACCAATCCATTCCTAGAATTACATCAAATTCTCTTAATTAAATTGGAATTAAATCCACAGGTAACTTATATCCCCTGATGTCTACAACACAATTTCTATAGACATGGCTAACAAAAATTATTTCCTTATTAGCAACTTCTATGTTCATAGGATATTCTAATTCTTCCTGGGGTAGGTTTAATCATTGGAAGAATTCATGCGATACGAAGGAACAAGTAGCACACGAATCAAATAATATGTAAGCAGATATATCATTGATCAAAATGATACCTGAAACCACGTCCCTAGATGGGACCGCATCCTGAAGCGTCATTTTAAAAGTCCTAGTTGTGGGTCGATAATGAGTTGGTGGTCCACTAATCATGAGATTTCCATCGTTTGGTCCCCTTCCCCCATTTCCTCCTGCTGAGTTCTTCTTTGGGCAATTCCTTGCCTGATGATCCAATGCTCCACAGTTGAAGCATCCATTTCTCTTTAGTGTAGAGCAATTGGGAGAGATGTGCCCCTCCTGCCCATAGTTGAAACAGACATTCTTCCCTTTTAGACATGCCCCCGAGTGATTCCTCCCACACTCCTTGTATGACTCAGTTCTCTTCTTTGTTTCCCCTAGTTTTCCCCCAGAGTTTCCCGATTTGAAATTGTTGATGCTATTGTTGTTATTGTTCCACTTCCTCTTATTTGCACCACTATTGCTGCTACCTTCCCCATGATTCCCTCCTTCATTCTTCTTCTTTTTCTCCTTGTTAAATTTCATCAAGGTCTCACTTCCGCCCTCAACAATTATAGCTTTCTCCAGGAGAGTCGCGAAGCTATTCGTCTGTAACACCGAGAGTCTACTATATAGCCATGGTTTGAGACCCTGCATAAACCTCCTCATTTTTCTCTCCTCAGTGTCGACCTGGTGAGGCGCGAACCATGCCAACTCGTTGAATTTTGTGGCATATTGAGATACCGTCATATCTTCTTGCTTCAGCTCCAGGAATCGCATCTCCATGCGACTCTGCATACTAACCCAAAAATAGTTCTCGAAAAAGATTTTCTTAAACCCTTCCCAAGGTATCACACCTTCTCCATTACTGGTCTGGTTTGCCTCCCACCAGAAGTTGGCTTCACCCTTCAACATTTAAGTGGCAAAGATTATTTTCTGATCATCACCTACTCGGGCGATAGCGAACGCCTTTTCGATTTCCTTGACCCAAGTTTGAGCTTCGATGGGATCAGTGGTTCTCTCGTCCTCTTGAAGTCCTTAAAGTGTGTCATTTGGGCCACTGGAGGGTTATTGGCATTCGGGGTTCGATTTTGAAGTGCCCCCACTAACATGTCTACAAACTACTGCATAGGGTTCGGTGGATCCCCATCATTACCGCCTGACCCTCGATTGCTTGACGACGTCTTCCTCTAGCCATCTATCTGTTTAAAATGAACTTAATGTTATTAGCTTATAACTTACTCTACGGAATATATCATTCATAGGAAGAGAACTTAATCATCACATCACATACTTAAATAAAAGCATAATTATTTATAAACATAACACCCAAGGTATTTCATCGTCTTATGGCATTAAGCCATTTACATCACTTTAAACCAACATACTTTGTAAAAATCGAAACCAAGATTTTTATTCATAGATAAGAGTTTTATACGCTAGTAGTAAAAGTTCATCATAATAAACTAAAAGCCCCGCCTAATGGCATCTTTATGCTCCTCATCCGCTATCTTCAGTACCAGCCCTCGGCTTATAACACGTCTAGATCGGTGCTCCTCACTTGGAAAGTGATGCACCCTATGCTAGAACCTTCCATGTGCTGACTTAAACACGTACTTCATCTTGTCTATCTTAACCTTCTTATCTCTCATCTCTCCTTCTAACTCGCCAGTTAGCTTCTCGCCCCGAACACGGTCTCTCCTCTCATCTCCCCATAATGTGGTGATGATCTACTTGTTGGTTTGAAGACTCTGTATCCTTGACTCCAACCCATTAATGGTATGCCCCAAGTGGGTTCTAATAGCTTCTTTCTCATCCTCTAGCCTATCCGCCTTTTACAGTGCGATGTGCATGACTTGTCGGCCCGGATCCCCGTTCCTAATTATCGGTGGTGTACCAATGCCTTAAGCAATCTTTGTTGACTGCTTGCTGCCCCCAATCTGACTCCTCAAACTCATGGACTCTGTCGTCCAACTCTGTAATCCTATCCATCAACTCATCCAACAAATTATCCTCAGGTGCTTCTTCGGAGTCCTCCTCGGGCCCCTCTTCCTCTTCAGGATACTCCTTGGAGTGCAGGTCACTTTGCCTTAGCTATAGGCTCGAGTGCATTTGTCACCACTAACTACTCACTCACAGCGTGGATATCTCTAACCTCCTCTTCTCCTCGACATCCTTCAATCAAGACAAAATAACTCGGATAGTAGTTTAAAATAGATGTTTTTGTTTTTAGAAAAAAAATTAGATTTGACACAACCCCTAGAACTCTACGTGAGTTCATCTCCTTATTATCTCCACTAACTTCCCTAAGGTTATAGTCTAAGGTTTCCCACCTAAGGTTTATAACCTATTGCTTTGATATCAACCTGTGACGCCCCCAAATCCATGTAACATCGATTACAGGACATGGTGCTAATGATACACATACATAACCATCTAACTACATAAACTCCAAAAATAATAATAATAATATCTATTACATATCTATTCAAATAAAATCCCAAGTCTTTACAACCTTAAATAAACTGAAACTTTAACTTAGCGTTTATCGCTACATTATATTATATGCGGAAATATAACTTATTACATAAATAACTCTCACCATTTCATCTTAGACTTTCCCTTGTCCTTGCCCGAGCTCTCAGCGTTATCAGCCTTAACTGAAAGGTTTAAGCAAGAATGAGCACAAATTGCCTAGCAAGTATATAAAGTACTTTGCAAACATACATCAGGAGTAAAAGCATTTGCATGAATATTTCTCAACAGTTAAAATAATTATCAAGAGATAAACAGCAATATCAAGATAAGATTTCTGGAATTCTCAATAGCATACTAAAGGGTGTTAGATACCCTGAACATTACTTTGTTTCATCGAAAACCATCAGACAGTTTAATAATCAAATAGATTATAAACAGTCTCTGTAAGTACTCCAGGTGAGCAGCCTATCGTACCCTACATTGTGCACAAGTATAAAGTTTAACTGCATAAGCATAAATGGGACTATATGCCCGACATCTGTTTGCCTGATTATTTGTGTTGTTCATCTTAATATTCATGCGGGACCTCACCAAAGAAATTTGGATTGGCAAACATTAACTAGCTTCAAAGGATTTGAATTGTTCAAACAAAATACTATGTTTGCATCAATAACATCTAGCTGGAACGAAAGCTAGAAAGTATGCTTGAATATAGTTCGTTAAGGGAATAAGAACTTTAAAGCATAGCAGTTGCAATAAGAACTGAATAATCATCAATAACGTTTTGCAACACAATTGAAGTTATACAACTTTACAATAAGGAGCTTGCACGAATGATTAATTAATCACAAGCCCGAACTTACCCTCGCTGCAATCAATTGAATAAGAGTTGAATAAATTCATAATGAAAAATAGGATAAGAAACTTGTCTGATACGTCTTCTACAATTTACCGTTATCTACTTGCCCTTCACGTAACCTATTCACATGTGTCACGTTAAGTAATTTGGTTCTCGAACACCACTTCGAAGTGTAATGGTTCCCTTTTATTTTAACAAGATGATTAAACCTGCATGTATTAAACTACAATTCAATTACACAACATGTTGCTACGTATAGGCCACGTGGTTAAATAAAAGAATATGGGAAACATAAATTTCTGATATTTTTCGGACCAAAACCTCGATCAAAAATCTGCATACAATATGCTTAAGGGTCTCAAGTCGGAAAACCTCATTTTCCATAATTATGACATCACATATTTAATTAAACTCATTTATCCATATAACATCATTTATATGAAAAATATCAAATCAGTCTCAAAAATATTTTTTTTCTGGGATTTTATAGAATATAGTCCCACATTGAACATATATTTTTCCCAGAATTTTTAAAATCCATCTACTATTTTTAAATCATCCATAATAGCCAAATATTCTCAGATTTTTAATAAATCAAGATTAGCTCCAAAATTTCTGAAATTTTCAAGGTTAACTCCTGTTATATACAAGTACTTCCAGTAAATATTTCGTAAGTTTTGGACATATACACAGAGAGTTATTCGGGTATCTATTCAAATAATGTCCTTAGCCGTAAAATCCATAACTCTCAAACCGTATGGCCACAAATTCTTAAATTTTTATAGGACCTTCATATCTTCTTATATTAATACTCCAAATGTTTCCAGAATTTTTAAAGTACAAGACAATGGACAAAAATGCCCCCGAGACAGACTGATCCAAATAGTCCCAAAAAAGACATCAAATTTTTATTTCTTACAACCACTTTTGTAATTTTATTTCCACTAATCTACAGATGATATGACCATGATACTTGGACACAATAGACTTCATACAGCAAGGTATTTTTAAAAAATATAACATTCATGAATTTAGCATGCTAAGACCACAAACCAACTACATAGAAAAATGTGCCAGCATTAATTCTATACTTAGAAAAAATTTGGAAATTCAAGATTTTCTGCAGATTTTGTTATGAACATGTGTGCTTACGATTTTCATAACATGCTCATTATAACTCCGATTCTAACAAAACTTGCGACAAATTAGACTTCATACTACATACTATTTTATAAAATTATTGTCGACGTCGGGATTTTTTTTTGTCCATTTTTGTTACTTGTTCTTTGGTGTTCTCATGTTAGGTGAGATTTGTTTGAAAAAAATAAGTGAAAAATGTAAAATGTGTAACATCAGCGACGATGGTATTAAAAGTCGTGATTGGTTTTTTATGTGGTTGTAGTAACACAACCGAGAAAAGGTTTGCACATTGACCCAGTGATGTGGCACTGCTAGACGGATCGGTCAAACCGAGATTCATTAGGGTCCGGGGACTTGATTATGCGGAGGGAAGGTGTTAGGCACCTCCCGACATCCGTGTTTCCACGGTGACCGCCACCTTTCAAGAAACTGTTATATGAATATGTGTGTGGGGGGGGGGGTCAATGTGCTATTTATATGGAAGTAGTGCGAGGCCTCGTTCGCACCTATATACACAGGATTTGAAGTTTGGTAAAAATTCAGTTTTGAGCAAGATATGGCAATGATGTTTTGTAAGAAAAAGGTTTTTCAAACACTTGTGCTCGATAGTAATTAAGACCTTTTACACTTCAATTTTTTATTAAATGTTCGGCTTCATTGATTTTAATTTTCGAGATGCGAAGCATCTTCGAGAAAATAATGTACAAAATAGTGTCAAACTCCTCGTGGGTATGAAAACCATCTGAGAAAATCCGAACACCGTGAAAAAATTTACAAGCTGCTTACAGTTGAAAATGTCCATCACAGGAACCAAATCTAGATCCAGTACACTGAATCTGTGATCACGTGATTCCTAGGCTCACATGATGCCACAATTGATAATAAAGCAATAAGCAGATATATATATATATATATATATATAAGCTGTAAATATATATATACAGACATGATCAGTCACCACGAAGCACCTCCGTGGGGGATCAGAAATGTAAATAAAGTTTGTAAAGAATCAATCGCCATACGGAGTAAACTCGAGCGTGTGAAAAGTAAATAAAAGCGTAAAAAGGCGATTAAGCGCCACGAAGTAAACTTTAGGCGGATGAATGTAAATATATAAATATAAAAATAGAGCGCACGGATGTAAAATCGGGCTAATCAAGCGAGTTCGACACATAGTTCATATATATATATATATATATATATATATATATATATATATATATATATATATTAAATGAACAAAAGCTCCGGATGTAAAATCCAGGCTCATCGAAAATGTGATAACCCGAGATTTCGAATAATCAAAATTTTACGAATAATTTATTTTTATTTAATATTGACTGTTAATATTGTACTAAGTATTTGTGATACGAGTTTCGAGAAGTGGTTAATTTATGTAGTGACTGGTAAATTAGAGTAGAGTTGTGCTTAACAGCTTTAGAAACCCTAACACTAATTTCTGGATAGGGATTCAATAGAAAATATAATTAAAACAATTATATTGATGAGTATGTGTTTGTACTGAAGAGAAATTTTGATCAATGATTGATCGGATAAGGTTTAAAATTTATAAACCCTAATAAGAGATTAAAAATCCTAATCTTAGATTTAGAAAACCTAACGTACAGTTAAAAACCCTAATTGAAAGTCGGGAAACCCTAATTTCATATTCACGAATCCTAAAACCCTAATTAGGAAACCTTAATCCTAATTAGTAAGCTTAATGTGTTTATTAAACTTAAATATGATTAGAAAAGCCTAATTATATTTTAATTATCTTAATTTCTATTTTACAAACCTTAATTGTAATTTAGAAATTTTATTTTTCTAATTAAAACCCTAATTGGAAATTTTAGAAATTAATGTTGTAAAACCTAAGGGTTAGAACCTTAGGGTTAAACCCTAAGGGTTAAACTCTAAGGGTTAAACCCTAAGGGTTGGTTCAATTGTCAAGAATGTCATTAAAATCATTTTGTAAATGATAAAAATACCCTTTTTATATTTTTTTTTAATATGTAACTTGCAAATCTTTGTATAATTGTGGTAGGTGACCAACTATGTTGACTTAGTAACATACAATCTCCAGCAATCAGTCCAGCAACATCAGATCTTACTTATATATTATCATATATATAGATTAAAAAAGAGAAAGTGTACAAAAATTAGCCATTTGGTCTTTTGCTCTCACCAACTTTTTCTCTCAACCAAAGCTCCGAAAATTATAAGTAGATCAATCATAAAACACCTTCTAGATCATCAATATCAGTTCAGTAGATCTAAGATCAAAGCTTTGCATAAGAAAGGTATAAACCCTAGCTAGCCTTTGATCTTGTATGCTTGTAAAAATTTTGTATTTAAGTGTTTAATCATGTGTTATATGATGTCTTTAGATGATCTATGTTGATTCATTATGGATCCATAGCATCAAAATGCTTTAAAAGTAAATATTTTCAAAACTGTCCAAGAACAAAATTTGTGGTCTGGCAAGCTAATGTCAGGAGCCACAGATTCTTGTTCGTTTATGGTTCTTGATGTTTTAAAGTTTTTATATGTAGCTTGTAATGTGGTCTTTAATCTTCAAGTGGAATCAGTGTCATTTCATGTCAAGATTTGTAGTTATTAACGGTCAAAACCCGTTGACCGGGCATGACCGGGCCAAATCTGGGTAACCCAGAAAGTAAGAAACAGTGTCTGACAACATTTTGCAAAGCCCGGATCTGACAGGTGTTATGTTTTTTGATGTTGTGTTTGTATCTAGATTATAGTCTGATATGTGGACTATCGATCCATGGTTTTAGATCTTACAAACAGTCAATATATTAAGTGTAGTAAGTGGTCAAAGTAGACCATTTGATCACGAATGAAGTTTCTGGAATTTCCAAAAACTGTTGGCACAAGCTGTCTGACAAGGTTTGACCAGATTAAATCTGGTGGTTGTGTTATAGTTTGACTGTGATCATATTATGTCGTTGTTCTTTGTCATAAGTACTACCTGTTTAGACCAATAACCAACCTAGTTGATGACAAGAATACCTAAATAATTGGGTTGGAAAGTGACCACATCTGTTCGCACAGGTTTTTCGGGTTACCCAGAAAACCGAGAGCTTTCTAACGACAAATGACTTTGGTAGCTTGAATCTTTAAAGTGTGTTGATGTTTGGCTAAGATTGTTAGTTATAATTGTATTGTTACATAAACACTACAAGATCTAAGTTTTAGATTGGACAGATCATGCAAGAACAAAGAATTATAAATGGTCAAAGTAAGGCTCCTGTGAAGCTGGATGTCAGTGTTCTTGAGCTCAAGAACACCAACAGTGACGCTTAGTGTCGCTAAAGGTCTTTACCGACGATTTTATTATTTTCTAATTTCTGATTTTTATGGAAATTATTTAAAAATAGAAATAAATTATAAAAAATTACTAAAAATAGTTTTAAAAATTATTTTAAATTCTGAAAAAATATCTTTTAATTATTTGGGACATTTTTCATTAATATTTATAATTATTTGGATATTAATGATATTTAATTTATTTAATTAGTGTATTAAATAAATTAGAGAAAAATAATTTTAATTATATAAAAATTATTTTAAATAAGAATAAAGAGTTTTAAAATATTTTGAGTTATAAAATGTAACTTTTAATATTTTTGGAGAATTTTAATTAATAATTTAATAATAATGATATTAGATTTATTTAATTATTAAATTAAATAAATAAGTTTAAAATGATTTTATTGATTTAAAAATCATTTTAAATGAGAATAAAGTGTTAGAAAATATTTTGAATTATAAAATATAATTTTCAATATATTTGGAGAATTCTCATTAATAAATTAATATTAATGATATTAGATTATTTAATTATTATATTAAATAAATGGATTAAAAATGGTTTTATTGATTTAAAAATGAGAAAAATTATTTAAAAATATTTTAAGTTATAATAAATGACTTTTAATATTTTAATAATAATTTCATTAAGATTTAAATATTAATGGTGATGGTTTAAAAATGATTTTAATTAATTTAAAATTCATTTAAGTAGAATATTGATGATTTAAAAATATTTTAAGTTATTAACAATAACTTTAATATATTTGACAAGTATAACATTAATATTTTTATATTATTAAATTTTAATGATGATAAGATTATTTGATAATTAAATCATTTAAAAATGATTTAAGTGTTTGAAAAAATATTATAAATTATAATAATTATTTAAATATTATTAAAAGCTTCCAAAAAATATTAAAAATGATATTTGACTTATCTAATATAATATTGAAGCTTTAAAACCGAATTTAATTGACAATAATTGTGTTAATTGTCTGATAGAGTGACTAGAACACCGAGAATGGGCCAAAGTCCAACCAGACTGAAATAGTTAGACTTGATAAGTGTTTATATAGGTTATAAACACTGATGTGGCTATGTGGTAATGTGCCTAGTAGAAGTTTGACTGTAGAATACAGTGATGTGTGTTGTGAATTATTTTGCTAATTGTGAGACCGATATTGTGATTATAGGTCTTTCAAACGCAGATAAGTATATTGTGTAACTGTAAACAGCGAAAGAGACAAGTTTTCTAACTCAACCTTGAGTTATATTCATTTAATTATTATAGTGGTTAATTATTGTTAATTATACCACGTCCAAGAATTTATTGTTGATTATTCGCAGTTAGTGCATGTTTAATAATTCAAATTGAATTACTGATTCGGAAAATATATATTCATAGAATTACTGTTGTTGGATATTCATATATGTAGAAGCTAATATTGACAGTGCATATATAATTCCTGTTTATTATCGAATTATGTTGAGAAATGTCTTAGCTAATTATTCTGGCTAGACGAATATTTGTTAGAACTTGATAGGTTCAAGAAGAGAAGAGAATTTAATTATTATTGATAGATCAATGTCAGTTGTATCGGCTAGATCGAAAAAGAAAACTTGATAGGTTTGAGAAGAGAAGTCATTAGATATTGAAATCATTGAATTTCGTTGTTAACTCAAATCTTGATTCTGAGACTGAGAATAACAACCTTTTATATAAAGGGAACATTTTTAGTCGTACATTCGACCATTGCGCGCGACTAAAGTATTATGCATAATATAAGGTACAAGGAGTTGGCCGGCTCTAAGTAATTGCAGAGGAATATGATTTAATCTTTATGGTTATCTGATACACCTGCATATATGTCAAAGTAAAACTTTAATATATACCCGAGAAGAGATGTTCGAGATCCAACGGATCACTCAGCATAAATATGGAAAACATTCCACTTTGCTATTTCGTAGAATTAATTCTTGATAATTCATTTGAATATCGTAGAAAACCTTGAAAGCGTTGTACTCTTTCATATTCAGATTATTGTTGTATAGAATGCGAGAATACTTGTTATTTATTCCTCTACATTTACTTTATGTCTTAACTTGTGGGGCAAACTTGTTGTTCACCTTTGCTAAATAAAACATTTTAGTTAGGAATGAAGAGGCCAGCGGATCGAAGAAGAACAAAGGCAAAGGCAAAATGCTGGAGTAGTATAATGAATATTATTATTATTATGTTGTATTGTAAACCCTTTTTGTATATCTAAAGGGTATGTCTGTAATGTTAAGGTTAGAGAACCTGGGACTAATGTATTAACAATCTTTGTTAATGACTTATGTATTACTATTTCTATATGAATGGGTAGTTAGATAGTATTATATTGTGGATCGTGAACACCAAACTCGGGGGTCGGGTAACCCAGATTTGGGGGCGTCAGAGGTTGGTATCAAAGTTGTAGGTTATAAACCTTAAGTGGGGTGGGGGAAACCCTAGGATTATAACCATAAGCGAGATAGAGAAAACTCATTTAGAGTTCTAAGTAAGGGATTGTCGAAATGCATCAATAATGAGATATGTGGACACATAGTGTGAGAAGTTGTACTAATAAAGTACTAATCAAGTTATTTAAACTAATTGTAGGATGTCTGGAGAAGATGAAACGAGTGCGGAGATGCAAGCGGCTGTTGCACCAATGCCAGTAGCCGAGGTGCCAACGCAAAGTGAATCAATTGAGAAGGTGGGAGAAGATGAACCTATGATTAATCTGGGGAACGATCATGACGATTATCCCGAGATGTATCTGAGTGGAGATGAGGAGGAAGAGTCTGAGCAAGCTAGGGTGGAGAAAAAGAATAAGACCAAAGTTGGAGAACAAGATCAACTATCTGCAGAAGTTCAAGAACTCCGGAGTAAGGTATTTCTCTTGGAGGAGTTGTGGAAGACAGAGCGAGCGTTACGTGAAATGACTGAAGAACGGAATGAGCTCAAGGCACAGGTGGAAAGGATGAAGACTGAAGGTGGTGGATCATCTAAAGGAACAATCAAGCAGCAGAAAGACAAGAAAAAGAGGAAGAGAGAC
The DNA here is from genome assembly GCA_020205605.1 of Panax ginseng. NCBI lineage: Eukaryota > Viridiplantae > Streptophyta > Magnoliopsida > Apiales > Araliaceae > Panax > Panax ginseng. Next base: position 52,834,908 of record CM035146.1, on the reverse strand, counting down.
AACGATAGCCCTAATTCTAAAAAGTCAAACTCAAAGAAGAAGCAAGCATGTACTAAGTGTGGAAAGACTCACGCGGGAAAATGCATGATGTTGAAGAACGTGTGCTTCAACTGTAAACAGGAAGGACATATTTCTCTACATTGTCCTAAGCCAAATATGAGGAAGTGTTTCTCATGTGGTAGAACGGGTCACGGATTTAACAAGTGTCCCAACTAGAAGAAGACTGGTGAAGGGAGTGGACAGTAGATAGCTTAAGTTTGAGCATTAGTATCTTTTGGTAGAAGATTATGATATTAAGTGTTGTATTATCAAAAATGATGTGTGAACATATGTAAATATAAATATGTTTGTATGAATGAAATCTTTATTTTCTATATGAATATAAGATTAATATTAATTTGTGTGTTCTTAAAACTCATACTTATTATTGATAGATCAATGCAAATTGTATCGGCTAGATCGAAAAAGAAAACATGATAGGTTTGAGAAGAGAAGTGATTAGATATTGAAATCATTGAATTCCGTTGTTAAATCAAATTTTGATTCTGAGACTGAGAATAACAACCTTTTATATAAAGGGAACATTTTTAGTCGTATATTCGACCATTGCGCGCGACTTAAGTATTATGCATAATATAGGGTACAAGGAGTTGGCCGACTCTAAGTAATTGCAGAGGAGTATGATTTAATCTTTATAGCTATCTGATACACCTGTGTATATGTCAAAGTAAAACTTTAATATATACCCGAGAAGAGATGTTCAAGATACAACGGATCGCTCAGCATAAATTTGGAAAACATTCCACTTTGTTATTTCGTAGAATTAATTCTTGATTATTCATTTGAATATCGTAGAAAACCTTGAAAGCATTGTACTCTTTCATATTCAGATTATTGTTGTATAGAATGCGAAAAGACTTGTTATTTATTCCTCTACATTTACTGTATGTCTTAACTTGCGGGGCAAACTTGTTGCTCACCCTTGCTAAATAAAACATTTCAGTTAGGAACGAAGAGGCCAGCGGATCGAAGAAGAACAAAGGCAAAATGCTGGAGTAGTATAATGAACATTATTATTATTATTATGCTGTATTGTAAACCATTTTTATATATCTAAAGGGTATGTTTGTAATGTTAAGGTTAGAGAACCAGGGACTAATGTATTAAAAATCTCTGTTAATGACTTATGTATTACTATTTCTATATGAATGGGTAGTTAGATAGTATTATATTGTGGATCGTGAACACCAAACTCGGGGGTCGGGTAACCTGAATTTGGGGGCGTCACAGAACAGAGTTCGACACACAGTTCATATATATAAGTATATATATATATATATATATGAAAGCAAATAAATGCTCCAGACCGAAGTCTAGGCTCAATCGAGGCATAACTCGATAATGTTAGTGTAAAGTTTGTAATATTCATGAACACAATCAAATTGCAAAGATAAGCGGAAATGTGGAAAATTAGATTTTAAAATTTTACAAACCATATACTCGGATCATCCTTTATGCACAATTATTAATTAAACGAAAAAGAAAGAACAAGAATCATACCCTTGAAGATTCGAGCTTCCTCAGGTACAAGTTCACCTCCAATCTTTTTCGCGTTTAACTTGAATCCACCGGGTTTGGTTCCTTCCTTTGATCAACGTTAGTCACCCAAGTGTTTGGCCTCTAGAGGTGATCCACCAAGGAAGAAAAAGATTCAAGAAGATGGGTATTTGGCTAAACCCTAGTTTTCTATCTCTATAGAAAAGAACGTACTCTCCAACTTATTGGAATTACGTCTATTGTGAAAAAGTCAACAACCACATCACCCATAATAAGACTCATCTTATATATAGATGTGGGCAACCCTCCTTAACAATTAAGGAATTGGGTTTTATTTTAATTAATTAAAATCCTTTAATTAATTAGCATCTTAATCTTATTAGGAATAAATGAGAGTACTAATATTAAATTAATTTCCAATTCTTTAGAATTAAAATAATAATAATTGTAATAATATTAATAAGACTCCTCTTATTAATTTATATATTTAATATTTTCAAAATATTAAATAATAAATATTAAGCTATTTAATTTATTCTATCACCATAGATTAAATTAAATATACTTAACATATTATTACGATTATGTCATTAACTTCTTAAATAATTATTCTTCCTTTTATGGTGTGACCCTTTAGGTTCTCCATATTAAACCGGTTGTGAATAAATCAATTAGAACAATTCTAATCTTATTTAAATAAATAAATTAAACGATTAATTTATTTAAATAAATAATATTTATTCTACAATAGGGATAAGCCTACCTAGAGATCAACGACTTTCTAGATAATATAGATTTCAACATTAATCATAAAAGAATCTTTGAGTTAATAGTTACCGTACAATTCAATCCTTCCACCATACAATGTCCCAATTAAATATAAGACATGGAATTACTTTCAAGTCTTAATTTATTTAATTATATGTATTTCGACTCTTAAATGCACAACACCAAATAATGCAAATTAGAAACTCCTTTCTAATTTCATTTTTCCTTGGCCAAGGACTACTCGGTTGTCATTTATCGAATCACATAGGACATTTCTCTTCTTTTACTAGAAGTGGTAGATTCTTTATTAATCATACATTATCTCCATGTACAACTTATTATACCCAAGATTACCATTTGATAGACCCTAAGGGTCTTAAGGAATAAGTCAAAGTATAACTCATCATACACAAGATACTATGATGATCTCAAGTCCAAGGATCACTTGTACTACTATCACTACAGGAATTCCTATTGACAGGCAAGTAAAACTCCATTAGGTATTCCTTAAGCGAGCCACGTTCAGTGAACTTATTCTCTAATAAGCACCTACATACTTGATTTAGTGTCTCCACACAAATGGTCATGAGATCAATCATCATCATCCAATGAGTAAGCAACGTATGTACCAATCTATCTGGATTCACTAATACCCAATTTAGTAATCCAACGATTGGGAACTATTTTAGTTTTAAGCATTCTAAGAATTTAGATCTCATTAGAATGATCATCATCATTATTCTAAAAGCATTGCTTAAAACTATGGGTTTATCACATATTATAAAACAGCATCATGTAGATAATTAAAAGCCTTTAATAAATTAATACTTTTTATTAATAAATGAATAAGATTGTTACAAAGTATATGCTTTATCATCAAACATGATTGGCTTGTGTGCATACTACTTTCAATCTCCCACTTGCACTAAAGCCAATCGTCATGGTATCTCATACCCTTCTTCTCTAAGTGACGATTATCCTACTGTTCGATAAGCTTTAGTTAATGGATATGTAATGTTGTTCTTGAGAGTTCACTATCTCTATAGTGATTTCACATCTTTCAATGATTCCTATAATCAAATGAAAGTGCCACAACACATGTTTAGATCCAAGATGAGACTTAGGAACTATTCTTAGTTCTGTAATGAACTTTTAATCCAAACAATCAACTTGCAACTTCATTTATAGCTATATACTTTGTCTTTATCACTAAACCAACAACTCTTTGTTGTTTGGAACCTTTCCAATTCACTGCACCACTGTTCAAGGTAACGCTTTACCTTAAAGTGTATTTTTTGTCGTCTTGGTCTGTCTAGAAAAAAAAACTCGAGTCTGTTAAGCCCTCTAGTTTTAATTCAGATCCACCATGTATATGATCACATCCTTAGTGCTGGTTAAGTACTTTAAGATGTTTTTCACTAACTCATAGTGAACTTCTCCAGAATATGACTGATCAACATCAGGTCTCGTATATTTCATTGCATACATGATAGTTACTCATGCGATCTCTCTTTTATGAGTCTTTGGAGACTATTAAGAGAGATACACTCCATGGCTCATCAACATGAGACATCCCATGGAGTTTGCCATGCTAAACGACTTTAGCATCAAATAAATATACGTTCCTTGGGTTAAGCTGAGCATTCTTTTAAATCTATCTATATAGATTTGTATCCCCAATTAAGATACTCTTCCCAAATCATTCATGGAGAAGTGTTTAGACAACTTTATCTTTACTGATTGTAGCATTAGTATGTCATTCCTTATCCGTATTATATCAACATGTAATACTAGGAATATCACGATGCTCCCACTGACCCTTTTTTACACACTAGGTTCATTCTTATTTTTGATAAAATCAAACTCTTTGATTGTCTCATCAAAACAAATGTTCCATTTTGAAAAGCTTGCTTCAATCCATTTCTCTGAGTGTCTACAACTCTTATCTCATCGTATGTAACTGGATCATCATCTTCTATGATGTGTACCTCATCATCATCGTCTATGATGAATCCATACCTCCCAGGTATCTTCGGTACTATTTCAGATTTACGATTCGGTTGTGGTACAATAGGTCTATCTATAGGTTCCTCTAATTTGACTTATAGTGATTGGTGGTTCTTGAACTCTTTAAGATCTATGATCCTCCCACTAGCTCCTTCAATGATAAACAAATTTATCTTATAAGGTAGCATGTTTCGCAACAAACACCTTTTGCTAAGTAGGATTATAGAATATATATATATATATATATATACCCTAAACTTACTTTAGGATGTCCCACAAATCTATACTTGTCAAATCTTGTCCCAAGCTTATCCTTTGAAACCTTTTCACATAAGTTGGACAACCCCTTATCTTAACATACTTAAGATTAGGAATCCTCCCTTTCCATAATTTTTATGGAGTCTTATGGCTGAATTTTGAGGTTACCTTTTTCGTAGATATGCAACAATTTCTAGGGCATGACCCCAGAAGGATGCTGGAATGTCGGTAAAATCATTATGGACCGCACCATGTCCAACAAGGTATGATTTTTTTTTCCAGATACATCAATCAATTATTGTGTATCAGGAGGCGTCCATTATGAGAAAACCATTTCAGATGATTTAGAAACTCATTGCACAAGTATTCCTTCCTTGATCTGATTAAAGAATCCTAATACTTTGACAATTTGTTTCACTTCTGAATTCTTTGAACCATTCAAATAATTCACACTTGTATTTTAGCAAATACACACATTCAACTCTTTGAATGATCATATCATTTTCTTATACTAGTTTGTTCAATTTGTAAAATATATTTTTATATAAGTCAAGTACACCAAATCCATTAAGTAATATTTCAGTTCTATAAAAACATTATTATTATAAATAGAACAACAATTGTTCTTAATTATAATACCAAAATTTTTTATTGTCTAACAATAAAATGGAAATAATGTTTCTAACAAGAATTGGAATACAATAACAACCTATTGCCTTAATAGATTTGCCCGTAGGCATTTCTAAACTATAAGTTTCTATGGCTAATGTGGCAACCTTTGCTTCATTTTCCACACATAGGACTACTTATATTTGTTTAGCTTTCTACTTCTGCTTGGTCCCTTCATAAATCTATAATTATGATAACCAAAGTCGGTATCCAATACCCAAGTAGAACATTGACTTAAAGAAAATTTATTTCAATCATGAATAAAATAATATTTATAACCGAAACTTCACTAAGCTTCTTCTGGTTATCCTCTGCAAGATGCTTCTTGCTGTTTCTTTCCAGTGTCCAGGCTTATTGCAGTGGAAGCAAACTCCTTTGCTATCTGTATCAGTTTTGTTCTTATTATCCTTTGTTTTTGCCTTTCTATTTACCTTCTTTGAATCGTTCTTCTTTTCAGAAGATCCTTTGGCCCCTACCAGTAAGACATGGTCTTTCTTGGTTGGAAAGTGACTCTCAACATTTTTCAACATGTTAAGCAAATCAACGAGGATGATATCTAGTTTATTCATATAAAAAATTCACAACAATTGTGAAAGGAGTCCGAGAGTGAGTGCAAGAGAAAATCTTGGCTCAACTCTCCATCCATGACAAAACCTGTTGTCCTAATTGATCAATCAAATTAATAATGTTAAGGACTTTTATCTGTACTGTAGTGTCATCGATCATTCTAGATCGGAAGAGCTCCTTAGATATCTGATATCTATCAGTCCTACTTTTCTCACCATCAACTACTTGATGTGTAGGAATATAGTAGGAGCATCCATAGTTTCATGTTGACGCTGAAGCACGTTACTCATGGATGCGAACATGATGCATTGAGCCAACTGTGCATCATCTTGCCACTTTCTAAAAGTAGCAATCTTTCCTCAGAGGCATTGTCTGCAACCATTGCAAGGATCGGCGTATTAAGGACATAAGATAGCTTTTCAGCCGTGAGAACTATTCTCAATTTCCTTAACCAGTCCGTTTAATTCGGTCCGGTTAAATAGCATCTAATATGCTTTGCAGTGATAGTAATTTAGACATTGTAAAATTATGTAAATGAATTTGTAATTAACAACATTTTAGCATACATTCTTTTATTAATTACCAAAATAATTTAGGTCTTGTTTTAAATTAGTATCTCCCACTATTTTCATCAAACTATATTACCCTCACTTATATAGTTCGGCAAAATCTAATTAAAGATTTGCTAGTGAGAATAAGGATCCCATTTCAAATGTATATAGCCTTGTGGTGACACAACAAGCTATATATAAATAAATAGGTAGACAACTCTTGTCAATTACATCAACTATGCAACTCCTTGTATTTTGCCTCTTAGATCATAATGGTCAAGTGTGTGCACATCCGAACTAAAATGATTTAAGTTAAGTCCAACCTAGCACTCCATATATTCAAAAAAGAAAAAATATTGTCCTTGTGGTGACACAACAAAATAATATTGTTCAATTTTCTTTATAAGCATCAAATGTGATAAAATTAACATCTCAAAGAATTAAGATAAGTCTTGTGGTGACACAACAAACTTATAATAATTAATTGATACTCTATTATTTTTATCATGCTAGAGGCGACGTTCGATATTCCAAATAACTTTGAACGCTTAGGAGTACTTAATATAAAAAATTGAGGGGTTTGCATGTAATTAATTTGTCTCATCTTATTTAGCGCGCATGCACATATATATATATATATATATATATATATATATATATATATATATATAATACGCGTCATATTAATTAACATGCGAAGCATGTTTGCATAATATATAATATATATAGTATAAGCATGCACATATAGAATACTATATTCTACCCAGATTGATTATGGACTTTTATTCTAGTTTGATTCACTAGAGCCACCAAGTGAACCAAAAGGTCAAAACCTAGGGGTGCAAGAATTAATATTTAAATATAACTATTACATTTAAACCCGGGATCCATTACAAACGGGTCTTCACGCACTCCTTGCTCCTTGATATCTAACTCTTCAAAATTAATTCTAACTATTCCTATTACAAAACTATTTAAAATAAATAGAAACCTTGATCAGCAGTTAAGGGGAAGTACATAGAAGGATGATAGAATTTACATTAAAAAAAATTAGAGAAGACGATGTACGCAGACTTCATTTAATAAAACTCATACATTCATGCATCCAACTAAAATAAAATTCAATCACATTGGTCAATAATCCATAATCAATCCCATTTATTATCATACACATCACCATATGTATCAATAAATAACATTCATCTCATGAATAATAAACATTCAATATATATATTAATATCATTTAATGGGCAAATTTAGTTAATATAAAATCTAATTTTGAATGAAAATAAACTCCTTTATTTTAATCCAAATTTAAATCAAAATAAACTTCTTTTATTTTAATTTATCTAATTTTGAATAAAATAAACTATTTTATTTTAATCAAAATCTTTAATCAAAATAAACTCCTTTCTTTTAATTAATTATGGAATCCAATTCCAAGTAAAAAAAACTTTTTTTATTATTATTAAAGGAAACACGAATTTTCTTTCTTATTCACAAATAAACTCCGTTATTTTGAATAATATGAAATCTTATTTCATATCTAAATAAACTCCTTTATTTAAGGAAACATGGATTCACTTTCCTATTCACAAATAAACTCCTTTATTTTGAATAATATGAAATCTTATTTCATATCTAAATAAACTCCTTTATATAAGGAAACATAGAATCCAATTTCAGCTCCAATTAGTTATCATGGAATTCAATTCCAACTCTAATTAGTTAGCATAAAATTTAATTTTAAAATTAAAATAAACTTTTTATTTTAAGATTAAAATAATTAAGATATATATCCGTAATATTATATATATATATATATATATATATATATATAATATACTGCAGGCAAGCAAAGGAATCATGATTACGTGAATCGTGAACTAGGCCACGTGCACCTATTAAGTAAATAAATATATATATAACTTTTATAGGAATATCCTGGGCACATCACCTTTTAAGTATATATATATATATATATATATATATATATAAAAGCGACAACCATTTTCATTATGAACATATGCAAGTTCAGGATCAGTTTATAAGCGACAACCATTTTCGTGAATAGGCTTCGTGAAATAGGCTTCGCCTTCGCGTATAACCGGCTTTGTGAACAGGCTTCGCGAATTTCATAAAAAAAATAATTTTATACAATAAATTATACGCAATTAAATTATTCTAAACACATATCAATATACATATCAAATTAAAAATAATTAATAATTCGCATAAAATTTTGGCTCTGATACCACTGTTAGATTTGTAATATTCATGAACACAATGAAATTACAAAGATAAGCGGAAACGTGGAAAATCAGATTTTAAAATTTTACAAACCATATACCCGGATCATCCTTTATGCACAATTATTAATTAAACGAAAAGAAAGAACAAGAATCATACCCTTGAAGATTCGAGTTTCTCAAGTACAAGTTCACCTCCAATCTTTTCGCGTTCAACTTGAATCCACCGGGTTTGGTTCCTTCCTTTGATCAACGTTAGCCACCCAAGTGTTTGGCTCTCAGAGATGATCCACCAAGGAAGAAAAGATTCAAGAAGATGGGTATTTGGCTAAACCCTAGTTTTCTATCTCTATAGAAAAGAACGACTCTCCAACTTATTGGAATTAAATGCATTGTGAAAAAGTCAACAATCACATCACCCATAATAAGACTCCTCTTATTTATAGATGTGAGCAACCCTCCTTAACAATTAAAGAATTGGGTTTTATTTTAATTAATTAAAATCCTTTAATTAATTAGCCTCCTAATCTTATTAGAAATAAATGAGAGTACTAATATTAAATTAATTTCCAACTCTTTAGAAATTAAAATAATAATAATTGTAATGATATTAATAAGACTCCTCTTATTAATTTATATATTTAATATTTTCAAAATATTAAATAATAAATATTAAGCTATTTAATTTATTCTATCACCATAGATTAAATTAAATATACTTAACATATTATTACGATTATGCCATTAACTTCTTAAATAATTATTCTTCTTTTTATGGTGTGACCCTTTAGGTTCTCCATATTAAACCGGTTGTGAATAAATCAATTAGAACAATTCTAATCTTATTTAAATAAATAAATTAAATAATTAATTTATTTAAATAAATAATATTATCTACAATAGGGATAAGCCTCCCTAGCGATCAATGTGAGACCCCAAATTTTATGAATAAATATTTAATTTTTTTGAAATAATTTTTTTGAATATTATGGTGTGGATTTGATATAGTGTTATAGTCGTGGGTAGTATTTATAAATTTTGAAAAGTATGCAAGTTATTGTATAATATTCGATTGGTCGGGGAATATTCTTTTTGTCGGGAAATATCCGTACGACGGTACAATCATTGGTGGACCCCCACAACGGAATTTTTGTCGGATTGAGAAAACGACAAAAATATTTTTATGAAAATAACGGCAGAAGTTTTACCGTTAACTGTTGAACTACTCAGTAGTAAAAATACGATGTCTGGCGTGGTTGCATATTAGCATTGCGGTATTGATTATTGATGTTTACGTGATAAGTCACTTTCGGTTTTGTTTTATTGGTATTATTAATATAATAAAATAGAAAAGCTTTTTATATAAAAGCAGAATACTTTTATAAAGTTATTCTATAAATAGAATATATTATATTCTATTATGCATAGTGTTGCATAAATATGCTGCATAGTGTTTTGCATAGTAAAATCTTTTTATATAAAGCAGAATATTTTTATAAAGTTATACATTTTATTAAACAATAATTAGAATATATATTATATTTTATTATGCATAATGTTTGCATAGTGTCTGCATAGTGTTTTATATAGTAAAATCTTTTTATATAAAACAGAATACTTTTATAAAGTTATCTACTTTATTAGACAATAATTAGAATATATTATATTTTATTATGCATAGTGCCTGCATAGTATTTGCATAGTACCTGCATAGTGTTTGCATAGTAAAATCTTTTATAAAGTTATTCGTTTTATTATATTATAAATAGAATATATTATATTTTATTTAAAAGATTTTGCTTTAAATATGGACCGTCAGATTAAAGTAAATCAATCTGGACCATTCATGAGTTAGTTACTATGCAGTCCATTTTTCTATAAATAGAAGCTCATTCCTTAATTATTTCTTACGAATTCACTGAAACTCTAGAGAGATAAACTATAGAGAGAAAGAAGAAAAGTATTCTGCTACTTCACTACTCATATATCCAGTACTCTTCTTCTTAAGGTAGGGGATATTATTTGTTGTACTCGTAAGGGGTATTCTTTCTTTCTTATTCATGAAGAGAATTTACATTATTCCATTCTTTATTATTACGTTGGAATATCATATGCATGGCTTTTCTGTGGGACACGGTTCCATTCTTTATTATTACATTTGAATATATCACATGCATGCGTTTTACGTCGGACACGGTTCCGAATTATTTATTATTACATTGGAATATCCACATGCATGCGTTTTACGTCGGACTGGTTACATTATTTATTATTACATTGCGTTGAAATATCCTGTCGGTGCGTATTACGCCTGACCTGGTTCCTTATTTAGTATTCTGTTGGAATAACCTGTCTATGCGAAGTACCGCATGCATGATGATTTCTGTTGTTATTCCATCCTTTATTATTCTGTTGAAACATCCCGTCGGTGCGAATTTCGCCTTACCTGGTTCCGTTATTATTATTTTGTTGGAATAACCTGTATATACGAAGTACCGCATGCATGGTGATTTCTTTTGTTATTCCATTCTTTATTATACTCAGTTGGTTAAAGTTTTAGTTTCTATACTCCATGAAATTAGTAGAATATCCTTGATATTTGCGCTTCATCCAGTATCTTTTCATGGAAATATTCTTCTGAGCATTCTTGAATTTTTACTCCACAAAGCAGTATCATGTTGACAATTTGGACGTTATTAGTTCCTAGATAAATTAATTCTTGAACTTGTTTTATTGAATTCTTATATCATTGTCATCATCCTCATGTTTATATTATGTTGAAAGTCATCTATGGCCTATAGTGCATAGATGGACTTGGTATGATTATGACCAGGGATTATGCGGTGTAATCATGACCGTAATGTTACAAATGATGTGGAAAAAAAAAGTCATCATTGGCCCGTAGTGCATTGATGGACAGTTTTTGGTATGATTATGGCTATGGATTCTCTTCGGCCAAGGGTGCAAAGATGAATTGTTTTATGGCATGATCGGGGCCAGATTGATGAAAACATGATTATCTTTGTCGTAGTGCATGGATAATTCGTGGTCGTGATACTAAAGAATATCCTTGGGCACGTAGTGCGGGGATGATTTGATGATGTGGATTATTTAAATTTGAGTCTCGTGATAAAAGTGATGAAAACATTTTAAATCGTAGAAGATAGTAGATTTTATTCTCTACTTGACTCTTCTAATGGATTGTTTGTTCATTGCAGATTAAACTTGATGTTTGTTATATTGTATCAGTTTAACACTGTTGAAGGCTAACGATAAATTATTCTGCATTATCTTAGTCATAATATTTCTTACTGGGCTAGTTGAGCTCACCCTTTTGCTTTCATTGTCCTCTTCAGGAAATGAGAACGTAGCTAGGACTAGTTGGGGAACAGAGTGATGGTCCTAGATGGTGCATTAGTAGTCCTCACTATTCTGTGAAATAGTAATAAATGTAATGAGGACTCCATTGAGTGTGGATATTGTCTACTTGATAATATTTGTATTAAAACTCACAGCATATGTTTAGTCGTATTTTACATGACTGTTGTATAATTAAGTTGTATTTGAATTTTGTACCATGTATTTGGCGACTCAAGATGGGTGATGTATACCGATTTTGGGGGCGTCACAGTTGGTATCAAAGTTTAGGGATATGATCCCTGGCTGAGATGTGAGACAATAACTAGGAGGGGAGAGACGGGGAATTCTTCGCTAGTATGACCTACCTAAGTTTATTTGATATTTAATTGGTCGGTCAGAGTATATGGATAATATGTTACATGTCAATTAACCTTTGTTTTGTGGCAGTATTTGCAAATGGCATCCGAAAATGTTAAGATAAGCAATGAAGCACATGAGACCGTTGAGACACCTTTAATCACTAACCAGGTTAATGTGATGTCAAACGAAGAAGAAATTAGAGATATATACATGGTGCGTGAAGAACTAATAGTTGCACCCGAGCTAGTTGCAAAGGTAGCAGCTGAGAGTGAGGAAGAAGAGGAACCTGGGGAGAATTTATTAGAAGAATTTTATGATCAAAATTTAGCATTACAAAATCGTATTCATGAGTTAGAAGAGCAGGCTGAAGAACAACAGGCGGTCATGGAGCAAAGAGATGCAACCATTCAAAATTATGTTACCCGATGTGCGATGCTTGAACAGAAGCACTCTTTGGCAGAGTATAAGATATTAGAGTGGAATCGAGAATGCTATGATCAAAGTTACGATGAAAGCGAAACAAGCGAGCGAAGGAGAATAGATGATGCGTGGTTAAAAGCCGCACGACGCGTTGATATTGTCGAAAAAGACGTCCAATCCAATAAAGTCAAAATAGATGAAATGGATTTTGCTTTTTAAACAACAATTCGGAGAATCCAACATCGAATTCGGAATTTCCCTGTACAGAGCGGTCAACCCCAATTCAATATGGATCGGGGAGTAATTATTCAAATCATGGATCAGGAATGTGATGAAGCAATTAAGGGTGGAATGTACTCTATAGCAAAGTCAAGTCTAGCTGCGATGGTGACGCCAAAGAATGTCCCAGACAAGTCAAAATCGATAGTTTAAAAGAGAGCATTTTTTTTGTATGACGAGGAACACGAATGAAGTTATCACAGGTTAGTTAATTATAAATTCTTATGAGTCTATGCCTTATTAGATACCGGTTCTACCCATTATTTTATCTCTCTTGCTTGTGCTCAACGTTTAAATTTGACTTATTGGTTGAAACTTCGATATTAGAAACCTTCGTTACATCCACTATTTATAAATCTTGTTTAATTCAAATTGACACTTTCACGTTACCTGTCAATCTTATCTCTTTGAAAATACTTGCCTTTGATGCGATTTAGGAATCAATTGGTTAACTACTCATCATGCTTTTCGTAAAGTTGTTAGATTTCATATTCCTAACCAACATGTTATGCGAATTCAAGCAACCAAACCACTAAAGTCAATCATTGTCATATCAAGCCATAAGTAAAGAGCCCCGGTCTTTTCGTTGTTAACTTCCTTGTATGGAATGCACCGAAGCCAGACTTTCTGTAGGCGACGTCGTGAATGACGATGGCAAGTTATTAGGTATCAATGTGACGTACTATCCAAGTCTTGGATGAGGGTCACAGTTTTGAATGATATTTCTATTGTTAATAAATTTCCTGACGTATTATTGAAGACTTCTTAGCCTACCCTAGAGCGTGAAATCGAATTTTGTATTGATTTCAAAGACAAAACCCATTTCTAAAACCCTCAAATATTTCTTTACTTAAAACGAACGTAACATGCGCCAAAGACGTTGGCTCGAGCTGTTGAAGATTACGATCGTACCATTCAATACCATCGTAGGGAAAATGAACATGGTAGCTAATGCGTTGAGTAGAAGATCGTATGCGGTTACAAGTGCGAATATACGAACCCACGTGAAGATAACGAATATACGAGTATAATCGACTTTAACCGATAAAGTTAAAGCCGCTCAAGCTACACACCCGGAGCTGATGAATGTGAAGAAGAAGGTTCAAGAGGGCGTTATTCTAGAAGCAAGAATCGACGAAGAGAAGAAATCTCAACTCTCGATTTAATTGGCCCATTTGAAATCCTTGATCGAGTAGGAACTGTGGCTTATAGACTCGTTTTACCGCCAAGTATGTCGCGTGTTCATAACGTTTTTAACGTATCGATGTTACGTAAATATGTGGATGACCCGAACCACAATATTAAATAGAACTAAACGATATAGCAGAAGATTTAACGTATGAGGAGATACGTGTTCAAATATTGGATAAGAAGGATCGTATTCAACGCTCAAAGGTTATACCTCAAGAATTAGAATCTGAAATGAAGTTAAGGTATCCTCACCTCTTCGGCGTATCAGGTACGTACATAAATTTCGATGGCGAAATTCCATAAGGAGGGGAGATTGTGAGACCCCAGATTTTATGAATAAATATTTAATTTTCTCGAAATAATTTTTTTGAATATTATGGTGTGGATTTGATATAGTGTTATAGTTGTGGGTAGTATTTATAAATTCTGAAAAGTATGCAAGTTGTTCTATAATATTCGATTGGTGGGAATATTCTTTTTGTCGGGGAAATATCCAAACGACAAAGACAATCATTGGTGGACCCCACAACGGAATTATTTGTCGGATTGAGAAAATGACAAAAATATTTTTATGAAAATAATGGCGGAAGTTTTATCGTTAAGCTGTTGAACTACTCGGTAGTAAAAAATGCGATGTCTGGCGTGGTTGCATATTATTACCTTAAGTATTGATTATTGATGTTTTACGTGATAAGTCACTTTCGGTTTTGTTTTATTGGTATTATTAATGTAATAAAATAGAAAAACTTTTTATATAAAAAGAATACTTTTATAAAGTTATTCTATAAATAGAATATATTATATTCTATTATGCATAGTGTTGCATAGTGTCTCGCATAGTGTTTTGCATAGTAAAATCTTTTTTATATAAAAGCGAATACTTTTATAAAGTTATCTATTTTATTAGACAATAATTAGAATATATTATATTTTATTATGCATAGTATTTGCATAAGTGTCTGCATAGTGTTTTGCATAGTAAAATTTTTTATATAAAGCAGAATACTTTTATAAAGTTATCTACATTTTTATTAGACAATAATTAGAATATATTATATTTTATTATGCATAGTATTTGTATAAGTGCTCGCATAGTATTTACATAGTACCGTGATAGTATTTGTATAAGTACTGCGATAGTGTTTGCATAGTAAAATCTTTTATAAAGTTATTCGTTTTATTAGATTATAAATAGAATATATTATATTTTATTTAAAAGATTTTGCTTTAATTATGGACCGTCAGATTAAAGTAAATCAATGCGGACCGTTCATGAGTTTGTTACTATGCGATCCATTTTTCTATAAATAGAAGCTCATTCCTTCATTATTTCTTACGAATTCATTGAAACTCTGAGAGAGATAAACTATAGAGAAAGAAGAAAAGTATTCGCTACTTCACTACTCATATATCAAGTACTCTTCTTCTTAAGGTAGGGATATTATTTGTTGTACTCGTAAAGGGTATTCTTTCTTTCTTATTCATGAAGAGAACTTCTACTATTCCATTCTTTATTATTCATTGGAATATCACATGCATGCGTTTTTGTTGGGACTTGGTTCCATTCTTTATTATTTCATTGGAATATCCCACATGCATGCGTTTTACGTCGGGACTGGTTCCGTTATTTATTATTACATTGGAATATCCTATCTCGTGTGTTTTACTTGAGACCTAGTTCAATTATTTATTATTACATTGGAATATCCTGCCTTGCGGTGCGACATTACGCTTTGACACGGTTCCTTATTTAGTATTCATTGGAATAACTTTGTCTATGCTCAAGTCCGCATGCATGGTGATTTCATTGTTATTCCATCCTTTATTATTACTGTTGGAACATCACGTCGGTGTAATTTTCGACTCGACACAGTTCCGTTATTATTATTCTGTTGGAATAACATGTATATGTGAAGCACCGCATGCATGGTGATTTCTTTTGTTATTCCATTCTTTATTATACTCAGTTGGTTAAAGTTTTAGTTTCTATACTCCATGAAATTAGTGGAATATCCTTGATATTTACGCTTCATCCAGTATCTTTTCATGGAAATATTCTTCTGAGCATTCTTGAATTTTTACTCCATAAAGCAGTATCATGTTGACAATTTGGACGTTATTAGTTCCTGGATAAATTAATTCTTGAACTTGTTTTATTGAATTCTTATATCATTGTCATCATCCTCATGTTTATATTATGTTGAAAGTCATCTCGTGGCTTTGTGGTGCATAGATGGACTTGGTATGATTATGACCGGGGATTATCTTTGTGTAATCATGACCGTAATGTTACAAATGATGTGGAAAAAGTCCTCATTGGCCCGTAGTGCGTTGATGGACGATTTTTTGGTATGATTATGGCTATGGATTCTCTTCGGCCAAGGGTGAAAAGATGAATTGTTTTATGGCATGATCAGGACCGTTGATGAAAACATGATTATCTTTGGCCCGTAGTGCATGGATAATTCGTGGTCGTGATACTAAAAATATCCTTGGCACAGTAGTGCGGGGATGATTTGATGATGTGGATTATTTATTGTCGAGTCTCAGCGATAAAAGTGATGAAAAACATTTTAAATCATAGAAGATAGTAGATTTTATTCTCTACTTGACTCTTCTAATGGATTGTTTGTTCCGCTGCAGTTAAACTTGATGTTTGTTATATTGTATCAGTTTAACACTATTGAAGGCTAACGATAAATTATTCTGCATTATCTTAGTCATAATATTTCTTACTGGGCTAGTTGAGCTCACTCTTTTGCTTTCATTATTCTGTTCAGGAAATGAGAACGTAGCTGGGACTAGTTGGGGAACATAGTGATGGTCCTAGATGGTGCATTAGTAGTCCTCACTATTCTGTGAAATAGTGTAATAATAAATGTAATGAGGACTCCATTGAGTGTGGATATTGTCTAGATGACAATATTTGTATTAAAACTCACAGCATATGTTTAGTCATATTTTACACGACTGTTGTATAATTAAGTTGTATTTGAATTTTGTACCATGTATTTGGCGACTCAAGATGGGTGATGTATACCGATTGTGGGGGCGTCACAATCAACGACTTTCCAGATAATATAGATTTTAACATTAATCATAAAAGAACATTTGAGTTAATAGTTACCGTACAATTTAATCCTTCCACCATACAATGTCCCAATTAAATATAAGACATGGAATTACTGTCAAGTCTTAATTTATTTAATTATATGTATTTCAACTCTTAAATGCACAACACCAAATAATGCAAATTAGAAACTCCTTTCTAATTTCATTTTTCCTTGGCCAAGGACTATTGGGTTGTCATTTATCGAATCACATGGGACATTTCTCTTCTTTTACTAGAAGTGGTAGATTCTTTATTGACCATACATTATCTTAATGTACAACTTATTATACCCAAGCATACCCTTTGATATACCCTAAGGGTCTTAAGGAATAAGTCAAAGTATAACTCATCATACACAAGATACTATGATGATCTCAAGTCCAAGGATCACTTGTACTACTATCACTACATGAATTCCTATTGACAGGAAAGTAAAACTCCATTAGGAATTCCTTAAGCGAGCCACGTTCAGTGAACTTATTCTCTAATAAGCACCTACATACTTGCTTTAGTGTCTCCACACAAATGGTCATGAGATCAATCATCCTCATCCAATGAGTAAGCAACGTATGTACCAATCTATCTGGATTCACTAATACCCAATTTAGTAATCCAACGATTGGGAACTATTTTAGTTTAAAGCTTTCTAAGAATTTAGATCTCATTAGAATGATCATCATCATTATTCTAAAAGCATTGCTTAAAACTATGGGTTTATCACATATTATAAAACAACATCATGTAGATAATTAAAAGCCTTTAATAAATTAATACTTTTTATTAATAAATGAATAAGATTGTTACAAAGTATATGCTTTATCATCAAACATGATTGGCTTGTGTGCATACTACTTTCAGTTAGTCCATATATATAATAAATATATATATAAGTATATATATGTACAAACGGAAATGAAACCACGGACCGAAGTCCAGGCAAACACACGCAACACGACTCTCAACGTGAAGAAAAGTGTGTGCAAAGATGAAGATTAAGGCATTAAAGTGTATGAGAAGGCTTACAGTGGGCTGCCAAAGAAGACTTCTATAACTTTAAGTGGATGAACATTTAGCTCCCACCGGTAAAAATATGACAGAATATAAGCTCAGAAGTATTTAAAATGAGAAAGCACTCAGTTTATAGTGTGTACAGAACAAATTGGACAGGGCTTCCTCGTCGTTTCTCTTGCAAATAAGGCCATCCCAAGCCCCATATATATAGAGGGGGGGTGCCTATGGTCTACCTGCGGCTTCCCGGGATTCCCAGGATGCCCAGCAATGTGGGTCCCGTCGTGTTGAAGTACGTACACTCGGACAACATGCTGTTCGCTCGGTCGTTCATAACTTTCAATCCGGGAGTCCAATGGAAGAGTGTCATACCATTCCGAAAAGCTCTTTCTGAGAGCTACACAATGACATAGGATTTGCCCTTTTTTGATTCTGGGAAGATGGGCCCGTGATCGAAATAGCATTTCCAGGTTTCCATCAAGCAATCCGGTGAGCCGTTTTGCGTAATTTGCGCTCCGGAGTTAAGATATGGTTCTTGTGGGACTTTTTTTGAAGTAATTTGAGTTGAAATGAGTGTATTTGATTTGAAGTGAAGTTGAGTTGGAAAAATGACCATTTTTTCCCTCCCGGGGTTATCTCCAGTTTTCGCGCAGTTGTAGCAGTCTTTTCTCAGGGTTATCTCTGAGGTTAGCCTGATGTTGACTTTAACTGTCCTCAGGGTTATCTCTGAGGTTGGCTTGACCTCCTGGGGCTATCTCTAGGCTTTGATCTTTATCCCCTGGGGTTTTGTCCGAGATTTGAAACTGGATCTCCCGGGGCTATCTTCGGGGTTTAAATCGATGTTGTGATCCTCCAGGGTTATCTCTGGAGTGTGAAAAAGATGTTTTTGCCCTTCTGCATCGTTAGTAACAGGAAAACAAAATTTTGAGTGTCTACAGATGCCCCTCTTTATCATGTTCATGCAATGCAATGGAATGGACATGATAAAGATTACTAGACACTTGAAATATGACAAGGTGTTTCTAATGATGAAAATCGCAATGTAATGAATGTTTATGATGAATGTTAAAATGTTTTTGCAAATCGCACATCGCACTTCGCTTATCACATTTGGCCAATCGCACTTCGCAACTCGCACATTGCAACTCCCACATCGCATTTCGCATATCGCATCGCAAATCACATATCGCAAATCGCAATGTAATGAATGTTATGATGAATGTTAAAATATTTTCACAAATCGCTTTACCTTTACCGATCACTGTTGATGCATATGTTGGTATTGACTCCAACGGTTTGGCTTTTTGTCGGTGTCGCCGATGCTTGTTTGATGAAGATAAGTTGAGTTGTTTTCTACATCTCTAATGGGGATGACGTTCTGAAATCACCAGACCCTCCCGATGTATTCGCTGGTAGTTTGCAACGGTGCCTATCCAATAATCGCCAAACTTTTTTGGTTCCCACTCGAATGGTGGTATACGAAGCTTTCATCGCTGAACTGTCTTGATGTTGCGTTGAATTGATGTTAATGGTTTTGAATACTGGATCTTTCGATTCATTCGCTGAAATAAAATTCAAAGGTTTGCTTTGTTAGGCTCTGCCTTATGTTATGCTTGATTGATGACAACCACCAGATGTCTCACCCTTTTTGAGGTGATTTGGAGTTTCCTTTCGTTTTTGGGTGATTGTGCCCCATTTTCTTGAGCGTTTAATTCGCACGCTGGCTAAACTGTTTACTTAAATGTCGCTGACATCCCTGGAGGTTGCAGCTCGTTCTTTCACTGTCCAAATTTGAACTTCAGTGTAGAGGCCTCAACTTGTGAAGACTTGACGTATGTTGATGGTGTAGTTTTCATTCGCTAGACCTTTCATCGTTGGCCTTCTTCTTTTAAGGACTTTCTTAAGAATTTTCCCCTTCTTTTGATGAAAGGCTTTATCTCGCCTTAAACTCCTTCCCTTTTCGGGAATCGAAAAATGCCCCAGTCCTTTCTCATGTTGTTGCCGGGAATTCATATGAGGAACTCTCTTTATTGACCAAATCGTGAGTGAGTAATATCTAAATCGCCAATGAGATGATGATGGACCATGCTGATGGCGCTGACTGGTGCATTTTCCACTTTAGGATGGTTGATAAATGCCCCAGTGTTGAGTTGTCGCTGCTTCCGAGATTGCCCCAATCTTGTTGTAAGAGACCCAATATCCGGTTGTCGCCAATTTTTAAATCGCCCCAGCCTTGCTTGTTGTTTGGTGTAGTTTCTTTGACAGATGGGATGATAAGATGCCGAGATCGCAAGAAGCTTTTACCTCTATACCATAAGGTGGATTTGGGATTTGATGTTGACAGCTCTTTCTGGTAGAGATGTCGCTCTGTTAGAGAGATAATGTTCTAACTCATAGGGATATCGTTGTTGCTGAGCGGGATAGCGGTATATCTGCCCGAGATATCGCATGTAGTTGGCGGTGGATCTGTTGGCTCGTGTAGAAACCCTTAGGCAGGAGAACACAACGTTACCTTCTTCTTCTGATAGGAATCCATGTTGGACTTCATAGCCCGCATATATACTGATTTATAGATGAGCTTGTATTTTCCTGCACAGACTAGCTTAGACATTTTGTCATGTACAGTACACATTGTATATATCAAACAGCATTATATATGGCAGTGAAATATATGTTGATTCACTTCCCTTTTATTTGTGTATTGCTACTTGCTTTATATTCGCTTGTTTCTCCAGCTAGGACTTTGTGATCTGGATGTATTCTGAACTCCTCCTTGATGGATGGACAGTGAGATGTCTCAGGATTTTCAGAACGGATCGTCGATCTGTGTGTATTCCCTACCATCTTTGGTGTCTTGGGACTGATTTCTGTATGTGGCTATGGATATGAGTGTCTGTTTTTGTTTTTTTTGTGGTGAGACCGGACCATATAACATGGCTGCCTATGTACTCCCATGTATTAGGGAGATCAGGTCGACATAGTTCGCCCCATGTATAGGGAAGATTGCAGATGAAAAGTTTAATCCCATGTACGGGATAAATTGAAGGTGTGAAAGGTTTAATCCCTGGTGGGATAAACTGAAAGTATGAAAGGTTTTAAAAACCTGCGGGGAATGAAGGATCTGATGATCCGAAACCAGGCTACTGGTTAGAAAAGTGTCATTATCCCTGATGGGGCAAATGGGTGTGAAACGAAGTTGTATGTAATGAAGGGTTAAAGAATCGGAATGACTGGTGATCTGATGATCCAAAACTAGGATGTTCGCTTGATGGTAACCTCAGACATAGTACCGTTTCACGGTGTCCGAATTGATGAGTTGCAGAAATTCATCGCCGTCCATTTCCTGTAATCTGAAAGCGCCTCCTGTCAATACCTCATTGACAATAAACGGGCCTTCCCAATTCGGGGAGAATTTTCCTTTAGACTGAGCTTGGTTGTCAATGATCTTTCTCAAAATCAAGTCGTGTTATTTGAACTGTCGTAGTCGGACTTTTCTGTTGTAGGATCTTCTTTACAAGTAGAGGGCCGCTCATGTGTGGGCCACATACTCCCCCATGGATTTCATCCATGAGCCTTTGAGCATGGTCCTCATCCAGACATCTGAGGAGACCTCGTCCTGCATCTCTTTTGTAGAGTGCATCTCCACTTAGGTAGAATTTCATAGCAAGTCGATGGATCCACCTTCTTTTAGTCGGGCTCACCTCAGCGAGTGTGGATCTATCTAGTAAGTGCTCATTGATATGCTGATATCAAGGGTTATGGATGGGAGGTAGCTTATCCGATACTTCTCCAATGTAATTCCCATAGGCTGGAGCCTTTTGTAGGGCAAATGTGAGGGTTGACATGTCTTCCTTGTCATGTATGTTGATCAAGGAGGCCAAGGTTGCTAGCGCATCCGCAAAATCATTCCTATTCCGAGGAATGTGGAGGAAGGATTTTTCTTTAAACTTCGAAGCCATCTGTAGAACCTGCTGATGGTAAGGCAGCAACTGTAGAACCTGTTGAAGAGCTTTTTTCTTTTTCTTTTTTTTCTTTTCTTTTCTTTTTTTTTTATTAATTTTTTTTCCTTTTTTTTTTGCATTAGATCGTGGAAAAGAGCCATATGGCTCACTGATAGGTAGCTCCGGCATTGTTGAGGCCGAATGACAATCGTCTGTAGCAAAAGGTTCCCCAAGGAGTGATGAATGCAGTTTTCTCATGATCCTTTTCAGCAACCATGATTTGATGGTACCCTACAAATCAATCCGCAAAGGAGTACATGTCGTATTGAGTTATATTGTCGATGAGTATGTGGATGAATGGGACGTGAAAGCTATCTTTGAGACAAGCTTTGTTCAGATCACTGTTATCCACGCAAACTCGCACATCTCCTCCGGGTTTCGGCACGGGGACTATGTTGGATAGCCATTCAAGGTATGTTGACACCATGATGATGTCGGCTTGAAATTGTTTCACAATTTCTTCTTGAACTTTTAATCTCCCCTCAGGTTTCAATCGTCTGAGCTTCTGCTTAACTGGCTTGAAACCCTCTTTACTAGGAAGGCGATGAAGGACAATGTTAGTGCACAAACTCACCATGTCTTCATGAGACCATGCAAACACATCCTGGAATTGGGTTAGTAGCGTAACCATGTCATTCCTCTGGTTTGGGGTAAGGTATGTACCAATTTAGATTTGTTTGGGGTTTTCTAAGGTTCCGAGGTTTAAAAGAGGTGGTTTGATCATGATTTGGCTTAGGTTTGTCTTCGACCCATTCTTTGATCTCCTTAGGTATCTCATAGTCCTCTTGTACTTCCATCAAGTCTGAGTCCAACTTTACATCAAAGTTACAGTTCTTATGGAGAATATGCACCTCATCAGCAAGTCTAGGCACATCTAACTTTAGAGTCCTGAACCAACATGCTCTCACTTAATATATGAAACTGTTCAATCACACAAAGTTATACCATGTAATGACAAAAGTAACTACTAATATTGTACAAAAAAAGTAAGCAGTTATTGCTATCTACAGGGCAGAGAGATTTTCTTCCATTTTTACCCTCGTTGGCAAATGCAAGGAGTGCTGCTCCAATAACCAAGGGTGAAGTCCTGGTGGACAGTTGTGATCAAGGGGCTGTTATCGTCCTCTTTTTCTCGAATGATGACCATGATGTCTGGGTAATCATCGTCTGGGGTTTATCTGTTTATGTGTTCATCATGGACAATGATGCGTACGTTGGACATCATTCGGACAATGTCTTATTTAATTCTTCGTTCCTCTTCTTCCATTGCAGGATCTAGAACTAGGATTTCTTTCTTCTTCACCAGTAATCAAACACCGACAGGATAGCCTCCTGGTGGAGGAACCACACAACATACATCGCGTCTCACCGTATGGAAATGATGACATGTGTGAAGCACTAATATCACAAGCAGATATGGTGCGAAGCACTAAGTGCAATAAGTAAATGCATTCGTACACATTCATTCCAATGTAAATGCAACATCCACACACAAGCATATAACAGTTTTGAAAAGATTGTAATAGCGGCTTAAGTCCTCTTACTGTTATCCCCAGCAGAGTTGCCACCTGTCGACGTCGAGATTTTTATTTGTCCCCTTTCGTTACTTGTTCTTTGGTGTTCTCATGTTAGGTGAGATTTTTTTGAAAAAAATAAGTGAAAAAGGTCCGACATGTGTAATGTCGACGATGGACTGTTAAGAGTCGCCAGTTGGTTTTTTATGTGGTTGTACCAACACAACCGAGAAAAGGTTTGCACATTGACCCAGTGATGTGGCACTGCTAGACGAGTCGGTGAAACCGAGATTCATTAGGGTCCGGGGACTTGATTATGCGGAGGAAAGGTGTTAGGCACCCCCCGACATCCGTGTTACCACGATGACCGCCACTTTTCAAGAAACTGTTATATGAGTGTGTGTGTGTGTGTGGGGGGGGGGGAAATCAATGTGCTATTTATATGGAAGTAGTGCGAGGCCTCGTTCACACCTATATACACAGGGTTTGAATTTTTGTAAAAAAATCAGTTTTAAGCAAGATATGGGATTGATGTTTTGTAAAAAAAAGGTTTTTCAAACCCGTGTACTCAATAGTAATTGAGACCTTTTACACTTCCATTTTTTATTAAATGTTCGGCTTCATTGATTTTAATTTTCGAGATGCGAAGCATCTTCGAGAAAATAATGTACAAAATAGTGCCGAACTCCTCGTGGGTATGAAAACCATCTGAGGAAATCCGAACACCGTGAATAAATTTACAAGCTGCTTACAGCTGAAAATGTCCATCACGGGAACCGAATCTAGATCCAGTAGACTGAATCTGTGATCACATGATTCCTAGGCTCACATGATGCCACAACTGATAATAAAACAATAAGCAGATATATATATATATATATATATATATATATATATAAGCTATAAATATATATATCTGAGACATGATCACCACCACGAAGCACCTCCATGGGGGATCGAAATGTAAATAAAGTGTAAAGCAATCAACCTCAGGAGTAAACTCTCAAAGGGATGAAAAGTAAATAAAGTTAGAAGAGGCGGTCAACGCCACGTAAGTAAACTCAAAGGGATTTGAATGTAAATATATATATATATATATATATATATATATATATATATATATAAAAGCAAATAAACGCTCTAATCAAGTCTAGGCTCAATCGAGGCATAACTTGATAATGTTAGTCCATATATATAATAAATATATATATATATAAGTATATATATGTACAAACTGAAATGAAACCACGGACTGAAGTCCGGGCAAACACACGCAACACGACTCTCAACGTGAAGAAAAGTGTGTGCAAAGATGAAGAGAAAGGCTTTAAAGTGTGTGAGAAGGCTTACAGTGGGCTGCCAAAGAAGACTTCTATAACTTTAAGTGGATGACCACTCGGCTCCCGCCGGTAAAAATATGACAGAATATAAGCTCAGAAGTGTTTAAAATGAGAAAGCACTCAGTTTATAGTGTGTACAGAACAAATTGGACAGGGTTTCCTCGTCGTTTCTCTTGCAAATAAGGCCACCCCAAGCCCCATATATATAGAGAGGGGAGTCGCAGGTCTACCCGCGGCTGCCCGAGATGCCCAGGATTCCCAACAATGTGGGTCCCACCGTGTCGAAGTACGTACACTCGAACAACGCATTGTCGCTCGGTCGTTCATAACTTTCAATTCGGGAGTCCGATGGAAGAGTGTCATACCATTCTGGAAATCTCTTTCCGAGAGCTACACAATGACATAAGATTTGCCCTTTTTTGATTCCGAGAAGATGTGGCCATGACAGAAATAGCATTTATGGGTTTCTGTCAGGCAATCCGGTGAGCCGTTTTGCGTAGTTTGCATTCCGGAGTTAAGATATGGTTCTTGTGGGACTTATTTTGAAGTAATTTGAGTTGAAATGAGTGTATTTGATTTGAAGTGAAGTTGAGTTTGCAAAATGACCATTTTTCCCCTCCCGGGGTTATCTCGGTTTGCCTTGATTAGAGCGCGATCTTTTCTCGTGGTTATCTACGAGGTGGCACTGCTTTGTTGACTTTAACTGTCCTCGGGGTTATCTCTAAGGTTGGCTTGACCTCCTGGGGCTATCTCCAGACTTTGATCTTGATCCCCTGGGGTTATCTCCGAGGTTTGAAACTGGATCTCCCAGGGCTATCTCCGGGGTTGAAATCGATGTTGTGATCCTCCAGGGTTATCTCTAGAGTGTGAAAAAGACGTTTTTGCCCTCATACATGGTTAGTAACAGGAAAACGAAATTTCGAGTGTCTACAATTATTACATACGCTAATCGAGTCATATAAACCACGAATCCAAGGCTCCGAAAAACCCGAAAATCACAGATTACACTTTTTAACCAACTTTGATAAAAATCATAATTTTGATTCTAGTATGCATGGATTCGATTCCTGCTATCCAGATCCCATCTACTAACATATATGAACATATCACAACAAACAAACTCACTAAATTACCATGATTTGAATAAATTAGTAACTAAGAGGCATTTTCTAGCTATTTCCCTTAAAAACATATAAAGGTTCATGAGTTGCTTACTTGATGTGAATTTCTTCTTGTTTAGCTTCTGAAAATCCTCCTCACTTACTTGTTTAGACTCCCCAAAACTCCAGAATACTACCACACTATCTATCACTCTCAATTTCTCTCCATGTTTACTCACTTGGTGGAATTTTTTCTTAAAAGAAAAGGATGTTTGAGTGATGTGTATATATGTATAGCTTGATAGAGTCTTTTGATTCCCATGACCCCCAACTCCCATAACCCCCAACTCTAATTATTAGTTACTCACAATACTTAATAATATAATAATTTAGTTAATTAATAGGAAGAATGTGGGAGTTATAGAAAATAAAAGGATTTTGATTTTAAGGAATAAAATAAAATACTCCCACCTTAGCTATTATGTAATATACGTATATTCCCTCCCTTATCCCAATTCGTGAGTCACAAGGGTTCCACCAGCTGCTGACTTGTTTAAATAAAATATTATAATAATCAATTAATAAATTACTTTGACCATTTTGCCCTTCGTAGCCAAACATTGCGAAATATATATCGATTCTTACTAAAGTCGACGTTTCCGGATGTCATGTGACTATCCGTTTAGTCAAATTCACCTCTAAAATTCGTAGTTGACTTTTTCCTCAAAAAAGTCAACTGGTTGACTTTGACCAAAAAGTCAACCGTGACATTTTTCGTGATTACAGTCTATCCTGACTAATTTCGACGTTTCGGACTCAAATATGTAGTCCGCGTCTCTAAATTCCATTCTGAACTATAGCTCATGATTTAATACCATCCCACGTAATAAATAAAATAATTCCTTACTTAATCAATTTAAATAGTTAAATAAAACTAAACCAACCATTTAAATACATCTCATCACATATCTTGAAATAACACATATATGTACAACACATATACATCTAATAAATGAAATCACCCAAAAAAATTTTATAAGTTCGTTTATTGATAATTATTAAATTACATAGAAAATCTCGGATATTACAGTTGTTTCTTTTAATTTCATGATTATTTGTATAGGATAAACATGACCAAAACAACAAATGAAATTCTAGCCTCAAAGAAAGAAAATTTGAAATGGACAAATAGAATGGATGAACTGTTCATTGAGGCAATCCTTTATGAGCAAGCACAAGGGAATAGACCTGATGAAACTTTTACGACGCATGCCTATGCAAATATGTTGAAATATTTGATAGAAAAACTTGAGATACCATACTTGAAGAAAAGTCACTTGCTTAATCGCCAGAAGACTCTTAAATCTCATTTTGCCGAGTGTTATGACTTGTTTAAATGTTCAATTGGACTTGGTGGCTTTGCTTGGAGCTCAATTACAAAAAAGTGGGATGTTGAATCTGAAGTATGGAAATACCTTATAGAGGTATTTATTTAAGTTTAATAGAATTACTTTTGTCCAATTTAATTGTGGGTATATAGATAATGTCTTTTATTTGATAATAATGTCTTATAACTAGGCAAAGCCTAAAGCTGCTATATGGAGGGATAAAGCGATCTACCATTATGATCGCTTGGAAGATTTATTTGCTAAAGATAGGGTAACAGGGGAAGGTTCAGTAACTGCAAAAGATAAATGAAAAAAAATGGGAGGATATAGTTGAGCAAGAATCTACAATTGTTGGAATTGATGGTGCAATATCCCGAAATGAAGTAATTTTAGAAAGTTTCAATTTGGATGATATTGGCGATTTTATGTCAACCCATTCTCAAGCCTCTTCTCAAGAACATTCTCAAGTACCGACAGAAAGTGTATGTACTTCAAAAGAAAAAAGAAAAAGGCAAAACATTCTGATGAAGAAGGTAAATTAACTAATGTGATTGATAAATTAGTTACCATATTGGAAAAGCAAGGGGAGACATTTGAAAAATAGGGAGAAGCATTTATCAATTCATCTGTGCGAGTCTATTCTGCAAATGATATCTTTAAAAGACATACTAAAATGAATTTCGATGAGAAAAAAAATCGATGAAGTCTATTTATGGCTACTAGAAAATTAAGACTAGGCACGAGCAGTGTTTGAGTTATCATTAGAGAGGAGATTGAATTTCTTAAAAAATTTGATGAATAATCTCCGTTAGTATTAATAATACAGATTATGTTTGATGACTTTTGGGTATGGTATGACAATGACTTTGTGGAAGTAATTTTTGTTTTAACATTTATTTTGATATTTGTATTTGATTATGGAATTTTTTAAATGATTACATTTATTTTGCATTTTTTTATTCATGGTTCAATAGTTATAATTAATATAAGGGTAAATTTGTAAAAGTGATATTTTTTTTTTTGTTTCATTAAAACTCAAAAACAACACAAAAAAAATTTTCAAATTTTCTATTCTTTTCTTTTCGATTCTAATTTAAATTTTCTTTTTTTTTTTTATTCAAAACTCAGATAAACAGAGCGAGTGTAAGTGTGTATTTACTGCAAGAACTTAAAGGAATAGGCTCGTTTTGATTCTTTTAAGAAGAATTACACCGTCAAAGTATTCAATGTTAAAATTATAGCTTATGAAAATTATGTTTCTCACACATTAAAATAGAATTCACTCACTATTCAGGTAAGAAAAATTATGTGAAAATATCAAAAAAAATTAATATTTTCACAAGTAAATTTAATAATTCTACAAATTCCTCGCATGAATAATAAATAAGGTCCACCTCATGTGAGAGAAGATACTATCAAATTTACTTGTAAAAATATCAACTCTTTTTTATATGAAAATATTAGTTCTCTATAACTTATCATCAACAAAATACTTGTGTTGAATAAAATTAACCTTGTTTATTCACTATCACAATAATAACTAAAATATCTTTATACACGACGGACGTTATAGGAAACTTGAGCTCTTTATAAAAAAATATCTTTAACAAAAGTGTTCAACTAGTGTGCCAATTAGGCAATACTAAAATAGATCAATGTATTACTACATTGGAACTAAAATAAACAGGTCGAGAGGCTTCTCAAGAACTCAAATTAATCTAGTAACAGCCAGGAACTTCATTCCAACACATCACACCACAAAACACAATATTATGGGCATACAAACCCAAATTAGCCAACAGTCCAAATCTTTGGTCAGACACGTTAATAAATCTAAGACGTACCGAAATCCACAAACACAAGCCAAATCAGAGAACATGTTCCAATCAGGCATAATTATAGAAAGACGCGAAAAATATAAATAATAATGCAAAATAATTGGGTTAAGACCTACTTAAGTTTACACCAATGCGATGCTGCTGTCGCCACCAGGGGGTTTGCGTGCACCTAGGTAGTCCCGAGATTCTACTTTCCCATCTGCAAAGATATCACTGCCGCTCATTTCTTGCAACTTTGCCGAACTTAGAGGTTTGTCAGATGTTGGAGGAGCATCTCCCTTAAAGATGTCATTTCCTGACAGTTCGGCAAATTTCTGGTTAGGGATCTTCTTTGATGTCTTTACAACATGTTCTTCATTAAACATGTTACTGCTCTGACCTCCAGTGGGCTGCTTATGACAAATAAAGTACTAAACTCAGCAAATAACATAAAATGGTGAAAATGGATGAATCCAAAAATAACCACGAATCTTTAACTGCACAGTAAACGACTTTAAATATAAAATTAGGAAAAACACAGGAAATAAACCAGGTTCATTGTATCCTAGATATATATTCTACCATTACCACTCATCATACACGTGCTGAACATTTAAAGAACGTGTTGGTAAATTGGTATTGACAATCTAAGTGGATCTTTTACTGCGTCAATTTCAGTGCATTTTCTAACTTCTCACTTTAACAGAGAAATACTCACGTTTTTTTAACATTTTCCCCAAATCAAGTTGTTTCAACTGGGAAATATCAAGTGTGTGTGTGTGTGTTTGTGTGTGTGTTGTGTGTTGGACAGATGCATACTTTATTTGATTTAAACCATTCAACCTGAAGTGATTTCCCTCTACTGCTTCTGATTTCCCTCTTAACAAATGCACAAAAGATTATTTGATTTAAACCATTCAACCTGAAGTTTACTGGCGTGTATGTCTAACAGACACACCATGATTCATTCACATGTGCATATAATTACTCACGTTAGAGACCATGACAGATGTGCGTACATCGTATGATGCAGGTTCTCCGATGGTTATGCTTTCCCTCAATGCCAATGCTCGAGCAGCCAAGGGCCGGGGTTGAATTTCAGGAGGAGGTGCAAAGATGTCATGTCCACTAAGCTCCTTACATTTGGCATCAGAAAGCTGCTTTTTCAGCTTTGCCTCAGCCTCACTGTCTAGTGTTCCACTAAGCTCCCGCTGCTTTGCCACCTCAGGAAGAGAAGCAGGCTTCTTAGGAGAAACAGATTCTTCTTCTCCAAATGAAATGTGACTGATTCCAGCCACTGCTTGCTGATGACAAGTCCAATATAGAAGTGTGAGAAGTAATTTTAGGTTTTAGTCTATTGATGTCAATATACTGCTAATAAATTTATACCAGCTATGATACAACAGATACCTGGTACATACGTAATCCAGTTTTGTTAGTTGGGGTTGGGTTGGCACCATCTGATACTAGTGTACCATTTTCTCCGCCAACTGCGAAAATGTCGCTACCAGTAATCTCTTTCAGTTTATACCCTGAACAAGGTTTCCTGGAATAAATTAAGTTGAGTGCTTCAGTAGACGCAAAGAAATGAAAATTTGTAGGAAAAAATATAACATCCAAAAGAAAATAAGTTGCCAACTTCCCAGATATTTATATTCAAATCAAAACATAGGCCAATTTCAGGTAAATGATGTACTACCTCCTTCACAAATTAGTCGTCCCCTTTCTTTCAATTTGTGCACGTATTTTAAGAGTGTCGAAAACACAATTATATAATATTTTTAATACTAATAGATTCTCAAAGATACTTCTATTATATTTTTAAAAATATGCATGAAATAAAAAGAAATATAATTTACAATTGTTTCTCGACACAACTTACAATCCATACTGCACATGGCCAAACAAGGGAACAATAGTGACATTTGAAACACACTAGATGCTATGGCAAGAGAGGTGAAATAAAGAAATGCAAGTTTGCAGACCTATTCAAACCCAACCTTATATGAGACATCTTGATGTCTGATTTGTTCTATTCTCTTAAATGCTATCAAACATGGACTATGAGTTATATATGTTTGGTGGATTATGTACTCTTCGAGCTAGTGGTGGACTTCTCTTGCAGAGAGTCTTGGATGGATCAAAGAAGAAATATTGTATATTTGTATGGATGCTTTGTGGATTGGGTACTCTTTGAGCAATTGGTGTTTGATGGGTTTGAAGAGGCGGGCTTGTCAATTAGATGATGATGTTGATTGACTTGGCAGTGACTCTTGAGGGATCAAACAAGAGATATTGAGAAAAGGGCGAGCTCATCAGTGTGGATACGTGATGAGTTAGGCTCAAAAAGAGTATAGCTAAAGTTCAAGAAAGAGAAGTCCTACATTGGTTGAGGACATATATGCTCTAATGGATCAAGACCTAACAAGTTAACCTTTTAGGTTAAGATATAGTTCCATATGAGTGTATACGGGCCTTCAATATTCCCAACAAAAGTTTGTTTATAGTACTCCCAATTGTGAAATTTATGTGCTCAGGATCATAGACATTCTTGGGTGGCTGTAGTAAGAACTTTGATGGAATCACTAAAGATAATAAATGAACTCAACAAAAATGCACAATTTCTCAAGTT
Source organism: Panax ginseng (assembly GCA_020205605.1). NCBI lineage: Eukaryota > Viridiplantae > Streptophyta > Magnoliopsida > Apiales > Araliaceae > Panax > Panax ginseng. The sequence continues at coordinate 52,802,760 of CM035146.1, read as the reverse complement.
TGTAAAGACATAAAAGCAAATTTATGCAAAAAATAAATAAAAGTTTAGTGATCCACATGCTAGAATGTGCATGCAACATTAAATAACTGCAACCTTTTTTAGATATCTTGAAAATTATCCGTATAATGACCTGTTTTGGACGATCTTGATGCTAAATGACATCCGTCTTAATTGTTCAATGCACCAGTGGTTATTATTGACTTAGAAATTACAGGAAAGCATGATCAAATATTGACTTTGAAATTACTGAATTTGTATGACAGTACATCTGCTCATCAAAGATCTAATTGCACAAAACTGGGATTTTGTTAATCAGACAAAGAAGAAAAGGAAAGAAAGAAAGAAAAAAAAAAGAGACGATGGAAATATGCTAAAATTCTAATTAAATGAATTGGTAATAAAATTGATTTCAAGAGATCCAAACATGAAACACACCCAATTATAAGTACACCTTTTTATCAAATATGTTTATGTGCAGGAGAGACTGATGGATTTTTCGCCAACTTGTAACCTATTAATCAAATTGACTAGATCACAATCTCAGTCAAAGTTGAGAGACTTCAGAATTCTTTTATGTGTTTAGCGTGTGAATCTGTATATATAAATAAATAGATAAAAAAGATGCAAATGATAGATCAAAGTGTGTAAATCAAACCAAAACCAATGGAGACAAATATTCGAGCAGAAACACTCACAAAAAGAGGCATTTATTGTATATCAAAACAAATAAATAAAATATTCAAATGAGTAGTCGAAAAAATCAATAATTTTAAGGGAAAAAATGGGATTTTTAGAGCAAATATAGATAGATCTATCACCTTTTCATCAAGCTCTCAACTTCCTCGTCCGTAACCTGACCTCCAAACACCACCTTACTAATTCCATCCGACGGCTGTAATTTCCCCAAAAAAATAAAAAATCTAATCAGCTCAAAATACATTTCCACAAATAGTAATACACAACAAAATTAGCAATCTATTTAGTGCTTTTGACCTGGTGTGAACGGGCGGAAGAGCGAGGTGCCGTCGCCGGCGAATCGGCAGGAGGATTTTCCGACCAAGTGAGTAGATCTGCAGTGGAAGTGTGAGGTTTTCTCACCGGAGTATTCCTTTCCATTTCGTTCTGTACTAGTTCGCTCTACTTTCTCTCTCTAGAAAAGGGTATATAAATCGACTTTCTCTCTCTACTCTTTCTTTGGGTTTGTAATGGCCAATAGGTGTGAAATGGGTGTCGAGTTGAGTGTGTACTAAATTTGAATTTTTATTCCGCTCTGTGTTGGGTCTTTTGGGGCAAGCATGTGCTCCCTTTGGATAGGCACGTGCCGGTGACAGAGAGGCTCCACCAACACCCCATTTTTCTTTTGTTTTGTTTTTACTAAAATGCCCTTGCTTGTATACTTTGTCATTTTTGTTTTTTTGGCTCATGTTTGGAATTACGTAATTAATGTGATTATTGATACATTATTGCGTTTTTACTTAGAAATAATTAAAAATAATAATTTGTGTTTGATAACGAAAAAGTATTTAAACTAGTAAAAAGGGTATGATATTAAAGAAACTACTTATCACTTATTTTAGGTTTAAATTATTAAAAAAAAGTTTTGATTTTGAAGATAATGAGTGAAATGATTAAAACGAATAGGGATATATTAATAATATAGTTCGTCAAATTTTATTATTAAAATAATTAAAATTTTAAAATGATGTTTTTAATTATTTACATAAAAAATAATTATAAGTAGTTTTAAAGAGTAGATTAACTATTAATTTTTGTTTTTAAGATTAATTATAAACACGTTCTCAAACAATCGTGTATATCTTGTATATATGTATTGATTTTTTTTTAAATACAATCATTAATATATAAAATTAAAAAAAGTAATACATTCATTAATATACAAAATAAAAATTATTGATCATAATAAAGATGGCAACAGAAATTTCCATTAAATAAAAAAAAAAAATTATTGTAAGATTATAAACATTCCTAATTTATAAACAGGAATAGGGATATATTAATAATATAATTCGTCAAATTTTATTATTAAAATAATTAATTAAAAATACTAAAATGGTGTTTTTAATTATTTACATAAAAATGATTATAAGTAAATTAAAGAGTAGGTTAATTATTAATTTTTGTTTTTTAAATTAATTATAAATACGTTTAACTTGAGAAATTTATGAACTACTCAACAAACACTCGTGTATATGTATTGCTTTTAAAAAAAATAATACAATCATTAATATACTAAATAAGATAAAAGTAATACATTCATTAATATACAAAATAAAAATTGTTGATCATAATAAAGATGTACAACACAAATTTCCATTAAATAAAAAGAAAGAAATAATTGTTGTAAGATTATAAACATTCCTAATTTACAAACACGAACAATTTAGCTTAATAGTTATTTATATTTTTACTTTAAGCAAATTAAAATATATATTTTTCTTATTTTGATTCCGTTCATTTCCTATTTCAGGAGGAAAAAAACAATCAATAAGAATTTAAGTTTAAATCTTGATGCGAATAAAATAAAGATCATGATTTGGTAATTTAATTTTGACAGTTTAAACATGGAAGGACACTTACGTCGTATAGGTAGGGGGTATGTGGATTACTTATACAGCAAACTGACGTAATGATAAAATTATCCGTTGAACAGATAATAATATTTTCGGTTGCGTTTCGCCTACTATAACGGAATAATCGGGCTTTTGAATTATGTGGCTAAGTGAAATTACCAAACTCTCCCTTAAAGCATAAGAAATTTATTGATGTCTCTTTTAATTGTAAGAAAGTTACATCCACACTATTTTCTTTTTCGTCAACCAATTTCTTACTTTATTTGTAATTTATTTTATAATATTAAAGTTTGTATAGGATTTATATCGACTAGCACCGAGTGACACACATTTGTATGTATAATTATGTGGAGTAAAATAATTTTTTTATAAAATTTAGATAATTAAATAATAAGATATAAAAATTTAAATAAAAAAAAGATAAATAGTGATATAATTAAAACTTCAAGAGTAAAAATTGTGAGTTGAGTTCAAAATTGTCAACGCTCATTCAAGTTAAAAAATTTAGATTCAAATTTACATTTGGTCCATATCAATCCTTATATATAAAGACAGCAAGAGCGATTTTTTATTGAAAAATTCACTGAGTCGACCCTTAATTAATTAAGAGTTAACTCTGTCAATTGAAAAACTCACGAAGAGTTTGTGTAACAATCCGGAGAATCCGGATTATTCAGAATTTGAGTTTAAAGAATTAGTTATTAATAAATTGAATTTTTATTAATACTATTATGTGATACGTGTTTATTGATCGTTCTAGAACCTAGGATGATTATAAGTTGGGAGGATTCTGGCTACGAACTAGATTCAATGAGTAAGAATTTTCAAGACGAAAATAAAAATTTTCCAGAAACAAAAATATTTTAGGGAAAAAGACGAAATATGCATTATTCATCCATTTCCGTTCGGAGATTGAGTTTGAATTTCTGAGAAACGCGTAATGATAGAATTCTAAGACGTAATGGAATATTCAATAATATTTCAGTTATGGCAAAAATGAAGTTTTCGACTGCAGACTTAAAACCTAAAGGTTAGGAAAGTGAGTTCCGAGAATTTAATGATTTCGTATAATAATTAGGGTTATTATGCGTAAGAAATACGAGTGTAATACTAGTTATTATACGAGTATAGTACGAAGATTATTACGACGTGTAATACGAATATCATATGAACTATATACGAAGAAAATACGAGAATGAGATGCGTAGAATACGATTAGTCTTAATAGCTAAGTAAAATGCTTATGCTTAAAGGCTAAGTAAACTTAAGGGCTAAGTAAACTTAGTGCTTAAGTAATGAATAGTAAGGAGGTTTGGGGGGCGAAATGTGTGACGCCCCCAAAATAGGTATACATCACTCATCTTGAGTCGCCAAATACATGGTACATAATTTAAATTCAAACTTCTTTTATATAGTACGACAAAACGTAGCTGAGAGTTTCAACACGGATAATGTCTCGTAGAGAGTATCCAAACTCAAATAAAGTTCTCATTACAATTATTATCACACTATTTCACTGAATAGTGAAGACTACTAATGCAAACATCTGGACCGTCACTCGCTCCTCGACTAGTCCCAAATTTATATTCTTATTTCTGAAAGAGAACAATGAAAAAACAAAGGTGAGCTCAACTAGCCTAGTAAGAAATATTATGACTAAGATAATGCAGAATAAATTATCGTTAGCCTTCAACAAATGTTAAACCGATAAAATATAATAAACATCAAGTTTAACTCATAGTGAACAAGCAATCCATTAGAAGAGTTAAGTAGAGCATGATATCTACTATCTTCTATGATTTAAAAGTTTATAATCAATTTTATCGCTGAGACTCGGCTTAATAAATAAACCACATCATCGAATCATCCATGCACTATGGGCCAAGGATATTTATGTAATCATCAATGGTCATGATTATACCGAATAATCTCTGATCATAATCATACCAACAACTATCCATCAATGCACTACAGGCCAATGAGAATTTTTTACCACATCATTTATAACATTACGGTCATGAATATACCGAATAATCCCTGGTCATAATCATATCAATCAATAGTACATCTATGCACGTAAGCCACATAATACTTTTATCACAATATAAGCATGAAGATGATAACAATGATATAAGAATTCAATTAAAAGAAAGCAAAGGATAAATTTTTAAAGATTTATAACTTAATTTATCCAGAATTCAATAATGTCCAAATTGACAACATGATACTGCTTTGTGGAGTAAAATTCAAGAATAATATTGTATCAAAAATGATTTGGACAACAAAGAAATTAATTTTTGTCATGAATAATTCCCTGGGTGAATAGTACTTCGGGAATAGTACCCTGTGAATAGTACTTTTTGAATAGTACTCATAAATAGTACTTTGTGAATAGTACTCGTGAATAGTACTTTGTGAATATTACCCCGTAAATAGTACTTTGTGAATAGTACCCCGTGAATAGTACTTTGTGAATAGTACCGTAAAAATGAATACTACTCATGGACAGTACTCCGGCATGAAAAGCATAAAATTTAACAAGAATGTGTAAAAAATATCCTTGTAAAACGATACTAGATGAAGCGCAAATTTCAAGGATATTCTACTAATTTCACGGAGTATAGAAACCATTCTTTAACAAAATGAGGGTATAATCAGGAATACGAGACAAAATAATATTACTCACATACTACAGAGTATGGAAGAAAATATTATTCCTATGAATACTTAACAAAATAATATCCCTTACCTCAGAAGAAGACTGGATACTGGAATAGTGAAGTAGCAGACTTCTCTTCTTCTTTCTCTCTATAGCTTCTTTCTATATAATTGCTCCTGTGAGTCTTAGTGAGTATGAAAGAAGAATGAGCTTCTATTTATAGGAAAATATAGTTTCGATAATTGCACGTTTTGGGGGTCGAAATATTACAGTATAATACCTTCATCTTTTCTTTCATTTTTAATTTAGTCATGCAAGTATTATCAAACTTGCACCACCTCCCCTAATAGTACATCTTGTGAATCAATAGTACAATCATGTGAAAAAAAATTAATTACAGTATAGTACCTTCATCTATACCTCTATTTTTAATTTAGTCATGCAAGTATTATCAATCTTGCACCACCTCCCCTAATAGTACATGCATGTGAATCAATAGTACACACATGTAAACAAATAGATATAAGCATGTGAATTAATAGCAATTAATTGTTCATTTATCCGATTAATTACCCGATTGGTCAATATAACCTCTAGACATCAATTATTATCGGAATAGATGTCGATTTTCACTAACACTAATAATTCCAACACAATAGAAATATCAATTTCATCTTTAATTAACACGAACATATTTATCATTAATATTATAACTCACAATATTTAACAACCAGGCCATTCCCAGGAAAGAAGGGGCTTTCCGATAAGGATTACTCCCTATTGGCGCGCAATTAGGTGACCAAACCTCTCCTCGACAGAACTTTCTAGACACTATCAATATTGTAAATAATAATATGAATAACTTTGTCGTCTCAATTATTGATTTAATAATAATAAATATTATGTAGATGATACTGTGACAATAATTGAATCAATAATATGAGAGATATTATGCAGCAATTATTGTAGTAATAATTGAGTATAACTAAGTGACTTCTCACGTAAGCATCAATAATCAATACTGTGTGCTACTATGCAACCACGCGTATTACTATACTTTTACCATCGGGTAGTTCAACAGTTTAACGGTAAAACTTTCGCTGTTATTTTTATAAAAAGATAATTCTGTCATTTTCTAACTACGACAATACTTCCGTTGTGGGGTCCACCAATGATTATGCCGTCGTATGAATATTCTCTGTTAAAACGAATATTCCCCGACCAATCGAATATTATATAACCACTTGCTTACTTTACAAAATTTGTAAATATTACCCACAACTATAACATTATATCAAATCCACACCATAATATTCAAAACTATATTTCGAGAAAAATTAATCTTTATTCATAAAAGTCGGGGTCTTACAACCTCCACTTCCTATGAAATTTCGTCCTCGAAATTAGGGTGCGTACTTGGTATGTATGTCGAAGAGGTGAGGATACCTTGACTTCATTTCAGATTCTAACTCCTAGGTCATTTCCTCAACATCGTGGTTTCTCCACAAAACTTTGACTTGAGGTATAACCTTGGAGCATAGGATAGGATCCTTCTTATCCAAGATTTTAACAGGTACCTCCTCATACGTTAAATCTTCCGCTATCTCGTCCGGTTCTAATTCAATAATGTGGTTCGGGTCTTTCACATATTTACGTAACATAGATATGTGAAAAATGTTATGAACACGAGACATAATTGGCGGTAAGGCGAGTCTATAGGCCACAGTTCCTACTCGATCGAGGATTAAAAATGGGCCAATGAATCGAGGATTTTTCTTTCCTCTCTTTCCAAATCTCGTAACTCCTTTCCATGGAGCAACACGTAACAATACATGATCTCCAATATTGAATTCCACATCCTTTCGATGAAGATCAGCATAATTCTTTTGTCGATCTTGTGAGGTTTTTATACGTTGTCGGATCGTTTGAATCTTTTCCGTAGTTATACGTACCAACTCCGGTCCCAACAACGTTGCTTCACCCACCTCATCTTAGCATATTGGAGAATGACACTTTTTTTCATACAACGCTTCAAATGGAGCCATGCCAATACTTGCTTGATAACTATTGTTGTAGGAAAACTCCACCAATGGTAAGAACTTGTCCCAACTTCCTTTGAAGTCAAGGACACAGAGTCTTAATAAATCTTCAAGAGTTTGAATAGTCCTCTCCGACTGGCCGTCCATTTGAGGATGATATACCGAACTAAATCATAAATCCGTGCTCATAGATTTTTGCAAACTAACCTAAAATCGTGAAGTGAATCTTGGGTCTCGATCAAAAACTATGGATACTGGCATACCATGCAATCTTACAATCTCGTTTATGTACATACGAGCAAGATGTTCAAGTGTATAAGTTTCTCGTATCGGTAAGAAATGAGCAGACTTGGTCAATCTATCAATAATGATCCAAATCCCATCTATGCCTTGAGAAACCTTGGGAAGACTGTAATAACCTGAATATTTTCTATATAAATAAATAAGAAATTTTGCATATTAAAATTTTTTTTATTTTAAAGATGAGAATATGTGCCAAGTAATGTGTATGTATATATGTGATAAATAAAATTTATTTATTACATGAATAATTTAAAATAATTTTATTTTAGAGTTATTGCTCATTATAAGGTATATTCTTATAATAATTAATTTTATAATAGAAATGTCTTTATTAATTATTTTCTATGAAAATATGATTTTATATGATTTAAATAATATATGAAATGATTATTAGAATTATTAGAATTACTATTTTATTATATGAATTTTTGTTGATTATTAAGTTAATTATTTTTAACTTACCTTATAATGTTATATATGAAAGATAAATCAGATATGGAATCCAAACCCTAATTTTGGATTTTGAGCAATGAATGAGAATAATATTATTATGTTAGTTATAATATTATTTTTCAGCATTATGAATATATACTGTATATGTGTAGACTGATAACAGTTAGTCAATTATGGTGTATCACGACAAACACTAGTATTACTGTCATAAACCCTAATTGGAAATTCAAAACTAGAATTTAAGATCGGCCAGAAATTATGTTGTATGAATTATGTTGCATATTATAGAATTACTATTAGTTAGGAAAAACCCTAATTAATATATGAAAACCCTAAGTTACAGATAATTAGAAACCCTAATTTGTTAATTAGGAACCCTAATTGCTAAGACTAGAAACCCTAATTATTATTTTAGTAAATTGAACTGCTAATTTGGGAACCCTAATGATGTTAAGGAACCCTAATTATTTAAAACCCTGATTTCTATTAAAATCCCTAATTTAATTAGTGTGTTTTAAAATTAAAATTTTATTACACTTTAATTTTAATTTTTCAAACCCTAGTAATTATTTGGGAAACTTTAAGGTGTAAAATCTAGTGATTAAACCCTAGATTCAAGCACCTTGGACAAGAATACCCTTTGAATTATTTGCAAAATTACCATTTTGCCCTTTTTGTCCCATTTGGTGTATTATTGCTAGCCAAATCTTTTCAAATCTTGGCCAGCCACCCTACCTACCTAGGATCTATAACACCAGCACATGGTCAGCCTTTGTAAGCAATCAAATACATTGCACCAATTGATTTGCTAGATTCAAGAGAGAGAAAGTACACATTTAGCCTAATTTGATCACTTACACTTGGCCATATTCTCTCAAGCTCAAACCCACAAAATTCTGGTGTTAGATTAGTCACAAATCAAGCCCCACGAACACCAACATCAAATCAGAAGCATAGAAATCAGAATTGGATCATAAAGAGGTAAACCCTAATCTAGAAAGTTGACTTTTGATCTTGTGTTAGATGTTATAATTTAATGTTAAAACATGTTGTTTGTAGTCTATTTAAGTGATCTGGGTTGCTAGATGTTAGATCCATAACATCTAGAGGCTCAGATTTGTCATTTTTCAAAATTTGGAAAATTTTTACTTTATGTTCTGATGTTTTAATATTTTGTTGTTTTATGGTTTGGATATATAGTCTGATATGAGGTCTTTCATCTGAAAGTGAAAGAAATGTCATTGAATGTCTAGATCGAAAGTTATTGATGGTCAAAGGTCGTTGACCGACCATGATCGAGTATGAATCTGGCCAACCCAGAAAGCTTTTTCAGCGTCTGACAATGTTTTGGAAGGCTTAGATCTGTCAGTTTGTAAATTATTTGATGATGTTATAGTATCCAGTTTATAGCCTGCCATATGTACTTTATATTTGTGGCTTTTGATCCTTTAAATAATCAATTGATCGAACTTAAAGGATGGTCAAACCTGGCCCCTCGTTCACGATTTTGATTTATGGGAATTTCCAAAAAATATGAAGAACAACTTTCTGACCATGTTTGACCATGTCATAGATTGTTATTTTGTTGTTGTTTTGCTGATTTTGTGTAATAGATCTCTTCTTTGTCATGAGGACTTCAAGTCCAGAACACTCTCGAACCTTGGAAAACAAAGGATCAGATGTAATAATCGATCCAAATCGTTGGCCGTTAAGCTTACATTTCAGGTAACCTGAAGTTACTCGAGATGGGTCGAGCGGTTTGTTCATGAGTCCCAATCTCTCTTGAGTTATTTGATTTGTTTGTGTTGTTGTATCATTGTTATAATATGTTATATGGGCTACATATGAAAGCCTTGATATCACCTAAATGACGAGTATGATCAAAGTAATGAACGGTCAAAGTAGGCAATATGAACATGATATGCGTTTTCTGGAATTTCCAGAAAATCAAGAACACAGTTCTGACAGGGTTTGACCGACTTAGATCTGGCGATTGTGATGTAGTTAGACTGATTAAGGATAATAGATCTCTTCCTTGGCATGTATACTACACTCTGAAACCACTAAACAACCAAAACCTTACCTAGAAATATAGTTATGGAAGCCCAAACGTAGTACCTAAGAACTGTCTTGGGTTTTTGGGTAACCCAGAAAACCAAGAACAGATCTGACAATTACTTTGCAAGCCCAGATCTCATTCGTTTTAAGTTGTATTGTCATGATTGTTGTTGTAACATCTTGCCTAGAAACATCAAGATCTGACATTTATTGTTGGTCAAACTTAGTCCCTCGATAACTGGTTATGAGTGTTCTTGAGCCTCAAGAACACCTAAGGCGACGGATTCTGTCGCCAAAGGGCTTTAGCGACAGACTTAGTAAAAATTAATTAATTTAATTTTCTAAAATTATTTAAAATAGTAAATAAATTCTAAAAATTATAAAATCAGTTTTAAAAATTATTTTAAGTTATAAAAAATTAACTTTTAATAATTTGACATATTTTTCATAAATATTAATATTTATTTGGATATTATTGGTATTTAAATTATTTAATAAATATATTAAATAAATTAATTACAAATGATTTTATTGTATTAAAAATCATTTTCAAAAATAATAAGGTGTTTAATAATATTTTAAGTTATAAAACATAACTTTTAATATTTTAAGATAAGTTTAATTAATTATTACATATTAATGATATTCGATTTATTTAGTAATTATATTAAATAAATTAATTAAAAATAATTTTAATATTATTAAAAAATCATTTAAATGAAAATAAAGTGTTTAAAAATATTTTAAGTTATAAAATAAAACTTTTAATATTTAAAGGATAATTTCATTAATAATTTAATATTAATGATATTAATTTAATATTAATGATATTAATTTATTTAATAACTATATTAAATAAATAGTTTAAAAATGGTTTTATTGAATTAAAAATCATTTAAAAAGGAAATAAATGAATTAAAAATATTTTAAGTTATAATTAATGACTTTTAATATTTTGATAAATAATAAATTAATATTCTAATATTAATGGTAATTATTTAAAAATGATTTTAAATGTTTTAAAAATCATTTAATGGTAATATTAATACTTTAAAAATATTTTGAGTTATTATAAATAACTTTAATATTTGGAAATAGTTTCATTAATAGTTTAAATTAATTATATATTAATGATAATAGAATTAGTTAATATTTAAATTATTTAATAATAATTTTTGTGTTTGAAAATTCATGATAAATTATAAAAATTATTTAAAAATTATTATAAGGCTATGAAAAATAATATGACTAATATTTAAAATATCTAAACGACCATTGAACTACACGATAGAGTCTTAGACTCGATAATTACCCGATAAAGCCGTTGGTACACCGACATGTTTCAAAAATTTATCTGGAATTAGATATTTTGACTGTATTAATGATTGTTTGTGATTCAATGACTGTGGGATATGTGTGACAAGTTGATTAGGTTATGTGCTGACTGCAATAGACAGTGTTATGTGTTACGATATATTATTCTAATCGAATGAATGATCTTATTACTGATAGGTCGCTGTATAAAAGATTTATCTAAGTTGCGTTATTGTAAGCAGCAGCTCAGGCAAGTTTCCTACCTTTGCATTTTCTTTATGCAATGGACATGAGTAAGAAAGTTTCAGATTTATATTATTATTATACTACATTATTAGCCCTATTGTCGTATATATTATATCCGATCATTGTTTATCAACATGATATTATATTATATAACTCATATATATTATGTTCGTTAATTTTGAAATATGGTTATTCAAGTGTCCCCACTTGGATAATCATTGTATTTAATCACATGTTGATATATATTTATAAGTCGTCTAAGCTATTTGACCAGCTAGACACAGATTTATAAATATCGTTAAATATGATAAAACCTTTTTGTATCCAACCAGATTATTTTGGTTCGGATTCCCGACTAAGTATGAACATCCCGAATATGAGAAAAATTTTGTGCACCTAAGGTGGATAGAGTGAACGATAATATCGTTCTTACATGTAGTATTGATCAATACAGGGCACATTGGGCAGATCACCCTCGTGTCCATAAGTTATGACGGTTTGCGGATGAAGTTTTGCTAAACCTTAGCGAAAATGAAAAACAATGTTCATAGTATATCACCTTAACCCCATTTATAGTCAGTACGTAGTTTTAAAAATTTGATATAGAGTTGTTATGTTATTATTATCGGTCCAGATTACTTCACAACTTTTGATTTGTTGTACAAGGGTAGTACAAAGAAAACATTTAATCTTTTCAGCTAATTATATTTATAATTGTTATTACTTGCTGGGCACTCAAATGCTCATCCTTGCTTAATTTAAATATTTTCAGCTAAGTGTGAACAGCTAGAAGGTTCGGCCAAGAACAAGGGAAAGATGAAAGCAAACAGAATATGTTTATTGGTATCTTTTGTAATAATTAGACAATATATAGACCATGATGTTTATAATCTATCATGTAATATATTGTAGTAAAGGTTACGTACTTGGGATTAGACTTTGATATATATAAATTAAGTTTGACATTTATATTATTGTTATTATTATTAGTATTATTCCGCTCATAGAAATGGTATCGTAAAGCACCGAGTTCGGGTTTCAAGTACCCGAGTTTAGGGGCGTTACAAAGACCAGTAACGAAATCCATGGTAATGTGCTCCCACTTCTATTCTGGAATTTCAAGTGGTTGCAATGGACCTTTTGGCACTTGATGCTCCGCCTTGACTCGTTGACAAGTTAGACACCTTGAGATAAACCCCGCTATCTCTCTCTTCATATTGCTCCACCAAAATGTATGTCAAAGATCACGATACATTTTGGTACTCCCAAGATGGATTGCAAACGGTGTGTTGTGCGCTTCCATCATGATTTTATACTTCAAGTTAGAATCGTTAGGAACACAAAGTCTGGAGTTGACTCGAAGTATTCCTTCTTCATTGATTCTTGCTTCCGGAATAGCACCTTCTTGCACTTTCTTCCTCATACGCATCAGCTCCAGGTCTATAGCTTGAGCAACTTTAATTTTATCGATTAAAGTCGGTTCTACTCGTATATTTGCCATCATCACATGGGTCCCTGGAGTCTTTAACTCGATCTCCATCCTTTATAAGTCATATAAAATGGGCCTTTGCGTTGACAATATCGCACTCATACCCACATATGATCTTCTACTCAATGTATCAACTACTACGTTCGCTTTTCCAGGATGATATTGAATGGTATGATCGTCATCTTTCAATAGCTCAAGCCATCGTCGTTGCCGCATGTTGAGTTCCTTTTGAGTGAAGAAATATTTGAGGCTTTTATGATCTGTATAGATCTCCACCTTCTCTCCATCTGTAATGCCTCCAAATCTTAAGCCTTAAAAAGCGACATTTGCTAACTCTAGATCATGAGTAGGATAATTCCTCTCATATTCTTTGAGTTGTCGTGAGGCATAGGCTATGACTTTCCTATGTTGCATGAGAACACATCCTAACCCTTTACGAAGCATCACTTTGTAGATAACAAATCCCTCAGAGCGGATGGTATTGTCGGAAAAGGTCTTTGAAATGAGTCTCCTCTTGAGTTCTTGAAAACTCTTCTCATATTTCTCGCTCCAATCAATTTTGTATCTTCCAAAGTCATTTGAGTTAATGGAGTAGTGATTCGAGAAAACCCTTCTACGAATCTCGATAATAATCACTAAGTTTAGAAAGCTAAATTCTTGATCAACGACTTAGGTTTCTTCCAGCTTTAAATTGCTTCAATCTTTACCGGGTCAACAGATATTCCATGATTTGATATGACGTGCCCAAGGAATACTACTTCCTCAAGCCAGAACTCACATTTCTTTAACTTGGCATATAACTTATTTTCACGAAGCTTTTGGAGTATCAGCCTCAAGTGTTGCTCATGATCCTCATGGATTTTGGAGTAAATGAGGATGTCATCAATAAAGACGACCACAAAGTGATCCAAATATTCTTTGAATACTCGGTTCATCATATCCATGAAGGCAGCAAGCGCATTAGTTAATCCAAAAGACATGACTAGGAATTCATAATGCCCATACCTAGTTCTGAAAGCAGTCTTTGGAATGTCATCAGTTTTAATTTTCAACTGATGATATCCAAAATAAAGATCGATCTTTGAAAACAATTTGGCGCCTTGCAACTGGTCAAACAGGTCATCAATGCGAGGCAACGGGTACCTATTTTTGATGGTGACATGATTCAACTTCCGATAATCAATAAAAAGTCGCATACTTCCATCTTTCTTCTTCACGAACAGAACAGGAGCACCCCAAGGCGACGTACTAGGTCGAATTAAACCGATGTCTAACAATTCCTGCAGTTGGGTTTTGAACTCCTGAAGTTCAATAGGAGTCATTCGATTTGGGGCTTTGGAAATGGGTTTTGTACCGGGTTCAAGGTCAATACCAAACTCGATTTCATGTTCCGGGGGTAGGCCAGGAAGTTCTTCGGGGAATACGTCAGGAAATTTATTAACAATAGAAATATCATTCAAATCTGACGTATTTTTGTTTAAACGTTGAGCGCAAGTAGGAGAAATAAAAGAATGGGTAAAACCGATATCAAACAAGGTATAGACTTCGCTAGAGTATATGATTAGCTTACCCGTGATCACCTCGTTCGGATTCCTCGCTTTTTGAGAGGTTACGACAAACGATCTCCCTTGAACTACCAGTTTTATCTTGTCTGGGACGGCATTTGATGCCTCCATCCCAGCTGGACTTGACTTCGATGCATGACAGAATGGGGCAAGGTGACCTTCTCTTCCATAATTATAACACGCTTTGGGTTGCTGTGTACAGTTCAGACTGATATGTCCCTCCCCTCCGCATTTGTAACATACGATTGGATGTCGTTCCCCTTCCTTAACAACAGGTGCTGGTGATGACGTCTTTCCATCATTGTTGAATCTCCTCTTCTTAAAATTTCCACTTCTATTATCTTGGCCATGATTACCATCGAAGTGGTTACTGTGAGATCCCAAATTTTATGAATAAAGATTTAAATTTCTCGATTTTTTTTTTAATATTATGGTATGGATTTGATATAATGTTATAGTTGTGGGTAATATTTATAAATTTTGCAAAGTAAGCAAGTGGTTATATAATATTTGATTGGTCGGGGAATATTCGTTTTAGCAGGGAATATTCGTACGACGACACAATCATTGGTGGACTCCACAATGGAAGTATTGTCGTAGTTAGAAAATGACAAAATTATCTTTTTATAAAATAACAACGAAAGTGTTACCGTTAAAACTGTTGAACTACTCGGTAGTAAAAGTACAGTAATACGCGTGATTGCATAGTAGCACACAGTATTGATTATTGATGCTTACATGAGAAGTTACTTAGTTATACTCAATTATTGCTACATTAATTGCTGCATCATATCTCTCATATTATTGATTCAATTATTGTCACAGTATCATCTGCATAATATGATATATTATTAAATCAATAATTGAGACGACAAAGTTATTAATATTATTATTTACAATATTGACAATGTCTAGAAGTTCTGTCAAGGAGAGGTTTGGTCACCTAATTGCGTGCCAATAGGGGGAAATCCTTATTGGAAAGCCCCCTCTTTCTTGGGACCGACCTGGTTGTTAAATATTGTGCGTTATAATATTAATGATGAATAAGTTCGTGTTGATTAAAGATGAAATTGATAGTTCCATATTAAATTGTAGAAATGATCTGTCTACGAGGATTACCGCATGGCGGGCGAAAATCCATTTGCAGTTTCATATATTCTATCATACTCAGTTGGTTAAAGCTTTGGCTTCTATACTCCATGAAATTAGTGGAATATCCTTGATATTTGCGCTTCATCCAGTATCTTTTCGTGGAAATATTCTTCTGAGCATTCTTGAATTTTACTCTACAAAGCAGTATCATGTTGACAATTTGGACGTTATTTGTTCCTGGATAGATTAATTTATAAATCTTTAAAATTTATTCTTGAACTTGTTTTATTGAATTATTATGTCATTGTCATCATCCTCATGCTTATATTGTGATGAAAGTCATCTTTGGCTTACGTGCATAGATGGACTTGGTATGATTATGACCATGGATTATTTGGTATAATCATGACCATAATATGACGAATGATGCGATAAAAGTCGTCATTGGCATGTAATTCATTGGTGGACAGTTGTTGGTATGATTATGACCAGAGATAATTCGGTATAGTCATGACCATTGATGATTACATGAATATCCTTGGCCGTAGTGCAGGGATGATTCGATTTTATTTATTGTCGAGTCTCAAATGATAAAGTTGATGAAAAACTTTTTAAATCATAGAAGATAGTAGATTTTATACTTTACTTGACTCTTCTAATGGATTGCTTATTCCGCTGCAGTTTTTGATCTAAAACTTGTTGTCTATTATATTATATCAGTTGTTATACTGTTGAAGGCTATTGATAACTTATTCTGCATTATCTTAGTCATAATATTTCTTACTGGGCTAGTTGAGCTCACTCTTTTGCTTTCATTGTTCTCTTCATGAAATGAGAACATAGCTGGGACTAGTCGGGGAACAGAGTGATGGTCCTAGATGGTGAATTAGTAGTCCTCATTATTCTGTGAAATAGTGTGATAATAAATGTAATGAGGACTCCATTGAGTGTGGATATTGTCTAGATGACAATATTTGTATTAAAACTCGCAGCCTATGTTTTGTCGTATTTTACATGACTGTTGTATAATTAGTTTGTATTTGTATTAAGTACCTTGTATCTGGCGACCCAAGATGGGTGATGTATACCTATTTTGGGGGCGACACCGTTGGTATCAAAGCTTAGGGATATGATCCCTGGCTGAGATGTGAGACAAGAAATAGGAGGGGAGAGACGGGGAATTCCTTCGCTACTATGACCTACCTAAGTTTATTTGGTATTTAATTGGTCGGTTAGAGTATAGGGATAATATGTGGTTTGTTAATTAACTCTTGTTTTGTGACAGTGTTTGAAAATGGCATCTGAAAATGTTGAGATTAGCAATGAAGCACATGAGACCGTTGAGTCACCAACGATCAATACCGAGGATAATGTGCAACAGGAAGACAATAATCCTCAGGTAAATAACAACACCAATCAAATGATGAACGATGGGATGTTCAGAGGCTTTATGCAATTTATGCAACATCAGGTAAGAGAGACTCCTGTTCAAAATATAGTTGGAAATAATGGCATCCCATGGTCGGTCATCGCTAAGAAGTTCAAGCAGCTGGGACCACCAGAGTTTTTTGGAGAGCCAAAACTACTTAAGGCGGAGACGTGGATAAAGCAGATCAACAAGATATTTGATGTCTTGGGATGCTCCGAGGAGCAAAAGGTTCCCTTTGCCACCTTTATGTTGCGTGAAGAGGCGATTCTTTGGTGGGAATCAGTAAAACGTACTCGACTGGACGACTCAAGATGTCTTGGGAGAAGTTCCAAGAGTCGTTCAACGACAAGTACTTTCCGAAAGTATTCGTCACATGAAGGAGGTAGAGTTTATCAAGTTGGAGCAAAACAATATGGACCGTGTCGCAACACGAGGCAAAATTTATGAGTTATCCCGGTTTCAGCATCCCATTTGGTCGATAATGAGGAGCGAATGACGCGAATGTTTCTGCTAGGTTTGAAACCCGATATACATCAATACCTCATTTCTCATAAACTTTGTTTATATTCAGATGTTGTGAATAGGGCTCAGTTATTGGAGCGCGATAATGAGTCAGCACAGCCAAAAGGTAACGAGCAACAACACAATAATAATCGTACCGGTGGCAACGGACATCGGAACAATGATAACCATCGTGGGGTAAATTATCATGCCAAGAATGGTAACCACTTCGGTGGTAATCATGGACAAGATAATAGGAGTGAAAATTTCAAGAAGAGAAGGTTCAATAATGATGGAAAGACAGCAGCACTAGCACCAGGTTCAAAGGAAGATGAACGACCACCGGTCGTATGTTTCAAATGCTGAAGCAGGGAGGGACACATCCGTTAAAAGCTGCACTTGACAATCCAAAGCGTGTTTCAATTGCAAAAGAGAAGGTCACCTAGCTCGATTTTGTCGTGTAGTGAAGTCAAGTCCAGTTGGGATAGTGACGCCAAAGAATGTCCTAGACAAGTCAAAATCGATAGTTTAAAAGAGAGCATGTTTTTGTGACGAGGAACACGAATGAAGTAATCACGGGTTAGTTAATTATAAATTCTTACATAGTCTATACCTTATTAGATACCGGTTCTACCCATTCTTTTATCTCTCTTACTTGCGCTCAACATTTAAATTTGACTTCGGAGAAATTAGACTTTGACTTATTGGTTGAAACTTCGATATTAGAAACCTTCGTTACCTCCACTGTTTATAAATCTTGTTGATTCAAATTGATATTTTCACGTTACTTGTCGATCTTATCTCTTTGAAAATACTTGCCTTTGATGTGATTTTAGGAATCGATTGGTTAACTACTCATCAAGCTTTTTGTAAGGTTGTTAGCTTTCATATTCCAAACCAACCTGTTATGCGAATTCAAGCAACCAAACCACTAAAGTCAATCACTGTTATATTAAGCCATAAGTAAAGAGCCTTGAGCCTTTCGCTGGTGACTTCCTTGTGTGGAATGCACCGAAGCTGAACTTTCCATAGGGGACGTTGTGAATAACGGTGGCAAGTTGATAGGTATCAATGTGACGTGATATCCAAGTCTTGGATGAGGGTCACAGTTTTGAATGATATTTCTATTGTTAATAAATTTCCTGGCGTATTCTTGAAGACTTAGCCTGCCCCTAGAGCGTGAAATAGAATTTTGTATTATGCGCCAAAGATGTTGGCTCGAGCTGTTGAAGATTACGATCGTACCATTCAATATCATCATGGGAAAAACGAACGTGGTAGCTGACGCGTTGAGTAGAAGATCGTATGCGAGTGTGATGTTGTTAACACAAAGACCTATTACGTATAACTTACAAATGATGGAGATAGAGTTAAAGACTCTAGGGACCCACGTGAAGATAACGAATATACGATTAGAATCGACTTTAATCGATAAAGTTAAAGTTGCTCAAGCTATATACTCAGAGCTGATGAATGTGAAGAAGAAGGTTCAAGAGGGCTTTATTCTAGAAGTAATAATCGATGAAGAGAGGAAATCTCAACCCTCAATTTTATTGGCCCATTTGAAATCCTTGATCGAGTAGGAACTGTGGCCTATAGACTCGTTTTACCGCCAATTATGTCGCTTGTTCATAACGTTTTTTTCACGTATTGATGTTACGTAAATATGTGGATGACCCGAACTACGTTATTAAATTAGAACTAGACGAGATAGCAGAAGATTTAACGTATGAGGAGCTACGTGTTAAAATCTTGGATAAGAAAGATCATATTCAACACTCAAAGGTTATACCTCAAGAGTTAGAATCTGAAATGAAGTCAAGGTATCCTCATCTCTTCTGCATACCAGGTACGTACGTAAATTTCGAGGGCGAAATTTCATAAGGAGGGGAGATTGTGATACCCCAGATTTTATGAATAAAGATTTAAATTTCTCGAAATATTTTTTTGAATATTATGGTGTGGATTTGATATAATGTTATAGTTGTGGGTAATATTTATAAATTTTGCAAAGTAAGCAAATGGTTATATAATATTAGATTTGTAAGACCCCAACTTTTATGAATAAAGAATAATTTTCTCGAAATATATTTTTGAGTATTATGGTGTGGATTTGATATAATGTTATAGTTGTGGGTAATATTTACAAATTTTGCAAAGTAAACAAGTGGTTAAATAATATTCGATTGGTCGGGGAATATTCGTACGATGGCACAATCATTGGTGGACCCTATTAACGGAAGTATTGTCGTATTTAAAAAGCGCGTAATTATCTTTTATAAAAATAATCTACGAAAGTGTTACCGTTAAAAAGCTGTTGAACTACCCGGTAGTAAAAAAGTACAATAATCTGGCGTGGTTACATAGTAGCACACGGTATTGATTATTGATGCTTACGTGAGAAGTCACTCGATTATACTCAATTATTGCTCACGAAGAATTGTTGCATCATATCTCTCATATTATTGATTCAATTATTGTCACAGTATCATCTGCATAATATTTATTATTATTAAAAAAATAATTGAGACGACAAAGTTATTCATATTATTATTTAAAATATTGACAGTGTCTAGAAAGTTCTGTCGAGGAGAGGTTTGGTCACCTAATTGCGCGCCAATAGGGAGTAATCCTTATCGGAAAGCCCCCTCTTTCCTGGGAATGGCCTGATTGTTAAATATTGTGAGTTATAATATTAATGATGAATAAGTTGTGTTGATTAAAGATGAAATTGATAGTTCCATTGTGTTGGGATTATTAGTGTTAGTGGAAATCGGCATTTATTTCGATAATAATTGATGTCTGGAGGTTATATTGACCAATCAGGTAATTAATCGGATAAATGAGCAATTAATTGCTATTATTTCACATGCTTATAACTATTTGTTCACATGTGTGTACTATTGATTCGCATTCATGTACTATTAGGGGAGGTGGTGCAAGATTGATAATACTTGCATAGCTAAATTAAAAATGGAGGTATAGTTGAAGGTACTATACTGTAATTAGTTTTTTCACATAATTATACTATTAAGTCACATGAATGAACTATTAATTCACATTATTTACTATTAGGGGAGGTGGTGCAAGTTTGATAATACTTGCAGGACTAAATTAAAAATGAAGAAAAAGAGGAAGGTATTATACTGTAATATTTCGAGCCCCAAAACGTGCAATTATCGAAACTATATTTTCCTATTAATAGAAGCTAATTCTTCCTTCATTTCTCACCAATTCACAAAAGCTTTAGAGCAATTATTATAGAGAGAAAATATAGTGAGAAAGAAGAAGAGAAGTCTGCTACCTCACTATTCCAGTATCCAGTGTTTCTAAGGTAAGGGGTATTATTCTTTCGTATTCATGAAGAGAGTTATTTTCTTTCAATACTCGTAAGGGTTATTATTCCATTCTTTATTATTATGTTGGAATAACTTTGATATGTCGAAATACCGCATACATGGTGAAATTCTTACATTATTCTATTCTTTATTATTACATTGGAATAACTTTTATGCAATGCGGTCTATTGCATGCCCGGTGAATTACGTTGTTATTCCATTCTTTATTATTATGTTGGAATATCACATGCGTGTGGATTACGCATGACCTGGTTCCATTCTTTATTATTACATTGGAACATCACGTCTGCATGCGGATTACGCATGTCCCTGGTTCCATTCTTTATTATTACATTGGAATATCACATGCCTATGTGGATTACGCATGACCTAGTTCCATTCTTTATTATTCTGTTGGAATAATTTTTCTACGTGGATTACCGCATGGAGGCAAAAATCCATTTGTGGTTTCATATATTCTATTATACTCAGTTGATTAAAGTTTTAGCTTCTATACTCCATGAAATTAGTGGAATATCCTTGATATTTGCGCTTCATCCAGTATCTTTTCATGGAAATATTCTTCTGAGCATTTTTGAATTTTACTCCACAAAGAAGTATCATGTTGACAATTTGGACGTTATTGATTTCTGGATAAATTAAATTATAAATATTTACAAATTTATCCTTGAACTTGTTTTATTGAATTCTTATATCATTGTCATCATCCTCATGTTTATAATATGTTGAAAGTCATCTGTGGCCTGTAGTGCATAGATGGACTTGGTATGATTATGACTAGGGATTATTCGGTATAATCATGAATGTAATTTTATAAATGATGTGGTAAAAGTCCTCATTGGCCGTAGTGCATTGATGGACAGTTGTTGGCATGATCATGACCATTGATGAATACAAGAATATCCTTGGCCCGTAGTGCATATTGTGGTCGTGATACTAATGAATATCCTTGGCCGTAGTGCAGGGATGATATGGTTTATTTATTAAGCTGAGTCTCAGCGATAAAAGTGATGAAAAACCTTTTAAATCATAGAAGATAATAGATTTTATTCTCTACTTGACTCTTTTAATGGATTGCTTTAAGATTCTTGAGTTAAACTTGATGTTTATTATATTTTATCGGTTTAATACTTCTTTCAAGGCTAATGATAATTTATTCGCATTACCTTAGTCATAATATTTCTTATTGGGCTAGTTGAGCTCACCCTTTCTTTCCTTTGTTATCTTGTGAAATGAGAACGTAGGCGGGACTAGCTTGGGAAGCGGAGTGATCGGTCAGATGATAGCATTAGTAGTCCTCACTATTTTGTTAAATAGTGTGACAATAAATGTAATGAGAACTCCATTGAGTGTGGATATTGTCTAGATGACAATATTCTTATTAAAACTCTTAGATTATGTTTTGTTGTATTTTACACGACTGTTGTATAATTAAGTTGTATTTGAAATTTGTACTATGTATTTGGCGACTCAAGATGGGTGATGTATACCTATTTTGGGGGCGCCATTGATTAAATATCAAAGCTTTAGGGATATGATCCCTAATGAGATGTGAGATAAGAACTAGGAGGGAGAGGCAGGGAATTCCTTCCGCTAGTATGACCTACCTAAGTTTATTTGGTATTTATTTGGTCGGTCAGAGTATATGGATAATATGTGACATGTCAATTAACCCTTGTTTTGTGGCATTATTTAAAAATGACATCCTAGAATGTTGAGAATAACAATGGAGCAAAGGAGACCGTTGAGTCTCCACAGATTAATAATCAGGATAATGTGCATCAGGAAGGCGACAATCCTCATGCAAACAACAACATTGACCAAATGATGAACGATGGAATGTTCAGAGGCTTTATACAATTTTTGCAACATCAGGCGAGAACGGCTCCTGTCCAAAATATAGGTGGAAACACTGAAACCTCTCGGACGGTCACCGCTAAACAGTTCAAGGAGCTGGGACCACCGGAGTTTATTGGAGAGCCAAAACCACTTAAGGTGGAAGCGTGGATAAAGTAAATCACCAAGATATTTGATGTTTTGGGATGCTCCGAGGAGAAAAAGGTTCCATTTTCCACATTTATGTTGTGAGGAGAGGTAGATTATTGGTGGGAATCGGTAAAGCATACTCAACCTACCTCACTGAAGATGTCTTAGGAGAAGTTCCAAGAACTATTCAAAGACAAGTACTTTCCCAAAAGTATTCGTCACATGAAAGAGGTAGAGTTCATCAAGTTGGAGCAGAACAATATGACCATGTCACAATACGAAGCTAAGTTTGCCGAGTTGTCCCGGTTTGCATCTCACTTGGTTGATAATGAGGAGAGAATGACGCAGATGTTTCTAAGAGGTTTGGAACCCGAGATACGTCAATACTTAATTTCTCACAAACTGTGTTTGTATTCAGATGTTGTTAATAGGGCTCATTTATTGGAGTGCGATAACGAGTTAACTCAACCAAGAGAAAGCAGCCGGCAAAATGATAATACCAGTGGTAGCAGTCATCGAAGCGGTGACAACAAACGTGGAGGGAATCAATATGCCAGAAATGGTAACCACTTCGGTGGTAATCATGGCCAAGACAGTAAAAATGGGCATTTCAAGAAAAGGAGATTCAACAATGATGGAAAGACGTCAGCACCAACACCTGTTGTTAAGGAAGGAGAACGACCACCTATCATATGCTTCAAATGCGAAGGGGAGGGACATATCCGTCCAAACTGCGCGATGCAGTCCAAAGCGTGTTATAATTATGGAAGAGAAGGTCACCTAGCCCAATTTTGTCGTGCACCAAAGACAAGTCCAGCTAGGATGGAGGCACCAAAGGTCGCGTCGAAGAAAGTCAAAAGCCAGAGTTGAAGGAGAGCGTTTGTCGTAACCTCCCAGAAAGCAAGGAACCCGAACGAGGTCATCACGAGTAAGTTTATCATAAACTCTAGTGAAGTCTATACCTTATTTGATACCGGTTCTACCCATTATTTTATTTCTCCTACTTGCGCTCAACGTTTGAATTTGACTCTGGAGAAATTAGACTTTGACTTATCGGTTGAAACTCCATTGGGAGAAACCTTCATTACATCCACTATTTATAAGTCTTGTTTGATTCAAATCGGTAACCGCACGTTACCTGTCGATCTTATTTCTTTAAAAATACTTGCATTTGACGTGACTCTAGGGATTGATTGGTTAACTACTCATCATGCTAAAATTGATTGTTTTTGTAAGGTTGTTATCTTTCATATTCCTAATCAACCTATTATTCAAATTCAAGCGACCAAACCATTAAAATCAATCACGATCATCTCAAGCCATAAAGCTATTCGTTTATTAAAAAATGAATGTCAAGCTTTCTTAGCTCATGTCACAGATTTAAACAAAAATACGTCAGATTTAAAAGATATTTCTATTGTTAATAAATTTCCGACGTATTCCCGAAGAACTTCTGGCCTACCCCAGAGCGGGAAATTGAATTTTTATCGACCTTGAACCCAGACAAAACCCATTTCCAAAGCCCCATATCGAATGGCTCTATTGAACTTCGAGGAGTTAAAGACCCAATTGCAGAATTGTTAGACATCGGTTTTATTCGTCCCTAGTACGTCTCCTTGGGGTGCTCCTGTTCTATTCGTGAAGAATAAAGATGGAAGTATGCGACTTTGTATTGATTATCGGGAGTTGAATCATGTCACCATCAAAAAATAGGTACAGATTACCTCGCATTGATGACCTGTTTGACCAGTTGCAAGGTGCCAAATTCTTTTCAAAGATTGATCTTCGTTTAGGATATCATCGATTAAAGATTAAAACTGATGGCATTCCAAAGCGCTTTCGAGAACTCCCAAAGACGAGCATTATGAATTCTTAGTGATGTCTTTTGGATTGACTAATGCTCCTGCTGCCTTCATGGATATGATGAACCGAGTATTCAAGGAATATTTAGATCACTTTGTGGTCGTCTTTATTGATAACATCCTCATATAATCCAAAACCCGTGAACACCATGAACAACACTTGAGGCTGATACTCCAAAAGCTTCGTGAAAACAAGCTATATGCCAAGTTGAAGAATTGCGAGTTCTGGCTTGAGGAAGTTGCCTTCCTTGGGCACGTGATATCAAATCATGGGATATCTGTTGACCCAACAAAGATTGAAGCAATTCAAAGCTGGGAGCAACCTAAATCAGTAACCGAAGTACGTAGCTTTCTCGGCTTAGCTGGTTATTATCACAGATTCGTAGAAGGGTTTTCTCGAATCGCTACTCCATTAACTCAGCTGACTAGAAAAGATATAAAATTCGGTTGGAGCGAGGAATGTGAGAAGAGTTTTCAAGAACTCAAGAGGAGACTCATTTCAACACCTTTTCTGACAATACCATCTAGCTCTGAGGGATTTGTCATCTATAGTGATGCTTCAGGCAAAGGGTTAGGATGTGTTCTCATGCAACATGGGAAATTCATAGCCTATGCCTCACGATAAATCAAAGAATATGAGAGGAATTATCCTACTCATGATCTAGAGTTGGCAGCAGTCATTTTTGCGCTTAAGATTTAGAGGCATTACCTGTATGGAGAGAAGGTGGAGATCTATACAGATCATAAAAGCCTCAAATATTTCTTCACTCAAAAGGAACTCAACATGCGGCAACGACGATGGCTTGAGTTGTTGAAAGATTACGTTCATACCATTCAATTCCATCCTGGAAAAGCGAACGTAGTAGCTGATGCATTGAGTAGAAGATCATATGCGGGTACAAGTGCATTATTGTCAACGCAAAGGCCCATTTTATATGACTTACAAAGGATGGAGATAGAGTTAAAGACTCCAGGGACCCATGTGATAATGAAAAATATCTGAGTAGAACCGACTTTAATCGATAAAGTTAAAAGCCGCTCAAGCTATGGACATCGAGGCGATGCGTATGAGGAAGAAAGTGCAAGAAGGTGCTATGCCGAAGCAAGAATCGATGAAGAAGGAATAATTTGAGTTAACTCGGACTTTGTGTTCCTAACAACCCCGATTTAAAGTATAAAATCATGATGAGGCGCATACAACACAGATTTTGCAATCCATCCTAGGAGTACAAAAATGTATCGTGATCTTCGACATACATTTTGGTGGAGCAATATGAAGAGAGAGATAGCGGAGTTTATCTCAAGGTGTTTAACTTGTCAACGAGTTAAGGCGAAGCATCAAGTACCAAAAGGTCCATTGCAACTACTTGAAATTCCAGAATGGAAGTGGGAGCACATTACCATGGATTTCTTTACTGGTCTTCCCAATGTTTCTTAAGGCATAGATGCAATTTGGGTCATTGTTGATAGATTGACCAAGTCTGCTCATTTCCTACCTATACGAGAAACTTATACACTTGAACGTCTTACTCGTATGTACATAAACGAGATTGTAAGACTGCATGGTATGCCGATATCCATAGTTTCTGATCAAGACCCAAGATTCACTTCAAGATTTTGGGTTAGTTTACAAAAAGCTATGGGCACGAATTTATGATTTAACTCGGTATATCATCCTCAGACGGACGGGCAGTCAGAGAGGACTATTCAAACTCTTGAAGATTTATTAAGACTCTGTGTCCTTCACTTCAAAGGAAGTTGGGACATGTTCTTACCATTGGTAGAGTTTTCCTACAACAACAGTTATCAAGCAAGTATTGGCATGGCTCCATTTGAGGCGTTGTATGGAAGAAAGTGTTGTTCTCCAGTATGCTGGGATGAGGTGGGTGAAGCAATGTTGTTGTGACTGGAGTTGGTACGTATGACTACAAAAAAGATTTAAACGATCCGACAACGTATAAAAACCTCACAAGATCGACAAAAGAGTTATGCTGATCTTCATCGAAAGGACGTGGAATTCGATATTGGAGATCATGTGTTGTTACGTGTTGCTCCATGGAAGGGAGTTACGAGATTTGGAAAGAGAGGAAAGCTCAACCCTCGATTCATTAGCCCATTTTTAATCCTCGATCGAGTAGGAATGTGACGCCCCCAAATTCAGGTTCTCTAACCTCAGATTCGGTCCTCACGATCTATCATCATCATAAGCATTCTATAACTATTACGGAATAATAAACATACATTGTTCATTATAATAAAGTTCCATAACATGGTCCCAAGGTTTTCATAACCTTAACTTTAAACACACCATTCATATTACAAAAGGTTTATAAGGAATTCCAATAGATAATAGTTAAATTAACATTCATTCTAAGCTACTCCTGGATCTTGCCCTTGCCCTTGTCTTTCGTGTCGGATCCTTCGGGCTTAGCTGAAATAGATGTCATGATATAGCAAGGTTAAGCAACTAATTTTCTTAGCAAGTTATATACAAGGGAGATATATCATGACTAGAAAGAAGTTTGGCTTTCAATGTTCAACAATAGTATAAGATTGTGAAGGAACATGAATTAATAATCAACAACTGAATATATGAATAATTGAATAACATGTACTGAGTGGTTTTGAAATAACCATGAACATTTGCCAAGGTGCTCAGTTATTTATACTGGACCTCTTAATAAATTTTGGTATTCAAGGGGATCAGCCTTTCGTACCTCGTGATTTATGCATAAACACTTAATAATCCGGCATTGATATCATGCCTTAATCAAATTCGTCCTTTTCTCAGTCAAGAGTTCTTATCATATCAATTTAATAAGAACAGCTTTTTAAAATACATTTGATTTAACAAATTTAAACATGCTTGATCTAGCTGATACAATTAGCATAGATCTATCTCGTAAACAGTTCATGAATGAAGAACTTTAATTTAATTCACAGTTTAATAATAGTAGAACAGGAATTCAATTGCACAAAGTGCGAATTTCAATAATCATTATAGATGTAAATAATCATAAATAATTATTCACTAATATGCTTTGAAAATAATAACTCGAGTTTGAGTTAGGAAACTTGCCTAAATCATGAGATTACTTACCATGCAATTAATTTATATCCACTATGCAGATTAAATTATCTTCCTTTGAGAGACCTATAGTTAATCTTTCAATTAGTCATAGTATAACATTAGATTATGTAATCACATAAATATTATACATTATATTTAGTTCTATAAACATTATCTTGTCTTGATAATGTTACTATTAAATAACAACATAATACTATTAATCTTAATAATATTTAATTCACTTCTTAGTATTATTAGTCCCCTAATAATACATTCATTTGCTTACTAATATTATTAATATCTTAATAATGTTTTAATTCCTTACTAATATTATTAATCCTCTTAATAATATTTAATTATGCATTAGTATTATTACCTTGATAATATCATACTTATACTTTAGTATCACTAATCATTTAATAATATTTTTAATCATTTACTAATATTATTACTCATTTAATAATATTTTATTTATTTACTAATATTATTAATCATTTAATAATATTTTATTCATTTACTAATATTATTAATCATTTAATACTATCTTATTCTATTACTAATATTATTAATCATTTAATAATACTTTAATCATTTATCAATGCTTAAATCAAATATTATTAACCATTTAATAATATTTTAAAGAAATTTTAATCTTAATATTTTTATTTACTTATCAATATCATATTCTAATATTATTAATATCATAATAATATTATAATAATTTATTGGATTAATAAACAATTTATTCTCATTGTTCACCATTTATTAAACCTCTTATTTAATATCCATAAAAGGTCATAAATAATATTTCTTATCATAAATTACCAAAGTGTTCTAAGTTAGTCATGATATGATATGTTATGAGTATTCAAGCATAGAAATCACAATTTTCTTATTAAAGACATTATTTAACTATTTATTTCCTTTTATTCATAACTTAATCATTTTAGGAAAAATAGTAACCTGATTCCAAAAATTTTAAACACGTATTTTTGATGAATATGAACCCACAAGGATCTCCAAATTTTTCTGGAATTTTAGAAAATGATCTAGTATTTTTAAAGTTTCCAAAACACTCGGATCTTGCTTCATTTTTAATAAATTGAGTTTTGATTAGAAAAATCTTAAATTTTCAGGGTATGCTCTCCGAATGTATATGAACACACTGTAAAAATTTTGGAAGTTTCCAGTGTATACACAGTGAGATTTCTGAAGGTAAAGTTTTAGGAGTCTTTTACGGAAATAGTCATTACGCACAATCTATAACTCGAAACGTGTCCGTTCTTTTTCCTACATGTAGATAACGTCTCAAGGCACCTCTGTGAATTTTCCCAGATTTTTAAGAGACATGAAACTGTCCGAAACAGACCCAAGAAAAATGGGATAGAAGCTATTTTAGGGGTTTTGAACCCTTAACATTCCAAGTGGGATGTTTTGGGGAAATCAGCTCCAAAGGATTCAAAACTTACTGGATTTGTATTCTATCACTTGGGTTTACTAGATAACTCATGTATCTAGCACCCCCCTTTGACGGATCACAAATCTAAGTTAGAAAACTTGAGTTACACAAGATTTAGTGGAAGAAAACAAGCGTTTTCACCCTTGGAGAACATATGCTCATATTCTTCCTCTAAGCCTTTGATCTAACACTCAAGATACTTAGTTCCATACATGATGATATGTAGGACTAGGGTATCTTGAGTATTTGTTCATAACCCCAACAAAACTCAAGCCAAAAAAATAAAGTAGAAGAAGAAGATCAAGGTTAGGTTATACCTTGATTTAATGGCAACCTTCCTTGATTTACCAAAGTAAGTGATGAGCTTTGGATGCATGAACAAATTAGCACTCCTCTCTCTCTATATATATGGATGAAATTCTCTCTCCTTGCTCTCTCTAGAAGTGGCTAGCTTGGGAGAAATTATAAGAGGAAGAATGAGAGAAGAAATGAAATGAAATGAAAAGATGAAGTAAAAGGATACTTACAAAAAATATAGATACACTTGGTGTATCTAGCTATTATCCCCCATAATTTCTTTAACCCATGGATAGAAGCTTTGCCTTATCACTTTAATTAGTCTAATCATGATTAAGGATGCTTAATAAAGTGGCAACCATTGGGAGCTTGACAACCATGTCCTTTTGTGTAAGAGTTACTACAAATGGACCTTGCTTAGCTTAATTAGTTGCCTTAAAAGGACTAATGTGGCCAGCTATATATATGCCCACTAATTCCTTCATTTGGCTTTTATTTTAATGTATAAATTCGATAAATCAACGGTCTAAAATACCCTTAATCAAGTGGGTTAAGTTTGGGCTTGCATTTTATTTCTTTTGGGCTTCTCCTTTAATTGTTTTGGGCTATGTAATAAACACAGTCTAGCAACTTTAATATATGTTACCCAATTTGATTATTTAGGGTTTCCATTCCTAATCTTATAAAATTAAATTACCTATACATGTGACTTTAGCTCATAACCAAATTAGGTTCACAAGAATTAGGTTAAAAATTATTAGTCACTTGAAATAATAAGATTATCCACTTAAGTTAGTATACATATTAAATACTAACCTCTCATTATCACCATAACCCTTAGGTTATTTAATTGTCTCGCCTAATGTATAATTAGGTTACGAAGCTTTCATTTTTAATGAAATCTATAAAAGTATATATCCATAACTATAGCATACATGTTAATTGACCCATGCACCACTTCACATATGTTGTCACATATTAAATTACTGTATAACACAAAGTTTTAAATATCAATAATGTACATACATATATTGTGACTTAAAATTCACGGCTATTACAAGGAACTGTGGCCTATAAACTCGCCTTACCGCCTAGTATGTCTCGTGTTCATAACGTTTTCACATATCTATGTTACGTAAATATGTGAAAGACCCGAACTAAATTATTGAATTAGAACCAGACGAGATAGAGGAAGATTTAACGTATGAAGAGTTACCTGTTAAAATCTTGGATAAGAAGGATCATATTCTACGCTCTAAAGTTATACCTCAAGTCAAAGTTTTATGGAGAAACCACGATGTTGAGGAAATGACCTAGGAGTTAGAATCTGAAATGAAGTCAAGGTATCCTCACCTCTTCGATATACCAGGTTCGTACCCTAATTTCGAGGATGAAATTTCATAAGAAGGGGAGGTTGTAAGACCCCAACTTTTATGAATAAAGAATAATTTTCTCAAAATATATTTTTAAATATTATTGTGTGGATTTGATATAATGTTATAGTTGTGGATAATATTTACAAATTTTGCAAAGTAAGCAAGTGGTTATATAATATTTGATTGGTCGGGGAATATTCATTTTAAAGGGGAATATTAAATGCGACGACACAATCATTAAGTGGACCCCCTAACGGAAGTATTGTCGTAGTTAAAAATGATGTAATTATCTTTTTATAAAAATTACGGTGAAAGTGTTACTGAATTAAAACATTGAACTACCCGGTAGTAAAAGTATAGTGTCTGGCTGTGGTTGCATAGTAGCACACGGTATTGATTATTGATGCTTACGTGAGAAGTCACTCAGTTATACTCAATTATTGCTACAATAATTGCTGTGACTTGAATCGGTAGTAAAAGTACAGTAATACGCGTGGTTGCATAGTAGCACACGGTATTGATTATTGATGCTTATGTGAGAACACACTATTAATTTGTGTTTCAAATTCTAACCCGTGACTTGAATCTTTAAAAGAAAACAGTCCACAGAAATTATCTAACTCAATATTACTTGCGTAATTAAATTTCTAAACGAAATCATTACCTGTCGCCTCTTAATGGGCAGCTGCTGCATTTGGAACTGTCATGCTAAAAGTGAATGTTGTTGGTCTTCCTGGCTATGCAGGTCCTTGAATCGCCAAGGTTCCGCTACCGGGTCCCTTGTTGGCACTTCTCCTCTCTATATTTCTCTTCGGACAATTTTGGACCAGATGATCGGTCGATCCACACGTAAAACAACCTTGTGTCTTCTTTGGAATGGGACACTGGGGTGACATGTGTCCCTCTTGACCACAGTTGTAACAGACTCCTTTGTTCTTCAAACAAACTCCTTGATGATGCTTCCAGCAAACTACGCACGGTGCGCCTTTCTTCCTAATCTCTACTGGATTATTTCCTGAATTAATATCACCATCCCTCTTACGTTTATTAACATTACTACTTCCACTACCACCTATCATAATATTTCCTTCAGCTTCCTTTCTTTGTTCTTGACTATTCTTCAATACAGCTTCAATTTCTCCTTCAGCGATAATGGCTTTTTCTAATAACGTTGAAAATGAACTAATTTGCAGCACATCCAGCTTCTTGAGTACCAACGATTTCAATCCGTTCCTAAAACATCGTGCTTTAAGCTCCTCAGTGTCAACTCGATGTGGAGCAAATTTTGCTAACTCGTTGAACTTGACAAAATATTCTGCCACTGACATATTCTTCTGCTTCAGATTCACAAATTGTTCTTGCATATTTTCCTTTAGACTTCCTTTCCTTGGCGGCATTATCTGATAAAAATCTTACATTAATTCTCCTTCTCTACGCATATTTTTTTTTATTTATAACACAATAAAAAAAAATTCTCATATAATCGCATATTTATTCAAATAGCACACAATACATTTAGTACTTAACACATAGCACTATCCCTTTTTAAATAATATCAGGATTAACAACACAACTTTAAACAAAAGTTGTAATTCTCCAACTTTATACAAAAATTTTTAACTCTCCATCCACACATAACTATTCCCAGTTCATCAAACTTACCACACCTAGGGGTTCAGGAACTTGCCACAATTATATGAGTGTATGAACTTATCCTAGTCAGACTTTTGGCGTCCATTCGCTGAGGGGTTCAAAAAAGTTCACATAATTATGAGTCATGAACTTACCATAAGTATGAGTTTTAAGAACTTAAAAATTAATCTTAATCTTATATTTATATAGAAAATAAAGATTTCACTCATACAAGCATATATATTTATACATATGTTCACACATCGTTCTTGATATTACAACCGTTAATATCATACACTATCAAAAGATACTATCGCTTAAACTTTAAGCTATCTACTGTCCACTCCCTTCACCAGTCTTCTTCTTACTGGGACACTTATTGCATTCGGCTTAAGACTATATAAGAAAATATGTCCTTCTTGCTTAAAATTGAAGCACGCGTTCTTCTTCATCATATATTCTCCCACGGGAGTCTTTCCATACTTGCTGCAGACTTGCTTCTTCTTCGGGTTTGACTTTTCAAAATCATCGCTGTCGTTGTCCCTCCTTCTCTTTTTCTTGCCTTTCTGCTGCTTAATTGTCCCTTTAGACGATCCATCACCTTCAGTCTTCATCCTCTCCACCTGCGCTTTGAATTTCATTTACTTTCTTCATCATTTCGTAACGCTTGCTTCGCTCCGTTTTCCACAACTCCACCAAGAGAAACCCTTTACTCCGGAGTTCTTGAACTTCTGCAGATTCTTGATCTTGTTCTCCAACTTTAGTCTTATTCTCTTTCTCCACCTTAGCTTCTTTGGACTACGCCTCCTTATCACCACTCAGATACATCTCGGGATAATCATCATGATCGCTCCCTAGATTGACCATGGGTTCATCTTCTCCCACCTTCTCAACTGATTCATTTCGCGCTGGCACCTCGGCTACTGGCACTGGTGCAATAGCCGCTAGCATCTTCGCACTCATTTCATCTTCTCCAGACATCCTACAATCAGTCTAAATAACTTGATTAGTACTACACCAGTACGAACTTCTTACACACGATGTCCACACATCTTTCTATTGATGCGCTTCGGCACTCCCTCACTTAGTACTCTAAATGAGTATTCTAGATTTTGCTTATGGTTATAATCCTAGGGGTTTCCCCACCCCACTTAAGGTTTATAGCCTACATCTAGCTCTTCTACCACTTGTGACACCTTGGTCACTACAGCTTTGATACCAATCTGTGACACCCCCAAATCCGGGTTACCTGACCCCCGAGTTTGGTGTTCACGATTCACACTATAATATCATTTAACTACCCATTCATATATAAATAGGAATACATAAATCATTAACATAAGTTGTTAATACATAAGTCCCAGGTTTTCTAACCTTAAAATTACAAATATACCCCTTAGATAAACAAAAATGGTTTACAATTAAACATAATAATAATAATGTTCTTTATAACTACTCCAGCATCTTGCCTTTGCCTTTGTTCTTCTTTGACCTTACCGCCTCTTCGTCCCTAGTTGAAATGTTTTATTTATAGCAAGGGTGAGCAACTAATTTGCCCATGAGTTAAGATATACAATAAATGTATATGAATCAACAAGAACAGACTATCTATTTTGATAGAATGAAACCAAAGTTTGGGGAACTTTGAATTAAAGTTGAACAATGCGTTAATCAATAACAAGGCTTCTCCTTTCTATGCAACACAATAATTTGATAATGAAAGAGTACAACGCTTTTCAAAGTTCTACGATATTCAAATGAATAAACAAGAATCAATTCTACGTAATAACAAAGTGGAATATTTTCCATTTATCTTTGAGTGATCTCACCCGGATCTTTGAACTTATTTTCTGGGTATCTATCAAAGATTTACTTTGATACATACCAGAGTATCGAATAACCATAAAGATTAAATCATACTCCTCTGCAAGTACTTAGAGCCGGCCAACTCCTTGTACCCTATATTATGCATAATACTTAACTGCCCAAAATGTTCCCTTTATATAAAATGTTGTTCTTCTCAGTCTCAGAATCAAGATTTTGATTTAACAACGAAATACTGTGATTTCAAATTCTATTTACTTATCGATCTAGCCGAAATAATTGGCATCGATCTACCAATTACAATTGAATTCTTTTCTTGAATTTATCAAGTTCTAACAAATGTTCGTCTAGCCAGAATAATTAGCTAAGACATTTCTCAACATAATTTGACAATAAACAAGAATTATCTGTACTGCCAATTCTATCTTCTATGAATATGAATATCCAACAACAGTTATTCTACAAATGTATTTTCTCCGAATTAGTAATTCAATTTAAATTATTAATCATGCACTAACTGCGAATAATCAACAATAAATTCCCTGGACATGGTATAATTAGCAATAATTAACCATTATAATAATTGAATGAATATAACTCAAGGTTGAGTTAGGAAACTTGCCTTCCGCGTTGATTACAGCTACTACAATATAATTAAGCTGCGTTTGTAAGACCTATATTCATGATATCGGTCTCATAATTAGCACAATCATTTATAACACATAACACTTTGTATTTTCTGGTCAAACTTCTCTAGGCACATTACCACATAGCCACATTAGTGTTTATAACCTATATAAACACTTATCAAGTCTAACTATTTGATGTCGGGTTGGACTTGGTCCATTCTCGGTGTTTTGGTCACCCTATCCAAACAATTAACACATTGATTGTCAATTAAACTTAGTATCTAAGCTTCAATATTATTTTAGATAAGTCAAATATCGTTTATAATATTTTTAGGAAGCTTTTAATAATTTATAAACAATTATTATAATTTATAATAATTTTTCAAACACTTAAATCATTTTAAATGAATTAATTATCAAATAATCTTATTATTATTAATATTTAATAATATACAAATATTAATAACATACTTGTCAAAATATTAAAGTTATTATTAATAACTTAAAATATTTTAAATCATTAATATTCTACTTAAATGATTTTTAAAGTAATTAAAATTATTTTAAAATCACCATTAATATTATCACCATTAATATTTAAATATTAATGTAATTATTATCAAAATATTAAAAGTCATTAATTATAACTTTAAAATACTTTTAAAACATTTTTCTCATTTTAAATGATTTTTAAATTAATAAAATCATTTTTAATTCATTTATTTAATATAATAAATAAATAATCTAATATCATTAATATTTATTTATTAATGAGAATTCTCCAAAAATATTGAAAATTATATTTTATAATTCAAAATATTTTTAAATACATTATTCTTATTTAAAATGATTTTTCATAATATTAAATCATTTTCTCTAATTTATTTAATACACTAATTAAATAAATTAAATAATTTTAATATTTAAATAATTATAAATATTAAAGAAAAATATTCAATTAATTGGAAATTATTTTTCATAATTTAAAATAATTTTAAAACCATTTTGGTAATTTTTAGAATTTATTTCTATTTTAAATAATTTTGAATTTTGAAATTAAATAAATTGAAAATAAATCATTAATGGCCTTTAGAGACACTTTACTGTGGTCATAGGTGTTCTTGGCCTCAAGAACACTGACAAGGAAGTGTTCGAGGTCCTCTGTTTGACCGTCAATAACTCTTTGATTAATAGGGTTCTGGGTTAACTAAAACTTTCATCTTGTAGTGATTTTGTAACACTACAATTATAACTAACAATTTGAACCAAAAATCAATAAACCTTAAAGATTAAAGCCACCAAAGTTTTCTTTGTCGGGATGCACTGGGTTTTACGGGTAAACCCGAAACCCAAGCGATTCTGGTGGTCACTTTCCAGCCTAATTATTTAGGTGTTCTGTTAATCAAATGATCAATATTATGGTTCTAGAATGTATTATACATAACAATGAACAACGAGATAACAAGATCGCAGTCCAAAAACAACAAAATCACAGGTTATGACACGGTCAAACCTTGTCAGAAAAATTGTGAAACCGTTTCTGGGTTTTCCCAGAAACTGCCTTCGTGACCAACTAGCATAGTTTGACTGTCCATTTCAACATATCTGTTTGTTGATTATGACATCTAGAGTCATGGATCTATAGACAAACTAACACGCTACAACATGGTTACAACAACAACAACATATCATTAAAAACCTGACAGATCAAGAGAGTTAAACATCTTGTCAGATGGACTTTCTAACTTCAAATTTGCCGAATTTTTGATAGTCAACTTGATCAACGTGGTTTGACCGTTAATAATTCACGATCTATACATCTGATGGTTGTAATACCACTTGCAGAATAAAGCCCTCATACCAGACTACCAATCCAAAACATCGAACAAGAAAAATCAAAAACAGACACGGATCTGTGGCTCCTGACATTAGCTTGTCAGACCACAAATCGTGTTCTTGACAGTTTTTAGAAAAACTCAATTTTAAAGCATTTTGATGCTATGGATCTAGGTTATATCAACATAGATCATCATTAAACATCATCTAACAAAGATCTAAACACATAAACACAAAATTTTTCTTAGCCACTTGGATCAAAAATCAAAAATAGGTTTATACCTTCTTGTTCCAATTCTTGATCTATGCTCTCCAATATGTTATTATTTGATCTAGGGCTGCTAATGAGACTGATTTACTTGATAAATTCGGAGCTTCTAGAGAGAGAGGGAGTTGGTGAGAGCAAAATAGAAAAATGGCAAGTTTTATGATTTTTCTCTCTCCCAAATCTATATATATTGTGATATGTTGCTATGGTGATCACTTGGGAATAATTTTTGTGACTTTTTGAGTAAAAATGTCAATGGAGTTGGTGAACCACTAAAGCTTTAGCCATTTCTACAAGTAATCTAATAAAAATTCCATAAAGGGCAATTTTGTCATTTGCAATTTAAATTTAATGGTAAACATTGAATTTGTACAAACCCTTAGGGTTTAGGGTTAGGGTTTAGGGTTTGAACACATTAGGGTTTAGGGTTTAAACCCTTTAGGTTTGCAATTTAATTTCCAAGATTTTTGAATTTTGATTTTCAAAATAGAAAATTAATATTCCAAAATTATAATTAGGATTCAATAAATATATTAATATTTCCTAATCAGAAAATTCAATCTTGCTAATTAGGATTAATATTCCTAATTAAAATTGCTTAATTTAGCAATTAGGGTCAAAATGGTCATTAGGGTTTATAACCCACGAATTAGGGTTTTAATTAGAAAAATATATTTTCTAAATTACAATTAGGGTTTGTAAAATAGAAATTAAAATAACTAAAATATAATTAGGGTTTTCTAATCATATTAAAGTTTAATAAACACCTTAGGATTGTCAATTAGGATTAGGGTTTCCTAATTTAGGGTTTAGGATTTCTCGAATATGAAATTAGGGTTTTTCGGCGTACAATTAGGGTTTCTAACGGTACGTTAGGGTTTCTAATTCTGAGATTAGGGTTTCTAATCTCTTATTAGGGTTTATAATTCTAAACCTTATCCGATCAATCATTGATCAAAAATTCTATACGGTACAACACATTCTCATCAATATAATTATTTTAATTATATTTTCTACCGAATTCCTATCCAGAAATTAGGGTTAGGGTTTCTAAAGCTGTTAAGCACAACTCTACTCTAATTTTATTAGTCAATACACAAATTAACTTTCTCAATACACGTATCATCGATACTTGTCACATAAATGATAATTAATATTATTATTAATTAAAAAAAAATTATTCGCAAATTTTGGATTATTCGAAATCCCGGGTTATTACATGCTTGGTGAATTCTATTGTTATTCCATTCTTTATTATCCTGTTAGAACATCCTGTCTGTGCAGATTACACATGACCTGGTTCCATTCTTTATTATTCTGTTGGAACATTCTGTCTGTGCGGATTACGCATGACCTGGTTCCATTCTTTATTATTCTGTTAGAATAACCTGTTTGTGCGGATTACGCACGCCTGGTGAATTCTTCTGTTATTCCATTCCTTATTATTCTCTTGGAATAATCTGTCTACGTGGATTACCGCATGGCGGCAAAAATTCATTTGCCGTTTCATATATTCTATTATACTCAGTTGATTAAAGTTTTGGCTTCTATACTCCATGGAATTAGTGGAACATCCTTGATATTTGTGCTTCATCCAGTATATTTTCATGAAAATATTCTTCTGAGCATTCTTGAATTTTACTCCATAAAGCAGTATCATGTTGACAATTTGGACGTTATTGATTTCTGGATAAATTAAATTATAAATCTTTACAAATTTTCCTTGAACTTGTTTTATTGAATTCTTATATCATTGTCATCATCCTCATGTTTATAATATGTTGAAAGTCATCTGTGGCCTGTAGTGTATAGATGGACTTGGTATGATTATGACCAGGGATTATTCGGTATAATCATGACCGTAATGTTATAAATGATGTGGTAAAAGTCCTCATTGGCTGTAGTGTATTGATGGACAGTTGTTGGCATGATCATGACCATTGATGAATACACGAATATCCTTGGCCCGTAGTGCATGGATAATTTGTGGTCGTGATACTAATGAATATCATTGGCCGTAGTGCAGGGATAATGTGGTTTATTTATTAAGCTGAGTCTCAGTGATAAAAGTGATGAAAAACCTTTTAAATCATAGAAGATAGTAGATTTTATTCTCTACTTGACTCTTCTAATGGAGTTAAACTTGATGTTTATTATATTTTATCAATTTAACACTGTTGAAGGCTAATGATAATTTATTCTACATTATCTTAGTCATAATATATCTTACTGGGCTAGTTGAGCTCACCCTTTCTTTCATTGTTCTCTTCACGAAATGAGAACGTAGCCGGGACTAGTCGGGGAACGGAGTGACGGTCCAGATGATAGCATTAGTAGTCCTCACTAATCTGTTAAATAGTGTGACAATAAATGTAATGAGGACTCCATTGAGTGTGGATATTGTCTAGATGACAATATTCTTATTAAAATACTTAGATTATGTTTTGTCGTATTTTACACGACTGTTGTATAATTAAGTTGTATTTGAATTTTGTACCATATATTAGCGACTCAAGATGGGTGATGTATACCTATTTTGGGGGTATCACAATAATCATACCAACAACTGTCCATCAATGCACTACAGGCCAATGATGATTTTACCACATCATTTGTAATATTACTACCATGATTATACTTAGAATAATTCTCGGTCATAATCATATACAACAATAATAAGACGTCTATGCACGTAAGCCACATATGACTTTTATCACAATATAAGCATGGGGATGATGACAATGATATAATAATTCAATTAAAAGAAAGTAAAGGATAAATTTTTAAAGATTTATAACTTAATTTATTCAGAATTCTATAATATCCAAATTGTCAACATGATACTACTTTGTGGAGTAAAATTCAAGAATGATACTGTATCAAAAATGATTTGGACCAAAAAGAAATCAATTTTTGTTATGAATAGTACTCTGGGTGAATAGTACTCAGGTGAATAGTACCCCGTGAATAGTACTTCTAGAATAGTACTCCGTGAATAGTACTTTGTGAATGAGCTTCTATTTATAAAAAAATATAGTTTCGATAATTGCACGTTTTGGGGCTCAAAATATTACAGTATAATTCTTTATTCTTTTCTTTCATTTTTAATTTAGTCCTGCAAGTATTATCAAACTTGCACCACCTCCCCTAATAGTACATCTTGTGAATCAATAGTACAATCATGTGAATCAATAGTACAATCATGTGAAAAAAATAATTACAGTATAATACCTTCATCTATACCTCCATTTTTAATTTAGTCATGCAAGTATTATCAATCTTGCACCACCTCCCCTAATAGTACATGCATGTGAACAAATAGTTATAAGAATGTGAATTAATAACAATTAATTGCTCATTTATCCGATTAATTACCCGATTGGTCAATATGACCTCTAGACATCAATTATCATCGAAATAGATGTCGATTTCCACTAACATTAATAATCCCAACACAATGGAAATATCAATTTCATCTTTAATCAACACGAACTTATTCATCATTAATATTATAACTCACAATATTTAACAACTAGATCATTCCCAGGAAAGAGGGGGCTTTCCGATAAGGATTTCTCCCTATTAGCGCGCAATTAGGTGACCAAACCTCTCATTGACAGAACTTTCTAGACATTTTTAATATTACAAATAATAATATGAATAACTTTGTCGTCTCAATTATTGATTTAATAATAAAATATTATGCAGATGATACTGTGACAATAATTGAATCAATAATATGAGAGATATTATGCAGTAATTACTGTAGCAATAATTGAGTATAACTGAGTGACTTCTCACGTAAGCATCAATAATCAATACCGTGTGCTACTATGCAACCACACACATTACTGTACTTTTACCACTGGGTAGTTCAACAGTTTAACGGTAAAACTTTCGCCGTTATTTTTATAAAAATATAATTCTGTCGTTTTCTAACTACGACAATACTTCCGTTGTGGGGTCCACCAATGATTGTGCCATCGTATAAATATTCCTTGTTAAAATGAATATTCTCCGACCAATCGAATATTATATAACCACTTGCTTACCTTTATATCAAATCCACACCATAATATTCAAAAATATATTTCGAGAAAAATTAATCTTTATTCATAAAAGTTGGGGTCTTACACGCAATCTTCAAAACAGTGAGTAAAAATTTCAGTTTGTCTTGCCAACGACTGAAATTATTTCCATCAAAACGATCGAGCTTGACAAAATCCTGGTTCATGATTTTTAAAGACTCTGTATCCATTTCTAGATAAACACCTTAAGATTGTTCAGAATTATAATGAATACAGAAATTAGGACCAAGGATTGACACGAGTAGTCCCTGTCCTTAAGGTGTTTATTGCCCCTTACCACTAAGGTTTGCTAAAGGCTACTAGCAATATACCTCCAGGATTAATGTCAAAGCCTATTTGTTTTAAGTGATAGCAACTCACTTTCTAAACCTCTAATTTATGCTACTTTGTAAGGACGATTAGATGGAAGAAGATGGAGATGGAGACTATTTAGTTTTGTAACTGAAATGTAAATTAAGCATTATTTACAAAGTAAATAATATAATAATCACATATCAGTTACAAAACTTATTTATATCCCATAATGATTAAACACAAAACTGTTTAAACATTAATGAAGTTTAATAATATGGTTCAATGCCAAAAAGTAGGCTCTTGGCTCCTAGCGCCTAAAGCGCCAATGTGAATTCATGGCCGAACTCAAGACTCGGCTCTCGGCCCCGGACACTGCAAGGCAAGGCGGGTGGTGCTTTGCACCACGTCATTGTGACCAACTCCAAGCCTTTCCTTTAGTACCACTAGTGAATTAAACTATTCCACATATACTTATAAAGTATTAAATAGTTTTATTCCTACTCAATGTGGGACTTGAAGAAAATAGTTTTTTTAAACAACAATGAACCTTTTCATGTACTCCACTTTGGATATAATTAAAACATAATATATAATTTCTACTTGAATCATATATTACTCTTTATTAATCTCCTTGTAATAGACTATCAAATGCACTTTTAATTTTATATAAATTCAATCAATTAATGGATCTAAATTAATCCCCAATTTGATCAAAACTCATGTAAGAAAAGGTGCAATTAACAATATCTTTACCAATTTGTCAGATCTTTGTGAGAATATAATAATAATAATTCATATTTTACTTCTTTTATGAAAAGATTTAGTAAAAATAAATACAATAATATATCAATATAAGGTGAATATATACTTATATAGATGTGGGGAAATAATAATAAGTCCTATTTTCTTTGCTTGACAAAGTGAGTTTTACCTTTTTATGAAAACGTTTAGAAAAGTAGAGAGAAGAATAAATTCATTATAGCGTTAATATATACATATTTAAATGTGGGAAATAATTATAATTTATATTTTCAATTTTCAATTTTACATTTTCTTTGTTAATAATTTTTTGTATGGTGGAGGATTATTATATAACCACTTGCTTACTTTGCTTACTTTGCAAAATTTATAAATATTACCCACAACTATAACATTATATCAAATTCACACCATAATATTCAAAAATATATTTCAAAAAAATTATTCTTTATTTATAAAAGTTGGGGTCTTACAATTATGACCATGGATTATTCAGTATAATCATGAGTATTGATGATTACATAAATATACTTGGTCTGTAGTGCAGGGATGATTTGATGATGTGTTTTATTTAATAAGCTGAGTCTCAGCGATAAAACTGTTGATAAACCTTTTAAATCATAGAAGATAGTAGATATCATGCTCTACTTGACTCTTCTAATGGATTGCTTGTTCCACTGCAGTTAAACTTGTTGTTTATTATATTTTATCAGTTTAACACTGTTGAAGGCTAACGATAATTTATTCTGCATTATCTTAGTCATAATATTTCTTACTAGGCTAGTTGAGCTCACCCTTTGTTTTCATTGTTCTCTTCAGGACATGAGAATATAGCTGGGACTAGTCGGGGAACGGAGTGATGGTCCAGATGTTTGCATTAGTAGTCCTCACTATTCAGTGAAATAGTGTGATAATAATTGTAATGAAGACTTTATTTGAGTTTGGATACTCTCTACGAGACATTATCCGTGTTGAAACTCTCAACTATGTTTTGTCGTATTATATAAAAGAAGTTTGTATTTAAATTCTGTACCATATATTTGACGACTCAAGATGGGTGATGTATACCTATTTTGGAGGTGTCACATTGCGTATGTTTTGGAGCCTAACCTTCAGCCTATTCCAGAAGATCCCAAACCAGTAGAAGGTCAGTAGCCAGATAATGATGCCATCGAAGCACTGAAAGAGCAAAGAAAGAAAATGACTAAAGATGAGGAACTTGCTCGTGGACATATCCTCAACACGCTGTCGGATCGTCTCTACGATTTTTACAGTAGTATTCAGTCACCAAGGGAGTTATGGGAGGCTTTGGAATTCAAATACAAGGCTGAGGAAGAAGGTACACATAAATATTTACTATCTAAATATTTTGATTGTAAGATGGTTGATAAGAAACCTATTTTAGAGCTAGTGCATGAGCTCTAAGTTATTGTTAACAAATTAAGGGTTCTTAAAATTGTTTTGCCTGAAACTTTTCAAGTTGGAGCAA
The DNA here is from genome assembly GCA_020205605.1 of Panax ginseng. Lineage (NCBI taxonomy): Eukaryota > Viridiplantae > Streptophyta > Magnoliopsida > Apiales > Araliaceae > Panax > Panax ginseng. The sequence goes on along the minus strand of CM035146.1, from coordinate 52,758,793 downwards.
TAATTGCAAAATTACCTCCATCTTGGAAAGATTTTGCCAAAAAAGTTGATTCATAAATATGAGGATTTCTCCTTGGATCAAATTCAGAAGCATCTTCGTATTGAGGAGGAAGCCCGAAAATGCGATGCTAAGAATTTGATTCCAGGACACTCTAGTGTAAACTATTTGGAGGCAAAATCATTTAAAGGGAAAGGACTTGGAGTTAAAAAATATAATACTAAGTTCAAGCATCCCGAACAGAGAAATAAAAATTCAGATCCTAATAAAAGAAAGGGTAAGTGTCATGTTTGTGGAGAAACTGGACACTATGCCAGAGAATGTAAACAATGCAAAAGTGGTTCTGCTAACATGGTTGAGCAGAACCTTGTTTCCATTGTATCTGATCTTAGTTTTGATGTGACTATGATTTCTGAAGTTAACATGGTAAATGAGCCAAATGGTTGGTGTTTGGACTCCGGAGCTACTGTCCATATTTGTAATAATCGAGAAATGTTTAAAACATTTAAAGAAATTATGGGACAGGAAGTTTAGATGGGAAACAGTTCAATGGCTAAAGTTATTGGAAAAGGAACTGTGGAAGTTAACTTCACCTCTGGGAAAAAGCTAACCTTGCTGAATGTGTTGTTTGTGTCAGAAATTAGAAAGAATTTAATTTATGTTGATCTTTTAGATAGGAAAGGTTTTAAAATTTCTGTTGAGTCTGGCAAAGTCATTCTTTCAAAGAATGGTGTTTTTGTTGGAAAGGGTTATGCTTGTAGTGGATTGTACAAATTATCTATTAATAAGAACAGTTCAATTTTTGCTTATATCACTTGTGCAATTTCTTTGTGGCATAGTCATTTAGGACATATAAATTCAAAGAATTTGAAAAATATGCATGCAATGAAATTGATTGATATTGGCAATACTGAACTACAGAAATGTAAAATTTGTGTTATATCAAAAATTGTGAGGAAAACATTTCCAAATGTACATAGAGAATCACAATTGTTAGATTTAATACATACTGATATCTGTGAGTTAAATGGAATATTGACAAGGGGTGGAAAATGATATTTTATTACTTTTATAGATGATGCTAATAGATATTGTTATGTGTATTTGTTGAGGACAAAAAATGAGGCATTTAACTCATTCAAAAAATACAAATTAGAAGTAGAAAATCAACTTGAGAAGAAGATTAAAATTTTACGTTCTGATAGAGTCATGGAATATTGTTTGAATGCTTTTGATGCATTTTGTGAAGAAAATGGCATTATACTTCAAACAAGTGCAACATATACACCTCAACAAAATGGTTTAGCAGAAAGAAAAAATCGTGTGTTTCATGATATGATTAATTGTATGTTAAATCATGCTTGTTTGCCAAATAATTTATGGGGTGAAGCACTTCTTACTGCTTGTCATATTTTAAATAGGATTCCTAGTTTTGTAATTAAAACTAGTCCTTATGAAATATGGAAAGGCAGAAAACCTAACATAAATTATTTTAAAGTGTGGGGGTGTATAGCTTATTTTCGAGTTCCTGATCCTAAAAGGACTAAGTTAGGAGCTAGAGCTATTAGAAGTATATTTGTTGGATATGCTGAGAATAGTAAAGCATATAGGCTTCTTGATTTAGAGTCTAATGTTATAACTGAGCCCAAGGATGTGGAATTTTTTAAAAATAAATTCTGAAAAGATGTTGAGAATGTGGAAATGCCTAAATTTGATGAGCCTAGAGGTCCTATAAGGTCTAATGTTGAGGTTGAAGAACCTAGTGTTCCAATTCAACCAAGTGGACCTAGAAGGAGTACTAGAGCTAGAAAATATTAAGATTTAGATGATGATTTCATTTCATCACAGTCTCTATTATTTTTGGTGGAAGGGGACCAAAATAATGAGGTGGTAAATGAAATACCCTATGTATATAGTCTTGAGACCGATCCTAAATCATTTAAAGAAGCTATAGCTTCTAGGGATGCTGCTTTTTGGAAGGAAGCTGTAAATGATGAAATGAATTCAATCTTGGGTATTGACAGATTTACCTAGAGGTTCTAAACCTATAGGTTGTAAGTGGGTTTTTAGAACAAAATATAACACTAATGGTACTATTTCTGCTTTTAAAGCAAGATTAGTAGCAAAAGGTTTTAGACAAGTAGAGGGTATTTACTATTTTGATACTTATGCACTGGTAGCACGAGTTACTTCCATTCGAATTCTTTTTGCCTTAGCTTCATTGTTTAATCTTTACGTTCATCAAATGGATGTAAAGACTGCATTTTTGAATGGCAATTTGAATGAGGAAGTATATATAGAACAACCCAAAGGGTTTGTTGCTCCCAAAAATGAGGCTAAAGTATGTAATTAGTTAAATCTCTTTATGGTCTAAAAGCACCAAAATAGTGGCACGAGAGATTTGATACTGCTATTTTAAACTTTGGGTTTAAATATAATAGTGCAGATAGGTGCCTATACTCCCAAAACCACTTCTGATTATATGGTGATAGTCGGTTTGTACGTAGATGATATGTTGATTATCAGTACGAATATGGTTAGAGTAAATAAGACTAAAAAGTATTTATCCTCTGTTTTTAAGATGAAAGACTTAGGTGAAGTATATACTATTTTAGGCATCAAAGTTAAAAAACATAGTGGGGGTTATGTATTGAATCAATCTCACAATATATTGAAAAAATATTAACTAAGTTTAGTCATCTCGAGTTTAAGGAGGTGAATACTCCTTTTGAGAATGGAGTTAAATTCAAAGAAAATGAGGGTGGAGCTATTGCACAGCTAGAATACACAAGTGTTATTGGTAGCCTTATGTATGCTATGCATTGTACTAGGCCAGATATTTCTTTTGCAGTTTCTAAACTTAATAGTTATACGAGCAGTCCTAATATTGATCATTGAAAAGCTATTGGAAGGGTACTTGGATATCTAAAAAGAACCAGTGGCATAGGATTGTTCTACTATAAATTCCCTAGTGTTTTGGAGGGATACTCTTGAAAGTAGTATGCACACAAGCCAATCATGTTTGATGATAAAGCATATACTTTGTAACAATCTTATTCATTTATTAATAAAAAGTATTAATTTATTAAAGGATTTTAATTATATACATGATGCTGTTTTATAATATGTGATAAATCCATAGTTTTAAACAATGCTTTTAGAATAATGATGATGATCATTCTAATGAGATTTAAATTCTTAGAAAGCTTAAAACTAAAATAGTTCCCAATCATTGGATTACTAAATTAGGGATTAGTGAATTCGAATAGATTGGTACATACGTTGCTTGCTCAATGGATGAGGATGATTGATCTCATGATCATTTGTGTGGAGACACTAAAGCAAGTATGTAGGTGCTTATTAGAGAATAAGTTCACTGAACGTGGCTCGCTAAGGAATACCTAATGGAGTTTTACTTGCCTGTCAATAGGAATTCCTGTAGTGATAATAGTATAAGTGATCCTTGGACTTGAGGTAATCATAATATCTTGTGTATGATGAGTTATACTTTGACTTATTCCTTCAAACCCTTAGGGTATATCAAAGGGTATGCTTGGGTATAATAAGTTGTACATGGAGATAATGTATAATAAATAAAGAATCTACCGCTTCTAGTAAAAGAAGAGAAATGTCATATGTGATTCGATAAATTACAACCCCAGTAGTCCTTGGCCAAGGCAGAATGAAATTAGAAAGAAGTTTCTAATTTGCATTATTTGTAGTTGTACATTTAAGAGTCAAAAATACATATAATTAAATAAAATAAGACTTGACAGTAATTCTATGTCTTATATTTAATTGGGACATTGTATGGTGGAACGATTGAATTGTACGGTAACTATTTACTCAAAGGTTCTTTTATGATTAATGTTGAAATCTATATTATCTGGAAAGTCGTTAATCGCTAGGGAGGCTTATCACTACTGTAGAATAAATATTATTTATTTAAATAAATTAATAGTTTAATTTATTTATTTAAATAAGATTAGAATTGTTCTAATTGATTTATTCACAACCGGTTTAATATGGAGAACCTAAAGGGTCACACCATAAAAGGAAGAATAATTATTTAAGAAACAAATTGCATAATCGTAATAATAAGTTAAGTATATTTAATTTAATCTATGGTAATAGAATAAATTAAATAGCTTAATATTTATTATTTAATATTTTAGAAATATTAAATATATATTAATAAGAGGAGTCTTATTATTATTATTACTATTATTATTATTATTTAATTCCTAAAGGAGTTTGGGAATTAATTAATAAAATTACTCTCATTTATTCCTAATATGATTGGGAGCCTAATTAATTAAAAGAATTTAATTAATTAAAATAAAACCCAATTCCTGAATTGTTAAGGTGGGTTGCCCACATCTATAAATAAGAGGAGTCTTATTATAGGTGAGTGTGGTTGTTGACTTTTACATAATATACGTAATTCCAATAGTTGGAGAGTACGTTCTTTTTCTATCAGAGATAGAAAAACTAGGGTTTTGCCAAACAACCATCTTCTTGAATCTTTCTTCTTCCTTGGTGGATCACATCTAGAGGCCAAACACTTGGGTGGCTAACGTTGATCAAAGGAAGGAACCAAACCCGATGGATTTAAGTTGAACGCGAAAGGATTTGGAGGTGAACTTGTACCTGAGGAAGCTCGAATCTTCAAGGGTATGATTTTTGTTCTTTATCTTTTCGTTTAATTAATAATTGTGTATAAAGGATGATCTAGGTATATGGTTTGTAAAATTTTAAATATCTGATATTTTCGCTTATTTTGTGCAATTTGATTGCGTTCATGAATATTACAAACCTAACAGTGGTATCAAAGCCAAACATTTATGCGAATTATTAATTATTTTAATTTGATATGTGTTTAGAACAATTTAATTGTTTTATTGATATGTATATTAATTGTTTATCGGGTATTGATCATGTTAAGGGAAATTACAAAGATTGTGTTTTTTTTTCGAGAAGAAGGATTCACGGCTTGCTTCATTTGGTTAATAATAATATATATTATCATATATATAATATGGAGCACGTGACACAAAAGGTTATCATGATTACTTTTTTTATTATATATATATATATATATATATATATATATATATATATATATATATATATATTAGTAATATATTTGTTACTGAGGATGATTTGGATGGTTTATGTTTGTATCCTGTTTGTAAAGTTACCGGGATATATATAAGGATGATTATATATATATATATATATATATATATATATATATATATATATATATATATATATATATATATTACCGTAATATAAAAAATATATATATAAAATATATTTTAATTATTTTATAATTAAAAATTAATTTTAATTTTAAAATAAAAGGGTTATTTTAATCTTAAAATAAAAAGGTTTATTTTAATCTTAAAATAAAAAGGTTTATTTTAATTTTAAAATTAGATTTCATGCTAACTAATTTGAGTTGGAATTGGATTCCATGATAACTAATTGGAGTTGAAATTGGATTCCATGTTTCCTTAAATAAAGGAGTTTATTTAGATATGAAATAAGATTTCATATTATTCAAAATAAAGGAGTTTATTTGTGAATAGGAAAGAGAATCCGTGTTTCTTTTAATTAAAGGAGTTTTTTTTTACTTGGAATTGGATTCCATAATTAAATAAAATAAAGGAGTTTATTTTGATTAAAGATTTTGATTAAAATAAAATAGTTTATTTTATTCAAAATTAGATAAATTAAAATAAAAGAGGTTTATTTTGATTTAAATTTGGATTAAAATAAAGGAGTTTATTTTGATTCAAAATTAGATTTTATACTAACTAAATTTGCCCATTAAATGATATCAATATATATTGAATGTTTATTATTCATGAGATGAATGTTATTTATTGATGCATATGGTGATGTGTATGATAATAAATGGGATTGATTATGGACTATTGACCAATGTGATTGGATTTTATTTTAGTTGGATGCATGAATGTATGAGTTTTATTAAATGGAGTTTGCGTACCTCGTCTTCTCTAAATTTTTCTTAATGTAAATTCTAACTCCCTCCTATGTATTTTCCATTGACTGCTGATCAAGGTTTCTATTTATTTTAAATAGTTTTGTAATAGGAATAGTTAGAATTAATTTTGAAGAATTGGAGATCAAGGAGCGCGTGAAGACCCATTTATAATGGAGCCCGAGTTTAAATGTAATAGTTATATTTAAATATTAATTCTTGCACCCCTAGGGTTTGACCTTTTGGTTCACTTGGTGGCTCTAGTGAACCAAATTAGAATAAAAGTCCATAATCAATCTAGGTAGAATATAGTATTCTATATGTGCATGCTTATACTATATATATATATATATATTATATATTATGCAAACATGCTTCGCATGTTCATTAATATGACGTGTATTCTATATATATGTGTGCATGCGCGCTAAATAAGATGAGACAAATTAATTACATGTAAACCCCTCAAATTTTTTATATTAAGTCCTAAGTGTTCAAAGATATTTGGAATATCGAACGTCGCCTTCTAGCATGATAAAAATAATAGAGTATCAATTAATTATTATAAGTTTGTTGTGTCACCACGAGGCTTATCTTAATTCTTTGAGATGTTAATTTTATCACATTTGATTCTTATAAAGAAAATTAAACAATATTGTTTTGTTGTGTCACCACAAGGACAATATTTTTCTTTTTTGAATATATGGAGTGCTAGGTTGGACTTAACTTAAATTATTTTAGTTCGGATGTGCACACACTTGACCATTATGATTTAAGATGCAAAATATAAGGAGTTACATAGTTGATGTAATTGACAAGAGTTGTCTACCTATTTATTTATATATAGTTTGTTGTGTCACCACAAGGCTATATACATTTGAAATGAGATCCTTATTCTCACTAGCAAATCTTTAATTAGATTTTATCGAACTATATAAGTGAGGGTAATATAATTTGAAGAAAATAGTGGAAGATACCAATTTAAAACAAGACCTAAATTATTTTGGTAATTAATAAAAGAATGTATGCTAAAATATTGTTAATTATAAATTCATTTACAGAATTTTACAATGTCTAAAATTACTATCACTGCGTAGCATATTAGATGCTAAATTAATCGAACCGAATTAAACGGATTGGTTAAGAAATTGAGAAAAGTTCTCACGGCTGAAAAGCTATCTTATGTCCTTAATACGCCTATCCCTGTAATGGTTGTAGACAATGCCTTTGAGGAAGAGATTTCTACTTTTAGAAAGTGGCAAGATGATGCACAGTTGGCTCAATTCATCATGCTCGCATCCATGAGTAACGAGCTTCAGCGTCAACATGAAACTATGGATGCTCTTACTATATTCCTGCACATCAAGTAGTTGATGGTGAAGAAAGTAGGACTGATAGATATTACATATCTAAAGAGCTCTTCCGATCTAGAATGACCGATGACACTACAATACAGATAAAAGTACTTAACATAATTAATTTGATTGATCAATTAGGACAACGAGTTTTGTCATGGATGGAGAGTTAAGCCAAGATTTGATCTTGCACTCACTCCTGGACTCCTTTCACAATTGTTGTGAATTTTTCATATGAATAAGCTAGATATCAGCCTCGCTGATTTGCTTAACATGTTGAATAATGTTGAGAGTCACTTTCTAACTAAGAAAGACCACGTCTTACTGGTAGGGGCCAAATGATCTTCTAAAAAGAAGAACGATTCAAAGAAGGTAAATAGAAAGGCAAAAACAAAGGATAAAAATAACAAAACTGATACGGATAACAAAGGAGTTTGCTTCCACTGCAATAAGCCTAGACACTGGAAAGAAACTACGAGAAGCATCTTGCAGAGCTAACCAGAATAAGCTTAGTGAAGTTTCGGTTACAAATACAATTTTGTTCATGATTTAAAATATATTTTTCTTTAAGTCAAGCTTCTACTTGGGTATTGGATACCGACTTTGGTTATCATAAATATAGATTTATGAAGGGACCAAGCAGAAGTAGAAAGCTAAACAAATATAAGTAATCATATGTCTGGTAAATAAAGCAAAGGTTGCTGCATTAGCCACAGGAACTTATAGTTTAGCAATGCCTACGGGAAAATCTATTAAGTCAATAAGTTGTTATTGTATTCCAGTACTTATTAGAAACATTATTTCTATTTTGTCGTTGGACAATGAAATCTTTGGTATTATATTTAAGAACAATTGTTGTTCTATTTATAATAATAATGTTTTGTATAGAACTAGAATATTACTTAATAGATTTTCGATACTTGACTTACATGAAAAATAATTTTATATATTGAACAAACTAGTATAAGAAAAGGAGATGATCATTCAAAGAGTTGAATGTGTATATTTACTGAAATACAAGTGTGAATTATTTGAAAGGTTCAAAGAATTCAGAAGTGAAATAAATTGGCAAAGTATTAAGATTCTTTGATTAGATCAAGGAATAAATACTTGTGCAATAAGTTTCTAGATCATCTCAAATGGTTTTCTCATAATGGACGCCTCCTGATACGCAATAATTGATTGATGTATCTGAAAGGAAAAATCGTACCTTGTTGGACATGGTACGATCCATAATGATTTTACCGACATTCCAATATCCCTCTAGGGTCATGCCCTAGAAATGGCTGCATATCTACGAAAAGGTAACCTTAAAATCCGGCCACAAGACTCCATAAAAGTTATGGACAGGAAGGATTCCTAATTTTAAGTAAGTTAAGATAAGGGGTTGTCCAGCTTATGTGAAAAGGTTTCAAAGGATAAGCTTGGGACAAGATTTGACAAATACAGATTTGTGGGACATCCTAAAGTAAGTTTAGGGTATATGTTCTATAATCCTACTTAGAAAAAGGTGTTTGTTGCGAAATATGCTGCCTTCTAAGATAAATATATTTATCATTGAAGGGGCTAGTGGGAGGATAGTAGATCTTGAAGAGTTCAAGAACCACAAAATACTATAAGTCAAATAAGAGGAACCTGTAGATAGACCTATTGTACCACAATTGAATCATAAATCTGGAAAAGTACCGAAGATACCTGGGAGTTATGGATTCATCATGGATGATGATGATGAGGTACACATCATAGAAGATGATGATCGAGTTACATACGATTAGGTAAGAGTTGTAGACACTCAGAGAAATGGATTGAAGCAATCTTCTCAAAAATAGAACATTCGTTTTGATATGATAATCAAAAGAGTTTGATTTTATCAAAAAAAAGAATGAACCTAGTGTGTACAAAAGGGTCAGTGGGAGCGTCGTGACATTCCTAGTATTATATATTGATATACTACGGATAAGGAATGACATGCCAATGCTAGAATCAGTAAAGATAAAGTTGTCTAAACATTCCTCCATAAATGATTTGGGAAGAGTATCTTAATTGGGGATACAAATCTATATAGATAGATTCAAGATGATGCTCGACTTAACCCAAAGAACGTATATTCATTTGATGCTAAAGTCATTTTAGCATGGCAAACTCCATGAAATGTCTCATGTTGATGAGCCATGGAGTGTATCTCTCTTAATAGTCCCCATAGACTCCTAAAAAGAGAGATCGCATGAGTGACAATCATGTATACAATGAAATATATGAGACCTGATGATGATCGATCAAATTCTGGAGAAGATCACTGTGCAGTGAATTGGAAATATTTCAAATAATAAAGAGTTGCTGGTTTAGTGATAAAGACAAAGTATATAGCTATAAATGAAGCTACAAGTTGATTGTTTGGATGAAAAGATCATTACAGAACTAGGAATAGTTCCTAAATCTCATCTTGGATCTAAACATGTGTTGTGGCACTTTCATTTGACTATGGAATCATTGAAAGATGGGAAATCACTATAGAGACAGTGGACTCTCAAGAACAATATTACATATCCATTAACTAAAGCTTATCCAACAGCAGGATAATCATCACTTAGAGAAGAAGGGTATGAGATACCATGGCGATTGACTTTAGTGCAAGTGGGAGATTGAAAGTAGTATGCACACAAGCCAATCATGTTTGATGATAAAACATGTACTTTGTAACAATCTTATTCATTTATTAATAAAAAGTATTAATTTATTAAAGGGTTTTAATTATCTACATGATGCTGTTTTATAATATGTGATAAACCCATAGTTTTAAATAATGCTTTTAGAATAATGACGATGATCATTCTAATGAGATTTAAATTCTTAGAAAGCTTAAAACTAAAATAGTTCCCAATCATTTGATTACTAAATTAGGGATTAGTGAATCTGGATAGATTGGTACATACGTTGCTTGCTCATTGGATGAGGATGATTGATCTCATGATCATTTGTGTGGAGACACTAAAGCAAGTATGTAGGTGTTTATTAGAGAATAAGTTCACTGAACGTGGCTCGCTAAGGAATACCTAATAGAGTTTTACTTGCCTGTCAATAGGAATTCCTGTAGTGATAGTAGTACAAGTGATCCTTGGACTTGAGGTCATCATAATATCTTGTGTATGATGAGTTATACTTTGACTTATTCCTTCAAACCCTTAGGGTATATCTTAGGGTATGCTTGGGTATAATAAGTTGTACATGGAGATAATGTATGATCAATAAAGAATCTACCGCTTCTAGCAAAAGAAGAGAAATATCGTATGTGATTCGATAAATGACAACCCAGTAGTCCTTGGCCAAGGCAGAATGAAATTAGAAAGGAGTTTCTAATTTGCATTATTTGGAGTTGTACATTTAAGAGTCGAAATACATATAATTAAATAAAATAAGACTTGTGAAGAATTCCATGTCTTATATTTAATTGGGACATTATATGGTGGAAGGATTGAATTGCATGTAACTATTTACTCAAATGTTCTTTTATGATTAATGTTGAAATCTATATTATTTGGAAAATCGTTAATCTCAGGGAGGCTTATCCTCTTGTAGAATAAATATTATTTATTTAAATAAATTAATAGTTTAATTTATTTATTTAAATAAGATTAGAATTGTTCTAATTGATTTATTCACAACCGATTTAATATGGAGAACCTAAAGGGTCACACCATAAAAGGAAGAATAATTATTTAAGAAGCAAATGGCATAATCGTAATAATAAGTTAAGTATATTTAATTTAATCTATGGTGATAGAATAAATTAAATAGCTTAATATTTATTATTTAATATTTTAGAAATATTAAATATAAATTAATAAGAGGAGTCTTATTATTATTATTATTATTTAATTCCTAAAGGAGTTTGGTAATTAATTAATAAAGTACTCTCATTTATTCCTAATATGATTGGGAGCCTAATTAATTAAAAGAATTTAATTAATTAAAATAAAACCCAATTCCTGAATTGTTAAGGTGGGTTGCCCACATCTATAAATAAGAAAAGTCTTATTATGGGTGAGTGTGGTTGTTGACTTTTTCATAACATACGTAATTCCAATAGTTGGAGAGTACGCCCTTTTTCTATCAGAGATAGAAAAACTAGGATTTTGCCAAACACCCATCTTCTTGAATCTTTCTTCTTCCTTGGTGGATCACCTCTAGAGGCCAAACACTTGGGTGACTAACGTTTATCAAAGGAAGGAACCATACCCGGTTGATTCAAGTTGAACGCGAAAGGATTTGGAGGTGAACTTGTACCTGAGGAAGCTCGAATCTTCAAGGGAATGATTCTTGTTCTTTATCTTTTCGTTTAATTAATAATTGTGAATAAAGGATGATCCGGGTATATAGTTTGTAAAATTTTAAAACTCTGATTTTCCACGTTTTCGCTTATTTTGTGCAATTTGATTGCGTTCATGAATATTACAAACCTAACAACTCTGATGCAAGCTGGATTAATAGTGTGGGAGATAATAAATCTACAAGTGGGTGGATTTTCACTCTTGCCATTGGTGCTGTTTCTTGGGCAAGCAAGAAACAGACTTGTATTTCTCACTCTACTATGGAGTCAGAGTTTATAGCTTTGGCTCAAGAAGGAAAAAGGCTGATTGGATTAGAAATATGTTGTTAGACATAGATCTATGGCCAAATCCAATGCCTCCAATTTCACTATATTGTGATAGTGAAGTGACACTAACAAGAGCGTATAGTGGTACCTATAATGGTATGTCTAGACATATTGGTCTAAGACATGATTTTGTGAGATAATTGATACATGATGGTATCATAACTATTGTTTATGTGAAGTCAAGTAAAAACTTGGCTGATCCGCTTACTAAGCCTCTGACGAGAGATTTAATAAGTTTGACTACACGAGATATGAGACTTAAACCATTCTGAGCCAAGGGTGATGGGAACCCAACCAATTACTAGGTTACCCCTACTTTAAAGGTTCAATGGGAAAAATAAGTCACAATTGTTGGCTGTGTTACTATCAATTTGGTCTCATATATAGTATATAATAGTAACGTCTGTTGCATGACCGAGGATGAGCTATGCTCTTAACAAAGTGTTGCACTTATAGCAACAGGAGTGCTAGAGAAACATTTTGCCTATATGAACTAGAAGTGAAGCTGCTTTTTATAGAGAGTTATGGTTTACTCTCTTAGAGGTTCAAGAAACAGGGTGTTGCGCATGGCTTTAATAGTGCAAAGTGATTATTATTCTCACCGTAAAGGGAGGTTTGTGTGTGTATGATAGCTCTGGTCATATAATTTGAAATAGAGGTTCAATCTACGGACACCATCTATTTTAATATGACTTTGAGTTGTTTATACTAAAAGAAGGTTCAATGTTTGTCACACCTTCTATTATGCATACAAACCTTAGAGTTGATAGATAAGGAATTGTTTGAAGAAAAGTAGTTTTTCAAACAAGTGGGGGATTGTTAATTGCACCTTTTCTTACATGGGTTTTGATCAATTTGGGGATTAATTTAGATCCATTAATTGATTGAATTTATATAAAATTAAAAGTGCATTTGATAGTCTATTACAAGGAGATTAATAGAGAGTAATATATGATTCAAGTAGGAATTATATATTATGTTTTAATTATATCCAAAGTGGAGTACATGAAAAGGTTCATCGTTGTGTAAGAAAACTATTTTATTTAAGTCCCACATTGAGTAGGAATAAAACTATTTAATACTTTATAAGTATATGTGGAATAGTTTAATTAACTAGTGGTACTAAAGGAAAGGCTTGGAGTTGGTCACAATGACGTGGTGCAGAGCACCACCCGCCCGCGTTCCGGGAGCCGGGAGCCGAGGTGCGGGTTTGAGTCTCAAAGTCGCATTGACGCTTTAGGCGCACTTTCCACTTCGCACGTACGCATCGTCGCTAGGAGCCAAGAGCATACTTTTTGGCATTGAACCAGATTATTAAACTTCATTAATGTTTAAACAGTTTTGTATTTAATCATTATAGGATATAAATAAGTTTTGTAACTGATATGTGATTATTATATTATTTACTTTATAAATAATTCTTAATTTACATTTTCAGTTACAAAACTGAATAGTCTCCATCTCCATCTTCTTCCATCTAATCATCCTTACAAAGTAGCATAAATTAGAGGTTTCGAAAATGAGTTACTATCACTTAGAACAAATAGGCTTGACATTAATCGTGGAGGTATATTGCTAGTAGCCTTTAGCAAACCTTAGTGGTAAGGGGCAATAAACACCTTAAGGACATGGACTACCCGTGTCAATCCTTGGTCCTAATTTTCTGTATTCATTATAATTCTTAACAGATATTACATCTGAAATCAGTTTTTATGACCACCCATGAGTATTCATGTATCTGATTAGTTTTGCCATGTCTATATATAATCAACAAAAGTGTAATTTCTTTTCAAAAAAATTATTTTGATTTTAGAAATAGGGGAAATAATATTTGACATCAAAAACCTCCTTAGATGGAATGGAAGAGAAATGTTCTTTTCAAAATGATATGTAATAATCAAAGATCGGACTGTGCGTCCACTATTTGCACTATATGGTCGACAAAGTTAATATCCAAAAAGATGAATTCTGTAACAAGTAAATAAGCCTAGGTCTGTCGCGTTAGCCCACCAAATGAGAAGTACTATTTCATCCATCCCATTTACGTTATTTATATATGGGTATTTTACAATAATATACAACAATTAAAAAGTAATTATAACATTAGTGCATCTACAAAATAATTACAAAAATAACGCAATAAATTAGTATGCCTTAATTTCACATTAATACAGAACTAAAATTAAGGAGCAATAATTGCCCTACACGTCTGTTACCGAATTTGTGATATCAATAACCAACTAATCTCCTAAATTCAAAATAACGATAAAACAGGGAGACAAATTTTACAGATCGGAGAAGATGGAATCAAAAGAACATTCAAGATCGGAGAAGACGAAATCAACAGACGACTCCAAAGTTTCCAAAAACTATTCCGAAGTTTCCATATCAGCAGAACATTCAAGATCAATAGGAAATTTGAATTCAACGTTCAGGGATTACGTAATTACATATGTAAGTAAACAATGTGTTTATGATTTCGGTTTACAATCAGTAACTAGAGACAAAACTACTATAATGATTATTGGTTGTTTTTTGATTGGTTACATATTTGTATACTGAGGTATGTGACTTTCAAGATTATATGCATATATTTACCCGTAGCCACTACATAATCATATATTAATTATCTTCATCCAATTTTTTGGTCTTTAATTGGACACAAAGTCAGTATATTGAGTGTTTTGATTGTAAAATGCATGTAAAAAATGTGTTTTATGCTCTGGTTACTAAGTATATATATATATATTGGTTACTGTCTAATATTGATTTGGTTACTGTATAATGTTTGATTTGGTTACTGTATAATATTAATGTGTTTTCTACTGATGATTTTTATATTGATGGTTACTTATTAGATATATTGGTTACCTTCATGCAATTTTTCTGTCTTTAATTTTTCACAAAGTCATTATACTGAGTGTTTTGATTGTAAGCTGCATGGAAAAATGTGTTTAATATTGATGGTTACTAAGTAGAAATATCTTGGTTACTGTCTAATCTGGATTTGGTTGCTCTATAATGTTGATTTGGTTACTGATATTGTTTATATTGATAGTTACTTATTAGATATATTAGTTACCTTCATCCAATTTTTCAGTCTTTAATTGGACACAAAGTCAGTCTACTGAGTGTTTTAATTGTAAAATGCATGAAAAAAAATGTGTTTATGTTATGGTTACTAAGTGTATATATATTGGTTACTGTCTAATATTTATTTGGTTACTGTAACAATCCAAAATTTTATTTGTAATTTTAAATATTTATTAAATAAATTAAATATATTAATTGATGTGTTTGTTATTAAATAAATATTAAATTCGAGAGTTGATAAGGATTAAATGAATTGCTATAATGTTGTTTTAATTTAATTTAGTAATTAAAGTGATGTATTAATTTATTAAATAAAATTATAATGGAAATTATAATTTTGTTGTATTGGATTATGTGGCAAATTGATTTGATAAGTTATTATTAGCTTTAATTTAATTAAATTAGAATATGAAAATTTAATTGAATAAAGTGTGACAATAAACTATATTATAAATGAGTTATGAAAATAAATTAAAAGAGTTTTAATTTGGTTTTACCAAACAAAGCCTTAGAGGTTTTGAAATTCTTATTTTAATCTTGTTTTGCCAAACAAGGCTTAAGGAATGATTAAGTCATTATTTTTAATTGATTTTGCCAAACAAGTCTTATGACTTTTAAAATTTAAAACTGATAAAATTTATTTGTGTAAATGATGGTTAATTAGGCGTATTATGTTTTGTGAGTTTTTTTTCTTTTACTTATTATTCTTGGTCTATCTATTTGCAAAGTAAGAGAAGAAGAGAGAAAGAACAGAGAAGAACTAGAGAGAAAAGAGAGAGTTTGAGAGAAAAATTGTGAGAAGTAGTTCTGCAAGAACATGGAGTAGTTGTAATCATCTTCTTGTTAACCTAAACAAGAAAGCAAAGATATAATCCTATCTTCTAAGGTTTTGTTTTTATTTTGTCAAAAGTTCTCTATGATTGATGATTATGAATAATTGTTGAAATTATGAGTTGTTATGTGTTAGTAGAAGATTATAAACTGTTTTATATCATTCATTCATGATTTAGAGTAATTAATTTCATGGAAATATGTTTAAAGTGAAGAAATTTGAATGACAGTAATATATATATATATATATATATATATATGTATGTATTTGTGTGTGTGTGTGTGTGTGTGTGATATGGCTTATTTTAGAATTAAAATTGATGTTCAATTCATGTAACAAACTAGTAATTGTTGGTTGATTGTGAAAAGATATGAAAAACGAAAACATTATGGGTTAAATTAGTTGTTTTGGTTGTAAAAAGAATTCACAGTGATGAATTTCGCTATGAATGTCAAAAGAAGAAGAAATAATAGAAATAGTAAAATTAAAGGTTTCAATTTTGTTGTTTTTATGGTTAGAAACGTGTTAGAAACATTATTTTATGTTTTTGTAAATATATTACAACTTGGGTAAGTTGGAATAGTTGTTAGAAATGAGTTTTTAGGCCTAATTTGACTTTCTGCTGTCTTCGTTCGCGAACTGCAGAAGCTAATATTGTGTACAAATGTTAAGAAAATATGACCAGACACATTTTACTAAAATGGGCATAACGTTTTTATACGAACTCCGATTAATGTGATTTAAGATGATCCGGAACGAGGACGAGTAGACCTACAACTTTTGGTTTTTAAGTTTTTCAATTTGATGTCTTTATTAGGGGTCAAAATGGTCATCTTTAAGACTGTTGTGCACTCAAAGGCAATCGAAGGGCGTCAGGATGCACAAATATAAGTGCAGTCCTTTGTGTGTTAGTATAACCTAATCTCAAGAGCATGATAACATGTTGAACATGAAATAGAATGTTGTAACAAGTTTTTAATGTGTATATGGTGCAATGGCATGATAATTTGATTAGTTGTAATAAAGCTAAAATGTGAAGCTCATGAAAAGATGTGATGTTGTTTAAACTTAAACTTAGTTAGCGAGCTATACTAAAAGTGGGAACTAAAATCATAAAGTTAATATTAGTGTAACTAATGAGTATTGTCAATATATATGGTATGTGTAGGACTTGTAGTCAAAATGAGTAGTGATTGTTTAACCTATGCACGAGGCAAGTTCTATAACCCTACCTTTACGATTACGCAAGTTCCTAAACTTTATTCTTTATATAGAGCAAGTTCATTATCTTATCTTGTCTATTATTATCCAAGTTTCTTGAACCCTATTTATTTTGTATGATGCAAACCTTATTGATACGTTGAGTTCCCTAACCTTACTTTATAACTTGATATTGTTCACGCAAGCTCTCTAACCTAACTCTTATTTTGAGAGGTTTATTTATCTTTAACTTGTTTTTTATTATGCAAATTCATAAATTCTATTATTCTTATGATGAACAAGTTTTATTTCTCAACTTGTTATCAATTATGCATGTTCATTAACTCGATTCTTTTGTTGAGCAAAATTATAGCCTTAGCTTATTGTTGTTCAAGCAAGGTTATTATAATATTGAATGCCTATGATTTCTAGTTCATTTCTAAAATATGATTGCGATGTATAATGTTGATTTCGCTTATGACTCACGATTATTCCATAGCATATTGTTATTACACTTTTGATTCAACTAATCCTTAGTTGATGTTCGTTGAACTCTAAATTTTCCTTGAAGCTTATCCAAACCAAACTTACTTTGGTGCGGACTTGTATTCTAAAACTGAGAAGAATAACCCTATCATAGGGGATTATTACGCGAAATGTTTAGATGTTTGTGGACAATACATGGTACGAAGGGCTGAATACCCTAAGTATGGGGAGTCCTTACAGTCTTATGACTGTTTAGGTTTAAGTTGAAAGAATACTTATAACCTTGGATATAGTTCATGGTCTTATGAGCCTCAGATATATTTCAAATTCTATTTTCAGTTCTTGATTATTATTGATAGAGAATATTATTTAGATCTATTGAGCCTATTCCTTGGCAGTTATTATGTTGATATTATTCATTGTTGTTTCAAGTGAGCATTTGTTTTGCTCACTCTTGCATATATAATCATTGCAGCTAAAGTTGACATGGTCGACGAACCTACCACTAGCAAAGGCAAAGGAAAATTGAACAAGTGTTGAAGACTTGCAAACTTATTGACTTTTATGATGTCAGACTTTATTTTAACTACTATGATGTAATTATTTACTTTTCTGCATTTGATAAATGTTTAAGGTAGATGACTTGTGATTTTATTGGATTTAATGATGTAACCCTTTAATGGGAAATTTTATTATTTTTGGGTAGTTAGAAATGTATGAGTAGAAAGTGAACACCAAATCGTGTGAGAATGAAGTACCCAGATTTGGGGATGTCACAAGTTGGTATCAAAGCTTTAGGTTATGAACCTTAGGTGGGGGAAAAACCTTAGGAAGTAACCTTTGAAAAGATAGTGGTGATAAACTCTTATTGAGTTTTAATAAAGAAATAATAAAACACATTAGGTGCTTATGTGGTTCCAACCTATGTGCTCATGAGTGTCGAATAGTGACGATTAGTAATTAAAAATTAAAATTTTTGTTGTCAGGATAGCTAATGTGGAGAATCCAGTCAGGCTAGGGAGGAGAGACCTCACATGCCAAGACAGGAGGAGCCTTGAGATATTCAGGTGGTCTGGGAACAACTGATGTCAAGGGAGTCATCTCCATTGGTCATAGTGGTTGAGCAGGAGGGCATACCTGATGATGAGGAGGTGGTAGAGACGGATGAGGAAGACCCTGTGTGTGACGCCCCCAAAATAGGTATACATCACCCATCTTGAGTCGCCAAATACATGGTACAAAATTTAAATACAAACTTCTTTTATACAGTACGACAAAACATAGCTGAGAGTTTCAACACAGATAATGTCTCGTAGAGAGTACCCAAACTCAAATAAAGTCCTCATTACAATTATTATCACACTATTTCACTGAATAGTGAGGACTACTAATGCAAACATCTGGACCGTCACTCCGTTCCCCGACTAGTCCCAACTATATTCTCATTTCCTGAAGAGAACAATTGTTAGTTCCTAGTAGGCACAATAGTTATCTAGAAGGGGGGGTTGAATAGATATTTAAAAATCTTTGCAATTTCTCAGATCGTAGAGTTGAGCTTTGAGAGTTGTTCATGTTGTTTGTTTAATGCTTGCATCTCTCTCATCTGCCTGATTTGCATATATGTGATCTTGGAAACTATCCGTTGGATCCATCCGTTGAAGCATTAAATGCGTTTCACTTTTTTGTTCTTTGATGGAGACATTTCGCACACACCTTCCGAATCGCATTCGCCCACCGACACGCGCAGATCGCTTTCTCACCTAACACCTGAAAAGGTGTTTTCCCCTTACTAATGGTACTTTCCTTAGCTTCTTCAATACGCTTCTTTGTTGCATACTAAGGATATTTCTTGTGACTTTGGGACTGGTGAGTACTGCAGCGTCTAGAATTCATTCCTCTTCTGTTGGAACCTATCTCCACACAAATCATAAGGCTCGACGTTTTCTGACACAAGACAGATGATACTCTACGATTCAGATCATGGTGACTTGTTGCCTTGGTGCCTGGTCTGATGCTATCAGCCGAGAGCACTACGATTTCTCTTAAGTCTTTGCACACTACGATCTTTGCTTGCTTGAGTTGTACACTCTACGTTTCCGAGAGCATACTACGATCGTTGACTTGTAAACTCTACATTTCCGGGAGCACACTACGATCGTTCAGTTGGCTCGGCAAATGTTGGGACCACTCTACGATTTCTGAAGAGGCCCTTCAAGGCAGGCACACTACGATCATTGAAGCTCTACGTTTCTGCCTTGACTTCTGCAATGTTGATCAGATTGATACACTACGATTTCTTCGAAGCCTATCTATTACATCTCAAGATCAACCTAACAGCTTTGATCTTTCTATCTATACATTCTATTACAAAATGATACATGTTAAGAGCTTAGATCAACCTAACAAATTTGATCTATCACTAAGTCCTTGTACATATATTACTTGAAGGACTTTACAAATAATCATGAGCATATACATTAAAACATCAAATCATAATATGCATTCTCCCAACAATCTCCCCCTATTTTATGTTGACATAACCAAGGAGATTTGTTGTCATGATTATTAGTGTCTAGATGCATTTGCAGGAAATTTAAACATGACTTAGTATTTCAGTGAGCAGCAAAAATTTCTAGAGAATAAGCATGAATTTATTGATGTTCAAGAAATATTGCAGTTTAGCTTTACATCAATAAGAATTTAAAGTTTCAACTTATCTCTATTTCTTTGACCTTTTCCTTGGAGGATTGGCATACTCCTCAGCCCTTCTTTTCCTGCTAGCTTCATCCCTTCTGGCTAACTCTTCCAACTCATTTGGGCTTACTATCGGGTTGTGATCATGCCTATTCATGAATGTTGGATCTCCAATTGGCATTCTTAGGCCTGTGGTGGTCACATTTGGTGAGCTGGTAGTTGGCCCTTGACTTCTTAAAGGCTGAGCCATCAAGACTTCCTGCTGATCAGATCGTTGAGTCTGATTGATTGATCGTGGAGTCTGTTGATGGAATTGTCTTGCAGGAGGGCTTCGTGAAAATTGTCCTCTTCCTCTTTCTTGGTTTCCTTGACCTCCTCTGCCTCTACCCTGATCTCCCTGTGCTCCTTGAACTCCTTTCCCTTTATTCTCCCCCTTTATGTCAGCATCAAGGGTTTGAATGTCTGCAGAAAGTCGATTTACACCTTGGACAAGCTCGTTTAGTTGGCTTTGTGTTTGGGCAATGTCCTCACTTTCCTTGATCTGGACTTCAGATCTGGCTTCTTTATTTCGGAGGGCAGTGAGAACAATGTCTATCTGCTGTTCCTGATTTACATAAGCTTTCTGGAATTCTTTGACTGAAGCTTTCAGGTTGATGATGTTCTCCAGCATAAGTTTATTTTGGACTTCTTGATTTTTTTGCATTTCAAGAACAACCTCTCTTTGCTTGGTGGCTATCTCGAAGTGAATCTCATCTCTGTCCTTCATGCTTTTAAGAATTTCTGGATAATTTCCCTCGCCTTCTTTGTAAGCTCAAAGCATTTAGAGTGCTGTGGATATTATTTGTAGCAGTGATCATTTGATACAGCCGAAGATGAATGAGGTCTGAGTGAGTGTCCAGGCTTTCTTCTATGTTCTTGACCATGTTCTTGGATACTTCCTTCAAGTCATCTTTTGTGGGCAGATTTGGAAGAGTATCATTGGTTTAAGGATTGTTGAGTGGAGGGGATGTTTTCTGGGATTGATCTTGTAGGGAGTAGAGAGCAAGATAAAGACTAAAATAGTCATTAAAGGAGGATGATGGTATATCTGATGGAGGGGCCTGAGTTTCGATGTTTGGAATATGTGGCTCTATAATTTTTATTTGGGACTCTACGATGGGGCTAGAGTCAGGGATCGTAGAGATGGTGGTTTGTGGGAGCAAAATGAAGTCGATCAGATTTGTTCCTCGCCATGTAATTTTTGGATTCTCAGAATCGAAATTGGTTTAGTGGATGAAGTATCACTTCCAACCATCGTGGGAATTCAGAAAAATAGCTAAATGAGGATGATGACAAGTGATTAACTCTAAAAAGGGTTGGGATAGACAATACTTCAGGTTTATCCTTTGAGGAAGAGTTGTTGGTAAGCAACTTCTTGGCAAAGTTGAGTCTTCCTGGGAATCCATTGGCTAGTACTGAGATGGCTGGATACTCTTTGAAGCTCCAGAACATGTGATCCCAAGAGTTTAGGATTTGAGCTTGATGATATCGCATCATGGGTAGGTAAGAGAACATCTGATTGTTGAGATAGCTTCTATACCTATTATTGCCTACAACAGTGATCTCAAGGTCATCATCATCTTCTTCCTCTTCTATGTTCTCATTGGAGGAGTCCATTATCTCAATGGTCTCTTGATGATCTTGCACTGGTTCTTCTTCATTTCTGGCAGGGACTTCTCCTTCTGCCATGGAAATATCATGAGGCTCCCCCTCAACTTGATCATCTTCTTATAAGCTCAAAAACTCCCCCTCAATTTGAGCATCTTTCGAGCTTCGTGCATCTCCCCTCACCGGTGTATTTTCTATCATGAGAATCTCGTGGATCTCCCCTCACCGGAGCATTGTCCTCTTAACTTGCTTTTGATAGTTCCTTTTGTGGCAACTATGCTCTTGTCTTCCTTCTTGAGCACTTTTTCATTCTCAAGGATGTACTTCTTGACTAGTTTTCTCCTTGTTTTTCTAGACTGAGCCACAACCTCAGGGCTTTCTTGAACCTCAGTTTTGTCCTGTTCAACAGCCACTATGCTTGATGCAGCCTACTTTGCCTCGACATGTTTGGTCCGGTCTCTACTTAACAAAGAGAGACTCTACGATTGAGGAGACCGATGGCCTTTTGGACTTATGACCAACTTTGTTCTTCTTCAGATCCGGGATATGGTAGCTTGATCCTCATCTCGCTTCATCTTGTTGCCGCTTTTCTTAGCATCCTCGAGTCTCTATATCGTAGAGGACTCTATAGGTATATCGCTGGTAGATCCTCGAGGTTCTTCTACCATCCTAGCCTTTAGCTTCCTCTTGCCCTTGCTTTTTTTTCGACAAGGACAAAGGGTTCTCTCTTTGTTGGTTTCTTCTTCTTCTTCGATTTCCTCGACAATGTATATATTTCTCGGAAGGCCCGAGTCCTTCAGATCACCAGCTTCTTCCATCGGACTCTGGCCATCATTCTAACATACTCACCGGGTTCCTCTTCCAATTTTCAAACAATTTCGGGTCATTCGTCTATTTGGGTTGATAGCTTCTCCTTCTTCATCCCCAATTTTGTCACCTGTAGGCGATTGTAGAATGATACTTATGAATCGCCCGTAGAGCATCTTTTGAGGGCTTTTTGACTTCTTTTGAGTTGATGATCCACTTACCAATCCAATCGAGAAATAGGGCTCCATAGTTGAGTTGTATTCCATAACACATGGCGCCATGAGCTTTGTTGTACTTCATTCACAGAGTCATGACTCGAGCTCTTGCAAAGATATACATTTCCCAACTATATCTGGCTAGAAATTCATACCCTGTGGGAACTCCTTCTTCTTGTATCCTTTCACAGAGGGAGTTTTTTGTGATGCATTCTTCTAAGTCCCTCTGGAAGTCTACGCTATCTATGAATGGATGCCCTTCATTTTTGAGACCTAGGGCGAGGTTGATGTCTTCTACCTTCACCGATTTCCACTTCCTTTTCTCTCAGAAGTGATGGTGTCATTTTCAAACACACCATTCCTCAGAGAAACTCTTTCACTAACATGGGATAGATCAATGTGTCTGTGCTCAAGGCTTCTTCGAGACCTGCCTTCTTCAGTAAAGCTAGAGTCTTGTGGAATTTGGGTTGAGCTATTTTGAACTCGTTAAAATAGAGTCTGTAGCTTGAGATAACACTGGAAGTCGCCATTGATTTTCTTGCTGGAAGTGAGATTTAACTGAGCTTTCTTCTGATTTAGGGTTTTTGCTTTGAGAGAGGATGAGAGAGATAATCTTTCGAACTTCTAATTTCAAAAATATAATTTCAATTTGTACTTGCAACTTCTCTCTCTCCTTTTTGCTTAGTGGGACAGTGTGTCGACTTTTTGCTTGGCTCTCACGATTTTGATCGATAAGGATTCAGATCGATTTGCCCTTCGCTCCAGCAGAGCCGAGGTGTCCTTAGGGAGGACTACGATCGCTGAGGTAGTTTTGTGATCGCTGAGTGCTTTGCATTTTCATCGAGTCTCGATCGATCTATTATCGCCGAGTCTGGCCCAAAGATTCGTCGTGGTCTCGATCTACGATCATCGAGTCCGCCCAAAGATTCGTCGGTCTCGATCTACGATCATCGAGTCCGCCAAAGAATTCAAAGATTCGTCGTGTCTCGATCTACGATCGTCGAGTCCGACCGAGGATCTCGGATCTTGTGATGAGTTTTTGACATAGCATTCATTTTTTAAGGTAACTCAGAAGGGCCAACCTCTTGGAGTGAGTCAAGGGTTAGGTTTGTTCCTCGAGGCGCTTATCGAGGGATTGTTGTGTTTTGAAGCTTATCATCTGTGATGCATTCTTGCTTTGTTGATGGGGCTTTTGTCATCGCTGAGTCCGCACTCACGATGGTTGAGTCTTTGCTACGATCGCTGAGGTAGTTTTGTCTCTTCAACTCTACGATCGTGGACTTTCCTTGATCATGTCTACGATTTTGAGTTTAGCCTTTCAGATTCATTATGGTTAGCACAATCTAGAGCATATATTTTATGGTTGTAGATTTAGCATGCCTAGCTCACTTATTAACTTATTAAACTGGATTCATCTAGAGGTTTTGTAAAAACATCAAGAAGTTGATTTTTAGTAGGGATATATTGTAAAGATATAGTTCCATTTTGCACATGATCCCTAATGAAGTGATACCTTATTTCTATATGCTTAGTCCTAGAATGCATAACAGATTATGAGTTATTGCTATGGCATTTGTGTTATCACAAGTTGAATGGGAATAGATTTGAAATCAAACCCATAGTCACTAGTCGATTTTTCATCCATAGATCTCGAGTACAAAGAATGCCAAGAAAGAATGTATTCAAACTTCGCAGCTTGAAGTAGATAATCGAGTTTTGTTTTTTTTGCTAAACCAGACACAAGTCTGCTTTTCTAGCAATCGATGTGTGCCACTCGGTACTTTTCTATCTATTTTGCATCCCCGCAAAATCAGCATCCGTGTGTATCCCGTTAGTTCAAATGAGGATTCCTTGGGGTACCAAAGCCCCAAGTAAGGTGTACCTTGAGATACCAAGATCCTCTTTACAGCAGATAAATGTGACTCTTTAGGGTTAGCCTAAAATCTAGCACATATGCATGTTGCAAACATTATGTCCGGGTCTCATCGCGCTTAGATATAAAAGAGAACCTATCATACCTCTCGTATTGAAAGTTATATCAATACTTTTACCTTTTTCATCTTTTGTCAAGCTTGGTTTGCAGGAGCAATTGGTGTTTTCATGGGAGAGGCCGATTCCATGCCATACTTCTTGAGTAAGTCTTTGATGTACTTGGCTTGGTTTATGAAAATTCCTTCATCACCGCTTTTTTACTTGTAATCCAAGGAAGAAATTCAATTTCACCCATCATGCTCATTTCAAACTTGCTCAGATCACCTTTAGAGAATCTCTGCATAACTTTTCGTCAAGAGAACCAAAAATAATATCATCAACATATATTTGAACTAATAAGACTTTGTCTTTATGCTTTCTAAGAAACAAAGTGTGGTATCTACTCTACCTCTAGTGAACCCATTTTCAATTAAGAAGTTAGTTAGTGTTTCATACCATGCTCTAGGTGCTTGTTTAAGACCATATAAGGCTTTGTCTAATCTATAAACATAATGGAAAGAGATGGATTGATGAAACCCGGAGGTTGCTCTACATAGACTTCTTCTTGGAGTTCTCCATTTAGGAATGCACTTTTGACATCCATCCGAAAAGACTTTGAACTTCATGTGAGCAAAGAAAGGCAAGAAAGATTTCGATGGCTTCTAGTCCGCAACAGTGCAAATGTCTCATCGTAGTCAATGCCTTCTTCTTGAGAGAGTAGCCCTTTGCCACTAATCTTGCCTTGTTCTCGGTTATAACTCCATCTTCATCCATTTTGTTTTCAAGACCCACTTGGTTCCAATGACAGGATGACTCTTTTGGTCTTGGTACCAATCTCCATACTTTGCTTCGCTCAAATTGGTTGAGTTCTTCCCGCATGGCTTCTATCCAACTAGAGTCTTCCATAGCATCCTCTATCTTCTTTGGTTCTATTTGTGATAGAAAGCTTAGATAAAAGCATTCATTTTGAGTGGCGCTCTTGTTTTGACTTCCAGCACTTGATCTCCAATGATTAGATCCCGAGTGTGATCTCCGCCCATCTCATCACACGGCTGGGGACATCCGTCCCGATGCCTTCTTGTCTTAAGTCTTCAAGATCTATTTCTTCTTCTTGGTGTGGAGGTTCATTGTCTTGCATAGACTCTCTCTACGATCTCATTTTTGTTGCTCAACGATTTCACTATCCGCACTACGATCGTAGTGTTGAGCTCGACGACTTCATTCAGAAGTGTCTCGCACTATCTGGTCGAGTGTCTTCAAGCATCGTGGTTGTCTAAGTCTGTTTTCATCAAAGATGATGTGAATCGAGACTTCAACACTCAAAGTGTCTTCTTGTTGAACACTGTAGGCCTTTATCGTCTCTGCGTGGCATATCCAAGAAAGATTCCTTCATTCCGACTTGGGCTGAAATTTTGTGCATCGCTTCCATTGTTGAGAATGTAAGATTTACACAACCAAAAACATGAAAGTAGTCGACACTTGGCTTTCTTCCTTTCCACATACAGTAGGGCGCTTTTTTGATCGATCGAGAGTGTATAGTTGATCCTGCTCGAGGTAGAAGATGCAAAGGTTGATGCTTTCTCGCCCGTAAGTATTCAGCAGATGAGTGAGTCGCGCTAGAGAGTTCTTCCAAATTTCTATCAAGGTTTCGTTTCTTTCTTTCACTACTCCATTTTGTTGAGGAGTTCGTGGAGTCGAAAAGTTATGATCGATGCCATTGTTTCAGCGTAATCGGGTCCATTTCGAGAAGTCGAATTTTCTTCCATGATCACTCCTTATGGCCTTGATTTTTCTCCTTTCTCGCTCATCACCAACCCAACATCTTGATTAAATGGGAGCTCGTTTCATCCTTTGAAGTTGGGAAGAATACCCATGTGAATCGTGTAGTCGCCGACTATAACTAGAGAGTATCTTTTTCCTCCAAGACTAGTTGTTGAATTGGCCCAAATAGATCCATGTGGAGCAAACCGCAGGGCTTGTCGATAGAGTTGGCGCTTTTGTTTCTTGAATGAGCTTTCTCGTTTGCTTTCCAAGTCGATGTGCATTGTATGGCCTTTCTTTTACGGTTGAACTTAGGTAGGCCAACAACTAGATCTTTTGATGCCGTTTGACATGCTTTTGAAGTTTAAGTGAGACAACCGCCTCATGCCATAGCCAATTTCATTTCTTCAGATGCTTTTGCCGTAAAACATATTGTCTCATCTCGAGCTTAGTCGACCAAGATTCACGTATGTAGACATTTCCTTCTCTTGTCCCAAGTTAGCTTTACAACAGATGTCTTCAAATCTCTCGACTTGACATTGGTTGTTGAGGAATGTTACTTGATGACCCTTTTGTCGCAGAGTCGATCGATGCTTAGAAGGTTGTGTTGAGACCTTCCACATATGCTACTTTGTCGAACGACATCGCACCATTGCCAAAGCAGAGCCATATCCTCTTGTCTTGCCCGAGCCGTTGTCTCCAAAGATGACCGAGGGACCCTCTTCTTCTATGTAGTTAGATAGAAGGGCTTTGTTCTCATCATGTGCCTCGAGCATCCACCGCCCGTGATACCATGTAGTGATCGTGGAGCTCTTTTCCTGTCAAAACATTGAACCTTCATTTTGGTACCCATATTTGCATGGGTCCTTCTTTGTTAGTGCCTTTGGGGACCCAAATCTGTTTAATCTTGGGTCTTACATGCATGGAATTATAATAACACTTGGCATGCCTTTGTGACCATATTTATTGATATAAAACATCTAGTATGATGCATGCTGTGTGTGTATGATGATTCATCCTCCATTTGGACTTGTGTGGTTCTTTAGTTGTCCTTTCGTTAAACCGATTCTCATTCTTCCACGTGTCCTGGATTTCATAAATAGTGATGAGTGTGCTTTACCTCTACTGTATCTTCCCAGCTTGATTCAGAGAGTCGGGTCTTGCTTGACTCTACGATTCTTCGAGGTTGGTGAGAGAGGTTAGGTTACTCTTCTTTTATGAAGCCTGTGCCAGCATGAGATCCTTCCTTTACCTTTGAGTGTGAATGGAAACAAGAGAACAAGGTTGAACTTGTTCTTCCTTCCGTGAGGATTTCACAAAGGTAATGCTTCTACTAAAACTTGAGGCATTACTAGTGCTAGTTTCTTTGTTTTTTTCCACACATGGCTCGAGATGGATTCCCCAAAGCCTAAGCCTGTTCTGTCGAATGTACTTCTCTGACTAGAGAGCAGGAGTCCATGGATGATGAGGATTTGTTCCATGTAGAGATAGTCTTTTCTAGATCCTCAATTTTAGAGGTTAGATTAGACTCTCTTTTTGTGCATCGAGTTTATTTGTCTGCTTTTAAGATCTCATTCTCAAATTTCAAGCTTGAGAGAGAAGGTTAGTACTTAGAAGGGCTGTTTCAAGCTCTTCTTGAACTTTCTTCTTCTCCTCTTGAAGAAGTGAATGATCCTTAGACAAAACTCTGAACCACTTCATGTATTGATGTAGATCAGTGGTTATGCCATGCAAAAGCGCTTCTTAAATCATTTATGTCTACATCGTGAGTTCAAGTCAAATACCTCATCGAGACTTACATCATGTATGTTGAGGTTTTGTTTGTCCTTTGCATGTTTGGCCATTAGGCACATATTAGCCATTTGTGGTTCTTCATCATCTCCTGAGTCGATTGAGTCATTGTTCAATCACTCCACGATCCTCCAGCCTACTGTGCCTTTGTCTCTCTCTTCCGAGGCCTTTGTTGCTTTTTTGTATTCCTTCTTTGCATGTGATTTCTTCTTTAGTTCTTCTCGAGAGGTTTGTTGCAGCTTGGAAATGAAGTGGCCAAGCTTCTTGCAGCTTGTAGCATAGATCATTCATTTGCTCCTCGGTCGTCAGAATTGTCGACCTTCTTCTTCGTCGGGTTTGCCTCGACGCATGAACCTTCTTAGTCTTTTTTACCAAAGATAGCAAGGTCTTCATCATCGCCCTCATCATAATCAGAGTCAATCTCAAGTGTCGACCTTTTGATGCACCTTCAGCTTGTTTTGAGAGCAACACCCTTTATCCTTCCTTCTTCCTTCGATAGGTTTCACTGCATTGAGTCACTCCAGCTCAGATGTCGAGATTGCCATATAGTTGTTGAACCGTCATCTCGTGAAGATTCTTCGACTCTTTATATAGTTGGTTTTGGCATCCCACCGCTCAGTAGGGCTCTCATGAACTTTATGATCAGATCTTTGTTAGATAGATCTTCCCATATGCTCGTAGAGAGAGTCGAGCGTAACGTTGAATCTCTCATAGGTGGCGCTTACGCTTTCTCCTTGAACATGAGCAAACATCTCTCATCGCCGTGTCGAGAGTGATTGTTTGTTTTTCTAACTTCTTCAGGCCCTTCGCATGATCATCAAAAAGTGCTTCCCAAACCTCCTTAGTTGCTTTTTGTTGTTGACAACGTTTTCGAACAGATCGCCTTCTAAGGATTGGAACAGATGTTTCGCCTTTTTGTCAAGTTCGATGCCTTCTCTTCTCGTTGTTCGTCCACTCTTCTTTAACCTTTGATTTGTATTCGCTTGATCATCGCTGGGTGGTGCAAGCTTTGTTGGAACATAGGGCCCATTCTCGAATCTGGTCTCAAATAGATCTTCATCTATCGAGTCCATGTATGCTTGCATCCCGACTTTCCAGCTTTGCAAATTTATCCTTGTTGCACATGGTGGCTTGTCGCCTCCTCCAATCCCTAGATTCTTGGTACGTGTGCCATTCGATCTACTAAAGCTTGTAAGTCGATATAATAGAACCCGCTTTTGATACCAATTGTTAGTTCCTAGTAGGCACAATAGTTATCTAGAAGGGGGGGTTGAATAGATATTTAAAAAATCTTTTCGCTTTTAAACTTGTTAGTTAATGATGATTAAAACTTAGCGGAAATTTATGTTTGTTTTAATCTCTTTTGCAAAGTAGTGGAGTTATGAGAGTGAGGCGCTTATAAGCTTAATGCATATATATATATATAGCTTATAGTATGAACGTAAAAGACACAAATGTTTTAAGTGGTTCAGAGCACTTAAAGCTCCTAGTCCACTCTTCTACTCAACGAGTAGAAATCCACTAAGGATGTCTTTTACAACTTCTCAATCACACAGATATTCCTTCTGCATCAAAGCTAGCCTCAGAACTTCTTAGTTCACTCTTGAACTCTTCAAGTCCAAAGCAGATTTTGGCTCTCTTTACAGCTCACTTAGAACTCTTCAAGTCCAAAGCAGACTTGGTACTCTTCTTCATTGATTGGTAGATGTTGAGTTCTTGATGGTTGCTACTCAATCATTGTTTAAGCACTTGTTCGAAAAGAACTCGAGTAAATGAGCAAGCTTTGCTATTTCTCGATCGTAGAGTTGAGCTTTTGAGAGTTGTTCACGTTGTTTGTTCAATGCTTGCTTTCTCTCTCTCTCATCCGCTTGATTTGCATATATGTGATCTTGAAAACTATCCGCTGGATCCATCCGCTGAAGCATTAAATGCGCTTTGACTTTTCTCGATCTTTGATGGAGACATTTCGCACATCTTCCGAATCGCATTCGCCCAATCGACATCGCAGATCGCTTTCTCACCTAACACCTGAAAAGGTGTTTTCCCCCTTACCAATGGTACTTTCCTTAGCTTCTTCAATACGCTTCTTTGTTGCATACTAAGGATATTTCTTATGACTTTGGGACTGGTGAGTACTGCAACGTTTAGAATCCATTCCTCTTATGTTGGAGCCTATCTCCACACAAATCATGAGGCTCGACGTTTTCTGACACAAGACAGATGATACTCTACGATTCAGATCGTGGTACTCTACGATTCAGATCTTGGTGACTTGTCGCCTTGGTGCCTGGTCTGATGCTATCAGCCGAGAGCACTACGATTTCTCTTAAGTCTTTGCACACTACGATCTTTGCTTGCTTGAGTTGTAAACTCTACGTTTCCGAGAGCACACTACACGATCGCTGACTTGTAAACTCCACGCTTCCTTCAAAGCACACTACGATCTTTGCTGAGTTGGCTCTCTGCAAACGTTGGGACCACATTTCTACGATTTTCAAGAAGAGGTTCCTTCAAGGCAAAAAGCACACACTACGATCTTTGAAGCTCCACGCTTTCGCTTTGACTTTCGCAATGTTGATCGACGATACACTCACGATGCATTTCTTCAAGCTTCTATCTATTACATCTCAAGATCAACCTAATGCCTTTGATCTTTCTATCTATACATTCTATTACGTATCGATACACGATTTAAGAGCTTAGATCAACCTAACAAATTTGATCTATCACTAAGTCCTTGTATATATATTACTTCAAGGACTTTACAAATAATCATGAGCATATACATTAAAACATCAAATCATAATATGCATTCTCCCAACAACTTTTATCACAATATAAGCATGAGGATGATGACAATGATATAAGAATTCAATTAAAAGAAAACAAAGGATAAATCTTTATAGATTTATAATTAATTTATCCAGAATTCAATAATGTCCAAATTGTCAATATGATACTTCTTTGTGGAGTAAAATTCAAGAATAATATTGTATCAAAAATGATTTGGACAACAAAGAAATCAATTTTTGTCATGAATAATTTCCCGGGTGAATAGTACCCCGTGAATAATACCTCGGGAATAGTACTTTGTGAATAGTACTCGTGAATAGTACTTTGTGAATAGTACCCGTGAATAGTACTTTGTATATAGTATCTCGTGAATAGTACTTTGTGAATAGTACCGTAAAAATGAATACTACTCATGGACAGTACTTCGGCATGAAAAGCTTAAAATTTAACAAAAATGTGTAGAAAATATCCTTGTCAAATGATACTAGATAAAACGCAAATTTCAAGGATATTCTACTAATTTCACGGAGTGTAGAAGCAATAATTTAACAAAATGAGGGTTTAATCAGGAATACGAGACGAAATAATATTACTCAAATACTACAGAGTATGGAAGAAAATATTATTCCTATGAATACTAAACAAAATAATATCCCATACCTCAGAAGAAGACTGGATACTGGAATAGTGAGGTAGCAGACTTCTCTTCTACTTTCTCTCTATAGCTTCTCTTTCTATAATTGCTCTTGTGAGTCTTAGTGAATTGGTGAGAATGAAAGAAGAATGAGCTTCTATTTATAAGAAAATATAGTTTTGATAATTTCACGTTTTGGGGCTTGAAATATTACAGTATAATACCTTCATCTTTTCTTTTATTTTTAATTTAGTTCTGCAAGTATTATCAAACTTGCACCACTTCCCCTAATAGTACATCTTGTGAATCAATAGTACAATCATGTGAATCAATAGTACAATCATGTAAAAAAATAATTACAGTATAGTACCTTCATCTATACCTCCATTTTTAATTTAGTCATGCAAGTATTATCAATCTTGCACCACCTCCCCTAATAGTACATGCATATGAATCAATAGTACACACATGTGAACAAATAGTTATAAGCATGTGAATTAATAGCAATTAATTGCTCATTTATCCGATTAATTATCCGATTGGTCAATATAACCTCTAGACATCCATTATTATCGAAATAGATGTCGATTTCCACTAACTCTAATAATCCCAACATAATGGAAATATCAATTTCATCTTTAATCAACACGAACTTATTCATCATTAATATTATAACTCACAATATTTAACAACCAGATCATTCCCAGGAAAGAGGGGCTTTTCGATAAGGATTTTTCCCTATTAGCGCGCAATTAGGTAACCAAACCTCTCCTCGATGTAACTTTCTGAATAATCGCCAAGATTGTAAATAATAATATGAATAACTTTGTCGTCTCAATTATTGATTTAATAATAATAAATATTATGTAGATGATACTGTGACAATAATTGAATCAATAATATAAGAGATATTATACAGCAATTACTGTAGCAATAATTGAGTATAACTAAGTGACTTCTCATGTAAGCATCAATAATCAATATCGTGTGCTACTATGCAACTATGCATATTACTGTACTTTTACCACCGGGTAGTTCAACAGTTTAACGGTAAAACTTTCGCC
This sequence comes from Panax ginseng, assembly GCA_020205605.1. Classification (NCBI taxonomy): domain Eukaryota; kingdom Viridiplantae; phylum Streptophyta; class Magnoliopsida; order Apiales; family Araliaceae; genus Panax; species Panax ginseng. The sequence goes on along the minus strand of CM035146.1, from coordinate 52,725,789 downwards.
TTTATTTTTATAAAAAGATAATTATGTCGTTTTCTAAATACGATAATACTTTTGTTGTGGGGTCCACCAATGATTGTCTTGGTCGCATTTAATATTCCCCGTTAAAATGAATATTCCCCGACAATCGAATATTATATTAACAACTTGTTAACTTTGCAAAATTTGTAAATATTACCCACAACTATAACATTATATCAAATCCACACCATAATATTCAAAAATATATTTCGAGAAAAATTAATCTTTATTCATAAAAGTTGGGGTCTTATAACCTCCCCTCTTATGTAATTTCGTCCTCGAAATTAGGGTGCGTACCTGGTATGTCGAAGAGGTGAGGATACCTTGACTTCATTTTAGATTCTAACTCCCAGGTCATTTCCTCAACATCGTGGTTTTTCCACAAAACTTTGACTTGAGGTACAACCTTGGAGCGTAGAATATGATCCTTCTTATCCAAGATTTTAACAGGTACCTCTTCATACGTTAAATCTTTTGCTATCTCGTCCGGTTCTAATTCAATAATGTGGTTCAGGTCTTTCATATATTTACATAACATAGATATGTGAAAAACGTTATGAACACGAGACATACTTGGCGGTAAGACGAGTCTATAGGCCAAAGTTCCTACTCGATCGAGGTTTTAAAATGGGCCAATGAATCGAGGATTGAGCTTTCCTCTCTTTCCAAATCTTGTAACTCCTTTCCATGGAGCAACACGTAACAATACATGATCTCTAATATTGAATTCCACATCCTTTCGATGAAGATCAGCATAACTCTTTTGTCGATCTTGTGAGGTTTTTATACGTTGTCAGATCATTTGAATCTTTTCCGTAGTTATACGTACCAACTCCAGTCCCAACAACGTTGCTTCACCCACCTCATCCTAGCATACTAGAGAACGACACTTTTTTCCACACAACGCCTGAAATGGAGCCATGCCAATACTTGCTTGATAACTGTTGTTGTAGGAAAACTCCACCAATGGTAATAACTTGTCCCAACTTCTTTTGAAGTCAAGGACACAGAGTCTTAATAGATCTTCAAGAGTTTGAATAATGTTCTCCGACTGCCTGTCCGTTTGAGGATGATATGCCGAACTAAATCGTAAATCCGTGCCCATAGCTTTTTGCAAACTAACCCAAAATCGTGAAGTGAATCTTGGGGTCTCGATCAGAAACTATGGATACTGGAATACCATGCAATCTTACAATCTCGTTTATGTATATATAAGCAAGACGTTCAAGTGTATAAGTTTCTCGCATTGGTAAGAAATTAGCAGACTTGGTCAATCTATCAACAATGACCCAAATCACATATATGCCTTGAGAAACCTTGGGAAGACCAGTAACGAAATCCATGGTAATGTGCTCCCACTTCCATTATGGAATTTCAAGTGGTTGCAATGGACCTTTTGGCACTTGATGCTCTGCCTTGACTCGTTGACAAGTTAGACACCTTGAGATAAACCCCGCTATCTCTCTCTTCATATTGCTCCACCAAAATGTATGTCAAGATCATGATACATTTTGGTACTCCCCAGGATGGATTACAAACGGTGTGTTGTGCGCCTCCATCATGATTTTATACTTCAAGTCAGAATTGTTAGGAACACAAAGTCTGGAGTTGACTCGAAGTATTCCTTCTTCATCGATTCTTTCTTCTAAAATAGCACCTTCTTGCACTTTCTTCCTCATACACATCAGCTCCAGGTCTGTAGCTTGAGTAGCTTTAACTTTATCAATTAAAGTCAGTTCTACTCGTATATTCGCCATCATTACATGGGTCCTTGGAGTCTTTAACTATATCTCCATCCTTTATAAGTCATACAAAATAGGCCTTTGCATTGACAATATCGCACTCATACCCGCATATGATCTTCTACTCAATGCGTCAGCTACTACGTTTGCTTTTCCAGGATGGTATTAAATGGTATGATCGTAATCTTTCAACAACTCTAGATTATGAGTAGGATAATTCCTCTCATATTGTTTGAGTTGTCACGAGGCATAGGCTATGACTTTTCCATGTTGCATGAGAACACATCCCAACCCTTTGCCTGAAGCATCACTGTAGATGACAAATCCCTCCGAGCCAGATGGTATTGTCAGAACAGTTGCTGAAATGAGTCTCCTCTTGAGTTCTTGAAAACTCTTCTCACATTCCTCGCTCTAACCAAATTTTGTATCTTTTCGAGTCAGTTGAGTTAATGGAGTAGCGATTCGAGAAAACCCTTCTACGAATCTCCGATAATAACCAGCTAAGCCGAGAAAGCTACGATTTTGGCCATCGACTTAGGTTGCTCCTCAAACTTTGAATTGCTTTAATCTTTGTCGGGTCAACATATATTCCATGATTTGATATCACGTGTGTGATAACCCGAGAATTTATAAGATTTATACAATCTAAAAGGATTAGTTAAAGGTTGAATAATAAGACCTAGACTGGAAATAAGGTATGGATTTAAAATTTTTCTGTGAAAGACTTTTATGGTTTTGTGTATTGTTATATGTGAGTAATTGCATATGAATAATATGTGTTTGTTTTTATTTGTTTATTATAAAACAAATAAGAGAAGCTAAGGTAACCTAATTATATATTATGAATGAAAAATTGAATAACTTAAGGGTTATGATATGAGAGAATATTAGTATATAAAATATATACTAATTTTAAGAGATTTATTTTATACATCTCGATTAATTAATTTTATAACCTAATTATAGCAAGTCTAATTGGGTTATGAAATTAAGGGCATGTAAGTAAGGAATTAAGTTATAATTAAGGAAATTAAAACCCTAATTAAATAATTAGGGAATGGGAATATTAAAAGTATTGGACCTAATCTATTTTTCATGGCCCAAGAAATTAATGTAGAAGCCCAAAAGAATTAAAATAATAAAAGCCCAAACTTGGAGCCCAATTGAAGAAAGAGCACTTTGGACATTGTGTATACTAGATATTACATTAAAAAGGAAGCAAGACTTGGAAGAATTTAAATACTTGGCAAAATATATATGGAGAGAGGAAAGGAGACATGTTTGTCATCATGCTAAGCCACAAATTTGTAAAAGATCTTTACCAAACTTAGCCATGTGTCAAAGTTGGTAAGGAGCCACCTAAATTGCTAATCTCCCATATATCTAAATGATGATTAGAGAGAGAGAGAAAGAGATAAGAAGATGTTGGAGAAATATAATTATATATACGTATTATATCTATCCATTCTTTTTACTAAAACAAAAATCTAGTTTTTATCTCTTTTATTTCTTTCAACTAACCAAGCAAAGCTAAGAGAGAGAAATAGAGAGAAGCAAGAGAGAGATAGAATTTGGTGGGAAGAGAAAGAAGAAGGAGAGGAGTTCTACCATTAATGCTCCATAAGTTCATCTCCTACTTTGGAAGAATAAGGAAGGGTAGCCACAAATTAAATGTATAAACCCTTTTGTTTATGTAAATTTTGATTATTGTAAATCAAACCTTGAATCTATGTTTCTAAAATCAAAAACTATGAATATACATGTTTATGAGTGTTTCATGTTTAGATATACCCATATTGAGTGTTAATTTGTTTGGAAATCAAAAGTAAAGAAAAGTGATTTTTCTAGTTTATAAACCCAAAAAAATTTCTATGTACTTTGGATTTTCATTATTTGTGATCTACACCTTCTTTTTGCGATCCGTCAAAGAGGAGGGCTAGATATATAAGCTAACTACTAAACCCAAGTGGTAGCACTCAAAAATGTTGAGTACATGGTCCGTAGTGACTGATTTAGCAAAAACAGTTTTGTGTTTTTAAGGAAAAACTGACTATTTTGGACAGTCAAAGGGTAGAGGTATTTTAGTCATTTTTCGGACATTCAAAAATTCTAGAAACATTTGAGAGGATAATATGATAAGTTTTCTAACATCTCCAAGTGGAATCACTGAAAAAGGAGTTGTAGATTTCCGTATGGAATATTTTTAACAAAGCACGAAAAATTGCAAAACGATAATTTGCTACTGCAAAGAATTTTCCAGGGGCTGTTTCAGCCACTTAATTGTGAAATAAATTCCGGCCTTTTGGGAAATGAAAATATTTGGTATTAAGTACCTCCTGTCCAAAAATGAGCTCATTCCGACTTAAAATGACCAAGTTATGACTATTTCATTTTTTGTGATTTTTTGACGAAAACTGCTATAACCGGAGTTCTATAACTTCGATGATCACAAAATTTAAACTGGAGACCCACGATAACACATATAAGATTGTGTCAAAAGATGGGAATTTCTGGAGTTAAGCACGAGGTAACTAATTTCTTAAGGAATTAACTAAAAATGATTTTTGAAAAATACCAAAGGAAGTTGGAAAATTATGGAAAAATAATTTTTGTGTATGAAATGTATGTATATATGTTTGGACAAAGGATAGAAAATAATAAGTTGATTTGGTATTTTCGTTAAAAGGATATTGAATCCAGCTTGCTGGATTGACAAATCTGATGAATCTAGCTTGCTGGATTGGAAAGCAGTTTACTGAATTGATAATATGTTGAATCCAGCTTACTGGATTGCAATCTAGTTACTGGATTTGAAATCCAGTTTGTTGGATTGCAGTTTGGTTTGCTAGATTGGCCATCTAGGTTGCTGGATTTGGAATCTAGTCTGCTGGATTGGCGATTTGGTTGTTAAATTTAGAATCCAGGTTACTGGATTAGTATTTGACTTATTAGAGTTTAAAGAAGAACTTATAATATATAAGATTAAAGTGTTAAATCATAATGTATATGATATCCTGATTAAAGAATTATCAAAGAATGATAATAATACTAATGTTGTAAGGTGTTATCTAATATTTAATTATGCGATTAAGTATTAGATAATTGATTGATAAAGTAGTTGTATTATGATACAAAGTATGATATGCTGATTGAAAGACCAATCTTATTAATGATAGATCTTACAAAAGAAGTTAACTTAAATTGCGTAGCAGTAGTCAACGAATCAGGCAAGTATCCTTAACTCAACCATGAGTTAGATACTTTCAATTATTATGGTGGTTAATTATTGTTGATTAGACCACGTCTGAGAATTTATTGTCGATTATTCGCAGTTAGTGCATGTTTATTAATTCAAATTGAATTAGTGATTCTGAGAATGTATTTTGAGAATAACTGTTATTGGATATTCACATTCGTAGAAGTTATTAGTGATTGCAAATAGTACAGATAATCCCTGTCTATTATTGAATCATGTTGAGAAATGTCTTAGCTATTTGTTCTGGCTAGACGAACATTTATTAGAACTTGATAGGTTCGAGAAGGGAAGAGAAGAGAATTCAATTATTATTGATAGATCGATGCCAATTGTTTCGGCTAGATTGAAAAAGAAAACTTGATAGGTTTGAGAAGAGAAGAGAAGAGAAGTGATTAGATATTGAAATCATTTTATTTCGTTGTTAAATCAAATTCTGATTCAAAAACTAAGAAGAATAACCTTTTATATAAAGGGAACATTTTGGTCGTACATTCGACCTTTGTGCGCGTTTGAATATTATGCATAATATACGGTATACTAAAGTTGATCACTTTATATACTTAGAGAGGGGTATGATTTAATCTTTGTGGTTATCTGATACACCCGGGTATATCAAAGTCAAATCTTTGATAGATACTCGAGAAGAGAAGTTCTAGATCATTTGTGATCACTCAACATAAATTTTGGAATCTTGTTATTTGGGTATATCAAAGTAAATCTTTGATAGTTACTCAAGAATAGAATTTCAAGATCATTTACGATCATTCAGTATAAACTCTAGAGAGTATTTCTAAATTGTTATTCAATAGAATATCGTAGAAACGTTGAAAGCATTGTATTCTTTCGTTAATGTGTTGAATATGATGCGAGAAGATTAGTTAGAGAAGAATGAATTGTTCAGTTATTTCAAAGTTCCCCGAACTTTGGTGTCATTCTATCAAAATAGATAGTCTGTTGTTCTGATTCTTATACATTCATTGTATATCTTAACTTGCGGGGCAAATTTGTTGCTCACCCTTGCTAAATAAAACCTTTCAGCTAGGAACGAAGTTGGTGGAGGTGCTGAGAAGAACAAAGGCAAAGGCGTATTATTGTAATAACTATGGTTAACATTATTATTATGTTGTATTTGTAAACCCTTTTTGTATATCTAAAGGGTATGTTTGTAATATAAAGGTTAAAGAACCTGGGACGAATGCATTAACTATATAAGTTAATGAGATGTATGTTCATATTCATAAATAAATGGGTAGTTAGATGTTATTTATATGGTGGATCGTGAGCACTAAACTGGGGTAAGTAACTTCGGATTTGGGGCGTCTAACGCGCCCAAGGAATGCTACTTCCTCAAGCCGTAAACTCGATTTCTTCAACTTGGCATATAACTTGTTTTCACGAAGCTTTTGGAGTATCAGCCTCAAGTGTTGCTCATGATCTTCACGACTTTTGGAGTAAATGAGGATGTCATCAATAAAGATGACCAAAAAGTGATCCAAATATTCCTTGAATACGCGGTTCATCATATCCACGAAGGCAACAGGAACATTAGTAAATCCAAAAGACATGACTAGGAATTTGTAATGCCCGTACCAAGTTCTAAAAGCAGTCTTTGGAATGTCATCAGTTTTAATCTTCAACTAATGATATCCAAAACGAAGATCGATCTTTGAAATGAATTTGGCGCCTTGCAACTGGTCAAACAGGTCATCAATGCGAGGCAATGGGTACCTATTTTTGATGGCGAAATGATTCAACTCCTGATAATCAATACAAAGTCGCATATTTCCATCTTTCTTCTTCACGAATAGAATAGGAGCACCCCAAGGAGACGTACTAGGGCGAATGAAACCCATGTCTAACAATTCCTGTAGTTGGGTTTTTAATTCCTGAAGTTCAATAGGAGCCATTCGATATAGGGCTTTGGAAATGGGTTTTGTACCGGGTTCAAGGTCGATACCAAACTCGATTTCACGCTCTGGGGGTAGGCCAGGAAGTTCTTCGGGGAATACATTAGGAAATTTATTAATAATAGAAATATCATTCAAATCTGACGTATTTTTCTTTAAATCAGTGACATGGGCTAAGAAAGCTTGACATCCATTTTTCAATAAACGAATAGCTTTATGGCTTGATATGACAATGATTGACTTTAGTGGTTTGGTTGTTATAATTCACATAATCGGTTGGTTAGGAATATGAAAGCTAACAACCTTACGAAAATAATCAATTTTTGCATGATGAGTAGTTAACCAATCAATCCCTAAAATCACATCAAATGCAAGTATTTTTAAGGAGATAAGATTGACAGGTAACGTGCGGTTACCGATTTGAATCAAACAAGACTTATAAACAGTGGATGTAATGAAGGTTTCTCCCAATAGAGTTTCAACATATAAGTCAAAGTCTAATGTCTCCGGAATCAAATTTAAACGTTGAGCGCAAGTAGGAGAAATAAAAGAATGGGTAAAATCGGTATCAAATAAGGTATAAACTTTGCTAGAGTTTATGATTAGTTTACCCGTGATCACCTCGTTCGGATTCCTCGCTTTTTGGGAGTTTACGACAAATGCTCTCCCTTAAACTACCGGTTTTGTCTTGTCTGAGACGGCCTTTGATGCCTCCATCCCAGCTGGACTTGACTTCGGTGCATGACAAAATCGGGCAAGGTGACCTTCTCTTCCGCAATTATAACACACTTTGGATTGCTGCGCACAGTTCGGACTGATATGTCCCTCCCCTTCCCATTTGTAACATACGATTGACTGTCGTTCCCCTTCCTTAACATCAGGTGCTGGTGATGACGTCTTTCCATCATTGTTGAATCTCCTCTTCTTAAAATTTCCACTTCTATTATCTTGTCCATGATTACCACCGAAGTGGTTGCCATTTCTGGAATGTTGATTCCCTCCACGTTTGTCGGTTGCTCTCTCTTGATTGGGTTGACTCGTTATCGCGCTCTAATAACTGAGCCCTATTTATAACATCTGAATACAAACACAGTTTGTGAGAAATTAAGTATTGATATATCTCGGGTTTCAAACCTCTTAGATACATCCGCGTCATTCTCTCCTCATTATCAACCAAGTGGGACGCAAACCAGGATAACTCGACAAACTTAGCTTCGTATTGTGACACGGTCATATTGTTCTGCTTCCGCTTGATGAACTCTACCTCCTTCATGTGACCAATACTTTCGGGAAAGTACTTGTCGTTGAACAATTCTTGGAATTTCTCCCAAGACATCTTCAGTGCGGCAGATTGAGTACGCTTTACCGATTCCCACCAGTAATCTGCCTCTCCTCAAAACATAAAGGTGGCAAAGGGAACCTTTTGCTCCTCGGAGCATCCCAAGACATCAAATATCTTGGTGATCTGCTTTATCCATGTCTCCGCCTTAAGTGGTTTTGGCTCTCCAATAAACTCCGGTGGTCCCAGCTCCTTGAACTGTTTAGCGGTGACCGTCCGTGAGTTACCAGTGTTTCCACCTGCATTTTGAACAGGAGCCGCTCTCGCTTGATGTTGCATGAATTGCATAAAGCCTTTTAACATCCCATCGTTCATCATTTGGTTAGCGTTGTTGTTTTCTTGAGGATTATTGCCATCTTGATGCTCATTATCCTGGGTATTGATCGTTGGTGACTCAACAGTCTCATGTGCTTCATTGCTTATCTCAACATTTTCGGATGCCATTCTCAAATACTGCCACAAAACAAGGGTTAATTGACATGTCACATGTTATCCCTATACTCTGACTGACCAAATAAATACCAAATAAACTTAGTTAGGTCATACTAGCGAAATAATTCCCTGTCTCTCCCCTCCTAGTTCTTGTCTCACAACTTAGCCAGGGATCATATCCCTAAGCTTTGATACCAACTGTGACGCCCCCAAAATAGGTATACATCACCCATCTTGAGTCGCCAAATACATGGTACAGAATTTAAATACAAACTTCTTTTATACAGTACGACAAAACATAGCTGAGAGTTTCAACACGGATAATGTCTCGTAGAGAGTATCCAAACTCAAATAAAGTCCTCATTACAAATATTATCACACTATTTCACTGAATAGTGAGGACTACTAATGCAAACATCTGGACCGTCAATCCATTCCCTGGCTAGTCCCAGCTATATTCTTATTTCCTGAAGAGAACAATGAAAACAAAGGGTGAGCTCAACTAGCCCGGTAAGAAATATTATGACTAAGATAATGCAGAATAAATTATCGTTAGCCTTCAACAGTGTTAAACTGATAAAATATAATAAACATCAAGTTTAACTGCAGCGGAACAAATAATTAATTAGAAGAGTCAAGTAGAGCATGATATCTACTATCTTCTATGATTTAAAAAGTTTATCATCAATTTTATCGCTGAGACTTAGCTTAATAAATAAACCACATCATCGAATCATCCCTGCACTACGGGCCAAGGATATTCATGTAATCATCAATGGTCATGATTATACCGAATAATCCCTGGTCATAATCATACCAACAACTGTCCATCAAAGCAGTACAGGCCAATGAGGATTTTTACCACATCATTTATAACATTACGGTCATGATTATAATGAATAATCCCTGATCATAATCATACCAATAAATAGTACATTTATGCACATAAGCCACATATGAATTTTATCACAATATAAGCATTAAGATTGTCGACGTCGGGATTTTTAATTGTCCCTTTCCGTTACTTGTTCTTTGGTGTTCTCATTTTAGGTGAGATTTGTTTGAAAAAACAAGTGCAAAAGGTCCGATATGTATAATGTCGATGATGGACTGTTTAGAGTCGCCATTTGTTTTTTTAAATGGTTGTACCAACACAACCGAGAAAAGGTTTGCACATTGACTCAGTGATATGACACTGCTAAACGGATCGGTGAAACCGAGATTCATTAGGGTCCAGGGACTTGATTATGCGGAGGGAAGGTGTTAGGCACCCCCCGACATCTGTGTTACCACGGTGACCGCCTCTTTTCAAGAAACTATTATCTGAATGTGTGTGTGTGTGTGGGTCAATGTGCTGTTATTTGGAAGTAGTGCGAGGCCTCGTTCGCACCTATATACACAGGGTTTGAATTTATGTAAAAATTTAATTTTTAGCAAGATATAGCAATGATGTTTTATAAAAGAGGTTTTTCAAACCCTGATGCTCAATAGTAATTGAGACCTTTTACACTTCCATTTTATTAATTGTTCGGCTTGGTTGATTTTATTTTCGAGATGCGAAGCATCTGTAAGAAAATAATATACAAAATAATTCCGACTTCCTCATGGGTATGAAAACCATCTAAGGAAATTCAGACACCGCATAATAATTTACAAGCTGCTTACAGCTGAAAATGTCCATTACAGGAACCAAATCTAGATCCAATAGGCTGAATCTGTGATCAAATGATTCCTAGGCGCACATGATACCTCAATTTGTATGAAAGCGAGTAATATATATATATATATATATATATATATATATATATATATATATATATATATACATGATCACCAACCACGAAGCACCTCCATGGGGGATCAGAAATGTAAATAAAGCTGTAAAAGCTATCAACCGCCACGGAGGAAACTCCAAAGTGACAAAACGTAAATAAAGTCAGAAGTTTATCAACCACCACTTGAGGCGGGACAAAACGTAAATAAAGTCAGAAGTTTATCAACCACCACGGAGGAAACTCCAGGCGGGACAAAATGTAAATAAAGCTGTACAAAGTGTAACAACCCGATATTTTCAATACAAATACATTAAAAATTTTGCGTATAATTTTTTTATATTTATTTTAAATATGGGGAATAGGTGCCAAGATAATGTGTATATGTATTTATGTGATATATTTATTACATGAATGATTTTAAATAATTTTATTTTAGAATTATTGATTATTATAAATTATATTCTTATAATAATTAGTAAATGTTTAATCCTATTGTGCAAGACTTAGGTGGTTAGTTAACCTAACTTAATTAAGAAACCCTAATTACAAATTTTAGAAACTAATTTTATTTTATTTTAAACCCTAAATGAAAGCTTCGTAACCTAATTATACACCAGGTAAAACAATTAAATAACCTAAGGGTTATGGTAATAAGGAAAGGTTAGTATTTAACTTAAATGGATAATCTTGTTATTTTAAGTGACTAATAATTTTAAACCTATTTCTAGTAAAACTAATTAGGTTATGAGCTAAAGTCACATGTATAAGTAATTAAATTTCAAATGATTGGGAATGAAAACCCTAAATAAACAATTTGGGTAGCATATATTAAAATTGTTAGACTATGCTTATTACATGGCCCAAAACAATTAAAGGAGAAGCCCAAAAGAAATAAAATGCAAACCAATACTTAGCCCACTTGGTTAAGGGTATTTTAGACCTTTGATTAATTAAATTTGGGCATTAAAATAAAAGAAAAATGGAGGAGATAATGGAGCATAAGTGACCGGCCACATTAGGCCATTTAAGGAAATAAAATTAAGCTAATCAAGTTCCATAAGTAGAAGTCTTACACACAAGGACAAGTGTGTCATTCTCCCATTGGTTGAAGATCTACTTAGCACCTTTAATCACATGATTAGGCTAATTGAAGAGATGAGGTGTAGTCTTTTATCCACGGGACAATAAAAATATGGGGGATAATAGTTATATCACTCATTCATTTGCTAGACATTCATTTTCTCTCATTCTTCTTCTTCTATCTTTTCTCCCAAGCTAGTAGCATACAAGAGAGAAAAGAGAGAGAGGGTTCAGTTTTTCTAAGAGAGGGAGAGGATTTGTTGTTCATGCATCCTAAATTCATTACTTACTTTGGAAGATCAAGAAGGATAGCAACCAAAACTAGGTGATGTTCTCATCCTTTTCTTTTTCTTATTCTTCTTCTATTTCGGTTTTTACCTCATCATATATGGGGGTTATGGTCTAATACTCAAAGTACCCTAGTTCTACATATCATCATGTATGGAACTAAGTATCTTGAGTGTTAGATCAAAGGTTTAGAGAAAGGAAATGAGCATATGTTCTCCAAAGGGTGAAACCCTTGTTTTTCTTCCACTAAATCTTGTGTAACTCAAGTTTTACATCTTGGATTTGTGATCCGTCAAAGGGGGGGTGCTAGATACATGAGTTATCTAGTAAACCCAAGTGGTAGAACACAAATCTAGCAAGTATTGAGCCATGTGGGCTATTTTCCCCAAAATAGTCCACATAGAGTATTTAGGTTTTAAAACCCTAAAAAGCTACTGTCCCCATTTTTCTTAGGACTGTTTCGGACAGTTTCAAGTCTTTTAAAAATCTGGGAAAACTCAGAGAGGTACCTTAAGAAGTTATCTACGTATAGGAAAAAGAACGGACACGTTTCGATTTATAGGTTGTGCGTAATGGCTGTTTCCGTAAAGGACTCCTACATATTAACACCCGCATTTCTCACAGTGTATACATGGGAAATATCCGAAATTTTTACAGTAGGTTCATATATGTTATGAGAGTATACCTTGAAAATTGCATATGTTTCTGAGCAAAACTCAATTTATGAAAAATGAAGCAAAATCCGAGTGTTTTGGGCACTTTAAAATTAGTAAATCATTTTCTATAATTCCAGAAATATTTGGGGATCATTTTTGGGTCATATACTGTTTAAATCCAGAAAAAAAGAATTTTTGGAATCAGTTTGCTATTTTTTTTAAAAATGATGAAGTTATGAATAAAAAGAAAATAAAAAGTTAAATAATGTCTTAAATAAGAAAAATGTGATTTTAATGCTTGAATACTCCTAATATATAATATTATGCCTATTTTAGGGCATTTTGGTAATTTATAATAAGAAATATTATTTATGACCTTTTATGGATATTAAATAAGTGATTTTGTAAAGGGTGAACAATTAGAATAAATTGTTTATTGATAAAATAAATTATTAAAATATTATTATAATATTAATAATATTAGAATATGATATTGTTAAGTAAATAAAAATATTAAGATTAAAGCTTCATTAAAATACTATTAAATGATTAATAATACTATATTAAAGTGTTAATCTTAGATTAAAATATTATTAAAAGATTAATAATATTAAATTAAAGTATTATTGGATTATTAAAATATTAGTAAGTAAATAATAATATTCGAGATTAAATTAAATGTTATTAAAATGTAATAACATTAGTAAAGTAATAAAATATTATTAAATGACTAATAATATTAGTAAATGATTAAAATATTAATACTCTAGGTTAATGAATAAATGTATTATTAATTGATTAATGATACTAAATCATAAGTAAGATATTATTAAAGTAATAATATTAATTATTTAAAATGATTTTAAACGTTTTAAAAATCATTTAAGGGTAATATAATGTTTTAAAAATATTTTGAGTTATTATATAACTTTAATATTTTGGCAATGGTTTCATTAATAGTTTAATAATAATTAAATGATAATAGAATTATTTAATATTTAAATTATTTAATAATGATTCCGTTTTTGAAAATTCATGATAAATTTAATAAATGTGTATTAAATCATTTAAAATAATATGACTGATACTTACAGATATTGAACGTTGGAATAGAATCTTAGACTCGATAATTACCCGATAAAGTTATCGGGACACCGACATATTTCAGAAATTGATCTGAACTTAGATATTTTGACTATATTAATGTTTGTTTGTGATACAATGACTGTTGAACATGTGTGATAATGTGATTAGGTTATGTTCTGACTGCGAAATGCAGTACTATATGTTATAGTATATTGTTCTAATCGAACTAATGATCCGATTAATGATAGGTCGTGATATAAAAATAAAACTAAGTTGCGATTGTAAGTAAAACAAGATCGCAAGTATCCTACCTTTGCATTTTCTTTATGCAATGGACATGAGTAAGAATGTTTCGTAATTATATTATTACCGTATGCATTATTAACCCTATATTATATACGCCATCGATTATCAACATGTTAGTATATGGTAATTCGTATATATATTCATTTGAAAATTTCTATAAATGGTTATACAAGTGTCCCCACTTGGATAATCATTGCATTTAACCACATATTGATACACCTTTGTTAAATACCCGTATATATATGTTGAATTATAGATTATTGTTGAACAAGATAAAACCTTATTATTATCCAACCGAATTGCTTTGGTTTGGAACCCCGACAAGTATGAACATCCCTTACACGGGAAAACTTTTATGCAACACATGGCCTCATTATCATACAAGACTATTACAAAACTAATCGCGCACATTAACTTTAAGCTGGAACTATCTTTAACTTTCCTTGTATCCGACGCATTCACCTTAATCTGCAATATTTTATCATGATATAGCAAGGGTGAGCATGAAAGTTTCCCAGCAAGTTTAAATACAATTTAAGGATATATCATGATTGAAAGATTTAGAATAATAAGCTGGCTATAATTTCACAATGTAGTTGTGAATTAGCATAAACAAACATTTGACTGAACAAGTATTACATATGAATAATATATATCTGGACCAACTGGTAATAAAGGTGATCAGCCTTTCATACCTGACTTATACATACAAGATGTACAGAGTACAATTCTACATGGCAATCAACAATGATTAACCATAAGCATATCTGAATAAAATAAGTACTCTTAGTAGAGTTAAGAAAAACAAACTTTCATGTTCCGTTGATTACCGATACGAAAAATAACTTAGCTTTATCCGAAGACCTAATACAGATAATACCGATCTCCAAATATTAGAATAATATCATCACAGTATAAAATAACCTAAACACATTACCACATAATCCTATCAGTCTATTCAGCACATGAAACTTTGTATCAGGTCAAACTATTTAAGTCTGACTTGAAACTGACACAGTTCTAACATCTCGATGGTCTAATCGGTCAATACTCGAGTTTAAGTTCAATTAAACTCTGCTTCAACACTTAACAATTATCACAGATAATTTTCTTATTAGTCAAAACAATTTAATAGGCTTATAATAAATTTTCAAGTAATTATTACCATTTATCATGATTTTCTAATCATAAACACCGTATTTAAATGAATCAAATACATAATAATATTCTAATATCATTAATATTATTTAATAATAACCATTAATGAGTTACATGCCACAATATTATTTCATATTCATAATATCTCAAAGTATTTTTAATACTTTATTACTTCTTTTAAATGTTTTTAAAGTAATTCAAAACATTAATCAATAACGATATTTAATGTAAATACAACATTATTCCTTGATCATTAATATTATTTAATATTAAATATTAATCATAATATTATAATATACTTATAATATATCAAAGTATTTTTAATACCTTAAAATCATAATTATATGATTTTAAAACAATCAAGTCCATTATCCGATAATTGCTAAAAATATTAAAATATTAATATTTTCATGCCAATATATCAAAAGTTATATTTTATGACTTAAAATATTTTTATAACACTTAAATCATTTTTATATGATTTTTAAAGCATTAAATCTAATTTTTTCATAATTTATTTAATATATTCATTAAATAAACTAATTATCATTAATAATAAATATTAATAAAATTCATCACAAAATATCAAAAGTTATTAAAAAGAACTTAAAATATTTTCAAACACCATAATATAATTTTTCATGATTTTCCATGAATTAAAACTATTTTTAAATAATTTATTTAATATTATAATTAAATAAATAAATACCATTTATATTCCAAAAATATTAAATATTTTCAAAATATACTCCAAATAATTAAAAACTATTTTTCAGAATTTAAAATAATTTTCCATAATTTATTTAGTATTTTTAATAAATAAAAATCTATTTTTCTAATTTTTAATTCATTTTCGTAATTTCTAGAAAATAAAAATAATTAAAACCGTCGTTAAAGCCTTTAGCGACAGACAACCGTCGCCTTAAGTGTTCTTGAGCCTCAAGAACACTGACAAGGCAAATGACGTCTTGAAATGGGGTTTGACCACAATTAAAATAGTGTTCTTTTTGCTTTATGAGTTGGTTAAAATTTTCTGATTGTAGTACTCATGTAATTCTACAACTGCAATCAAGTTTCATGCTCAAATAACAACACAATTTGAGAGATCTAAGCTCTCAAACTACTTATCGATTCGTTCTTCAACCTTCGGGTTTAACAAAATCAAAGGTACCTACTTTTGGGTCCAGTATAACTTTCATTCTATGTTCGATTTATGTGATCTAGGGTTCTATTTTGTAGTTAGGATGTCAAGGTACCATAATATCACATAATATGAACTTAAAAACATCACACATGTAAAATTTGAGCTTGGTCAAAACTAAGCCACAAATCGCTTTGGTCAAATCAGGTTTCCTGCAATTTCTTCAAAGTCGGTGGTCAACGCATGTTCGACCTATTAAAACTTTCATCCTGGTTATGATCTAAGTGATATAAAAGCTTATTTATGTAGTCCATATAATGAAAACAACATAAAACAACCACTTTAGCCCAACACTTAAACCACAACAAGATCAAGAGCCTGTAAAACGTTGTCGAAGCGATCCGGTTTACGGTTTGCCTGAATTCCGTAAATCGTGATCGATCAACCTGCTCTTTGACCGTTCATAACTTTTGATCTAGACAATATCTGGACTTGATTCAAGTTGGAGATTAAAGAACAAATAACATACTACAACTACAAACTATTAAAACACTAAAACAATTAACACATACGGATTTATGGGGTCTGACATTTGCTTGTCAGACCATTTTTCAACCTTTTTCAGATTTTTAAAAATGCTAGATTCGAGAAATTTGATGTTATGGGTTTGTGTTATGACAACCCAAATCATCATTTGACACCCTATTACACATGTTTAACCAACAAACAACAACATTAAACATCGAATCATAGATTTGCAAGGTTAGGGTTTTTATACCACTTTTGAGCTTTGATTCATGAATCGACTTTGATATCGTTCTTGGCTTGATAGAGATCATGCTAGGGACTCCAAATACTTGATATTTTTGTGGGTCTATAGAGAGAGACTTGGTTGGGTGTTTTTGGACAAATGAGCCAAATTAGTGTATGTTTTTCTCTCTCAATCTATATATAATGTATGATACAATGAATGGCTGATCATGTTGGTTGATTAAAGGCTAGCCCATAGACCACATGCCTAGCAAAGGTTGGTCACCAACTAAAGTTATGGCAACCTACACAAGTCATCTTATTAAATAATGCTAAAAGGGCATTTTGGTCATTTGGCTCATAAAGTGCATGTCAACTTGGTAATTTCCCATAATCATTAGGTTTCAAAAATAGAAATTTAATATTTCTAAATTATAATTAGGATAGATAATTATATTATAAATTCCTAATCATAAATCAAGCTTGCCAATTAGGATTATTATTTCCTAATTAAATTTGCTAATTTAGCAATTTGGATCATAATTGGTCACTAGAGTTTATAACCCATTAATTAGGATTTTACATAGAAAATAATCTTTCAATTTAGAAATTAGGTTTCTAATTTAGATTAGGGTTTCTAATTACAATAAAGTTTACTAATTGTTCAAGCTTGCTAATTAGGGTTAAGGCTTCCTAATTAACATTAAACTTATAAATTAATAATTAGATTTTCTCTAATTGTACATTAGGGTTTTCAACATTAGAAATTAGGGCTTTCTAATTAATCAATTAGGGTTATCCCTAATTATACTTACAATAGAAACTCTATACTTATCTTCAAGCTTCCCACTTAGGGTTTTAATATCCCGATTAGGGTTTCAGACAGAATAATTAGGGTTCAAATTTTGGAAATTAAGGTTTGCTAAATAATTAAGCTTTACCCTATTAAGCTTATAATCTAAATCACTTGAGCATTATAATTCTCCGTTATATTCCCAGATCAGGGTTTCAAATATTTGAAATTTGAAAGTAGGATTTTCAAATATGGTATTAGGTTTTTTTTTCTAATACTCAAATAGGGTTTCCAGTAATTCATTAGGGTTTTCCCTAATTATACTTATAATTAAAAATGTTAAACCTTATACATAGCATTGCATTCCCAATCTAGGGTTTTCAGAACCGATTTCTAGGGTTTCTTATAAATCGTTATAATTTTCTATCTGAACGTTGACGTTCTAAATAATATTAGGGTTTGACACAGATATAATTTATCCGATCAACCTTGACTCTTAACCACATTCTCGTACATATACATAACAAATTTCACGTAACTTAATCACATAAATCCTTAATCTGAATAATTCACCTAAATCTTCACATGTAATTTTGAAATCCTCAAAATTCAATCTTAATAACATCAAACGCGATACACTTATTTTCTGTCTAGGTCTAATATTTGACCTTAAATCAATCATTTAAGATTTTGTAAAATTGTCTAAATTCTCGGGTTGTCACAATCATCATGTATGGAACTAAGTATCTTGAGTGTTAGATCAAAGGTTTAGAGGAAGGAAATGAGCATATGTTCTCCAAAGGGTGAAACCCTTGTTTTTCTTCCACTAAATCTTGTGTAACTCAAGTTTTACATCTTGGATTTGTGATCCGTCAAAGGGGGGGGGGGGGGGAGGGGTGCTAGATACATGAGTTATCTAGTAAACCCAAGTGGTAGAACACAAATTTAGCAAGTATTGAAGCCATGTGGGCTATTTTCCCCAAAACAGTCCACATAGAGTATTTAGGTTTTAAAACCCTAAAAAGCTATTGTCCCCATTTTTCTTAGGAGTGTTTCGGACAGTTTTAAGTCTTTTAAAAATCTGAGAAAACTCAGAGAGGTACCTTAAGAAGTTATCTACGTATAGGAAAAAGAACGGACACGTTTCGATTTATAGGTTGTGCGTAATGGCTGTTTCCGTAAAGGACTCCTATATATTAACACCCGCATTTCTCATAGTGTATACATGGGAAATATCCAAAATTTTTACAGTAGGTTCTTATATGTTATGAGAGTATACCTTGAAAATTGCATATGTTTCTGAGCAAAACTCGATTTATGAAAAATGAAGCAAGATCCGAGTGTTTTGGGCACTTTAAAATTAGTAAATCATTTTCTAAAATTCCAGAAATATTTGGGGATCATTTTTGGGTCATATACTGTTCAAATCCAGAAAAGAAGAATTTTTGGAATCAGTTTGCTATTTTTTTTAAAATGATGAAGTTATGAATAAAAAGAAAATAAAAAGTTAAATAATGTCTTAAATAAGAAAAATGTGATTTTAATGCTTGAATACTCCTAATATATAATATTATGACTATTTTAGGGCATTTTGGTAATTTATAATAAGAAATATTATTTATGACCTTTTATGGATATTAAATAAGTGGTTTTGTAAAGGGTGAACAATTAGAATAAATTGTTTATTGATCAAATAAATTATTAAAATGTTAAGATGATATTAATAATATTAGAATATGATATTGTTAAGTAAATAAAATATTAAGATTAAAGCTTCATTAAAATACTATTAAATGATTAATAATATTATATTAAAGTGTTAATCTTAGATTAAAATATTATTAAAAGATTAATAATATTAAATTAAAGTATTATTGGATGATTAAAATATTATTAAGTAAATAATAATATTCGAGATTAAATAAAATGTTATTAAAAATATAATAACATTAGTAAAAGAATAAAATATTATTAAATGACTAATAATATTAGTAAATGAATAAAATATTAATACTATAGGTAAATGAATAAAGGTATTATTAATTGATTAATAATACTAAATCATAAAGTAAGATATTATTAAAGTAATAATATTAATTATTTAAAATGATTTTAAATGTTTTAAAAATTATTTAAGGGTAATATAAATGTTTTAAAAATATTTTGATTTATTATATAACTTTAATATTTTGGCAATGGTTTCATTAATAGTTTAATAATAATTAAATGATAATAAAATTATTTAATATTTAAATCATTTAATAATGATTCCGGTTTTTGAAAATTCATGATAAATTTAATAAATGTGTATTAAGTCATTTAAAATAATATGACTGATACTTACGGATATTGAACGTTGGAATAGAATCTTAGACTCGATAATTACCCGATAAAGTTATCGAGACACCGACATATTTCAGAAATTGATCTGAACTTAGATATTTTGACTATATTAATGTTTGTTTGTGATACAATGATTGTTGAACATGTGTGATAATGTGATTAGGTTATGTTCTGATTACAAAATGTAGTACTATATGTTATAGTATATTGTTCTAATCGAACGAATGATCTGATTAATGATCGGTCGTGATATAAAAGATAAAACTAAGTTCACAGATTGTAAGCGGTAAGATCGTGCAAGTATCCTACCTTTGCATTTTCTTTATGCAATGGACATGAGTAAGAATGTTTTAATTATATTATTCTTGTATGCATTATTAACCCTATATTATATCGCTCATCGATTATCAACATGTTAGTATATGGTAATTCGGATATATATTTACATTCGAAAATTTCTATAAATGGTTATACAAGTGTCCCCACTTGGATAATCATTGCATTTAGCCACATATTGATACACCTTTGTTAAATACCCGTATATATATATGTTGAATTATAGATTATTGTTGAACAAGATAAAACCTTATTATTATCCAAATCAATTGCTTTGGTTTGGAACCCCGATAAGTATGAACATCCCTTACACGGAAAACTTTTATGCACCAAAGGTGGAATGAGTGAACGATAACATCGTTCTTGCATGTAGTATTGATCAATACAGGTACAACTGGCCGATCACCCCGCGTTCAGTAGTTTATGACTTGATTCTGATCGAAGTTCATTTAACCTTTTCGAAAATGAAAACAATGTTCATAGTATGTCCCCTTAACCATATTTATAGTCAATACATAGTTTCAAAAATTTGAAAGAGGGTTGTTATGTTATTATTATCGGTTTAGATTACTTCACAACTATTGATTTGTTGTAGAAGGGTAGTATAAAGAAAACATTTAAATTCTTTCAGCTTATATATATATATATATATATATATATAATTTTTATTACTTGTCGGCCACTCAAATGCCCATCCTTGCTTAATTTAAATGTTTTCAGCTAAGTGTGAATAACCTGAAGGTTCTGCTAAGAACAAGGGAAAGTGAAAGGTTGTTGAATGATTTCCATGTTATCTTATGTAATAGTTTAATATTATTAAGACAATGTTATATACTTATTATCATGTATTGTAAGGAATGATTAAAGGTTACGTACTTGGGAGCTAGACTCTGATAATTATGAAAATTAAGTTTAATATTTATATTATCGTTATTATTATTAGTATTATTCCGCTCATAGAAATGGTATCGTGAAACACTGAATTCGGGTTTCAAGTACCTGAATTTGAGGGCTTTACACAAAGCAATCAACTGCCACGAAGTGAACTCTAGGCAGGATGAAACGTAAAGAAAGCTGTAAAAGCGATCAACCACCACGAAGGAGACTCTGTGGGGACGTAATATATATATATATATATAAGCAAGTAAACGCACTGGATGTAAAATCCGTGCTCATCGTAATGCAGTCCCATTACAGTTAAAATATATATATATATATATATATATATATATATATATATATATATATATATATATATATATATATATATGGACTATATATATATATATGTATATACAAACTAAAATAAAACCACGGACCGAAGTCCGGGCAAACACACGCAACACGACTCTCAACGTGAAGAAGGGTGAGCGCCGAGGGTGAAGCTGGTTGCATTTAAAACAAGCATTTCTGGGGTTATCACTGGAACTGCATTCCTTGGGCTGATCAACAAGGTTGGTAGCTATTCCCATGATTGGGACTGAGACTGGATACCTCGGGGTTATCTCCATGATTAATCGGTCTTCTCTGGTGTGTGTTCCGGTATTAGATATGCACGCCTCGGGGTTATCTCCGAGGTTGGAATTGTTACTCCTAGTGTGTGTCCTAGGTTTGATGCTGAACATCTGGTAGTATCCAAAATGGATATGAATTATCTTCCAGGGTTCCCTCTTGAAAGACGAATTTGTCCTCCTGCAATATTAGTGACAGGTGGGCAGAAAATTTTGAGTGTCTACAGATGCCCCTCTTTATCATACCCATACAGTGCAATGCATAGTTAGGATAAAGAATCCTAGACACTTGAAATGCCATAAGATAAACATGATACTATATGTAGCAACATGATGAAAATGTATGATGCACGTCTGCTGGGTTGTTTCCCGACATGCTGGGGATGATTGCTGAATCCTTGAAATGTTTACTGAGGATTGGAAAATATGACCTGATCGGATGTGTGATCTGAATTTGTTAGGATGTTGATGTTGGAGTTATCACCAAAGTCCTGGAGCTTTGATACAGACTTAATTTCGAAGAGGTACCTCTTATGTGTAAGAGATCTGCGGGGATGAAACTTTGTCTGTTTGAAGATGTGTATAACATATTCCATCATCGATCCTCCTTGATGATGTTGACCTTTTCCTGGTTTGTATCGCTAGGATGTGTCAGGATTCTGTTGGATTTACTACCAACAGCAGATGATGTCAAGATTGCCTGACCTTCGTTGATTTGTACTTCACCGATGTGTGAATCAACGAATGAAAACCCATTGGGATAGATTGTCAAGGCCACTTGACCTTCGCTGACGTGTGAATCAACGACTAATACTCTGTGGGCAGATTGTCAAGGTTGTTTGACCTTCGCTGACGTGTGAATCAACGGAACATTGTGTTGTGACCCCCGTCGGGGATCCACTGGGGACTTATGAATACTAACGTACACAATCATCGAACAGTTCTCGATGCCTCGATGGGTTTACCTGCCATCGGCTGAAATAATGTCAAGGCTGCTTGACCTTCGTTGATGTGTGTGTCAACGGATGTGCATGTGTTGTAACCTCGTTGATATGTGTATCAACGGATGATATCATCGGATGGCTTCCGACGCTTCATTGGATTTACTTGCCAACGATCATACTGATGTCAAGGCTGCTTGACCTTCGTTGATGTGTGTGTCAACGGATGAACACGTTTTGTAACCCCCGCTCGAGATCCACTTTTGATACTGCGTTGTAACCCCCGCCAGGGATCCATGTTGTAACCCCCGCCGGGGATTCACGTTGTAACCCCCGCCGGGGAATCACGTTGTAACCCCCGCTGGGGAATGTTAGAGAATCAGGGTGTCGACCCTGAATTGGAGGCATTGGACCTGTACAAGGTATTGCCGAATGTGATTTGTAACAAATGAGATTATTGGCATGGTATACCTCGTGTTTGGGCGACTACCAATGAGTGATGTACAAACTCAAAGTTCCATCTGAGAAGACCTGGATTGCAGGCTGTTTTGCTCAATCGCGTAGCGTTTTTATTCCTGATTTGACCTTTTCAGTCTGCAAGAAGTCCTTTGCAACTCAAACTGGACCGATCCAGAGGGGTGGGGCCCACATAGAGGTGTTGCAGGTACACCTGCTTCAGCCTTAGATGGACCTGCGGCCAACCGTGGATATTAATATCCTACAGGTTGGTCTCACAAGTCACTTTCAACTTGTGTCGCGAAGAAAAATCCGAGAGCTCTCCTTCAGATCTGCTGAGTTCGGGCGATTTTCTGCAATTTCTATCACCGTACAAGTGTTCTGCGCTATCCTGGTAACGTATGCATGTATTTTTTCCAATTTTTATCCGTTGGAAAATGAATTATCGCATGGAATGCATCTAAACACATAGTAGTAATTATGTATGCTCAAATGACTTGATAAAAAATATTCAACATAGTAAATGTTAGTATTAAACCATGCTGAACATAATGATGTGAAAAAAATTGACTTTTGAGACAGTCAAATTGGCACCTTTTTCTGCTATTTTTGTCCTATTTGAGGTCCAATGAGCAAAAGGTAAAAAGGAAAAGTACTCCTGATATTGAGGTTAACCTTATGCATTGATGATTTTGATTTTTAATGCATATATTATGTATATAACTTTGGGGCAGGTGTGTTACTGAATGGCCACCTAGTCATGCCTGTGTGCATGTGGATAGTCCTATTTACAAAGGGGACTGTGGTAAAAATTTTCAAAATGTAGGCATTTAATTAGTCATGCATTTTAATTTTACTGTAGATGTATGTTAAAGTAATGCATGCATGCATGTAGTCATAAAATGCATTTTGAAAAGCTCCAAGTCAGGAAATACGACACCCTTTCTAAGGTGATTTGGAGACTTGTTGTCCAGATATTATGGATCCGGATCAACTGAGTAGTTCCCGTAGGACCACTTCTGGTGTACGGAGGAGGGCTTCTGAAGTGCCTCGACCCTCGATTTCGTTAGGACAAACCTCGTCGATTGGTGGAGGCAGTGATACGTCCAGTCCGGGCTGATGTGCCGGACGTCGAGGACGAGGACGAGGACATTTCGATTGAGGACCCCGCTCCTGCTGCACATGTTCCCCGTAGGGAGGTCCCTTGTATTCAGGTGGCAAACTCAGAGTTTTTGGGTGACTTGAGCAGACATCCCTCGATGTACTTCCATGCTAACGAGGTATGACATTAGATCTTGATCTTCGTTCTTTCCTATTGATGAGGAGTAAAGGATTTTGATGTTGATCTGCATTTCATGCAGGTTCCCAGCTTTACACAACCTCAAGGGAATTGGTTTAGCATACACTCCATGTATCAGGCTCTTCATCCCAATTATAGAGCTGTAGTGCATGATTGGGGATTCGGGGCATTCTTCTCCATCCTTCCCCGTCGTTGTCCCTGGGGTTACCTCAGGGCATTATCTGAGCGATGGTTTCATCAGACTCAGTCACTCCATTTGTTGGACTGTGAGGTGATGATGATGCTGATGGATTGGCGGTTTATCACAGGTATGGAGTTTGGAGGGGAGCCAGTGCCTTGCATAGTGAATATTACCCTCACCGCCGCCGATCCTTGTAGGAGTTCGGCGAGGCGCCAAAGGCGTGACTATCCGCAGGTGTCCTTTGAGCGTAGATGCTTGATAAGTAGGATTTTTACCTACTTATGGAGTACCAATTCATGCGAACGATGCCTATCTCAAGTACATTTTAGTCTAGTTTAGCGGCATTTCATGTTAAATTGCATTGCACGTTCTTAAAACTCCTTTTGGTGAATAAGTGCAGGAATTGGCCTGTTTTGGTGGTGATTTGGAGCATAAGGCAAATGGATGCTTGAAACGAGGTAAAAAGATGGGATATGAATGACATGAAGGTGCATTGGTGCAAGGAAATAGAGCATAACGGAGCTAGCAGCAGCAGTAGGAAAATAGAAACCAGAACCTGCAGAGTTCAAGCCAGCAATGACCTGCGCAAAATAGACTCAAGAGCGCTACCTGTGGGATCACCCAAATGATCATGGATGCTATTGCAAGTCTAGCGGCCGCGAGATGACAAGTTTATGGAGGCGCTGGCGCTAGCAGAAAGCAAACAAACATATGAACCTTATCGTAAGTCTCGCTACCATGTAGACTATTATCTTGGAAGAAGGCGCACGCCGCTGATGTTTGATGTTGCTGATGTGTTATTTTATTTCCGAATTTTAAAGGTTATAATTGATTTAAAATGATTCCTGACTGGTGTCAGGGGGGGATTCGATATTTTATTAGTTTTCACGTAACTTTACATCGTAATTAGGGTTTTTACTCTCTAGAGAGGATTCCTATGGAGAAGGAGGCCACAACTCTATTTTTCTACTCCTTCTTGGGATTTCTCTACGAGAGTGGATTATTAACGTTAGTTTTTGCTGGAATCTTATGAGGATTGAATATTGATGTGTATTCAACAATTGGGTTTGATAGTTTCATCTCTTGTCTTTCAATTGTTGCTTATTGATCATGTTTAACTTTGATCCCATAATGGGTTTTGGTTCAGTCATGAACTAAACTCCATTATGGGATTCTAACGGATTTTATTATGTAGTTTGATTGCATGCTTAAATGCTGGGTTGTTTTGCATATTATATGGGATGTCTGTCATGATTGTTTTACATACATGAATGCCTGATCACCATTCGTTTCAGTATTTGTATGGAATTGACAATGAACATGCAAATATGGACTGTAATCATGATAGTATACGTATATAGGGCTGTGTTATATGGCTTTTCTATTTCGTGAACCAGATAGACATATATTGTTTCACCGTATAAGTTAAGATAAGAGCTTGAACTTAAAATCAATATAGTTGCAATTTCATATAGACATATAGTGATGTTAGTTATATTGATGATTGCATAGAGTCTATCATCTGTGGATGCTGTGTAAGTAGGTCTTAGTGCATTAAAAAATGGCTAATACTCTTTTAGTGCTCTTGGGTACTTTCCTATAATATGTGAACAAATCAGGCATGATAGTGGCGATTGAATGAAGCAATAAATGAAGTTAGAATCCCATTCGTTCCAATATCATTTATTATATCGTTTATATTATTGTAGTTGTTATTTGCGATTTAAGAATCAACCAATTTTAATTTTTAGTGTGAACATATAAATATAGTGATTTAATTAATGAATAGTAGTTTAAGTTAAACAACTTTCTCTTTGGGATCGATACTTTACTTGCTCTGTATTACTTGTTGACACATGTATGCTTGCATGAGTTAGAGCTCTTTTGTTAGTCGTAAAAAAGAGGCAACAAGTTTTTGGCTCCGTTGCCGGGGAAAGGCGTTTAATTTAATATTATTATCATTAGTTTTAAGCTATATTGTATGACTTAGACAATTCTAGTCTTATCTCATTTCATTTTTTGTTTTTGTTTCAGGAATTTGGATAAATTTTTATGTGCACATGGTCAACCAACCCCGAGTTAATACCTGTTCAGGATAATATAAACGGGAGAGGTTGGAAAGCGGGTGTACGTTGAAATTTACAAGAATAGTTGGAAAACACGACTAAACTAAAAATGGCAAATGAGGCACAAGGAGAAGATCAAAAGAGAGCATCGAGACTCTGCGAAAGAGTATTCCATGCCCAATATCAACGGACTACAGTCTAGCATAGTCAGACTAGCGATAGCAGCCAATACTTTCAAGATCAAGACTGGCACTATTCAAATGGTGCAGAGCACAGTTCAGTTTGGGGGTGCTGCTACGGATGATCCGAATGAACATCTATTAAGTTTCATTGAAATTTGTGATACATTCAGATACAACGGTGTGACGGAGGATGCTATTCAACTAAGGTTGTTCCCATTTTCATTGAGGGATAAAGCAAAAAGTTGGCTTCATTCTTTGCCAGCAGAATCTATAACTACATGGGAAGATTTAGCACAGAAATTCTTAGCTAAATTCTTCCCAATGGCTAAGACTGCAAAGATGAGGACATCTATCTCTCAATTTGAGCAACAACAGGGCGAGTCGTTACATGAAGCATGGGAGAGATACAAAGAAATTCTAAGAAAGTGCCCACATCACGGTATCCCGAATGCCACAAACCAAAGTTGCGGGTGTGTTGGAAGTTGATGCCATTACTCAGCTATCAGCACAGATGGCAGCTATGACAAAGAAGATAGATACTTTGGCTGAAGGAAAGGTAAAGACGGTTGCCTACATATGTGAGATTTATGTGGGGTCACACTCGACGGACCAATGTGCTATCAGCTCAGAATCAGTGCAGTATGTGAGCAACTACATAAAAGATCAAGGCCAATTTCAGAACACATACCACCCCAACAACAGAAATCATCCAAATTTTAGTTGGTCGAATAATCAAGGAATCAAAGAAGCTTCGGTTTCAACCAAACAATCAATTTTAGTACAATTACAGAACGCATTACAATTTAATCCTAGACCACCCTTTCCGCCAGGTTTTTCTCAACAACAACAACATAATCACACTCCAGCTGTACCTCATCAAGAAAAGAAATCAGAAGTGGAGGAGATGATGATGAAATACATGGCAAACACAGAAGTTATGATCAAGAGTCAAACAGTGGCTATAAAGAACCTAGAAACTCAAATGGGGCATATGGAAAACATGCTTACTAACAGGCCCCAGGGGTCATTGCCAAGTAACACGAAGACGAATCCAAGAAGAGAAGGAAAGGAACAATTCCAAGCGATTACATTGAGATCAGGAAAGACCATCACCATCAGAAGTCGCGCCTGCAGCGAGAATGTACTGAGGAGAGCGCGTGGCCGCGCGAGACAGAGGAACCAGATAATGAGCAGGAAAAGTTGGAAAAATCTCAGGATCGGCAAGAAGAGAAAGACAAAGCAGGCTCAGAGGAAACAGTTAAGAATCCAGTACCACCAATGCACATGCATGTTCCGTATCCACAAAGATTAATAAAAAAAAGAGAAGATAAACAGTTCAGCAAATTCTTGGAGGTGTTCAAAAAGCTACAGATCAACATACCCTTCACCGAGGCATTGGAAAAAATGCCTAGCTACGCTAAGTTTATGAAGGGTATCTTGTCCAGGAAGAGGAGATTAGATGATTTCGAGACAGTAGCCTTGACAGAGGAATGCAGTGCAATGCTTCAACAGAAATTACCTCCAAAGCGGAAAGATCCAGGCAGTTTCACAATTCAATGTACCATAGGAAAGTTAAACTTCAGTAAGTGTTTATGTGATCTTGGGGCAAGCATAAATTTGATGCCCTTGTCAGTGTTTAATTAGTTGGGATTACCGGATCCAAAACCCACAAACATTGCATTGCAATTAGCAGACAGATCCATCACATATCCACGGGGACTTGTTGAAGATGTGTTGGTTAAGGTGGACAAGTTTATTTTCCCAGCTGACTTCATCATTCTAGACTACGAAGAGGACAAAAATATACCAATCATATTAGGAAGACCATTCTTGGCCACAGGCAGAACGTCAATAGATGTGCAGAAAGCTAAACTTACTATGCGTGTCCAGGATCAAAAGATTACTTTCAACGTTTTTAAAGCAATCAGTTTACCAACGGATGAGGAAGAGTGCTTTCTAGTTGACATGGTGGATTGGTGCCTACAGGATGAAGTGCATAAATCCAGGGATTATGAACCTTTGATATATGCAACGGGTAAAAATGCAGATTTGAAGGAAAAGCCATTACCAGAAGATGAGGTCATGACATTTTAGGGTGCAGAGAATACGAAGGAAAACACCAAAATTCCAACGGTGAAACAATGTCAGAGACAGTCAAGCTAATCGACTATAACTTAGCGCTAAATGGGAGGCAACCCATTATTATTCTCGACCTCGCTTAGTTTTTAATATTTCATTTTGAGTTATTTCAGTAGTTATATCAAACTCCTTTTTAATTGGATACCATTATTCATGCGTAATATTATCACAAGTATGGCTATGAGAATGCTTACATGCTGTCAGTAATATGAAATCACTAGGTCATGCCTTAACATGGTTCATTAATATCGCAGGAACCATTACTGGATAACACCACTGACCAACAGAATGGAAATGAACACCGCGCGGCCGCGGGGCACAAGCTTATGGAAATCGCGCACCCGCGCGTCAAGCCAATATGGTTATTAATCTGCAAAAACATGCGGCCGCGCGACCCAGGAAGGAGAAAATCTCGCTACCGCGTGTCCAGATAAGAAATCCACCCAATGTTTCTCAAAGTCTCGCAGGCACATACCAAATTTAGTCAACAAGCTCATGGTCATGACAATTCCAAGTTAAGACAGATTTGGCTGGTTTAAAATAGAGTTGGGGACCATTTGGACTCTCATTTGGATATCAATAAAAGCAAAATTCTCTCCATTTCCGTAACTCACGTCGCTATCTCTTCATTAGTTACAATTTCGTGTCGCACATCTCTCACTCAATCAGCCACGATTCTTTCCTCATTCAAAGTCCATATCTCCTCAACTTCTCCAAGAGTGCTATAAAGCTAGGGTTTCTTTGTGGGAGTGCATAAAGCAAGAGTAAGAGCCATCAATTTCAAGCTATTCTTCTTTCCCAACCATATACTCTGTGAATTTACTAGCAATTACAAATGGGGCCTAAGCGAGCACGATCTATTGCTTCGTCTTCTTCATCCTCTGTGGGCAGTCAAGAGGCTAACATTGTGGATCACGAAAAATTCCTTAATTTGGAAGCTCAACAAGAATACTACCGCATTGTGGCAAAAACGTTCGTCAAAGAGAGAGGATTCAAGCCTGCAAGTCAGGATGGTCAGTTGTGCGCCATGATTCGAGAGAGAGGTTGGGGTGGATTGACGGCAACTCAAATACCCAGTCCTATGAGCATAGTCTGTGAAGTCTATGCCAATGCTAAGGTTACTATGAGCGGAATATCTCTTGTTCGGGGTAATGAGGTAAATTACAGGCCCCGTGCTATTCGTTCAATTTTCAAAATTATGGAGACACCGCCAGTGGGGGCTGCTAATTGGATAACCGGCGCTCATTTGGAGACCGACATGGAGCTGATCATTGCAGAGTTATACGTGTCGGGTACAAAATGGACGTATAAAGTGGGCACAACACAACCACGATTACTTCCAGCGGCAGTACTAAATCGCTATGCAAAAGCGTGGAATTTGTTCATCTGTGCCATGCTCCTACCTTCAGCCCATCAGCATGAAATATCAGCGGAGAGGGAACGTCTTCTGTGGGGCATAATCACCGGAAAATACATCGACATTGGTCATCTCATTCACGAGAATATGTTGCGCTATTTACGGGGAACAACGGTTGGGAGCATTCCACGCGCATCCGCGGTAGCCATGCTTTGTGCTAATCAGGGATGCAACTGGGGAAACGAGCAGATGCAATACCCAAGCCAGGACATTTCTCATGCCACGATCAAAAAGTTCGAAGACTGGGCAGGTGGTGTACCGCATCCACGAGGACTAGGATTCATCATTCATCCTATTTTTCTAGAACAACCCCCGCAAACGGACGAGGCGGGCCCGTCCACGCACGCGCGTGCCACCTATGGCGATCGACAGCTCCGAAGGTTGGAACGTAAGATCGATGCCATGTATGACAATTTGGGCACATTTGCGACGAGACTCACAAGGGCCCTAGCCGAAGCGTTTGCGCAACAAGGAACAACACAAGAATGGCCTCAGTTTGGAACAGCAGCACCATATCCACCACCGGACTCACCACCCGAGGAAGGTGGTACCACCGATAATTAGGGGAGTTTTCATACCTTTTACCTTCATTCAATTGGGACATTGAATATTTTAAGTTTGGGGGTATTAGGTAGTAGTTAGTTTTTTTTATCATTATTAGTTTTGCATGATTAGTTTTACATAACTCATATAGTTGCATGATTAGTTTAATTTTATGTTGCATGTTGCTTACCTCACAGTCCTTGCCGTTTAGAAAAAAATTATTTGTCTAGCCAATGATGAAAGTGAAGTTTTTAAATGAATTCTGAATATTTTGGATAACTTGAGCTGAGTTATAGCATTTTATACAACGAAATTCATAATGTTGTATACATGCTTTCGGTTTGCATAAATTGGTTCACAAGCACTTGTAGGTATAAGAATCACGTGTATTTTGCTCGACGAAAAAAATGTAGTGTTAAAAAGAGAAATATGTGAAAAGTGGCTGTGAGACTGTATAAAACATCGAGTTTTAAACTCTGGGAAAACATGGGTATCTGTGTATATATAAAAAAAAGAATAAGAAAAGTAGAAATAACATGGCTAGTCTTATTTCGGGGCCCTGGCTACTTGAGTAATTACGCCCGAGGGGATTGTCTCTACACCTAGCGCCCTAAGGTCTTTCATGGTCTGGGAGTCGTTGGTCGAAAGCTCGCTAAGGGGTAGCAGTGTGCCTAAGGGAGTAAGACATTCCACAGTCATGTAGAAAAAGAAAAGAAATGAAAAATTGCAATAAACATCGCGAGAAAGGGCGAAATTCGCCCTCGTGTGTAGAATAAAGAAAATAAACTCATTGTTGAACCTTAGTTTATTTTAAGATGTTGGACTAGTTCATGTCGCATATATAAACATAAGTCTTGATTTATGCTATAATTTTTCTGGTTTGAGCAAGATAGCATGAGCATTCTACACCTAAATCAAGTATTGGGCTTAACACACACACACACACACAAAGATCTCATATAGCATTGGTGAATTATTTGCGTATATGACATTATGCTCGCAGGTTTGGTTTGAATTTGTATTCTCAAATCTAAAAAAACTTCGCTGAGGCAAATTGGACTGAATGCCTATAAAGGTTGGGACAATGTGAGAATTAAGTGCATAGTAATGTAGTTGCATCTTTCATTATTCATTAGTATGCATTGCTTGAGGGAAAGCAATGGTTCAAGTTTGGGGGTATTTGATAAGTAGGATTTTTACCTACTTATGGAGTACCAATTCATGCGAACTATGTCTATCTCAAGTACATTTTAGTCTAGTTTAGCGGCATTTCATGTTAAATTGCATTGCACGTTCTTAAAACTCCTTTTGCTGAAGAAATGCAGGAATCGGCCTATTTTGGTGGTGATTTGGAGCATAAGGCAAATGGATGCTTGAAACGAGGTAAAAGGATGGGATATGAATGGCCTGAAGGTGCATTGGTGTAAGGAAATAAAGCATAATGGAGCAAGCAGCAGCAGTAGGAAAATAGAAACCAGGACCTGCAGAGTTCAAGACGCGCGGCCGCGCGACAAAATAGACTTGAAGACACGCGCCCGTGCGATCACCCAACCAGAACTTGGATGCTACTACAAGTCTCGCGACACGGAGACGTATTAAGTTTATGGATGGCTTGCCGCTTAGAGCATCCGAACATATGAACCTACTGCAAGTCTCGCGGCCGCGAGACTATTTTGTTGGAAGAACGCGCGGCCGCGCGCGATGTCTGATGTTGCTGATGTGTTATTTTATTTCCAAATTTTAAAGGTTGTAATTGATTTAAAACGATTCCTGACTGGTGTCAGTGGGGGGGGGGGATTCGACATTTTATTAGTTTTTCACGTAACTTTACATCGTAATTAGGGTTTTTACTCTTTAGAGAGGATTCCTACGGAGAAGGAGGCTACAACTCTATTTTTCTACTCCTTCTTGGGATTTCTCTACGAGAGCGGATTATTAACGTTAGTTTTTGCTGGAATCTTATGAGGATTGAATATTGATGTGTATTCAGCAATTGGGTTTGATAGTTTCATCTTTTGTCTTTCAATTATTGCTTATTGATCATGTTTAACTTTGATCCCATAATGGCTTTTGGTTCAGTCATGAACTAAACTCCATTATGGGATTCTAACAGATTTTATTATGTAGTTTGATTGCATGCTTAAATGCTGGGTTGTTTTGCATATTATATGGGATGTCTGTCATGATTGTTTTACATACATGAATGCCTGATCACCATTCGTTTCAGTATTTGTATGGAATTGACAATGACCATGAAAATATGGACTATAATCATGATAGTATACGTATATAGGGCTGTGTTATATGGCTTTTCTATTTCGTGAACCAGATAAACATATACTGTTTCACCGTATAAGTTAAGATAAGAGCTTGAACTTAAAATCAATATAGTTGCAATTTCACATAGACATATGTGATGTTGGTTATATTGATGATTGCATAGAGTTTATCATCTATGGATGTTGTGTAAGTAGGTCTTAGTGCATTAAAAAATGGCTAATACTCTTTTAGTACTCTTGGCTACTTTCCTATAATATGTGAACAAATCAGGCATGATAGTGGCGATTGAATGAAGCAATAAATGAAGTTAGAATCCCATTTGTTCCAATATCATTTATTATATCGTTTATATTATTGTAGTTGTTATTTGCGATTTAAGAATCAACCAAGTTTAATTTTTAGTGTGAGCATATAAATATAGTGATTTAATTAATGAATAATAGTTTAAGTTAAACAACTTTCTCTGTGGGATCGATTCTTTACTTGCTCTGTATTACTTGTTGACACATGTATGCTTGCATGAGTTAGAGCTCTTTTGTTAGTCGTAAAAAAGAGGTAACAATGCTATGAGCGGGCTTTTGAGTGAGCCCATGCCTGATGATGTTAGAGTCAGGGATCGCATTCTTCGACGATTGTTCCTGATGATCATTAGGGGCTGCTTCATAGCAGATAGCTCTTCTACGGTGTCGTTCTCTTTGATCAGCGCCACTCGTTATGTGGACCGTATTGGAGAGTATGATTGGGGTTCCTATACCTTTTCCTATTTCCTCGGGGGCATGCATATGTGCTCACAGGGTTTGACTAAGGCTTGGCTAGGATTCTACCCATTTCTGCTGGTGAGTATTTCTCTTATCATTTCTCATTTATAGGTTAAAAGTGTTTACTGACCGCATATGTTTTGCCATTGTGTTGGCAGTTTTGGGCCTACGAGAGGCTCCCATGCTTGCGTCCTGTGAGTGTGTTAGGTTTAGATACCTATCCACGAGGACGACGATGACATCATTCCATTTTGGCGGAGGCCCTTGTAGCTGAGGGTTTCACTCATTGTCGCCTGCAGCTGGAGTTGTTGACAACTGATATCATCATATGAATTCCCTATTCTGGGGAACATTGGGCCATCGGTTTTGAGGATGGGTACCCGACTGGCGTCGAGTATGTGATCTCCACCCGGAGAGTTCCTCTCTTTATAGATGGAGGATGGGAGCTCTATTTAGGAGAGCGTGCTATTAGGAGCACCAACGTGGAGATTCGTATTCCGATCTTGCCTCATGTCAGGCGTTATTGGCCTGTATCACTGTCACCCGTCACTGATATCCCATTGTTTGGGGTTGACGACTTTGCATTATCAGAGGGTCCTTGCACTCAGGAGATATTCAAGCGTTGGTGGTTCCCTCGTACTATTGGAGCCCAGTCCCGCGCCACTCAGTTCATAAGGGATATGGTTCCAAGATCCGTGATGACGACGGATTGGATAGCCTGTGTCCGAGATCCGACTCATGTGACACAGATTGATAGTTTGACCCGGCGACTAGACCAGGCATATTTCTTTATCCGACATTTGGGCAGAGATCCGGCAGAGGCAGATTCGTTTGATCCTTCCAGCTCAGGCGCTGGCCCCTTAGACGACCCATTCGGTTTTGCCGGCGCAGATCCTCCTCTATATAGGCCTGACATCCCTGTTGACAGAGATCCAGTGACTCAGGAGGAGTTACATCAGGTGGACATGATTGATGATGTAGAAATTGACACCATTGTCTTCATCTGATGTGTATTCTCGTTATATCTTTTGATAGGCCTCTGTTAGCTATTGGGTGGTTGTGCCCCATTCTCGCTATATCTTTTAAAAATTTGACTTTGATATACCTAGGTGTATCAGATAACCATAAAGATTAATTTATACCCCTCTGCAAGTATATAAAGTGATCAGGTTTAGTATACCCTATATTATGCATAATATTCAAACGCGCGCAAAGGTCGAATGTACGACCAAAAATGTTCCCTTTATATAAAAGGTTGTTCTTCTCAGTTTTTGAATCAGAATTTGATCACTTTGATATACCCAGGTGTATCAGATAACCATAAAGATTAAATTATACCCCTCTACAAGTATATAAAGTGATCAACTTTAGTATACCCTATATTATGCATAATATTCAAACGCGCGCAAAGGCCGAATGTACGACCAAAAATGTTCTCTTTATATAAAAGGTTGTTCTTCTCAGTTTTTTAATCAGAATTTGATTTAACAACGAAATACAATGATTCCAATATCTAATCACTTCTCTTCTCAAACCTATCAAGTTTTCTTTTTCGATCTAGCCAAAAGAATTGGCATCGATCTATCAATAATAATTGAATTATCTTTTCTTCTCTTCTCGAACCTATCCAATTCTAATAAATATTCGTCTAGCCAGAACAATTAGCTAAGACATTTCTCAACATGATTCAACAATAGACAGGGATTATCTGTACTATTTGCAATTATTAATAACTTCTACAGATGTGAATATCGAATAACAGTTATTCTCAAAATACATTCTTAGAATCACTAATTCAATTTGAATTAATAAAAATGCACTAACTACGAATAATCAACAATAAATTCTCAGACATGGTCTAATCAACAATAATTAACCACCATAATAATTGAAAGAATCTAACTCAAGGTTGAGTTAAGGAAACTTGCCTGATTCATTGACTACTGCTACACAATTTAAGTTAACTTCTTTTGTAAGACCTATCATTAATAAGATTAGTCTTTCAATCAACATATCATACTTTGTATCATAATACAACTACTTTATCAATCAATTATCTAACACTTAATCACATAATTAAATATTAGATAACACCTTACAACATTAGTATTATTATCATTCTTTGATAATTCTTTAATCACTATATCATATACATTATGATTTAACACTCTAATCTTATATATTATAAGTTCTTCTTTAAACTCTAATAAGTCAAATACTAATCCAGTAACCTGGATTCTAAATCTAAAAACCAAAGTGCCATTCCAGTAGACAGGATTCCAAATCCAGCAACCTGAATTCCAAATCTAGCATCTAGATGGTCAACCAAGCAAACCAAACTGCAATCCAGCGAACTGGATTCCAAATCCAGCAACTAGATTGCAATCCAGCAAGCTGGATTTGACATATTATCAATTCAATAAACTTCTTTCCAATCCAGCAAACTGGATTAATCAGATTTTTCAATCCAGCAAGCTGGATTCAATATCCTTTTTTATGAAAATACCAAATCAACTTATTATTTTTCTATCCTTTGTCCAAACATATATACATATATTTCATACACAAAAATTATTTTTCCATAATTTTCTAACTTCCTTTGGTATTTTTCAAAAATCATTTTTAGTTAATTCCTTAAGAAATTAGCTACCTCGTGCTTAACTCCAGAAATTCCCATCTTTTGACAAAATCTTATACGTGTTAACGTGAGCCTCCAGTTTAAATTTTATGGCCATCGGAGTTATAGAACTCCGGTTATAGCCATTTTTTGTCAGAAAATCATAAAAAATTGAAATGGTCATAACTTGGTCATTTTATGTCGGAATGAGCTCATTTTTGGACAGTAGATACTTAATACCATATATTTTCATGTCCCAAAAGGCCGGAATTTTTCTCACAAATTAAGTGGCCGAAACATCCCCTGGAATGTTCTTCGCGGTAGCAAATTGTCGTTTTGCAGTTTTTCGTGCTTTGTTAAAAATATTCCATACGGAAATCTACAACTCTTTTTTTAGTGATTCCACTTGGAGATGTTAGAACACTTATCATATTATCATCTCAAAGTTTTCCAAAATTTTTGAATATCTGAAAAATGACTAAATTACCCCTACCCTTTGACTGTCCAAAATAGTCAGTTTTTCCTTAAAAACACAAAACTATTTTTGCTAAAACAATCACTACGGACTGTGTACTGAATATTTTTGAGTGCTACCACTTGGGTTTAGTAGTTAATTTCCATATCTAACACCCCTCTTTGACGGATCGTAAAAAGAAGGTGTAGATCACAAATGATGAAAATCCATGTACATAGAAATTTTTGGGGTTTATAAACTAGAAAAATAACTTTTCTTTACTTTTGATTTCCAAACAAATTAACACCCAATATGGGTATATCTAAACATGAAACACTCATAAACATGTATATTCATAGTTTTTGAGTTTAAAAACATAGATTCAAGGTTTGATTTACAATAATCAAAAATTACATAAACAAAAGGGTTTGTACCTTTAATTTGTGGCTACCCTTCCTTATTCTTCCAAAGTAGGAGATGAACTTATGGAGCATTAATGGTAGAACTCCTCTCATTCTTCTTTCTCTTCCCACCGAATTCTATCTCTCTCTTGCTTCTCTCTATTTCTCTCTCTTAGCTTTGCTTGGTTAGTTGAAAGAAATAAAAGAGATAAAAACTAGATTTTGGTTTTAGTAAAAAGAATGGATAGATATAATATGTATATGTGATTATATTTCTCCAACATCTTCTTATCCCTTTCTCTCTCTCTAATCATCATTTAGATATATGGGAGATTAGCAATTTAGGTGGCTCGTTACCAACTTTGACACATGGCTAAGTTTGGTAAAGATCTTTTGCAAATTTGTGGCTTAGCATGATGACAAACATGTCTCCTTTCCTCTCTCCATATATCCGGCCAAGTGGCCCAAATTCTTCCAAGTCTTGCTTCCTTTTTAATGTAATATCTAATGTACATAATGTCCAAAGTGCTCTTTCTTCAATTGGGCTCCAAGTTTGGGCTCCTATTCTTTTAATTCTTTTGGGCTTCTACATTAATTTCTTGGGCCATGAAAAATAGATTAGGTCCAATACTTTTAATATTATTATTCCCTAATTATTTAATTAGGTTTTTCATTCCTCAATTATAATTTAATTCATTACTTACATGCCCTTAATTTCTTAACCCAATTAGACTTGCTATAATTATGTTATAAATTTAATTAACCGAGATGTATAAAGTAAATCTCTTAAAATTAGT
Organism: Panax ginseng; assembly: GCA_020205605.1. NCBI lineage: Eukaryota > Viridiplantae > Streptophyta > Magnoliopsida > Apiales > Araliaceae > Panax > Panax ginseng. The sequence goes on along the minus strand of CM035146.1, from coordinate 52,687,340 downwards.
ATATATTTTATATACTAATATTCTCCCATATCATAACCCTTAAGTTATACAATTTTTTCATTCCTAATATATAATTAGGTACCTTAGCTTCTCTTATTTGTTTTATAATAAACAAATAAAAACAAACACATATTATTCACATGCAATTACTCACATATAATAATACACAAAACCATAAAAGTCTTGCACATAAATTTTTTAAATCCATACCTTATTTCCAGTCTAGGTCTTATTATTTAACCTTTAATTAATCAATTTAGATTTTATAAATCGTATAAATTCTCGGGTTATCATAATTATTCTGCTCATAGAAATGGTATCGTAAAGCACCGAGTTCAGGTTTCAAGTACCTAGATTTGGGGGCTTTATAAGTTGGTATCAAAGCTGTAGGTTATAAACATTAGGAATGCGAAACCTAGGTTATAACCTTAGTAGAAAATTTTTATAGAGTATGTTAGCTAGGTGATGGGTTGAGGAGATCCATCAAGTTTTAGTTGTACTGAATAAAATATCCTTTCATTTTATCAATAAATATATTTTATTGTGGTACTGATATTGTTTTGATTGTTTATTGTGGTCATAGGATGACTGACGAGAGTCAAGATAGTTATTCAGTGAACCAAGAGTCGAGGGACTCTAGTGAGGAGTCCATGGAGCATGCGATGATAGGAGATTTGTAGGCCAGGAACGACAAGCTAAAGGTTAGGGCTGAGCGAGTGGAGGCGCAGAACCTCACCCTCCAGATTTCGAGCAAAGAAGACAAGGACGCCGCTACTGTGCATGATCGAAAGTTAACCGAGTTGCGAGGGAGGTTGGAGTAGAGAGAGCTATAGCTAGGACAGTTGAGAGTTGAGGTGGAAGCTAAAGATGTGAGGATATATACTTTGGATTAAGCTTTAGACATCGCCTTTATGCAGTTCGACGATGAGTGGATGAAGCTGCCCTCCAGCCGAGAGAGCAGGCGTTGATTTGTATTCATGTTCGATATAGTCCCACTTTTTGTTTCTATTAGGGACTGTCTAGTTGTTGTAAATCCTTATGCCTTGCTGTATGCATAGGATGGCAATTAGACCCTAACTTTTATTTGATAGAGGGGTAGATGGTAGTGAATAGGTAGTATAGGTTCTGTTAGGTAGGTCTGTTTAATGTTAAGTATGTCTATGCAATGAAATATTCTCAACTTTTGTGTTTGTCAAGGTTGTAAATCCCGACTTTTATAGTCACAAAGGGATATCGGATGTTTAAAGCAATATGTGTTATAGAATGTCAAGTGTTCTGAATATGAATCTATGATGGATTAATGAAATAAGTTGGTATAAAGATAGTAATCAATCATCTGTGCACTGGTTAATACAGTAAACCAAAGTTTTTGAAATCTAATATTTTGAATACATGATTATTCGAATAGAAAATTTCGCGTTATGTAAATACCCTAAGATATAGAAGGTAAGTTGATGAAAGATAAATTATGACTAATCAGATAATGCCGCCAAGACGAAAGCAAAATCAATGGACAGAAGAACCTGTCGATAAAGCCGGAGGACAACCAGACTCGATACAGAATTTTGCGAATATGGCCGCTCAAGATATGCAGAATGGAATACTAGCCGTGGGAAATCAGCTAGGAAATCGATTAGCGAACTTCAAAGACTTCAAGGCAGTCAGAACGCCAGGATTTAGAGGATCAACTGACCCTGTGGAAGAATTTGTGATAGCTGGGGTAACAGAGGGACAAAAGACCACTTTTACCACCTATACCTAGAGCCGGAAAAAGGGAGTAGTGGTAGTAGGACTGGAAAAAAAAACCCGAAAGGAGATAATTTCAGGAATACCGAGATTAGGCTAGGAGGTGGAAAGAAACAGGCTATGCAGTGTAGAAATTGCGAAAAGAATCACTCGGGAGAGTGTCTTAAAGGTAAGTTTGTGTGTTATAAGTGTGGGCAGAAGGGACATATCTCTCCCAACTACCCCAATCCGAGAATTTATAGTGGATGTTTTATTTGTGAATCAATTGAGCATAAGGTGAAAGACTGTCCAAAAAGGATAAGGGAGGTAAGAAATGTGAATAAGGGAAAAGGCGGCAGGACATTGGCAACAATGGGACCAACTTCAACATACAAAATAATAGAACCAACCACAGGAGTCTTTAATATGACAGTTCAAGATACGGTGGTGGCGTGACGGATGCAAACTCGTGTAGTATTCTAATCAAATTTTATTTTCTTATATATATAATAAATTATTTTATAAAGAAATTTTTAAGAAGGAATTTGAGTTCTTTTAGAAATCAAATTTCCGTTTAATTAGATAGACAAGCTTTACGTGAATAGATTAAAGATCAGTGTGATCATTTATGATCAAGATCTACTTGCAATGATTGTATAAGCTACGTACACTTGTATGCGTAGGTTTTAAAACGGTGATTTCGGGGACGGAATCTTTATAAGGGAGGGTCACTGTAATAACCCGATATTTTCTATACAAATAAATTTGAAATTTTGCGTATAATTTTTTATTTATTTTAAATATGGGGAATATGTGCCAAGATAATGTGTGTATGTATTTATGTGATATATTTATTACATGAATGATTTTAAATAATTTTATTTTAAATTTTTTTGATTGTTATAAACTATATTATTATAATAATTAATTTTATAGTAGAAATGTTTTTATTAATTATTTTCCATGAAAATATAATCATATATTATTTATATTTTGATTTTTAGTGCTATAATTATATATTGTATGTATGTGGACTGACAATGATTGGTCAGTTATGGTGTATTATGTCAAACCCTAGTTTTACTGTAGAAAACCCTAATTTGAAACTCTATTGTGAGTTTAAGACTATTATATAACTGTGTTATATGATTTTTTTTGATTGATTAGGTCAACCCTAATTAACATTTAGATTTATTAATTTCTTGAAATCCTATTTATTAATTATAAACCCTAATTACTAGATTAGCAAGGATAATTATAATTATTATATAATACCCTAATGTTCATGTATGATTAGAACCCTAATCAAATTACGAAAACCCTAATTATAAATTTTAGGAACTAATTTTATTTTATTTTAAACCCTAAATGAAAGCTTCGTAACCTAATTATACATTAGGTGAGATAATTAAATAACATAAGGGTTATGGTAATAAGAAAAGGTTAGTATTTAATATGTATACTAACTTATGTGGATAATCTTGTTATTTCAAGTGACTAATAATTTTAAACCTATTTCTAGTAAACCTAATTAGGTTATGAGCTAAAGTCACATGTATAAGTAATTAAATTTCATAAGATTGGGAATGGAAACCCTAAATAAACAATTTGGGTAGCATGTATTAAAATTGTTAGACTATGTTCATTACATGGCCCAAAACAATTAAAGGAGAAACCCAAAAGAAATAAAATGCAAGCCCAAACTTAGTCCACTTGATTAAGGGTATTTTAGACCTTTGATTTATCTAATTTATGCATTAAAATAAAGGCTAAATGAAGGAATTAGTGGGCATATATATAGCTGGCCCCATTAGGCCTTTTAAGGCAACAAATTATGCTAAGCAATGTCCATAAGTAAAAGTCTTACACACAAGTACATGTGTGTCAATCTCCCATTGGTTGCAAATCTATTAAGCACCCTTAATCACATGATTAGGCTAATTGAAGAGATAAGGTGTTGTAACACCCCAGTCCCACATCAAAAGATAGGGGGAAAATTTGTCTGTATATAAGGAATTAAGTAACTACCAATAGTACCTTCAAGTCATGACCTTTTGGGATCCTGTGGTGGGCTAAGATGACCCAAGAAGATACTATTGGGCCAGTAGTTTGAGGCCTTATTTTGATGGATTTGATTTGATTCGATTCGGACTTGGGATTTGACCCAAGATTTGTTCCGGACTCGGGATATGACCCGGGTTATTTCATATGGTATCAGAGCCAACTCTCGAAAGCTCGGGTCGGGTCATTCGATCGGGTTGCCGGAGGTGGGGACACGAAGGCTGGTGGTATTATCCCACAATGGAGAGATGAAGGTCCGAGGTGAGGACACGAAGCCAGCCGGTATTATCCCACAATGGCTAGAGAGGCAAAGATCTTTGGGCCGTGTGTGTGATCGGTTCAGACGGTGATGACATAAATTTAAGTGGGGGAGTTTGTAACACCCCAGTCCCACATCGAAAGATAGGGGAAAAATTTGTCTGTATATAAGGAATTAAGTAACTACCAATAGTACCTTCAAGTCATGACCTTTTGGGAGCCTGTGGTGGGCTAAGATGACCCAAGAAGATACTATTGAGCCAGTAGTTTGATCCCTTATTTTGATGAATTTGATTCGATTCGGACTTGGGATTTGACCCGAGATTTGTTCCGGACTCGGGATATGACCCGGGTTGTTTCAGGTGTAGTCTTTTATCCATGAGACAATAAAAGTATGGGGGATAATAATTAATCACCCATTCATTTGCTAGATCATTTTCATTTCTCTTATTCTCCTTCTTCTTTTTTTCTCCCAAGCTAGCAACATACAAGAGACTATTATAACTATTATGAATAAAAGAAAATAAATAGTTGAATGATGTCTTAAATAAGAAAAATATGATTATAATGCTTTAATACTCCTAATATATAATATTATGACTATTTTAGGGCATTTTGGTAATTTATAATAAGAAATATTATTTATGACCTTTTATGGATATTAAATAAATGGTTTTATAAATGGTGAACAATTAAAATAAATTGTTTATTGATCTAATAAATTATTAAAATATTATTATGATATTAATAATATTAGAATATGATATTGTTAAGTAAATAAAAATATTAAGATTAAAACTTTATTAAAATATTATTAATCTGGTTAATCATATTTGATTTAAAATATTAAAGTATTATTAAATGATTAATAATATTAGATTAAAATATTAGTCTTAGATTAAAATATTATTAAAAGATTAATAATATTAAATTAAAGTATTATTGGATGATTAAAATATTATTAATTAAATAATAATATATTAGATTAAATAAAATGTTATTAATGTGATAACATTAGTAAAAGAATAAAATATTATTAAATGATCAATAATATTAGTAAATAAATAAAATATTAATACGATTGGTAAATGACTAAAAGTATTATTAATTGATTAATGATACTAAAGCATAAGTAATATATTATTAAAGTAATAATATTAATGCATGATTAAAATATTATTAAGAGAATTAATAATATTAGTAAAGTTTTAAAATATTATTAAGATATTAATAATTTTATTGCTTAATAAAAGTGTTATTAGTGAATTAATAATACTAAGAGGTGAATTAAATATTATCAAGATTAATAATATTAGTGAATTAAAAATATTTTAAGTTATACTTAATGACTTTTAATATTTTAAAAATAGTACATTAATATCTTAATATTAATGGTAATTATTTAAAAAGGATTTTAAACGTTTTAAAAATCATTCAAGGGTAATATAAATGTTTTAAAAATATTTTGAGTTATTATAAATAACTTTAATATTTTGGCAATGGTTTCATTAATAGTTAAATAATAATTAAATGATAATAGAATTGTTTAATACTTAAATCATTTGATAATGATTCTGGTGTTTGAAATTCATGATAAATTATATTAAATGTTTATTAAGTCATTTAAAATTAGGGTTAAATGCAAAGTCGACCACTGAACTTTTTTGATATTTGGGTATTGAGCCCCTTTCTTCCGGTCAACGTAAAATGAGCCCTTTTCTAGTTAAAAATTTGATCTTTGAACTCTGAAGTGCCACATGTGCGTTGACCGAAAAAAATATTACTAAAAAAATGAAAATATGTTACTGTATATGAGATGAGAACGAAATCTTCAATGGCGTGGGGCGTGGGGCGTGGGGGGCGTGGGGGGCGTGGGGGTAGGGGGATAATATATTTAGAGTATGATTTTAATTTATAGGAGGACCCCACTACCTTCCATTCAAATTTGCAACATTTCTCCCGAACCCACGCATCACACATACAACTGTTATGATTAGTTGGAGTTGAAGACTTTTAAAACATTGCTTTAATTATCATCATTAACCTACACATCCATACATTGTATTTTAGCGCAATTTACATTTTTGGGTTGTTTTCATTTTTATTTTTACTACACAAGTTATTTTTATTATTATTATTATTATTGTTATTATTATTATTTTTATTATTAGTACTATTATTATTATTGTTATTATTATTATTTTTATTAGTACTATTATTATTGTTATTATTATTATTAGTATTATTATTATTATTAATATTATTATTTTTATTTTTATTTTTATTTTTATTTTTATTATTATTATTATTAGTAGTAGTAGTAGTAGTAGTAGTATGGGGGAATATATTGGGGGAATCTCATGTTTTGATATAAATATTAATCCTTGCAACATATTAACAAATGACTAATGTTGCTCCAGCGGTTAAGTGACCAAATTTCCAAACGATAGGTTGCAGGTTCAAATCAGTGGAGAGGCAGTTTTTGGAAAAAATTCAAAAGGCTCGCCACGTCAGCAGCTGACACGTGTCAAATGTTAATATTAAATACCACGTCAGCAAGTCTGACGTGTGCCATGTGTGCCATGTCAGCAGGTCAACGCATACGTAGCGCCTGGGGTTTAAAGTCCAAATTTTTGAATAGAAAGGGGCTCAGTTTGCGTTGACCGGAAGAAAGGGGCTCAATACCCAAATATCAAAAAAGTTCAGTGGTCGACTTTGCATTTAACCCTTTAAAATTATATGACTAATACTTATAGTTATCGAACTTCGGAATAGAGTCTTAGACTCGATAATTACACGATAAAGTCGTTTTTTGCACAATCGGCATATTTGTAAATTGATCCGGACTTAGATATTTTGACTGTATTAATGTTTGTTTGTGATGCAATAACTGTTGAACATGTGTGATAATGTGATTAGATTATGTCTTCGATCGCTAAATGCAAGATTATATGTTATAGTATATTGTTCTAATAGAACGAATGATCTGATTAATGATAGGTCGTGATATAAATGATAAAACTAAGTTGCGTTTTGTAAGCAGCGCATCAGACAAGTATCCTACCTTTGCATTTTTTTTATGCAATGGACATGGGTAAGAATGTTTCAGAATTATATTATTACTGTGTAGATTATTAATCCTATATTATATATGCTCATTGATTGTCAACATGTTAGTATATGGTAATTCAAATATATATCCTATTCGTTAATTTCTATAAATGGTTATACAAGTGTCCCCACTTGGATAATTATTGCATTTAATCACATGTTGATACACCTTTGTTAATTACCCGTATACATATATGTTGAATTATAGATTATTGTTGAACAAGATAAAACCTTATTATTATCCAACCGAATTACTTTGGTTTGGAACCCCGACAGGTATGAACATCCCTTACACGAGAAAACTTTTATACGCCCAAGGTCCTATATTATCTTGTACAACATTCATACATTCATTCAATTGAAAAGTCTCGAAAATAATGAACATAACTTCTATATATTTAAAGTAATATTTATATTTCCGGGTTATACCCATTACAAGGTTCTTTGTCATAATATCGATTACATTACAACAATAGACCTATCTTATTACAAGACAGCTCGATGTAATCCGCTTAGCTTTTCCTTATCCTTTTTTGATCCTTGGGACGTTCGGTCTTTATTTGCATTCATATGGTTCAAGCAAAGAGTGAGCATAACTAGCTCAACAAGTATAACAATTTAATAACAACATGCTTGACACATACAAATCATATATCTTCAATAAGCGAACAATAGTTATGAAGTACTATTGATAATTCAAAATAGCACTTCATCTTTTCTTTCAAAATGTTTTACAATAATAACAATATTTAGTAAAACATTCACTCGGTCAAAGACCTCGAGTATTCATTCTTTATTGGAAAAGGACAACCGGAAGCAAGTCAAAAGTAAGCGATATTACTTACGAGCACTTCTAGGTGATCAACCTATTGTACTCTATGTTGATCAACACTACATCCATTAAGCGTATGCACGCGTTTAAGCATTTGGCAACCTCACGTGCTGTCGTTTCCAAACAAAACATTTGTTTAACATTTCAATCTTCTTTTGAAAACCATATCAAGTAGTTGACAAAAGATAGCAACATTTGATAATAAATGATTAGATTATCAATACATCAAGTCTAGCCAAAGGAATTGGCTTAAACTTCAACATACCTCAATTCATGCGAAAGATACATGAACCTCAAAACTTGTTGATTAAGCGAGACAAGAGTTAGAATACTTGCCTTTAGCGTCTGCTACGGTATATTAACTTTATGTTCAAGTCTTTCAAGTCTCTACAATACATGATCACATAATGCCTTACATTAGGTCACATATAATCAAGTATGTATATGACTATATCATACTTTCATCTCAATCTATTTGTGTATTAGATTGATTACTATTCATTAGGTTTATCATTATCCTTGCATTTATATTCGACTAGGTTATCTCAACCTTTATACAACATCCTTAAGGTTTAACAAAGTTTAAACAATGTTACATTTCCTTCCTTAAGTTGTGTTTACTTTTAAATCAATTAGCTTTCCTTTCTTTATACTTAGAAACCTTCATTACTATTCTTGTTACGAGGGCTGGCATTTTTATTTGACAACTTTATACTTAGTCTCCTTGACTTATAGTAGCATTGTCCACGGACTTGGCATGCTGTGTCTGAGTCCTTACTTAATGGGCATGATTTTTCACTCTCTAGAAGATTTTTGTCTTTTTGTACATTTGCTGCATGGCGCCACAAATTATACTATGGTTGTATTTGGTGAACTCTTGCGATGTGATGTCTCGGACCTTTATTACTTGCTTGCTACTGATGGCGACTCATTTAGCCTAGGGTTGGCGGCATGGCTGCCAACTCTCTGTACCGGAAAACAATTTCGGTTTGTGAATTTTGTGAACTTCCGGACGCATAACTTCTTCGTTATAAGTCCGAATTGGCTCGTTCAAAAGCCTACGGTTCACAAATTACGTAATCTATGCGTTTATGCAAGAATTTTATCTATTTGACTTCGTTTGCTAAAAATTCACCTATTGGTTCATTTTTTAACGAAAAGCGATAAGCGTTCGTGAGCGTTCGGCGCTTTCGTTCTTCGTTCTAAGTCGGAATCGGTCATTTTTGAGTCCGCAACTCTTAAATGCCAAATATGACTTGTCTCTATTGGAAAACAATGGTTCGAGTTCAAACACAAAATTTGACTTCTATTAGAGAATTTTCTGAATTGACGATTATAAATCAATCGTGCAATTTAAAGTAAAAATCTTCATTCTTATGATTTGTTCAACATTACAAATGAACTTCATTCATCATGTGAACATCTTAACATACTTATTACAACAACTAATAATCATTGTTGGTTTTTGGACTTATTCTTCTCATGAGCTTATAACTTGTCAAATTATAAACTACTTAAGATTTTATTATTCATGACTTATGACAATTAAAGTTTCTTAATCATCATTCTTTATATGTTCTTAACATATAACTTTACTTATGTATATATGATACATATGATCATACAAGTTCTTTTACATCCTTACTACTTCTCTTAATAAACTCATTACAAGTTCATAATTTTCATACTTAACATTCAAGGTTAACTCATAATAAGTTTATAACTTTTATAAGTTTAAATGACTTATTGCCAACTTATGTGGCTTAAGTTCATGACTTACTCATTCTTCTTGCTTCTTATCATTCATGTTTCTTAATCCATCTTTTCTTATCAACCTATCATGGTAGAGATAGAAGATAATTTAGAGAAGAAGTCTTACTTTTGATTTCTTGGTAAGGTAGCTTTCTTCTTCTTCTTACAAATGAAATGACTTATTTGTAGCTTATTCTCTCTAACAACTTAAGCACTTGCAATATGTTGGATTATTTGAACAAGGGTTAAATGGCTTGTAAGCCCTCTATATTTATAGAAGTTGCAAAGCTAGGGTAGTTTAGTCTTTAAATCATCCCACCTCCTTTAAGCCACCTCCTTCTTATTCATTACTTGTTAATCACAACACTTATCCTATACTTGGTCATACTCATTCATTTAACTTGGTCATTACTCTTAAATCTTGGTCATTACATTAACTTGGTCACCACATTTAACCATATTAATATGGTGTGCCCCATGGGTCAACCAATTCATTTCAATCTAGCTTGGGCTTGGACCAACTAACTCTTTGGGCTTTGCATTAATAAACACTAATTGGTTCATTAATTAATGATTGGGCCTTAACATTTTAATCTACTTGGACTTGAATATAATTGTTAACTAATCTTCCAAGTCCATTAACATTACTTAATACATATACATATAGTTTATGTATTATTTTTCGTATTCTAATTCATATAGGATTTATATCGATATTTCATCCTTCATACAACTTCGTATAATACCGTATTATACTCGTTTTCATTACTTTGTACAATACCAAGTATCATACAATTATTACTTATTCATTACTACTTACGCCTTCCTTAGCGTTTATAAATTAAGTCCATAGCGAAATATTACATTTTCCATAACTAGATTTTTATTACATAATCCATCTTACCTTGTTATTCCATCATTACGTATTTCTCGAAAATTCAAAAATATATCCCGAGCAAATACCGATGAATAGTGTTTTTTGGAAAATTTCTCGGAAAACTTTTATTTTCATCTTGGAAATTCAAACACTTTAATTCATCCACGTAGCTCAAATACTACGACATTCTAACATCAATAGGTTATACAATGACAACCATCTTGATAACACATAGAATAGAATTTTATTATTATTTAATTTAATAAAATCATTTTACAATAAGATCCGAATTTCTCGGTCGTTACATTCTTCCCCCCCTTATAAAGATTATATCCCCAGAATCTCGTCTTACTTTAATCAAATAGATGAAAAATTTTTTCTTTTCTTCTAGTTCCCACGTTGCTTCTTGACATCGTGGTTCTTCCATAATATACTTTCTTGATGGTATTACCTTGTTCCTCGAACTTGTTTTCTATCAATGATCTGCATCGGCGATTCTTTCTTATGTTAAGTCTTTTCGATATAGATGGCTCATACTCGATTACATGCTTATAGTAGCTTATATGGACGTAATCTGTCTGAGATCGTGAAACACGTTATGTATTCGTTCTAGAGTGCGGAGGTAATGCTATCACATAAGCTACCTCTCCCCCCCGTTTTAATACCTCAAAAGGTCCTATAAACCTTGGACTTAACTTTCCTTTCTTTCCAAAGCGTATCTTTCCTTTCTTTCCGGGGAGATACCTTTAAAAACACATCTGAGCCCACCTCAAACTCTCGACTTAGTCTATGTGAGTCGCATACTTCTTACATGCATCTGTTTGTGGCGAGGCGCATCCGAATTAACTTTACCACATCCGCTATCTGCTGTACCAATTTTGGTCCTAGCATTCGGCGTTCTCCCACCTCATCCCAACACAATGGTGTTTTGCATTTTCATCCATACAAAGCTTCATACGGCGGCATGCCTATGCTTGCATGATAAGCTTTGTTGTTATCTGCAAACTCTACTAGTGGTAGGTGATCATCCCAACTACCCTTGAAATCCATGGCCTTGAAGACCTCAACATGTCTTCTAACGTCTGAATTGTTCTCTCGCTCGCTCGCCCATCGGTTTGTGGATGATAAGTTGTGCTTAACCCATTTGTGTTCCCAAATTGTTCTTGCAAACTCCTCCAAAAGTTCGATGTGAATCGTGGATCACGATCGACACAATCGATCTAGGTACTCCATATGCGGAAATGATTTCCTTAACATAAAGTTTAGCTAAGCGGTCTAAGTTATACTTGATCCTAATTGGCAAAAAAAGTGAGAGACTTCGTCAATGGGTCCACTTATTACCCAAATCGAATCGTACCCTTTATTCGTCGTCGGAAGTCCCACCACGAAGTCCATCGTGATATGCTCCCACTTCCATTACGGAATCTCAATGGTGTAATAAGCCTTTGGGTCGTTGATGTTTGGCCTTAACTTTTGACAAGTCAAGCACACTACTCACATACTCTGCTTTATTTCTCTCTTCATGTTTGTACACCAAAAACTCTGTCGAAGGTCTTGATACATCTTAGTGCTACCAGGATGTATCGAGTACCTCGAACTATGAGCTTCTTGTAACACTTGCTCCTTTAATTCCGTCTCATTTGGAACCCAAATTCTTCCTTCAAATCTTAATAATCCCTCATTATCAAGACTATACTTAGCATCTTCCTTCTCGGATAATCGCTTCTTCATTTGGTTACACTCGACAGTCTTGAGTTGTATCTCCTTGACTCTTTCTACGATGGTAGATTGCATCTCTCATCGTAAAAAGTATCATCTTGCGAATCACTCGGCATCTTCACTTCTATTTCCATCCTAGCCATCTCTGTTATTAACTCCTTTTGAGTCGTTAACATAGACAACTTTTCCCGACCCTTCCTACTTAAGGCGTCGGCAACTACATTGGCCTTTCCAGGGTGATACAGGATTTCACAATCATAATCCTTTATCAACTCTAGCCATCTTCTCTGTCTCATATTCAACTCCTTCTGAGTGAAGATATACTTTAGACTTTTATGGTCTGTATATATCTGGCATTTTCCCCATAAAGATAATGTCTCCATATCTTTAGGGCAACAAACACTCATGACCCAGTTCGGATCATGAGTAGGATAAACTTTCTCATAATCCTTTAAGCTGTAGTGATGCATCATCATCACAATGACTTTGCCATCTTTGCATAAGCACACTGACCAAGTCCTCTATCTGAAGCATCACTACTCTACTAAAATTTTCTGTGTGTCATCGGCAATGAAAACAAAGCAGTACTTCACTTAATCTTTTCTTGAGTTCTTTGAAAGCTGTCTTCACATTTATCCGTCCATACGTATTTCACCGTCTTCCTTGTTAAATTAGTCAGCGAGGTAGCTATCTTGAAAAATCTTGGATAAATCTTGATAGTACCCCTGCTAACCCTAGGAAACTCCGCACCTCGATTCGGCGTTTTCGGTTGTTCCCAATTCATTCTTTGCTTCCACCTTATTTGGATCCTTTGAAATCCCCTCTTGGTCAATGACATGACCTAAAAAGCGCACCTTTTCGGCCAAAATTCACATTTGGTGAATTTTTGCATATAACTTTTCCTTCCTTAGTGTCTCAACACTAATCTTAAGTGTTTGACATGATCTTACGGCGTCTTAGAATGAACTAGAATATCATCGATAAACACCACGACGAACTTGTCCAAATATAGTTTGAACACTCTGTTCATCATATCCATAAATCGGTGGTGCATTTCGTCGACCCAAATGACATTACGAAACTTCGAAATGACCATACTTGAGTCACGAATGCGATCTTTGGTACATCTTCCTTCTAACCTTCAAGCGATGATACCCCGTCGCAAATCTATTTTAGAAAAATACTTTGCCCCTTTCAATTGATCAAAGAGATCATCGATCTGGGCAATGGGTATTTATTCTTTATCGTTAACTTGTTCGACTCCAGATAGTCGATACAAAGCCTTAACGATCCGTCTTTCTTCTTGACAAACAACACAACGGTGCCCCCACGGAGAAACACTTGGTTGAATGTACTTTTTGTCCAATAGTTCTGTATTTGAACCATTAGTTCTTTCATTTCCCACAGCGCCCATACTGATGCGGTGCCCTTGAGGCTGGTGCCGCTCACGGCACAATGTCTATCACAAATTTGATCTCCTGTCCGTGGTAAAACCGGTAACTCACTTGGAAATACATCCATGAACTTCGTTTACTATAGGTATTTGTTCCATGGTTGCTCCCTCTCTACGGGTATCAACAACATGGCATAGGTAACCTACACAACCCTTCCTTAAAAGTTTTCTAGTTTGTGTCATTGTAAAAGGCAACACGGACGTCCGGCAATTTACTCTAGTAAAATACTATAGGAGGTTGCTTCAGCGTCTGATTCTCACACATTTCTTTTGGCAATCTATAATTGCTCCATGGTTAATCAACCAATCCATTAGAAATTACGTGAATTCTCCTAACTTTATCGGTATTAAATCTCACAGATAACTTACGACCACGATACATCTACGCAACAACTCCTATGAATATCTTCTGACGAGAATTATCTCTTCGTTTGCTACCTTAATGTTCAAAGGTATAGGCAATTTTTGGGAAATAATTCTAGTAAATCTAGCAAAATCACATCTTTATAAACGAACAAGTAGCACCCGAATCAAATAGCACGTATGCATTTATATTGTTGATCGGAATAATACCTGCAACTACATCCCCTGATGCCACCGCATCTTGGACCGTCATATTAAAAGTGCGGGCCATTGATTTCCCCCCGGCTGAGTTGGACCACTAATAGCTAACTTACCGCTATTAGTTCCCTTATTTCATTTGTCCCCTTCTTGGGCGGTTTCTTTGCTATGTGGTCGGTTGATCCACATACAAAACATCCGTGATTTTTCTTGGATTTGGGGCGGTTAGGTGAAATGTGCCCTTCACATCCACAATTATAATAACAAACCGCCTTTCCTTTGAGATGAGACTCCCAAGTGAGTCTTCCTTGAGTTTCTGAGGCCTCCATCCTCCTCTTAGAGTCCCCTTGTTTTTACTCCGGTATTCCCGGAGTTAAAGCCCTTCCTCTTTGACCATTGCCACTTCCTTTGGCTCCCTCGGTCTTGGTTCCTCCATCAACCTTGCCCTTGTTTTTCTTATCCTTGTAGTCTTGGTGAGAGCCTCATTCCCACCTTGGCAATTATTGCCTTTTCTAGTATGGTTCAAAGGAAGTACTTTGGAAACTGAGATTCGGCTATAGAGCCGGGGTTTCAAGCCACTGCTCGAATCTTCTAGCCTTTCTCACTTGGTGTCCACTTGATGTGGAAGCAAATCGTGCGATTCATTAAACTTGGCGACATCTTTGAGAGCTATCATCCCTTGTTTCAATTCAAGAAACCTCATTTCCATCCTCCCTTGCATACTCGTGGGAAAATAGTTCTCGAAGAAAATCTCCTTGAACCTCTCCCCGTTAGGTTTCCTATATCGGCCCTAGCTTTGGTTTGCCTCCCACGAAGTTGGCCTCTCCTTTCATCAAATAGGTTGCAAAGGCAACCTTTTGACCCTCCTCAACATTTGCTATTACAAATGCTTTCTCGATTTCTTTTACCCAAGTGCGGGCTTCTATAGGGTCAAGTAGTTCCTTTGAACTCGGCGGACCTACACTTTTAAAGTCCTTAAAAGTAGTAGCTCGTCTACTACTCCGGGAATCACGGGTACATTAGCCCAGATTCTATTAAATGCGACCGTTAAAAGATTAACGAACTCTGCATTGGATTAAGCTGGACCACCCTCGGTTGGTTAACATTAAGCATACTGATTTCGTTGTCTCCTTCTTGGCGGCATTTTCTTTGTTAAGAAAACAACACATCATTATTACTTTATTCTTGTTGGTTTGTTATTATTTGTAATAAAACAACAACTCATACTCATTACTCACACATATTCCATAAAAAGACTTATATTGATTCATAACTTGTAGTATAACACTACATTGTTTACATTACTCGACCTTGGTGATTACATTACCATCCAATTACTTTCCAAAATTGGGATTTACAAAAGACTACCCTTTGTTATACAAAAGAGGGTTTTCGTCACTACTAGATACATAATATTTACATATCTAATCTACTCTAGCTATTGCTAGATTACATCGGCGTAGGGCATTCTCAAAATCTTTCTTTGGCGGGATAAGCAATAACATCTCTCTCTTGATAGTGTGTAAGATGCATCACCTCTTCTATCGATACCCGACTACTGCTGCTTTGAAATCTACATGAGAACTCCTATGTATATAGGACATCCTCTCCAACTTCCATTTGTTTAGTCTTTAGCTCTGCTTGAGCTCAAAGACTTCACATTTCGACTCTCGGACCTTGTCCTTAGCTAGAACTCTATCATCATGCTCCTCTTCCCACATTCCCTCCATGCTAGCCTTGTCCTCACAGATGACTTGGAGTTCCTCTTTCAACTCCTTAACCTCTTGGGTAATGGACATTCCTATCAATCACAAGCATAACATGAGTGCCTTCATTGATTCCCCCGTAGACAACTCCTCTGTAGGTGGAACCTGGTCAAAGGACATCACGTCCACCTCCTCCTCTAGCATGCCATCAAATATAGACATGTAGTCTAAATCGTCCGAGTCTCCCGACTCGATTGTCACCAACTCTGGTTCTATTGCTACGGGATTTGGTAGTATCTCTACCCGATTAACCGAATCCTCGCTCACTACATGTATATCTCTATACATATCATTTTCTTCTGACATCTACAATAAAACAATATAGTTTGGATTAGTACGTCGGTAAAATAATAGAAATACATAACATAATATAATGCATTTTTATAGGGTTACTTTCCATCTTTTACTTCTTTATTCTTTCTTAAGGTTATGACTTAAGGTTCTACTTTCCCCCTTAAGTTTTATAACCTAGGCTTTGATACCAACATGGCGCCCCAAATCAAGGGTATCTTTCTTCGACTGCGAGATGGTGCTATCTTGTACAACATTCATACATTCATTCGATTGAAAAGTCTCAAAAAACGAACATAACTTCTATATATTTAAAGTAATATTTACATTTCCGGGTTCTATACCCATTACAAAGGTTCTTTGTCATAATATCGATTACATTACAACAATAGACCTATACTATTACAAAACTGACTTAATAATCGCCTTAGCTTTTCCCTTATCTTTTTTGATCCTTGGGACGTTCGGTCTTGCATTTGCATTTATATGGTTCAAGCAAGAGTGAGCATAACTAGCTCAGCAAGTATAACAATTTAATAACAACATGCTTGACACATACAAATCGTATATCTTCAATAACTGAACAATAGTTATGAAGTACTATTGATAAATCAAAATAGCACTTCATCTTTTCTTTCAAAATGCTTTACAATAATAACAATATTTAGTAAAACATTCACTCGGTCAAAGACCTCGAGTATTCATTCTTTATTGGAAAAGGACAAACCGGAAGTAAGTCGTAAGCCCGATATTACTTACGAGCACTTCTAGGTGATCGACCTATTGTACTCTATGTTGATCAACACTACATCCATTAAGCGTATATGCGTTTAAGCATTTAGCAACCTCACGTGCTGTCGTTTTTTGAAACAAAACATTTGTTTAACATTTCAATCTTCTTTTGAAAACCATATCAAGTAGTTGACAAAAGATAGCAACATTTGATAATAAATGATTAGATTATCAATACATCAAGTCTAGCCAAAGGAATTGGCTTAAACTTCAACATACCTCAATTCATGCGAAAGAATACATGAACCTCAAAAACTTGTTGATTGAGTTGAGACAAGAGTTAGAATACTTGCCTTTAGCGTCTGCTACGGTATATTAACTTTATGTTCAAGTTGTTCAAGTCTCTACAATACATGATCACATAATGCCTTACATTAGGTCACATATAATCAAGTATGTATATGACTATATCATACTTTCATCTCAATTTAACTGTGTATTAGATTCAGTTATATTCATTCCAGTTTATCATTATCCTTGCATTTTATTCGACTAGGTTATCTCAACCTTTATACAACATCCTTTAGGTTTAACAAAGTTTAAACAATGTTACATTTCCTTCCTTAGGTTGTGTTTACTTTTAAATCAATTAGCTTTCCATTCTTTATACTTAGAAACCTTCATTTATTATTCTTGTTACGAGGCTGGTGCTTTGCTGCTTTATTATACTTACATCTCGCGCTGCGGCGAACTTATAGTAGCATTGTCCGGACTTGGTATTTGCTGATGAGTCCTTACTTAATAGGCGTATTGCTATTTGCCACTCTCGAGAAGATTTTTCGTCTTGTACATGGTATTTGCTTGGCTACAAATTATACTATGGTTATTTGCATGATGAACTCTTGCGGTGTGCTCGGGACTTTATTATACTTGTTGCTGGCTGTGACTCATTTAGCCTAGGGTTGGTGCTTGGGGCTGACTCTGTCACTACCTGAAAAACAATTTCGGTTTGTGAATTTTGTGAACTTCGGACGCATAACTTCTTCGTTTATAAGTCGAATTGGCTCGTTCAAAAGCCTACGGTTCACAAATTACGTAATCTATGCGTTTATGCAAAATTTTATCTATTTGACTTCGTTTGCTAAAAATTCACCTATTGGTTCATTTTTTAACGAAAAGCGATAAGCGTTCGTGAGCGTTCGCGCTTTCGTTCTTCTTCGTTCTAAGTCGGAATCCGGTCATTTTGAGTCATGACTCTTAAATGCCAAATATGACTTGTCTCTATTGGAAAACAATGGTTCCGAGTTCAAACACAAAATTTGACTTCTATTAGAGAATTTTACGAATTCGGCGATTATAAATCAATCGTGCAATTTCCGGCAAATCTTCATTCTTATGATTTGTTCAACATTACAAATGAACTTCCATTCATCATGTGAACATCTTAACATACTTATTACAACAACTTATAATCATTGTTGGATTTTGGACTTATTCTTCATGAGCTTATAACTTGTCAAATTATAAACTACTTAAGATTTTATTGTTCATGACTTATGACAATTAAAGTTTCTTAATCATCATTCTTTATATGTTCTTAACATATAACTTTACTTATGTATATATGATACATATGATCATATAAGTTCTTTTACATCCTTACTACTTCTCTTAATAAACTCATTACAAGTTCATAATTTTCATACTTAACATTCAAGGTTACTTATAATAAGTTTATAACTTTTATAAGTTTAAATGACTTATTGCCAACTTATGTGGCTTAAGTTCATTTCTTACTCATTCTTCTTGCTTCTTATCATTCATGTTTCTTAATCCATCTTTTCTTATCAACCTATCATGGTAGAGATAGAAGATAATTTAGAGAAGAAGTCTTACTTTTGATTTCTTGGTAATATAGCTTTCTTCTTCTTCTTACAAATGAAATGACTTATTTGTAGCTTATTCTCTCTAACACTTAAGCACTTGCAATATGTTGGACTATTTGAACAAGGGTTAAATGGCTTGTAAGCCTCCTATATTTATAGAAGTTACAAAGCTAGGGTAGTTTAGTCTTTAAATCATCCCACCTCCTTTAAGCCACCTCCTTACTATTCATTACTTGCTAATCACAACACTCATCCTATACTTGGTCATTACTCATTTAACTTGGTCATTACTCTTAAATCTTGGTCATTACATTAACTTGGTCACCACATTTAACCATATTAATATGGTTTGCCCCATGGGTCGACAATTCATTTCAATCTAGCTTGGGCTTGGACCAACTAACTCTTTGGGATTTGCATTAATAAACACTAATTGGTTCATTAATTTATGATTGGGCCTTAACATTTTAATCTACTTGGACTTGAATATAATTGTTAACTAATCTTCCAAGTCCATTAACATTACTTAATACATATACATATAGTTTATGTATTATTTTCGTATTCTAATTCATATAGGATTTATATATGATATTTCATCCTTCATACAAACTCGTATAATACTTCGTATTATACTCGTTTTCATTACTTTGTACAATACCAAGTATCATACAATTATTACTTATTCATTACTACTTCGCCTTCCTTAATGTTTATAAATTAAGTCCGTAAGCGAAATATTACATTTTCCATAACTAGATTTTTATTACATAATCCATCTTACCTTGTTATTCCATCATTACGTATTTCTCGGAAATTCAAAAATATATACCGAGCAAATATTGATGAACAGTGTTTTTTGGAAAATCTCTCGGAAAACTTTTATTTTCGTCTTGGAAATTCAAACACTTTAATTCATCCACGTAGCTCAAATACTACGACATTCTAACATCAATAGGTTATCAATGACAACCATCTTGATAACACATAGAATAGAATTTTATTATTATTTAATTTAATAAAATCATTTTACAATAAGATCCGAATTTCTCAATGGTTTCATTATCATTTAATGATGTAAGATTAGAGTTGAATGTATTGTTAACGCAATCAAGTCGATAGTTGAATTGTATGAATTTTGGGGTCGTTACAACCGTAGGCTCTTGAACTAGCCAACCAGGATTCTCACAAAAATGAAAAATCTGTCAAAGTTTTTTGGTGCACAGAGCTAACGCCATGGCGGCTCCATTTCAAGGCCAATAGCTCTGTGCATGTAAACCAAAAGCTTGGCCGAGCAAAGCTATAACCTCTTGGAGAGTATAGGCTGCAAATGCGGGCAGAACGAAGGAGACTCATGTAATGCAGTCATAAAAGTACTGGTTCTCTTACATAGTGCATGAAATAAGCAATACGACATAACGAAGGAACACTGGCACCGCAATGCCAGCCTTAAGATATAAATAATAAAGAAGGTTTTTATGTGAAGCATGAATAGTAATTGATGAACATTTAACTCAGTATCTTAATGTAACATTGTTAAGTCATAGTTAAGCCTTAAGTATGAGCACTTAGGGTTAAAGAAAGTCAAGTGCATGTAAATATAAGAATGACATAACGGAAAGTCGGAACCAATAATAACAAATCTAATACGTAATTAGATTGAGAAGAAGGTTAAGATTCTTTAGGAAACATGTATGTTTATTCATGACCTAATGTGCTATGTGATGTTATCATCTACTGTAGAGACCTTAAAGACTTAAAGTGCACGTGTTATAAACTGTAGAAGATGCTAAAGGCAAGTATTCTAACCCTTGTTCAGGTTCAATCTGGACAAGCTTTGTGATTAATGTATTCTTACTCATTAGTTAATGTCTGATGAAGTCAAAGCCAATTCTTTCGGCTAGACTTATGATATTTTGAATTTCTGATAATCTATCAAGTATTGACAATGATTTACCAAACTAATATTGTTGTGGTTTTAAAAAGGAGACTGAGTATGCTAAATTATTTTGTCGTCAAAGGACAGGAACGTGAGGTTGCCACAACTTAAACGTATACACGTTTAATGAATGTAGTGTTGATCAACATAGAGTACTATAGGCTGATCACCTAGACGTTCTCGTAAGCTATGTCAGAATTACGGACTTAGTGCCGGGATGTCCTTTTTAAAGTACTTATGAAATGCTCATGGTCTTGGACCGGAATTGATGTTTTACTGAATACTATTATTGTAAAATGTTTTGAACGAAAAGAAGTGCTATTTTTAATTATCGATAGTACTTCGTAACTATTATTCAGTTATTGAAGATATACGATTCCTATGTCTCAAACATGTTATTTTACTAGAATTATTATTTTATTAGAAGCGACATTCCACCAATTACTATATCAGATGAATCAACCTTTAGGTTCTTTATGGAAGTCAGTAGAAAATCTGATGAACAAGGCAAGTTCCCACTGATTATAGAGAATGTATATAACAAGGGATGCACAATAATCTTGCAGAACTTGATAAATATAGAAGAAAATAGGATTCACGATGTAACGCCAATCAGATCAACACAATGGAATTCATAACTTGTATCACTAACAACACAAGATTGCCAAATTGGAACACAGTATGCTGATCAGCTTACCATGGAAGTTATTAAACACCAACAAGACAAACAACATGGAAGATCATACACATAAGAACGATCTGATGATGTAATAACAGATCCGAATGAATGTGAAGTAAAATTACATCAAACTTACAAAGACAAAAAAAATCCTATCACAAGAAATAAGGTTGCATTCAATCAGGAAAAATAGACAACACAAAGTTGAACGAACAAGTTGTAGAGACTTTGTGCTAGTGTGCATAGATAATGAAAATTACAGATGGAAGTTGAGAGCATCAAGGTTTCGAAAAACCAGTATATTCAAGGTGAGAGAATTCAATGATATCCACACATATTCAATCAACGTACTGCTTGGAGACCATAGACAGATAAATAGTGAGTTGGTTAGTGAATGCATAATGCACAGATTAACAAATCTGAAGAAAATATATACACCAACATATATTATGGAGGACATGATGACAGAGTATAATGTGTCCATCTCTTACCAAAAAGCATGGAGATCAAAGGAGAAAGCATTGGAAAATGTGAGAAGAAATCCACACGACTACTCACTGATCCCATCATGGTTGCACATGTTGAAGAAAACAAATCCAAGTAACAGTTAAAAATAGTTTATTTATTTTTTATAATTAGTTGGTTACCCAAATCAAATGATTTGGTTACCTTAGTATGCAGGTTTAGTTACCAACTGTACTATAAAAAAAATTATGTTAAAATAATTTTTTGTATATGATCAATATCTACACAAAAGGTTATAGTTTAATGACATTTTGGACAACATCTTTACCGTATTGAAAACATTAAGATGATAATTAGTTGCGTACCATTAACCATATAAATGGTTATCCTCTACTACAAGTTTGGATACTGTCAGCTACTTATAATTATATTTAGAATGCTGAAATTTCATATTAGGTTCCATCACAGCC
This sequence comes from Panax ginseng, assembly GCA_020205605.1. Classification (NCBI taxonomy): domain Eukaryota; kingdom Viridiplantae; phylum Streptophyta; class Magnoliopsida; order Apiales; family Araliaceae; genus Panax; species Panax ginseng. The sequence continues at coordinate 52,664,763 of CM035146.1, read as the reverse complement.
CTGGAGTTGGAAATAAATGGTCGTTTCAAGTATCTATTCTTTGCCATTAGAGCATCGATTCAAGCATGGAATCATTACTTCCCAAAAATTGTAATTGATAACACGTTTATACAATAAACCTACGGGGGGACACTCTTGATAGAAAACACACAAGATGCAAACAGAAACATTGTTTCAATTGCTTTTACAGTGGTTGACAGTGAAAATGAATTATCTTGGAGGTGGTTTTTCGTAAATTTGAGAAATGCTTGTAGAGTTAGGGAAGGCCAATGCATTGTTTCAGATAGACATAAAACCATTGTACAAGGACTGAATTTTATGTTCCGCGATGTCATGCATGGTTCATGTACATACCATGTATTGAAAAATATAAAAACAAATTCAAAAAGAGAGGAGAAGAACTCAAAAGGCATACAACGGGGCTTGTAGAGCTTACACTATTGAACAATTCAACAAACACATGGGTGAACATGATGAAATTGATGCACGAATAAGGACATATTTGGAGGAAGAGGTTAAGTTGGAGAAGTGCATTAGGCTCCATGGGACTGTAAGTAGGTACTCGACAATGACTTTAAACACAACATAATCTATCAACAATGCAATCAAGGAGATCAGGGAACTTCCAGTTACAACAATGATTGAATGCATCTGGTATATGATTCAAAGATGGTATTTCACATACAAACAAGCAGCCATATCAATATTCACTACCCTTTTTACAATAGCTGAGAGAAAATTGCAATCTAATATCACTGAATCAAAGAAACTTAAGGTAACTACTACACCTTTTAAATTATTACATCAGAAGTTGCATTTTCATTTTATGGAAACCTCATTACGTATTATTGGTTACCTGTATATGATGAGAAGGTTACCAATATTACAGATAACTGCCATTCTTTCAATTTAAACAAACTAAATATTTATACATACTAACGACACACTTAAATTGTGTTGTAGGTTGAGACATCAAACCTAGTTATTCTTACTATTTACGATGTCACCAAACAATATATTATGGACATTGAACAAAGGACATGCACATGTCATAAATTTCAATACCATGTGATGCCTTGTCCACACGATGTTGTTGTTATCAACAAGAGGATTTTGAGCTGTTATGAAATTTGCTCAACAAAATACTAAAAAATAACTTTGGTAGACACGTATTTAACTTCCATCCTACCGTTAGATGACAAAGATAATTGGAATGTGCCAGAAGAAGTAAGAAACATATGTGTAAAACCACCAAAGATAGGGAGGTACAAGCATAGATCTTAAAACAGAATTCAAAACAAATGCAACAAGTGCCAAGAAAAGGGACACAATAGGACAACATGCAATAATCCACCAATTTTACGGTTAAAAAAGGTCTGATATAGTACATAAACAAAAGGAGTGTAAATACATGAATATATTATTGTTTACTATGAGTAACCATTAACCACATATTTGGTAACCTTTTTGATGATGTAAAGTAACCAAAATTGTGTTACCCAAATTGAATAATGTTTTGATTTTTGATTCCAACATGATTTATCAATATAAAGCAAACATATACATTGAACAATTGGTAACTGTTCTAAAACATTTTTATGTAAATTTGGTTACTCACAAAAAATAAAATGGTCACCTCTATATGAATATTTAGCTACCAACTGGATCATATCCAAATAATTTTTACAAGTATGTAATTTATAAGTATCCATCAACTAGATAACTGGGCACTCTCACATGTACATTTAGCACTTGATAACTGTTCTGATATAAGTTTATAATTATCTGGTTACTAACAAAAACTAAAATGGTTACCCTTATATGCAGGTTTGGATACCAACTGCACCTTTCAAACTATTTTTTTTGAAATATGTAATTTATAAGTGACCATCATCTATATAAATGGGCACTCTTAATTGGAGTTTCTGATTCCATCCTGATGACTGAATATAAATAAAACATATACATTTAACACTTGATAACAAGTCTGATATAATCTTATAACTATCTGGTTAATAACAAAAACTAAAATGGTTACCCTTATATGCATGTTTGGCTACCAACAACACCTTTCAACTAAAATAACTGATGGATACTGTTCTGAAACATTTTTATGTAAATTTGGTTACTCACAAAAAATAAAATGGTTACCTCTATATGCAAATTTAGCTACCAACTGGACCATTTCCAAATATTTTTAGAAGTATGTAATTTATAAGTATCCATCATCTAGATAAATGGCACTCTTAACAGTACATTAAACACTTTATAAATGTTGTGATATAAGCTTATAACTATCTGGTTACTAACAAAAACTAAAAAGTTTACCCTTCTATGCAGGTTTGGATACTAACATGCACCTTTCAAACAATGTATCAGACACAATTTATAAGTAACAAATATGAACCCACAAACAATGTCAAACAACTGGTAATATAATCAAATAAGTAATCCCATTTCCAAAAGTTACATTAAACATTAAAAACTCACTAACCATAAAAAATGGTTATGGATATAAAAAAAATCAATTCACGAAAAATAGTTTACAAGGAAAATACAATGACAACCAAACTAATAATAATCTGGGACAAATCTGCCTGGATATTCTGTATTAGACTCGTATATCTCTACTTCCTTGGTCCTGGCATGCATGTAGAGGTTTATGCATAATTTGTTCTGGTACTGCGCAATGGGGAATGGTACAAGTATTTCAGCAAACTGTTGGTGAATAACATGCTCAGCAAAACAAATCGTGAACATCCCACAATCACTGCACAAACAAACAAAATAAAACAAAAATTAAAACTAAAATCATACTAGATGTAATAATTAAATAAATGTAAACAATGTAAACCTTACCCCTCAATTTGTTCAGGTACCCCCTCTACAAATTCAAGTTCAATTATATCTTGTTCATCCTTATTACAATACGGTTCACTCTTGAAATCAATATCAGCCCTATCCCTCCAAAAACCACTCTTAGACAGTATTGTGGGTATGATGAAAATATAAGGCTCACAGATATCCATAATTTTTGTTCGCATTTGTGACCTGTTTGGTTGCAGAGAATTGTAAACTTTTAAAAGTCTTTGATGCACATCAAAAGTAAACAAAAACCAGTGCTTTGGAGATGACATGTGAATGGGGAAAAACACATAATCAACATTGACCCATGGTGTGTTCACATCTTGGAACAATCCACAGATGTATTCACCAACATCACCCTCCCCCGATAATAAACTCTTATTTGCATTTTTTTAGAGTGTATTCATCATACAAAGCAGTTATTGAAACAAACAATCTGTGGTCTTTGCCCTTATATGAACATTGTCAGAGTGTCTGGCCAATTTTCGGAAGTAGTATAATGCAATGTTGATGTGCTGAACAAAAGAAATAAAATCCATAAGATATAAATAGTTGCTGAAAAATACAACTCTATGCTAAAGGTAACTAGCACTGTTAAAACTAGTTACTAAACCAGTTAACTAAGGTAACCATAACTATCACAACATAATTTGAATAAAAAAGAACTCACATCATCATCTAGCCACTATCCAAGAGTCTTCAACTTGTAGAACCACATTTTGGAAGATATTGGGACAGACCCAAACATAAATGCAAGTTCAATCTTATCGTTGTCTCTCGGGAATTTTTAAATCCTTCAATATAAAAGCATATCAGTATACACACTAACATTAAAAATTACCATATTAGTATACACACTAACCAAATCCGAATTGAACAGTCATTAATAACTAATTTAATCAACCTCTGTATTGTAAACATTTACATGGTAACCAACAAATAATAACATAGTAACCAAAACTCCACTTTAAGGTCACATTAACAGTAACTAAAACATAATAAAATAGTAACCAGGTTATAATATAACAATAACCAAACCATAATTTGATAGTAACCATAACATAATATAAAAATAACCAAACAAAAACATCATGTAATCAACCCAAATTTAAGCAACATGTATGTACTAAATAAATACCTAGTAACTAAACATAATATTATAGTAACCAAAACTTTACTTTGAGGGCACATGAATATAAACCAAAACATAATACAATACTAACCATAACATACTATAACAGTAACCAAACCATAATATAATAGTAACCAAGACATCATATAATAGTAAACCAAACAGAAACATCATGTAATCAAACCCAATTTAAGCAACCTATGTATATTACACAATTATTTAACAACAAAAAATAATATAATAGTAACCAAAATTCCATTTTGAGTGCACATTAATAGTAACCAAAACATAATATTATAACAAAAACATAATATAGCAGTAACCAGAATCTAACATTATAGTAACCAGAACATTATTTAATAGTAACCATTTGTTTCTACAGGAAAACTGTAAGACCCTAACTTTTATGAATAAAGAATAATTTTCTCGAAATATATTTTTGAATATTATGGTGTGGATTTGATATAGTGTTATAGTTGTGGGTTATATTTACAAATTTTGCAAAGTAAGCAAGTGGTTATATAATATTCGATTGAATCTGGGGAATATTCGCTTTTAACAGGAATATTAAATACGATGACACAATTATTGGTGGACCCCACAACAGAAGTATTGTCGTAGTTAGAAAATGACAAAATTATATTTTTATAAAAATAAAAGTGTTACCGTTAAACTGTTGAACTACCCGGTAGTAAAGTACGATGAATACGCTGTGGTTGCATAGTAATATACGGTATTGATTATTGATGCTTACGTGAGAAGTCACCGTTATATACTTAATTATTGTTATAAAGAATCACGCATCATATCTCTTATATTACTGGTTCAATTATTATCACAGTATCATCTGCATAATATTTATTATTATTAAATCAATAATTGAGACGACAAAGTTATTCATATTATTATTTGTAATATTTACAATGTCTAGAAGTTCTGTCAATGAGAGGTTTGGTTACCTAATTATGCGCCAATAAGGAGAAATTCTTATCGGAAAGCCCCCTCTTTCCTGGGAACGATCTGGTTGTTAAATATTGTGAGTTATAATATTAATGATGAATAAGTTCGTGTTGATTAAAGATGAAATTGATAGTTCAATTGTGTTGGGATTATTAGTGTTAGTGGAAATCGACATTTATTTCGATACTAATTGATGTCTGGAGGTTATATTGACCAATCGGGTAATTAATCAGATAAATGAGCAATTAATTGCTATTATTTCACATGCTTATAACTATTTGTTCACATGTGTGTTTTATTGATTCACATTCATGTACTATTAGGGGAGGTGGTTCAAGAATTATAATACTTGCATGACTAAAGTAAAAATGGAGGTATAAATAAATGTACTATACTGTAATTAGTTTTTTCACATGATTATACTATTAAGTCATATGAATGAACTATTGATTCACATTATTTACTATTAGGGGAGGTGGTGCAAGTTTGATAATAGTTGCAGGACTAAATTAAAAATGAAGAAAATGAGGAAGGTATTATACTGTAATATTTTGAGCCCCAAAACGTGCAATTATCGAAACTATATTTTTCTATAAATAGAAACTCATTCTTCTTTCATTCTCACCAATTCACTAAGTCTCACAATAGCAATTATTATAGAAAGAAATTATAGAGAGAAAGAGAAAGAGAAGTCTGCATTACCTCACTATTCCAAAGATCCATTTTTCTAAGGTAAGGGGTATTATTTCTTTCGTATTCATGAAGAGAGTTATTTTCTTTCAATACTCGTAAGGGTTGTTATTGTAATAACCCGATATTTTCTATATAAATAAATTATAAATTTTGAGTATAATTTTTTTATATTCAAATGAATATGGGGAATATGTATAAGTAAAGTACATGTATTTATGTGATAAATAAATATATATTTATTACATGAATAATTGCAAGTAATTTTATTTTAGAATTAATGATCATGATAAATTATATTTTTATAATAATTAATTTTTATTATAGAAATGTTTTTATTATTTATTTTTCAAAGAAAATATGATATTATATTATTTAAATAATATAAGGAATGATTATTATAATTATTATAATTATTATTTATTTATATGAATTTTAGCTCGGATTATTAAGTTAAGTATTTTAACTTAATTAATAAAGCTGTTTACGCAAGGTAAATCAGATATGAAATCCAAACCCTAATTCTTGTTTTGGAACAAGGAATGATAATAATAATATAATATTAATTATATTTTTAATTTGTCAGTGCTATAAGTATGTACTGTATACGTGGACTGATAATGGTTGATCAATTATGGCGTTATATGATAAACCCTAATTATTGACTCGAAACCCTAATTGTGAAATTAAAACCCTAACTGATATTTAGGAATCCTAACTGTCAAATTGGGAAACCCTAATTGCTAATTTATGATATTTAATGCTAATTAGCGAACTGTAAACCCTAATGATCGTGAATAATGTGATTAGAAACTCTAATTACAAATTGTTAACCCTATTTATTAAGTTGTTAATCCTAATTAGTAAATTGTAAACCCTAATTATCAAATGGGTGCTCTAATTGATAAATTAGTGATCTTAATTATAAGTAGTAAATTATAAACCCTAATATTCCTGTATAAGATAATTACTAAACCTAATCTAATTAGGGATTTCTAAATTACAATTTTTGAAACTAAAATCCACTAACAAATCAGTAGCCTAGAATCAAGATTTGTTCATAGAAGGTATAAAACCCTAGCTTGAAATCTGATCATGATCAATGTGTTAGATGTTAGGATTTAGTGTTAAAACATGTTATATATAGTGTATAATGATGATCTAGGTTGCTAGATGTTAGATCCATAACATCTAGAGGCTCGGATTTGAAGTTTTTCATAATCTGGAAAATCTTTAAAAAGTGGTCTGACAATGAATGTCAGACCCCATAGATTTCATTCTGTGTAATGTTTCGGTGGTTTGAAAGTTTGGACTGATAGTATGTAGTATGGTCTTTAACTTGAAGTTAAAATCATGCTTATATCGGACTTAAGTTGTAAGATAATTGTGGTCAAACCACGTTGACCGGCCATGACTGGGCATTTTTGGGTAACCCAGAAACTGCTCAGAAAGCGCCTGACAACATATTCAAGCTCCCAGATCTTTCTTGTATTAATTGATCTGTGTTTGTTGTTGTATCTAGTTTATAGTTTGGTATTTTGACTGCATATGTATGGCTTAAAATCTCCTAAACGTCAAAGGAATGGAAGTCAGTGGCTGGTCAAAGCAGGCCAGATGATCACGAACTGAGTTTCTTGGTAACCCAGAAAACTCAAGAAAGTGATCTCTGACAGGGTTTGACCAGCATGGATCATGTGATTCTGTTGTTGTTTTGTTTATGTTTTGTGATGGATCTCTTCGTTGACATGTTGGCTAGACACTACAACATTTAAAGCTCAAAAGAATTACAAGATTAGCAAGTTGTGGAAGCCCAAAACTAGCCAGTTGAACTGTTCTTCATTTCTGGGTAACCCAGAAAATGAAGAACAGCTCTGACAGCTACTTTGAAGGCTTAGATCTCATTTTGTTTATGCTTTTTGGTTATTGTTGTTGTTGGATCTTGTAGTATTACATTAGTACTACAAATCTTGCCCAGAAACTTCATGATCTGTCATTACATGTTGGTCAAAGTTGCTCACTCATTCACTGTCTATGAAGATCTGTGTTTGACGATGAACATGATGAACACCTATAGCGACGGTTTTGTCGCTATAGGCAGTCTTCAGCGACACTTTAATTATAAAATTATTATTTTTATTAAATAATTATAGAAAATTAGTTTTTAATTTTTTAAAATATAAAATAAATTATTAAAAATTATTTTAAAGTCCAAAAATTATATTTTGACAATTTTTAATATATTTCATAAATATTTACTATTTTTGAAATATTAAAGGTATTTAATTTATTTACTTATAATATTAAATAAATTATTTAAAAATGATTTTGATACATGAAAAATCATTTAAAAATATATTATGATATAAGAATTTTTTTAAGTTATATTTAATAACTTTTAATATTATGTGATGAATTTTATTAATAAATTAATATTAATGATAATTATTTTATTTAATAAATATATTAAATAAATTAGGAAAAATAAAATTCATAATTTAAAAATAGTATAAAAATTATTTAAGTGTTATAAAATATTTGAAGTTATAAAATATAACTTTTAATATTTAAAGGTAGATTTTATTAATTAATATTAATGATATTAATTTATTTAATAATTATATTAAATAAATAGTTTAAAAATGATTTTATTGATCTAAAAATCATTTAAAAGGGATATAAATGAATTAAAAATATTTTAAGTTATAATTAATGACTTTTAATATTTGGATAAATAATATATTAATATTTTAATATTAATGGTAATTATTTAAAATGATTTTAATTATTTTACAAATCATTTAAAGGTAATATAAATGTTTTAAAAATATTTTAAGTTATTTTAAATAACTTAATATTTTGGCAATGGTTTCATTAATAGTTTAATATTAATTAAATGTTAATGATATCGAATTATTTAATATCTAAATCATTTAATAATGATTTCGATATTTCAAAAATTATGATAAATTGTAATAATTATTTAAAAATTATTATAAGGTCATAAAAAATAATATGACGGATATATAAGTCATCTAAATGGATATTGAACTACTGTATAGAGTCTTAGACTCGATAAATACCAGATAAAGTTGTCAGTACACCGACATATTTTAGAAATTGATATGGATTCAATGGTTGTTAAACTTACATGACAATGTGATTAGGTTATGTGCTGACTGCAAATAGCAGTACAATATGATATCATATGTTATTCTAATCGAACAAATGATCTATTTAATGATAGGGCTTAATATAAAAGATAAATTTAAGTTGTGTAATCAGCGGACAAGGAAAGTATCTAAACCTTTGCATTTACTTTATGCAATGGACATGCGTAAGATAATATCTGAACTATTCTTTTCATTATTCAAATATCTTAACCTTTGTATGTACTTATGCAACGATTCTGTATAAGTAAGTTATTAAATTATAATCTGTTGTACAAGTTCCTTAATTCTGTTATTGTAGATTAAGAAATATATGTTGTTCGTTAATTTCTAAACTTGGTTATACAAGTGTCCTCACTTGGATAATCATTATATTTTATTACATGTTGATACATACTTATTAGTGTCCAGTATGTACAAGTTGAATTAAAAGTCGTCTAAGCTATTTGATCTGGCTAGACACAAACTTAAAATTGTTGTTGAACAAGATAAGAACTTTATTATTATCCAACCGAATTGTTTTGGTTTGGATTTTAGACTGGTATGAACATCCCAAATATGGGAAACTTTTATGTGCCTAAGGTGGATATGCTGGACGAAAATATCGTCCTTTAATGTAATATTGATCAATACAGGGCATAACGAGCTGATCACCCCCGTGCCCGTAAGTTATGACCGTTTACAGATGAAGTTCTGTTTAACCTTTTTGAAAATAGAAAATAATGTTCATAGTCTGTCAACTGATCATCATTTATAGTCAATACGTAGTTTCAAAAATTTGAAATCGAAATGATATGTTGTTTATTATTGTTTCAGCTTACTTCACAACTGTTGATTCGTTGTAGAAGTATCGTTCAAAGATAACATTTAATTCGTTCAACTAACTGTTATTGTTGCTATTACTTGCCGGGCACTCAAATGCTCATCATTGCTTAATTTAAATGTTTTCAGCTAAGTGTGAACAACATGAAGGCTCTGCCAAGAACAAAGGGAAAGGGAAGGTCGCTGAATGAATGATAATGCTATCTTTTGTAATAACTAGACTCTATTAGGATAATGATGATATATATTAATTATCATGGAATGTAACGAATGTTTAAAGGTTTCGTACTTGGGATTGAAAACTCTGATAATATGTAAATTAAATTTGGTAATCTATATTATTCTTATTATTAGTAGTATTATTCCGCTCATAGAAATGGTATCGTGAAGCACTAAGTTCGGGTTTCAAGTACCTGAATTTGGGGGTGTCACAATTATTCCATTCTTTATTATTCTGTTGGAATAACCTGTCTATGCGGTCTATCACATTCCTAGTGAATTCTGTTGTTATTCAATTTTTTATTATTCTGTTGGAATATCCTGTCTGTTCGGATAACGTATGACTTGGTTCCATTCTTTATTATTTTGTTGGAATATCCTGTCTGTGCGGGTTACGCATGACCTGGTTCCATTCTTTATTATTATGTTGGAATAACCTGTCTATGTGGATTACTGCATGCATGGTGAATGATCCTTCGTATTCATTCCATATTAGATCGTGGAAATGATCTGTCTACGTGGATTACCGCATGGCGGGCAAAAATCCATTTGCGGTTTCATATATTCTATTATACTAAGTTAGTTAAAGTTTTGGCTTCTATAGTCCATGAAATTAGTGGAATATCCTTGATATTTGCGCTTCATCTAGTATCTTTTCATGGAAATATTATTCTGAGCATTATTGAATTTTACTCCATAAAACAGTATCATATTAACAATTTGGATGTTATTGATTTATGGATAAATTAAATTATAAATCTTTAAAAATTATCCTTGAACTTGTTTTATTGAATTCATATATCATTGTCATCATCCTCATGTTTATAATATGTTGAAAGTCATCTGTGGCCTGTAGTGCATAGATGGACTTGGTATGATTATGACCAGGGATTATTCGGTATAATCATGACCGTAATGTTACAAATGATGTGGTAAAAGTTCTCATTGGCCGTAGTGCATTGATGGACAGTTGTTGGCATGATCATGACCATTGATGAATACACAAATATCCTTAGCCCGTAGTGTATGGATAAGTTATGGTCGTGATACTAATGAATATCCTTGGCTGTAGTGCAGGGATGATGTAAAACCCCAACTTTTTGAATAAAGATGAATTTTTTATAAATATTATTTTTGAATATTATGGAGTAAAATTGATATAATGTTATAGTTGTGGGTAATATTTATAAATTTTGCAAAGTACGCAAGTTGTTATATAATATTCGATTGGTCGGGGAATATTCGTTTTAACAGGAAATATTAAGATAACGGCACAATCATTGGTGGACCCATAACGGAATTATTGTCAAATTGAGAAAATGACAAAAAATAATTTATGAAAATAACGGCGGAAGTTTTACAGTTAATCTGTTGAAACACCCGTGTTAAAAGAAAGAATATGTCGTGGGTTGCATAGTAGCACACGGTATTAATTATTGATGCTTACGTGATAAGTCACTCGTTTTTTTGGTATTATTAATGTAATAATATGTAAAATCTTTTATATAAAACATAATACTTTTATAAAGTTATTCTATAAATAGAATATATTATATTCTATTATGCATAGTATTTTTATAGTAAAATCTTTTATAAAGTTATTCATTTTATTAGATTATAAATAGAATATATTATATTTTATTTAAAAGATTTTTCTTTAAATATGGACCGTCGATTAAAAGTAAATCTGTAACAACCCGATATTTTCTATATAAATAAATAAGAAATTCTGCGTATAATTTTTTTTATTTATTTTAAGGATAAGGATTTGTACAAGATAATGTGTATATGTATTTATGTGATAAATATAAATATATTTATTACATGATTATTTACAAGTTAATTTATTTTAGAATTATTGATTATTAAAATTATATTTTATAATAATTAATTTTATAAGTGGAAATGTTTTTATTAACTATTTTCCATAAAATATAATCATATATTATTTAAATAATATATGGAGGATTTTAGAATAATTATAATAATTATTTTATTATACTTAATTTTAGTATGATTATTAAGTTAATTATTTTACCGTAATTATTAAGGTTAAATATGAAAGAATAAATTAGATATGGAATCCAAACCCTAATTTTGGATTATTGTCAAGGTATGAGAATAATAATATAATATTAATTATATTTTGATTTTTCAGTGCTATGAATATGTACTGTATGTTCGTATTGATAATGGTTGGTCAATTACGGTGTATTTTTACAAAACCCTAGTAATAATGTTAAACACTAATTTGAGATCCAAATTAGAGTGCAAGATTGTTTTATAAGTGTGTTATATAATTTATGTCGTGTATTAAATGTATTAATTAGGTAAACCCTTATTAAAGTCTAAAAACCCTAATTAATATTTCTAAATCCCTAATTTTTGGAAATGAGAAACCCTAATTTGAAATTCAAATTAGAGTTCGAGATTGTTGGTAATTGTGATAAGATGATTAATTAACAAGTATTAAAATTATAATTGTTAATTATAGAAACCCTAAATTATTAAACCCTAATTACTGAACTAGAACCCTAATTTAGTAATTAGAAACCTAATTTTTAATTTGGTAACCCTAATTACCAACAGAATAAACCCTAATTGCTAAATTAGCAAAGTTAATTATAATTAGAAATGTTAAACCCTAATGTTCCTGTATAAAGTAATTATAAAATTAATCATAATTAGGAAACCCTAATTTCAAAATTTAAGAAAACTAAAATTTATTTAACTTTTATTTAATTTTATTTTTTTTGTGCAAACCCTAATTGCTAAATCATTCAATTGTGCTAAACCTTAGGGTTAAACCCTAAGGGTTTGATAAGTTACAAGTATACCATTTAATTGATTTATCAAAAGACCATTGTGCCCCTAATTGAATTATTGAATGCTAGACTAGGTTTTGACAATTGTGGTGAGTTGGTTACTAACCCTAACAACTCCACATGCTCATAATTGACAGCAACAAGCCTCTAGCTCAGTCAATTCATGCACCTTGTTGGTCTATTTATAGATTGAAGGAGAGAGAAATTCATTTGTTAGCCATTTTTACCTAACTCTCATCCTTGAGCCTCTCTCTCTAAAACCAACAAAAAACTATAGTATATCAGTCATATATTGAAGCCCCACGTTTATCATAACCAAATCAGAAACATAGAATCAAGAATTGCTCATTTAAAGGTATAAACCCTATTTGACAACGAATGTCAGTGGCCACAGATCTTTGGTCGTTTTTCGATTTTTGTTGTTTGTAAGTTATTATGTGTAGCCTGTAATGTTGTCTTTAATCTGCAAAAAGAATCAGAGGTATTTTATGACTATGTTGGTAGTTATTAACGGTCAAAAGCCGTTGACCGGCGTTGACTAGGCCTTTTCTGGGCAGCCTAGAAAGCCAAAAACAACATCTGACAAGTTGTTGTTGGCCTTGGATCTGTCAGTTGTATGATGTTATAAGTTATTTGTTGTATTCATGTTCTATTATGTTATGTACCCTTCTGATATATGCTTTTATTACATATAGATATCAAATACACTAGATTTAATGATCGGTCAAACTAGCAAATCGTCGTTATTAAAAATGATTTTTCAGGTAACCCGTAAAAATCTAAGAACACGCTGATTCGACATGCATTGATCGGTCTAGATTTATTTCTTCTATTGATGTTTTGTTGATATTTGGTGTTAAATCTCTTCATTTACATGTTGACTACACACTGCAATATTTAAATCACTAAAACATCACCTAGATCACAAGTTGTGGAAGCCCAAATATGAGCAGTTGAACTGTTCTTCATTTCTGGGTAACCCAGAAAATGAAGAACATCTCTGACAACCACTTTGGACGTTTAGATCATTCTTGTTATGTATTGTTTGAGCAAAATTGTTGTTGGATAATGTAGTACTGCACTAGTACTACAAGAGCTGATGATAATCTTTCCCAGAAACACAACACACACTAAATCATTGATGGTCAAACAGAGCAACTCGAAAACTGGCATGAGTGTTCTAGGTTTAGCCAAGAACACGAAGAACACCTATAGCGACGGTTCTGTCGCTATAGGCAGTCTTTAGCGACACTTTTAAATAAAATTAATTATTTTAATTCCGAAAATTATTTAAAATTAGTATTTAATTTCTGAAAATTACATAAATAATTTTTTAAATTATTTTTAAATTATAAAAATTAAATATTAATAATTTGAAATATTTTTCATAAATATTAGTATTTATTTAAATATTATTGATAATTAATTTATTTATTAAATATATTAAATAAATTAATTAAAATGATTTTTTATATTAAAAATCATTTTAAATGATAATAAGTTATTTAAAAATATTTTAAGTTATAAAATATAACGTTTAATATTGTAAAACAAATTTCATTAATTATTTAATATTAATGAATATTAAGTTCTTTACTAAATGAATTAAATAAATTAATTAAAAATGATTTTATGATATTAAAAAAAATCATTTTAAATAATAATAATATATTTAAAAATATTTTAAGTTATAAAATATAAATTTTAATATTTAAAGATAAATTTCATTAATTAATTATTATTAATGATATTAAAGTTATTTAATAATTATATTAAATGATTTAGTTTAAAAATAATTTTAAGATTATAAAATCATTTTAAATGAAAATAAAGTGTTTAAAGATATTTTAAGTTATAAAATATAACTTTTAATATTTAAAGGATAATTTCATGAATAATTTAATATTAATGATTATTAACTTATTAAAGATATAATTATATTAAATAAATAGTTCAAAAATGGTTTTATTATTTTAAAAATCATTAAAAAGGATATAAATGAATTAAAAATATTTTAAAGTTATAATTAATGACTTTTAATATTTTGATAAATAGTACATTAATATTTAAATATTAATGGTAATTATTTAAAATGATTTTAAATGTTTTAAAAATCATTTAAGGGTAATATTAATACTTTAAAAGTATTTCAAGCTATTATAAATAACTTTAACATTTTGGAAATTATTTCATTAATAGTTTAATATTAATTAAATATTAATGATAATAGAATTGTTTAATATTTAAATCATTTAATAATGGGTCTGATGTTTGAAAATTCATGATAAATTATAATAAATATTTTAAAATTATATTAAGTCATTTAAAAATAGTATGACTGATATTAAGTTACAGAACAGAGTTTTAGACTCGATAATTACACGATAAAGTCGGTACACCGACATGTTTCATAAATTGATCTGGACTTAGATAATTTATTAGATATAAGTGATTATTTGTGATTCAACGGTTCCTAAACATGGGTAATAATGTGATTAGGTTATGTGCTGACTGCGAAATGCAGTACTATGTGTTATAGTATATTGTTCTAATTAAACGAATGAATTGATTAATGATAGGTCCTAATATAAACAATAAAACTAAGTTTTGAACTGTAAGCAGCACATCAGGCAAGTATCTTACCTTTGCATTTCCTTTATGCAATGGACATGAGTAAGAATAATTATGAATTATATTATTACTGTACATATTATTAACCTTATATTATATACGCCAATTGATTATCAACATGTTAGTATATGATAATTCAGTTATATATTCTGTTCGTTAATTTCGATAAATGGTTATACAAGTGTCCCCACTTGGATAATCATTGTATTTAATCACATGTTGATATACCTTTGTCAATTACCCGTATACATATATGTTGAATTATAGATTATTGTTGAACAAGATAAAACCTTTGATTTGGAAACTAGACAAGTATGAACATCCCTACACGGAAAACTTTTATGCGCTTCAAGTGAGCCAGTGAACGATACCTTCGTTCTTGCATGTAGTATTGATCAATGCAGGCATAACGAAGTGATCACCCCAGCGTGCGTAAGTTATGACGGTTTTTTGCGGATGAATTTCGCATTTAACCTATTTGAAAATTGAAAACAATGTTCATAGTATGTCACCTAAACCCTATTTATAGTCAGTACGTAGTTTCAAAGATTTGGTATAGAATTGATATATTATTATCATTGGTACAGATTAGTTCACAACTGTTGAATCGTTGTAGAAGAGTAGTATAAAGAAAACATTTAAATTCTTTCAGCTTATATATATATATATAATTACTATTACTTGATGGGCACTCAAATGCTCATCCTTGCTTAATTTAAATGTTTTCAGTTAAGTGTGAAGAACCAGAAAACTCATGCAGAAACAAAGGAAAATGAAAGATAACCAAATAAGATTTGTGGTATTCTATGTAATAGTTTGAGACTATTAAGACAATGATATATATATTATCTATCATGATATGTAATGAATGTAATCAAGGTTACGTACTTGCGAGCTAGACTCTGATAATTATGTAAATTAGGTTTGAATTTTATATTATTGTTATTATTATTAGTATTATTCCGCTCATATAAATTGTATCGTAAAGCACCGAGTTCGGGTTTCAAGTACCCGAATTTGGGGGCTCTACAAGTTGGTATCAGAGCTTAGGGTTAAAAACCTTAGGTGGGTTAGAACTTAGGCTATAACCTTAGAACAGAGGGAAACGTTGAAAATATTAATAACTCATATAGAGATGAATTGACTAAATTCATCGTCAAACAAAAATAAAAGATAACTTATATAAAACTCTTATTTGCTGTGTGTATAAACGATATGCTAATCAGAATAATTTATATGTGTAGATGTCTGGTGGAAAAGGCTTGTTATATACATATAGCATGAAGAAGGGTCAAACCCATACACCCGAGCTGATATTGAAGCCAATAGCTAAAATAGAGGCTCATGATGTAAACAACTCAGATGATGTAGTTATCATAGAAAACGTAGTACCAGATCCGGAGATGGTGGAGCTGACAGATAGTGATTCGGACACTAAAGTTGAAGCTGATCAAGCATCAACGGAAGTGCAGGATCTGAGGAACAAGGTTTCTTCTCTGGAAAGGCTGTGGGAGATAGAAAAGTTGTTGAATAGACAGTTGCGTTAAGCGTTAATAGAAACAATGGAAGAACAAGATAAGCTTAAAATCCAAATTGATCAGATGGGAGCCACAAGCAACACAGCGTGTACAGCTCTGAGCAAGAAGGGAAAAAGAAAGATAGAAGACCATGACTTAGGAAAACCTGATAAGAAGAAATGGAAAAGAATTTGTTATCTTTGCGGTTATGAAGGACATACTACACTATATTGTCCCGACTACAAACCAGGAGCATGTTTTATCTGTGGGATAGAAGGTCATCAAGCAAAAAGTTGTCCAAGGAAGAGGTGTAATAAATAAGTAGAATAGGTTCTGTTGTGTAGGTGTGTTTAATATAATATATATGATAAGTATGTATGTGTAATGCAATGTTTCCAACTTTTGTATTAAGTCAAGACTGTAAATCCTGAATTTTGTAGTCACAAAGGGATGAATGATGTTTAAAGCATTATTTGCTATGTTATGTAAAATGTTCATTAAATGAATATGGATCTAAGTTTGAGAAATGAAACAAATTTAAAATATTAAACTTAATTATTCTGTTGGAATAATCTGTCTGTGCGGTCTATCGCATGCATGGTGATTTCTGTTGTTGTTACATTCTTTATTATTACAGTAGGAATATATCACATGCAAGTCGCGTTCTATGGGACTGGGTTCCATTATTTATTATTCTGTTGGGTATAACCTGTCTGCGAAAAGGTGGCATGATCGTAGGATAATGGATAGAACGTTCGAGCTGGGGCAAAGGGTGTTGCTCTATAATTCCAGACTTAAACTCTTCCCTGGCAAACTGAAATCACGTTGGTCGGGTCCTTTCACAGTGAAAACTGTCTTTCCACACGGTGCAATTGAAATATACAACCAATTCCCATACAAACCTTTCAAAGTAAACGGACAGCGGTTGAAGCATTACTTTGGTGACGAAGTGGAAAGACACAATATCACTATGATTCTCTCGTCGACATGAGCCTCGGGAACGGACCAAGCTAAAGTGACTATAACTAGTATTTGGATGGGAGGCAACCCATTAATTTCATCTTAAAACTCCTTTCAATTCTGAAGTAAAATAGAAGTTAGAGTCATTCTATGTTGCTTGATACCTACTCTGTGTTGCACTCATCTTGTTGTAGGTGATTTGGGTTACACGCATCACAACCTCCGCTTGGAAGTTCAGAACTACAGCTCAAGTAAAGTAGCTCGCGGCCGCGCATGCCCCAATAGGTGTTACCTCGTGGCCGCGCAACTTGCAGACAGTTTTCAAATCCTCGCGCGCCCGCGCTAGATCAACCATACCATGTCACGCGGCCGCACGCTACGCCCAGCAGAGATATTATTATCACAAAAAAAAAAGTTTACTTATGAGTCTACTCTCCCCTAATAAAAGGCCCCTTCCCTACCAATACATACGTATATCACCACCATCCTCAATGGAGTCAACCTAGAGTTTATCTTGTGGGATTGGGTGAAAGAAAGTTTGGGGATATTATCATCTGCTGCAAAACACTCGCATTCTCTCCATAACAGTTGGTCATGGGTCCAACAAGAAGCCATACAACCTCAATTTCTTCACCCTCTGATTCCTCATCCAGTGATCCCGATGACGATGTCACGGAATAAAGAAACTTCTTAAGCCGGGAGGCTCATCACATCTATTATCACCTTCTGAGTAAATCGTTTATGACGGAACAAGGCTTTAGACCCACCAAGACGGATGGACAGCTATGGAGCATGCTCCGAGAAAGGAACTGGGTTAGCCTGGCCACAACATCTGTACCTATCCCAATGGAAGTTGTTCGGGAATTCTACGCAAACGCAAAAGAGATGGAGCAACACGGCATAACGCTCGTTCGGTAGGTGCAAGTGGATTTTCGCCCCTCAGCTATTAGAGCAGTGTATGGAATAACTGATACACCACCTATTGGGTCGGCCAATTGGGTCCAAGGTGACCATTTAATGACTAACTTTGATGTACTGATTTCAGAATTGTGCATCCCGGGCACTAAGTGGACCTGTAAGGTCGGAACAACCGAACCTCTCTCGTTTCCAGCTTCCACTTTGAATTGCTACGCCCAAGCATGACATCTGTTTATCTGCGCTAAACTAATTTTGTCCACTCACAAGCATATCGTCACGAAGGAGCAAGCCATCATTCTATGGGGTATTATCGAAGGGAAGTACATAGACGTCGGCCACCTCATTCATCAAAACATGCAGCGTTATTGGCGAGGTAACATGACTGGGAACATTCCAGATGCAGAGCAAAAGAACATTACTTGTGTGCGCAGAGGGAGTTCCATGGGCCAGACGGAGACACGGCAGAAGTCGAGTCATGACATTACATCAGCCACAATAGCTAGGCTCCAGGATTGGACGGGTGGTGAACCACACCCGCGCGGACGTGGATTCATTATCCGATTCACCTCACCAGAGTCAACCAAGCAGCCCCCATAGCCTTGCATGCAAAGAGTCCATCCACCGTGAGGTGACTGTCTTTGGCGATCGATACCTCCGAAGGTCGGCGCGCAAAGTCGACGTATTATATAAGAATCTTGGGACTTTTGTTCCAGGAATCTCCAGGGCTTTGGCCGAAGCATTCGCGCAGCAAGGAACCATGCTTGAACGGCCCATGTTCGGGACCGTCGTGCCGTATCCACCACCAGATTCACCACCCGAGGAGGGTGGTCATGCCGATAATTAGGGGAGTTTTTCTCGTACCCTTTACCTTCATTCACTGAGGACATTGAACATTTCAAGTTTGGGGGTATTGGAGTACTTGCATAGTAGTAGTTTAGATTGCATTTTATGTTAGCATGTTTAGTTTAATTTTGCATGAATTTGGGTTAGTTAAATGTTTAGCATAAAATTTTTATTTTTATTCATTCTTAGTATGTTCTAGTTTAATGTCTCATATAAACTTTTGCTTATAAATAGACATTTTATGCCTAAGCCAATGAGGATAGTGAATTGTGGAAGATTTCAGAATATGTGCATAACATAACTTGGATATAATGTTTTACACAATGCGATTCATGTTGCTTTTTATATGCTTTCGGTTTGCACAATTGTGTTCACATTCACTTGTAAGTCTAAGATGTGTGTCTTGCATTGATCAATAGAACATGTAGTTTTAAAAAGAGAAACATGAGGAAAATGTTGTAGATTGTAAAGTCATTGAAGTGCAAAATTTTGGGGAAACATGGGCATGCTGTGTATAAAAAAAATAAAATAAAATAAAATATATAATAGCAATAACATGATTAGTCTTAATTCGTGGTCCTAGCTACTTGAGTATGTACGCCCGAGGGGATTGTCTCTACACCTAGCGCCCTAAGGTCTTTCATGGTCTGGGAGTCGTTGGTTGAAAACTCGCTAAGGGGTAGCAGTGTGCCTAATGGATTAAGACATTGCACAGTCATGTAAAAAAATATAATAGCAATAAACACCGTGGGAAAGTGCGAAATCTCCATCGTGAGTAGTAATAAAGCAATAAACCCATTGTTGAGCCTTAGTTTGCGGTGATATGTTTAAACAGTCTATGTTGCATGAATATACATGAATCTTGATTCAGACTATAATTTTCTGTTTGGAGCAGTATATATAATCTTTGCTTGAATCAAGTTTCTGTGAACAACACACACACACACATAACATCTCTATAGCAGTCATGAATTATCTGAGTGTATGATGTTATATCTATGGTTTGGTTTGAAACTATATTCTGGGATCTGGATAGTTCACTGAGGTAATTTGGGCTGAAGTTCTGTTATGGTTAAGATTATGTGAGACTAGTTTGCATCAGAGAGTAGTTGCATAGTTTAGTAGTTACATTTTCAGTGTTCATTCATATGCATTGCTTGAGGGCAATCAACCGTTCAAGTTTGGGGGTATTTGATAAGTGATATTTTTACTCACTTATTGTATACCGATCCATGCGAATTGTGCCCACCTTGAGCACATTTCATTGTGTTTTAGTTGCATTTCATGTTATTTTGAATTGCATGTATTTAAACTCCTTTTGGTGAATAAGTGCAGGAATCGACGTCATTTTGGTGGGAATTGAGGTATCGGTGAGCGGATGCATGAAGGCTAATCGCAAGGCGAGGATGTGCATGGCATGGGGGGTACAATAAGGCATGGAAATCAAGTAAGAAAGAGGGATTAAGCAAGAATGAACAAGTAGCAGCAACAGTAGACCAAAAACCAGACTCAGGAACTGCAGAACACAAGCTGCGCCGCCGCGCGGAATAACAAGAGAAGACTCGTGTGCCCGCGCGAAAGCAGGGCTTTACATAGGGAACCTTTTGCAAGTCACGCTACCATGGAGGTAATGCAGCGCCATGTGAAGCGAAGCGTATATGACCGTAGCGATAAGACGTCTGGGGGAACTGAGCTAACTACAAGTCTCGCGGCCGCAAGATAGATACACTAGAGCCACGCGCGATGCTGATGCTGTAATTTGTTTTATTTTTAATTAAGCAATGTGATGATGTGTAATTGGTATAAAGCGATTCTGACGTATGTCAGAGGGAGACTTGACTTTTATTACGTAACTTTCATAGTAGAAATTAGGGTTTTACACCTTGGGAGAGAGTCCAACGGAGAACGAAGCCACAACGTCTTATTTTCTTCTTCTTGGAGTTCTTCACCATTGTGGATTTTGATTATTATTAATGGAATTCTTTGGTATTTTCATAGTTAATCATTGATTACTATTCAACATTTGGGTTTGATTGTTCTTTCTCTCTTAATCTCATTTGCTTGATTATTGATCATGTTTAGTCTTGATCCCATAATGGTTTTTGGTTCTGCCATGAACTAAACTCCATTATGGGATCCTAACGGATTTTAATATGTCGTTTGGTTGCACATCTAAATGTTAGATTTGTTTGGCATATCATATGGATTATCTATCATGGTTAGTTTGTATATATGAATGAATGATAATCTTCATGTTAGTATTTGTATAGAATTGGAAATGAACATATGAATATGGATGAAATCATGATAGCATGCGAATATGGGGATTGCATATTTTGTGAAACAGATAGGAATATACTATTTTGCCGTATGAGCTAGAATAAGGGTTTTGTTTAAAGTCAATAGGATTGCAATTACGCATAGGAATATGGTAATTGTGATGGTATTGGTGATCACATAGATTCTAACATCTGTAGATGATATGTGAGTTGGTTATAGTGCATTAGAAAATGGTTATAACTCGCTTTTATGCCCTTGGCTATTATCTTGTGATATGTGAACACTTTTTGCATGACATATGGCGATTGAATGAAATATTGAATGAAGTTAGGATCCCATTGTTTCCACATCATATTTAATTCGTTTATATTCTTATTTTTAGTTGGTAATTATAAATGATTCAAATCAACAATTAAGTTTATAGTCTTAGCATATAAATATAGTGAGTTAATTAATGCATAGTAGTCTAAAGTTAACAACTTTCTCTGTGGGATCGATACTTTACATACTCTATATTACTTGTTGACCCGTGTATACTTGCATGAGATAGAGCTCTTTTATAAGAAATATAAAAGAGGCAACACATAACTAAGTAGTTTTTACACGAAGTATAATTCCCCGCCCACACAAGGAATCATACAACTCAGCTGCTGACACGAGTCCTCAATTGAAATCCCCACCTAATCTTAACTCCCTTTTCAATATGAATTTCATTCAACTCGTATTCATAATCCTTTCACGAATGCATGCCAATTCATAGTACAATGACGACACTCAAAGCAATCTTTGTCGTAAACTTTTCAATCATTCGCTTGATCCTTCTCCATACTATAACCTTATCAGATCACGGGGTGATCTCATCGTATATATTAAGATTTATTTCTATATCTTGATGTTTTGTTTTACGATCTCCTATCACTGTACTTTTAGTCTTTTAGACTCTATCTATTCACCATTACTGTTCAACTTTATTATCAGAGTTAGGGAACTCTGTATCTTATAACTTGTGACGCCCCCAACTCCGGGTATCTTCCAACCCGACAGATGGTGCTCCACGATACTACATTTCATTCAATCATTCCATTGAAATAACAACAAAATGAGTGTAATTACTATCTTTGTATTACATCTGTAATAAATCCTTTCCCAGGTTCATAACCGAATACATTCGTTGTTCTCCATAAGTATATTATATAAAAATATACTAGTCTATTACAGGATGATTACTTGTCCATCTTAGCCTTGCCTTTATCTCTTTTAGAACTCTCCGTTCGTTCGGCTTTAGCTGCAAACATATGGTTCAATCAAGAATGAACATAACTAGCTCAGCAAGTCTTAACAACGAATTATATGAATATCACCTCAACAAATACCTGCTTTAATTCTATATCTGAACAATTATCTATGAAGCATTATTAAACATTTTACTAATACTTCTCATACAAGAATTCCATAGCATAAATAATAGCTTAGGAATGATGAACCGGTCAATAGACTATGAACATACTCTTTTCATTTTTCATACTTGAAAAGGATATCCGGCACTAAGGCCATCCACCCGTCTTTACTTACGAGCACTTCTAGGTGATCAGCTTATTATACTCTTTGTTGATCAACACTCTTACATTAAATGTATTTACGTTTAACATTTGGCAGCCACGCGTGCCCATCGAATAATCGATGAAAAATACTTTTGTTTGTACATAGACAAACTTACCTTCTCATCCGTACCAAATACTTGGCATAGGATAGCGTTAACAGTTCTATATCAACAGACTTGTAACCAATTCAATCTATCCTTCAATATTATTGTCTAGCCCGGATAAAACAGGCATCGACTCTTTTCTATTTACCATTCATGCATTGTATATCATGCATCACGTAAAAACTTGGCTAACACAAAAGTCAGACAAGAGTTAAGAAAGACTTACCTTTAAGCGTCTTCGAATATATATTTCAACTATTCTCAGTCTTTACAGGATCTACATGAGATATTCACATAGCACACTGTAATTAGTTATCACATAAACTATCTTTACGGTTCTAACCAACTTCTTTCTCTTCTATGTCTTACTTGCTTTAACTACGTTATTAAAGTCGATTCGACTTTCTATACTTCATTACGTTTCATTAACGTTCTTACGTCCTTAGTCGACATTCGATCATTAATGGTTAATTACCAACGTTGAATGTCGTTTACGGTTCACTCATTACGTATTGGTGTTCTTCGTTTAATTTCCATTAAACCTTACCCGTTCTTCTTACATTAACATCTTATAAGTGTTTTAAAGTAAGTCTCATTATGTACTTTAAGTACCTTTAACATCTCACTTTAGGTCTACATTCAAAATGGAACTAAACCTAACTTGGTCAACTTTTTTCCCACTTCTTGGTATTTGTATTTGACATTCCTTATGTTTTAGTGGCGATGCGGCGCGAGTTAGCAGGGTACTCGGCCGAGTCTAGCGTTGCGGCGCCACCACTTTGTCTTTGGTTTTTGGCATGCTGTAGTTAGAGTCTGTCACCGATTAGCTAAAAGCAGATTTGGTTTCTTAACGAAACTCCCGACTTCCTAATTTGTTCGTTTTACACCCGAATTGACAAATTCGAATTCCTATAACTCACAAATTACATCCTTTATGTGTTCGTATAAGAATTTCACCTTTTCAAATATGTTAACTCGGAATTCACCTTTAAGTTCATTTTTAAGCGTTCGTTTAACGTTTTCGCCCGTTCAATACTCGTTTTCTTCGTTATAAGTCAGAATGCGACGATTCTTTCGCCAACGACTCTTTATTACCTTATCTCACGTGTTCACATTGGAAACTGACGTTTTCAAGTCACACATCAACTTTTGACCCTTAATCTAGACTTTATACGTTTTCGACGTTTAACGTCTATTTCCGTAAAATCCGTCATAACTTCGTTACTAATGTTCTCTAAGATAAATCACATGGAATACTCCATGGACTTCATATCTACATTCTAACTAAATTAAGATGCACATACCTTAGCTACAACGATTTCCAAAACGTTCAATTATAACTAAGTTCACGTTCAAGACTTTCTACATTTTCTACTTCCGTAAACACTTACGATTTCTATTTGGTCAAGACCTATCCATGATTTGGTCATTAATAGGCCTTCTCAATAAATGCTCTCCACTCATCTACGATTCTTCTATGAGAATGAAATCGAAAAGGATGAAGATTACGATTTATAGGAATTTACCTTTGAAGTAGTTAACGTTCTTGATAAACATCTATTGGTTTGCTTGGAAGTAGAAGGATTATAGGATCCTAGCTCTTTTCTCTCTCTCAAATATGTTGGACAAACTTTGTAAAACCACCAAATGGCCAACATAAGCCTTATATTTATAGAAAAAAAAAAAATGAGGGCAAAATAGTCAATTCCCCACCTACTCACTTATTTACCACTTTGTCACCAAGTAAAGTACTTGGTGACCAAGTACACTCTTAACTTGCACCAAGTGGCTAGCCCACCTTGCACATGGGTCATCCCCATGGGTTGGCCCATGGGTTTTACCCATCCCTTGACCCACCAGTTCGACCAGCGGTTTAGTTTTTGGATTGGGCTTGACATAAAAACATTGGCCTTTAACCAATCTAATATTGGGCCTTGACTTGGGCTTGTATAATTAATTCATTGGGCTTGTTTATTAATCCAAGTCCAATTGGATTGGATAAAATCCTTAGCTCATACTCTAATAATACAATTAAGTAATCTACACGTATTATTTCACATTATTCTCTTCGTATAATATTCATATAATACTCGTATTATACGTCGTACTATTCTTCATATCATACTCGTATACATACTAGTATAATACTCATATTCCTTACGTATAATAATCGAAACGACTATACGCATTACATTTCCCTTTCGGAAACCTCTTCCACAAACACTTAGGTTTTAAGTCCGCAGGCGAAAACTTCGTTTGCCATAACGGTAATATTATTGGATTTTCCATAATATCGTCATATTCTAATATTACACGTTTCTCAGAATTTCAAACCCTAGCTCCGAACGTCATCGGATGAATAGTATTTTTACACAAACAATCTTAGAAAACCTTCGTTCTCGTCTTGATAATTCACAACAATTAATTCTAGCACAAAACCAGAATACTAACCACATCTACACATTCTATGTCATAGAACGACCTTGAAACATCTTGCTCACATAATAACTCAATTAAATTCATTTAATCCACATAATCAAATAAAAATTTAATTCATTGAAAATTCGAAATTCTTGGATGTTACATTCTTCCCTCCTTATAAGGATTCTGTCCCCAAAATCTCGCTACTCTTACATAAACAAATGAGGAAACTTTTCCTTTATTTTACTTTCGAGCTCCCACGTTACTTTTTCAGCGTCGTGGTTACTCCAAATTACATTTACGGAAGGTATTACTTTATTTCTCAAGACTTGTTCCTTCCTATCAATAATCTGAATCGGGAGTTCTTCATACATTAAGTCTTTTTCTACTTGAATAGACTCATACTCTATTACATGCTTATAGTCCGGTTTATAAGGACGCAACACAGACACGTGAAACACATTGTGTATTCTTTCCATTTCTGGAGGTAAGGCTACTTCATAAGCTACATCTCCTATCCTTCTTAAAATCTCAAAAGGTCCTACAAACCTCGGACTTAACTTCCCTTTCTTTCCAAAATGTATCTTCACTTTCCAAGGCGATACTTTTAGAAATACATAAGACCCTACTTCAAACTCCCTCTTCTCTCGATTAGGATCTGCATACTTCCATTGTCTATCTTGAGCCGCTACTAATCGATCTCTTATCAGCTTTACTATGTCTGCCGTTTGTTGTACCATCTCAGGTCCCAACATTCGACGTTCACCTACTTCATCCCAACAAAGTGGCATTCTACACTTCCTTCCATACAACGCTTCGTAAGGCGGCATGCCTATACTAGCGTGAAAACTATTGTTGAAAGCGAATTCTACCAACGGTAGATGTTCGTCCCAACTCCCCTTGAAATCCATAACGCAAGATCTTAACATATCTTCTAGCATTTGAATTGTCCGTTCGCGTTGCCCATCCGTCTGTGGATGATACGCCGTACTCAATCTCAATTATGTTCCCATTTGCTCTTGCAAACTCCTCCAAAAGTTCGACGTGAATCATGGGTCACGATCAGACACAATCGAAATATGTACTCCATGTCTAGAAATGATTTCTTTGACATAAAGCTTAGCTAACTGTTCTAGTTTATACCTAACTCCTATTGGTAGAAAATGAGCCGATTTAGTTAACCGATCCACTATTACCCAAATAGCATCGTATCCTTTTCTGGTCATTGGAAGTCCCACCACAAAGTCCATGGGGATATGCTCCCATTTCCACTCCGGAATCTCCAGTGGTTGTATTAGTCCACTCGGTCTTTGGTGTTCAGCCTTAACTTTCTAACAAGTTAAGCACTTACTAACATATTCTGCAATCTCCCTCTTCATGTTCGGCCACCAAAAGTTCTGACGAAGGTCTTGATACATCTTTGTACTACCAGGATGTATCGAGTACCTCGAACTATGGGCCTCACACATAATCTCTTCCTTCAACTCAAAATTATTTGGAACCCAAATTCTTCCTTCAAAACGAAGTAAACCTTCTTTATCAAGGTTATACTTAGTCTTCACTTCATCCTTCATTATCTTCTTCATCTGCTCGCATTCTTCAGTACTCAACTGTACTTCCTTAACCCGTTCCACTATCGTTGGTCGAGTTTCTATTGCAAATAACATCTCCTTTGTTTCCCTTGGTAACTTAACTTCTAATTCCATCCTCGCCATCTCTGTTATTAACTCATTCTGAGTCGTTAACATTGACAGTTTCTCTCTACCCTTTTGACTCAATGTGTCTGCTACTACATTTGCCTTTCCCGGATGATATAAGATATCACAATCATAATCTTTTATCAATTCTAACCACCTTCTCTGCCTCATATTCAACTCCTTCTGTGCGAAGATATATTTCAGACTTTTATTATCTGTGTATATCTCACACTTCTCCCCGTATAAGTAATGTCTCCATATTTTTAAAGCAAACACCACAGCTGCCAGTTCTAGGTCATGAGTAGGATAGACCTTCTCATAATCTTTTAACTGACGTGAAGCATACACAATGACCTTGCCATGCTGCATAAGCACGCAACCTAGTCCTCTATGCGAAGCATCGCTATAAACTACAAAATTCCCCCTATCATCTGGTAATGATAATACAGGTGCCTCACTCAACCTCCGTTTTAGTTCTTGAAAACTATGCTCACATTTTTCTATCCACTCATACTTCACCGACTTCCTTGTCAGATTTGTCAGCGGAGTAGCTAATTTAGAAAAGTCTTGAATGAACCTTCTATAGTATCCCGCTAACCCGCAGAAAACTCCTAACCTCGGTTGGCGCTTTCGATTGCTCCCACTCATTCACCACTTCTACCTTCGCTGGATCTATGGATATGCCATCTTTGTCTATAACATGTCCTAGAAACTGCACTTTTTCGAGCCAAAATTCACACTTAGTGAATTTCGCATACAATTTCTCCCTCCGTAGGGTTTCCAACACTATTCTTAGATGTTCAGCATGATATTCTGGCGTCTTGGAATAGACTAGAATATCATCAATGAACACTACGATGAACTGGTCCAAATACTGTTTGAACACTCTGTTCATCATATCCATGAATGCGGCTGGCACATTCGTCAACTCAAACGACATAACCAAAAACTAGTAATGCCCATAACGAGTTCTGAACGTCGTCTTAGGTATATCTTCCTTCCTTACTTTCAGTTGATGATACCCCGTGCGCAAATCTATCTTAGAAAAATACTTTGCCCCTTTCAATTGATCAAATAGATCATCTGTAACGCCCCAAAATCCGGTCTATCTTCACACCCGGATTCCGTACGTCACGAGTACATCATTCATTCTGCATACATCATTATATACTGAAATATAACAACATACACTCTCAAATCCCAGGTTCTAAAAACCTTTAGCTTTTCTCATTACAAATAATGATAATTACATTATTCTTTACATCTTGCACGAGTGACTTTTATCCGCCACCAAGGATACATAATCGTTCATTAAACTATTCTATAGTTTAATTCTCATCTTTCTACATTATAAGTCTTCACTTGATCTTTTCGCTCATTCACATTCCGAATGACACTTCGCCTGGATACCGTCAGCTTGATCTATACGAGATCCTTAAGTTCTTCTAACATTGTCTGCTGAAAATGTTTTTCATTTAAAGCAAGTGTGAGCATTCAATTGCCCAGCAAGTCATAACAGTTGAACAAACAACTTCAAGAGCTTAACATTCTTTTCAGACTTCAATAACCGAACAATGGTTACGAAGCAGCTTGAACAATAGGAATAGTCTTGATTCCTATCGTCTTAAAACATTAGTTACATACACTTTGAAACACTTTCATTCTCTACTCTCTTTCATGCACATTCTGTCTGGCTAGAATCAATAGTACAGACTTAACAATAACGGTTCATGTATAAACAGAACATTCTTTTATTGAACAGTTCAAACATAGAGCAATTCATCTCATAGAAACACCGAAGTGTTCACATTGTGGCACAAGGCCTCATACATTCTACCACCTTATACAAATATCGCACATTCGCACATAGACAGAACTACTCAAGTTCAACATCTGAGAAGTTTAAGAAACTAGCATTCATTTGAAATATGAATGAAGTTAGGAAACTTGCCTTATGCACAGCAACAGCTTATGATGAACTGTTCATTCCAATCCCTATAACACATAAGGAAACAACACATACACCAATTAGTCATATACTTAACTTACACATTGATTTACTTAACTTTACTTCTTAAGGTTCGCGTTCTTACAATATAATTTTTACGCGACTAACTTTCATTACCGGTTTACGGTTTTATGATATACGGAGATGTCTTACTCAACACGTTCATCATCTTTGATGATTCACATTCTTATCTTCTTCGTATACTTCTTTAGGACTCAGTACACATCGCTTCTCTGCTAGTAGTCCATATGGTACTCTGAGTGGTTTCCCACAAATAACCAACAAACAAGTTCTCGTCTCATCTACACTGCCATCACAATGAGTCAAATCGGTTGCCAGTTTTGTATATACCTTTGCTCTCTGAAGGAATTGTTTAGCCCAGCTCCCATATGTCAAACATCAAAGGTTACGATTGTACCACAACCTAACTTTCTCTTAACTTATACGAATTATTAAATTATAATTTTTGTTAAGTTAATTTCTTATTCCTTTTGGCTTTCTGGCAAGTAATTGCCATACCTTAGGATTCATTCTTATCCGATTCACATTCGGCTTTCATTAATCTCATTCTGAATTCGATCGGCTTTCTTGATACCATTTCGTATCTTACTTACTACATTCATCAACGTCTAAGTCATACAACCAGGGTATACTTAGCACGTTCGTCAAATGCGAATACGATTCACGAGGATCGTTTACGTATTCAACGTTCACGTTGCTCGTCTCTTAATCTCTCATTCAACCTTTACTCAAGGTTTTAATTTCTTTCGATCGTTATCCATCCCATGAACCCCATGTTCATTATTCTTTCTTAATGTCAAAGCCATACGGTTCGTTGTATGCTAAGACCGATCGTTCATCGCAACAACGTTGCGTTCATAGCGTCTATACGCTTTACACTTATCTCTTATTACCATGACATAACATCGGAATGTTATTCATTACCTTCGTCACTCAACGTCCAAGGAATCACAATCACAGTAATCCATCACGTTAGTTAATCGTGACTACGGTCCCCGGACATCGGTTACGTAACTCGCGTTCACCTTCTTTTAATCTCATTTAATCTTTCTGTTCAACCTTCATTAAAGGTTTAATACACCTGATTAAGTGTTACAATAGTGAACTACTTGTTCATACTTCTTTTCTTGCACATCCTCCAGTAACTGATAACTATAAATCTCATTTCTGGGCATTGCTCTGCACCGGCGCTGCGGCGCCGTGCCCTTCCTTTCCTCTCGCACTGCGGCGCGACCTACTTCTCTCTCCTCTCTTCCCGGACTGGCGCTGCGGCGCGAGTCCTTACTTAGTGGGCCGCGCTGCGGCGCCACACTCCAGAAGATTTTCGTACTGTACATGGCGCTGCGGCGCCACAAATTGTACTACGGTTCGCGCTGCGGCGAACTCTTGCAGTGTGCTCGGACACTGTTACGCGCTGCGGCGTCGGCCTCCAAGGCACAACTCGCGCTGCGGCGCCGAGTATGAAACCTAGAAAATTTTTCTAAGTCTTTTACAAGCTTGAGACGCTGATTTCGAAATCTCATAACTTCTTCGTTATAACTCGGAACAAGGTCGTTCCAAAGCAATTTTCTTCCGTATCTTACGTAATTTGATTACCCTCGGACAAATATTCGTTCTGAATTCGTTAACATGCCATTCAATTGGCTTAATTCTCGCTCTTCGTTCATTTTAACATTTTTAACGCTCTTCGTTCGTTCGTCCGTAATTCGGTCATCCGAACTCGGAATTCGTTCGTTCTTGAGTCCACGTCTCACGTTTTATACTTTCTCTTACATTTTTATGAAACCCTACACTTTCGGGTTCATTTACTAACTTTTAAATTTTCGTTCTTCTTTTACAAAATTTTTGCCATAACTTCGTTATAGCTTAGTCTTAATCAATTCTTCATGAACGTTTCTACCGTTCCTAACAAAGAAATAATCAACTAACTTATACGCAATAGTTTTAAACTTGTCCATCAACAACAATTATACTACGATGGTTTTAAATTTGTCCATCAACAACGTTCTTCGTGTTCTTCGCGTGTTCTTCGCGTTCTTCGTTTAAATCGATATTTTGGATTACGATTTGACTTTTTTCTTGGAATTTGATGTTATAGAACACCATTCCTTACTTATTTGACCTACTCATTCATATTATTCATTCGGATCGCTCAAAATCCTTACGAATCTTATACTTCCTTAAGAAATTTATAAACTAAATTTCTTATTTTTTATTTCTTCTTTTCTCATGATTTCAACCATATGATATCATTCTCAATATCTTTTACTCCTTATTCTCATTAAGCTATGTTTTTGACATAGAAAACTTAAAGAAAATTTAGAAGAAATCAGTGTTCGGATTACAGTTCTTCTTTAATCTCCTTCCGTCGAACAAAGCGTGCAATCGAGATAGCTTTTCCTCATTCTTCTTCCTCTCTTCTTCCATCCGAACCCTCTCTCTTTCTCTCTCAAAGAGTAGGATTTTCAAAAGCTCAAAATAATGAACTTAAACTTTCTATTTATAGAAAACCAAGGTTAGGGGCATTTTAGTCATTTCGCCCCTAAACTCACTATTCCTACATCCTCCACATCTTAGCCACCAAGTTAACTTGGCCACCACCCTTACTTGGTGGCCAAGTGGCCGACCCACATGCCCATGGGTCACCCCATGGGTTGCCCCAATGGTTCTTACCCATCCGTTTACCCATCGATTCGATCCGCGATTTCTTTTCTTGGTTGTGGCCTTAACCCTAATTCTTATTGGACCTAACTTGGGCTTGATTTCACAAATCATTGGGCTTGACATAATTCAAGTCCAATTGGATTCTACAAAGTCCATGAACTAAAAGTTCATTAAGACTAATCGTATTCTACGCATTCCATTCTCGTATTCTCGTAATCTCTTCATATTTAGCTAGTACGATATTCGTATTATACGTCGTACTATTCTTCTTTCTATACTCGTATAATAACTCGTATCATACTCATATTTCTCATGCATAATAACCCTAGTTATTATACGTACTCATTACATTCGCGGAACTCACTTTTCCTAACCCTTAGGTTTTGAGTCCGCAGGCGAAAACTTCGTTTTTGCCATAACTGAAATATTATTGAATATTCCATCATGTTTCAAGATTTTACATAATCAATAACTTCTCGGAATTTCAAACTAAATCTCCGAGCAGAAACAGATGAATAGTGCCTATTTCGTCTTTTTCCCCAAAAAATATTTTGTTCCCGGAAAACTTTTATTTTCGTCTTGAAAATTCTTACTCGTTCAATCTAGCTCGTAGCCAGAATCCTCCCGATTAATAATCATTCTAGGTTATAAAACGATTAATAAACACATAACACATAATAGTATTAATAAAAATTCATTTTATTAATAACTAATTCTTTAAATCTTAATTTCTGGACAATCCGGATTTTCGGGTTATCACATCATCGATCCTGGGAAACGGGTATTTATTCTTAATCGTTAACTTGTTCAACTCCCGATAGTCGATACAAAGTCGTAACGATCCGTCCTTTTTCTTTACAAACAACACCGGTGCTCCCCATGGTGACACACTTGGTTGAATGTACTTTCTATCTAATAGTTCCTGTAACTGAACCATTAACTCCTTCATCTCAACTGGCACCATCCTATATGGTGCCTTTGAAACCGGTGTCGTACCTGGCAACAAATCAATCACAAACTCTACATCCCTATCCGACGGAATACCCGGTAACTCCTCCGAAAATACATCTACGAATTCTTGTACCACCGTTATATGTTCCAATGATGTTCCCACTCTTTAGGTATCCACCACATGACACAGATAACCCTTACACCCCTTCTTCAGCATCTTCCTAGCTTGTGTCATGGTTAGACAACAAGAACGTCTCGGTGATTTATTTCCATAAAACACCACCTCAGGTTTTTTAGGAAGCCTTAGGTTCACACTCTTTCTATGACAATCTATTATTGCTTTATGGTTAATTAACCAATCCATACCGAGAATCACATCGAATTCTCTTAACCTTATCGGTAAAAGATCTACCGATAATCTACTATCCCTAATATCTACGAAACAATTCCTATGAATGTGTTCAATGGGAATTATCTCCTCATTTGCTACCTTAACGTCTAAAGGCATTTCTAACTTTTTAGGATTTAATCCCAATTGCTGAGCAAATCCACATGCTATAAAAGAACAAGTAGTACCCGAGTCAAATAACACGTAAGCATTTATTTCATTGAATGGAATGATAATTGCTACTACATCCGTTGATGCAACCACATCTTGGACTGTCATATTAAACGTTCGGGCTGAGGGTCTACCCACTGATGGTGTTGGTCCAGTAATGACTAAATTACCACTACCAGAACCCTTAGTACCCTCCGCCCCTTTCTTTGGGCAATTTCTTGCCATGTGGTCTACTGACCCACAAACAAAACATCCCCGGCTTTTCTTAGGATTAGGATAGTTGGGAGATATATGACCATCCTGCCCACAGTTATAACAACCATTCTTCCCCTTCAGGCAGACACCCAGATGAGTCTTACCGCATGTCTTACATGCCTCCATCCTCCATTTAGGATCCCCTTGTTTTACCACAGTATTCCCAGGGTTAAAATTCTTCCTCTTAGGCATATTGCCATTTCCACTGGCAACCTCTGCCTTATTTCATCACTCTCCCTTACTCTTATTCTTCCTATCTTTGTGGTATTGGGTCAACGCTTTGCTACCACCCTCCGCTATTATCGCCTTTTCCAGAATGGTCCTATAAGAAGCACTCTGAAAAATCGATATTCTACTATAGAGCCAGGGTTTTAGGCCCTGCTCAAACCTACGAGCCTTCCTCTCTTCCGTGTCCACTTGGTGTGGAGCGAACATTGCCAATTCGATGAATTTGGCCACGTATTGGGGAACAGTCATGTCCCCCTGCTTAAGTTCAAAGAACTTAATCTTCATTCTCCCTTGCATGCTAGTAGGGAAATAGTTCTCGAAGAATACCTTCTTAAACTGTTCCCATGTAACAACTTCCACTCCAGCCCCACCCTGGTGAGCCTCCCACCAGTAGTTGGCTTCCACCTTCATCATATAGGTCAGAAAAGAGGTCTTTTGCGCCTCAGCTACGTTTGTAATAACAAACGCCTTCTCTATTTCCTTGACCCATGTCTGGGCCTCCATTGGGTCCATTGTTCCCTTAAATTCGGGTGGACCTACACTTTTAAATTCTTTAAAAGTAGTCGTTCGGGCTACTCTAGGTCCTATTTGGTGCTCTACCCACGGCTTGGTTAAATCGTAGTTAATAAATTAACGAACTCTTACATTGGGTTATTAGGACCCCCCTCGTTCTCATTATGCGATTCCGCCTCTTGGTTACGTTGTCTTCTTCTTGGCGGCATTTCTGATTAAATAAATAAAGTTCCGTTATTACTTATTTACTTACTTCGTTATTAGTCGTCAAACAATTGGACAATAACTCATACACAACAAGGCAAATTTAAAATAAAAACTTCCTTATATTAAAATGCTTCTTCATAGTTCAAAACTATTTACAAGTTACTTTACATAGCCCAAAAGCTATTACATATACATCCCGCGATTGACTTCTACAAAAATTGGGATTTAAAAAAAAACTACCCTTTAATTATACAAAAGAGGGTTTTAGGTCACTACACAAAAGTACTTATCATACTACTCCTAATACTGCCTAACAGAATTCTCATGCTTCTGGTTTGCCAAAATCGACACAATATCTCGACTTATAGTATGTCGAGTCTGTCCCGACTCAATAGAATAACAAGCTATCTTAAGCTTGAAATCCTCGTGCGCACTGTCATTTATATATGACATTCGTGCTATTTTCTGGTCTTTTTCAACCAGTTTCTTGCGAAGTTCCATGACCTCGTTCTTATAGTCCTGGGCCTTGTCAGTCATAAGCACTTTCTCATCGTGCTCTATCTCATAGTCTGACTCGGCAGACTCTTTCACCCCATAGAGATCACTGATCTCTTCCTTCTGGTGCTGCACCATATTGTGAAGTTGCACGTTACGGTTAAGCACTGAGAGGTACATTTCCCTCATAGTCTCGGTAGGTGTAGACTCTAGGGCAGGCATCACCGTATTAATCGATGTTACCTCCATGTCATCCTCCACATCAATCATCATATTCAAATATGATGTTATCCCCATGGTCTCCTCCGAATAATCCTCCTCCGAGTAATATTCCTCAGGCTCTGACTCTTCTAGAATCACTACGGTATATACATTATAAGTCACAGTCTTGTCTCAACTCGGTTCACGGACTCCTCAACTGATCACATGTATATCCCTATACATCAAGCTATCAACCAAACATCTACAATAACACATAACAAATTGATTAGTACATAATACACAATAATATAAGCATAAATCACATTTAATCCATTTAGGGTTACTTTCCATCTTTTAAATCTTTTGGTACTGAGTTTCCTCAATACCTTATTACCTCATTTGACTCGAGTTAACTTTCTTCGGACTCTTCCTTTCCTAACGAGGTTATTAGCCTAAGGTTCTTCCCCCTTAAGTTTTATAACCTAATGCTTTGATACCAACAACTGTGGCGCCCCCAACCGGGTATCTTCCAACCCGACGATGATGGTGCTCCACGATACTACATTTCATACAATCATTCCATTGAAAAAACAACAAAATGAGTGTAATTACTATCTTTGTATTACATCTGTAATAAATCCTTTCCCAGGTTCATGACCGAATACATTCATTGTTCTTCATAAGTATATTATATACAAATATACTAGTCTATTACAGGATGATTAATTGTCCATCTTAGCCTTGTCTTTATCTCTCTTAGAACTCTCCGTTCGTTCGGCTTTAGCTTCAAACATATGGTTCAAGCAAGAATGAGCATAACTAGCTCAGCAAGTCTTAACAACGAATCATATAAATATCACCTCAACAAATACCTACTTTAATTCTATATCTGAACAATTATCTATGAAGCATTATTAAACATTTTACTAATACTTCTCATACAACAATTCCATAGCATAAATAATAGCTTAGGAATGATGAACCGGTCAATAGACCATGAACATACTCTTTTCGTTTTCATACTTGAAAAGGATATTCGGTACTAAGGCCATCCACCCGTCTTTACTTACGAGCACTTCTAGGTGATCAGCCTATTGTACTCTATGTTGACCAACACTCTTACGTTAAATTTATTTACGTTTAACATTTGGCAGCCTCACGTGCCCATCGAATAATCGATGAAAAATACTTTTGTTTGTACATAGACAAACTTACCTTCTCATCCGCACCAAATACTTGGAATAGGATAGCGTTAACAGTTCTATATCAACAGACTTGTAACCAATTCAATCTATCTTTTAATACTTGTCTAGCCCGGATAAAACAGGCATCGACTCTTTTTTTATTTACCATTCATGCATTGTATATCATGCATCACGTAAAAACTTGGCTAACACAAAAGTCAGACAAGAGTTAAGAAAGACTTACCTTTAAGCGTCTTCGAATATATATTTCAACTATTCTCAGTCTTTCTGGGATCTACATGAGATATTCACATAGCTTTAACTTTGTAATTAGTTATCACATAAACTATCTTTACTGGTTCTAACCAACTTCTTTCTCTTCTATGTCTTACTTGCTTTAACTTCGTTATTAAAAGTCGATTCGACTTTCTATACTTCATTACGTTTCAT
This sequence comes from Panax ginseng, assembly GCA_020205605.1. Taxonomy (NCBI): domain Eukaryota; kingdom Viridiplantae; phylum Streptophyta; class Magnoliopsida; order Apiales; family Araliaceae; genus Panax; species Panax ginseng. Next base: position 52,627,375 of record CM035146.1, on the reverse strand, counting down.
TAACGTTTTACGTCCTTAGTCGACATTCGATCATTAATGGTTAATTACCAACGTTGAATGTCGCTTTTTACGGTTCACTCATTACGTATTGGTGTTCTTCGTTTAATTTCCATTAAACCTTACCCGTTCTTCTTACATTAACATCTTATAAGTGTTTTAAAGTAAGTCTCATTATGTACTTTAAGTACCTTTAACATCTCACTTTAGGTCTACATTCAAAATGGAACTAAACCTAACTTGGTCAACTTTTTTTTCCCCTTTTCTTGGTATTGTATGCTGACATTCCTTATGTTTTAGTGGCGATGCGGCGCGAGTTAGCAGGGTACTCGGCCGAGTCTAGCGTTGCGGCGCCACCACTTTGTCTTGGTTTTTGGTAGCTGTGGTATTACAGAGTCGTGCACTGATTAGTTAAAACAGATTTGGTTTCTTAACGAAACTCCCAGCTTCCTAATTTGTTCGTTTTACACCCGAATTGACAAATTCGAATTCCTATAACTCACAAATTACATCCTTTATGTGTTCGTATAAGAATTTCACCTTTTCAAATATGTTAACTCGGAATTCACCTTTAAGTTCATTTTTAAGCGTTCGTTTAACGTTTTCGCCCGTTCAATACTCGTTTTCTTCGTTATAAGTCGGAATGCGACGATTCTTTCGCCAACGACTCTTTATTACCTTATCTCACGTGTTCACATTGGAAACTGACGTTTTCAAGTCACACATCAACTTTTGACCCTTAATCTAGACTTTATACGTTTTCGACGTTTAACGTCTATTTCCGTAAAATCCGTCATAACTTCGTTACTAATGTTCTCTAAGATAAATCACATGGAATACTCCATGGACTTCATATCTACATTCTAACTAAATTAAGATGCACATACCTTAGCTACAACGATTTCCAAAACGTTCAATTATAACTAAGTTCACGTTCAAGACTTTCTACATTTTCTACTTCCGTAAACACTTACGATTTCTATTTGGTCAAGACCTATCCATGATTTGGTCATTAATAGGCCTTCTCAATAAATGCTCTCCACTCATCTACGATTCTTCTATGAGAATGAAATCGAAAAGGATGAAGATTACGATTTATAGGAATTTACCTTTGAAGTAGTTAACGTTCTTGATAAACATCTATTGGTTTGCTTGGAAGTAGAAGGATTATAGGATCCTAGCTCTTTTCTCTCTCTCAAATATGTTGGACAAACTTTGTAAAACCACCAAATGGCCAACATAAGCCTTATATTTATAGAAAAAAAAATGAGGGGCAAAATAGTCCAATTCCCCACCTACTCACTTATTTACCACTTTGTCACCAAGTAAAGTACTTGGTGACCAAGTGATACACTTGGCTTGCACACCAAGTGGCTAGCCCACCTTGCACATGGGTCATCCCCATGGGTTGGCCCATGGGTTTTACCCATCCCTTGACCCACCAGTTCGACCAGCGGTTTAGTTTTTGGATTGGGCTTGACATAAAAACATTGGCCTTTAACCAATCTAATATTGGGCCTTGACTTGGGCTTGTATAATTAATTCATTGGGCTTGTTTATTAATCCAAGTCCAATTGGATTGGATAAAATCCTTAGCTCATACTCTAATAATACAATTCGTAATCTACACGTATTATTCACGTATTCTCTTCGTATAATATTCATATAATACTCGTATTATACGTCAGATTATTCTTCATATCATCATACCGTATACATACTAGTATAATACTCATATTCCTTACGTATAATAATCGAAACGACTATACACATTACATTTCCCTTTCGGAAACCTCTTCCACAAACCCTTAGGTTTTAAGTCCACAGGCGAAAACTTCGTTTGCCATAACGGTAATATTATTGGATTTTCCATAATATCGTCATATTCTAACATTACGCGTTTCTCAGAATTTCAAACCCTAGCTCCGAACGTCATCGAATGAATAGTGTTTTTACACAAACATTCTCAGAAAACCTTCGTTCTCGTCTTGATAATTCACAACAATTAATTCTAGCACAAAGCTAGAATACTAACCACATCTACACATTCTAGGTCATAGAACGACCTTCGAACATCCTGCTCATATAATAACTCAATTAAATTCATTTAATCCACATAATCAAATAAAAATTTAATTCATTGAAAATTCAAAATTCTTGGGTGTTACATAACTCGCCGAGATTCGTCTTTGAATCTTACCGACCAACTAACTCTATTTGAGTTAGTACTTATCCTAATCACTACGGTTATTAGTCTCAGGGATTCCTACCTAAGGTTCATAACCTACAGCTTTGATACCAACTGTGAGAGCCCCTAATCCAGGTCCCAAATCACCGCGGATTCGGTACAATCATTATGTCACTATTACTATTTGCAGAAGATATAAACATAAATTTTTTATACAATAACTTTACACACTATTCCCCAAGGTCGAGTAACCTTAACTTAATACACAAATTATAACTTATTTAACATATAATATTATTATTATACAACTATTACAAATCTAATCGCACACATTAACTTTAAGCTGGAACTGTCTTTAACCTTTCCCTGTATCCGACGTATTCGCCTTAATATGCAATGTTTATCATGATATAGCAATGGTGAGCATAAAAGTTGCCCAGCAAGTTTAAGTTCAATAATTTAACGATATATCATGATTGAAAGAATCTGAACAATAAGCTGGCTATAATTCAACAATATAATTGTGAACTAGCAGGAACAAACTTTTGACTGAACAAGTATATAACATGAACAAATATATCTGGACCGAAGGGTAATGAAGCTGATAAGCCTTTTATACCAGACTTATACATGCAATATGTGACGCCCCCAAAATAGGTCCAATCCAACTAACCTATTCTGAGTCTCCAAATACATGGTACAAAAACAACTACAACTTCATTAATACAATTGTCGTGCAAAATACGACAACACATAAACTGTGAGTTTAAATACAAATATTATCTTCTAGACAATATCAACACTCAAATAAGTCCTCATTACAATTATTGATACACTATTTTACAAAATAGTGAGCACTACTAAAACAACTGTCTTGAATCATCATTCCACACCCCGACTAGTTCCCGCTATATTCTCGTCTCCTGAGAAGAAAAATGGAACAAAAAGGAAAAGGGTGAGCTCAACTAGCCCAGTAAAGAATATTATGACTAAGATAATGTACAACAAATTATCCTTAGTCTTCAACAGCGGAAAATCTGATAGAATGCAATGGACAACAAGTTTTAGATCAACAACTGCAGCGGAAACAACAATTCATTAGAAGAGTTAAATAGAGAATAAAATCTACTATCTTCTATATATGAATTTAAAAGTGCATCGTTAATATTTTATCCCTGTAACATCAATCAATATTTATATGGAATCAAATATTCATCTTTGCAGTACAGGCCAAAGATATTCATCAGTTGGTCATGTTCATCTAAACACCTGTTCATCTTTGCACTATGGGCCAAAGATATTCATCAGAAATCATTCATCTTTGCACTACAGGCCAAAGATATTCATCAGAAATCATCATTTAGGACTGAGCATGATGAAAAATATTTTAAAGAAAACGAATCCAGTGAAACAAAAGAACAAATATTAAGGATTTTTACTTTAAATAATCCAAGTTCAAAAATACTTCATAAATAATCAGAGTGGAGTAAAATTCATGAATGAAGACCAAAACATAGATCCAATCAAAGATAGGAACTATAACAGACAATCTTGAACATAGAAAAGAAAATCTAATTTTTTTGTGAATAGTGTCGTATTCGTGAATAGTGCCGTATACGTGAATAGTGCCGTATACGTGAATTGTAACTCCGACACCAAAAGATAGAAATTTCACAAAAAACATCATCATGCTTCGTGAATAGTACTTGTGAATAGTAACTCGTGAATAATAACTCGTGAATAGTAACCCATGAATAGTAACCCGACATGAAAAGTTCCAAATTTGATAAAAATTCCCACCAATATTTCGGCATAATGATATTGAAGAAATAATATCATTTTTGAATAAAGTAACATCCCTTACCTCGCAAAAACAGTACTTCTGAGTGGAATACTGGATATAGTGCTGAAGGAACTTGCACCGTATAGCAACACTCAAAGTACCAAAATACTCACAAAAATACGCTCGATAATATAGAGAGAGACAGAGAGAGAAAACTTTAGTTTCTGGTGTGATTTTTAATTCTAACCTAAGCACCCTATTTATAGAAAATTGCTTAGAACACCAAAGCAGAAAATTTAATAAAATATTAATATATATATTATAAATTCTTACGCACACCTTCATTGATCCAAAATATCAGCCACACATGTGCCAAACTTGTCAAAAACATTTTTCATATAAAAGTTATTTAAAACTCCAAAAAAATAATAATCAATTAATCCGGAACTTCAATAATTCATAATAAATAGCCCTTTTTATTAGAAAAGGGATATTTATAGGAAATTCAATTCTCTACAACTTTACAGAAGAAAGTTTTTCCAAATTCCAAATAGAAATTGGTAAAAGAAATCCACATACGAGACGATTTTACAAAGGCTATAAATAAATTTCGATTCAGAAATGAGATCCAATGAAACACAAAAACATGTGTTAATCATTTAATGCAACAAAAATACTATTCCTCCTCATATACTCATATATCCCACATTCATTGTAAAAATATCACCATTAATATATTATTAAAATAATATATTCAAATGAATTATTTTATCAGTAAAAGATAAAATATTAATTTTTAACAATTGTCACATTTAAAAATTTTCTCCATCTATATCCACATAAAATCAATATTTTCCTCATCATATAAATCAATAATTAATTATTTACAAATAATATTACAAAATCACAATATTGACAACCGGACAGTTCCTAGGAAAGATGGGGCTTTCCAATAAGAATTTCTCCTTACTGGCGCGCAATTAGGTGACCAAACCTCTCCTTATACAGAACTTTCTAGACATTGCCAATAATGTTATCTAATAATATTATTCAAATAATATGAATTATTGATTTGATAATGGAAAATACTGTGCAGTGACAATTATTAAAAAAACAATAATATAAAATATCAATGCAGCAATTATTGAATCAAAAATAAAATATTGAACAGTAATTACTGTAACAATTATTGAGTAGTGCATTCTTACGTAAGAATCAATAATTGGTGCAATACTGGTAATCTTCTTGTGCAACAACAACGCGTATTCGTGTTTTAACCCACCGGGTATTCCAACGGTAATACTTGGTAACAACTACGTCATTATTTGTAAACAACTTATACTTGTCGTTTTCTTCATCAATCGCTTTCGTTATGGGGCCCCACACAAATTTGTGCTGGCGTCGTCACGACGAATATTTCCCGACAGTAAGAATATTCCACGACCAAACGAATATTCCCCAACAACAATGAATACTTTATAACCACTTGCTTATTTAAAATATTTGCACATTTTACCCATAACTAACCAAATTAATCAAATCAACCCCCTTACTATTTCAAAATAATAATTATAGAAATTAAATCTTTATTTATAAAAAGTTGGGGTCTTACAACCTCCCCTCCTTATGAAATTCCGTCCTCAAAATTGACGTGCGTAGGACATGCTCCTTCCTATCCAAGATCTTGACTAGTACCTCCTCGTACGTTAAATCTTCTGCTATCTCGTCTGGTTCGAACTCAATAATGTGGTTCGGGTCATCCACATATTTACGTAACATCGAAACGCGAAAAATGTGATGAACACGCGTCATACTTGGCGGTAAAATGTGTCTATAGGCCACAATTCCTACTTGATCGAGAATCTCAAATTGACTAATAAATCAAAGGTTTGAGCTTTCCTCACATCGTCGATTCTCGCTTTTGGAATAACGACTTCTTGCATCTTCCTCTTCATATTTATCAACTCCAGGTCTGTAGCTTGAGCAGCTTTAAATTTATCAATTAAAGTTGATTCTAATCGTATATTCGTTATCTTCACGCAGATTCTTGGAATCTTTAACTCTATCTCCATCTTTTGTAAGTCATACGAAATGGATCTTTGTGTTAACAATATCGCAATCGTAAACGCATACGATCTTTTACTTAACGCATTAGCTACCACGTCCATTTTTTTTTCCAGGATGGTATTAAATGGTATGGTCGTAATCTTTCAACAGCTCGAGCCAACGTTGTTTCCGCATGTTGAGTTCTTAGAAGCTCTTCTCACATTCCTCGCTCCATTCGAATTTTGTATCTTTTCGAGTCAATTGAGTTAATAGAGTATCGATTCGATAAAATCCTTCCACGAATCTCCGATAGTAACCAGCTAAGCCTAGAAAGCTACGTATTTCGATTACCAAATTAGGTTGCTCTCAACTGTGACTCATATCCCAAACTTGGATAGCACGTCACAATGACACATATCAGTTTACTATCGCACGAATATGGCGTCCCCTACGGAGAGTCTGGCTTCGGGGTATTCCACAAAAGAAGTCACTAGGTAAAGGCTAAGGTACCAACTCCTGTAGTTAGGTTTTTAACTCCTGAAGTTCAATAGGAGCTATTCTATATGAGATTCTAGAAATGGGTTTTGTACCGGGTTCAAAGTCGATACAAAATTCAATATCACGCTCTGGGAGTAGGCCAGGAAATTTTTCAGGAAATACGTCAGGAAATTTACTAACAACAGAAATATCATTCAAATCTGACGTATTTTTGTTGAAGTCCATAACGTGGCTAAGAAAGCTTGACATCCATTTTTCAATAAACGAATGACTTTACGGCTTGATATAAAAGAGTTTGACTTCAATGGTTTGGTTGCTTAAATTCGAATAACATGTTGCTTAGGAATATGAAAACTAACAACCTTACAAAAGCAATCAATTTTAGCATGATGAGTGGTTGACCAATCAATCCCTAAGGTCACATCAAATGAAAGAATTTTTAAAGAAATAAGGTCAACAGGTAATGTGATGGTGCCAACTTGGATCAAACAAGATTTATAAACAGCAGATGTAACGAAAGTTTCTCCTAACAGAGTTTCAACAAATAAGTTAAAGTCTAATTTTCTCCAGAGTCAAGTTTAAACGTTGAGTATAAGCAGGAGAGATAAATGAATGGGTAGAACCGGTATCTAATAAGGTATAACTTTGGAAAAATTTATAATTAACTAACCCGTGCTAACTTCGTTCGGGTTACTCTATTTTTGAGAAGTCACGAAAAATGCTCTTCCAAGAACCGATGACTTTGCCTTGTCCAGGACAGCCTTTGGAGTCACCATCCTCGCTGGACTTTGTTTCGCTACAGGACAATCTCGAGTTATATTATTGTCCTTTCCACAACTAAAACATACCCTGGAAGTTTGTGAACAGTTTGGACTTATGTGTCCCTCTTCTCCGCATCTGTAGCATCTAACTGGCGGTCTTTCTCCTCCCCTAGAATTCATTGCTGGTGTTGGTGCCAACGTCTTCCCGTCATTGTTGAATCTTCTCTTTTTGAAATTTCCACTTGACTCACCTTTCCTATTATCTTGACCATGATTACGATACGGGAAGTGGTTACCATTTACGGCATGATAATTTCCTCCACGATGGTTATCATTGTTAGATGACCGTTGCCACATAAGATACGATTATCATCGAGTTGTTGGTCATTATTCTTGATTGAGTAGAATCATTATCGCGCTCAATAAGCGAGCCCTATTTACAACATCGAATATAAACAAAGTTTGTGAGAAATGAGGTATTGGCGTATTTTGGGTTTCAAACCTCGTAGAAACATTCGTGTCATTCTCTCCTCATTATCAACCAAATGGGATTCAAATCGAGACAACTCGGTAAACTTAGCTTCGTACTGCGACACGTTCATATTGTTTTACTCCAGCTTGATGAACTATACCTCCTTCATGTGACGAATACTTTCGGGAAAGTACTTGTCATTGAATAATTCTTGGAACTTCTCCCAAGACATCTTCAGTGTGATAGGCTGAGTACGCTTTATGGAATCCCACCAATAATCTACCTCTCTTCGTAACATGAAAGTGGCGAAAGGAACCTTTTGCTCCTCTGAGCATCCCAATTCATCAAATATCTTAGTGATCTACTTTATCCACGTCTCTGCCGTAAGTGGTTCTGGTTTTCCCAAAAACTCCGGCGGTCCTAACTCCTTGAACTGCTTAGCGGTGACCATTCGTGAGTTGCTAGTGTTTCCACCTGCATTTTGAACAGTAGTCTTTCTCGTTTGGTTTTGCATAAATTCTAGAAAGTTCCTAAACATACCATCGTTCATCATCTGCTCAGTGGTGTTGTTTACAGGAGGAACATTGCCAGCCTGTGGCACGTTCTCTTCATTGGTGAGCAAAGGTGTCTCCATGGTCTCATTTACTCCACTGTTAACATTCTCAGTCGACATTCTCAAATACTGCCATAAAACAAGGGTTAATTTAACAAATTAATAAATCACATAATACCCCTATATTATGACCGACCAACAAATAAGCTTAGGTAGGACACACTAGCGAAGGATTTACTCGTCTCTCCCATCCTAGTTCTATTCCCTGATATCCGCCAGAGATCATATCCCTAAGCTATGATACCAACTGTGACGCCCCCAAAATAGGTCCAATCCAACTAACCTATTCTGAATCTCCAAATACATGGTACAAAAACAACTACAACTTCATTAATACAATTGTCGTGCAAAATACGACAACACATAAACTATGAGTTTAATTACAAATATTATCTTCTAGACAATATCTACACTCAAATAAGTGCTCATTACAATTATTGATACACTATTTTACAAAATAGTGAGAACTACTAAAACAACTGTCTTGAATCATCACTCCACACCCCGACTAGTTCCCGCTAAATTCTCGTCTCCTGAGAAGAAAAATGGAACAAAAAGGAAAAGGGTGAGCTCAACTAGCCCAGTAAAGAATATTATGACTAAGATAATGTACAACAAATTATCCTTAGTCTTCAACAAGCGAAAAATCGATAGAATATAATAGACAACAAGTTTTAGATCAACAACTGCAGCGGAAACAATAATTCATTAGAAGAGTTAAATAGAGAATAAAATCTACTATCTTCTATATATGAATTTAAAAGTCCATCATTAATATTTTATCTCTGTAACATCAATCAACATATATCAGAATCAAATATTCATCTTTGCACTACTGAGCCAAAGATATTCATCGATTAGTCATGTTCATCTAAAACACTGCTCATCTTTGCACTACGGGCCAAAGATATTCATAAAAATCATTCATCTTTTACTACTGAGGGCCAAAGATATTCATCAGAAATCATCATTTAGGAGTGAGGATGATGAAAAATATTTTAAAGAAAACGAATCCGGTGAAACAAAAGAACAAATATTAAGGATTCGTACTTTAAACAATCCAAGTTCAAAAATACTTCATAAATAATCAGAGTGGAGTAAAATTCTAGAATGAAGACCAAAACATAGATCCAATCAAAGATAGGAACTATAATAGACAATCTTGGACATATAAAAGAAAATTTAATTTTTCTGAATAGTGTCGTATTCGTGAATAATGCCATATACGTGAATAGTGCCGTATACGTGAATAGTAACTCCGACACAAAAAGATAGAAATTTCACAAAAAACATCATCATGCTTCGTGAATAATACTCGTGAATAGTAACTTATGAATAGTAACTCGTGAATAGTAACCCATAAATAGTAACCCCGACATGAAAAGTTCCAAATTTGATAAAAATTCCCACCAATATTTTGGCATAATGATATTGAAGTAATAATATCATTTTTGAATAAAATAACATCCCTTACCTATAAAAAGCAGTACTTTGACTAGAATCTTTGGATATAGTGTTGAAGGAACTTGCATCAGTATAGCAACACTCAAAGTACAAAAATACTCACAAGAATAAACTCGATAATATAGAGAGAGAGAGAAAACTTTAGTTTACGGTGTGATTTTCAATTCTAACCTAAGCACCCTATTTATAGGAAATTGCTTAGAACACCAAAGCAGAAAATTTAATAAAATATTAATATATATATATATATATATTATAAATTCTTACGCACACCTTCATTGATCCAAAATATAAGCCACACATGTGCCAAACTTGTCAAAAATGTTTTTCATATAAAAGTTATTTAAAACTCCAAAAAAATAATAATCAATTAATCTAAAACTTCAATAATTCATAATAAATAGTCCTTTTTATCAGAAAATTCAAATCTTGCGACTTTTTATAGGAAATTCAATTCTCTACAACTTTGCAGAAGAAAGTTTTTCCAAATTCAAATTAAAATTGACTGAAATCCACATACGGACAATTTTACAAGCTATAATTAAATTTCAGTCAAGAAATGGGGTCCACCGACACACAAAACATGTATTAATCATTTAATGCAACAAAAATACTCTTCCTCCTCATATACTCATATATTCCACATTCATTGTAAAAATATCACTATTAATATATTATTAAAATAATATATTCAAATGAATTATTTTATCAGAAAAAGATAAAATATTAATTTTCAACAATTGTCACATTTAAAAATTTTCTCCATCTATATCCACATAAAATCAATATTTTCTCATCATATAAATCAATAATTAATTATTCACAAATAATATTACAGAATCATAATATTGACAACAGTGTAGTTCTAGGAAAGAGGGGGCTTTCAATAAGAATTTCTCTTCTTTGGTAGCTTGATTAGGTGACCAAACCTCTCCTTGAGCGAGAACTTTCTAGACATTGCCAATAATGCTATCTAATAATATTATTCAAATAATATGAATTATTGATTTGATAATGGAAAAATTGTGCAATGACAATTATTAAAACAACAATAATATAAAATATAAATGCAAACAATTATTAAATCAAAATAAAATATTGAGCGATAATTCTTTGTAACAATTATTGAGTAGTGCCTTCTTACGTAAGAATCAATAATTGGTGCAATATCGTGGTGTCTTCTTGTGCAATAATGCATTATTTGTGTTTGAACCACCGGGTATTTCAACAAAGATTAATTGGTGAATAACTACGTGAGTTATTTATAAACAACTTATACTTGTCGTTTTCTTCATCTAATCGCTTTCTAGTTATGGGGCCCATTAAAAAGGCTACTTGCCAGTTATACGAATATTCCCCGACAGTAAGAATATTCCACGACCAAACAAATATTCCCTGACAACAATGAATATTTTATAACCACTTACTTATTTAAAATATTTGCGCATTTTACCCATAACTAACCACATTAATCAAATCAACCCTTACTATTTCAAAATAATAATTAGAGAAATTAAATCTTTATTTATAAAAAGTTGGGGTCTTACACAATATGTACAGAGTACAATTCTACAATGGCAATCAACAATGATTATACATAAGCATATCTGAATGAAACAACTCGTAGTAGAGTTAAGTAAAAACAAACTTGCATGAACCGTTGATTACCGCTACGCAAATTATAACGTTTTATCCGAAGACCTAATATTACTAATATAGTCCTCAAATATTAGAATAATATCATCATAATATAGACATACATAGAATAACCTAAACACATAACACATAACCCTATCTGTCTACAACACACATAAGACTCGGTATCAAGTCAAATTATTGCAGTCTGAGTTGAACCCGACACAATTCTTACATCCTAACTGTCTAGTCGGACAAATTTTCGAGTCTAAGTTCAATTAAACTCTGCCTAAACACTTAACAATTATATCAGATACTTTTAATATTAGTCAAAATAATTTTTATAAGCTCGTAATAATATTTAAATAATTATTATCATTTATCTTGATTTTTCAATCATTAAAATCGTATTTAAATGAATTAAATACCACATAATTCTTTTATCATTAATATTTATTTATTATCAAACATTAATGAAATACATGTCATAATATTATAATATATTTATAACATATCAAAGTATTTTTAATACTTTAAAATCACCTTTATATGATTTTTAAATAATTAAATTCATTATCGATAATTGTTATTAATATTAAAATATTATTATTTTCATGACAAAATATCAAAAGTTATATTTTATAACTTCAAATATTTTATAACACTTAAATCATTTTTATATGCTTTATAAAACATTAATTCTATTTTTCCACAATTTATATAATATATTTATTAAATAAATTAACTATCATTAATATTGATTAATTAATGAAATTTCTCACAAAATATTAAAAGTCACTGAAAATATCAATGACAAGAAGACTATCGTGACCACATATCCGGTCATTAATACTAATATCTTGACCAAACATCTGTTGTACTTTAAAGTAGTAGCTAAATATTATATCAAGTGAATGCATCGCGATCATTTGAGAGGTCGCTATTACAAATTTGCCTCGTAAAAATTGGCACGAAATGTTGGCGCCAAGATTTTGTGCGAGCACTTAACATCAACGACCGCATGCGGTCATTGATAAGTCCATGTCATTAAAATTCAAATGACCGATACGATTATTCTTTGGCAAATCATTGATCAAACTAAATGAAATCAGTAATAGGTCTTTCGCTCGACACAAAAGACGAAAGAAAAAAAGAAGAAGAGAGGGAGCTCAGCATAGAGAGAAGAGGGAGAAAAGGGGGAGAAGAGAAGGAGGAGAAGGAGCCGGCCGATCGCACCACCGGCCACCATAGCCTCCATTACGATCGCCGCCCTTTCACCAAACTCTTGGTATGTACTTTTCATTTTAGGTTTTCTTAATATAAATTCTCTCTTCTTCTTCCTCTTGATGAAATTGAGAAGCCGTCGTTAGTCAATCAACTGATTCATTTTATCGTCACTTTTAGGTAACAATGTTTCCGTTGAATTTCCTTACAAGATTTCATTTTTAAGTCAATTTTTTTTTCTTATTTGATGTGTTTTGTTTGCTAGAGAATAATCATTTGTTTTTCCGAAGCATCTGAATTGGTTTAGAAGATTTATTGTTAGAGACTTGAATTTCAGTTAGTTAGATGTTACCAAGGACAGTAATTTTCTAACAATACCTTCCACAAAAAGAGTCCCAATTTGTGAATTTTGTAAATATTAAGACTGTATATTTATTTTATGTTTGGCCCTACAAATATGAGTAGTTGGTTAAGTAGTGGTAGGCTGGTAGCATGGTAAAGAAATTATGCGGATAAACATAAGAATATTGGGTTATTTTATATTACTATCAATTCTCAACATAAAATTTATTTAAAACTACATCCTAAAACTCAAAATAATATTACTTCAACTGAAGTTGGGATAGCTTAAAGTTTTTTGTCAAGAAGAGCAAGGGGGTAAACCTTGTAAACTTTCATGAATCAATGAATTCAATTCTTCAAGTAGTTGTTTGATTTGATTGGAAATTTCTATATTCCCTTGGTTTGTGTCTTGGGTGCCTAGAAATGTCCATATATGCATGCCGTCGTGCATGTGGCTAGTCCATATTGCAGGGGAGACTCTGGCGATTTTTTTTTAAGTATTATAAGTATATTGGTGATCCACTAGAGCATATTAAGGGGCTGTTGGAGCTGATGGGCTGGGATTGGGGCCACGAGGCCACACGAGGCCACGCCAAGCCTCACGGGGCCAATCCAAGCTTGGTTGTCAGCATGGTAAGCTATTGGGGGGCTGTTAAGCCAAAATAGGCAGTGCTAGGGAACTATTAGTGCAACAGAGAAGGTAACTAGACACACTTGGTTAATAAAGAGACTGTTTTGGCATCTGAATACCAACCAAATATGTATTACTGATATAAAGCTAGCATGGATGAAATACCTTACGTATTCACTTACGATTAACAATAAGAACATATTTAAAACAAAATAAAATAAAATAACATGATATAATATAAAGTTTCTCATACCGCTTTAATTTACATTCATTCGTTAACATTGAGTATACTTAAATGTTAATCAGATGCTTACAAGTATGCTCAACTCATATGGTTACAAGTATGCTCAAGTCATATGCTTACAATTATGCTGAAATGTTAATCATATGCTTACAAGTATTCTCAAGTCATATGGTTTCAAGTATGCTCAAGTCATATGATTAATAAGCTCATGTTGTCTGTAGTAGGTTCCGTGGTATCGTGGACCTCTATTCAGACCATAGTTAGATGGTACGACGAAAGTCAAGTGCCCAGATAGGTTCTACAACTGAATTTAGAGCTAGTTGCTAAGTGTTTTTGGATTATACGTATAGTCACTCGGAATGTATGAATGGTAAGTCGTAGATACGATGTCCATGTTTGAAGTGTAAGAATGTAAATTATATGGACAGAGACGTGATAAACTATCATTTACTTGTTTACGGGTTCATGAGAAATTACGAAGAATCTTTGGTGGGCACATGGGCGAGAGAAGAGATGGTGGCATCACGAAGTACATAATTTGGGCGTTAGTACTCATCATTATGAATGAAATGGTTCATGATATTGCGGGGGCGATTTTGATTGGGAACAAGGCATAGAGAGCAACCTATGAATTCGATGCCAAAGACTTCTTTAAGTTGTTAGGCGAGGGTGGCGAGCCATTATGGCATGGTTGCACCAAACACACTACATTTCTGCAAAGGCGACATTACTTAACATCAAAAAGTGATCACAACATGAGCCATGAGTGTTTTGAGTCGCTCTTGAAGGCCATTAAAGTATGTTGCTGACGGTGAGAAATTTCACAGTAACTATTACTTTTGTAAGAAAATGGTGAAGAAGTTGGGTCTTGGATACCAAAAGATCGATGCATGTCCCAACGATTGCATGTTGTTTTATAAGGAAAATGAACAGATGACAAGGTGCACGTTTTGCAGTCATGATCGGTTTAGGCCTAATAAAGAGGGTGTGACTACAAAAAAATCAAGTATACCGTTTAAAGAGGGTGCACGTTTTGTACTTGTCTTCAAGAAAAGCTGAACATATGAGTTGGCATTCGAATTCTCCAGCTAAAGATGGAGAACTAAATCATCCCGCAGATGGGCAGGCTTGGAAAGATTTCAACATAGCACATCCTGGGTTTGCATTGGAACTTAGAAATGTGAGGCTTGGATTGTCCACCGATGGTTTCAATCCGTTTGGCCACTCGGTTGTTTCATTACTCATGTTGGCTTTTGTGATTGTTACTCGTATAACTTGCCTCCTTGGATGTGTGTGAAACAACCATACTTGTTTCTTTCACACTCGTGGTTCACGGTCCTAAGAGTCCGGAAAGAACTTAGATGTTTACTTGAGACCTCTTATAGGCGAGTTGAAGGTATTGTTGGAGGATGGAGTCTGACTTGGGATGTTGCAGCGAAAACAAATTTCAACCTTAGAGGGCGTGATTATGTGGACTATAAGTGACTTCCCAGCTTATGGTATGTTAGCTGGATGGAGTACACAGGGGAAGTTGGCTTGTCCGTATTGTATGGAGCACACAAAGTCGTTTAATCTATCAAAAGGTTGAAAGCCTTGTTGGTTGGACTGTTATCGTCGGTTCTTACCGGTAGATCACCCGTTTCGAAGAAATAGAGAACACTTCAGGAAAGGGAAAGTAGACAATGATATGCCTGCACCGCGATTGTTGGGAACGGATATGCGAGATCGTGTGATGAGATTGCTGGTTATCCCATTTGGTAAGATTGATGCCACAAACATAATCAAGGGGTTTGGCGAATCTCATAACTGGGTTCGGAGAAGCATCTTTTGGGAACTTCCTTATTGGTCTACAAATTTGATTCGTCATAATCTAGATGTGATGCATATTGAGAAGAATGTGTTTGACAATGTGTTTAACACTGTGATGAATGTTACGGGGAAGACAAAAGATAACGATAAGGTACGTTTGGACATGAAAGATATTTGTAAGCGTCCTGGATTAGAACTTTATGAATCTCTTAATGGTAAGATTGTCAAACCGCATGCAAGGTACACATTGTCAAAAAAGCAAGTTGAAGATGTGTTCACATGGGTTAAGTCTCAGAAACTACTAGATTGATATGCGTCAAACATTGCAAGGTGTGTTATGGGTGGGAAATTGCAAGGAATGAAGAGTCATGACTGTCATGTGTTCATGGAGAGACTCATGCCTATAGCATTTCGGGATCTGCTTGATAAACCAATATGGGATGCTTTGACGGATCTTAGTCATTTCTTCAAAGACTTATGTTCAAAATCATTAAATGAGAAGGACATGTCTGTACTTGAGAAGAACATCATAGAGATCACATGTAAACTAGATAAAATATTCCTACTTGGTTTTTTTGACTCCATGGAGCATTTGCAAATCCATCTTCCCTATGAAGCCCGTGTTGGGGGTCCAGTTCAATATAGATGGATGTACCCTTTACAGAGGGTATGGGAAACCTTAAGAGGAAGGTGAAGAATAGAGCTTAAGTCGAGGGGTCGATATGTGAGGCATATAGTTTCGATGAGATATATACGTTTGTCTCAGACTATTTTCCGGACAAAGTCTTGACAAAGGCCAATAGAGTATCGAGACATGATGATGGGGGAAATGTTGAACTAAATGGTCGGCTCTCTGTATTTGGTCTATCGGGTCGCGCTTATGGAAAAGGGAAGCGCATATTCCTCTCTAAGCAAGAATTACATGTTGCACATACTTACATTCTTCTTAATTGCGAGGAGATTGACGAATTTGTGAAGTACACATATAAACTTGATAATTTATCTTTTAAGTTGAAAATTTATTCCAATATGTTAATGTTTATAACATGGTATAGATTGTACGATAACGAGTTAAAAGTGAAGCATCCGTGGCCCGATAAAGATATTCAAATCAATCGTGATAAAGATTTATTAGTGAATCGACCTTGAAATCAAGCGGATGATGGTTATGAATCTGCAACACGTATACAAGATGATTCTGAATCAGACATTGACACTTGAACAAATGAAATGTATGTTTAACATTACATGTTTTTTATATCATTGTTATGTTTATGTACTAAACTATTTAAATAGAACTTAGATGTAAATTGCTTTTGTTTATTGTCATTTTATATTCATATATATACATGTTTATATCATTGTCATGTTTATTGTCATATATACATGTAATCAAATATGACTCATAATAACATCTTAAAATTTGTAATATCTGAGATGATGGCTTACAAGCAGTATGAAAAAGAGCGGCATGGGTAGGGGGCCTAATCATGTGCCCAAGGCCCCTACTAATCCGGATAATCGGATTCTTATTCAGATTCTCCATCCTCCGAATAGCACGTACGTCCCGTATATATCATTTATATATAAGCATTTAAGATTCCATTTATACAAGATATATAGAACTTAGATGTAAATTGCTTTAATATATCTACTTATCGTTGATGTAAATTGATGTTAATATGCTAATTGATGTTAATATGCTTATTGTATTGAAAATTTGTATATTTCTCTTGGTTTGGGTCTTGCGTGCCTAGAAATGTCCATATATGCATGCCGTCGTGCATGTGGGTAGTCTATATTGTAGGGGAGACTGGCGAATTTTTTTTAAGTATTATAAGTATAAGTTTGAAAAATGTTCATAAGTATTATAACTTAGATGTAAATTACTTTAATATATCTACTTATCGCTGATGTAAATTGTTGTATATTATAGTGATTTTTAGGATAATAAGATCGTCAAGTGCATATCACAATTTGTGTTTACTGAATTGGCCTACACACTGTGATTACGTGGATGAAAAAACACCTATCGCCCACAAGGATCTTTGTTTGAAATTTGAATTTCAAGTATGTTTTTTTTTAATTATGACATATAATATAATATTCATAGGATAATTGTTTAGTAATGTTATTATTGTTGTTTTATTTGCAGAAATGGTATAGATGGGAGGACACGCAGGCTTCAGTGATACAGACATTATTCTGGCAGAAGTGTGCGGTCCGCACCAAAGATAATGTGAACAAAGAAAGATAAAAAGCCCTTCACAATGTCGAGATCGACCATCCATGCCAGGGAGAGGATTATATGCACGAGCATATCCCCTGGTGGTGCACCCAGTCCAGATGGGCTGAGATGTGTGCCCAATGGAGAGCTAAGAGCTGGGTGAAAAGACGAAAAGACTGCCTCCACCAACAGATCCTCGGGTGTACCCGATGGCGAAAAGGCTAAAGGGACATACAATGGAGACAATATTTCACAGTTGCTGTGACGCCCCTAAAATAGGTATACATCACCTATTATGAGTCGCCAAATACATGGTACATAATACAAATATAACTTTAAATATACAACATAAGCTGTGAGTTTTAATATAAATATTGTCTTCTAGATAGTATTCAAACTCAAAATAAGTCCTCAATACATTTATTATCACACTATTTCATAGAATAATGAGGACTACTAATGCTATCATCTGGACCGTCACTCCGTTCCCCGACTAGTCCCTGCTACATTCTCATTTCCTGAAGAGAACAATGAAAGCAAAAGGGTGACCTCAACTAGCCCAGTAAGAAATATTATGACTAAGATAATGCAGAATAAACTATCATTAGTCTTCAACAGTGTTAAACTGATAAAATATAACAAACATCAAGTTTAACTGTAGCAGAACAAGCAATCCATAGAAGAGTCAAGTAGAGAATAAAATCTACTATCTTCTATGATTTAAAAGGTTTTTCATGACTTTTATCGCTAATAGTCAGCTTAATAAATAATCCACATCATCCCTGAACTACGGCCAAAGATATTCATTATTATCTCAACCACAAATTATCCATGCACTACAACCAAGGATATTCGTTAGTATCACAACCATAAATTATCCATGCACTACAGCCAAGGATATTCGTGTATTCATCAATGGTCATGATCATGCCAACAACTGTCCATCAATGCACTACGGGCCAATGAGGACTTTTACCACATCATTTGTAACATTACGGTCATGATTCCACCGAATAATCCCTGGTTATAATCATACCAAGTCCATCTATGCACTACAGGCCACAGATGACTTTCAACAAAATATAAACATGAGGATGATGACAATGATATAAGAATTCAATAAAACATGTTCAAGAATTAATTTATCTAGGAACTAATAACGTCCAAATTGTCAACATGATACTTCTTTGTAGAGTAACATGATATTTGTTATAAAATATTTTGTATTCTTTATTTTTTATAAAATATTTTTATAAAAATAGCAAATAAAAAATTATAAAAATATATTTTTATAAAATAGGATATTATTTTTTATTTGAATTATAATTCTTTATTTGTTATTAAATGAAAGAGTTATAAAAAATAACAAATATTTTATTTGGAATAGCAAATAAAGAACTTTTGTGCAAGCCGTAAGAGGTTGTGCCGGTTTGGATTGGATAATTTTTTTTTTTGTACAAGCCGTAAGAGGTTGTGCTGATTTGGATTTTTTTTTTTTTTTTAACAGCCGTAAGAGCTTGTCCCGGTTGAATTTTTTTTTTTTTTTTTTAACAGCCGTAAGAGCTTGTAGCGGCTGGGAGTATTATATAAAAAAGGCACAGCCGGTACAAGCTGTGCCGGTCGGGCATTATTTAATATTAAAAATTCATTTTATTTCAATAAACTGACAACATGTTGACTATGGTGGGGTCCTCATATTAAAATAAAAGCCGGTACAAGTTGTGCCGGCTGGGTATATTTATGTTTCAATCTCAGCCTTCCAATAAGTTTATCAACGGTACAAAAAGGGGTTGTTGCACAGTTCTCATGGCAACCGGTTGCTATGGAAGGGCTCCCATATATATATATATAATGATATAGTGCTCCATTCTACTCCACCAATTTGATGACTAAGACATGTGCTTAATAATGATCATTCACGGGATGCACCCGTGATTCCCCCACTAATTCTTCTTTAAACACCAATGTCACATTCATTTATTATATATATATATATATATATATAATATTAATCATTATACTTATATAATATATCTATACATATAATTCTAACTTACCGTGAACATCCAAGATCCCCCAATTTAAAATTTTCTTTCCACATGTGGCCCCATATTTATTATATTAAATAATTTTCTACCAATTATTTGAAAAAATGGGTAAGCGGGAATCCAAATAATAAGCCAATTTATAACAAATACTTCATAAAAATATCCTCAATATTTTTAACAACATTTATCATCATTATTATAATTCACAATATTAATCAACCAGGTCGTTCCCGGGAAAGCTGGGGCTTTCCAATAAGGATCTCTCCCTATTGACGCGCAATTAGGTGACCAAACCTCTCCTTGATAGAACTTCTAAACATCGTTAATATTGCAAATAATAATATTGATAACTTTGTCATCTCAATTATTGATTTAATAATATATAAAATATTGACAATAATTGAATCAAATAACATGAGATACTATGCAGCAATTACTGTAGCAATAATTGAACAAAACTGAGTGACTTCTCACGTAAGCATCAATAATCAATACCGTGTGCTACTATGCAACTACGTCGCCGTTAACGGGTGTTTCAACAGTTAACGGTAAAACTTCCGCCGTTATTTTTATAAATTATTTTTGTCATTTTCTAAATCTGACAATAATTACATTACAGAGGGTCCACCAATGATTGTCTTGGTTATACGAATATTCCCTGTTAAAACGAATATTCCCCGACCAATTGAATATTATATAACAAATTGCATACTTTGCAAAATTTATAAATATTACCCACAACTATAACATTATATCAAATTTACTCCATAATATTCAAAAATGATATTTATAGAAAATTAATCTTTATTTATAAAAGTTGGGGTCTTACAACCTCCCATTCATATGAAATTTCGCCCTCGAAATTAGGGTACGTACCTGGTATGTCGAACATGTAAGGATACCTTGATTTCATTTCAGATTCTAACTCCCAAGTCATTTCCTCAATATCGTGGTTTCTCCACAAAACTTTGACTTGAGGTATAACCTTGGAACGTAGAATATGTTCCTTCTTATCCAAGATTTGAACATGAACCTCTTCATACGTTAAATCTTCCGCTATTTCTTTCGGTTCTAACTCAATAATGTTGTTCGGGTCTTCCACATATTTATGTAACATGGATATTTGAAAAACGTTATGAACACGAGACATACTTGGCGGTAAAGCGAGTCTATAAGCCACAGTTCCTACTCGATCGAGGATTAAAAATGGGCCAATGAATCAAGGATTGAGCTTTCCTCTCTTTCCAAATCTCGTAACTCCTTTCCATGGAGCAACACGTAACAACACATGATCTCCTATATCGAATTCCACGTCTTGTGAGGTTTTTATACGTTGTCGGATCGTTTGAATCTTTTCCGTAGTCATACATACCAACTCCGGTCCCAACAACGTTGCTTCACCCACCTCATCCCAATATACTGGAGAACGACACTTTCTTCCATACAACGCCTCAAATGGAGCCATGCCAATACTTGCTTAATAACTATTGTTGTAGGAACTCCATCAATGGTAAGAACTTGTCCCAACTTCCCTTGAAGTCAAGGACACAAAGTCTTAATAGATCTTCAAGGGTTTGAATTTTCCTCTCCGACTGCCCGTCCATTTGAGGATGATATGCCGAGCTAAATCGTAAATCCATGCCCATAGCTTTTTGTAAACTAACCCAAAATCGTGAAGTGAATCTTGGGTCTAGATCAGAAACTATGGATACTGGCATACCATGCAATCTTAAAATCTCGTTTATGTACATACAAGCAAGATGTTCAAGTGTATAAGTTTCTCGTATAGGTAAGAAGTGAGCAGACTTGGTTAATCTATCAACAATGACCCAAATCGCATATATGCCTTGAGAAACCTTAGGAAGACCGGTAACGAAATCCATGGTAATGTGCTCCCACTTCCATTCTGGAATTTCAAGTGGTTGCAATGGACCTTTTGGTACTTGATGCTCCGCTTTAACTCGTTGACAAGTTAGACACCTTGAGATAAATAGCGCTATCTCTCTCTTTATATTGCTCCACCAAAATGTATGACGAATATCATGATACATTTTGGTACTCCCAGGATGGATTGTAAACGGTGTGTTGTGCGCCTCCATCATGATTTTATATTTTAAATCATGGTCGTTAGGAACACAAAGTCTGGAGTTGACTAGAAGTATTTCTTCTTCATCGATTCTTGCCTTCGACATAGCACCTTCTTGCATTTTTTTCCTCATATGCATCAGATCCAGGTCTGTAGCTTGAGCAGCTTTAACTTTATCAATTAAAGTCGGTTCTACTCGTATATTCACCATCATCACATGGGTCCCTGGAGTTTTTAACTCTATCTCCATCCTTTGCAAGTCACACAAAATGGGCCTTTACGTTGACAATATCGCACTCGTACTTCCATATGATCTTCTACTCAATGCGTCAACTACCATGTTCGTTTTTCCACGATGGTATTGGATGGTATGATCATAATCTTTCAACAGTTCAAGCCAACGTCATTGTTACATATTGAGTTCCTTTTGAGTGAAGAAATATTTGAGGCTTTTATGATCCGTAAAGATCTCCACTTTCTCCCCATACAAGTAATGCCTCTAAATTTTAAGTGCGAAGACAACAACTGCTAACTCTAGATCATGAGTAGGATAATTCCTCTCATATTCTTTAAGTTGTCTTGAGGCATAGGCTATGACTTTCCCATGTTGCATGAGAACACATCCCAACCCTTTGCCCGAAGCATCACTGTAGATGACAAATCCCTCCGAGCCAGATGGTATTGTCAGAACAAGTGCTGAAATGAGTCTCCTCTTGAGTTCTTCAAAACTCTTCTCACATTCTTCGCTCCAACCGAAATTTGTATCTTTTCGAGTTAGCTGAGTTAATGGAGTAGCAATTCGAGAAAATCCTTCCACGAATCTCCAATAATAACCAGCTAATTCGAGAAAGCTATGTACTTCGGTCACTGATTTAGGTTGCTCCCAGCTTTGAATTGCTTCAATTTTTGTCGGGTCAACAGATATTCCATGACTTGATACTACGTGCCCAAGGAATTCTACTTCCTCAAGCCAGAACTCGTATTTCTTCAACTTGGCATAAAGCTTGTATTCACGAAGCTTTTGGAGTGTCAGCCTCAAGTGTTGCTTATGATCTTCACGGCTTTTGGAATAAATAAGGATGTCATCAATAAAGACGACCACAAAGTGATCCAAATATTCCTTGAATACTCGGTTCATCATATCCATGAAGGCAGCAGGAGCATTAGTCAATCCAAAGGACATGACTAGGAATTCATAATGCCCGTACCGAGTTCTAAAAGCCATCTTTGGAATGTCATCAGTTCTAATCTTCAATTGATGATATCCAGAACGAATATCAATCTTTGATAAGAATTTTGCTCCTTGCAACTGGTCAAACAGGTCATCAATACGTGGCAATGGGTACCTATTTTTGATGGTGACATGATTCAACTCCCAATAATCAATACAAAGTCGCATACCCCCATCTTTCTTCTTCACGAATAGAACAAGAGCACCCCAAGGAGACGTACTAGGATGAATGAAACCAATGTGTAACAATTCCTGCAATTGGGTCTTTAACTCCTGAAGTTCAATAGGAGCCATTCGATATGGGGCTTTGGAAATGGGTTTTGTACCGGGTTCAAGGTCGATACAAAATTCAATTTCACGCTGAGGGGTAGGCAGGGAAGTTCTTGAGGAATACGTCCGGAGAATTTATTAACAATAGAAATATCATTCAAAATTGACATATTTTTGTTTAGATCCGTGACATGAGCTAAGAAAGCTTGACATCCGTTTTTCAATAAACGAATAGCTTTATGGCTTGAAATGACATTGATTGATTTTAATGGTTTAGTTGTTTGAATTCGCATAATAGGTTGATTAGGAATATGAAAGCTAACAACCTTACGAAAATAATCAAATCTAGCATGATGAGTAATTAACCAATCAATCCCTAGAATCACATCAAATGCAAGTATTTTCAATGAAATAAGATCGATAGGTAATGTGAGGGTATTGATTTGAACCAAACAAGACTTATGAACAGTGGATGCAATAAAGGTTTCTCCCAAAGGAGTTTCCACAGATAAGTCAAAGTCTAATTTCTCTGGAGTCAAATTTAATCGTTGAGCACAAGTAGGAAAAATAAAAGAATGGGTAGAACCGGTATCAAATAAAGTATAGACTTCGCTAGAGTTTATGATAAGCTTACCCGTGATGACCTCATTCGGGTTCCTTGCTTTCTGGGAGGTCACAACAAGCGCTCTCCCTTGCACTACCGACTTTGACTTTTTTGGGATAGCCTTTGGTGCCTCCATCCTAGCTGAAGTTATCTTCGGTGAACGACAAAATTGGGCTAAGTGACCTTCTCTTCCATAATTATAACATGCTTTGGACGGTATCGCGTAGTTTGGACTAATGTGTCCCTCCCCTCCGCATTTGAAGCATATGATAGGTGGTCATTCTCCTTCCTTAACAACGGGTGCTGGTGCTGACGTCTTTCCATCATTGTTGAATCTCCTCTTCTTGAAATGTCCATTCTTATTGTTTTGGCCCTGATTACCACCGAAGTGGTTAACATTTCTGGCCTGTTGATTCCCTCCATGCTTGTTGTCACCGCTCGATGACTTCTCTCACCGCTATTATCATTTTTTGAATTTGCTCTCTTTTGGTTGCGTTGACTCGTTATCGCGCTCCACTAACTGAGCCCTATTTACAACATCCGAATACAAACACAATTTATGAGAAATAAGATGTTGACGTGTCTCCGGCTTTAAACCTCTTAAAAACATCCGCGCCATTCTCTCTTCATTATCCATCAAGTGGGACACAAACCGGGACAACTCGGCAAACTTTGCTTCGTACTGTGACACGTTCATATTATTTTGTTCCAACTTGATAAACTCTACCTCTTTTATGTGACGAATACTTTCGGGAAAGTACTAGTCATTGAATAGTTCTTGGAACTTCTCCCAAGACATCTTCAGTACGACAGGTTGAGTATGCTTTACCGATTCCCACCAGTAATCTGCCTCTCCTCGCAACATAAAGGCGGCAAAGGGAACCTTTCGCCTGCTATTGCATGAATTGCATAAAGCCTCTAAACATTCCATCATTCAATATTTGGTCAGTGTTGTTGTTTGCATGAGGATTGTCGCCTTCCTGATGCACATTATCCTGATTATTGATATGTGGTGAATCAGCGATCGCCTGTGCTCCATTGCTATCCTTAACATTCTCGGATGTCATTTTCATATACTGCCATAGAACAAAGATTAATTTACATTTAACATATTATCCCTATATTCTGACCGACCAATTAAATTCCAAATAAACTTAGGTAGGTCATACTAGCGAAGAATTCCCGTCTCTCCCTCCTAGTTATATTCTCACATCTTAGCTGGGATCATATCCCTAAGCTTTGATACCAATCTGTGATGCCCCCAAAATAGGTATATATATCACCTATTACGAGTTATGCCAAATACATGGTATGTAATACAAATACAACTTTAAATATACAACATGAATTTGTGAGTTTTAATAAAAATATTGTCTTCTAGACATTATTCAAACTCAAAATAAGTCCTCAATACATTTATTATCACACTATTTCATAGAATAGTGAGGACTACTAATGCTATCATCTGGACCGTCACTCCATTCCCCGACTAGTCCCTGATACGTTCTCATTTCCTGAAGAGAAAAATGAAAACAAAAGGGTGAGCTCAACTAGCCCAGTAAGAAATATTATGAATAAGATAATGCAGAATAAACTATCATTAGTCTTCAACAGTGTGTAAACTGATAAAATATAACAAACATCAAGTTTAACTGTAGCGGAACAAGAAATCCATTGGAAGAGTCAAGTAGAGAATAAAATCTACTATCTTCTATCATTTAAAAGGTTTTTCATGACTTTTATCGCTGAGACTCAGCTTAATAAATAATCCACATCATCCCTGCACTACGGCCAAGGATATTCATTAGTATCACAACCAAATATTTTCCATGCACTACAGCCAAGGATATTCGTTAGTATCACAACCACAAATTATCCATGCACTACAACTAAGGATATTCGTGTATTCATCAATGGTCATGATCATGCCAACAACTGTCCATCAATGCACTACGGGCCAATGAGGACTTTTACCACATCATTTGTAACATTATGGTCATGATTACACCGAATAATCCTTGGTTATAATCATACCAAGTCCATCTATGCACTACAGGTCACAGATGACTTTAAACAAAATATAAACATGAGGATGATGACAATGATATAAGAATTTAATAAAACAAGTTCAAGAATTAATTTATCCAGGAACTAATAACGTCCAAATTGTCAACATGATACTTCTTTGTAGAGTAAAATTCAAGAATGCTTAGAAGAATATTTCCATGAAAAGATACTGGATGAAGCTCAAATATCAAGGATATTCCACTAATTTTATGGAGTATAGAAGTCAAAGTTTTAACCAACTGAGTATAATAAAGAATGGAATAACAAAACAAATCACCAGGCATACGATAGGCAGACTTGCAAAAGTTATTCCAACGAGAATAATAAATAACGGAACTAGGTCCGGCAGTAAACGCATACAGATGGGATATTCCAACATAATAATAAAGAATGGAACCAGGTCCAGCGTAAAATGCACAGATAGGATATTCCAACAGAATAATAAAGAATGGAACCAGGTCCGACGTAAAATGCACAAACATGATATTTCAACAGAATAATAAAGAATGGAATAACAGAAGAATTTTACCAAGTATAGGGTAGCCCGCGTATACAGGTTATTCCAACAGAAAAATAAATAATGGAATAACAGAAGTTCTCTTCATGAATACAAAAGAAATAATACCCTTACGAGTACAACAAATAATATCCCTTACCTTAAAAACAAGAGTACTAGATATAGGAGTAGTAAAGTAGCAGAATACTTTTCTTCTTTCTCTCTAGAGTTTTAGTGAATTCGTAAGAAATAATGAAGGAATGAGCTTTTATTTATAGGAGAATGGAATGGATACTATGCAATAAAATATTCTAATAAAATAAAAACTTTTAAATAAAATATTATATATATATATATATATATATCACATCCTTCTTTCAATATATATATACTAGGGTTAACCCGTGCCTTCGGCACTACTAATACTCGTGTAATTATTTAATACCTAAAAATGAATCTAAATGAAAAATGTGAGTTAACAATGTGAAAAGAGTATATATTTGATAAAAAGTAGAAATTTTCGTAATTATTTGTTGTAAATAAGAAAATTTCTAATCAAGATAGACATCCTACCTAAAAAGTAAAGAAGTCAAGAATTTTGCCACAAATTGTATCTACATGCTCATTATTTACTTGTCCATCAAAATTCGCTACATGCTCATTATTTACCTAAAACATTAAATTGACAGCACTAATATGAATATAGTCTCCTGTTGCAACCACTATTTAGAAAATTTAGCTGAGATCTAAACCTATCCTATGAGAAAACAAACCACCAGAAGCATAAAAACATGTAGATACAAAACCATACCCTCACATCTCAACTGAAATCCGAATTCATAACTAAGAAAAGTTCTGCTCCAAATTCAATTCCAAAGCATGATTACATGCTCCAAGAAGCAACCCATGTAGATATAAAAGAAGAAATCACAGCACAGCTAGACATATCAAAGCTCTGGTTTACTTTCAATAATTTATCCAAAAACAAAACAAATGAAAACACCTGATACATTTACTTTAGCAAACCCATAACCAACAAAGTTAGTAAATTAGTTTACGGAAAATAAGATATTTACTGATCCATACAAACCTGCATACCTTTTATAAAAAAGAGAACTTGGACATTCTAGAAATTGCATTAATCATGTCAAATAAACAAACAAAGCTCTGAATGCCTGATCAACCATAATAAACATCCAAATGTACCCAAAAAATGATTTTACAACAATCTATTTTCCAATTATCTACCAAAAAATATTACCACTTGTAATAAACTATGGTCTTAAAAATACATATATAACAACATTTTCCTTGTAGATCTGTCAAGCTCTACCATGTCTTCGGTACATAAACTTTTGAAAAGAAAGACTATCCATCTCGCAACGTCCCATCGCCAACAAATATTGTTTGTAACAAAAATCTATTATTTATAAGAGAAAGCAAAATATTAGTAGTATCGTAAGAAAGAAATAATTGACACGTGATTACTTGAATACGTGATTATAAAATACACATAACCGTGTTAACTTTTCTCCATACTCAACTTGTTGAATGAACACGTTTCCATTCAATAACAATATCATCCCAAGACTGCAAAAATTGAAATGCATCGTTTAGTTCTATCAACAAATTAAATCAACATCTTGGAAATTGATAACAAAATGTAATGAAATGGATATATGTACAAATTGATTGAGTAATGTGCAAGTAAAACTAAAACATAAGTTATATAAAAAATCATTTGAAATCAACTTATCATTCAATAAACTCATCATATTATCAGTTCAAAACTTTAGAAGCAATTCTACCTCAATATGTAACATACATACAGATGTATCCTCAAATCCCTAAAAGTTTAGACAGTAAATTTCTTCTAACATTAACTCACATATTTAGTGGGCTTAAATTCAAAAGTTCAGTATATTAGCAATCTAAGTATGTTATAACCCCAAATTTCATAGCAATCAATCCTAAAAAATTGAACATTCAAGTATTCACATATCTTTCATTCAAGTTTACAGATATCAATTAAAACAATTTCTTCACATAGCCCTAATTTATCTTAGAACATAAAGAGATAATAATACTTCCTGATTGCTGATTTTGGATGATAATCTCGTTGTGGTATACTACTTCAAACTTAGCTAAAATCCTTCTTCAATCTACCATTCGCATAATTCATGACCTTGCTAGAGAGTAGGAAGAATTTTGTTATAATTGAGAGTTGGTTTTCTGAGCAAGTGAGTTTGAAGATCTGAAATTGGCTTTATAAAGGAGTTTTTTTCTTGGTTCATACGTATGATAGCTTTGATGTATATTAAAGCTACTCCTCTAATTGATAGCCACCTCCTGCTCCATTCCTATTACTCAGTTTCTCATGTAATCCTAAGGTTACAGCTCTTGCTTCCCTAATTAACTGAGAAGTCTTATAATCCACAGGAGTGGTTCTACCAAGACTTTAGCATCCACAAAAGCCACAAAGTGAACCAAAATTACATGAAATGTAATGATTTTAGGTTGCTATAATTAGACTTATTGGAAAAAGAAAATAATAAATTAATCACCTTACAAACAACAAACATTAGAAAGAAGAAAAAATTGGGGAAAACTAAGTTGAAATCATGTCATGTAGTAACGTATATGTACTGTATATATTTATGGTTATATGATTTATATTTTTGCAACCAAGCTCTCTGTTAAACAATACAAACACCTTTTTATTCTTTCCTATTATAGTAGTGTTCATCCCAAGGTATAAAAACAGACAGTTACATGCAAGGAAAACATCAGAAATCATTCTACCACTTCCTTATTCTTAGTCTTGTTATAAGTTATAGTATCCGTCTTGTATTAATGTATGGAGTACGGAGCATATTTGAATACTTCTTCTATCCGTTTCTTATTTGATTGGTCTAAATATCATGAGCAAATATTGGAGGGTCTGGCTTGTTGGGTAAGATTTCATTGAAAAACCTTTGTATGTCATGGGAAAAGTCTCCAAACTTGAGTTTAGGAGAAAGAACTGAGATGTTTTACTATCGTGAATATGCGATCTGTGTTGTGGAGGTATATCCACAAAGTCCTTGACATGAACATTGATGTTAACTGTTCTTCATGCTTATGATTCCTTGTGAAATTTACAATAATGTTATATATTCTCCACTATTAAAAGATTGTATTTGATGAAAATGGTTGTTGCGAAACTAAAATATGTAATGATACTTCTTTGCCATTTTATTCTTATTCTTGATATTATTATTTATTCTTACATATGAGATAAGCCTCCCTGTCGTGTTCCCATTTCTATAAAATTGAAAGTTATAGAAAAAAGGTATCTCCTGCTGCAGGAAAATAAGAAGTAAAAAATATATTGGAGATGGATGCATTATGAAACAAAGATGGCCAATAATGATAGAGGACTGACTGGAAAGGAAGTAACATCACCTATCCAAGTATCCTCTAGAAACCAAATGAAGGACCATCCCCAACTTTTAGTTTCAAAAAGAGGCAAGGAAGAAGGGAATATAAGCTTCCAGCTTTTTAATCACCTTATTCCATAATGAATCAGATTCCAAAGGAAATTTTCAAAACCATTTCACTGCAAGCGAAATGTTCTTAGACACCAACTTACCAAGCCTCAATCCCCCATTAATAATAGGCCTGCAAACCTTCTTCCATGAGATCAAATGACCATTAACCATTCCCTACCTCATTCCCTTACCAAAAAATGACACACAAAGTTCTCTAGACAATAAACCCATTCGACCGCTAACTTTGAAAAAGGACAAATAATAAATTGGGATGCTAGAGACATGCTTAATCAAAGCAATACGCCAACCAAAGGAGAAAAACGCTCTCCTACATGTCAATTGACTTACTCAACCTCTCTACAATTGGTCCCAAAAAGATAGATCTAAGAATACTACCTAACGACATCCTAAGTAAGATAAAGAATAAGATAAGTTGAAAAAATATATATGGCTATAAGGTGGCAAAAAGGAGTATTATAGTATGTGTGTGTCTTGTCTTGTTTCCAAAATAAATAATTCCTTTATTTTAGAGAATAATAATCTTAATTGTTTCAATTTCATCTACTTTTCTTTCAAAATTTTAGGGGTTGAGCTACTTCTTCATTATAATACTCCTCCGTTTGTTAATAATATTTTTATAAATCATTATGTAACTCTACCTTAATACTACTCGTGCTTCTCGTCTATTTTTTTTATATATACTCATCTGTTTTAAAATTAGAGATATAATTTATTTTTGTAGTCAAATGATGATGTATTAAATTTTCAAATTGATGCAAATTTATTTAATTCACTCCTTTTTAGTTACATAATTAAAACGATAACTTTTACGGATAATTTTATGTTTCGAAGTTTTTCCTAATATTTGCAAGAAGTTTTAATAGTGATAGTGTGTTGCTTAACTTGATAACATAAAAATAATGACAAATTAGGAATTAATGACAAATTACAAATTAGGAATAGAAGGGAGATACTAAAGAAATAAGGAAATAAGAACAGAAAAGCTAAGGGAGAATGTGCTTTTGCTTACGTTCCAGATAGACTACTTTCATCAGCATACTAATAAGAAATCCAGTTCCAGAATTCTTTTGATGGCTACATTCCATTTCTACAACACAATTATTTTGAGCAAAAAAAAAAACCTTCATCCATATCTAATTATCTATAACTACTCGATTGTATATAGTTATACCATTTCTCTCTGTTATTAACCAACAACAAAAAAAACTTCTTCTTCTCTCTATTCCTTTCATCAGAATATTGCTATGGTGGTAAAATATTTTATAAATAATGACTTACAAAATAATATGGCAAAGTATAATTAGTTGTTAGTTGATAATCTACAATACATACAATACATAGATGTCATCACTAACATATTTTTTATTTTTAAATTTTTATCTACAAAGCATTTGTTGCATATCATAATCACTATATAATTAAAAGTACAAATTTGATTTTAATTCTACTCAAAATCTAGTTATGCACTTTCCTTTAAATCAATTTCTTAATTAAATTGTACGATAATAGTTAAAATTTTAATATACATTTCAACTTAATTATTTATTTTCTCCATAAATTTGGTGATTTTTGTGTCTATATATATACTTACTCTCGAACTTTAGATATATTACTATTTTGTTATTTTTAATATCAATTTTTATTTACTCTTCTAAATCTTATATTTATTTCACATAATCTACCCATATAATACTTGTGCAACGACCATTAATATAATTAATTATGCACTGTTAAAGAATAGTAATATATTAATTTTGTGTTAAACATGATTAAATGGCTAAAGAGAACTTATTAAAAAAAAAAAAGGCTAAGAGTGTAATTAGAGAAAACTTACGTTTTTAATTTTTTGTAGTGAATTTTAAAATTTTTGTTGATGATTGGATTTGAATATGTAATCTTGCATACTAAAGTAATAGACCTTTTACCAATATATATTATATATACTGAGGGTAGGGGTTGGAGAATAGCAAGATAAAAATAAACCATACACTTTTTGCTCTTTTCTCTCCTTTTGAGACTCAAATTGAAGTTTGTTGCTTTCTCTGTTTTTGCTGCATCACAGATTCTCTCCACCCTCTTCCATGTTTTGAGTCAAAGAAGAAAGAAAATGAAAATAATAATAATAATAATAATAATAATTAAAGAAATGGGAATGGGAGAAAAGAAGAGAGAGGCACAGCTCATGGCATATATTCCCCCCAAAACATAACCCCACTTATGTTTGGAGATATGGAGTGAGAACACATGACATTCCAACAACTCCCGATTATAAAACACAACTCCAGCTGCCACACATTTTAGTCACACACAGACACCCATATTTATGTTACATTCCTCAACCATTCTCATCCAAATAACAGAATGGCTCTACAGAATACACAAAATCGAGATATAAGCTTTGTTTTATCAAGTGATGCAAAACCCAAAGCTTAAATGGACTCGTAACTTCACCAACAATTCGTCAATGCAAGAGCTCACTTGAGGCGCAGTACATATAATTATGCAATCATTACCCATATGAGCGGTTTTAATTATATTAAATTTGTGTTAAACATGATGTTTCAAGTTAAAGAATATAATGCAGGGCCAAGGGTTTAGTTTTGGTCCACAACTAATTGGGACAAAGTGCCGATCAAGTAACAACAAAGCAAATCAAGGTCACTCATCGAGTCATCAGAATCAATAATTGGAAAAGACAGAAAATATTCGATCTCGAGCTCGACCCACCATCGGCAGATCGAATCCAATTTGATTCAAACTACATAAAATTGATTTTAAACTCTGCGTTTGATTTACCTAACCAACTTGGGTTACATCATAACACATCTATAAATATTACCTAGTCCTAATAATTTTCAATTTTTACACATGTTGACCTCTTTGGGACAAATTTTCAAACACTACTAAGGCATAACCTATAATTTGTAATTCATAGAAGTTTAGGCATGGTTCTAGGCAAAAAAATTCATAGAAGTCGTTGACAACACATAGTTTCCCGACCAAGCACATCAATTTCAGAATACCAAACATTATGTAAACTTTCAATTTCCAATAAATTAACCAAATACATGGCTTACCTTACAAAAGATTAGGCTTCCCACGTTAGCTTGCTAACCAGTTTATGGCTTCCCACGTTAGCTTGCAACTTCAATTCTTTAATGCCTTCATTAGTTCCAACCGAAATTAAGAGGATTTTGATGAAGGTTTGGGAGTTGTGGAAGCTTGACAATTAGATCTAACAAAACCCACAAAAATCTAACAAAACCTTAACATCACAAAGGGTTTTTTAAAAAAATCAACAAAGATTTGAAGAAGAAGCAAGCAAAAGGGAACGAAGAAGAAGAAGAAGAAACCCTTGTTTCCGTGTTTCCGTGTTTTAGGGTGGAGAGAATTAAGAAGAAGAATGAAGAAGAAGCAAGTAAAAATCAACAAAGATTTGAAGAAGAAGCAAGCAAGAAATCAACAGTAACCTTTGATTTAGGGTGGAGAGAATGACGAAGAAAGCGGTGAAGTTTGAACCCTTTAGTATTTTCGTTTTAGTGTGGAGAGAATGAAGAAGAAGCAAGCAAGAGAATGAAGGGTCGATTTATCCTAACTTTTTAAGGGTCAGATCTTTTAATAGCCTTGTATGGAAATTAATTTTTTGAAAACGGTTGTGTTTTGTATAAATAGTGCTCCATTCTACTCCACCAATTTGATGACTAAGACATGTGCTTAATAATGATCATTCACGGGATGCACCGGTGATTCCCCCACTAATTCTTCTTTAAACACCAATGTCACATTCATTTATTATATATATATATATATATATAATATTAATCATTATACTTATATAATATATCTATACATATAATTCTAACTTACCGTGAACATCCAAGATCCCCCAATTTCAAATTTTCTTTCCACATGTGGCCCCACATTTATTATATTAAATAATTTTCTACCAATTATTTGAAAAAATGGGTAAGTGGAAATCCAAATAATAAGCCAATTTAAAAAAAAATACTTCATAAAAATATCCTCAATATTTTTAACAACATTTATCATCATTGTTATAATTCACAATTTTAATCGACCAGGTCGTTCCCAGGAAAGAGGGGGCTTTCCAATAAGGATTTCTCCCTATTGACGCGCAATTAGGTGACCAAACCTCTCCTTGACAGAACTTCTAAACATCGTTAATATTGCAAATAATAATATTGATAACTTTGACATCTCAATTATTGATTTAATAATATATAAAATATTGACAATAATTGAATCAAATAACGTGAGATACTATGCAACAATTACTATAGCAATAATTGAACAAAACCGAGTGACTTCTCATGTAAGCATCAATAATCAATCATGTGTGCTACTATATGCAACGCCAGACATCGTAATTTTAACACGGGTGTTTCAACGAGTTAACGGTAAAACTTTCGCCGTTATTTTCATAAAGTATTTTTATCGTTTTCTCAATCGACAATAATTCCGTTGTAGAATTCACTTAATGATTGTGTCGTTATGCGAATATTCCTGTTAAAACGAATATTCACCGACCAATCGAATATTATATAACAACTTGCATACTTTGCAAAATTTATAAATATTACCCACAACTATAACATTATATCAAATTTACTCCATAATATTCAAAAATGATATTTATAGAAAATTAATCTTTATTTAAAAGTTGGGGTCTTACAGTTGCAGCATATCACTGCTAGGGTACGTATTTAAAAGTTTTAATATGTTTATAATCATAAATTCTAGAAAATATATCACATTTTTACTTAGTAATATTGTGCTATTTTTTTGTATAGGATTCTCAGTCTCAAGGTACACCTATCCATTGGTTTGGATGTATGCGTGGCACACCGTGATGGTTGCACTTTGATGCTATCCAGATAGCGGTAATAAGTTTTAACAACTTGATCTTGTTTATCAATGCTTATAGAATTTATTTTTAACTATTTAATTGTTAACATGATGACAAGATACTTATAAGCGTTTATTGAATGAGTGGTATCCTAAAGGCACTCCACATCCGACTATTGATCAAGAGCTATGGGAGAGGGCGTATGTTGTGAAGAAGAACTACATTAAAGGTCAAGGACAACGACGACGCCCATCCTTGATGGCTCGAACGGCTCTGCTACCCGATCTATTTCATACCATCGAGTCATCCATCTGCTTATACTCCTATTTGATTTGTGAGAGCTATATGTCGAGATTGAAATCTTTTGAAGATACTGGGCGGGCATCTAGGGGCTCTTGATCCTGAGGAGTTAGCTGAAATAGTAGCGACAGCAGTAGCAGGACAGCATGTGGATGGTGACGAGGTATAAAATCAATTTTTTGTATATATTGTCGTAATATATATCAGTATCAACATAGTTACTATATTTGTAACTTGTTTTATTATTTTGTTAATTACAGGGTGATCAAGGAGGCGATGATGATTGACGTACCTGCTTTAGATCAGTTTTGTAGTTATAGTATAAGCTTGTACTTGTATATTCATTATTTGGATGTCTGTATGTTACTTAGACATTAGATTTGTGGTTATTTATTCAATTCATAGCGGTTTTTAAAGGTTTATATATATAGTTTATATACTAGCTAGTTTGGTGGAAGATGGATGTTTATATTGTTGTGCACATTGTTTATATTGTTGTGTATGTGTGTTGGGACATAGCAGGTAAAAAATAGGTACAGTTTTTTGGGAATTATGCAAAAGCAACAAAAAGTCGTTTTTCGCTTTTTTGAATCGGCGTGACCGCGCTTGTCATCATTGATATCAATTAGCGACTGCAAGCATTTGAGGTATCAATGATAAAAGAAGGCGGTCAGCGGATAGCGATCATGACCACGTGGACCACGTCAGCCTTTGGCCCTGAGACATGCTGACTCAGCTTAGCGACCAAAATGATGAATTCGGTCGCTATTAGCGGTCACAGATATATCGATCGCTAATAGTGGTCGCTGATGTGCATCCAGTGACCAGATTTTATGCGACTACTATCAGTGACTGCACTCGGTCGCTAATAGCTATCTGCGACCAAATGCGGTCGCTGTTACGCGGTCGCTGATAGACCCTTTTCTTGTAGTGCTCGTATCCGCCTTCGGCGCATAATTTACCTCAGTCTTATTAGATTTCGCACCAAAACAATTTGGTTCGGGAAATTTCTTTCAATGAACACTTAGAGTTTTCATAACATTAGTCTAGCTGAGTCGAATATCGTAGACTCATATCAATAATTCAATTCAATCGAATTATTTAGGCGTAGCCAAACCCCGTTGGCAAATATTTTTGAAAATATATTTGAGAATGATGTCATGATGCCATACTGTATTAACAATCCATTTGAGGATGCCGTCATTATATAACTTTGTCATAACAAATCATACAATAGTGGAACAATGATTTTCAGATCAAATTCACACTAAGTATTCCTGTATTTACAACTCCATCAACTTTTAATCATCTCTGCACCAGGTTACATTGTACATGAGTGATATATAAACTAAATTTTGATATTTCAAATCATTTGCGTCTAGCTAAAATGAGTAGCATAGACTATACTTTAAACCGTTTCAAAAATGATTACGAGTCTACATATTTTTTTTTCAAAATCACATAATGCGTATTTAGCTTGATGTCAAAATTTCAAAGTCTAGCATAGCTAGGAGTTTCGAAAAACATATGTCTCCACTAATAATCATTTGCTTAACAAGCTATCTGTTCCTATAATCTTTAATACTTTGTTTGCATATAGTTCTACCTAGTTTGTCAAACCACACTTAGGAGTTCATTTACTTGCCACAATCATATGAGTTCAAGAACTTGTCCTAGTCAGACCTTTGGCGTCCATTCGCTGAGGGGTTCATAAACATTTCATATAACTATGAATCAAGAATGTCACGTAAGTATGAGTTTTAAGAACTCGTACTTAACCTTATATTCTCTACCTATAACCTATATATCTGTTATACACATGAGAAAGGAATCACCCTCTTAACATGCATATAGCAAATAGCGCGACACAAACATTTCAATGATTATCATTGCCAGAACTAAGTAGTTTTTACACCAAGTACAATTCCACCGCACACAAGGAATCATACAACTCAGCTAACGACACACGAGTCCTCAATTGAAATCCCCACCTAATCTTAACTCCCTTCTCAATACGAATTTCATTCAACTCATATTCATAATCCTTTCCGTAATCTGTACCAATTCATAGTACAACTGACACTCAACAATCTTGCTGTAAACTTTTCAATCATTCGCTTGATCCTTCTCCATACTATAACCTTATCAGATCATGGGGTGATCTCATCGTATATATTAAGATTTATTTCTATATCTTGATGTTTTGTTTTACGATCTCCTATCATTGTACTTTTAGTCTTTTAGACTCTATCTATTCACCACTACTGTTCAACTTTATTATCAGAGTTAGGGAACTCTGTATCTTATAACTCGTCGAGATTCGTCTTTGAATCCTACCGACCAACTAACTCTATTTTAGTTAGTACTTATCCTAATCACTGCGGTTATTAGTCTCAGGGATTCCTACCTAAGGTTCATAACGTACATCTTTGATACCACTGTGAGAGCCCCAAATCCAGGTCCCAAATCACCGCGGATTCGGTACAATCATTCTGTCACTATTACTATTTGTGAAAGATATAAACATAAATTGTTTATACAATAACTTTACACACTATTCCCCAAGGTCGAGTAACCTTAACTTAATACACAAATCATAACTTATTTAACATATAACATTATTATTATACAACTATTACAAATCTAATCGCACACATTAACTTTAAACTGGAACTGTCTTTAACCTTTCCTTGTATCCGACGTATTCGCCTTAATCTGCAATGTTTATCATGAAATAGCAATGGTGAGCATAAAAGTTGCCCAACAAGTTTAAGTTCAATAATTTAACGATATATCATGATTGAAAGAATCTGAACAATAAGCTGGCTATAATTCAACAATATAATTGTGAACTTGCAGGAACAAACTTTTGACTGAACAAGTATATAACATGAACAAATATGTCTGGACCGAAGGGTAATGAAGGTGATCAACCTTTCATACCTGACTTATACATGCAATATGTACAGAGTACAATTCTAAAATGGCAATCAACAATGATTATACATAAGCATATCTGAATGAAATAACTATTAGTAGAGTTAAGTAAAAACAAACTTGCCTGAACCGTTGATTACCGCTACGCAATTTATAACGCTTTATCCGAAGACCTAATATTAGTAATATAGACCTCCAATATTAGAATAATATCATCACAATATAGACATACATAGAATAACCTAAACATATAACATATAACACACAACCCTATCAGTCTACAACACACATAAGACTGGATATCAAGTCAAACTATTGTAGTCTGAGTTGAACCCGACATAATTCTAACATCCTGACTGTCTAGTCGGACAAAATTTCGAGTCTAAGTTCAATTAAACTCTGCCTAAACACTTAACAATTATCTCATATAATTTTAATATTAGTCAAAATAATTTTCATAGGCTCGTAATAATTTTTAAATAATTATTATCATTTATCTTGATTTTTCAATCATTAAAATCGTATTTAAATGAATTAAATACCACATAATTCTTTTATCATTAATATTTATTTATTATCAAACATTAATGAAATACATGTCATAATATTATAATACATCAACGTATTTTTAATACTTTATAATCACCTTTATATGATTTTTAAATAATTAAATTCATTATCCAATAATTATTATTAATATTAAAATATTAATATTTTCATGACAAAATATCAAAAGTTATATTTTATAACTTCAAATATTTTTATAACTTAAATCATTTTTATATGATTTATAAAAATTAATTCTATTTTTCCACAATTTATATAATATATTTATTAAATAAATTAACTATCATTAATATTGATTAATTAATGAAATTTCTCACAAAATATTAAAAGTCATTTGAAAATATCTTTAAATATTTTCTTATACCATAATATTATTTTTCATGTATTAAAATCATTTTTAAATAATTTATTTAATATTATAATTAAATAAATTAAATACCATTTATATTCCAAAAATATTAAATATTTATGACATATACTCAAAATAATTAAAAACTAATTTTTGGACTTTAAAATAATTTTTCGGAATTTATTATGTATTTTTAATAATTAAAAACCATTTAATTTGATTTATTTATTAAAATAATTAATTTTTGAAATTTATGTGTCGCTAAAGGTGGCTTTGGTGACACAACCGTCGCTGAAAGTGTTCTTCAGATGCTCATAGCCAAACCTAGAATTGCTTGTCAGTGAGAAAGGTCCTACGTTTGACCAACATTGGATCCATGATACTAAGGTTTTCTGGCCATATAAAAGTGTTTAGATTATAGTATAAACGTAATACTACCATCATTAATCAATTTCATGCCCATAACATATCATATATGAGAGATCTAGGTCCTAGAACATCATGTCAGAGATGTTCTTCATTTCTGGGTTTTCCAGAAATGAAGAACAGTTGCTAGGCTCTACTTTGAAGCCTCATAACTTGGAATCTGGGTTTGGTTTGTGATATCTAATGGTCCCTACATGTAGTCATGATGTCATAGTATAATAACATATCAACATATCGTTCTAACAACAACATATGGAAGAAATCAAGGACGGTCAAAGTTGTAGTCTGCAATCGGTTCTTGAAGATTCTGGGTTACCCAGAATCTCTTTCTGAGGAGTTGGTCAACGCTGGTTTGACCTCGATTAATTTCGATCCTTATCATGATATGGGTAATATACTGACTTGTATGGGTAGTTCATATACCCATCTACAACACCAAAACAAGAACATGACCAAAACACTAACATACTGCAAGATCAAAGGCTCAAAAAATATTGTCAGACAAGATCTGGGTTTTTGGGTTGCCCATAAACTCAGTCTCCATGATCGGTCAACATAATTTGACTGCTCATATCTCTCAATCTAATCATGATCTGGTCGTGTTTCCAGTTTACGATCACAACCTACATGTCATAGAACAGATTCAAACCATAAAACACAGAAAACGACTAACACACACAGATCTATGAGGTCTGACATATGGCTGTCAGACGATTTTTTTTCAGTTATTCAAGATTTGACAAAATGCTAGATTCGAGGACTTTTATGTTATGTATCTGGGATTTTACAACCCAGATCACTAAATGACATCTTATTACACCACTTTAAACAATAACTCATAACATCTAACATCAAATCATATGATTTCAAAGTTTAGATTTTATACCCCCTTTAAAGCTTGATCTAAATTCTGATCTTTGAGTTCTGATCTTTGAGTGCTAACACCTGATCATGGCTTATCTAATCACTCACTATCACTCTATATTTCGAATTATAAAAAGAGAAAGTCTTGGCAAATAATGAGGAGGAAAGTAAGTTTTCTTTACTTATGTATTTGATCCATTAGATTCAATGTATCTAGTTACTAGTTGGCATACCTATCTAATATAAAATAGATATAGAGCACATGGGATAAACATTAGGGTGATGACTCACAAGATTTGCAAAATCTTTTGCTTAAGTTTAAGAAAAGGGTATTTTAGTCATTTCAATACAATTTTATTTCTAGAATTGTCATTTGATGCAAACCCTTAGGGTTTAAGGTTTTAATCCTTTAGGGTTTAGGGTTTAAACCTTTAGGGTTTAAGGTTTAAACCCTTAGGTTTTAGAAATTAAATTCAAGAATTTCCAAATTAGGTTTTCAAAAATAAAAATTAATACTTATAAATTATAATTAGAATTTTCTAATTATATTAAAATTTCTTCATCATAATTTAAATCTTTCTAATTAGGATTAATAATTCCTAATTAAAATGCTAATGTAGTAATTAGGGTCAAAATCATGCATTAGGGTTTACAACCCAAAAATTAGGATTTCTAATAGAAAAATAATTTTCTAATTTAGAAATTAGATTTTCTAATTAGATTAGGGTTTTCTAATTACTTATAACTTGAAAATTTGGATTAAGGTTTCCTAATTAACATT
Source organism: Panax ginseng (assembly GCA_020205605.1). Classification (NCBI taxonomy): domain Eukaryota; kingdom Viridiplantae; phylum Streptophyta; class Magnoliopsida; order Apiales; family Araliaceae; genus Panax; species Panax ginseng. Next base: position 52,585,997 of record CM035146.1, on the reverse strand, counting down.
ACAATTATTAAATTAACACTTAGGTTTTCCCGAATTATAAATTAGGGTTTCAAATCTAGAAATTAAGGTTTTCAAAATGTGAACTTAGGGTTTTCTAATTAATTAAGCTTTACCCTAATTAATCATATAATTATTTACACTTACGTCATTAAGTTCCTAATTTAGGGTTTCATACACCAAATTAGGGTTTTGAATATACGGAACCGAAATTAGGGTTTCAAGAACCGATTTTATGGTTTCTTGTCAAACACTAATGTTTTCTAACCTAACGTTGTCGTTCTTAATATATACCGAGGGTTTGTTACAGATATCGTTTATCTGGTCAACCCCTGACCCTTAACCACATACTGAATGCATACATAACCATATACATAGAATATATTCACATAAACACTTAATCCTGAATATTTCACCTAACTCCTTCACACAATTTTGAAATCCTCAAAATTCCTTCTCGAAAATATCAAACGCATACACTTATTTTCTGTCTAGGTTCTAATATTGAACCTTAAATCAACTAATAAAATTTTAAAAATATTCAAAATTCTCGGGTTGTCTCAGAAGTTGGGACAAGTTCTTACCATTGGTAGAGTTTTCCTACAACAACAGTTATCAAGCAAGTATTGACATGGCTACATTTGAGGCATTGTATGGAAGAAAGTGTCATTCTCCAGTATGCTGGGATGAGGCGGGTGAAGCAACGTTGTTGGGACCGGAGTTGGTACGTATGACTACGGAAAAGATTCAAACGATCCGACAGAGTATAAAAACCTCACATGATCGACAAAAGAGTTATGATGATCTTCATCGAAAGGACGTGGAATTCAATATTGGAGATCATGTGTTGTTACTTGTTGCTCCATGGAAGGGAGTTACAAGATTTAGAAAGAGAGGAAAGCTCAAACCTCGATTCATTGGCCCATTTTTAATCCTCGATCGAGTAGGAACTGTGGCCCATAGACTCGCCTTACCGCCATGTATGTCTCGTGTTCATAACATTTTTCACATATCTATGTTACGTAAACATGTGAAAGACCAGAACCACATTATTGAATTAGAACCAGACGAGATAGAGGAAGATTTAACGTATGAAGAGTTACCTGTTAAAATCTTGGATAAGAAGGATCATATTCTATGCTCCAAGGTTATACCTCAAGTCAAAGTTTTGTGGAGAAACCACGAGGTGGAAGAAATGACCTGGGAGTTAGAATCTGAGATGAAATCAAGATATCCTCACCTCTTTGATATACTAGGTACGTACCCTAATTTCGATGACGAAATTTCATAAGAAGGGGAGGTTAAGATCACATCCTACATGTCATAGAACAGATTCAAACTATAAAACACAGAAAACGACTAACACACACAGATCTATGAGGTCTGACATATGGCTGTCAGACGATTTTTTTCCAGTTTTTCCATATTTGACAAAATGCTAGATTCGAGGACTTTTATGTTATGTATCTGAGATTTTACAACCCAGATCACTAAATGACATCTTATTACACCACTTTAAACAATAACCCATAACATCTAACATCAAATCCTATGATTTCAAAGTTTAGATTTTATACCCCCTTTAAAGCTTGATCTAGATTCTGATCTTTGAGTTCTGATCTTTGAGTGCTAACACCTGATCATGGCTTATCTAATCACTCACTCTCACTCTATATTTCGAATTATAGAAAGAGAAAGTCTTGGCAAATAATGAGGAGGAAAGTAAGTTTTCTTTACTTATGTATTTGATCCATTAGATTCAATGTATCTAGTTGCTAGTTGGCATACCTATCTAATATAAAATAGATATAGAGCACATGGGATAAACATTAGGGTGATGACTCACAAGATTTGCAAAATCTTTTGCTTAAGTTTAAGAAAAGGGCATTTTAGTCATTTTCATACAATTTTATTTCTAGAAATGTCATTTGATGCAAACCCTAAGGGTTTAGGGTTTGAACCCTTAGGGTTTAGGATTTGAACCCTTAGGGTTTAGAAATTAAATTCAAGAATTTCCAAATTAGGTTTTCAAAAATAAAAATTAATACTTATAAATTATAATTAGAATTTTCTAATTATATTAAAATTTCTTCATCATAATTTAAATCTTGCTAATTAGGATTAATAATTCCTAATTAAAATGCTAATGTAGTAATTAGGGTCAAAATCATGCATTAGGGTTTACAACCCAAAAATTAGGATTTCTAATAGAAAAATAATTTTCTAATTTAGAAATTAGATTTCCTAATTAGATTAGGGTTTTCTAATTACTTATAACTTGAAAATTTGGATTAAGGTTTCCTAATTAATAATACAATTATTAAATTAACACTTAGGTTTTCCCGAATTATAAATTAGGGTTTCAAATCTAGAAATTAGGGTTTTCAAAATGTGAAATTAGGATTTTCTAATTAATTAAGCTTTACCCTAATTAATCTTATAATTATTTATACTTACGTAATTAAGTTCCCAATTTAGGGTTTCATACAACGAATTAGGGTTTTGAATATCCGGAACCGAAATTAGGGTTTTAAGAACCGATTTTAGGGTTTCTTGTCAAACGCTAATGTTTTCTAACCTAACGTTGTCGTTCTTAATATATACCGAGGGTTTGTTACAGATATCGTTTATTTGGTCAACCCTTGACCCTTAAGCACATACTGAATGCATACATAACCATATACACAGAATATATTCACATAAACACTTAATCCTGAATATTTCACCTAACTCCTTCACACAATTTTGAAATCCTCAAAATTCCTTCTCGAAAATATCAAACGCATACACTTATTTTCTGTCTAGGTTCTAATATTGAACCTTAAATCAACTAATAAAATTTTAAAAATATTCAAAATTCTCGGTTTGTCACAGAAGTTGGGACAAGTTCTTACCATTGGTGGAGTTTTCCTACAACAACAGTTATCAAGCAAGTATTGACATGGCTCCATTTGAGGCGTTGTATGGAAGAAAGTGTCATTCTCCAATATGTTGGGATGAGGTGGGTGAAGCAACGTTGTTGGGACCGGAGTTGGTACGTATGACTACGGAAAAGATTCAAACGATCCGACAACGTATAAAAACCTCACATGATCGACAAAAGAGTTATGATGATCTTCATCGAAAGGACGTGGAATTCAATATTGGAGATCATATGTTGTTACTTGTTGCTCCATGGACGGGAGTTACAAGATTTAGAAAGAGAGGAATGCTCAAACCTCGATTCATTGGCCCATTTTTAATCCTCGATCGAGTAGGAACTGTGTCCCATAGACTCGCCTTACCGCCATGTATGTCTCGTATTCATAATATTTTTCACATATCTATGTTAAGTAAATATGTGAAAGACCAGAACCACATTATTGAATTAGAACCAGATGAGATAGAGGAAGATTTAACGTATGAAGAGTTACCTGTTAAAATCTTGGATAAGAAGGATCATATTCTACGCTCCAAAGTTATACCTCAAGTCAAAGTTTTGTGGAGAAACCATGAGGTGGAAGAAATGACCTGGGAGTTAGAATCTGAGATGAAATCAAGATATCCTCACCTCTTTGATATACTAGGTACGTACCCTAATTTCGATGACGAAATTTCATAAGAAGGGTAGGTTATAAGACCCCAACTTTTATGAATAAAGAATAAGTTTCTCGAAATATATTTTTGAATATTATGGCGTGGATTTGATATAATGTTATAGTTGTGGGTAATATTTACAAATTTTTCAAAGTAACCAATTGGTTATATAATATTCGATTGGTCAGGGAATATTCGTTTTAACAGGGAGTATTAGTACGACGGCAAAATTATTGGTGGACCCCACAACGGAAGTATTGTCGTAGTTAGAAAACGACATAATTATCTTTTTATAAAAATAACGGCGAAAGTGTTCCTATTAAACTGTTGAACTACCTGGTAGTAAAAGTACAGTAATACGCGTGGTTGCATAGTAGCACACAGTATTGATTATTGATGCTTACGTGAGAAGTCACTCAGTTATACTCAATTATTGCTACAGTAATTGCTGCATCATATCTCTCATATTATTTATTCAATTATTGTCACAATATCATCTGTATAATATTTATTATTATTAAATCAATAATTGAGACGAAAAAGTTATTCATATTATTATTTGCAATATTGACAATGTCTAGAAGTTCTGTCAAGGAGAGGTTTGGTCACCTAATTGCGCGCCAATAAGGAGAAATCCTTATCGGAAAGCCCCCTCTTTCCTAGGAACGACCTGATTGTTAAATATTATGAGTTGTAATATTAATGATGAATAAGTTCGTGTTGATTAAAGATGAAATTGATAGTTCCATTTTGTTCGGATTATTAGTGTTAGTGGAAATCGATATTTATTTCGATAATAATTGATGTCTGGAGGTTATATTGACCAATCGGGTAATTAATCGGATAAATGAGTAATTAATTGCTATTATTTCACATGCTTATAACTATTTGTTCATATGTGTGTTCTATTGATTCACATTCATGTACTATTAGGGGAGGTGGTGCAAGATTGATAATACTTGCATGACTAAATTAAAAATGGAGGTATAGATGAATGTACTATACTGTAATTAGTTTTTTCACATGATTATACTATTAAGTCACATGAATGAACTATTGATGCAAATTATTTACTATTAGGGGAGGTGGTACAATTTTGATAATACTTGCAGGACTAAATAAAAAATGAAGAAAAAGAGGAAGGTATTATACTGTAATATTTTGAGCCCCAAAGCGTGCAATTATCGAAACTATATTTTCCTATAAATAGAAGCTCGTTCTTCTTTCATTTTCACCAATTCACTATGTCTCACAAGAGCAATTATTATAGAGAGAAAGAAGAAGAGAAGTCTGCTACCTCACTATTTCAGTATCCAGTTTCTTCTAAGGTAAGGGATATTATTTCTTTTGTATTCATGAAGAGGGCTATTTTCTTTCAATACTCGTAAGCGTTGTTATTCCATTCTTTATTATTCTGTTGGAATAATCTGTCTGTGCGGTCTATCGCATGCCTGATGAATTTTGTTGTTATTCCATTCTTTATTATTCTATTGGAATATCCTGTCTGTGTAGATAACGCATGACCTAGTTCCATTCTTTATTATTCTGTTGGAATATCCTGTTTGTGCGGGTTACGCATGACCTGGTTCCATTCTTTATTATTCTGTTAGAATAACATGTCTATGTGGATTACCGCATGCATGGTGAATGATCCTTCGTATTCATTCTTTATTAAATCGTGGAAATGATCTGTCTATGTGGATTACCGCATAGCGGGAAAAAATCCATTTGCGGTTTCATATATTCTATTATACTCAGTTGGTTAAAGTTTTGGCTTCTATACTCCATGAAATTAGTGGAATATCTTTGATATTTGCGCTTCATCTAGTATTTTTTCATGAAAATATTCTTCTGAGCATTCTTGAATTTTACTCCACAAAACAGTATCTTGTTGACAATTTGGACGTTATTGATTTCTGGATAAATTAAATTATAAATCTTTAAAAATTTATCCTTGAACTTGTTTTATTGAATTCTTATATCATTGTCATCATCCTCATGTTTATAATATGTTGAAAGTCATATGTGGCCTGTAGTGCATAAATGGACTTGGTATGATTATGACCAGGGATTATTCGGTATAGTCATAATCGTAATGTTACAAATGATGTGGTAAAAGTTCTCATTGGCCTTAGTGCATTGATGGACAGTTGTTGGCATGATCATTACCATTGATGAATACACAAATATCCTTGGCCCGTAGTACATGGATAAGTTATGGTCGTGATACTAATGAATATCTTTGGCCGTAGTGCAGGGATGATGTGGTTTATTTATTAAGCTGAGTCTCTGTGATGCCCCCAAATCCGGGTATCTTCCAACCCGACAGATGGTGCTACACGGTGCTACAGTTCACACAAACATTCAATTGAAATACCTCAAAAGAACGAAAAATATCTTATATATATATATATCAAAAAGAATATTAACATTCCCCAGGTTCTTTATAACCGTTACATCTGTTCTTGTCATAATAACAATATTATCATTACAAAACCTATACTATTACAAAAGTAATCTACGGGTTCGCCTTAGCCTTCCCTTTATCCTTGCCAGATCCATCGATCCGTTCGGTTTTAGCTGCATTCATATGGTTCAAGCAAGAATGAGCCTAACTAGCTCAGCAAGTACAACAATTCTAGTAAAATAGCATGCTTGAAATATAGGAATCATATATCTTCAATAACTGAACAATAGTTACGAAGTACTATCGATATTTCAAAATAGCACTTCTTTTCATTCAAAACGTTTTACAACAACAATATTCAGTAAAACATCAATTCCAGTTCAAGACCGTGAGTATTTCATAAGTACTTTGACGTCCCGACAATAAGTCTGTAAGTCCGGCATAGCTTACGAGCACGTCTAGGTGATCAGCCTATATTACTCTACGTTGATCAACACTACATTCATTAAACGTGTATACGTTTAAGTTGTTGCAACCTCACGTGCCTGTCGTTTGACGATAAAACAATTTTAGCATATTCAGCCTATTGTTTAAAACCACAACAATATTAGTTTTGTAAATCATTATACGTACTTTAAAGATTAAAAGAATCCAACATATCGTAAGTCTAGCCGAAGGAATTGGCGTTGACTTCATAAGACATTAACTCATGCGAAGAATACATGAATCATAAAGACTTGTCCAGAACGAACTGGAACAAGGGTTAGAATACTTGCCTTAAGCGTCTGCCACAGTTATAACACGTGCACTTTAGGTCTTTAAGTCTCTACAGTAGATGATAACATCACATAACACATTAGGTCATGAATGATCATACATGGTTCCTAAAGAATCTTACCCTTCTTCTCAATATAATTACGTATTAGATTTGTTATTATTGGTTACAGCGTTCTGTTATGTCATTCTTACGTTCATATGTAATTGACTCAACTTAACCCTAAGTGTTCATACTTAAGGCTTAATTATGTCTTAACAATGTTTCATTAAGATCCTTATTTAAGTGCTCATCAATTACTCTTCATGCTCAACATGTAAACATTTTCCATTATCTAGGTCATGAAGCTGGCGCTGCGGCGACGGCTACTACTCTTGGTGTCGCTGTAACGCCCGAGAATTTCGAATTTTTAATGAATTAAATTTTTATTTGATTATGTAGATTAAATGAATTTAATTGAGTTATTAGGTGAGTAAGATGTTCGAAGATTGTTCTATGACCTAGAATGTGCGGATGTGGTTAGTATTCTGGCTTTGTGCTAGAATTAATTGTTGTGAATTATCAAGACGAGAACGAAGGTTTTCTGAGAATGTTTGCGTAAAAATGCTATTCATCCAATTTCGTTCGGAGCTAGGGTTTGAGATTCTGAGAAATGCGTAATGATAGAATACGAAGATAGTATGGAATATTCACTAATATTTCCGTTATGGCAAACGAAATTTTTGCCTGCAGAATTAAAACCTAAGGGTTGAGTATATTGATTTCTGAGAAGGAAATGAAACACGTAGAATGAATTGCGTTATGGTTAAGGCATGTGTTATACAATTATGAGACTATATAGTATATATGTATAATATGTTGAGTTAATACGGAGTACAATACGATTATTGTACAAGTATTATACGGAAAGAATACGTGAATTATACGTAGGGAATACGATTTGTATTCTAGAATTAAGTTAAGACTTAATGTTAATTAATTTGGTTGGATTATGTTTAGTCCAATCAATTGAATGAGCAAGCCCAAGGGATTAAGTGTTAAGCCCAAGTCAAGGCCCAGTATTAGATTGGTTAAGCCCAGTGCAAGAAAACCAAACCGTGGATCAACCCCAGAGAGGTCATAGAATGGGTAAAACCCATGGGGCAACCCATGGGCATGGTGGGTCGGCCACTTGGTGTGCAAGGCAAGCATATCACTTGGTCACCAAGTATTTTACTTGGTGACAAAGTGTTGAATAGTAAGGAGGTGGGGGTTTAATGCCTATTTTGCCCTCCATTTCTATTGCTTATAAATAGAAAGCTAGAGTTGGCCATTTGATATTTTTTTCAAGACTCAACCAACATATTTGAGAGAGAAAGAGATCTAGACTTAAACCATTCTTCTACCTTGAAGCTTTTTCATTAGTAGTTCAACAAGAACACTAAGAGTTCTTAAGGTAATACTCTTCAATTCTAATTCCATCTCTTTTGGTTTTCTTTTATCATGGAGAATCATAAATGGGTGGGGTATGGCTTGTATGGTGGAATGAGAGTGACTTACCATAGATTCAATCTTTATAAGTCATGAGATCATAGAAATCATAAGGTTTGATATAGCTCAAAATCATGAAATTTTTTATTGTTGAGATTGATTGTTGATAAACAATTGAATTCCATCAATACGTTAATATATGCATCTTTCTTGGTTAGGATGTAGATATAAAGTCCATGGAGTATTCCATGTGATTTGGCTTAGAGAACATTGGTAACGAAGTTATGGCGAATTTTACGGAAATAGACGTTAAACATCGAAAACGTAAAAAGCCCGGATTAAAGGTCAAAAGTTGTCGTGTGACTTGAAAATGTTGGTTTCCAATGTCAACACGTGAGATAAGGTAATTAAGAGTCGTTGGCGAAAGAATCATCTCATTCTGACTTATAACGAAGAAAACGAGTATTGAACGGACGAAAAACGTTAAATGAACGCTTAAAAATGAACTTAAAGGTGAATTCCGAGTTAACGAATTCGGAAATATGAAATTCTTATATGAACACGTAAAGGATGTGATTTGTGACTTGTAGGCTTTCGAATGGGTCAATTAGGATGTAAAAAGAACAAATTAGAAAGTAGGGAGTTTCGTTTAGAAACCAAACTATTTTGGCCAACTGGTGCATTGCATGAGACTGTATGTAAAATACCAAAACCAAGACAAAGTGGTGGCTCAAGAAATACCAAACTCGTACCGAGTACCATTCTAACTCGTGCCACAAGTAAGAACTAAAATATTAAAGGATCTTCAAATGCAGCAATGACAAAGAGAAAAATATTGACCAAGTTAGGTTTTGTTCCATTTTGAATGTTGACCTAAAGTAAGACATTGAAGGTACTTTATGTACATGATAAGACTTACCTTAAATCACTTATAAGGTGTTAATTTAAGAAGATCTAGTAAGGTGTAATAGAAATTAAACGAAGAACACGAAGACGTAATAAGTGAACCGTGAATGACGTTCAACGTTGGTATTTAACCAATAATGATCGAATGTTGGTTAAGGACGTCAGAACGTTTAATGAAACATAACGAAGTATAGAAAGTTGAATTGACTTTAATAACGAAGTTAATTCAAATAAGACATAGAAGAGAAAGAAGTTAGTTAGAACCATAAAGTTAGTTTGTTTGATAACTAATTATTGTGTGCTATATGAATATCTCATGTAGATCCTGTAAAGAATGAGAATAGTTGAATTGTATATTCGAAGACGCTTGAAGGCAAGTCTTTCTTAAACGCTTGTCTAACCTCAGAGTTAGCCAAGTTTTTACGTGATGCATGTTATGCAATGCATTAATGATTTTAAAGAAAGAGTCGATGCCTGTTTTAACTCGGCTAGACTAATACTGGAGAGTTGATTGATTTGTTTACAAGTCTTTCGATATAGAACTGTTAACGATATCATATGCCAAGTATTTGGTACGGATGTAAAGGTAAGTTTGTCTATGTACAAACAAAAGTATTTTTCATCGATTATTCGATGGGCACGCGAGGTTGCCAAATGTTGAACGTAAATATGTTTAACGTAAGAGTGTTGATCAACATAGAGTACAATAGGTTGATCACCTAGAAATGCTCGTAAGTAAAGACGGGTGGATGGCCTTAGTGCCGGATATCCTTTTTAAGTATGAAAACGAAAAGAGTATGTTCACGGTCGATTGACCGGTTCATCATTCCTAAGCTATTATATATACTTTGGAATTGTTGTTATGACATGAGAAGTACTAGTCAAATGTTTTGTAGTGTATCATAGATAATTGTTCAAATCTGGAATTAAATCATGTAAATGTTATTGTGATATTCATATGCTTCTTTGTTAAGACTTGTTGAGCTAGTTAAGCTCATTCTTGCTTGAACCATATGTTTGAAACTAAAGCCGAGCGAAATGAGAGTTCTAAGAGAGATAAAGGCAAGGCTAAGATGGAGAATTAATCATCCTGTAATAGACTAGTATATTTATATATAATATACTCATGAAGAACAACGAATGTATTCGGTTAATGAACCTGGGAAAGGATTTATTACAAATGTAATATAAAGATAGTAATTACACTCATTTTGTTGTTATCTCAATGGAATGATTTTATGGATTGTAGTATCGTGGAACACCATCTGTCGGGTTGGAAGATACCCGGATTTGGGGGCGTCATAGGTTGGTATCAAAGCATTAGGTTATAAAACTTAAGGTGGGAAGAACCTTAGGCTAATAACCTCGTTAGGAAAGGAAGAGTCCGAAGAAAGTTAACTCGAGTCAAATGAGTTAATAAGGTATTGAGGAAACTCAATACCGAAAGATTTAAAAGATGGAAAGTAACCCTAAATGGATTAAATGTGATTTGTGCTTATATTATTGTGTATTATGTACTAATCAATTTTTTATGTGTTATTGTAGATGTCGGTTGATAGCTTGATGTATAGGGATATACATGTGATCACGAGAGTCCGTGAACCGAGTTGAGACAAGTGCACTGCACTATATAGTACATATACCTGGGTAGTGATTCTAGAAGAGTTAGAGCCCGAGGAATATTACTCGAAGGAGGACTATTCTTGGGAGACCATGGGAATCGCATCATATTTGAATATGATGATTGATGTGGAGGATGATATGGAGGTGACATTGATTAATACGGTGATGCTTTCCCTAGAGTCGACACCTACAGAGACTATGAGGGCAATGTACCTCTCAGTGCTTGACCGTAACGTGCAACTGCACAATATGGTGCAGCACCAGAAGGAAGAAATCACTGATCTCTATGGAGCGAAAGTGTAAGACCCCAACTTTTATGAATAAAGAATAATTTTCTCGAATTATATTTTTGAATATAATGGTATTGATTTGATATAATGTTATAGTTGTGGTAATATTTATAAATTTTGCAAAGTATGCAAGTTGTTATATAATATTCGATTGGTCGGGGAATATTCATTTTAACAGGGAATATTCGTACAACGGCACAATCATTGGTGGACCCCACAACGGAATTATTGTCGGATTGAGAAAATGACAAAAATACTTTATGAAAATAACGGCGGAGGTGTTACCGTTAAATCTGTTGAACTACCCGGTAGTAAAAGTACAGTAATAAGCATAGTTGCACAGTAGCACGCATAGTTGCACAGTAGCACACATTATTGATTATTGATGCTTACGTGAGAAGTCACACAATTATACTCAATTATTGCTACAGTAATTGCTGCATCATATTTCTCATATTATTGAATCAATTATTGTTACAGTATCATCTGCATTATATGATATATTATTAAATCAATAATTGAGACGGCAAAGTTATTCATATTATTATTTGCAATATTGACAATGTCTAGAAGTTCTGTCAAGGAGAGGTTTGGTCACCTAATTGCGCGCCAATAAGGAGAAATCCTTATCGGAAAGCCCCCTCTTTCTTGGGAACGACCTGGTTGTTAAATATTGTGAATTATAATATTAATGATGAATAAGTTCGTGTTGATTAAAGATTAATTTTATAGTTCCATTGTGTTGGACTTATTTGTGTTAGTATAATTGATGTCTGGAGGATATATTGTTCAATTGGGTATTCGGGACACTTTTCGTGTCGGAGTACTATTCACGAGTTACTATTCATGAGTTACTATTCCCGAGTTACTATTCACTCAGTTACTATTCACTCTAGTATTGTGTATTCGGGTATTTGGGTACAATATTATTCCATGAGGAGATGTGTTAATTTTTCAGACCGTTGGTTGAAGATATAATAGTAAATCAATATGGACCGCTGGTTTAAAGTTTTAATAGTAAATAAGTATGGACCGTTGTTTTAAGTTTTAATAGTAAACCAATTTGGATCGTCCGTTTAAGAGTAAATCAATCTGTACCATTCATGAATTAGTTACTATTCATTCCATTTTCCTATAAATAGAAGCTCATTCCTTCATTATTTCTTACGAATTCACTGAAACTATAGAGAGAGAATTATAAAAGAACCTATAGAAAAGTATTCTGCTACTTCCCTACTCTTATATTCAGTTTCTTTTACGGTAAGGGGTGTTATTTATTTCTTTTTCTTCTTAATGAAGAGAACTTATGTTATTCCATTATTTATTACATTTGAATAACTCAGATACTGTGAGCTACCCTATACATGGTGACATTCTACTAATATTCTTATACGCTATCTATCCTCGTATGCGTTTACGCCTGGGACTCGGTTCCATTATTTATTATTCGTAGGAATATCACGTCTCATGCTTTTACGCCTTTGGGACTTATTCCATCCTTTATTATTCGTGAAAATATCTTGTGCGTGCGTTTTAAGTAGGGACCTGGTTCCATCCTTTATTATTACATTGGAATATCCTATCTGCATGCGTTTTTTGGGACACGGTTCCGTTATTTATTATTACGTTGGAATAACTTTGCCTGTGCGGTCTATCTCATGCATGGTGGTTTCTTTTGTTATTCCATTCTTTATTATAATCGAGTTGGTTAAAACTTTGACTTCTATACACATGAAATTAGTGGAATATCTTTGATATTTTGCGCTCATCCAAAGATCTTTCATGGAAATATTCTTCGAGCATTCTTGAATTTTACTCTACAAAGCAAAGATCATGTTGACAATTTGGGACGTTATCGGTTCCTAGATAAATTAATTCTTGAACTTGTTTTATTGAATTCTTATATCATTGTCATCATCCTCATGTTTATATTTTGTTGAAAGTCATCTATGGCCTGTAGTGCATAGATGGATATGGTATGATTATGACTAGGGATTATTCGGTGTAATCATGACCGTAATGTTACAAATGATGTGATAAAAGTCCTCATTAGCCCGTAGTGCATTAATGGACAGTTGTTGGCATGATCATGACGATTAATGAATACACAAATATTCTTGGCCCGTAGTGCATGGATAATTGTGGTCGTGATACTAAAGAATATCCTTGGCATTAGTGCAGGGGTGATTCGATGATGTGGATTATTTATTAAGCTGAGTCCCAGCGATAAAAGTGATGAAAAACCTTTTAAATCATAAAAGATAGAAGATTTCATTCTCTACTTGACTCTTTTAATGGATTGCTTGTTCCACTGCAGTTAAACTTGATATTTATTATATTTTATCAGTTTAACATTGTTGAAGGCTAATGATAAATTATTTTGCATTATCTTAGTCATAATATTTCTTACTGGGCTAGTTGAGCTCACCCTTTCTTTTCTTTATTCTCTCTTCGTGAAATGAGAACGTAATGGGACTAGTCGGGGAACAAAGTGATGGTCCTAGATGGTGCATTAGTAGTCCTCACTATTCTGTGAAATAGTGTGATAATAATTGTAATGAGGACTCCTTTTGAGTTTGTATAATCTCGAGTAGACAATATTTGTATTCAAACTCACAGTTTATGTTTTGTCGTATTGTACATGACAGTTGTATTATTAAGTTGTATTTGAATTCTGTACCATGTATCTGGCGACTCTAGATGGGTGATGTATAACTAATTTTTGGGGCGTCACAGTTGGTATCAAAGCATAGGGATATGATCCCTGTCTAAGATGTGAGAATAGAACTAGGAGGGGAGAGACGGGGAATTCCTTCGCTAGTATGACCTACCTACGTTTTTTTGGTATTTAATTGGTCGGTCAGAATATAGGGATAATATGTTACATGGCAATTAACCTTTTGTTTTGTGGCAGTATCTGAAAATGACATCCGAGAATGTTGAGAATAGCAATGGAGCACAGGCGACCGTTGACTCACCACATAATCAGGATAATGTGCATCAGGAAGGCAACAATCCTCATGCAAACAACCACACTGACCAAATGATGAATGATGGAGTGTTTAGAGGCTTTATGCAATTTATACAACAGCAGGTGAGAGCGACTCCTGTCCACAATGTAGGTGGGAATACTGGAAACTCTCGGACGGTCACCGCTAAACAGTTCAAGGAGTTGGGACCACCAGAGTTTATTGGAGAGCCAAAACCACTAAAGGCGGAAGCATGGATAAAGCAGATCAGCAAGATATTTGATGTCTTGGGATGCTTCGATGAGCAAAAGGTTCCCTTTGCCGCCTTTATGTTGCGAGGAGAGGTAGATTACTGGTGGGAATCGGTAAAACATACTCAACCTGCCGCACTAAAGATGTCTTGGGAAAAGTTCCAAGAACTATTCAACGACAAGTACTTTCCCGAAAGTATTCGTCATATAAAAGAGGTAGAATTCATCAAATTGGAGCAAAATAATATGACCGTATCGCAGTATGAAGCCAAATTTGTAGAGTTGTCCCAGTTTGCATCCCATTTGGTGGATAATGAGGAGCGAATGACGCAAATATTTTTTCGAGGTTTGAAACCTGAGATACATCAACATCTTATTTCTCATAAACTGTGTTTGTATTCCGATGTTGTAAATAGGGCTCAGTTAGTGGAGCGCGATAACGAGTCAACGCAACCAAAGGAGAGCAGTCATCGAAACGGTGACAACAAGCGTGGAGGGAATCAACATGCCAGAAATGGTTACCACTTCGGTGGTAATCAAGGCCAAACCAATAAGAATGGACATTTCAAGAAGAGGAGATTCAACAATGATGGAAGGACGTCAGCACCAGCACCCGTTGTTAAGGAACGACCACCTATCATATGCTTCAAATGCTGAGGGGAGGGACACATCAGTCCAAACTGCGCGATGTCGTCCAAAGCATGTTATAATTGTGGAAGAGAAGGTCACTTAGCCCGATTTTGTCGTTCACCGAAGACATGTTCAGCTAGTATGGAGCGTTCACCAACGGCCATCCTAGAAAAGTCAAAGCCGGTAGTGCAAGGGAGAGCGTTTGTAGTGACCTCCCAGAAAGCAAGGAACCCGAATGAGGTTATCACGGGTAAGCTTATCATAAACTCTAGCGAAGTCTATACTTTATTTGATACCGGTTCTACCCATTCTTTTATTTCTCCTACTTGCGCTCAACGATTAAATTTGACTCCGGAGAAATTAGACTTTGACTTATCTGTGGAAACTCCGTTGGGAGAAACCTTCATTACATCCACTGGTTATAAGTCTTGTTTGATTCAAATCGGTAACCGCACATTACCTGTCAATCTTATTTCTTTAAAAATACTTGTGTTTGACGTAATTCTAGGGATTAATTGGTTAACTACTCATCGTGCAAAAATTGATTGTTTTCGTAAGGTTGTTAGTTTTCATATTCCTAAACAATCTATTATACGAATTCAAGCGACCAAACCATTAAAATCAATCACAGTCATTTCAAGCCATAAAGCTATTTGTTTATTGAAAAACGGGTGTCAAGCTTTCTTAGCTCATGTCACAGATTTAAACAAAAATACGTCAGTTTTGAACGATATTTCTATTGTTAATAAATTTCCTGACGTATTCCCTGAAGAACTTCCTGGCCTACCCCCAGAGCGTGAAATTGAATGTTGTATCGACCTTGAACCTGGTACAAAACCCATTTCTAAGGCCCCATATCGAATGGCTCCTATTGAACTTAAGGAGTTAAAGACCCAATTGTAGGAATTGTTAGACATTGGTTTCATTCGTCCTAGTACGTCTCCTTGGGGTGCTCCTGTTCTATTCGTGAAGAAGAAAGATGGGAGTATGCGACTTTATATTGATTATCGGGAGTTGAATCATGTCACCATCAAAAATAGGTACCCATTGCCACGTATTGATGACATGTTTGACCAGTTGCAAGGAGCCAAATTCTTTCCAAAGATTGATCTTCGTTCCGGATATCACCAATTGAAGATTAGAACCGATGACATTCCAAAGACGGCTTTCAGAACTCGGTACTGGCATTATGAATTTCTAGTCATATCCTTCAGATTGACTAATGCTCCTGCTGCCTTCATGGATATGATGAACCGAGTATTCAAGGAATATTTGGATCACTTTGTGGTCGTCTTTATTGATGACATCCTTATTTATTCCAAAAGTCGTGAAGATCATGAGCAACACTTGAGGCTGACACTCCAAAAGCTTCGTGAATACAAGCTTTATGCTAAGTTGAAGAAATGCGAGTTCTGGCTTGAGGAAGTAGCATTCCATGGGCACGTAGTATCAAGTCGTGGAATATCTGTTGACCCGACAAAGATTGAAGCTATTCAAAGCTGGGAGCAACCTAAATCAGTAACCAAAGTACATAACTTTCTCGGTTTAGCTGGTTTTTATCGGAGATTCGTGGAAGGATTTTCTCGAATCGCTACTCCATTAACTCAACTGACTCAGAAAGATACAAAGTTCGGTTGGAGCGAAGAATGTGAAAAGAGTTTTCAAGAACTCAAGAGGAGACTCATTTCAGCACCTGTTCTGACAATACCATCTGGCTCGGAGGGATTTGTCATCTACAGTGATGCTTCAGGCAAAGGGTTGGGATGTGTTCTCATGCAACATGGGAAAGTCATAGCCTATGCCTTAAGACAACTCAAAGAATATGAGAGGAATTATCCTACACATGATCTAGAGTTAGCAGCTATTGTCTTCGCACGTAAAATTTGGAGGCATTACTTGTATGGGGAGAAAGTGAAGATCTTTACGGATCATAAAAGCCTCAAATATTTCTTCACTCAAAAGGAACTCAACATGCGATAACGACGTTGGCTTGAACTGTTGAAAAATTATGATCATACCATCCAATATCATCCTGAAAAAGCGAACGTGGCAGCTGACGCATTGTGTAGAAGATCATATGCAAGTACGAGTGCGATATTGTCAACGTAAAGGCACATTTTGTGTGACTTGCAAAGGATGGAGATAGAGTTAAAAACTCTAGGGACCCATGTGATGATGGCGAATATACGAGTAGAACCGACTTTAATTGATAAAGTTAAAGCTGCTCAAGCTACAGACCCGGAGCTGATGCGTATGAAGAAGAAAGTGCAATAAGGTGATATGCCGGAAGCAAGAATCGACAAAGAAGGAATACTTCGAGCCAACTCCAGACTTTGTGTTCCTAACGACCCTGATTTAAAGTATAAAATCATGATGGAGACACACAACACACCGAGTACCAAAATGTATCATGATCTTCGACATACATTTTGGTGGAGCAATATGAAGAGAGAGATAGCGGAGTTTATCTCAATGTGTTTAACTTGTCAACGAGTCAAGGCGGAGCATCAAGTACCAAAAGGTCCATTGCAACCACTTGAAATTCCAGAATGGAAGTGGGAGCACATTACCATGGATTTTGTTACTAGTCTTCCCAAGGTTTCTCAAGGCATAGATGCAATTTGGGTCATTGTTGATAGATTGACCAAGTCTGCTCACTTCTTACCTATACGAGAAACCTATACACTTGAACGTCTTGCTCGTATGTACATAAATGAGATTGTAAGACTGCATGGTATGCCAGTATCCATAGTTTATGATCGAGACCCAAGATTCACTTCACGATTTTGGGTTAGTTTGCAGAAAGCTATGGGCACAAATTTATGATTTAGCTCGGCATATCATCCTCAGACGGATGGACAGTCGAAGAGGACTATTCAAACTCTTGAAGATCAATTAAGACTCTATGTCCTTGATTTCAAGGAAAGTTGGGACAAGTTTTTACCATTGGTGGAGTTTTCCTACAACAACAGTTATCAAGCAAGTATTGGCATGGCTCCATTCGAAGCGTTGTATGGGAGAAAGTGTCATTCTCCAGTATGCTGGGATGAGGTGGGTGAAGCAACGTTGTTGGGACCGGAGTTGGTACGTATGACTATAGAAAAGATTCAAACGATCCGACAACGTATAAAAACTTCACAAGATCGACAAAAGAGTTATGCTGATCTTCATCGAAAGGAAGTAGAATTCGATATTGGAGATCATGTGTTGTTACGTGTTGCTCCATGGAAAGGAGTTATGAGATTTGAAAAGAGAGGAAAGCTCAATCCTCGATTCATTGGCCCATTTTTAATTCTTGAGCGAGTGGGAACTGTGGCCTATAGACTCGCCTTACCGCCAAGTATGTCTCGTGTTCGTAATGTTTTTCACATATCTATGTTACATAAATACGTGAAAGACCCGAACCACATTATTGAGTTAGAACCAGATGAGATAGAGGAAGATTTAACGTATGAAGAGTTACCTATTAAAATCTTGGATAAGAAGGATCATGTTCTACGCTCCAAGGTTATACCTTAAGTCAAAGTTTTGTGGAGAAACCACGATGTGGAGGAAATGACTTGGGAGTTAGAATCTGAGATGAGGTCAAGGTATCCTCATCTCTTCGACATACCAGGTATGTACCCTAATTTCGAGGACGAAATTTCATAAGAAGGGGAGGTTGTAAGACCCCAACTTTTATAAATAAAGAATAATTTTCTCGAATTATATTTTTGAATATAATGGTATTGATTTGATATAATGTTATAGTTGTGGGTAATATTTATAAATTTTGCAAAGTATGAAAGTTGTTATATAATATTCGATTGGTTGGAGAATATTCGTTTTAACAGGGAATATTCGTACAACGGCACAATCATTGGTGGACCCCACAACGGAATTATTGTCGGATTGAGAAAACGGCAAAAATACTTTATGAAAATAACAAATGAGGTGTTACCAGTAAAAAGCTGTTGAACTACCCGTAGTAGTAAAAGTACGATGTCTGGCAGAGTTACACGAAGACACACGGTATTGATTATTGATGCTTACGTGAGAGGTCACTCGGTTATACTCAATTATTGCTATAGTAATTGCTGCATCATATTTTTCATATTATTGATTCAATTATTGTTACAAAGATTATCATCGCATTATATGATATATTATTAAATCAATAATTGAGACGACAAAGTTATTCATATTATTATTTGCAATATTGACAATGTCTAGAAGTTCTGACAAGGAGTGGTTTGGTCACCTAATTGCGCGCCAATAAGGAGAAATCCTTATCGGAAAGCCCCCTCTTTCCTTGGAACGAATTGGTTGTTAAATATTGTGAATTATAATATTAATGATGAATAAGTTTGTATTGATTAAAGATGAATTTTATAGTTCCATTGTGTTGGACTTATTTGTGTTAGTATAATTGATGTCTGGAGGATATATTGTTCAATTGGGTATTCGGGATACTTTTCGTGTCGGAGTACTATTCACGAGTTACTATTCATGACTTACTATTCACGAGTTACTATTCATGAGTTCTTATTTATGAGTTACTATTCACGAGTTACTATTCACCCGATTACTATTCACTCTAGTATTTTGTATTCGGCTATTTAGGTACAATATTATTCCATGAGGAGATGTGCTAATTTTTCAGGCCGTTGGTTGAAGATATAATAGTAAATCAATATGGACCACTGGTGCAGTTATAATAGTAAATTAATATGGATCGCTGGTTTAAAGTTTTAATAGTAAATCAGTATGGACCGTTGTTTTAAGTTTTAATAGTAAACTAATCTATATCGTCCGTTTAATAGTAAATCAATCTGGACCGTTCATGAATTAGTTACTATTCATTCCATTTTCCTATAAATAGAAGCTCATTCCTTCATTATTTCTTACGAATTCACTAAAACTCTAGAGAGAGAATTATAAGAGAACCTATAGAAAAGTATTCTGCTACTTCCCTACTCTTATATTCAGTTTCTTTTACGGTAAGGGGTGTTATTTCTTTCTTTCATCTTAATGAAGAGAACTTATGTTATTCCATTATTTATTATTCTGTTGGAATAACTCAGATCATGCTGCTACCCTATACATGATGACATTCTTCTAATATTCCGTTCTTTATTATTACGCCGGAATATCACATTCAGCGCTTACGTTCTGGGACCTAGTTCCATTATTTATTATTCGCCGGAATATCTCGTCAATGCGTTTCGTCGGACTGTTTCCATCCTTTATTATTACGCCGGAATATCATGTTCGTGTGTTTACGCCTTGGGACTGGTTCCATCTTAATTATTACATTGGAATATCACCATCTCATGCGCTTTTACATGGGATTCGGTTAGATTATTTATTATTACATTGGAATAAACCACTGTAAGGCGATCTATCGCATGCATGGTGGTTTCTTTTGTTATTCCATTCTTTATTATACTGAGTTGGTTAAAACTTTGACTTCTATACCCATGAAATTAGTGGAATATCTTTGATATTTACGCTCCATCCAGTATCTTTTTATGGAAATATTCTTCTAAGCATTCTTGAATTTTACTCTACAAAGCAGTATCATGTTGACAATTTGGACGTTATCAGTTCCTAGATAAATTAATTCTTGAACATGTTTTATTGAATTCTTGTATCATTTTTATCATCCTCATGTTTATATTTTGTTGAAAGTCATCTGTGGCCTGTAGTGTATAGATGGACTTGGTATGATTATGACCAGGGATTATTTGGTGAAATCATGACCGTAATGTTACAAATGATGTGATAAAAGTCCTCATTGGCCCGTAGTGCATTGATGGACAGTTGTTGGCATGATCATGACCACTAATGAATACACAAATATTCCTGGCCCGTAGTGCATGGATAATTGTGATCGTGATACTAAAGAATATCATTGGCCGTAGTGCAGGGATGATTCGATGATGTCGATTATTTATTAAGTTGAGTCCCAGCGATAAAAGTGATGAAAAACCTTTTAAATTATAAAAGATAGTAGATTTCATTCTCTACTTGACTCTTTTAATGGATTGCTTGTTCCGCTGCAGTTAAACTTGATATTTATTATATTTTATCAGTTTAACATTTTTAAAGGCTAACGATAAATTATTCTGCATTATCTTAGTCATAATATTTCTTACTGAGCTAGTTGAGCTCACCCTTTCTTTCACCGTTTCTTCTTGAAATGAAAACGTAATGGGGACTAGTGGGGAACAGAGTGATGGTCGTAGATGGTGCATTAGTAGTCCTCACTATTCGTGAAATAGTGTGATAATAATTATAATGAGGACTCCTTTTGAGTTTGTATAATCTCTAGTAGACAATATTTGTATTCAAACTCACGGTTTATGTTTTGTCGTATTGTACACGACAGTTGTATTATTAAGTTGTATTTGAATTTTGTATCATGTATCTAGCGACTCAAGATGGGTGATGTATACCTAATTTTTGGGGCGTCACAGAAAGAGTCTGCAAAGTCAGACTATGAGATAGAGCATGATGAGAAAGTGCTCATGACTGACAAGGCTAGGGCCTATAAGAACGAGGTCGTGGAGCTTCGTAAGAAACTGGTTGAAAAAGACAAGAAGATAGCACGAATGTCATATATAAATGACAGTGTACACGAGGATTTCAAGCTTAAGATAGCTTGTTATTCTATTAAGTCGGGACAAACTCGACATACTATAAGTTGATATATTGTGTTGATTCTGGCGAACCAGAAGCATGAGAATGCTGTTAGGCAGTATTATGAGTAGTATGGTAAATACTTTTGTGTAGTGACGTAGAACCCTCTTTTGTATAATTGAAGGGTAGTCTTGTTGTAAATCCCAATTTTTGTAAAAGTCAATCGCGGGATAAATATGTAATAGCTTTTGGGCTATGGAAAGTGTAAGACCCCAACTTTTTAATGAATAAAATCGAATTTCCTCTATTTATTATTGTGAATAATAAGGTGTTAATTTGATATAATATTTTGGTTATGGGTGAAATGTGAAAATTTTTCAAAATACGCAAGTGGTTATAAAATATTCATTTTTGTCGGGGAATATTCGTTTGGTCGTGGAATATTCTTTCTATCGGGAATATTAAATTTACTAGCGCAACCATTTGTGGGCCTCATAATGTAATAAGCATGGCTTGATGAAGAAAAACGACAAAATTGAGTTTTTATAAATAACGGCGTAATCGTTACCGTTAACACTGTTGGAATACTCGGTTGGTAAAGTAAAGTAATACACGTTATTGCACAGTAACACATGGTATTGCACATAATTTTTTTCAATTATTGATTCTTATGTGAGAAGGCACTACTCAATAATTGTTACAGTAATTACTGTTCAATATTTTATTTTATTTTATTAATTCAATAATTGCTGCGTTAATATTTTATATTATTGTTGTTTCAATAATTGTCACTGCATAGTATCTCCATTATCAGATCAATAATTCATATTATTTGAATAATATTATTAGATAGCATTATTGGCAATGTCTAGAAAGTTCTGTCAAGGAGAGGTTTGGTTAACTAATTGCGCATGAAGAAGGAGAAATCCTCATCTCGAAAAGCCCCACTTTCTTGGGAGCCTGTAAGGTTGTCATTATTGTGATTCTGTAATATTATTTGTGAATAATTAATTATTGATTTATATGATAAGGAAATATTTATTTGATGTGGATATAAATGATGAATTTATTTATGTGGTTATAAATGAAAGAGTTAACGTTGAGGTGTTTTATCAGTATTTTGTCAGATTGGAGGTATTAAAAGATCAAATCGGTGTTCTTACAGGTTTATTCTGTGAGTTATAATATTTAATCCGACCGTTAGATCGTTGTGATTTTTGGATATGTTATACATATATAAGTTGAGTATATGTCCATAAATTTTGAACCGTTAAAAATGAACGTATAATTTGTTATGAATTTTAAGAGGTGACTAATTAGGAAATTAGGTTTATACATGATTTTGGTGGAAAATTCTAGAAATGGGTGGGCCCCACTTTTGGTTGTTGGGGAAGATGGCTGATTTTTGGTGGGTAGAATAGTTGCAAGTAAAGCCATCAGGTTACAGGTCAAGTCTTCTTCGGCGTGCTAACATTTTCCTATAAATAGAGGGCTAATTTAGAATTGAAAATCACACCAGAATTCATAAGTTTTATCTCTTTTTCTCTCTAGATTATCGAGTGTATTTTGTGAGTATTTAGATACTTGGTGAGTTTTTATTCATCGGTGCAAGTTTCCTTCAGCGTCATATCCGATATCCAGTTAGAAGTACTGCTCTTTTGAGGTAAGGGATAGTAAGGGATTTTAAGGGTTGTTATGTTTTTCAGTTTCATAATTTTTTTGACCTTCAAAACTTCTGGAAAAAATTGAAATGATAATTTGATGAGTTTTCTAGATTGTGTCCAAAAAGGGCGATTTTTAGATGTATAGATTATGGGTTATGAATTTTATGAGAAAAAACTATTTTAAAAGTAAACCCTTATAACTCCTTGTGGTTAACTCCAAAATTGGTGAAATTTTTATTGGGAGTACATGTATATGATAGAAGTATACTCTGTAAATTTCGAAATTTTTGGATAAAAGTACAATTTTTGATAAATATCTAAATATTCGGCTGTTTTGGCCATATGAAAAATAGTAAATGATTTTTAAAAATTCTGAGAAAAATATATGTTCAATATGGGACTATATTCTACTAAATCTCAGAAAAGAAAATTTGTTTGTACTGATTTGGTATTTTTCATGAAAATGGACTACTTATGAGTAAATGAATTAAATATGTTATGTGAAGTAAGAAAATTAGAAAATAGGATTTTATGGCTTGAAAATCCTATATGAGGTATATGCAGATTTTTGATGAGGGTTTTGGTTATTGGTGATGAAATCTTATGAGTTTGGAATTTTAGGATGATTAAATGCATTATTTAGTAAAGTGTAAACAATTAAAATAAATTGTTTATAAGTTTAAGAAATGTTATTTCAATATCATTATACCGAAATATTGGTATGGATTTTATTGTGGAATTTCTACCTTTTTGTGTCGAGTTTACTATTTATGAGTTACTATTCACGAAGTTACTATTCATGGGTTACTATTCACGAGTTACTATTCATGACAAAATTGGTTTCTTTTTCTAACCAAATTATAGTTGAGTTATGAATATTACTCTTGAGATTAAATCTATATGTTGATTATATTATTTTTATTATCATATATAACATTTTTATAACCCTAATGATGATATTAATTTCTCTTTGACTTGAGTGTAAAGATGGGTAGATTATTGGTATGATCATGACTATGGGTTCTCTTTGGCCAGTAGTGCAAAGTTGAATTGTTGACTAGTATGATCATGACCATTGAATTTATAATTGAATATCTTTAGCTTAAGTGCAAAGGTGAAATGATCAACATGTTATAATTATATATTGTTGACTAGTATTATTGTTTATATAAATTCTGAAATGATTATATATATCTTTGAGATATTAATATATTTGGCCTGTAGTGCAAAGATGGTCTGTTGATGAATATCTTTGGCCCGTAGTGCAAAGATGAAATTTTTAGTATGATTATGAACAGGAACTGTGATTTAGTATAACCATGATCTTTGATGTTTCAGGTAAAGACATGTCATGAAAATTATCTTCGTCCTAGGTACGAAGAGGAATTTAGAATCACAATTATGATTATGAGTTATTCATATAATTGTGGAAAGGAACCTTGAGTGATGTTACGGAGGATTAAAACTTTGTTTGTGGACTTTTTAATGTGGAGAAGATAGTAGACTTTATGGTCTATTTGACTCTTCTAATGGATTGCTTCGTTCATTTGCAACTATGGTTGAAAAGTTTTATCATCTACCATATGTTCTAAATCTACGATTTATTCTTCGATGAAGGTTATTGATAATTTAATTATCTTTAGTCATGATATTCTTTCTTTGGGCTAGTTGTGCTCACCCTTTTTGCTTCACAATTCTTTTTCGTGTAATAAGAGTGTAAATTTGGGTCGAGCGAGGGTAGCGGGAAATAGAACGGTGGTCTCTAGCTGTTGAGGTTCTCCCTAAGCAGTATAGAAAGGTGTTGTATACATCATTTAGTAGTTATATTTGGTGAATCAAATAGGGTGAGGCGAATCCAACGTTGGAAGGGTGTTTTGCCACTATCATACAAGATGTCTAATGACATACAACTTCATGTCATTATAAGACAGGGTTGTGCTCATCCACTTGCTGAGTATATCTATGAGCACTACCTATATAATCTTGGTGTTTGGTTGAAGTATAACTCTCAATTAGAGACAGTGGAGATAATGATATGTCAAGAGAAGACTCACCATTGGAAAGAATATGATAGTAATGGAGTGAATGAGACTGTGGGGATACCACTAATCACTAACCATGATAATGTGATGTCAGACGAAGAAGGAATTAGAGATATTCTTGTGGTGAGTGAAGAATTGATAGTTGCACCCGAGATAGTCGCAGAGGTAACAGCTGAGAGTGAGGAAGAAGTGAAAGAAGAGGTACCTGAGGAGAATTTATTAGAGGTATTATATAATCAAAATGTAGAATTGCAAAATCGTATTCATGAGTTAGAAGAGCAGGCTGAAGAACGACATGCGGTCATGGAGCAAAAGGATGCAACAATTCAAACTTGTGTTACCCGATATGTGATGCTTGAACAGAAGCATTCTTTGGCAGAGTATAAGATGATAAAGATGGAATCTGAGCTGAAAGAAGAAAAAACTGAACGAGTAAGAATGAGTGATGCATGGGTAAAAGCCACACGACGCGTTGATATTGTGGAAAGAGATGTCCGATCTAAGAAGGCTAAAATAGATGATATGTATTTCTCTTTTTGGACAGCAATTGGGAGAACCCAACATCAAGTTTTGAATTACCCTATACATGGCGGTCAACCTGAATTCGATATGGATCGAAGATTGATGATTCAGATCATGAATCAGGAGTACGGCAAGGCAGTTGAGGGAGGAATATGCCCTATAGAAAAGTATATTCCAACGATAGTGATGACGCCAAATGCTGCCCTAGACAAGTCAAAGTCGAGTAGTTCAAGGGATAGCGGTTGTCATGACTTCCCAACAAGTGAGGAACCCAAATGAAGTTATCACGGGAGATGAGCAATGGAGAAATCATGATGACCGGGGAGATAGAATCTGAAATGGAAGCAAGGTATTCTCAACTTTTTGAAATACCAGGTACTTAAATTTCGGGGATGAAATTTCATAAGGAGGGGTGGTTGTAAGACCCCAACTTTTTAATGAATAAAATCAGATTTCCTCTATTTATTATTGTGAATAATAAGGTGTTAATTTGATATAATGCTTTAGTTATGGGTGAAATGTGCAAAATTTTCAAAATACGCAAGTGGTTATAAAATATTCATTTTTGTCGGGGAATATTCGTTTGGTCGTGGAATATTCTTTTTGTCAGGGAATATTCGTACGACGGCTCAACCATTTGTGGGCCCCATAACAGAATAACTATCGGACGAAGAAAACGACAAAATTGAGTTTTTATAAATAACGGCATAATCGTTACGCTCTAAATCCATCATACACACCAGAATTTTCATGTCCACCTCTAGTGTCACAAGAGACAGATAATTCAAGGTTGGAGGAATTGTTTTCCAAGTACGTTGCAGCAAATGAGGAGAGGATGAGTAATCAAGCGAGTTCAATTCAAAATCTTCAAAATAAGATAGATCAATTGACCAAAGCCGTAAGCAACCTTCCTCGAAACAATTGGTGTTATGATGAGAATTCCAAGATTGATGAAGTGCCCGAGCCAAATCTACAACTAGATGAGCCACAAGATATCGAAAGTGTGGAGACAATTGGGGATAATGAAATAGAGGTCGACAAAGATCTAAATGGGTCTCCACCAACGATCAAAGAGGCAGTCAGATTTGCAAAATCATGCCCACTTGGTAGTCATGTCGTCGGCGAAGCTCTTGATGACATAAGAGCGAGTACAATTTTGAATCCATGGTGGGATGAGAAAGAGAAGATAGACGAAGAGCCCATTGTGTGTGATAAGCTTTCATGCCCCAAAGTGATCACATACACAATGGAGAAAACACCTAGATGTGAGACGTTCTTGATTGAGATCATACCAAATCAGAGCATGCTAGGTGACTTGGAAGCGATGGCTATCACAAATGGGAACCTACCAAAAGCTACATTATTTCCAATGGATGGAGGGTTCCTCAATTACCGAAGAGGAATTGGATAGCGTTGACCGGACAAAGTCAGGCTGAAAGACTATAAATCAAGCGCTAACTGGGAGCCAACCCATGAATTTTTTTATTTATTTATATGCTTTCCTAGTTTATTTAGTAGATAAGAATCCAAGTGTTATTCTAATCCATGTTGTCTCTCTCTTCATTGCAGGTATTGGAGTTTCAATGGATAAGAAAATGATCGTCGCCGCCAGCGCCACCATCACCACAAGCTTAAATGATTACAAGGAAGTCTTCATCCACTTTATGCTTTATTTTATAATGAGGACATTGTAATTTTTAAGTTTGGGGGAGTTAAATAATTTAGGTTTATTTATGTTTGCATTCATGTAGTGTAATTGCATAATAGTTTGCATAGTAGAGTAGTTGCATAATAGTTTTTATTTATAACTAAAAAAAACAAAAATCAAAAATTCAAAAAAAAAATATTAGTTAGTTGCTATGTTCATCTTGCATGATTCCAGCTGTTAGATAGTTCAGTTTATTTTGGCCAATGATGAGATTGGAATTGAGTAGACAAGTATAGTACTGATTATTAGAGCTTTGATGTGATTTCTTGTTATGAATTGAGTCTTTTTCTGTTTGAAATTGGTATAATAAGGATAACACAATAAAAACAACTTGTTGAATGATTGAGTTTAAATTGATACATAATGGGATTCTAAAGGATAATGCTAGTTTAAATAAGAGAATGACAAAGATAGGCAGTTAAGGTGAAAAATTTGGCAATAACCTAAGTTTGGGGGAAAAAGTGGGGTATATAAGCTTCAAAAAAGAAAAAAGAAAAAATGATATTGAGTTGAATAAATTGAGTCATTTGGTGGATCGAGAAGAAGTATGAAATGCACTCCTCATAAACACAGGCGTGAGATGGAGCGTAAAACGCACTCACTATCCAAAAAAAAAAAGAAAAAAAATAGAAATAAATAAATAAATAAATAAATAAAATGGGAAATAAGAGCAAAAAGCCCCCGTAGATGAAAAATGAAGCATAAGTATCCCATGTTGACCCTCGATATTGGTAATTATTTGATTTTAGTTGGATCTAGCTTATTTTTGGATTTCATGAGTTTACACTATATGATGCCTTCGAAGAGACTTATTATGTGTTAAATTTGATTTTATATCAGTTAACATTGTTGTGGAGCACACACGCACTATATTACTGATAACAGTCTAAGATTTGATGATTGATTGAGAAATTACTAATGAGTTTTGATATGATGTATTATCGTGTTTACTTGATTTTTCTAAGGCCGGTTGAATAGACTTGTTTTTATCATTACTGATGGATTCGTAGGCATTTAGATTAGTTGCATTGCATAGCATTGTTGTTTTGTGTTTTTGCTTGAGGACAAGCAAAGGTTTAAGTTTGGGGGTATTTGATAAGTAGGTTTTATACCTACTTATCCCAGATATCAGCATTTGAATTATTTGCTTAATCTAATGTTTTTAGTTAATTTTCATGCATTTTGTGTTCGTTTTATAGATTATATGCTTGGGAGTTGAAATCGCAAAGAATTGGTATGAAAATATAAAGAAAAGCAATCCAGACATCGTTTGGGCTTTTATGTTTATTTCATGTTCTTGGTTTAGAACTTGGATTATATTGTAGAGATTCTTCTTAGCTTTTCGGAACATCTTGAATCATCAAAATCGGAGTTCGGATGCAAGAGTTATGACATTTGTACCAACGGACGTCGAACGTCACTGTTTTGGGTGGCCATTTGCACAGCAGTCACTTCCATCCCAATTTCGACCTTCATATGTCCGTTATTTCTAAAATATCAAAGAATAAAAGTTGTAGATCTCGTCGATATCTTCGATTTGATAGGTGGCAGGCCTCCTAACTCTTCTTGGATCAAAGGTTATGGCCGTTTTCCCAAGTGACGTCAGAGCAAAAAAAATTCATCACAAAACTGCCGCCGGGGTGGGCGTACCAGCCACAAGTCAGAACCCTAGCCCGCCGGGGCGCGCCCAAAACAAGCATAGACCCCCGCTGGGGCAGGGGTAGCCCAGAAAATGCGCGAAAAGTTCAAATTTTTGTCCAATTTGATTCCGGAAAGGATTGTTTCGATCCGATTGACACAGGGACTTCCAAGAGAACTTCCAAGAGGACTTAAAGACATATGAAGAGACTTATATAAGGAGGAGAATCACAAGGATTAGAGAGATTAGAGACTAGATAGAGGATTCCATTAGATTAAATTAGAGTAAATTAGATCAAAACACTAGTTCTAATTAGATTTGGAGATTGAAGCAACTTAAAGACCATTGAAGATCAAGAGTAGGAGCTTGAGGAAGATGGAGATTTGCTGACAACAGATTTATTCTTTACTCTACTCTTATTTTTATCTTTTAATGATTATTCACTTGTGAATTCTTAATTTAATTCAATTCAATGAACTAATTCTTTGTTTGAGATTACAATGGATCTTATTGTGTAGTTTATTTTAATATGCTTCGCTATCAATTATTATGTTCTATTGTGAGGATTGTCTATTGTGATTTGGACTTAATTATTTAATTGATTGGCCATCAATTACCGTGATAATCTATATGAACTCGAGAGATGAAGTATTGATTTAGATCTTATCATGATAGCATGTGTCATGAATTTTGTCAATAACAGATTTTTGATTATTGTTAAGGTAGAGATACACTTGACATCGCATGTAATCGGATAGAGAACTTATTCTTCAACCTTCTTCAATTGTAATTCACATAGAGACATAGTGGGTTAGTTGATTAAGGTGTTTAACTGATTTCTATCTTAATTGTGGATTGACGTTAATATGGGTATTATGCATCGAGAGGTGGTTTTATCTGCTTTAGTGTTATTGATTAACAATTCAGGATAGAGAATAATTGATGAGAAGGCACTACTCAATAATTGTTACAGTAATTATTGTTCAATATTTTATTTTATTTTATTGATTCATTAATTGCTGCGTTGATATTTTATATTATTGTTGTTTCAATAATTGTTACTGCATAGTATATCTATTATCAGATCAATAATTCATATTATTTGAATAATATTATTAGATAGCATTATTGGCAATGACTAGAAACTTCTTTCAAGGAGAGGTTTGGTCACCTAATTGCGCGCCAGTAAGGAGAAATCCTTATCAGAAAGCCCCCCTCTTTTCTGGGAACTCCCTGGTTATCATTATTGTGATTCTGTAATATTATTTGCGAATAATTAATTATTGATTTATATGATAAGAAAATATTTATTTGATGTGGATATAAATGATGGAGTTATTTATGTGGTTATAAATGAAAGAGTTAATATTGAGGTGTTTTATCAGTATTTTGTCGGATTGGAGGTATTAAAAGATCAAATCGGTGTTCTTATAGTTTTATTGTGTGAGTTATAATATTTAATCCGACCGTTGGATCGTTGTAATTTTTGAATATGTTATACATATATAAGTTGAGTATATGTCCACAAATTTTGAACCATTAAAAATAAACGTATAATTTTTTATGAATTTTAAGAGGTGACTGATTCGAAAATTAGGTTTATAAATGATTTTGGTGGAAAATTCTAGAAATGGGTGGGCCCCACTTTTGGGTGTTGGGGAAGATGGCTGATTTTTGGTGGGTAGGATAGTAGCAGCTTAAGCCATCAGGTTACAGGTCAAGTCTGCTTCGGCGTGCTAACATTTTCCTATAAATAGAGGGCTAAGTTAGAATTGAAAATCACACCAGAATTCAAAAGTTTTCTCTCTTTTTCTCTCTAGATTATCGAGTGTATTTTGTGAGTATTAAGATACTTGGTGAGTTACTATTCATCAGTGCAAGTTTCCTTTAGCGTCATATCCGATATCCAGTTAGAAGTACTGCTCTTTTGAGGTAAGGGATAGTATGGGATTTTAAGGGTTGTTATATTTTTCAGTTTCGTAATTTTTCTGACCTTCAAAAATTCTGGAAAAAATTGAAATGATAATCTGATGAGTTTTCTAAATTGTGTCCAAAAATGGCGATTTTTGGATGTATAGATTATGAGTTATGAATTTTATGAGAAAAAACTATTTTAAAAGTAAACCCTTATAACTCCTTGTGGTTAACTCCAAAATTGGTGAAATTTTAATTGGGAGTACATGTATATGATAGAAGTATACTCTGTAAATTTCGGAATTTTTGGATAAAAGTACAATTTTTGATAAATATCTAAATATTCTGCTGTTTTGGCCATATGAAAAATAGTAAATGATTTTAAAAAATTATGAGAAAAATATATGTTCAATATGGGACTATATTCTACTAAATCTAAGAAAAGAAAATTTATTTGTACTGATTTGGTATTTTTCATGAAAATGGACTAGTTATGAGTAAATGAATTAAATATGTTATGTGAAGTAAGAAAATTGAAAAATAGGATTTTATGGCTTGAGAATCCTATATGAGGTATATGCAGATTTTTGATGAGGGTTTTGTTTATTGGTGATGAAATCTTATGAGTTTGGAATTTTAGGATGATTAAATGCATTATTTAGTAAAGTATAAACAATTAAAATAAATTGTTTATAATTTTAAGAAATGTTATTTCAATATCATTATACCGAAATATTGTTATGGATTTTATTGTGGAATTTCTACCTTTTTGTGTCGGGTTTACTATTCATGAGTTACTATTCACGAGTTACTATTCATGACAAAATTGGTTTCTTTTTCTAACCAAATTATAGGTGAGTTATGAATATTACTCTTGAGATTAAATCTATATGTTGATTATATTATTTTTATTATCATATATAACATTTTTATAACCCTAATGATGATATTAATTTCTCTTTGAATTGAGTGTAAAGATGGGTAGATTATTGGTATGATCATCACTATGGGTTCTCTTTGGCCAGTAGTGCAAAGTTGAATTGTTGACTAGTATGATCATGACCATTGAATTTATAATTGAATATCTTCAGCTTAAGTGCAAAGGTGAAATGATCAACATGGTTATAATTATTGTTTATATAAATTCTGAAATGATTATATATTTCTTTGAGATATTAATATATTTTTCCTGTAGTGTAAATATGAACTGTTGATGAATATATTTGGTCTGTAGTGAAAATATGAACTGTTGAGGAATATCTTTGGCCTGTAGTGCAAAGATTAATTGTTGATGAATATCTTTGGTCCGTAGTGTAAAGATGACCTGTTGTTGAATATCTTTGGCCTGTAGTGCAAAAATGGTCTATTGATGAATATCTTTGGCCCGTAGTGCAAGATGAAATTGTTATTATGATTATAAACAGGAACTGTGATTTGGTATAACCATGATCTTTGATTTTTTAGGTAAAGACATGTGATGAAAATTATCTTCATCCTAGGTGCGAAGAGGAATTTAGAATCACAATTATAATTATGAGTTATTCATATAATTGTGGAAAGGAACTGTTGAGTGATGTTACAGGGATAAAACACTGTTGGTGGACTTTTAATGTGGAGAAGATAGTAGACTTTATGGTCTATTTGACTCTTCTAATGGATTGCTCGTTCCTCTGCAACTATGGTTGAAAAGTTTTACCATCTACCATATGTTCTAAATCTCTGATTTATTACTGATGAAGGCTATTGATAATTTAATTATCTTTAGTCATGATATTCTTTCTTGGGCTAGTTGTGCTCACCCTTTTCCTTCACAATTCCCTTTTCGTAATAAGAGTGTAGTTTGGGTCGAAGCGAGGGTAACAGGGAAATAGAAATGTTGGGTTATAGTGTGGAGGTTCCCCCTAAGCAATATAGAAAGGTGTTGTATACATCATTTAGTAGTTATATTTGGTGAATCAAATAGGGTGTGGCGAACCCAATGTTGGAAGGGTGTTTTGCCACTATCATACAGGATGTCTAATGACATACAACCTTGTGCCATCGGAAAGCGTGGTTGTGCTCATCCACTTCTTTGAGTATATCTACGAGCACTACCTATATAATCTTGGTGTTTGGTTGAAGTATAACTCTCAATTAGAGACAGTGGAGATAATGATATGTCAAGAGAAGACTCACCAATGGAAAGAATATGATAGTAATCTTCTCATTTTTCTTTGGGGTCTATTGGGTCAACCAAGGATAATTATGTGGCCATATGATGTCTATCATAACCTAGACGCATGGCCTCCCATGTACGAAGGTTTCCTTGAGCACTTCCCAAAGATTTTAATTTCTAAAACAGTTTTTGACTATACCTTTATGTAAGATGTCATGGTGACGTCTACCCAAATTGGTGTCAAGAGTCACAGGTTGATATATATATTTGTATCAAAACTCACAACACATAAGTTGTTGTATTTTGCACGACAATTGTTGTAATAAAGTTGTAGTTGTTTTCTATACCATGTATTTGGCGACTCAGAATGGGTTGGATGGAATGGACCTATTTTGGGGTTGTCACAGAAAGCAACTTGTAAATAGTTTTGAACTATAAAGAAGCATTTTAATATAAGAAAGTTTTATTTTAAATTGCCTTGTTCTGTATGAGTTATTGTTCAGTTGTTTGACGACTAATAAATAAGTAAGTAAATAAGTAATAACGGAACTTTATTTATTTAATCAGAAATGGCGCCAAGAAGAAGGCAACGTAACCAAGAGGCGGAATCGCATAATGATAATGAGGGGGGGTCCTAATAACCCAATGAAGAGTTCATTAATTTATTAAATGTTGCATTTAACCAAGCTGGGGGTAGAGCACCCGCAGGACCTAGGGTAGCCCGAACGACTACCTTTAAGGATTTAAGAGTGTAGGTCCACCCGAATTTAAGGGAACAACGGACCCAATGGAGGCCCAGACATGGGTCAAGGAAATTGAGAAGGCGTTTGTTATTACAAACATAGCTGAGGCACAAAAGACTTCTTTTGCGACCTATATGATGAAGGGGGATGCCAACTACAGGTGGGAGGCTCACCAGGGTGGGGCTGGAGCGGAAGCTGTTACATCGGAACAGTTTAAGAAGGTATTCTTCGAGAACTATTTCCCTACTAGCAAGCAAGGGAGAATGGAGATTAAGTTCTTAGAACTTAAGTAGGGGGGACATGACTGTTCCCCAATACGCGGCCAAATTCAATGAATTGGCAAGGTTTGCTCCACACCAAGTGTGTAACAACCCGATATTTTCTATAAAATTAAATCAAAAATTTTGCGTATAATTTTTTTTTTAGGATGAGGATTTGTACAAGATAAGGTGTATATGTATTTATGTGATAAATAAAAATATATTTATTAGGTGAGTATTTACAAATAATTTTATTTTAGAATTATTGATTATTATAAATTATATTACATTAATAATTAATTATATAGTAGAAATGTTTTTATTATTTATTTTCTAAAAAATATAATTATATATTATTTAAATAATATATGAAATGATTATTAGAATTAGTATAATAATTAATCTATTTTAATATATGAATTTATGTAAGATTAATTAAGTTAATTATTTAAACTTAATTAATAATGTTATATGTGAAGAATAAATCAGATATGGAATCCAAACCCTAATTTTAGATTTTTATCAATGGATAAGAATAATAATATAATAATATTATATTTTAATTTTTCAGTGCTATAAATATGTACTGTATGTTTGTGGACTGACAATCGTTGGTCAATTATGGTGTATAATATCAAAACCCTACATTAATTTGTTTAACCCTATTTTTAAAATTCAAATGGGAAAGTAAATACTGTTATATAACAGTGTTATGTGATAGATGTGGTGTATTATAGAATTTAATATTAATTAGAGAAACCCTAATTAATAATTAGAAATCCTAATGTTTTTTTTATATATAAACCCTAATTAATTTGAAACCCTAATTTCTAAAAGTTAGAACACCCTAATTATAAAGTTATAACCCTATTTGACAAATTAGTAACCCTAATTTGCTAGCTATGAGCCCTAATCGCTAACTTAGCAATCTTAATGTTAATTAGTGAACCTTAAACCTAATTTTCATGTTTTGTATTATTAGAAATCTAAACTAATTCAAAAACCCTAAAATTGAAATTTAGAAAACCCAATTTCTAATTTAGCCCTATTGTCAAATTGAAAACCCTAAATTTGTTAATTATAGGTCCTAATGATAATTAGTGATCATCTATAATCTAGAGTTCATGTTCTATGAAATTAAAAAAATTAAGAATGATTAAGGGAACCCTAATTTCTATTTTAGAAACTAAATTTTGTGCAAACCCTAACTAGAAATCCTCCAAATTTAATGTGCC
This sequence comes from Panax ginseng, assembly GCA_020205605.1. Taxonomy (NCBI): domain Eukaryota; kingdom Viridiplantae; phylum Streptophyta; class Magnoliopsida; order Apiales; family Araliaceae; genus Panax; species Panax ginseng. Next base: position 52,550,600 of record CM035146.1, on the reverse strand, counting down.
AAACCCTAGGGTCAAACCCCAACGGGCAAACCCTAAGGGTTTTCCAAATGACCAAGGTGCCATTAAAATTATAATAGAAAAGACCATTTTACCCTTAGAGCATTATTTAAGCTAACTTGTCAAAGTGGCCAAAGCTTTAGTTGCTCAACAACTTCCACTAACCCCATGTGACTTAGATCTCCAGCAATCAGCCATACATGATCAGCCTTATGCATTGTATTAGTATATATATAGATTGGGAAAGAGAAAAGCTTAATTTAATTCTCATAAGAGCTAACTACTTCTCTCTCTCTAAAATTTGAAATTTATAAGGAGCTAAGTTCAAAAGTTAAGACTACATCACCATTTAGCTTTCCATTATCAGATTTAAAGGATCAAAGCCAATAGAGATATAAACCCTAAATTGTGAAATCCTTAAATTTGTGTTAATGATGTTGTCTGTTGGTTAGAATGGTGTTATATGATGTCATTAAGTGATCTGGGTTACTTGATGTTAGATCCATAACATCTAGAGGCTCGGATTTGGTGTTTTTAAAAATCTAGAAAAAAATTTATTTTGTGTTCTGATAACAAATGTCAGAGGCTGTAGATCTCTTTATGATTATGACTTTGTGTGTTTTCTATTTTGGATCGGTAGTCTAGTATTAGTTCTTTGATCTGGAAGTGGAATCACAACCATTCAATGTCCATATTTTGAGTTATTCTTGGTAAAAACCCGTTGACCGGGCATGACCAGTCGATTTCTGGGTAACCCAGAAATTGTAAAACAGTGTCTGACAAGATTTTCAAATGAGTTGATCTGTTCGGTTTTATGTGTTTTGATTATGTTTTTGTATCTTGTTTGTAGCATGTTATATGGACTTTAAGTTTATGCCTTTATATCACTGAAATAATAAATGGGATGGATTTAGTGGATGGTCAAAGTTACTGAAATGTTCACGAAAACCATTTTCTGGAATTTCCAGAAATTGTTAGCATAAACATTCTGGCAAGGTTTGACCAGATTAAATCTGGTGATTGTTTTGTAATCTAACTGAAATAATGTTACATAAGTGTTACCGGACATAAGTACTACAATCTTGAACCTTAATAACAATATCTTGATGATCCGAACCTAAAAGAAATCGACCTTCAATATAGCATCATGAAACTGTCTAGGTTTCTAGGTTACCCAGAAAACCCAGGTCAACTCTGTCATTATATTTAGAGACTTAGATCTTATAAGTTATCGATATTTGGACATTGTAAATGATCAATAAAGATACCTGGGTAGTTAGTCTACAAGACCCGACGTTTAGAACACATTTGACATAAACCGATTGACCGGAATAAGGCCACCAAAAATTAGATTGATGTGTATCGACCAGATTTTATTAGGCGACCCGAACCTTATAAACAATACGACAATGATTTTAAAGGCTCAGATCTTGACTATGCGTTGTTGTATGACCAAAATAATTGGGAATACTTGTAGATCTACATTTATACTATACGCTCAATGCTTGAGATTGACCAGAGTATGCAGGAACAAAGAATTATAAGTTGTCAAAATTAACCCCTCGAGCACTGACCTGTCAGTGTTCTTGGGCTCAAGAACACCTAAGGCGACACTTTTCTGTCGCCAAAAGGCTTAAGCGACGGACTTAGTAAATTTTAATTAATTAATTTCCGAAAAATGGTTAAAAATAGAAAATAAATTCTAAAAAATTATAAAAATGGTTTTAAAAATTATTTTAAATTATGAAAAATAACTTTTAATTATTTGGGACATTTTTCATTAATATTTATAATTATTTGAATATTAATGATATTTAATTTATTTAATTAGTGTATTAAATAAATTAGAGAAAAATGATTTTATTGTTATAAAAATTATTTTAAATAAGAATAAAGTGTTTTAAAGTATTTTTGAGTTATAAATGTAACTTTTAATATTTTGTGATGAATTTCATTAATTAATTAATATTAATGGTAATTAAAGTTATTTAATAAATGTATTAAATAAATTATGAAAAAATAGAATTAATGATTTATAAATCATATAAAAATGATTTTAAAGGTTATAAAAGTATTTTAAGTTGTAAATATAACTTTTAGTATTTTGTCATGAAAAATATTAATATTTTAATATTAATGATATTAGATTTATTTAATAATTATATTAAATAAATTAATTTAAAAATGATTTTAATATTAGAAAAATCATTTTAAATGAAAATAAATAGTTTAAAAATATTTTAAGTTATAAAATATAACTTTCAATATTTAAAAGTAAATTTCAATAATTATTTGATATTAAAGATATTAGATTTTTTAATACTTATATTAAATAAATTAGTTTAAAGATGATTTTGATATTATAAGCATCATTTAAAATGAAAATAAAGTGTTTAAAGATATTTTAAGTTATAAAATACAACTTTTAATATTTAAAGGTTAATTTCATTAATAATTTAATATTAATGATTATTAATTTAATATTAATGATATTAAGTTTATTTAATGATTATATTAAATAAATAGTTTTAAAATGGTTTTTTTATTTAAAAATCATTTAAAAAGGATATATGTGAGGGCCCCGAATCAAGGTCCCAAATCATCTCGGATCCGGTTCGATCATTCTATACAACTATTACTATTTGTGGAAGATATAAACATAAATTGTTTATACATTACATTACACACTATTCCCCAAGGTCGAGTAACCTTAACTTATACATAATTCATAACTTTTCTAACATATAACAACATTAATATCATACAATACAAATCTAACTGCACGCGTCTACTAAAGCTGGAACTGTCTTGGACCTTTCCTTGTATCCGACGTATTCGCAAGGGTGAGCATAAGGATTGCCCAGCAAGTTTAAATTCAATAATATAACGATATATCATGATTGAAAGAATCTGAATAATAAGCTAGCTATAATTCAACAATATAATTATGAACTAGCAGGAACAAATTTATAACTGAACAAGTATTATACATGAACAAATATATCTGAAACCAACTGGTAATGAAGGTGATCAGCCTTTTATACCTGAGTTATACATGCAATATATACAGAGTACAATTCATGGCAACCAGCAATGATTAACCATAAGCTTATCAGAATAAAACATTCTTAGTAGAGTTAAGTAAATGCAAACTTGCCTGAACCGTTGATTACCGCATCCCAATTTATAACGCTTTATCCGAAGACCTAATATTAGTAATATAGATCTCCAATATTATAATAATATCATCACAATATAATACTATAATATATATATATATATATATACACACACAGAATAACCTAAACACATAACCCTATCAGTCTATAACACACATAAGATACGGTATCAAGTTAAACTATCGTTAGATTATCTTGATTAAAATAAAGTTCTAACGTCCTTACTTTGCCAATCGAACTTTTATCGAGTCTAAGTTCAATTAAACTCTGACTTAATAGTTAACAATTATCTCAGATAATTTTATTATCAGTTAAAACATTTATTGAAGTCTTATAATAATTTTTAAATAATTATTAATATTTATAATGAATTTTAATCATTAAAACGTATTTAAATGAATTAAATACCACATAATTTTTTTATCATTAATATTTATTTATTATCAAATATTAATGAAATACATGCTATAATATTATAATATATTTGTAATATCATTAAGTATTTTAATACTTTAAAATCACATTTATATAATTTTAAACACTTAAATCCATTATTCGATAATTGTTTTTAATATTAAAATATTAATATTTTCATGACAAAATATCAAAAGTTATATTTTATAACTTCAAAATATTTTATAACATTTAAATCATTTTATATGATTTATAAAGCATTAGTTCTATTTTTTCATAATTTATTTAATATATTTATTAAATAAACTAATTATCATTAATATTGATTAATTAATGAATTTCATCACAAAATATTAAAAGTCACCCAAAATAACATAAAATATTTTATTATAACATAATATTATTTTTCATGATTTTTTATGTATTTAAATCATTTTTAAATAATTTATTTTATATTATAATTAAATAAATTAAATACCATTTATATTCCAAAAATATTAAATATTTATGAAATATACTCTAAATAATTAAAAACTATTTTTCATAATTTAAAATAATTTTTCGGAATTTATTTTGTATTTTTTATAATTAAAAACTATTTTTATCTATTTTTAAATAATTTTTTAAAATTAATAATTAATTTCTTAATTAAACTGTCGCTAAAAGGGCCCTATAGCGACAGACCCGTCGCTATAGGTGTTTTTGAGTGTTCTTGAGCCTTACCCAGAAACTCATAGGCAGTGTGTAGGGTGGGAGGTTTTACCATCATTTAAGCAGGGTTCTTGTTGATTTCTGGGTCTCTTATAGTGTTAGGATAGTATTATTAATGTAAGAATACAACCTACAACTAATTTCATGGTCCTTAAATAATATCACAGCAAGATCTAAGCCTCTAAATATCGTGTCAGGGCTGTTCTTCATTTCTGGGTTTTCCAGAAATGAAGAACAGTTGCTAGGTCTTACTTTGAAGCTTCATTACTTGGAATCTGGGTCTCTTTTGGGTGATATAAAGGTCCCATGTTGTAGTAAACATGACAAAGTACATATATATATATATATATAACATCAGTCCAACCTAAAAACTTAACCTACGAAAACTCTGGGCCGGTCAAAGTAGCCCAGAAAAACTGTTCTTGAACAATTTGGGTTTTCCCAATGTTCTTCCGGCAGATAGTCAACCCTAGTTCGACCATGCTTATTTCTGTTTCGGTTTATAATTTTGGTAATCTAAATGTTTATATGTATAGCCTGCATGTCAATATAAAAGATCCAACTAACAACATCACATAACCACCTAAACAACTCAAGATCTAGCGCCTCAAATAACTTGTCAGAGAAATTCTTGAATTCTGGGCTGCCCAGAATTGCATTTCCGTGAATGGTCAACGATCTTTGACCTGCTATATCTCTTAGTCTATTCATGATCTGGCTGTTTTGCTTGTTTCAGAGCACAGTCGACATGACATAGAACACATGTATAACTTAAAACATAACAAATCAAAAACAGATAACGATATATGGGCCCTGACATATGACTGTCAGGCCACTATTTCAATTTTTTTCCAAATTTAAGAAAACTTCTAAATCGTGCATCTAGATGTTATAGATCTATGATCTATCAACCCAGATCACTTATAGACACCCTATTACACAACTTTAAACAACAACTAACATCAAACAACATGGATCACATGATTTTTGAAATTTTTGGGATACCTTTGATGCCATTATCTTTGATTTCTGACTCTTGGATCTGTTATTGGAAGTCTAAGAACTGATCCTTGCTTTGATTCTCACTCTCGCTCATACTAAATCCCGAATTTCTAGAGAGAGAATGGGTTTGGACAAAATAAAATGGAAAATGAGACTTTTTCTTAATTCTAATCTATATAAATGATAATGCATTGCACATGGCTGTCAATTTAGCTAAGATTGTTGAGATTTTAGTCAATTGCTAGGGTTTAGGGTTAGTGAACAACCACCTTAGGTTTAGATCTACAAGAAACATAATAAATAATGCATAAAGGGTATTTTGGTCTTTTTGCATTTAATTTTAATGGCATTTTTGTCATTTGATCAAACCCTTAGGGTTCGGGGTTTGGGAGGGTTTAGGGTTTGGAGCATTTAGGGTTTTCGGTTTAACCCATAACTTTTAAAATTTTTAATTTCTAACATTTCCGAGTTTCGGTTTTAAAAAAATAGAAAATTAATATTTCTAAATTATAATTAGAATTTTCTAATTATATTACAAAATTTTAATCATACCTTAAATCTTACTAATTAGGATTAGCATTTCCTAATTAAAATTGCTAATCCGACAATTAAGGTCAAATCGGTCATTAGGGTTTACAAACCACTAATTAGGGTTTTTAATAGAAAAAATAATTTTCTATAATAGAAATTAGATTTCGTAATTAGATTAAGGTTTTCTAATTACTATAACTTGAAAACTAGAATTAATATATATCCTAATTAACATTAAAACTATTTAATTAACACTTAGGTTTTCCCTAATTACAAATTAGGGTTCCTTAACCAGAAATTTGGGTTTTCAAAATGTGAAATTAGGGTTTGCTAATTAATTAAGTTTTACCATAATTAATATTATAATTATTTACACTTACGCCATTAAGTTTCCAATTTAGGGTTACATACACCGAATTAGGGTTTCGGATTCCCGGAACTGAAACTAGGGTTTCCAGAATCGGTTTCTAGGGTTTCTTGTTAATCGCTAGGATTTTCTAACTGAACGTTGACGTTCTTAATATATATACTTAGGGTTTGCTACAAATATTCGTTTATCTGGTCAACCCTTGACCCTTAACCAAATATTGTACACATATACTCAAAACATAAACGCTTATTCCCTTAATCATGAATAATTCGCCTAATTCCTTCACAAAATTTTGAAATCCTCAAAATTCCTTCTTAAAAATATTAAACGCATACACTTATTTTCTGTTTAGGTTCTAATTTTGAACCTTAAATCAATGAATTAAAATTTTTTAAAAAAATTCTAAATTCTCGGGTTTTCTTATTCACCCCTTCTTCTAAAAATTTCATCCCCGAAATTTACCTTACACCTTACACCATACTGCTTACACCATTCATACATATTCGCTTGCTACCCAATACATCACTCACAAGAGTAAAGGTTTTCAAATTGTTCTGAGGGGTCATATAGACCATGAACACATAGTTTTAACGGTTTTGATCATACCGCAAAACAATACATTACTTGGTATGTTTACAACACAAAGAAGGTAAACTACCGTTGTTAGTACTTTAGGTGATCAGTCTATCGTACTCTTACGTCATGCATAACGTATTAATTATGTATAGCGAATATTTACGCTACTTGATTGGATTATTTATCCAAATAACATAGCTCACCTCAGTCTTATCACAGGATTTCGTACCAAAGAAATTTGGTTCGGGAAATTTTTTTCAATGAACACTTAGAGTTTTTTATAAACTTTAGTCTAGCTGAATCGAATAGCATAGACTCATATCAATAATTCAATTCAATCGAAATATTTAGGTGTAGCCAAACCCCGTTGGCAAATTAAATTTTTTTTGAAAATATTTTCGAGAATGACGTCATGATGTCGTACTGTATTAACAGTCCGTTTGAGGATGCCGTCATTGTATGACTTTGTCATAACACATCATACAATAGTGGAACAATGATTTTAGATCAAATTCACACTAAGTATTCCTGTATTTACAACTCCATCAAATTTTTATCATCTCTGCACCAGGTTGAATGGTACATGAGTGATAAATAAAATATATTTTGATATTTCAAATCATTTGCGTCTAGCTGAAATAAGTAGCATAGACTATACCTTAAACAGTTTTAAAAATGATTACGAGTCTACATTTTTTTTTTTTAAAAAAAAGAACATAGTGCATATTTAGCTTGATGTTAACATGTCGAAGTCTAGCATAGCTAGGAGTTTCGGAAAACTTATGTCTCCACTAATAATCATTTGTTTAACAATCTATCTATTCCTATTATCTTTAATACTCCATTCACACTCAACTATACCCAGTTCGTGAAACCACACTTATGAGTCCATAAATTGCCACAATCATATGAGTTTAAGAACTTATCCTAGACAGACTTTTGGCGTCCATTCGCTGAGGGGTTCATAAACATTTCATATAACTATGAATCAAGTATGTCACATAAGTATGTGTTTTAAAAACTCGTACTTAACCTTATATCCTCTACCTATGACATATCTATCTGTTATACACATGAGAAAGGAATCACCCTCTTAACATGCATATATCAAATAGCGCGACACAAACATTTCAATGATTATCATTGCCAGAACTAAGTAGTTGTTACACCAAGTATTATTCCACGCCCACACAAGGAATCATACAACTCAGCTGTCGACATGAATCCTCAATTAAATCCCCACCTAACACTAACACCCTTCTCACTACGAATTTCATTTAATCCGTATTCATAATCCTTTCCTGAATCTGTACCAATTCATAGTACAACTGACACCCAGCAATCTTGCTGTAAACTGTTCAATCATTCGCTTGATCCTTATCCCTGCTATCACTTTATCAGATAACGGGGTGATCTTATCGTATATGTTACGGTTCATTTTAATATCTTGATTATTTTATTTTACGATCTCCTATCACTGTACTTTTAGTCTTTTAGACTCTATCTATTTTTCACTACTGTTCAACTTTATTATCAGAGTTAGGGAACTCTGTATCTTAAAACTCGTCGAGATTCATCTTTAAATCTTACAGACCAACTAACTCTATGTGAGTTAGTACTTTATCCTAATCACTGCGGTTATTGGTCTCAGGTATTCCTACCTAAGATTCATAACCTACAACTCTGATACCAACTGTGAGGGCCCCGAATCCAGGTCCCAAATCACCTCGGATCCGGTTCGATCATTCTATACAACTATTACTATTTGCGGAAGATATAAACATAAACTGTTTATACATTACATTACACACTATTCCCCAAGGTCGAGTAACCTTAACTTATACATAATTCATAACTTTTCTAACATATAACAACATTAATATCATACAATACAAATCTAAAAGCACGCTGCCTACTAAAGTCGGAACCTAATCTTGGACCTTTTCTTGATATAAGCAAGGTGAGCGTATAATTCGCAAGAAGTTTACATGATATATCATGATTAAAAGAATCTGAATAATAAGCTGGCTATAATTCAACAATATAATTGTGAACTAGCAAGAACAAATTTATGACTGAACAAGTATTATACATGAACAAATATATCTGAAACCAATTAGTAATGAAGGTGATCAACCTTTTATACCTGACTTATACATGCAATATGTACAGAGTACAATTCATGGCAACCAGCAATGATTAACCATAAGTTTTTCAAAATAAAACACTCTTAGTAGAGTTAAGTAAATACAAACTTGCCTGAACCGTTGATTACCGCAACGCAATTTATAACGCATTATCCGAAGACCTAATATTAGTAATCTAGATCTCCAATATTAGAATAATATAATCACAATATAATACTATAATATATATATATATATATATATACATACACAGAATAACCTAAACACATAACATATAACCCTATCAGTCTATAACACACATAAGATACGGTATCAAGTCAAACTATTGCAGTGTATCTTCATTCCGACAAAGTTCTAACGTCCCGACGGTCTAGTCGGACTTTTATCGAGTCTAGTTCAATTAAACTCTGACTTAATAGTTAACAATTATCTTAGATAATTTTATTATCAGTTAAAACATTTATTGAAGTCTTGTAATAATTTTTAAATAATTATTACTATTTATCATGAATTTTCAATCATTAAAAACGTATTTAAATGAATTAAATACCATATAATTCTTTTATCATTAATATTTATTTATTATCAAATATTAATGAAATACATGCTATAATATTATAATATATTTATAATATCATTAAGTATTTTAATACTTTAAAATCACCTTTATATAATTTGTAAACACTTAAATCCATTATTCGATAAATGCTTTTAATATTAAAATATTAATATTTTCATGACAAAATATCAAAAGTTATATTTTATAACTTGAAAATATTTTTATAACACTTAAATCATTTTTATATGATTTATAAAGCATTAATTCTATTTTCCATAATTTATTTAATATATTTATTAAATTAACTAATTATCATTAATATTGATTAATTAATGAATTTCATCATAAAATATTAAAAGTCACTTAAAAATAACTAAAATATTTTATTATAACATAATATTATTTTTCATGATTTTTTATGTATTTAAATCATTTTAAATAATTTATTTAATATTATAATTAAATAAATTAAATACCATTTAGATTCTAAAAGTATTAAATATTTATGAAATATACTCTAAATAATTAAAAACTATTTTTCATAATTTAAAATAATTTTTCAAAATTTAATTTGTATTTTTTATAATTAAAAACCAATTTTATCTATTTTTAAATAATTTTCAATAATTAATAATTAATTTTTTAATTAAACTGTCGCTAAAAGGGCCCTATAGCGACATACCCGTCGCTATAGGTGTTCTTGAGTGTTCTTGAGCCTTGCCCAGAAACTCATAGGCAGTGTGTAGGGTGGAAAGTTTGACCATCATTTAAGCAGGGTTCTTGCTGATTTCTGGGTCTCTTATAGTGTTAGGATAGTAGTACTAATGTAAGACTACAACCTACAACTAATTTCATGGTCCTTCAACAATATCACAGCAAGATCTAAGCCTTTAAATATCGTGTCAGAGCTGTTCTTCATTTCTGGGTTTTCCAGAAATGAAGAACAGTTGTTAGGTCTTACTTTGAAGCTTCATTACTTGGAATCTGGGTCTCTTTTGGGTGATATAAAGGTCCCATGTTGTAGTAAATATGACAAGGTACATATATATAACATTAGTCCAACCTAAAAACTTAACCTACGAAAACACTGGGCCGGTTAAAGTAGCCCAGAAAAATTGTTCTTGAATAATCTGGGTTTTTCCAGATTTGTTCTTCCGGCAGATAGTCAACCCAAGTTTGACCATGCTTATTTTCGTTTCGGTTTATGATTTTGGTAATCTAAATGTTTATATGTATAGCCTACATGTCAATATAAAAGATCCAACAAACAACATCACATAACCACCTAAACAACTCAAGATCTAGCGCCTCGAATAACTTGTCAGAGAACTTCTTAAATTCTGGGCTGCCCAGAATTGCATTTCCGTGAATGGTCAACGGTCTTTGACCGGCTATATCTCTTAGTCTATTCATGATCTGTCCGTGTTGCTTGTTTCAGAGCACAGTCGACATGACATAGAACACATTTATAACTTAAAACATAACAAATCAAAAACAGATAACGATCTATGGGCCCTGACATATGACTGTCAGGCCATTATTTCAAGTTTTTTCCAGATTTAAGAAAACTTCTAAATCGTGCATCTAGATGTTATAGATCCATGATCTATCAACCCAGATCACTTATAGACACCCTATTACACAACTTTAAACAACAACTAACATCAAACAACATGGATCACATGATTTTCGAAATTTTTGGGTTTTATACCTTTGATGCCATGATCTTTGATTTCTGACTCCTGGATCTGTTATTGGAAGTCTAAGAACTGATCCTTGCTTTGATTCTCACTCTCTCTCACACTAAATCCCAAATTTCTAGAGAGAAAATGGGTTTGGACAAAATAAAATGGAAAGTGAGACTTTTTCTTAATTCTAATCTATATAAATGATAATGCATTGCACATGGCTATCAATTTAGCTGAGATTGCTGAGATTTTAGTCAATTGCTAGGGTTTAGGGTTAGTGAACAACCACCTTAGGTTTAGATCTACAAGCAACATAATAAATAATGCATAGAGGGTATTTTGGTCTTTTTGCATTTAATTTTAATGGTATTTTTGTCATTTGATCAAACCCTTAGGATTTAGGGTTTGGGATGGTTTAGGGTTTGGAGCATTTAGGGTTTAGGGTTTAACCCATAACTTTTCAAAATTTTAATTTCTAACATTCTCGAGTTTCGGTTTTCAAAAAAATAGAAAATTAATATTTCTAAATTATAATTAGAATTTTCTAATTATATTAAAATTTTTTAATCATATCTTAAATCTTACTAATTAGGATTAGCATTTTCTAATTAAAATCGCTAATCCGACAATTAAGATCAAATCGGTCATTAGGGTTTACAAACCACTAATTAGGGTCTTAAATAGAAAAAATAATTTTCTATAATAGAAATTAGATTTCGTAATTAGATTAAGGTTTTCTAATTACTATAACTTGAAAATTAGAATTAATATATATCCTAATTAACATTAAAACTATTTAATTAACACTTAGGTTTTCCTTAATTACAAATTTGGGTTCCTTAACCAGAAATTTGGGTTTTCAAAATGTGAAATTAGGGTTTGCTAATTAATTAAGCTTTACCATAATTAATATTATAATTATTTACACTTACGCCATTAAGTTCCCAATTTAGGGTTTCATACACCGAATTAGGATTTCAGATTCTCGGAACTGAAACTAGGGTTTCCAGAACCGGTTTCTAGGGTTTCTTGTTAATCGCTAGGATTTTCTAACCGAATGTTGACATTCTTAATATATACTTAGGGTTTGCTACAGATATCGTTTATCTGGTTAACCCTTGACCCTTAACCAAATATTGTACACATATACTCAAAACATAAACGCTTATTCCCTTAATCATGAATAATTCGCCTAAATCCTTCACAGAATTTTGAAATCCTCAAAATTCCTTCTTAAAAATTTTAAACGCATACACTTATTTTCTGTTTTGGTTCTAATTTGAACCTTAAATCAATAAATTAAAATTTTAAAAAAATTCTAAATTCTCGGGTTGTCACAATATAAATGAATTAAAAATATTTTAAGTTATGATTAAGGACTTTTAATATTTTGATAAGTAATACATTAATACTTTAATATTAATGATAATTATTTAAAAATAATTTTAATTATTTTAAAAATCATTTAATGGTAATATTAATACTTTAAAAGCATTTTGAATTATTATAAATAACTTTAACCTTTTGGAAATGGTTTCATTAGTAGTTTAATATTAATTAAATATTAATGATAATAGAATTGTTTAATATTTAAATCATTTAATAATGATTCCGGTGTTGGAAAATTCATGATTAATTATAATAAATGTTTTAAAATTATTATAAGTCATTTAAAAATAATATGACCGATACTTACAGATATTGAACTACGTGATGATGAGTCTTAGACTCAATAATTACTCGATAAAGCCGGTAAATTCAGACAATCAAACATATTGCGTAAATTGATCTGGACTTGTATAATTTGTGTGTATATGTGTTTATTTGTGATTCAATGGTTGTGGAACATATGTGACAATGTGATTAGGTTATGTGCTGACTGCGAATTGCAGTACTATGTGTTATTGTATGTTGTTCTAATCGAAAGAATGATCTTATTACTGATAGTTGTTATATAAAGATAGAACTAAGTTGAATAACTGTAAGCAGCAGACTAGGCAAGTATCTTACCTTTGCATTTCCTTTATGCAATGGACATGAGTAAGAAGTTTCAGAATTATATTATTATTATGCTATATTATTAACCCTATTGTGATATATTCTATATCCGATCATTGTTTATCAAAATGTTAGTATATGATAATTTAGATATATATATTCTGGTCGTTAATTTCTATATATGGTTATACAAGTGTCCCCACTTGGATAATCATTATATTTAATCACATATTGATATATATATATATATATATATATATATATATAAAAGCCGTCTAAGATATTTGATCAGCTAGACACAAATTTTGAATGTCGTTGAATATGAAAAATAAAAAAACCTTTTTGTATCCAATCAAATTGTTTTGGTTCGGATTCTAGTCTAAGTATGAACATCCCGATCACGTGAAAACTTTTATGCGCCCAAGGCGGACAGAGTGAACGATCCTATCGTTCTTGCAATGTAGTATTGATCAATACAGGGTCCATGGGATGTACACCGTGTGCGTAAGCTATGACGGTTTGCGAGATGAAGTTACGCTAAACCTTATCGAAAATTTAAAACAATGTTCATAGTATATCGACTACCCTATATATATAGTCTATACGTAGTTTCAAAAATTTGAGATAGAATTGTTATGTTATTATTATCGGTTCGCTTTTACTTCACAACTATAAATTCGTTGTAGAAGTGATGTATAAAGAAAACATTTATTTCTTTCAGCTAATTATATTTCTAATTGTTAATACTTGCTGGGCACCCAAATGCTCATTCTTGCTTAAATTTAAATGTTTTCAGCTAGGCATGATCAACCCGAAGGTTCAGACAAGAACAAGTGAAAAGAAAAGCAAACAATATATGTTTAATGGTATCTTTTGTAATAGTTAAACTGTATTGAGATAATGATATGTATTATATATCATTAAAAGAATGTAGTAAAGGTTGCGTACTTGGGATTAGACTCTGATAAATGTAAGATAAGTTTGATATTCATATTATTGTTATTATTTTTAGTATTATTCCGCTCATAGAAATGGTATCGTGAAGAACCGAGTTCAGATTTCAAGTACCCGAGTTTGAGGTCTTTCCAAAGTGGACACGGAGGAGTGGAAGGCTCGTAGGTTTGAGCATGGCCTAAAGCCCTGGCTCTATAATATGATATCGGTTTTTCAGAGTGGTTCCTACGGGACCATTCTGGAGAAGGCGATAATAACGGAGGGTGGTAGTGAGGCGTTGACCCAATACCACAAAGATAGAAAGAATAAGAGTAAGGGAAATGGAGGAAATAAGGCAGAGGTTGTCAGTGGTAGTGGCAATATGCCTAAACGGAAGAATTTTAACCCTGGGAATACTGGGGTAAAACAAGGGGATCCTAAACGGAGGATGAAGTCATGTAAGACATGCGGTAAGACTCATCTGGGAGTCTGTGTGAAGGGGAAGATCGGTTATTATAACTGTGGGTAGGAGGGTCATATATCTCCCAACTGTCCTAATCCTAAGAAAAGCCAGGGATGTTTTGTATGTGGGTCGGTGGACCACATGGCAAGAAATTGCCTGAAGAAAGGGGCGGAGGGTAGTAAAGGTTCTGGTAGTGGTAATTTGGCCGTTACTGGACCAACACCATCATTGGGTAGACCCTCAGCCCGAACGTTTAATATGATAGTCCAAGATGTGGTTGCATCAACGGACGTAGTAGCAGGTATCATTCCAGTCAATGAAATAAATGCTTACGTGTTATTTGACTCGGGTGCTACTTGTTCTTTTATAGCATGTGGATTTGCTCAGCAATTGGGATTAAATCCTGAAAAGTTAGAAATACCTTTAGACGTTAAGGTAGCAAATGAGGAGATAATTCCCATTAAACATATTCATAGGAATTGTTTCGTAGATATCAGGGGTAATAGATTATCGGTAGATCTTTCTGGAAATAAGGTTAAAGGAATTTGATGTGATTTTTGATATGGATTGGTTAATTAACCATAGAGAAATAATAGATCGTTATAGAAATAGTGTAAACCTAAGGCTTCCTAAGAAACACGAGGTGGTGTTTATGGAAATAAATCAAGGGACGTTCTTGTTGTCTAACCATGACACAAGCTAGGAAGATGTTGAAGAAGGGGTGTAAGGGTTATATCGTGTCATGTGGTGGATACCCAAAGAGTGGGAACCTCATTGGAACAGATAGCGGTGGTTCAAGAATTCGCGGATGTGTTTAGGAGGAGTTACATTATTCCGCACGGATAGGGATGTAGAATTTGTGATTGATTTGTTGCCGGGTACGACACCAGTTTCAAAGGCACCATATAGGATGGCTCTAGTTGAGATGAAGGAGTTAATGGTTCAGTTACAGGAACTATTAGATAGAAAGTACATTCAACCGAGTGTGTCTTCGTGGGGAGCACCGGTATTGTTTGTAAAGAAAAAGGATGGATCGTTATGACTTTGTATCGACTATCGAGAGTTGAATAAGTTAACGATTAAGAATAAATACCCGTTGCCCAGGATCGACAATCTATTTGATCAGTTGAAAGGGGCAAAGTATTTTTCTAAAATAGATTTGCACACGGGGTATCATCAACTGGAAGTGAGGAAGAAAGATATACCTAAGACGGTGTTCAGAACTCGTTACGGGCATTACGAGTTTTTGGTTATGTCGTTTGGGTTGACGAATGCACCAGCCGTATTCATGGATATGATGAACATAGTGTTCAAATAGTATTTGGACAAGTTCATCATAGTTTTCATTGATGATATTCTAGTCTATTCTAAGATGCCAGAAGATAATGTTGAACATCTAAGAATAGTGTTGGAAACACTACGGAGGGAGAAGTTGTATACGAAATTCACTAAGTGTGAATTTTGGCTCGAACGAGGGCAGTTTCTAGGACATGTTATAGACAAAGATGGCATATCCGTAGATCCAGCGAAGGTGGAAGCGAAGAATGAGTGGGAGCAACCGAAAAAGCCAATCGAGATTAGGAGTTTTCTGGGGTTAGTGGGATACTATAGAAGGTTCATTCAAGACTTTTCTAAATTAGCTACTACGTTGACAAATCTGACAAGGAAGTCGGTGAAGTATGTATGGACAGAAAGTGTGAGCATAGTTTTCAAGAACTAAAAAGGAGGTTGAGTGAGGCACTTGTATTATCTTTACCAGATGATACGGGGAATTTTGCAGTTTATAGCGATGCTTCACATAGAGGACTAGGTTGTGTGCTTATGCAGCATGTCAAGGTCATTGCGTATGCATCACGTCAGTTAAAGGATTATGAGAAGGTCTATCCTACTCATGTTCTAGAACTGGCAGCTGTAGTGTTTGCTTTGAAAATATGGAGACATTATTTATACGGGGAAAAATGTGAGATATACACGGACCATAAAAGTTTGAAATATATCTTCACACAGAAGGAGTTGAATATGAGGCAAAGAAGGTGGTTAGAGTTGATAAAAGATTATGATTGTGACATCTTATATCATCCGGGGAAGGCGAATGTAGTAGCCAACGCGTTAAGTCAGAAGGGTAGAAAAAAACTGTCAATGTTAATGACTCAGAATGAGTTAATAACAGAGATGGCCAGGATGGAATTAGAAGTTAAGTTGCCAAGTGAAACAGCAGATATGTTATTCTCAATAGAGACTCGACAAACGATAGTGGAACGTGTTAAGGGAGTACAACTAAGTACTGAAGAATGTGAGTGTGTGAAAAAGATAGTGAAGGATGACGTGAAGACTAAGTATAACTTTGATAAAGAATGTTTACTTCGTTTTGAAGGAAGAATTTGGGTTCCAAATAATTCTGAGTTGAAAGAAGAGATTATGTGTGAGGCCCATAGTTCAAGGTACTCGATACATCCTGGTAGTACTAAGATGTATCAAGACCTTCGTCAGAACTTTTGGTGGCCGAACATGAAGAGGGAGATTGCAGAATACGTTAGTAAGTGGTTAACTTGTCAGAAAGTTAAGGCTGAACACCAAAGACCGAGTGGATTGATACAACCACTGGAGATTCCGGAGTGGAAATGGGAGCATATCACCATGGAGTTTGTGGTAGGACTTCCAACGACGAGAAAAGGATATGATGCTATTTGGGTAATAGTGGATCGGTTAACTAAATCAGCTCATTTTCTACCAATAGGAGTTAGGTAAAACCTAGAGCAGTTAGCTAAGCTTTATGTTAAGGAAATCATTTCCAGACATGGAGTACCTATTTCGATTGTGTCCGATTGTGATCCACGATTCACGTCGAACTTTTGGAGGAGTTTGCAAGAGCAAATGGGAACGCAGTTGAGGTTGAGTACGACGTATCATCCATAGACGGATGGACAAAGTGAACGAACGATTCAAA
This sequence comes from Panax ginseng, assembly GCA_020205605.1. Classification (NCBI taxonomy): domain Eukaryota; kingdom Viridiplantae; phylum Streptophyta; class Magnoliopsida; order Apiales; family Araliaceae; genus Panax; species Panax ginseng. Next base: position 52,533,085 of record CM035146.1, on the reverse strand, counting down.
CGCTAGAAGATATGTTAAGATCTTGCGTTATGGATTTTAAGGGGAGTTGGGACGAGCATCTACCTTTGGTAGAATTTGCTTACAACAATAGTTTTCACGTTAGTATAGGCATGCCGCCTTACGAAGCATTGTTTGGAAGAAAGTACAGAACACCACTTTGCTGGGATGAAGTAGGTGAACGTCGAATGTTAGGACCTGAAATGGTACAATAAACTGTAGACATGGTAAAGCTGATAAGAGCTCGATTAGTAGCGGCTCAAGATAAACAACGGAAGTATGCAGATCCTCATCGAGAGAAGAGAGAGTTTGAAGTAGGTTCATATGTTTTTCTAAAAGTATCGCCTTGGAAAGGGAAGATACATTTTGGAAAGAAAGGGAAGTTAAGTCCAAGGTTTGTAGGACCTTTTGAGATTTTAAGAAGGATAGGGGAGGTAGCTTATGAAGTAGCCTTACCTCCAGAAATGGAAAGAATACACAATGTGTTTCCCTTGTATGTGTTGCGTCCTTATAAACTGAACTACAAACACGTAATAGAATATGAATCTAATCATGTAGAAAAAGACTAAATGTCTGAAGAAATTTCGATCCAAATTATTGATAGGAATGAACAAGTCTTGAGAAATAAAGTAATACCTTCAGTAAAGGTAATTTGGAGTAACCACGATGCTGAAGAAGCAACGTGGGAGCTCGAAAGTAAAATAAAGGAAAAGTTTCCTCATTTGTTTATGTAAAAATAGCGAGATTCTGGTGACAGAATCCTTATAAAGAGGGAAGAATGTAACGCTCGAGAATTTCAAATTTTCAATGAATTAAATTTTTATTTGATTATGTGGATTAAATGAATTTAATTAAGTTATTAGGTGAGTAAGATGTTCGAAGGTCGTTCTATGAACTAGAATGTGCGTATGTGGTTAGTATTCTGGCTTTGTGCTAGAATTAATTGTTGTGAATTATCAAGACGAGAACAAAGGTTTTCCGAGAATGTTTGTGTAAAAACAATATTCATCTGATTTCATTTAGAGCAAGGGTTTGAGATTATGAGAAATGCGTAATGATAGAATACGACGATAGTATGGAATATTCAGTAATATTTCCGTTATGGCAAACAAAGTTTTTGCCTGCGGACTTAAAACCTAAGGGTTAAGTATATTAATTTCCGAGAAGGAAATGAAACGCGTGGAAGGAATTGCGTTATGGTTAAGGCATGTGTTATACAATTATGAGACTATTTAGTATCTATGTATAATATGGTGAGTTAATACGGAGTACAATAAGATTATCGTACTAGTATTATGCGGAAAGAAGACGTGAATTATACATAGGGAATACGATTTGTATTCTAGAATTAAGTTAAAACTTAATGTTAATTCATTTAGTTGGATTATGTTTAGTCCAATCAATTGAATGAGCAAGCTCAAGGGATTAAGTGTTAAGCCCAAGTTAAGGCCCAATATTAGATTGGTTAAGTCCAATGCAAGAAAATCGAACCGTGGATCAAACCGGTGGGTCATCGAATAGGTAAAACCCATGGGGCAACCCATAGGAATGACCCATGGGCATGGTGGACCAGCCATTTGGTGTGCAAGACAAGCATATTACTTGGTCACTGAGTATTTTACTTGGTGACAAAGTGTTGGATAGTAAGGAGGTGGGGGTTTAATGCCTATTTTGCCCTCCATTTCAATTGCTTATAAATAGAAAGCTAGAGTTGGCCATTTGATGTTTTTTTCAAGACTCAACCAAAATATTTGAGAGAGAAAGAGAGCTAGACTTAAACCATGCTTCTACCTTGAAGCTTTTTCATTAGTAGTTCAACAAGAACACTAAGAGTTCTTAAGGTAATACTCTTCAATTCTAATTCCATCTCTTTTGGTTTTCTTTTATCATGGAGAATCATAAATGGGTGGGGTATGGCTTGTATGGTGGAATGAGAGTGACTTACCATAGATTCAATCTCTATAAGTCATGAGATCATAGAAATCATAAGGTTTGATATAGCTTAAAATCATTAAATTTTTGATTGTTGAGATTGATTGTTGATAAATAATTGAACTCCATCAATAAGTTAATATGTGCATCTTGCTTGGTTAGGATGTAGATATGAAGTCCATAGAGTATTCCATGTGATTTGGCTTAGAGAACATTAGTAACGAAGTTATGGCGAATTTTACGGAAATAGACGTTAAACGTCGAAAACGTAAAAAGCCCGGATTAAAGATCAAAAGTTGTCGTGTGAGTTGAAAACGTTGGTTTCCAATGTTAACACGTGAGATAAGGTAATTAAGAGTCGTTGGTGAAAGAATCGTCGCATTTCGACTTATAACGAAGCAAACGAGTATTGAATGGACGAAAACGTTAAACGAACGCTTAAAAATGAACTTAAAGGTGAATTCTGAGTTAACGAATTCGGAAATATGAAATTCTTATATGAACTCGTAAAGGATGTGATTTGTGACTTGTAGGCTTTCGAATGGGTCAATTCGGATGTAAAATAAACAAATTAAGAAGTCGGGAGTTTCGTTTAGAAACCAAACTATTTTTTTGTCCAGTGGTGCGGACTTCGGGCCATGATGCACCAAAACAAATACAAAGTGGTGGCGCCGCAGTACCAGACTCGGCCGAGTACCCTGCTAAGTCGCGCCGCAGCGCCACTAAAATACAAAGGATGCCGCGTCGCAGCGCCGACAATAGAAAAATGTTGACAAAGTTAGGTTTTGTTCAATTTTGAATGTTGACCTAAAGTAAGACATTGAAGGTACTTTATGTACATGATAAGACTTACCTTAAATCACTTATAAGGTGTTAATGTAAGAAGATCTAGTAAGGTTTAATAGAAATTAAACGAAGAACACGAAGACGTAATAAGTGAACCATGAATGACGTTCAACGTTGGTATTTAACCAATAATGATCGAATGTCGGTTAAGGACGTAAGAACGCAAAGGAAACGTAACAAAGTATAGAAAGTCGAATCGACTTTAATAACGAAGTTAATTCAAATAAGACATAGAAGAGAAAGAAGTTGGTTAGAACCGTAAAGTTAGTTTGTTTGATAACTAATTACGATTGCTTTATGTGAATATCTCATGTAGATCCTGTAAAGACTGAGAATAGTTGAATTATATATTCGAAGACTCTTGAAGGCAAGTCTTTCTTAAACGCTTGTCTAACCTTCGAGTTAGCCAATTTTTACGTGATGCATGTTATACAATGCATGAATGTTTTTAAAGAAAGAGTCGATGCCTGTTTTAACTCGGCTAGACTAATACTGAAGAGTTTATTGATTTGTTTACAAGTCTTTCGATATAGAACTGTTAACGATATCCTATGCCATGTATTTAGTACGGATGTAAAGGTAAGTTTGTCCATGTACAAACAAAAGTATTTTTCATCGATTATTCGATGGGCACGCGAGGTTTCCAAATGTTGAACATAAATACGTTTAACGTAAGAGTGTTGATCAATATAGAGTATAATAGGCTGATCACCTAGAAGTGCTCGTAAGTAAAGACGGGTGGATGGCCTTAGTGCCGGATATCCTTTTCAAGTATGAAAACGAAAAGAGTATATTCATGGTCTATTGACAGGTTCATCATTCCTAAGATATTATATATACTTTGGAATTGTTGTTATGACATGAGAAGTACTAGTCAAATGTTTCGTAGTGTTTCATAGATAATTGTTCAAATCTGGAATTAAAGCATGTAAATGTTATTGTGATATTCATACGATTCTTTGTTAAGACTTGTTGAGCTAGTTATGCTCATTCTTGCTTGAACCATATGTTTGCAGCTAAAGCTGAGCGAAATGGGAGTTCTAAGAGAGATAAAGGCAAGGCTAAGATGTACAATTAATCGTCCTGTAATAGACTAGTGTATTTGTGTGGAATATACTCATGAAGAACAACGAATGTATTCGGTTAATGCACTAGGGAAAGGATTTATTACAAATGTAATATAAAGATAGTAATTACACTCATTTTGTTGTTATCTCAATGGAATGATTGTATAGATTGTAGTATCGCTGAGAACCATCTGTCGGGTTGGAAGATACCCGAATTTTGGGGCGTCACTTGTTGCATGACTGGCCACCTATTATTATTGGCGAAATCGGGCTCGTGACAAGGCACGAGTCCCTTTGTTATTGTCATGACGCGACGTGAGTTTTGCAGGGTGAGGTTCACTTTAGCTGCGGCATGTGCACCTACCGTCATCGCGAAATGTTTGTGATTTTATAAATGGTGAGATTCCCGGACTCGTAACTTTTTTGTTATAAGTCCGAATTTGCTCGTTCAAGAGCCTACGATTCACAAATTACATACTCTACGTGTTCATGCAAGAATTTTATCTATTCGACTTCGTTTGCTAAAATTTCACCTATTAGTCCATTTTTAACGAAAACGATAAACGTTCGCGAACGTTTAACGCTCGTTTCTACGTTCTAAGTCGGAATCCAACCATTTTCTAGTCTGCAACTCTATAATGCAAAATACGACTTGTCTCCATCGAAAACCAACATTTCTGAGTTAAAATACAAAATACGACTTCCATTTCGAGAATTTTACGAATTCGACGATTATCGTCCAATCGTGTGAATTTCGACAACACTATATTACTAGAGATTTGTTCATCATTCCAAATACATTCATTTCATTATCTAGACACCTCAACTTACATGATACAAAAACTTATATTATGTCATGGCTTATTCTTCATAAGCTCATAACTTAACAATTTCTTCACTACATGATTTTCATTCCATTATGACTTATTATTGATTTAAGTCCTTTACTCAATGTTCTCACATCTTATCCAACATACTAATTCATATGACAATCATATGACAAGTTCATCATAAGTTAATAACTTATTTAGGTTTAAGTTACTTATTCATAACTTTATTCGGCTTTGGTCCGTTACTTATCTACTTCTCTTATGTTCTTAGCATCTAAGTTCATGTAGATTACACTTCTCTTATAACCCTACTATGATAGAGATAGAAGAGACAAGATTAATTACCTTTGAAGACTACTTCTCTTTCTTTGGAAATCTAACAATTAAAAGTTAAGCTTCAAAGTGCTTATTAGCTCTAACAAATAAGTTGTTTGAGAGAGAGTTTGTTGAATGAAAACTAATCAACCAATTAATGAATTGTGAGCTTCCTATTTATAGGATTTCTAAAGTGAGGGTAAAAGGGTCATTAAGGTATCCCACCTCCTTAAGCCACCTCCTTACTATTCATTGCTTGATGCAACTCATATCCCTTACTTGTTCATTACACAAAGTTTTTGCTCATCACACAAAGGTCTTAGTCTCCACTTCACCCATGGGTTTCCCCATGGATCCTACTTTACCCATTGGATCACCCTTTGGGCGTAGTACCCATTACATTCTTCCCCCCTTATAAAGATTTTGTCCCCAGAATCTCACCTTACACTATGCAAACAAATGAGGGTAATCCTTATTTATCTTCTCTTCCAATTCCCACGTTGCTTCCTCGGCATCGTGGTTCTTCCATAATACCTTTACTGATGATATAACTTTGTTCAACAGAACTTGATCTTTTCTATCGATGATTTGAATCGGCACTCTTCGTAGGTTAAGTCCTTCTCGATTTAAATAGGCTCAAATTCTATTACGTGCTTATAATCTGGTTTGTAAGGACGTAGTACTAAAACATGAAATATGTTATGTATTCGCTCTAGGTCTGGAGGTAATGCTACCATATATGCTACCTCACCTACCCATTTTAATACCTCAAAAGGTCCTATAAACCTTGGGCTTAATTTTACCTTCTTTCCAAAGCGTATCTTTCCTTTCCAGGGAGATACCTTTAGAAATACGTACGAGCCTACCTCAAACTACTTATTCTCTCTATGTAAGTATGCATACTTCTTCTGTCTGTCTTGAGCTGCTACGAGACGCATACATATCAACTTCACTATATCCGCTGTTTGCTGCACCAATTCTCGTCCTAGAATTCAGCGTTCTCCCACTTCATCCCAACACAACGGCGTTCGGCACTTTCTCCCATATAAAGCTTCATAAGGTGGCATACCTATGCTTGCATGATAACTGTCGTTATATGCAAACTCTACTAATGGTAGATGATCATCTCAACTACCCTTGAAATCCATGACGCAAGATCTTAACATATCTTCTAACGTCTGAATTGTCCTCTCACTCTGTCCATCAGTTTGTGGATGATATGTTGTACTCAACTTCAATTGTGTCCCTAACTGCTCTTGCAGACTTCTCCAAAAGTTTGATGTGAATCGTGGGTCACGATCTGACACTATCCAAATTGGCACTCCATGTCTGGAAATAATTTTCTTAACATAAAGTTTAGCTAATTGATCTAGATTATACTTAACTCGAATTGGCAAGAAGTGAGCTGACTTCGTCAACTGGTCCACTATTACCCAAATCGCATCATATCCCTTATGAGTAGTCAGAAGTCCCACCACAAAGTCCATCGCGATATGTTCCCACTTCCACTCCAGAATCTCCAATGATTGTAGTAAGCCACTTGGTCGTTGATGTTCGACCTTAACTTTCTGACAAGTTAAGCACCTACTCACATACTCAGTAATTTCTCTCTTCATATTCAGCCACCAAAAACTGTGTCGGAGGTCTTGATACATCTTAGTGCTACCAGGATGAATCGAGTACCTCGAACTGTGAGCCTCTTATAAAACTTGCTCCTTTAATTTTGTCTCATTCGGATCCCAAATTCTTCTTTCAAATCTTAATAATCCCTCATTATCAAGACTAAACTTAATATCTTTTTCATTGGTCAACCTCTTCTTCATCTGGTCGCACTCATCAGTTTTGAGCTGCACCTCCTTGACTCTCTCTACAATGGTAGATTGAATCTCCGTCGCAAACAGTCTCTGATCCGCCTTACTTGGCAACTTCACCTCTATCTCCATCCTAGCCCTCTCTTTTATTAACTCATTTTGAGCTGTTAACATAGACAACTTCTCCCGACCCTTTCTACTTAAGGCGTCAGCAACTACATTGAATTTTCCAGGGTGACACAGGATTTCACAGTCGTAATCCTTTATCAACTCCAGCCATCTCCTCTGTCTCATATTCAACTCCTTCTATGTGAAGATATATTTTACACTCTTATGGTCTGTGTATATCTCAAACGTTTCCCCGTAAAGATAATGTCGCCATATCTTTAAGGCAAACACCACCGCGGCTAGTTCCAGATCACGAGTAGGGTAAAATTTCTCATAATCCTCCAACTGCCTAGATGCGTACGCAATGACCTTGCCATGCTGCATGAGCACACAACCAAGTCCTCTATGTGAAGCATCGCTATAAACTGCAAAATTTCCTGTGTCATCGGGTAATGAAAAAATAGGAGCATCAATTAACCTTTTCTTCAGTTCTAGAAAACTATCATCGCATTTCTCAGTCCATGCATACTTCACCGTCTTTCTTGTCAAGTTAGTCAACTGAGTAGCTATCTTCGAAAAATATTGAATGAATCTCCGATAGTAAATCGCTAACCCTAGGAAACTTTGCCCCTCAGTCGGCGTTTTCGGTTGTTCCCAATTCCGAACGGCTTCCACCTTCGCTGGATCTACTGAAATCCCATTGTGGTCAATGACATGACCTAAACACTGTACCCTCTCTAACCAAAATTCACACTTAGTTAACTTCGCAAATAACTTCTCCTTCCTTAGTGTCTGTAACACTATTCTTAGGTGTTCAACATGATCTTCTGGCATCTTAGAATAGACTAGAATATCATTGATAAACTCCACAACGAACTTGTCAAAATATTGTTTAAACACTCTATTCATCATATCCATAAATGCAGCAGGTGCATTAGTCAACCCAAATGATATCACCAGAAACTCGTAATGACCATAACGAGTCCTGAATGCTGTCTTTGGCACGTCTTCATTTCTAACCTTCAGCTGATGATATCCTGTCCTTCAATTTATTTTGGAAACATATTTTGCCCCTTTCAACTAATCAAAAATATTATCGATCCTGGGCAATGGATATTTATTCTTTATCGTCAACTTATTCAACTCTCGGTAGTCGATACAAAGTCTTAACGATCCATCCTTCTTCTTGACAAACAATACCGTTGCTCCCCACAGAGAAACACTCGGTTGTATTTACTTCCTGTCCAACAGTTCTTGCAACTGTACCATCAACTCCTTCATCTCCACTGGCGCCATACGATTCGGTGCCCTGGAAACTAGTGCCGCTCCTGGCACAATGTCAATTACGAACTCGGTCTCCCTATCTGGCGGAAGACCCATCAATTCACTCAGAAATACATCCACAAATTCACTCACTATAGGTATTTGTTCCATGGTCGCTCCCACTCTCTGGGTATCAACCACATGACACAAATAGCCTACATACCCCTTCCTTAATAATTTCCTAGTTTATGTCATAGTAAGACAACACGAACGTCCCGACGATTTATTCCCGTTAAATATTACATGAGATTATCTTATTTTTTTAATATTTACGCATTTCTTTTTGCAATCTATAATTTCCCCATGATTAACCAACCAATCCATTCCGAGAATTACATCGAATTCTCCTAACTTTATCGGTATCAGATCTACCGATAATTTACAACCTCGTATGCCTACGCAACAACTCCTATGAATATCTTTAACATGAATTATCTCTTCATTTGCTACCTTAATGTTTAAAGGTATAGGCAACTTTTCGAGAAGTAATCCTAATCGTCTTGCAAAATCACATGCGATAAATGAACAAGTAGCACCCGAGTCAAACAACACGTATGCATTTAGTTCGTTGATTGGAATAATACATGCGACTACGTCCCCCGAGGCCATAGCGTCTTAGACGGTCATGTTAAAGGTACGGGCCATCGGCCTACCCGACTGCGCTGGACCCCCAATAGTTAGCTTACCACTATTGGTTCCCTTATTCCCGTCCGTCCCCTTCTTCAGTCAGTTCTTTGCCATGTGGTTAGTTGACCCACACACAAAACATCCATGGTTCTTCTTCGAACTTGGACAATTTGGCGCAATGTGCCCCTCATGTCCACTGTTATAACACACGGCCTTACCCTTGAGATAGACTCCTAAGTGAGTCTTCCCGTATGTCTTGCAGGTCTCCATCCTCCTCTTTGGGTCTCCTTGTTTCACCTCGGTATTCCTAGAGCTAACTACCTTCCTCTTATAACCCTCGCCACTCCCGCTGGCACCTTTCCCTTTATTCTTCTTATCTTTGTGGTACTGGCTCAACGCCTCGCTACCACCTTCGACAATTATTTCCTTCTCTAAAATGATTCCAAATGAAGTACTTTGGAATACAGAAATACGGTTATAGAGCCAGGGTTTCAAGCCCTGCTCAAACCGTCGTTCCTTCCTAACCTCGGTGTCCACTTGGTGTGGAGCGAACCTTGCCAGCTCATTAAACTTTGCGGTGTACTGAGGAACCGTCATGTCCCCTTGTTTCAACTCTAGAAACCGCATCTCCCTCCTTCCCTACATGCTCGTGGGAAAGTAGTTCTCGTAAAATATCTCCTTGAACCTCACCCACGTTATAACATCTATTCCGGCCCTAGCCTGATTGGCCTCTCACCAAAAGTTGGCCTCTCCCTTCATCATGTAGGTTGCAAAGGCAACCTTCTAAGCCTCATCGACATTTGCTATCACAAATGCCTTCTCGATTTCCTTCACCCACGTTTGGGCTTCGATAGGATCCGTAGTTCCTTTGAACTCCGGTGGACCCACACTCTTAAAGTCCTTAAACGTAGTAACTCGTACTACACCAGGATTTACGGGGATATTAGCCCCAGTTCTACTAAATGTTGTGTTTAATAGATTTACGAACTCCTGTATGGGGTTAACCAGACCTCTCTCTGGTTGGTTTGTGTTCACACCTTGATTACGTGGTACTCTTCTTAGCGGCATTTTGCTGTTACAATAAACACATATTTCGTTATTATTAATTTCTTGTCAGTTAGTTATTATTCAATTTTAAACAATAACTTAAACATTCATCACTCAACATTTTTCGAAAAATAAAATTTATATTACTTCATTGTAGTATAATACTACATCGGTTACATTACACAGCCTAAGCTGAATACATTACTTTCCCACATTTACTTTCCAAAAATTGGGATTTACCAAAGACTACCCTTGATTATACAAAAGAGGGTTTTATGTCACTACTAGATACAAACATATTTGCATATCTAACTAGTCCAGCCACTACTAGATCACATTTGCCTTAAGGTATTTTCAAAATCCGCCTTGGCAAGCCATGATAATATCACGGTGATAGTATCTGCGTCACCGCCTGCTCTCGACGGGATAACTTGACTACTGCGGTTGGAAATCCTCATGAGAACTCCTAGGGATATAGGACATTCTCCCTATCTTCTATTTCTTGGCCTTTAGCTCCCCCATGAGCTCAAAGACCTCCTGTTTCAGCTAATGGACCTTGTCCTTTGCCAAAACCCTTTCAACATGTTCCTACTCCCACATGGACTCCACGTCCGTCTTATCCTCTATAATAGCTTAGAGCTACGCCTTCAGCTTCTTAACCTCCTGACAGTAGTGGATGTTCCTATCTAGCACTGACATGAATAACGACATCATTGACTCCCCTTGAGCCACTCTGCTGCTATTGCTACAGGGTTGAAGGACACTACCTCCACTTCTTCTTCCAACATGCCATCGAACACTGACATGAGGTCTAGGCTCTCTGAGTCTCCAGACTCAACCACCACTATCTCGGGATCTGTTGCTATGGGGTTCGATATAATCTCTAACTGATTATCCGATCCTTCACTGACTACCTGTGATGCCCCCAAATCCGGGTATCTTCCAACCCGACAGATGGTGCTACATGGTGCTACAGTTCACATAAACATTCAATTGAAATGCCTCAAAAGAATGGATATGTCTTATATATATAAAAAGAATATTTACATTCCCCAGGTTCTTTACAACTAATACATTTGTCTTTGTTATAATATCACATATTATTATTACAAAACCTATACTATTACGTATGTAATCTACGGGTTCACCTTCGCCTTCCCTTTATCCTTGCCGGATCAATCGTTCCGTTCGGTCTTAGCTGCATTCATATGGTTCAAGCAAGAATGAGCCTAACTAGCTCAGCAAGTACAACAATTCTAGTAAAATAACATGCTTGAAACATAGGAATAATATATCTTCAATAATTGAACAATAGCTATGAAGTACTATTGATAATTCAAAATAGCACTTCTTTTCATTCAAAACGTTTTATAACAACAATATTAAGTAAAACATCAATTCTGGTTCAAGACTGTGAGTATTTCATAAGTACTTTGAAAAGGGTGTCCCGGCACTATGTCCGTAAGTCCGACATAGCTTACGAGCACGTCTAGGTGATCATGCCTATAGTACTCTATGTTGATCAACACTAAATTCATTAAACGTGTATACATTTAAGTTGTGGCAACCTCACGTGCCTGTCGTTTGACGATAAAACAGTTTAGAATACTTCATCTACTTTTGAAAACCACAACAGTATTAGTTTGGTAAATCATTATCAACACTTGATAGATTAATCATAGCATAAGTCTAGCGAAAAGAATTGGCTTTGACTTCATCTGACATTAACTCATGCAGGGAATACATGAATCACAAAGACTTATCCAAATCAAACTGGAACAAGGGTTAGAGTACTTGCCTTTAGCGTCTGCTTATATAACACGTGCACTGTAGGTCTTTAAGTTCTCTACAGTAGATGATAACATCACATAGCACATTAGGTCATAAATAATATACATGGTTCCTAAAGAATCTTACCCTTCTTCTCAATCTAATTACATATTAGATTTGTTATTATTGGTTCTGGCTTTCCGTTACATCATTCTTATGTTCACATGCAATTGACTTTCTTTAACCCTAAGTGATCATACTTAAGGCTTAATTATGTCTTAACAATGTTTCATTAAGATTTTTAATTAAGTGTTCATCAATTACTATCTGTGCTCAACATGTAAACATTCTTTATTGTCTAGGTTATAAAATTTGGCGGCATTGCTTGTGCCGACTATTTACTCTTAGTGTCATACTGAGCGCCACCTATTATTGTTTCAAACTTGGGATTATTTTGAGGCTCAGTCCCTTTGTTATTTAATCATGTATTGTACGAGTAAATGGGATGAGGCTCACTTTAGCGGCTTGTGGTAGTGATTAAATGGCTTGGAGTTGCGTGCCACAAAATGTTCATGCCACAAAAATGTTTGACAGCTTTTTCAAATGGTGATATTCCCGGACTCGTAACTCCTTCGTTATAAGTCTGAATTGGCTCGTTCAAGAGCCTACGGTTCACAAATTACATGCTCTATGTGTTCATGCAAGAATTTTATCTATTCGACTTCGTTCACTAAAATTACACTTATTAGTCCATTTTTAACGAAAACGATAAACATTCGTGAACGTTCAACGCTTGTTTCTTCGTTCTAAGTTAGAATCCGGTCATTTTCGAGCCCACAACTCTATAATGCCAAATATGACTTGTCTCCATTAAAAACCTACGTTTCTGACTTCAAATACAAAATACGACTTCGATTCCGAGAATTTCACGAATTCGACGATTATCGTCCAATCGTGTGAATTCCGGCGAAACCTCATTACTAATGATTTGTTCATCTTTCCAAATATTTTCATTTCAATATATAAAGATTTTAAGTTACATATTACAACAACTTACATTTAATTTAGGTTTATAGCTATTCTTATAAGTTCATAATTTAACATACTTATGAACTCCAAGAGACTTTCATTTTCGGATGACTTATTTGAACTTAAGTCCAGTCCTTTAATGTTCTATGCTTATATTGATCATACTAACATCATACTTCTTTAGTTAAGTTTTGTACAAGTTTATCAATTTATTTAGGTTCAAGTTGCTTATTCATCTTATTTGGCTTAAGTCCATTGCTTATCCACTTCCCTTATGTTATTAGCATATAAGTTCATTAGATTACACTTCTCGTATCAACCTACCATGATAGAGATAGAAGAGACAAGATCAATTACCTTTGAAGATTACTTCTCTTGCTTTGGAAATCTACTAATGAAAAGTTAAGCTCAAAGTTCTTATTTTCTCTAACAATTAAGTTGTTTGTGAGAGAGTTTGTTGGATGAAATAACAAGCAACCATTGCAAAATAAGCTAGCTATTTATAGAAGAGCTAAGGTTAGGGTATTAAGGTCATTGGGCATCCCACCTCCTTAACTTAACCTCCTTACTATTCATGTCTTGGTCATTAAGTAATCTTGGCCATCACTTAAAGTACTTGCTCATCACACAAGGTTCTTGCCCACTACTTCACCCATGGGTTGCCCATGGATCCTATTTAGTTAATGGATCATCCTTTGGGCTTGCATCAATTAGTTTAGCTTGGACTTTCAATTATCAAACACTTGGGCTTGTTATTAATCCCACATAGGTTTGCATGTTTATCTTATTGGACTTTTATTACATATACCAATTCCTTTCATTTGCTTTTAATACTTATATTCTCAATTTAGGTCTGCGTGCGAAATATTGCATTTTCCATACCTAGCTTATTATTACATAATCCATCTCGCCTCGATATTATAATGTTACATATTTCTCGGAAGTTCAAAAATAATTTCCGAGCGAAAAATGATGAATAGTGTTTTTCCAAAAATTTCTCGAAAAACTTTTATTTTCGTCTTAGAAATTCAAACAATTTAATTCCCTCACGTGGTTCAAATACTACGATGATTCGACGTTTCTAGGTTATAGAATGACATACATCTTGTTAACACATAATAATAACAAATAATGTTATTTTATTCAATATAAAAGTATTTACAATTGGCTCGATTTTCCGGGGCGTTACACTCTCTCCCCCTTATAAGGATCCTGTACCCAGAATCACACAAAAAAAAAATAAAATTACCCAAACAATTGAGGGCAATCCTTTTTCATCTTGTCTTCCAATTCCCACGTTGCTTCTTCGACATCATGGTTCTTCCATAACACCTTTACAGATGATATAACTTTGTTCCGCAGAACTTGCTCTTTTCGATCGATAATTTGAATCGGCATCTCCTCATAGGTTAAGTCGTTCTCGATGTAAATCGGTTCATATTCTATTGCGTGCTTGTAATCAGGTTTATAGGGTCGCAATACTGGTACGTGAAATACGTTATGTATTCGCTTTAGGTCTGGAGGTAATGCTACCATGTATGCTACCCTTCCCACTTTTTCTAATATCTCAAAAGGTCCTATAAACTTGGGACTTTACTTTCCCTTATTTCCAAAGCGTATCTTTCCTTTCCAGGGAGATACCTTTAGAAATATATACGAGCCTACCTCGAAGTCCCTATTCACTCGGTGCAAATCTATAAACTTCCTTTATGCATCACGAGTGCTTGCGAGATAAAATCACGTATTAGTTTCACTATATCCGCTATTTGCTGAACCAATTCTGGTCCTAGCATTCTGCGTTCTCCCACTTCATCCCAATACAATGGCGTTCGATACTTTTTCCTATGTTTTCATGATAAAGCTTCATACGGAGGCATACCTATGTTTGCATGATAACTGTTGTTATACGCAAACTCTACTAATGGTAGATGATCATCCCAACTACCCTTGAAATCAATGACGCAAGATCTTAACATATCCTCTAACGTTTAAATTGTCCTATCGCTATGTCCATCGGTTTGTAGATGATATGCCGTACTTAATTTCAACTGCGTCCCCAATTGGTCTTGCAAACTTCTCCAGAAGTTTGATGTGAATCGTGGGTTATGATCTGACACAATCGAAACTGGTACTCCATGTCTGGAAATAATTTCCTTAACATAGAATTTCGCTAATTGATCTATGTTATACTTAACCCGAATTGGCAAAAAGTGAGCCGACTTTGTCAACCAGTCCATTATTACCCAAATCGCATCATACCCTTCTGAGTAGTCGAAAGTCCAACCACAAAGTTCATCGTGATATGCTCCCACTTCCACTCTGGAATCTCTAATGACTGTAACAAGCCACGTGGTCATTGATGTTCAGCTTTAACTCTTTGACAAGTCAAACATCTACTCACATACTGCGCTATTTCTCTCTTCATATTAGGCCACCAAAAACTATGTCGAAGGTCTTGATACATCTTGGTACTACCAGGATGAATTCAGTACCTTGAACTGTGAGCCTCTTGTAAAACTTGCTCCTTTACTTCCGTCTCATTCGGAACCCAAATTCTTTCTTCAAATCTGAATAATCCCTCATTATCAAGACTAAACTTAATATCTTTTTCATTGGTCAACCTCTTCTTCATTTGGTCACACTCATTAGTTTTGAGTTGTACCTCCTTGACTCTCTCTACGATAGTAGATTGAATCTCTGTCGCAAATAGTCTCTGATTTGCCTCACTTGGGAGCTTCACCTCCAACTCCATCCTATCCATTTCTGTTATTAACTCAGTTTGAGCCGTTAACATAGACAACTTTTCTCGACCTTTTCTACTCAAGGCGTCAACAACAACATTGGCTTTTCCAGGGTGATACAAGATTTCACAGTCGTAATCCTTTATCAACTCCAACCATCTCCTCTGTCTCATATTCAACTCCTTCTGTGTGAAGATATATTTTAGACTCTTGTGGTCTGTGTATATCTCACACTTTTCTCCGTAAAGATAATATCGCCATATCTTTAAGGTAAACACTACTCATGACGATTCGGATCATGAGTAGAGTAAACTTTCTCATAATCCTTCAAGCGCCTAGATTCATACAATAATGACCTTGTCATGATGCATTGCATGAGCACGCAACCCAAGTCCTTTATGCGAAACATCACTATAAACTACAAAATTTCCTATGTCCTCGGTAATGACAAAATAGCGCTTCACTCAATCTTTTCTTCGGTTCTTGAAATTTGTCTTCTCATTTCTTAGTCCATACGTACATTTTACCGCCTTTCCTCGTCAAGTTAGTCAACGAGTAGCTATCTTTGAAAAATCTTGAATGAATCTCCGATAGTACCCCGCTAACCCTAGGAAACTCCGCACCTCCGTCGGCATTTTCGATTGTTCCCAATTCATCACGGCTTCCACCTTTGCTGGATCTACTGAAATCCCCTCATGGCCAATGACATGACCTAAAAACTGTACCCTTTCTAACCAAAATTCACACTTAGTAAACTTCACATATAACTTCTACTTTCTTAATGTCTCTAACACTATTCTTAGGTGTTCAGCATGATCTTCTGGCATCTTAGAGTAGACTAGAATATCATCGATAAACACCACGATGAACTTGTCCAAATATTGTTTGAACACTCTGTAAATCATATTAATAAATGCAGCAGGTGCATTAGTCAACCCAAATGACATTACTAGAAACTCGTAATGACCATAACGAGTCCTGAATGTTGTCTTTGGCACGTCTTCATTTTTAACCTTCAGCTGATGATACCCCTTAAATCTATTTTGGAAAAATATGTTGCCCCTTTCAACTGATTAAAAAGATCATCGATCCTGGGAAATGGATACTTATTCTTTATCGTTAACTTGTTCAACTCTCGATAGTCGATACAAAGTCTTAATGATCCATCTTTTTTCTTGACAAACAGTGCCGGTGCTCCCCACGGCGAAACACTCGGTTGAATGTACTTCCTGTCCAACAACTCTTGCAACTGTACCATCAACTCCTTCATCTCCACTGGCGCCATACGATACGATGCCCTGGAAACTGGTGCAGCTCCTGGCACAATGTCTATTACAAACTCGGTCTCCCTATCCGGCGGAAGACCCGACAACTAACTCAGAAATACATCCATGAACTCACACACTATAGGTATTTGTTCCATGGTCACCCGCACTCTCTAGGTATCAACCACATGACACAAATAGCATACACACCCCTTCCTCAATAATTTCCTAGTTTGTGTCATAGTAAGACAACACGAACGTCCCGGCGATTTATTCCCATAAAATATTACATGAGATTGTCTTAATGTTTTAATATTTACGCATTTCTTTTGACAATCTATAATTTCCCCATGATTAATTAACCAATCCATTCTGAGAATTACATCGAATTCTCCTAACTTTATTGGTATCAGATCTACTGATAATTTACAACCTCATATGTCTACGCAACAACTCTTATGAATATCTTCAACATGAATTATCTCTTCGTTTTCTACCTTAATATTCAAAGGTATAGGAAACTTTTTGGGAAGTAATCCTAATTGTCTAGCAAAATCACATGCGATAAACGAACAGGTAGCACCCGAGTCAAACATCACGTATGCATTTAAGTCGTTGATCAGAATAATACCTGCGACTACGTCCCCCGAGGCCATCACGTCTTGGACGGTCATGTTAAAGGTACGGGCCATCGGCCTACCCGACTGCGCTGGGCCCCCAATAGTTAACTTACCACTATTGGTGCCCTTATTCCTGTCTGTCCCCTTCTTCGAGCAGTTCTTTGCCATGTGGTCAGTTGACCCATATACAAAGCAACCATGGTTCTTCTTCGGGCTTGGACAGTTTGGTGAAATATGCCCCTCCTGTCTGCAGTTATAACACACGGTCTTACCTTTGAGACAGACTCCTAAGTGAGTCTTCCCACAAGTTTTACAGGCCTCCATCCTCCTTTTCGGGTCTCCTTGTTTCACTCTGATATTCCCAAAGCTAACTACCTTCCTCATATAACCTTTGCCACTCCCGCTGGCACCCTCGCTCTTTACTCCCCTGTCCACTTTCCCCTTACTTTTCTTGTCCTTGTGGTATTGGCTCAACGCCTCTCTACCACCTTCGGCAATTATGGCCTTCTCTAAAATGATTCCAAAGGAATTACTTTGGAATACTGAAATATTGTTATAGAGTTAGGGTTTCAAGCCCTGCTCGAACCGTTGAGCTTTCCTCACCTCAGTATCCACTTGATGTGGAGCCAACCTTGCATGTTCATTAAACTTGGTGGCGTATTGGGGAACCGTCATGTCCCCTTGTTTCAAATCTAGAAACCACATGTCCATCCTTCCTTGCATGCTCGTCGGAAAGTAGTTCTCATAGAATATTTCCTTGAACCTCACCCACGTTAAAGTTTTTATCCCGGCCCTAGCTTGATTGGCCTCCCACCAAAAGTTGGCCTCTCCCTTCATCATGTAGGTTGCAAAGGCAACCTTCTGGGCCTCATCAACATTTGCTATCACAAATGCTTTCTCGATTTCCCTTACCCATGTTTGGGCTTCGATAGGGTCCGTAGTTCCTTTGAACTCCGGCGGACCCACACTCTTAAAGTCCTTAAACGTAGTAGCTCGTACTACACCAGGATTTACTGGGATGTTAGCCCCAGTTCTATTAAATGATGCATTTAATAGATTTACGAACTCCTGCATGGGGTTAACCGGACATCCCTCCGGTTGGTTTGTGTTCGCACCCTGATTACATGGTACTCTTCTTGGCGGCATTTCGCTGTTACAATAAACACACATTTTGTTATTATCCATTTCTTGTCAGTTAGTTATTATTTAATTTTAAACAATAACTTAAACATTCATTACTCAACATTTTTCAAAAAAGAAAACTTATATTGATTCATTGTAGTATAATACTACATCGATTACATTACACAGCCTAAGCTAAATACATTACTTTCCCGCAATTACTTTCCAAAAATTGAGATTTACAAAAGACTACCGTTGATTATACAAAAGAGGGTTTACATAACTACTAGATATAAAAATATATACGTATCTATCTATTCTAACAACTACTAGATCACATTTGCCTTAAGGCATTTTCAAAATCCGCCTTGGCAAGACCGGTGATAATATCACGACTGATAGTATGCTGCATCTGCCCTGCCTTGGGATAACCAGCTACCTGCAGCTGGAAATCCTCATGAGAACTCTTATGAATATAGGACATTCTCCCTAGCTTCATCTTCTTGGTCTTTAGCTCCCCCTTGAGTTCAAATACCTCCTTTTTCAGCTCATGAACCTTGTCCTTAGCCAAAACACTTTAGTTATGCTCATGTTCCCACATGGACTCCACGTCCTACTTGTCTTCTATAACTACTTGGAGTTCAACCTTTAGCTCCTTAACCTCCTGACTGTAATGCCCTGAAATCCGGTCTATCTTCACACCCGGATTCCGTACGTCACGAGTACATCATTCATCCAACATACATCATTATATACTGAAATATAACAACATACACTCTCAAATCCCAGGTTCTAAAACCTTATAGCTTTTCTCATTACAAATAATGATAATTACATTATTCTTTACATCTTGCACGAGTGACTTTTATCCGCCACCAAGGATACATTATCGTTCATTAAACTATCCTATAGTTTAATTCTCATCTTTCTACATTATAAGTCTTCACTTGATCTTCTCGCTCATTCACATTCTGAATGACACTTCATCTGGATACCGTTAGCTTGAACTATACGGGATCCTTAAGTTCTTCTAACATCGTTTACTGAAAATGTTTTTCATTTAAAGTAAGTGTGAGCATTCAATTTCCCAGCAAGTCATAATAGTTGAACAAACAACTTCAAGAGTTTAACATTCTTTTCAGACTTGTTACGAAGCAGCTTGAATAATATGAATAGTCTTGATTCCTATTATCTTAAAACATTAGTTACATGCACTTTGAAATACTTTCATTCTCTACTCTCTTTCATGCACATTCCGTCATGCGGCTAGAATCAATATATACAGACTTAACAACAACGGTTCATGTATAAATAGAACATTCTTTTATTGAACAGTTCAAACATAGAACAGTTCATCTCACAGAAACACCGAAGTGTTCAAATTGTGGCACAAGGCCTCATACATTCTACCACCTTGTACAAATATAGCATATTCGCACATAGACAAAACTTCTAAAGTTCAACATCTGAGAAGTTTAAGAAACTAGCATCCATTTAAACTATAAATAAAGTTAGAAAACATGCCTTACGCACAGCAACAGCTTACGCTGAACTGCTCATTCCAATCCCTATAACACATAAGGAAACAACACATACACCAATTAGTCATATACTTGACTTACGCATTGGTTTACTTTACTTTACTTCTTAAGGTTCACGTTCTTACAACTAAGTTTACGCGACCAACTTTCTTTACCGCTTTACGGCTTCATGACATACGGAGATGTCTTACTTAATACGTTCATTATCTTTGAAGATTTACATTCTTATCTTCTTCTTATAAGTTCGCTAGGACTTAGCACACATCGCTTCTCTGCTAGTACTCCATATGGTACTCTGAGTGGTTTCCCACAAACAACCAACAAACAAGTTCTCGTCTCGTCTACACTACCCACACAGTGAGTTAGATCGGTTTCCAGTTTCGTATATACCTTCGCTCTCTGAAGGAATTGTTTAGCCCAACTCCCATATGTCAACCATCAAAGGTTACGATTGTACCACAACCTAAATTTCTCTTAACTTATACGAACTATTAAACTATAATGTTCGTTAAGTCAATTTCTTATTCCTTTTGGCTTTCGGGCAAGTAATTGCCATACCTCAGGATTCATTCTTATCCGACTTACATTCGACTTTCATTAATCTCATTAATGTTCGATACAGCTTTCTTGATACCATTCGTATCTTACTTACTACATTCATCAACGTCTAAGTCATACAACCAGGGTATACTTAGCACGTTCGTCCAACGCGAATACGATTCATGAGGATCGTTTACGTATTCAACGTTCACGTTGCTCGTCTCTTAATCTCTCATTCAACCTTTACACAAGGTTTTAATTGCTTTCGATCGTTATCCGTCCCATGAACCCCATGTTCATTATTCTTTCTTAATGTCAAAGCCATACAGTCCGTTGTATGATAAAACCGATCGTTCATTTCAACAACGTTGCGTTTATAGCGTCTATATGCTTTACACTTATCTCTCATTACCATAACATAACATCGAAATGTTACTCATTACCTTCGTCACTCAACGTCTAAGGAATCACAATCACAGTAATCCTTCACATTCGTTCATCGTGACTACGGTCCCCAGATATCAGTTCCGTAACCTGCGTTCACCTTCTTTTAATCTCGTTTAATCTTTTCATTCAATCTTCATTAAAGGTTTTAAAACACTTGATTGAGTGTTACATTATGTGAACTACATGTTCATACTTCTTTCTTGCACATCCTCCAGTAACTGAGAACTAAAAATATCATTTCTGGGAGTTGCTCTGCACCGGCGCTGGCGCTGCGGCGCCAAGTCCTTTGTTATCTCTCGCGCTACGGTGCCACTCTCCAGAAGATTATGGTACGAGCTTCATGACTGTTGCACACGGCCTCAAGGCAACTCACGCATTAGCGTAGGTATGAAACCTAGAAAATTTTTCTAAGTCTTTGACAAGTTTGAGACGCGTACCTTACGATCTCATAACTTCTTCATTATAACTCAGAACGAGGTCGTTCCAAAGACATTCTCTTCCTTATCTTATGTACTTCGATTACCCCCGGATAGAACTTCGTTCTGAATCCGTTAACATGCCATTCCATTGGCTTAATCTTCATTCTTCGTTCATTTTTACGTTATTAACGTTCTTCATTCGTTTGTCCGTAATTCGGTCATCCGAACTCGGAATTCATTCGTTCTTGAGTCCACGACTCATATTTTCTACGTTCTCTTACATTCTTATGAAACCCAACATGTTCGGGTTCATTTACAAACTTTCAAATTCTCGTTTATCTTTCACAAAAATTTCGCCATAACTTCGTTATAGCTCAATTTTAATCCGTTCTTCATGAACGTTTCTAATGTTCCTAACCAAGCAATAAGCAAATAACTTATACGTGATGGTTTTAAACTTGTCCATCAACAACATTTATACTATGATGGTTTTAAATTTATCCATCAACAACGTTCTTCGTGTTCTTCGCATGTTCTTCGCGTCCTTCGTTCGTTCTTCGCGTTCTTCGTTCGTTCTTCATTTTAATCGATATTTTGGATTACGATTCTACTTTTTCTTGGAATTTGATGTTATAGAACATCATTCCTTAATTATTTAACCTACTCATTCATAAGATTCATTCGGATCGTTCAAAATCCTTACGAATCTTATACTTCATTTAGAAATTTATAAACTAAATTTCTAATTCTTATTTCTTCATTTTCTTATGATTTCAACCATATGAAATCATTACTAACCTCTTTTACTTCTTTTTCTCATTAAGCTATGTTTTTAACATAGAAAACTTAAAGAAAATATTAGAAAAGAAACTAGGGTTCGGATTACCGTTCTTCTTTAATCCTCTTCCGTTATACAAAGTCGGCGATTCGCTAGCTTTTCTATTTCACGATCACTTTTGATCCAAGCATTCATGCTCACGCTCTTCCTCTTCATCTTCATCCGAGCTCTCTCTCTCTCTCAAGTTATAGGATTTGCAAAATCCTAGAAAATGAAAATTTAGCTTTCTATTTATAGATTTCCAAAGCTAGGGGCAAAATAGTCATTTCGCCCCTAAAGTTACTATTCCCACCTCCTCCAACAACTTAGCCACCAAGTTTACTTGGCCACCACCCTTACTTGGTGGCCAAGTGGCCGGCCCACATGCCCCATGGGTCACCCCATGGGTTGCCCTAATGGTTCTTACCCATCCGTTTACCCATCGGTTCGATCCGCGGTTTCTTTTCTTAGTTTGGGCCTTAACCCTAATTCTTATTGGGCCTAACTTGGGCTTGATTTCACAAATCATTGGGCTTGACATAATCCAAGTCCAATTGGATTCTACAAAGTCCATGAACACAAAGTCCATTAAGACTAATCGCATTCTACGCATTCCATTCTCGTATTCTCTTCGTATATCGTTCGTACGATATTCGTATTATACGTCGTACTAATCTTCGTACTATACTCGTATAATAACTCGTATCATACTCTTATTTCTCACGCATAATAACCCTAATTATTATACGCGATCATAACATTCTCGGAACTCACTTTCCCTAACCCTTAGGTTTTTGAGTTCGCAGGCGAAAACTTCGTTTTTGCCATAACTAAAATATTATTGAATATTCCATCACGTATCAACATTTTACGTAATCAATAACTTCTCGGAATTTCAAAATAAATCTCCGAGCAGAAACGGATGAATAGTGCCTATTTCATTTTCGTCTTGAAAATTCTTACACGTTAAATCTAGTTCGTAGCCAGAATCCTACTGACTTATAATCATCCTAGGTTATAAAACGATTAATAAACACATAGCGCATAATAGTATTAATAAAAATTCATTTTATTAATAACTAATTCTTTAAATCTTAATTTCTGGACAATCCGGATTTCCGGGTTGTCACACCGACAATAGTGGATGTTTCTGTCCAATACTGACATAAATAGTGACATCATTGACTCCCCTGGAGCCATCTCTGCTGCTATTTCTATGGGATAGAAGGACACTACCTCCACATCTTCTTCTATCATGCCGATAAATACCGACATGAGATCTAAACTTTCTGAGTCTCCAGACTCAACCACCACTATCTCAGGATCTGCTGCTATGGGGCACGGTATAATCTCTACCTGATTAACCGATCCTTCACTGACTACATGTGCGTCTCTATTTTCTCCTAACATCTACAACAACACAAAAGTTTGATTAGTACACGTTAGTAAAATAATAAAAACACATAACATATATAATGCATTTTTATATGGTTATCTTCCATCTTTTATTCTTTGACCTTTCTTAAGGTTATGACTTAAGGTTTTTTTTCCCCTTAAGTTTTATAACCTAATGTGATACCAATCTGTGACGCCCCCAAATCCGTGTATCTTCCAACCAGACAGATGGTGCTACACGGTGCTACAGTTCACATAAACATTCAATTAAAATGCCTCAAAAGAATGGATATGTCTTATATATATAAAAAGAATATTTATATTCCCCAGGTTCTTTACAACCAATACATTTGTCTTTGTTATAATATCAAATATTATTATTACAAAACCTATATTATTACATATGTAATCTACGGGTTCGCCTTCGCCTTCCCTTTATCATTGCCGGATCCATCGATCCGTTCAGTCTTAGCTACATTCGTATGGTTCAAGCAAGAATGAGCCAAACTAGCTCAGCAAGTACAACAATTATAGTAAAATAACATGCTTGAAACATAGGAATAGTATATCTTCAATAACTGAACAATAGCTATGAAGTACTATCGATCGATAATTCAAAATAGCATTTCTTTTAATTCAAAACGTTTTACAACAACAATATTCAGTAAAACATCAATTCCGGTTCAAGACTGTGAGTATTTCATAAGTACTTTGAAAAGGACGTCTCGACACTAAGTCCGTAAGTCCGACATAGCTTACGAGCACGTCTAGGTGATCAGCCTATAGTACTCTATGTTGATCAAAACTACATTCATTAAACGTGTATACGTTTAAGTTGTGGCAACCTCACGTGCCTATCGTTTGACGACAAAACAGTTTAGCATACTTCATCTACTTTTGAAAACCACAACAGTATTTTTTTGGTAAATCATTGTCAACACTTGATAGATTAATCATAGCATAAGTCTAGCCAAAAGAATTTGCTTTGACTTCATCAGACATTAACTCATGCAGAGAATACATGACTCACAAAGACTTGTCCAAATTAAACTGGAACACGGGTTAGAGTACTCGCCTTTAGCGTCTGCTTATATAGCTCGTGCACTGTAGGTCTTTAAGGTCTCTACAATAGATGATAACATCACATAGCACATTAGGTCATGAATAATATACATGGTTCCTAAAGAATCTTACCCATCTTCTCAATTTAATTACATATTAGATTTGTTATTATTGCTTCCGGCTTTCCGTTACATCATTCTTATGTTCACATGCAATTAACTTTCTTTAACCCTAAGTGATCATAATTAAGGCTTAATTATGTCTTAACAATGTTTCATTAAGATTCTTAATTAATTGTTCATCAATTACTATCCATGCTCAACATGTAAACATTCTTTATTGTCTACAGGTTATATAATTTGGTATTGGCATTTTTACTATTTACTCTTAGTGCTTGTGCCTTGCATGCATCACCTATTATTGCCCAAAACCCGGACTCGGCGCTGCGGATAATTTCTCGGAAAACTTTTATTTTCGTCTCGGAAATTTAAACACTTTAATTCTCTTACATGGTTCCAATACTACGATGTTCCGAAGTGTCTAGGATATAGAACGACATACATCATATTAATACATAATAATAACAAATAATATTATTTTATTCATTATTTAATTCTTTCAAGTATTTTACAAAGGATCCGAATTTCTCGGTCGTTATAGTCTCAGCGATAAAAGTGATGAAAAACCTTTTAAATCATAGAAGATAATAGATTTATTTCTCTACTTGACTCTTCTAATGGATTGCTTGTTCTGCTACAGTTAAACTTGATGGTTGTTATATTTTATCAGTTTAACACTGTTGAAGGCTAACGATAAATTATTCTGCATTATCTTAGTAATAATATTTCTTACTGGGCTATTTGAGCTCACCCTTTCTTTCACTGTTCTCTTCAAGAAATGAGAATATAGCTGGGATGAGTCGGGGAACGGATTAACGGTCTAGATGGTTGTTTTAGTAGTACTCACTATTCTAAAAAATAATGTGACAATAAATGTAATGAGGACTCCATTGAGTGTGGATATTGTCTAGATGACAATATTCTTATTAAAACTCTTAGATTATGTGTTGTCGCATTTTACACGACTGTTGTATAATTAAGTTGTATTTGAATTTTGTACCATGTATTTGGCGACTCAAGATGGGTGATGTATACCTATTTTGGGGGCATCACAAAAACAAATTTATTTGTTTTATAAAAAACTACATCATTGTTAAACTACAAATAACATACCTTTTCCAGTTGTTTCGGCCAATCTTAAACCATTGATCAAATAATGCATCTTAGTATTTTGATGGCATGGCCATGTATACTTTGGGGAATGCAGAAAGACCTGTACGTATTTGAGTAGCACCCACGGCGGTAGAAGATGAACCAACAGATCCAAACTTTGTTGTATATGGAGTCCTCAAAACGGCACTCTTTGTACGTTCAGGAACTAGTCTACCACCGGGTTTATGGGCTCTTCTCTCCACCTCAACACACTGAGCTATGTCCTGAGTGGTTAATACAATTTGATTAAGTGCCGACAAGCTTTCTATCTCAATTTTATACCCCTTTATCAATTGAGAAAAAAATGTAACAGATACAATTAGATTTTCAACCAAACACACATGCAGGTAACTAATATATGCAATAACAAATCCAAACTATAATATAATGCAGTAACCAATCTAACATATGCAGGTAACTAGTATATGTAATAACCAATCCAAACAACAATATAGTAACCAATGTATGAAGTAACATAACTATAATGCAATAATATCTATACTATAATGTAGTAACCAATATATGCAGGTAATTATTATCACCAGAAACCAATACAAACTGACTGAACAGTAGCAGACTGACAATAATGAAGTAACCAACTCAACATATGCAGGTAACTAAATATTTTAAAAAACACTGACCTCGTCAGGGGTAAAAACAAACTGCTCTTTCCCATCTGATATAATAGTAACCAACATATAATATAATAGTAACCAAACCATAATATAATAGTAACCATAACATATTATAACAGTAACCAAACATAAAGATCATGTAATCAAAACCAACATATGAAGTAACAAAACTAACATATACAAGTAACTAATTTTTTAAAATAACACTAACCTCTGCAGCAACATAAACAACAAGCTCGTTCCCAGTTGATTGGCTTAATATATCAAAAGATGGCATGTCATTGTTCTTGCCAATCTGTGAAAAATACAAAACAACTAATTAATCATTAAAACAAAGCACATATAACACATAAAAAACAAACAAATATGTCTAACCTTGACATTATCTTCATCATCATTATTGTTTATTTTTAACTGGTTTGACACATCCGAACCATGACCTACATCATGGGACTCTTCCAACGTAACATCATGATCAACCTCTTTAACAGTCTCAATTTCATCATCATCCTTCCTACTTTTTATGAATTTATTTATTAGAAATTATTTCTTGTTTGTCGCTAAAGTTCTATAGTGACAGAAAGTGTCACTATAGGTTTTCTTGAGTTTTTGAGAATCAGTTGGTTATGGCCTAGAGGTCACTTTGACCTTAATCTAATTCTCTATTGTTAATGATTTTGGGTTTGGAAGGGTATGGGTGTTATATTACCCATGTAGTAGTACAACAACATACTAGTTTCATGCTTTAACCTACATATCATAAGAAGTTATAGAGGCTCAAAGGTCAGAGCTGTTCTTGAGTTTCTGGGTAACCCAAAACAGTGGTCATGGTCGGTCAACAGTTTTGTGACTTCTAGATCTTTCAATCCGTGTGATAGATTTATGTTTTGTTTTTTGTAATATGTAGTCTATATATCAAGGTACACATATATAGCATTGATTTGGACAGAGTATGATTCTAAGGTCTAAATCTATGTTGGTCAAAGTACAGCCAAAGGCTGTTCTTTATGTTCTTCAGTTTCCTAGGTAACCCAGACCTAACTATTAACATACAAGGATCTACAAGCTCTGACATTCGACTGTCAGACCTATTTTTTCAGAATTCCAATTTGCTTAAAACACTATTTTGATGCATCTAGATGTTATGAAAACATGTGTTATCAACTTAGCATACTTTCTAACATGTTATTACATATATCTAAACATCTAAACAACAAATTAAACATAGCATCAAAGATCTAGTTTAAAATTAAGGTTTGCACCTTTCTGGCTACTAATTCTGTTGTTGCTATCACCAAGGCTTGTTTTGGTATGTTTATAAGAGTGTATATGCTTAAAGAATTAGTGGGTTTGGCCAGAGGATGTGTTGCTATTTATAGACTTTAGCAACTTAGGGTTTTTGGTCATTTTTACTTACTTGCCTCCACAAAGATCTGTTGCTAAGTTACATGTGCTGCTTGGGGAAGGTTGCTAGACCATGTGCACTCCTGGGACTTGGTTTGGTGACTCCTAACCTACTTGTGAGCTAGTTTGATTAGATTAGTAACTTAATTATGACCTGATTCTCATTAATCTTGATTAAGGTTTTGGTTTTTATGATTAGGGTTGCTTAATGATGCTTATTAGTACCTAATTGAAGTTTAGCAATCATGATTAGGTGTTAGGATAACCTAATTAGGGTTTAGTCTAGCTAATTAGGGTTAGGGTTTACAAATTAGGGTTAGGGTTTGTAATCTAGGATTCCTAACTTAGATTTTTCACAAATCCTAACAAGAACGACAAAACGTTTTGTCAGTGTCAGCATGACAAAGCAGCTTGTCAAAATACATATACCGAAAAGTACATTTTCGGAAGAAAATTTTTAAGCACGACGTGTCAAGCACATTAATTTTCGTACACAAATTTATTTAACCTAATTTGTTAAACAAAGTATATAATAACACAAAACACTTTCAGAACGGAGAGATTTTATTAATATAACTGAATTTACATTACCGAATCTTATTAGGGTTTTGGGGTATCACAAATCTAATACTTTTATCTTCGAACAGAAACCACATTTCGCCATCGTCCCTTTGGTGAACCTCCCTCACAAGAGCATGGTGTATAATCTGTGAATACATTTGGTTTTCACCAAAATCAAGAAAATTCCCAAAACATGACATCTTAAACTTTTCCAACTGAGTTTGGTTCAGTTTCTTCATAATAAGACTAGGGACTTCCATGTCCCACCAATATATTATTTTCCCTGTGAAATTTTTATTGTGTTCCTGATAATAAAGATCCCATATCTGCAAATAACCAATATCAGAATTAAATAGTCATTAGTAACCAATTTAATCAATCTTTATATTCTAAACAGTTACCTAGTAACCACCAAATAATATTATAGTAACAAAAATCCCACATTGAGGTCACATTCATAGTAGCTAAGTCATAATGTAATGGTAACCAAAACATAACAAAGCAGTAACCAAAACATAATATGATTGTACCCAGAACATAATATAATGCTAACCAAACAGAAACAACATGTAATCAAACCCATTTTAAGCAACCTATGTATATTAATAGTAACCAACATATAATATAATAGTGACCATAACATAATATAGCAGTAACCAAAACATAAAATAATAGTAACCAGAACAAAATTTAATAGTAACCAAAAAAGAAACATCAAGTAATCAAGCCCAATTTAAGCAACCCATGTATACTAAACAATTACATAGTAAATAAAACAAAAAATAAAAGTAACCGAAATCCCACATTGAGTTCACATTAATAGTAGCCAAATCATACTATAATAGTAACCAAAACATATGAAAGCTGTAACCAAAACATAATATGATATTAACCAGACCACAATATAATGGTAACCAAACAGAAACATCATGTAATCAAATCCAATGTAAGCAACCTATGTATATTAATACTAACCAACACATAATATAATAGTAACCAGAACATAATATAGCAGTAACCAAAACATAAAATAATAGTAACCAGAACATAATTTAATAGTAACCAAAGCAAAAACATCATGTAATCAAACCCAATTTAAGCAACCCATTTATACTAAACAATTACATAATAACCAAAACATAATATAAAAGTAACCAAAATCCCACATTGAGGGTACATTAAGAGTAACCAAAACACAATATAACAATAACCAGAACATAATATAGTAGTAATCAAACCATAAAATAATGGTAACCATAACATAATATATTAGTAACCAAAACAACTAATAATTCCAAAATTCTTAAAAACATTTAAATTAGCACACCTTTAGAAGTTTTTGTATGGGAATAATATCCCATCTATGAACATCATCTTCACCTTCATTCCCAGATTTAATTGTCAGAACTTCAATATCAGTCTCCAACTGCTGCCCTTCCTTAGATTTGATATCACCATGTATCACCAACTTATTGAAAGTAGTATGCATACAAACCAATCATGTATGATGATAAAGCATATACTTTATAATCAATCTTATTTACTTATTAATAAAAGAATTAATTATTAAAGGCATTTATTATCTACATGGTGTTCTTTTAATAATATGTGATAAACTCATAGATTTAAGCAATGCTTCTAGAATCATGATGAGATCATGCTGATGAGATCTAAATTCTTAGATAGCTTAAAACTAAAATGTTCTCAATCGTTGCATTATTAAAAAGGGGATTAGTGAATCCAGATAGATTAGTACATGATAAATAGGTTTTATACCTACTTATCCGGTATCTTTTACTTGAATTAGTTGCTTATATTAATGTGTCTTTGTTACTTTTCATGCATTTTGTGTTCATTTTGTAGGTTATACGTTTGGAAGCGGTGTGAGCAACTATTGGTAAAGAAAAGCGAGGAAAATGCAAAGAAAAGCAATCCGGACATCATTTGGGCTTTCATGTTCATTTCATGTTCTTGGCTTGGAACTTGGACTATAATTTAGAGCTTCTTCTTAGCTTTCCGAAACATCTTGAATCATTCCAATCGGAGTTCGGATGCAAGAGTTATGACATTTGTACAACGGAAGTCGAACGTCAATGTTTTGGGTGGCCATTTGCATAGCAGTCACTACCAGCCCAATTTTGACCTTCGTTCGTACTTTATTTCAAACATCGTAAAGAATGAAAGTTGTAGATCTCGTCGATATCTTCGATTTGATAGGTTGCAGGCCTCGTACCTCTTCCCGGATCAAACGTTATTGTCATTTTCTCAAAGGACATTAGAGCAGAAAATTTTCCTTCACAAAACCGCCGCCGGGGTGGGCATGCAATTCACAAGACAGGCCCCTAGCCCGCCGGGGTTGGCCCAAAACAAGTCTAGACCCCGTAGAAGCGGGGTATGCCAGAAAATCTTAAAAATCACAATTTTGGTCCAATTTGAGTCCGAAAAGGATTGTTTTGATCCGATTGACACAAGGACTTCCTAGAAGACTTTCAAGAGGACTTAAAGACATATAAAGAGACTTATAAAAGGAAGAGAATCACAAGGATTAGGGGAGATTTTAGAGACTAGATAGAGGATTCAATTAGATTAGATTAGAGTAAATTAGATCAAAACACTAGTACTAAATAGTTTTGGAGATTGAAGCAACTTGAAGACCATTGAAGATCAAGAGCAGGAGCTTGAGGAAGATAGAGATTTGTTGACAACAGATTTATTCTTTTCTCTACTCTTTTTTTTATCTTTTAATGATTATTCAATTGTGGATTCTTAGTTTTAATTCAATTATCATGAACTAATTCTTTGTTTGAGATTACAATGGATCTTATTGTGTAGTTTATTTTAATATGCTTCGCTATCAATTATTATGTTCTATTGTGAGGATTGTCTATTATGATTTGGACTTAATTGTTTAATTGTTTGGCCATCAATTACCGTGATAATCTATATGAACTTGAGAGATGAAGTATTGATTTAGATCTTATCATGATAGCATGTGTCATGAATTTTGTCAATAGCAGATCTTTGATTATTGTTAAGGTAGAGATACGCTTGACATCGCTTGTAATTGGATAGAGAACTTATTCTTCAACATTCTTCAACTGTAATTCACATAGAGATATAGTGGGTTAGTTGATTAAGGTGTTTAACGGATTTCTATCTTAATTGTGGAATGACATTAATATGGGTATTATGCATCGAGAGGTGGTTTTATCTGCTTTAGTGTTCTTGATTAACAATTCAGGATAAAGAATAATTGATGAGAGGTGTGTTAACTTAAATGAAACAATAAGTGAAGTTGTGATCTTAAATCTCCATTATCTTAATTTAACTAGTGGTAATTAGAATTAGTTTACTTATAAATTGAAATTCCTTCGTTTAAATAATATTGAGTTGGTTACGGGTTAGTACTTGGTGATTTTTATTAAACAATTCCTCATGGGAACGATACTCTACTTTCACTTTATTACTTGTTGAACCATGTATACTTGCGTGTTGTGCGTAATTAGATTTTACCCAACAAGTTTTTGGCGCCGTTGCCGGGGAATTAGTTTAATATCTCTTTGCCAATATTAATTTCAATCAAATTAATCTTAATTTAAACATTTTTATTTTTATTTTTAATTCTCTTCCTATATTTCTCTCTTTTCAGGTAGCATGGATGACTTTGCGTATCAATGGCCATACACGAACATGACTCAACCAAGGGAAACATGGATTGATGGACTTAATACATCTTCTATATATCCAATACAAATTGAGGCAACTTCAAAGACGTTGGAGGTTATTCGAGCCCAACGGAGTCGACGAATGGCAAGAATGACTTAGTGAGGGGGCGGAGATTAGCCGGACTCGCGACACTTTTCGCAATTTCGGCATAGATTGAAGAACTTTTGAGGAAGTTGGACATTTTGCATTGAAAAAATTGAAGGATTCAAGGTTATTTGTGACTATTGTCTTTGGCAATCACTGAGAGTAATCAATGCACCATCAATCTTGGGCCGGTACAGTATGGTGGTAACTACCTTAATCTGTATGCATATGATAATTATGATCAAGTTTGGGGGTATCACTCGGATTTTTCATGGAGCTATAATTATGATGACCAACATTACGCTCTAAATCCATCATACACACCAGAATTTTCATGTCCACCTCCAGTACCACAAGAGACAGATAATTCAAGGTTGGAGGAATCGGTCTTCAAGTTCGTAGCAGCAAATGAGGAGAAGATGAGTAATCAAGCGAGGTCAATTCAAAATCTGCAGAACCAAATAGATCAAATGCTCAAAGCCTTGAACAACTGTCCTCAAAACAATTGGTGTTATGGCGAGGATTAGAGATTGATGAAGTGCCGAGCCAAATCTGTTGGATGAGACACGAGATGTTGAAAAAAAAGAGACAAATGGGGATAATGACAACAAGGTCGGTGAAGAACTAACTATGAGTACCAACGAGGATGAGCTGATGTTATTAGTGCCCCAATTTCCTTCTCCACCAAAGTTCAAGGATCCGGTTAGATTTGCAAAACCATGCATGTTAGGTAGTCATGTCGTCAGCGAAGCTCTTTATGACATAAGAGCTAGGGCAACAATGAAGTCGTGGTGGGACGAGAAATAGAAGATATACGAAGAGTCCATTGTGCTTGACACACTTCCATGCCCAAATATGATCACAAACACAATGCAGATAGCACCTAGTTATTTGCCCTTCTTCATGGAGATTATACCAAAATAAAGCATGCTGGGTGACTTTAATGCAATGGTCATCGTAAATGGGAACCTACCAAAAGCAATATTATTTCCGATGGATGGAGGGTTCCTCATTTTTCGAAGAGGAATTGGATAGCGTTGAACAGACAAAGTCGAAATTTGAAAGATTATAATTCAAGCGCTTTGGCGGGAAGGCAACCCGAGATTTTTTTTTATTTATTTATATGTTTTCCTAGTTTATTTAGTAAATAGGAATCCAAGTGTTATTCTAATCCATGTTGTCTCTCTTCATTGCGGTATTGGAGGTTTAATGGATAGGAAAATGATAAATCGTGCCTTGACGCCACCATCACCACAAGCTTAAATGATTCTGAGGGGAAGTCCTCGTCCACTTCTTGTTTTATTTTACAATGAGGACATTGTAATTGTTAAGTTTGGGGGAGTTAAATAATTTAGGTTTATTTATGCTTGCATTCATATAGTGTAATTGCATAATAGTTTGCATACTAGAGTAGTTGCATAATAGTTTTTATTTATAACTACAAAAAAATAATCAAAAATCAAAAATTCAAAAAATAAATAAATTAGTTAGTTATTATATTCATCTTGCATGATTCCAGCTATTAGATAGTTTAGTTTATTTTAGCCAATGATGAGATTGGAATTGAGTAGACAAGTATAGTACTAATTATTAGAGCTTTAATGTGATTTCTTGTTATAAATTGAATCTTTTCCTGTTTGAAACTGGTAGAATCAAGGTTAGCATGTTAGAAACAACCTTGTTGATTGATTGAGTTTAAATTTATACATAATGGGATTCTAAAGGATAATGCTAGTTTGAATGAAAGAATGACAAGAACAAGTAGTGATGGCGAAAGTTAGACAAGAACCTAAGTTTGGGGGAATATTTGGGGTATATAAGCTATAAAAGAGAAAAAAAAAGAAAAAAAAAGTATGAATAAACACTGTGGCATGCTTGTCTAGTTTTGTGGCCTTTGTTACTTGAGTAAGTAAGCCTGAGGGGATTGTCTTTATACCTAGCGCCCTAAGGTCTTAATGGTCTGGGAGTCGTTGGTCAAAAGCTCGTTAAGCTAGAATTGAAAAGCCTAAGGGAATAAGACATTGCATAGCTATGTGTATGTAAACCAAAAGAAAAAAATGAATAAAATGGGAAATAAGAGCAAAAAGCCCTCGTAGATGAAAAATAAAGCATAAGTATCCCATGTGGACCCTCGATATTGGTAATTATTTGATTTTAGTTGGATATAGCTTGTTTTTAGATTTCTTGAGTTTACACTGTATGATGCCTTCAAAGAGACTTGTTATGTGTTAAATTTAATTTTATATCAGTTAACATTGTTGTGGAGCACACACACACTATACCTGTAATAATAGTTTAAGACTTGATGATTGACTAGGAAATTGTTGATTGGTTTTGATATAAAGTATTGTCGTGTTTGCTTGATTTCTCTAAGGCTGAGTGAATAGATTTGATTCTATCAATACTGTTGGATTCGTCGGCATATAGATTAGTTGTATTTCATTGCATTGCATTACGTTGTGTTGCTTGGGGACAAGCAACAGTTTAAATTTGGGGGTATTTGATAAGTAGGTTTTATACCTACTTATCCGGTATCTTTTACTTGAATTAGTTGCTTATATTCATGTGTCTTAGTTACTTTTCATGCATTTTGTGTTCATTTTGTAGGTTATACGTTTGGAAGTGGTGTGAGCGACTATTGGTAAGGAAAAACAAGGAAAATGCAAAGAAAAGCAATCCGGACATGATTTGGGCTTTCATGTTCATTTCATGTTCTTGGCTTGGAACTTGGACTATATTGTAGAGCTTCTTCTTAGCTTTCCGGAACATCTTGAATCATTCCAATCGGAGTTCGGATGCAAAAGTTATGACATTTGTACCAACGGAAGTCGAACGTCACTTTTTTGGGTGGCCATTTGCATAGCAGTGACTTCCAGCCCAATTTCAACCTTCATCCGTCCTTTATTTCTAAAATCTTAAAGAATGAAAGTTGTAGATCTCGTCGATTTCTTTGTTTGAGATTACAATGGATCTTATTGTGTAGTTTATTTTAATATGCTTCGCTATCAATTATTATGTTCTATTATGAGGATTGTCTATTATGATTTGGACTTAATTGTTTAATTGATTGGCCATCAATTACCGTGATCATCTATATGAACTCGAGAGATGAAGTATTGATTTAGATCTTATCATGATAGCATGTGTCATGAATTTTGTCAATAGCAGATTTTTGATTATTGTTAAGGTAGAGATACGCTTGACATCGCATGTAATCGGATAGAGAACTTATTCTTCAACCTTCTTTAATTGTAATTCACACAGAGATATAGTGGGTTAGTTGATTAAGGTGTTTAACAGATTTCTATCTTAATTGTGGATTGACGTTAATATGGGTATTATGCATCGAGAGGTGGTTTTATTTGTTTTAGTGTTCTTGATTAACAATTCAGGATAGAGAATAATTGATGAGAAGTGTGTTAACTTAAATGAAGCAATAAGTGAAGTTGTGATCTTAAATATACGTTATCTTAATTTAACTAGTGGTAATTAGAATTAGTTTACTTATAAATTGAAATTCCTTCGTTTAAATAAGATTGAGTGAATATATTTGATTCTATCAATACTGCTGGATTCGTAGGCATATAGATTAGTTGTATTTCATTGAATTGCATTGCATTGCATTATGTTGTGTTGCTTGGGGACAAACAACGATTTAAGTTTGGGGGTATTTGATAAGTAGATTTTATACCTACTTATTCGATATCTTTTACTTGAATTAGTTGCTTATATTCATGTGTCTTAGTTACTTATCATGCATTTTGTGTTCATTTTGTAGGTTATACGTTTGGAAGCAGTGTGAGCGACTATTGATAAGGAAAAGCAAGGAAAATGCAAAGAAAAACAATCCGGACATCATTTGGGCTTTCATGTTCATTTCATGTTCTTGGCTTGGAACTTGGACTATATTGTAGAGCTTCTTCTTAGCTTTCTGGAACATCTTTAATCATTCCAATCAGAGTTCGGATGCAAGAGTTATGACATTTGTACCAACGGAAGTCGAATGTCACTGTTTTGGGTGGCCATTTGCGTAGCAGTCACTTCCATCCCAATTTCGACCTTCATCCGTCCTTTATTTCTAAAATCTTAAAGAATGAAAGTTGTAGATCTCGTCGATATCTTCAATTTGATAGGTAGCAGGCTTCATAACCCTTCCCAGATCAAACGTTATGGCCGTTTTCTCAAAAGATGTCAGAGCAGAAAATTTTCCTTCACAAAACCGCCGCCGGGGTGGGCATGCAAGTCACAAGACAGGCCCCTAGCCCGCCGGGGCGGGCCCAAAACAAGCCTGGACCCCTGCCGGGGCGGGGGTATGCCCAAAACATGC
The DNA here is from genome assembly GCA_020205605.1 of Panax ginseng. NCBI lineage: Eukaryota > Viridiplantae > Streptophyta > Magnoliopsida > Apiales > Araliaceae > Panax > Panax ginseng. Next base: position 52,496,406 of record CM035146.1, on the reverse strand, counting down.
GCGAAAATGCGAATTTTGGTCCAATTTGAGTCCGGAAAGGATTGTTTCGATCTGATTGACACAAGGACTTCCAAGAGGACTTCCAATAAGACTTAAAGACATATAAAGAGACTTATAAAAGGAAGAGAATCACAAGGATTAGGGGAGATTTTAGATATTAGATAGAGGATTCAATTAGATTAGATTAGAGTAAATTAGATCAAAACACTAGTTCTAAATAGTATTGGAGATTGAAGCAACTTGAAGACCATTGAAGATCAAGAGCAGGAGCTTGAGGAAGATAGAGATTTGTTGACAACAGATTTATTCTTTAATCTACCCTTATTTTTATCTTTTAATGATTATTTAATTGTGGATTCTTAGTTTTAATTCAATAATCATGAACTAATTCTTTGTTTGAGATTACAATGGATCTTATTGTGTAGTTTATTTTAATATGCTTCGCTATCAATTATTATGTTCTATTGTGAGGATTGTCTATTATGATTTGGACTTAATTGTTTAATTAATTGGCCATCAATTACCGTGATAATCTATATGAACTCGAGAGATGAAGTATTGATTTAGATCTTATCATGATAGCATGTGTCATGAATTTTGTCAATAGCAGATTTTTGATTATTGTTAAGGTAGAGATACGCTTGACATCGCATGTAATTGGATAGAGAACTTATTCTTCAACATTCTTCAACTGTAATTCACATAGAGATATAGTGGGTTAGTTGATTAAGGTGTTTAACGGATTTCTATCTTAATTGTGGATTGACGTTAATATGGGTATTATGCATCGAGAGGTGGTTTTATCTGCTTTAGTGTTCTTGATTAACAATTCAGGATAGAGAATAATTGATGAGAAGTGTGTTAACTTAAATGAAGCAATAAGTGAAGTTGTGATCTTAAATCTCTGTTATCTTAATTTAACTAGTGGTAATTAGAATTAGTTTACTTATAAATTGAAATTCCTTTGTTTAAATAAGATTGAGTTGGTTACGGGTTAGTACTTGGTATTTTTATTAAACAATTCCTCGTGGGAACGATACTCTACTTTCACTTTATTACTTGTTGAACCATGTATACTTGCGTGTTGTGCGTAATTAGATTTTACCCAACAGTACATACGTTGCTTGCTTATTGGATGAGAATGATTGATCTCATGATCATTTGTGTGGAGACACTAAAGCAAATATGTAGGTGCTTATTGGAGAATAAGTTCATTAAATGTGACTCACTAAAGAATACCTAATGGAGTTTTACTTGCCTGTCAATAGGAATTCTTGTAGTGATAGTAGTACAAGTGTTCCTTAGACTTGAGATCATTATAGTATCTTGTATATAATGAATTATACTTTGACTTATTCCTTAAGACCCTTTTGGGTATATCAAAGGGTATGCTTGGGTGAAATAATTTATATATAGAGATAATGAATGATCAATAAAGAATCTACCACTTCTAGTAAAAGAAGAGAAATGTCATATGTGAGTCGATAAATGACAACCTAGGAATCCTTGGCCAAGGTGGAATAAAATTAGAAAGGAGTTTCTAATTTGCATTTATTCGGAGTTGTGCATTTGGGAATCGAAATACATATAATTAAATAAAATAAGACTCGACAGTAATTTCATGTCTTATATTTAATTTGGACATTTTATGGTGGAAGACTAATTATTTAAGAAGTTAATGGCATAATCGTCATAATATGTTAAGTATATTTAATTTAATCTATGGTGATAAAATAAATTAAATAGTTTAATATTTATTATTTAATATTTTAGAAATATTAAATATAAATTAATAAGAGGAGTCTTATTAATATTATTACAATTATTATTATTTTAATTTCTAAAAGAGTTTAGGAATTAATTTAATATAGGTACTCTCATTTATTCCTAATAGGATTAGGAGTCAAAATTAGTTAAAGGCGTTTAATTAAATATCCCTAATAAGATTAGGGAGCCTAATTAATTAAAAAAGTTTAATTCACTACAAAAAAATGGGCCTTTAGCAAAGATTTTTCGGACAACGACTTTATAAGTCGTTGCTAAAAGTATATGTTTAGCAACAAAATTTGTCCTTCGTTGCAGATTGTTTCAGGCTTTCACTTTTTGCAACGAAATTCATAAGTCGTTGCAAAATTTAGTTGCTAATTAATTGGCGGGAAAATTTTTTGTTATAAATTCGTTGCAAAATTTTTGGCCACTTGATTTCCCATCATTGTGGGCAACGAAAGATTTTTTGTTGCTAAAAATGGGGCTTTAACAACGATTTTTCAGGCAACGACTTTATATTTATAAGTCGTTGCTAAAAGTGTATGCTTAGCAACGAAACTTGTCCTTTGTTGCAGATTGTGTCAGTATTTCACTTTGTGCAACGAAATTCATAAGTCGTTGCAAAATTTGGAAACAAAATTCGTTGCAAAATTTCTAACCACTTGATTTCTCCTCATCGTGGGCAACAAAAGTTTTTTGTTGCTATATTTCGTTGCCTAATATGGACCACATTCATTGGCAATAATTTTTATTTTCGTTGCATATTTTATACAACTTTTTGCAACGACTATTAAAATGTTGCCTTAAATTAAGATAATCCCAATAAACATATTTTTGTAAGACCATATTAAGTATTCGGAGAATTGTCAAAAAATATTCGTATTTAGTATTTAATAATTATGTCCAAATGCGGAACATATTCGTTTTCATTTTTTATTCGAATAAAAAATTATTCAAATATCCGAATTCGAATGTCAATCACCTAATAAACAATTTATTTATAAAAAGTAAAAATTAAAAAATATTGACCAATTACTAACAAATCACAACCATTTAAAGTTGTAAAAATACATATCATAAATGGGAGACATATCAAATAAATCATCATTCATAATTGATCATAAAAATCAATTAAAATTTAATAATATTGTGACGCCCCCAAAATAGGAATACATCACTCATCTTGAGTCGCCAAATACATGGTACAAAATTCAAATACAACTTCATTATACAACAGTCATATAAAATACGAAAAAACATAATCTAAGAGTTTTAATAAGAATATTGTCATCTAGACAATATCCACACTCAATGGAATCCTCATTACATTTATTATCACACTATTTAACAGAATAATGAGGACTACTAATACTATCATCTGGATCGTCACTCCGTTCCCCGACTAGTCCCGACTACGTTCTCATTTCCTGAAGAGAACATTAAAAGAAAGGGTGAGCTTAACTAGCCCAGTAAGAAATATTATGATTAAGATAATGCAGAATAAATTATCATTAGCCTTCAACAGTGTCAAACTGATAATAAAATATTATTCAAGTTTAACTGTAGCGGAACAAGCAATCCATTAGAAGAGTCAAGTAGAGAATAATATCTACTATCTTCTATTATTTAAAAGGTTTTTCATCACTTTTATCGCTGAGACTCAGCTTAATAAATAAACCACATCATCCCTGCACTACGGCCAAAGATATTCATTAGTATCACAACCACAAATTATCCATATACTACGGGCCAAGGATATTCGTGTATTCATCAATGGTCATGATCATGCCAACAATTGTCCATCAATGCACTACGGCTAATGAGGACTTTTACCACATCATTTATAACATTACGGTCATGATTATACCTAATAATCCCTGGTCATAATCATACTAAGTGCATTTATGCACTACAGGCCACAAATGACTTTTAACATATTATAAACATGAGGATGATGACAATGATATAAGAATTCAATAAAACAAGTTCAAGGATAAATTTGTAAAGATATATAATTTAATTTATCCAGTAATCAATAACCTCCAAATAGTCAACATGATACTGCTTTATGGAGTAAAATTTAAGAATGCTAAGAAGAATATTTTCATGAAAAAATATTGGATGAAGCGCAAATATCAAGGATATTCCACTAATTTCATGGAGTATAGAAGCCAAAACTTTAATCAACTGAGTATAATAGAATATATGAAACCGCAAATGGATTTTTGCCGCCATGTGGTAATCAACGTGAGATGCATTATTCCAGCGAGAATAATAAAGAATGGAATAATGAAGAATTCACCAGCGCATGCGTAATCCCGCATGCAGCATTATTCAATAGAATAATAAAGAATGGAACCTGGTCATGCGTAATCCGCACAGACAGGATGTTCCAACAGAATAATAAAGAATGGAACCAGGTCATGCATAATCTGCACAGACAGGATGTTCCAATAGAATAATAAATAATGGAATAACAACAGAATTCACCAGGCATGCAATAGACCGCACAGACATGTTATTCCAACATAATAATAAAGAATGGAATAACAGAAGAATTTCACCATGTATACGGTACTTCGCATAAACATGTTATTCCAACATAATAATAAAGAATGGAATAACAACCCTTACGAGTATTGAAAGAAAATAACTCTCTTCATAAATACGAAAGAATAATACCCCTTACCTTAGAAAAACTGAATATTGGAATAGTGAGGTAACAGACTTCTCTTTATCTTTCTCTCTATAATAATTGCTCTAAAGCTTTTTGTGAATTGTTGAGAAATCAAGGAAGAATGAGCTTCTATTCATAGGAAAATATAGTTTCGATAATTGCACATTTTGGGGCTCGAAATATTACAGTATAATACATTCCTCTTTTTTCATTTTTAATTTTGTCCTGCAAGTATTATCAAACTTGCACCACCTCCCCTAATAGTAAATAATGTGAATTGATAGTTCATTCATGTCACTCAATAGTATAATCATGTGAAAAAACTAATTATAGTATAGTACCTTCAACTATACCTCTATTTTTAATTTAGTCATGCAAGTATTTTCAATCTTGCACCACCTCCCCTAATAGTACATGAATGTGAATCAATAGTACACACATGTGAACAAATAGTTATAAGCATGTGAAATAATAGCAATTAATTAATCATTTATCCGATTAATTACCCGATTGGTCAATATAACCTCCAGACATCAATTATTATCGAAATAAATGTCGATTTCCACTAACACTAATAATCCCAACACAATGGAACTATCAATTTCATCTTTAATCAACAAAACATATTCATCATTAATATTATAACTCATAATATTTAACAACCAGGTCGTTCTCCTTATTGGCGCGCAATTAGGTGACCAAACCTCTCATTGACATAACTTCTAGACATTGTCAATATTGCAAATAATAATATGAATAACTTTGTCATCTCAATTATTGATTTAATAGTAATAGATATTAAGCAGATGATACTGTGACAATAATGGAATCAATAATATGAGATATGATGCAGCAATTACTGTAGTAATAATTGAGTATAACTGAGTGACTCCTCACGTAAACATCAATAATCAATACCGTGTGCTACTATGCAACCACGCGTATTACTGTACTTTTATTACCGGGTAGTTCAACAGTTTTAACGGTAACACTTTCGCCGTTATTTTTATAAAAAGATAATTATGTCATTTTCTAACTACGACAATACTTCCGTTGTGGGGTCCACCAATGATTTTTCCGTCGTATGAATATTCCCTATTAAAATGAATATTCCCCGACCAAACAAATATTATATAACCACTTGCTTACTTTGCAAAATTTGTAAATATTACCCACAACTATAACATTATATCAAATCCACACCATAATATTCAAAAATATATTTCGAGAAAATTATTCTTTATTCATAAAAGTTGGGGTCTTACAACCTCCCCTTTTTATGAAATTTCGTCCTCGAAATTAGGGTACGTACCTGGTATATCAAAGAGGTGAGGATACATTGATTTCATTTCAGATTCTAACTCCTAGGTCATTTCCTCAACATCGTGGTTTCTCAACAAAACTTTGACTTGAGGTATAACTTTAGAGCGTAGAATATGATCTTTCTTATCCAAGATTTTAACAGGTAACTCTTCATACGTTAAATCTTCCTCTATCTCGTCTAGTTCTAATTTAATAATGTGGTTCGGGTCTTTCACATATTTACGTAACATAGATATGTGAAAAACGTTATGAACACGAGATATACTTGGCGGTAAGGCGAGTCTATAGGCCACAATTCCTATTCGATCGAGGATTAAAAATGGGCCAATGAATCAAGGGTTGAGCTTTCCTCTCTTTCCAAATCTCGTAACTCCCTTCCATGGAGCAACACGTAACAACACGTGATCTCCAATATCGAATTCCACATCCTTTCGATGAAGATCAACATAACTCTTTTGTCGATCTTGTGAGGTTTTTATACGTTATCGGATCGTTTGAATCTTTTCTATAGTCATACGTACCAACTCTGGTCCCAACAACGTTGCTTCACCCACCTTATCCCATCATACTGGAGAATGACATTTTCTTCCATATAACGCCTCAAATGGAGTAATGCCAATACTTGCTTGATAACTGTTGTTGTAGGAAAACTCCACCAATGGTAAGAACTTGTCCCAACTTCCTTTAAAGTCAAGGACACAGAGTCTTAATAAATCTCCAAGAGTTTGAATAGTCCTTTCCGACTGCACATTTTTCTAAGGATGATATGCCGAGCTAAATCGTAAATCTATGCCCATAGCTTTTTAAAAACTAACCCAAAATCTTGAAGTGAATCTTGGGTCTCGATCAGAAACTATGGATACCGGAATATCATGCAGTCTTACAATCTCATTTATGTTCATACGAGCAAGACGTTCAAGTGTATAAGTTTCTCGTATAGGTAGAAAATGAGCAGATTTGGTCAATCTATCAACAATGACCCAAATTGCATATATGCCTTGAGAAACCTTGGGAAGACCAGTAACGAAATCCATGGTAATGTGCTCCCACTTCCATTCTAGAATTTCAATTGGTTGCAATGGATCTTTTGGTACTTGATGTTCCACCTTGACTCGTTGACAAGTTAAACACCTTGAGATAAACTCCGCTATCTCTCTCTTCATATTGCTCCACCAAAATGTATGTTGAAGATCACAATAAATTTTGGTACTCCCAAGATGGATTGCAAACGGTGTATTGTGCACCTCCATCATGATTTTATACTTTAAATCAGGGTTATTAGGAACACAAAGTTTGGAGTTGACTCGATGTATTCCTTGTTCAACGATTCTTGCTTCCGGTATAGCACGTTCTTGCACTTTCTCCCTCATACGCATCAGCTCCAGGTTTGTAGCTTGAGCAGCTTTAACTTTATCAATTAAAGTCGGTTTTACTCGTATATTCACCATCATCACATGGGTCCCTGGAGTCTTTAACTCTATCTCCATCCTTTGTAAGTCATATAAAATGGGCCTTTGCGTTGACAATAATGCACTTATACCCGCATATTATCTTCTATTTAATGTATCAGCTACTACGTTCGCTTTTCCAAGATGGTATTGAATAGTATGATTGTAATCTTTCAACAACTCAAGCCATCGTCGTTGCTGCATGTTGAGTTCCTTTTGAGTGAAGAAATATTTGAGGCTTTTATAATCCGTATAGATCTCCACCTTCTCTCCATACAGGTAACTCTTCCAAATCTTAAGCGCAAAAATGACTGTTGCCAACTCTAGATCATGAGTAGGATAATTCCTCTCATATTCTTTGAGTTGTCGTGAGGCATAGGCTATGACTTTCTCATTTGCATGAGAACACATCCTAACCCTTTGCCTGAAGCATCACTGTAGATGACAAATCCCTTTGAGTCAGATAGTATTGTCAGAACAGGTGCTGAAACTTGTCTCCTCTAGAGTTCATGAAAACTCTTCTCACATTCCTCGCTCCATTCGAATTTTGTATCTTTTCGAGTCAGCTGAGTTAATGGAGTAGCGATTCGAGAAAACCCTTCTACGAATCTCCGATAATAACCGGCTAAGCCAAGAAAGCTACGTACATTGGTCAGTGATTTAGGTTGCTCCCAGATTTGAATTGCTTCAATCTTTGTCGGGTCAATAGATATCCCATGATTCGATATCACGTGCCCAAGGAATGAAACTTAATCAAGCCAGAACTCGCATTTCTTTAACTTAGCATATAGCTTGTTTTCACGAAGCTTTTGGAGTATCAGCCTCAAGTGTTGCTCATGGTCTTCACGGGTTTTGGAGTATATGAGGATGTCATCAATAAAGACGACCACAAAGTGATCCAAATATTCCTTGAATACTCGGTTCATCATATCCATGAAGGCAGCAGGAGCATTAGTCAATCCAAAAGACATGACTAAGAATTCATAATGCTCATACCGAGTTCTAAAAGCAGTCTTTGGAATGTCATCGGTTTTAATCTTCAACTGATGATATTCGGAACGAAGATCAATCTTTGAAAAGAATTTGGCGCCTTGCAACTGGTCAAAAAGGTCATCAATGTGAGGCAACATGTACCTATTTTTGATGGTGACATGATTCAACTCCTAATAATCAATACAAAGTCATATACTTCCATGTTTCTTCTTCACGAATAGAACATGAGCACCCCAAGGAGACGTACTAGGACGAATGAAACCGATGTCTAACAATTCCTGCACTTGGGTCTTTAACTCCTGAAGTTCAATAGGAGTCATTCGATATGGGGCTTTGGAAATGGGTTTTGTACCGGGTTCAAGGTCGATAAAATATTCAATTTCACGTTCTGGGGGTAGGCCAGGAAGTTCTTCAGGGAATACGTCAGGAAATTTATTAAAAATAGAAATATATTTCAAATTTAACGTATTTTTGTTTAAATCTGTGACAGGAGCTAAGAAAGCTTGACATCCATTTTTCAATAAATGAATAGCTTTATGGCTTGAGATGACCGTGATTGATTTTAATGGTCTGGTTGCTTGAATTCGCATAATAGGTTGATTAGGAATATGAAAGCTAACAACCTTACGAAAATAATCAATTTTAGCTTGATGAATAGTTAACCAATCAATCCTTAGAATCACGTCAAATGCAAGTATTTTTAAAGAAATAAGATCGACAGGTAACGTGCGGTTACCGATTTGAATCAAACAAGACTTATAAACAGTGGATGTAATGAAGGTTTCTCTCAATGGAGTTTCAACCGATAAGTCAAAGTCTAATTTCTTCGGAGTCAAATTTAAACGTTGAGCGCAAGTAGGAGAAATAAAAGAATTGGTAGAACCGGTATCAAATAAGGTATAGACTTCGCTAGAGTTTATGATAAGCTTACCCGTGATGACCTCGTTCGGGTTCCTTGCTTTCTGGGAGGTTACGACAAATGCTCTCCCTTGAACTACCCGCTTTGACTTTTCTGGGATGGCCTTTGGTGCCTTCATCCCAGCTGGACTTGTCTTTGGTGCATGACAAAATCGGGCTAGGTGACCTTCTCTTCCACAATTATAACACGCTTTGGACTGATATATCCCTCCAATCCGCATTTGAAGCATATGATAGGTGGTCATTCTCCTTCCTTAACAATGGGTGATGGTGTTGACGTCTTTCCATCATTGTTGAATCTCACTTTCTTGAAATGTCCATTTTTACTGTCTTGGCCATGATTACCACCGAAGTGGTTACCATTTCTGGCATGTTGATTCCCTCCACGTTTGTTGTCACCGCTTCGATGACTGCTACCACTGGTATTATCCTTTTGCCGGCTACTTTCTCTTGGTTGAGTTGACTCGTTATCACGCTCCAATAACTGAGCCCTATTAACAACATCTGAATACAAACACAGTTTGTGAGAAATTAAGTATTGACGTATTTCGGGTTCCAAACCTCTTAGAAACATCCGCGTCATTCTCTCCTCATTATCAACCAAGTGAGATGCAAACCGGGACAACTCGGCAAACTTAGCTTCGTACTGTGACACGGTCATATTGTTCTGCTCCAACTTGATGAACTCTACCTCTTTCATGTGACGAATTGGGAAAGTACTTGTCGTTGAATAGTTCTTGGAACTTCTCCTAAGATATCTTCAGTGCGGCAGGTTGAGTACGCTTTACCGATTCCCACCAGTAATCTACCTCTCCTCACAACATAAATGTGGCAAATGGAACCTTTTTCTCCTCGGAGCATCCCAAAACATCAAATATCTTGGTGATTTGCTTTATCCACGCTTCCGTCTTAAGTGGTTTTGGATCTCCAATAAATTCCGGTGGTCCGTCTGAGAGGTTTTAGTGTTTCCACCTATATTTTGGATAGGAGCCGCTCTCGCCTAATGTTGTATGAATTGTATAAAGCCTCTGAACATTCCATCGTTCATTATTTGGTCAATGTTGTTGTTTGCATGAGGATTTTTGCCTTCCTGATGCACATTTTCCTTATTATTGATATGTGGAGACTCAACGGTCTCCTGTGCTCCATTGCTATTCTCAACATTCTCGGATGTCATTTTCAAATACTGCCACAAAACAATGGTCAATTGACATGTCACATATTATCTCTATACTCTGGCCGATCAAATAAATACCAAATAAACTTAGGTAGGTCATACTAGCGAAGGAATTCCCCGTCTCACCCCTCCTAGTTCTTGTCTCACATCTCAGCCAGGGATCATATCCCTAAGCTTTGATACCAACTGTGATGCCCCCAAAATAGGTATACATCACCCATCTTGAGTCGCCAAATACATGGCACAAAATTCAAATACAACTTAATTATACAACAGTCGTGTAAAATACGACAAAATATAATCTAAGAGTTTTAATAAGAATATTGTCATCTAGACAATATCCACACTCAATGGAGTCCTTATTACATTTATTGTCACACTATTTAATAGAATAGTGAAGACTACTAATGCTATCATCTGGATCGTCACTCCGTTCCCCGACTAGTCCCGACTACGTTCTCATTTCCTGAAGAGAATAGTGAAAGAAAGGGTGAGCTTAACTAGCCCAGTAAGAAATATTATGACTAAGATAATGCAGAATAAATTATCATTAGCCTTCAACAGTGTTAAACTGATAATAAAATATTATTCAAGTTTAACTGCAGCGGAACAAACAATCCATTAGAAGAGTCAAGTAGAGAATAATATCTACTATCTTCTATTATTTAAAAGGTTTTTCATCACTTTTATCGCTGAGACTCATCTTATTAAATAAACCACATCATCCCTGCACTACGGCCAAGGATATTCATTAGTATCACGACCACAAATTATCCATGCACTACGGGCCAAGGATATTCGTGTATTCATCAATGGTCATGATCATGCCAACAATTGTCCATCAATGCACTACGGCCAATGAGGACTTTTACCACATCATTTGGAACATTACGGTCATGATTATACCGAATAATCTCTGGTCATAATCATACCAAGTCCATCTGCACTACATGCCACAGATGACTTTTAATATATTATAAACATGAGGATGATGACAATGATATTAGAATTCAATAAAACAAGTTCAAGGATAAATTTGTAAAGATTTATAATTTAATTTATCCAGTAATCAATAATGTGTGGAGGTTATATTGACCAATCGGGTAATTAATCGGATAAATGAGCACTTAATTGCTATTAATTCACATGCTTGTAACTATTTGTTCACATGTGTGTACTATTAATTCACATGCATGTACTATTAGGGGAGATGGTGCAAGAATGATAATACTTGCATGACTAAATTAAAAATGGAGGTATAGATGAAGGTACTATACTTTAATTATTTTTTTCACATGATTGTACTATTGATTCACATGATTGTATTATTGATTCACAAGATGTACTATTAGGGGAGGTGGTACAAGTTTGATAATACTTGCAGGACTAAATTAAAAATGAAGAAATAGATTAAGGTATTATACTGTAATATTTCGAGCCCCAAAACGTGCAATTATCGAAACTATATTTTCCTATAAATAGAAGTTCATTCTTCTTTCAATCTCACCAATTCACTAAGACTCACAAGAGCATTTATAGAGAGAGAAACTTTAGAGAGAAAGTAGAAGAAAAGTCTGCTACCTCACTATTCCAATATCTAGTCTTCTTCTGAGGTAAGTGATATTATTTTGTTCAGTATTCATAGGAATAATATTTTCTTCCATACTCTGTAGTATATGAGTAATATTATTTCGTCTCGTATTCTTGATTATACCATCATTCGGTTAAAGTATTGCTACTATATTCCGTGAAATTAGTAGAATATGCTTGAAATTTGTGATTCATCTAGTATCGCTTCACAAGGATATTTTATGCCCATTTTTGTTAAATTTTAAGTTTTTTATGCCGGAGTACTGTCTGTGAGTACTATTCATTTATACGTTACTATTCATAAAAGTACTATCCACGGGTACTATTCACAAAGTACTATTTATGGGGTACTATTCACTCGGGTACTATTCACTCGGGTACTATTCACCTAGAGTAATATTCATAAAAAAAATTAATTTCTTTTCGGTCCAAATCATTTTTGATACATTATCATTCTTGAATTTTACTCCACAAAGCAGTATCATGTTGAAAATTTGGACAATATTGAATTCTGAATAAATTAGATTATAAATCTTTAAAAATTTATCTTTGAACTTATTTTATTGAATTCTTCTATCATTGTCATCATCCTCATGTTTATATTATGTTGAAAGTCATCAGTGGCCTGTAGTGCATAGATGGACTTGATATGATTATGACCAGGGATTATTCGATATAATCATAACTGTAATGTTACAAATGATACGGTAAAAGTCCTCATTGGCCCGTAGTGCATTGATGGACAGTTGTTGGAATTATCATGACCATTGATGAATACACCAATATCCTTGGCCCGTAGTGCATGGATAATTTGTGGTCGTGATACTAAAGAATATCCTTGGCCGTAGTGCAGGGGTGATTCGATGATGTGAATTATTTATTAAGTTGAGTCTCAGCGATAAATGTGATGAAAAACCTTTTAAATCATAGAAGAAAGTAGATTTTATACTCTACTTGACTCTTCTAATGGAATTCTTGTTCCACTGCAGTTAAACTTGATGTTTGTTATATTTTATCAGTTTAACACTGTTGAAGGATAACACTAAATTATTCTGCATTATCTTAGTCATAATATTTCATACTAGGCTAGTTGAGCTCACCCTTTTGCTTTTATTGTTATCTTACGAAATGAGAACATAGCTGGGACTAGTCGGGGAACGGAGTGACGGTCCAGATGATAGCATTAGTAGTCATCACTATTCTATAAAATAGTGTGTTAATAAATGTATTGAGAACTCCATTTGAGTCGAATACTGTCCAGAAGACGATATTCGTATCAAAACTCTCAGTTTATGTTTTTTTGTATTTTACACGATAGTTGTATTATTAAGTTGTATTTGAATTTTGTACCATGTATTTGGCGACTCAAGATGGGTGATGTATATCAATTTTGGTGGCATCATAGTTGGTATCAAAGCTTAGGGATATGATCCCTGGCTGAGATGTGAGACAAGAACTAGGAGGGGAGAGACAGGGAATTCCTTCGCTAGTATGACCAACCTAAGTTTAATTGGTATTTAATTGGTCAGTCAGAGTATAAAGATAATATGTGGTATGTCAATTAACCCTTGTTTTGTGGCAGTATTTGAAAGTGACATCCGAGAATGTTGAGAATAGCAATGGAGCACAGGAGACCGTTGAGTCACCAAAGATCAATACCCAGGATAATATGCATCATGAATGCAACAATCCTCATGTAAACAATAACACCGACCAAATGATGAACGACGGAATGTTTAGGGGCTTTTTGAAATTCATGCAACATCAGGCGAAAGAGACTCATTTGGTTCAAATCGGTACCCTCTCATTACATGTCGATCTTATTTCATGAAAATGTGACGACCCCAAAATAGGTCCAATCCACCCAACCTAATCTGAGTCGCCAAATACATGGTACAAAAAACAACTACAACTTTATTACAATAATTGTTGTGCAAAATACAACAACACATATGCTATGAGTTTTGATACAAATATATACCAACTATGACTCACATCCCAACCTTGGATAACATGTCACAATGGCACCTTACATAAAGGTATAGTCAAAAACTGTTTTAGAAATTAGAATATTTGGGAAGTGCTCAAGGAAACCTTCGTACATGGGAGGCCATGCGTCTAGGTTATAATAGATATAATATGGCCAAAGAATTATCCTTGGTTGACCCAATAGACCTCAAAGAAAAACTAGAAGATTACTATCATATTCTTTCCAATGGTGAGTCTTCTCTTGACATATATTTATCTCTACTGTCTCTAATTGAGAATTATACTTCAAATAAACTCTAAGATCATATAGGTAGTGCTCGTAGATATACTCAGTAAGTGGATGTGCACAACCCTGTCTTATGATGACACGATGTTGTATGTCTTTATACATCTTGTATGATAGTGGCAAAACACCCTTCCAACGTTGGGTTTGCCTCACCCTATTTGATTCACAAAATATAACTACTAAATGATAACCACCGTTCTATTCCCCCTCACATTACCCAGCTAGAACCCGTGTACACTCTTATTATTGCACGAAAGGAATTGTGAAGCAAAAGGGTAAGCACAACTAGCTTAGTAAAGAATATCATGACTAAAGATAATTAAATTATCAATAGCCTTCATCAATAATAAATCAGAGATTTAGAACATATGGTAGATGATAAAAAAATTTCAACCATAGTTGCAGCGGAACGAGCAATCCATTTGAAGAGTCAAATAGACTATAAAGTCTATTATCTTCTCCATGTTAAAAATCCACCAACAATGTTTTATCCCTGTAACATCAATCAACAATTCTGGTCCACAATCATATGAATAACTCATAATCATAATTGTAGTTCTAAATTCCTCTTCTCATCCAGGACGAAGATAATTTACATCACCTGTCTTTACCTGAAACATCAAAGATCATGGTTATACCAAATCACATTTCCTGTTCATAATCATACTAACAATTTAATCTTTGCACTACGTCCAAAGATATTCATCAACATACCATCTTTGCACTACAGGCCAAAGATATTCAACAATAGGTCATCTTTGTACTACGGGCCAAAGATATTCATCAACAATTCATCTTTGCACTACAGGCCAAAGATATTCCTCAACAGTTCATATTTGCACTATATAAAGCAAATATATTCATCAATTGATTCATATTTGCACTACTGGGCCAAATATATTAATATCTCAAAGAAATATATAATCATTTCAGAATTTATATAAACAATAATTATAACCATGTTGATCATTTCACCTTTGCACTTGAGCTAAAGATATTCAATTATAAATTCAATGGTCATGATCATACCAGTCAACAATTCAACTTTGCACTACTGGCTAAAGGGAATCCATAGTCATGATCATACCAAAAATCTACCCATCTTTACAGTCAAGTCAAAGAGAAATATCATCATTAGGGTTATAAAAATGTTATATATAATAGTAAAATCAATATAATCAAAACATCTAGATTTAATCTCAAGAATAATATTCATAAATCAACTATAATTTGGTTAGAAAAAGAAAATAATTTTTGTCATGAATAATACCCGTGAATAGTAACTCGTGAATAGTAACTCATGAATAGTTACTCATGAATAGTCACTCATGAATAGTAACTCGTGAATAGTAACACATGAATAGTACTCTGTATTCGTACATAGTACCGTATACGTAAATAATGTCATATACGTGAATAGTGTCGTATACGTTAATAGTGCCGTATACGTGAATATTAACCCCGACTCATAAAGGTAGAAATTCCACAATAAAATCCATACCAATATTTCAGTATAATGATATTGAAAGAATAACATCATTATGAAGAATATAACATCCCTTAATATCCCTTACTATCCCTTATTATCCCTTACCACAAAAAAGCAGTACTTCTAACTGGATATCGGATATGACGCTGAAGGAAACTTGTACTGATGAATAGTAACTCACCAAGTATCTAAATACTCACAAAATAGACGCAATAATCTAGAGAGAAAAAGAGAGAAAACTTATGAATTCTAGTGTGATTTTCAATTCTAACTTAGCCCTCTATTTATAAGAAAATGTTAGCACGCCGAAGCAGACTTGACCTGATGGCTTTACCTGCTACTATTCTACCCACCAAAAATCAGCCATCTTCCCCAACAACCAAAAGTGGGGCCCACCCATTTCTAGAATTTTCCACCAAAATCATTTATAAACCTAATTTTCGAATCAGTCACCTCTTAAAATTCATAACAAATCATTCGTTCATTTTTAACGGTTCAAAATTTGTGAACATATACTCAACTTATATATGTATAACATATCCAAAAATCACAACGATCCAACGATCGGATTAAATATTATAACTCACAATAAAGGTGTAAGAACACCGATTTGATCTTTTAATACCTCCAATCCGACAAAATACTGATAAAAAACCTCAACATTAACTCTTTCATTTATAACCACATAAATAAGTCCATCATTTATATCCACATCAAATAAATATTTCCTTATCATGTAAATCAATAATTAATTATTCACAATAATATTACAGAATCACAATAATGAGAACCAGGCAGTTCCCATGAAAGAGGGGGCTTTCCGATAAGGATTTCTTCTTACTGGCGCGCAATTAGGTGACCAAAACTCTCCTTGATAGAACTTTCTAAACATTGCCAATAATGCTATCTAATAATATTATTCAAATAATATGAATTATTGATCTGATAATGGAGATACTGTGCAGTGACAATTATTGAACAACAATAATATAAAATATCAACGTAGCAATTATTGAATCAACAAAATAAAATTATTGAGTAGTGCCTTCTTACGTAATGTTCAATAATTCAAAAATACTGTGCAAATACCGTGTGCTACTGTGCAACCACGCATATTACTGTATTTTAACCACTAGGTATTTCAACAGTGTTAACGGTAACGATTACACCGTTATTTATAAAAAACTCAAACTTGTCGTTTTTTTCATCAAGCGAGTTATTACATTATGGGGCCATAATCGGTTTATTGCGTGCATTTAATATTCCCCGACAACAAGAATATTCTACGACCAAACGAATATTCCCCGACAACAAGAATATTCTATAACCACTTGCGTATTTTGAAAAATTTATATATATCACCCTTAACTTTAACTTTTTATCAATTTAACCATTTACTAAATAGAAAAATTGAATACTTTTATTTCATAAAATTCGGGGAGTACAATCATCCCTCCTTATGAAATTTCGTCCCTGAAATTTACGTACCTGGTATTTCAAAGAGTTGAGAATACCTTTATTTCATCTCAGATTCCATCTTCCTTGTCATCATGATTTCTCCATTGCTCATTTCCTATATTTCATATATCATTCTAGAATACAACTTCAAAACAAAGGTTAACTGACATATTAAAATTTGTCAACTTAAGTAAAAATTTTAGCTTAGGTAGGACACACACTAGCGAAGGATATTACTCGTCTCTCCCTTCCTAGTTCTAATCTCGGATCTCCGTCAGAAATCATATCCCTAAGCTCTGATACCAACTGTGACGACCCCAAAACAGGTCCAATCCACCCAACCTATTCTGAGTCGCCAAATACATGGTACAAAAAAGAACTATAACTTTATTACAATAATTGTTGTGCAAAATACAACAACACATATGCTGTGAGTTTTGATACAAATATATACCAACTGTGACTCACATCCCAACCTTGGATAGCACGTCACAATGGCACCTTACATAAAGGTATAGTCAAAAACTGTTTTAGAAATTAGAATATTTGGGAAGTGCTCAAGGAAACCTTCGTACAAGGGAGGCCATGCGTCTAGGTTATAATAGATATCATATGGCCACAAAATTATCCTTGGTTGATCCAATAGACCCCAAAGAAAAATGAGAAGATTACTATCATATTCTTTTCAATGGTAAGTCTTCTCTTGACATATAATTATCTCTACTGTCTCTAATTGAGAATTATACTTCAAATAAACTCTAAGATCATATAGGTAGTGCTCGTAGATATACTCAGTAAGTGGATGTGCACAACCCTGTCTTATGATGACACGATGTTGTATGTCTTTATACATCTTGTATGATAGTGGCAAAACACCCTTCCAACGTTGGGTTCGCCTCACCCTATTTGATTCACAAAATATAACTACTAAATGATGACCACCGTTCTATTGCCCTATTACCCTCGCTCGACCCAGCTACACTCTTATTACCTGAAAGAAATTGTGAAGCAAAAGGGTGAGCACAACTAGCTCAGTAAAGAATATCATGACTAAATATAATTAAATTATCAATAGCCTTCATCAATAATAAATCAGAGATTTAGAACATATGGTAGATGATAAAAAAAATTCAACCATAGTTGCAGCGGAACGAGAAATCCATTTGAAGAGTCAAATAGACTATAAAGTCTATTATCTTCTCCATGTTAAAAATCCACCAACAATGTTTTATCCCTATAACATCAATCAACAATTCTGGTCCACAATCATATGAATAACTCATAATCATAATTGTAGTTCTAAATTCCTCTTCTCATCCAGGACGGAGATAATTTATATCACATGTCTTTACCTGAAACATTAAAGATAATTGTTATACCAAATCACATTTCCTGTTCATAATCATACTAACAATTTCATCTTTGTACTACGGCCAAAGATATTCATCAACAGACCATCTTTGCACTACAGGCCAAAGATATTCAACAACAGGTCATCTTTGTACAATGGGCCAAAGATATTCATCAACAATTCATCTTTGCACTATAGGCCAAAGATATTCCTCGACAGCTCATATTTGCACTATAGGCCAAAAATATTCATAAACAGTCCATATTTGCACTACAGGCCAAATATATTAATATCTCAAAGAAATATATAATCATTTCAGAATTTATATAAACAATAATTATAACCATGTTGATCATTTCACCTTTGCACTTAAGCTAAAGATATTTAATTATAAATTCAATGGTCATGATCATACCAGTCAACAATTCAACTTTGCACTACTGGCCAAAAGGAACCCATAGTCATGATCATACCAAAAATCTACCCATCTTTACACTTAAGTCAAAGAGAAATATCATCATTAGGGTTATAAAAATGTTATATATAATAGTAAAATCAATATAATCAAAACATCTAGATTTAATCTCAAGAGTAATATTCATAAATCAACTATAATTTGGTTAGAAAAAGAAACCAATTTTTGTCATGAATAGTACTCGTGAATAGTAACTCGTGAATTGTAACTCATGAATAGTAACTCATGAATATTAACTCGTGAATAGTAACTCATGAATAGTAACTTGTGAATAGTAACTCGTGAATAGTACTCTATATTCGTATACATAAGTAATCGTGAGTATCGTAAATAATGTCATATACGTAAATCATCGTCATATACATGAATAGTGCCAGAGTATCGTGAATAGTAACCCGACTCAAAAGGTAAAAAATTCCACAATAAAATCTATACCAATATTTCAGTATAATGATATTGAAAGAATAACATCATTATGAAGAATATAACATCCCTTAATATCCTTTACTATCCCTTACCACAAAGGAGCAGTACTTCAAACTGGATATCGGATATGACGCTGAAGGAAACTTTCATTGATGAATAGAAACTCACCAAGTATCTAAATACTCACAAAATACACTCGATAATCTTGAGAGAAAAAGATAGAAAACTTATGAATTTTGGTGTGATTTTCAATTCTAACTTAGCCCTCTATTTATAGGAAAATGTTAGACAAAGAGCAGACTTGACACGATGGCTTTTACCGCTACTATTCTACCCACCAAAAATCAGCCATCTTCCCAACAACCAAAAGTGGGGCCCACCCATTTCTAGAATTTTCCACCAAAATCATTTATAAACCTAATTTCCGAATCAGTCACCTCTTAAAATTCATAACAAATCATTCGTTCATTTTTAACGGTTCAAAATTTGTGAACATATACTCAACTTATATATGTATAACATATCCAAAAATCACAACGATCCAACTATTTGGATTAAATATTATAACTTATACAATAAATTTGTAAGAATAATCGATTTGATCTTTTAATACCTCCAATCCGACAAAATACTGATAAAACACCTCAACATTAACTCTTTCATTTATAACCACATAAATAAATCCATCATTTATATCCACATCAAATAAATATTTCCTTATCATATAAATCAATAATTAATTATTCACAAATAATATTATGAATCACAATAATGACAACTAGGCGCTCCCATGAAAGAGGGCTTTCGATAAGGATTTCTCCTCATCGACGTAGCGCAATTAGGTGACCAAACCTCTCCTTGTGATGTAACTTTCTAGACATTTCCAATAATGCTATCTAATAATATTATTCAAATAATATAAATTATTGATCTGATAATGGAGATACTGTGCATTGACAATTATTAAACAACAATAATATAAAATATCAACGTAGCAATTATTGAATCAACAAAATAAAATATTGAGCAGTAATTACTGTAACCATTATTGAGTAGTACCTTCTTACGTAAGGATCAATAATTCAAAAATACTGTGCAAATACCGTGTGCTACTGTTCAACCACGCATATTACTGTAGTTTAACCACCGAGTATTTCAATAGTGTTAACGGTAATGATTACGCCATTATTTATAAAAAAACTCAAACTTGTCATTTTTTTCATCCGATAGTTATTACATTATGGGGCCCATTAATGGTCAGTCAATTGTCGCATTTAATATTCCCTCTCACAACAAGAATATTCTACGACCAAATGAATATTCCCCGACAACAAGAATATTCTATAACCACTTGTGTATTTTGAAAAATTTATATATATCACCCTTAACTTTAACTTTTTATCAATTTAACCATTTACTAATTAGAAAAATTGAATACTTTTATTTCATAAAATTCGGGGTCTTACAGAAAATACTTGCATTTGACGTGATTCTAGGGATTGATTGGTTAACTACTCATCATGCAAAAATTAATTGTTTTCGTAAGGTTGTTAGCTTTCATATTCCTAACCAACCTATTATGTGAATTCAAGCAACCAAACCATCAAAATCAATCACTGTCATCTCAAGCCATAAAGCTATTCGTTTATTGAAAAACGGATGTCAAGCTTTCTTAGCTCATGTCACGGATTTAAACAAAAATACGTCAGTTTTGAATGATATTTCTATTGTTAATAAATTTCGGCGTATTTCAAGAACTTCCGGCCTACAGAGTGTGAAATTGAATTTTGTATCGACCTTGAACCCCAGACAAAACCCATTTCCAAAGCCCCATATCGAATGGCTCTATTGAACTTCAGGAGTTAAAGACCCAAGCTGCAGAGGCCATTAGACATAGGTTTAATTCATCCTAGTACGTCTCCTTGGGGTGCTCCTGTTCTATTCATGAAGAAGAAAGATGGAAGTATGTGACTTTGTATTGATTATCGGGAGTTGAATCATGTCACCATCAAAATAGGTACCGTTGCCTTGCATTGATGACTGTTTGACCGATTGCAAGGCACCAAATTCTTTTCAAAGATCGATCTTCGTTCGGATATCATCGATTAAAGATTAAAAGCGATGATATTCCAAAGACCTTCGAACTCTCGATGACGGGCATTACGAATTCCTAGTCATGTCTTTTGGATTGACTAATGCTCCTGCTGCCTTCATGGATATGATGAACCGAGTAATCAAAGAATATTTGGATCACTTTGTGGTTGTCTTTATTGATGACATCCTCATTTACTCCAAAAATCATGAAGATCATGAGCAACACCTGAGACTGATACTCCAAAAGCTTTGTGAAAATAACCTTTATGCCAAGTTAAAAAAATGTGAGTTCTGGCTTGAGGAAGTAGCATTCCTTGGGCACGTAATATCAAATCACGGAATATCTGTTGACCCGGTAAAGATTAAAGCAATTCAAAGCTAGGAGCAACCTAAGTCAGTGACCGAAGTATTTAGCTTTCTCGGCTTAGCTAGTTATTATCGGAGGTTCGTGGAAGGATTTTCTCGAATTCCTACTCCATTAACTTAGCTGACTCGAAAAGATACAAAATTCGGTTGGAGCAAGGAATGTGAAAAGAGCTTTCAAGAACTTAAGAGGAGGCTCATTTCAGCACCTGTTTTGACAATACTAGCTGGTTCAGAGGGATTTGTCATATACAACGATGCTTCAGGCAAAGGTTTAGGGTGTGTTTTCATGCAACATGAGAAAGTCATAGCCTATGCCTCACGACAACTAAAAGAATATGAGAGGAATTATCCTACTCATGATCTAGAGTTGGCAGCTGTCATTTTTGCGCTTAAGATTTGGAGGCATTACTGTATGGAGAGAAGGTGGAGATCTATACGGATCATAAAAGCCTCAAATATTTCATCACTCAAAAAGAACTCAACATGCGGCAACGACGATGTCTTGAGCTTTTCAAAGATTACGATCATACCATTCAATACCATCCTAGAAAAGCGAACGTAGTAGCTGACGCATTGAGTAGAAGATCATATGCGGGTACGAGTGAGATATTGTCAACACAAAGGCCCATTTTATATGACTTACAAAGGATGAAGATATAGTTAAAGACTCCAGGGACCCATGTGATGATGGCGAATATTCCTGTAGAACTGACTTTAATCGATAAAGTTAAAGCTGCTCAAGCTACAGACCTGGAGTTGATGCGTATAAGGAAGAAAGTGCAAGAAGGTGCTATTCCAGAAGCAAGAATCGATGAAGAATGAATACTTCGAGTCAACTCCAGACTTTATGTTCCTAACAATTCTGAATTGAAGTACAAAATCATGATGGAGGCGCACAACACACCATTTGTAATCCATCTTGGGAGTACCAAAATGAATCATGATCTTCGACATACATTTTGGTGGAGCAATATGAAGAGAGAGATATCGGGGTTTATTTCAAGGTGTCTAACTTGTCAACGAGTCAAGGCAGAGCATCAAGTGCCAAAAGGTCCATTGCAACAACTTGAAATTCCAGAATGGAAGTGGGAGCACATTACCATGGATTTTGTTACTGGTCTTCCCAAGGTTTCTCAAGGTATAGATGCGATTTGGGTCATTGTTAATAGATTGACCATGTCTGCTCATTTCCTACAGATACGAGAAACTTATACACTTGAACGTCTTGCTCGTATATACACAAACGAGATTGTAAGATTGCATGGTATGCCAATATCCATAGTTTTTGATCGAGACCCAAGATTCACTACACGGTTTTGGGTTAGTTTGCAAAAAGTTATGGGAACAGATTTACGATTTAGTTCAGCATATCATCGTCAAATAGACGGGCAGTCTGAGAGGACTATTCAAACTCTTGAAGATTTATTAAGACTATGTGTCCTTGACTTCAAAGGAAGTTGGGACAAGTTCTTACCATTGGTGGAGTTTTCCTACAATAACAGTTATCAAACAAGTATTGGCATGGCTCCATTTGAAGCGTTGTATGGAAGAAAGTATCGTTCTCCAGTATGCTGGGATGTGGTGAGTGAAGCAACGTTGTTCGGACCGGAGTTGGTACGTATGACTACGGAAAAGATTCAAATGATCCGACAACGTATAAAAACCTCACAAGATCGACAAAAGAGTTATGCTGATCTTCATCGAAAGGACGTGGAATTTAATATTAGAGATCATGTGTTGTTACATGTTGCTCCATGGAAAGGAGTTATAAGATTTGGAAATAGAGGAAATCTCAATCCTCGATTCATTGGCCCATTTTTAATCCTCGATCGAGTAGGAACTGTGGCCTATAGACTCGCCTTACCGCCAAGTATATCTCTTGTTCATAACTTTTTTCACGTATCTATGTTGCGTAAATATTATTGAATTAGAACCGAATGAGATAGCGGAAGATTTAACGTGTGAGGAGGTACCTGTTAAAATCTTGGATAAGAATGATCATATTCTACGCTCCAAGGTTAAACCTCAAGTCAAAGTTTTGTGGAAAAACCACGTTGTTGAGGAAATGACTTGGGAGTTAGAATCTGAAATGAAGTCAAAGTATCCTCACCTCTTCGACATACCAGGTACGCACCCTAATTTCGAGGACGAAATTTCATAAGAAGGGGAGGTTGTAAGACCCAAACTTTTATGAATAAAGATTGATTTTTCTCGAAATATATTTTTGAATATTATGGTGTGGATTTGATATAATGTTATAGTTGTGGGTATTATTTACAAATTTTTCCAAGTAAGCAAGTGGTTATATAATATTCGATTGGTCGGGGAATATACGTTTTAACAAGGAATATTCGTACGACGACACAATCATTGGTGGACCCCACAATGAAAGTATTGTCATAGTTAGAAAATGACAGAATTATCTTTTTATAAAAATAATGGCGAAAGTTTTACCGTTAAACTGTTGAACTACCTGGTGGTAAAAGTACAGTAATACGCGTGGTTGCATAGTAGCACACGGTATTGATTATTGATGTTTACATGAGATGTCACTAAGTTAAACTCAATTATTGCTATAGTAATTGCTGCATAATATCTTTCATATTATTGATTCAATAATTGTCACAATATCATCTGCATAATATTTTATATTATTAATTCAATAATTGAGACGACAAAGTTATTCATATTATTATTTGTAATATTAACAATGTAAAGAAGTTCTGTCAAGGAGAGGTTTGGTCACCTAATTGCGCACCAATAAGAAGAAATCTTTATCGAAAGCCTCCTCTTTCGTGGGAATGACCTGGTTGTTAAATATTGTGAGTTATAATATTAATAATGAATAAGTTCGTGTTGATTAAAGATGAAATTGATAGCTCCATTGTGTTTGGATTATTAGTGTTAGTAGAAATTGACATCTATTTCGATAATAATGGATGTCTGGAGGTTATATTGACCAATCGGGTAATTAATCAAATAAATGAGCAATTAATTGCTATTAATTCACATTCTTATAACTATTTGTTCACATGTGTGTACTATTAATTCACATGCATGTACTATTAGGGGAGATGGTGCAAGATTGATAATACTTACATGACTAAATTAAAAATGGAGGTATAGATGAAGGTACTATACTGTAATTATTTTTTTCACATGATTGTACTATTGATTCACATGGTTGTACTATTGATTCACAAGATGTACTATTAGGGGAGGTGGTGCAAGTTTGATAATACTTGCAGGACTAAATTAAAAATGAAGAAAAAGATGAATGTATTATACTGTAATATTTCGAGCCCCAAAACGTGTAAATATCGAAACTATATTTTCCTATAAATAGAAGCTCATTCTTCTTTCATTCTCACCAATTCACTAAGACTCACAAGAGCATTTATAGAGCGAGAAGCTTTAAAGAGAAAGTAGAAGAGAAGTCTTCTACCTCACTATTCCAGTAGCCAGTCTTCTTCTGAGGTAAGGGATATTATTTTGTTAAGTATTCATATGAATAATATTTTCTTCCATACTCTGTAGTATATGAGTAATATTATTTCGTCTCGTATTCCTGATTATACCATCATTCGATTAAATTATTGCTTCAATATTCCGTGAAATTAGTAGAATATCCTTGAAATTCGCGCTTCATCTAGTATCGCTTCACAAGGATATTTTCTGCACATTCTTGTTAAATTTTTAGTTTTTCATGCCGGAGTACTTTTTATGAGTACTATTCATTTATACAGTACTATTCACAAAAGTACTATTCACGGGTACTATTCATAAAGTACTATTCACGGGTACTATTCATAAAGTACTATTCATGAGTACTATTCATGGAGTACTATTCACGGAGTACTATTCCTGAAGTACTATTCATGGGGTACTATTCACTCGGGTACTATTCACCTGGAGTACTATTCATAACAAAAATTAATTTCTTTTCGGTCCAAATCATTTTTGATACATTATCATTCTTGAATTTTACTCCACAAAGAAGTATCATGTTGACAATTTGGACAATATTGAATTCTGGATAAATTAAATTATAAATCTTTAAGAAATTATCCTTGAACTTGTTTTATTGATTTCTTATATCGTCATCATCCTCATGTTTATATTATGTTGAAAGTCATCCGTGGCCTGTAGTGCTTAGATGGACTTGGTATGATTATGACCGGTGTGGCGCCCAAAAACGGTATACATCACCCATCTTGAGTCATGAGATACATGGTACATAAATTCAAATACAACTTAATTATACAACGAATGTGTAAAATACGATGAAAAACACATAGTGAGAGTTTAAACAAGAATATTTTTATCTAGACAATATTCACACTCAATGGTGTCCTCATTATAATTATTATCACATTATTTTGTAGAATAGTGAGGACTACTAAAGCCATTTACCCTGGACCATCACTCCATTCCCCGACTCGTCCAACCTATATTCTCATTTCCTGAAGAGAACAATGAAAGAAAGGGTGAGCTCAACTAGCCCAGTAAGAAATATTATGACTAAGATAATGCAGAATAAATTATCCTTAGCCATCAACAGTATAACAACTGATAGAATACAATAGACAACAAGTTTTAGATCAACAACTGCAGCGGAATAAGCAATCCATTAGAAGAGTCAAGTAGAGCATAAAATCTACTATCTTCTATGATTTAAAAGGTTTTTGATCACTTTTATCGCTGAGACTCAGCTTAATAAATAATCCACATCATCGAATCATCACTGGACTACGGCTAAGGATATTCATGTAATCATCAATGGTCATGATTATACCGAATAATCCCTGGTTATAATCATATCAATAACTGTCCATGAATGCAGTACGAGCCAATGATGACTTTTATCACATCATTCGTTACATTACGGTCATGATTATACCGAATAATCCCTAGTTATAATTATACCAAGTTCATCTATGCACGTAAGCCAAAGATGACTTTCATCATAATATAAGCATAGGGATGATGACAATGACATAATAATTCAATAAAACAAGTTCAAGGATAAATTTTTAAGATTTATAATTTAATTTATCCAGAAATCAATAACGTCCAAATTTTCAACATGATACTGCTTTGTAGAGTAAAATTCAAGAATAATATTCATGTACCAAAAATAATTTGGACAGAAAAGAATTATATTTTTCGGGTGAATAGTTACTCGTGAATAATACTTCAGGAATAGTACATCGTAAATAGTACCCTGGCATTAAAAGTGCCCCAAATACCCGAGTGAATGATACTAGAATGAATATTAACCCGTGAATAGTAACTCGTGAATAGTACTTCAGTATGAAAAGTGCCCCGAATACCCGAGTGAATAATACTAGAGTGAATAGTAACCGGGTGAATAGTAACTCGTAAAAAAAATTACCAAAGAAAATGATATTCCATGACGAGTACAAAAGAAATGATATCTCATACGAGTATAATAGAATATACGAAACTGCAAATGGATTTTCACCCGCCATGCGGTAATCCATGTAGACACATCATTCCACAATTTAATAAAGAATGAATACGAATGATCATTCACCATGCATGCGGTAATCCACATAAGCAGGTTATTCCAACAGAATAATAAAGAATGGAATAATGAAGAATTCACCATGCATGCGGTGAGTCGCGTGAGACAAAGTTATTCCCGAATAATAAAGAATAGAATAACAGAAGAATTCACCAGGCATGCGATAGACCGCACAGACATGTTATTCCAACAGAATAATAAAGAATGGAACCAGATCATGTGTAATCCGCACAGACATGATATTCCAATAAAATAATAAAGAATGGAATAACAACAGAATTCAACGAGCATCGTTAACCGCATGCATGCATGAGTTATTCCAACATAATAATAAAGAATAGAATAATGAAGAATTTCACCATGTATGCGGTACTTAGCATAGAAAAGTTATTCAACATAATAATAAAGAATGGAATAATGTAAGAATTTCACCATATATACGGTACTTCACATAGAAAAGTTATTCAAATGAATAATAAAAATGGAATAATGTAAGCTCTATTCATGAATACGAAAGAAATAATACCCTTACCTTGAAAGAAAAGCTGGATCTTTGGAATAGTGAGGTAGTGAGACTTTCTTCTTCTTTCTCTCTATAATTTCTCTCTATAATAATTGCTCTATAGCTTTAGTGAATTGGTGAGAAATGAAGGAAGAATGAGCTTCTATTTATAGGAAAATATAGTTTCGATAATTGCACGTTTTGGGGCTAGAAATATTAGAGTATAATACCTTCCTCTTTTCCTTCATTTTTAATTTAGTCCTGTAAGTATTATCAATCTTGCACCACCTCCCCTAACAGTAAATCATGTGAATTAATAGTAAATCATGTGACTCAATAGTTCTAAACATGTGAAAAAAATAATTACAGTATAGTACCATCATCTATACCTCCATTTTTAACTTAGTCATGCAATTATTATCAATCTTGCACCAACTCCCCTAATAGTAAATGCATGTGAATCAACAATACACACATGTGAACAAATAGTTATAATCATCTGAATCAATAGCAATTAATTGCTCATTTATCCGGTTAATTACCCGATTGGTCATTATAACCTCCAGACATCAATTATTATCGAAATAAATGTAGATTTTGACTAACACTAATAATTACAACACAATGGAACTATCAATTTCATCTTTAATCAACATGAACTTATTCATCATTAGTATTATAATTCACAATATTTAACAACCAGGTCGTTCCTAGGAAAGAGGGGGCTTTCTGATAAGGATTTCTCTTTATTGGCACGCAATTAGGTAACCAAACCTCTCATTGACAGAACTTCTATACATTTTCAATATTGCAAATAATAATATGAATAACTTTGCCGTCTCAATTATTGATTTAATAATATAACATATTATCTGAGATGATCTTTGTGACAATAATTGAATCAATAATATGAGAGATATGATGCAGTAATTACTGTAGTAATAATTGAGTATAATTGAGTGACTTCTTACGTAAGCATCAATAATCAATACTGTGTGCTACTATGCAACCAATGCCAGCGTATCTTTGTACTTTTTTTACTTGTGTAGTTCAACATTTTAATGGTAACACTTTCGCTGTTATTTTTATAAAAAGATAATTCTGTAGTTTTCTAACTACGACAATACTTCCTTTGTGGGGTCCACCAATGATTGTGTCGTCGTACGAATATTCCCAGACAAAAAAGAATATTCCCCGACCAAATGAATATTTTATAATAACTTGCATACTTTGCAAAAAAAATTTAAAATATTACCCACAACTATAACATTATATCAAATCCACACCATAATATTTAAAAAAAATATTTCGAGAAATTTAAATCTTTATTTATAAAATTTGGGATCTCACAATCTCCCCTCCTTATGAAATTTCGCCCTCAAAATTTATGTACGTACCTGGTATGCCGAAGAGATGAGGATACCTTAACTTCATTTCAGATTCTAACTCTTGAGGTATAACCTTTGAGTGTTAAATACGGTCATTCTTATCCAAGATTTTAACATGTATCTCCTCATACGTTAAATCTTCTGCTATCTCGTCTAGTTCTAATTTAATAACGTGGTTCGGGTCATCCACATATTTACATAACATTGATACGTGAAAAAAAATGTTATGAACACGTGACATACTTGGCGGTACGCCACAATTCTTACTTGATCAAGGATTTCAAATGTGCCAATAAAATCGAGGGTTGAGATTACGCCTTCTTGAACCTTCTTCTTCACATTCATCAGCTCTGAGTATATAGCTTCAGCGGCTTTAACTTTATCTATTAAAGTCGATTCTAATCGTATACTTGTTATCTTCACGTGGGTCAATAGAGTCTTTAACTCTATCTTCATCATTTGTAAGTTATACGAAATTGGTTTTTGTGTTAACAACATCGCACTCGTAAACACATACGATCTTCTACTCAACGCGTTAGCTACCACGTTCGCTCTTCCACGATGATATTGAATGGTATAATCGTAATCTTCAACAGCTCGAGCCAACGTCTTTGGCGCATAATACGTTCGTTTTGGGTGAAGACAATATTTGAGGGTTTAAGAAATGGGTTTTGTACTGGGGTTAATACAAAATTCGATTTCACGCTATAGGGGTAGGCTAGGAAGTCTTCAGGAATACGTCAGGAAATTTATTAACGATAGAAATATCATTCAAAACTGTGACTCTCATCCAAGACTTGGATAACACATGTAATGAAGGTTTCTCCTAACGGAGTTTCAACCAATAAGTCAAAGTCCAATTTCTCCGGAGTCAAATTTAAACATTGAGCACAAGCAAGAGAGAAAAAAAATGGTAGAACCGGTATCTAATAAGGTATAGACTTTGCAAGAATTTATAATTAACTAACCCGTGCTAACTTCCTTCGGGTTACTCGCTTTTTAAGAAGTCACTAAAAATGCTCTCCCTAAAACCACTGACTATGTTTTGTCCGTATCCGCCTTTGGTCCCTTCGTCCTAGCTGGACTTGACTTTGGTGCACGACAAAATTGGGCTATGTCATCATCTTTTCCATAACTAAAACATACCTTGGAAGGCTGTGAACAGTTTGGACTTATGTGTCCCTCCTCTACGCATTTGTAGCATACAATTGGTGGTCGTTCTCCTTCCTTGAAGACGGTTGTTGGTGCTGCTGTCTTTCCATCGTTGTTGAACCTTCTCTTCTTGAAATTTCCACTTCTATTATCTTGGCCATGATTTCCATCGAAGTGGTTACCATTCTTGGCATGATAATTTCCCCCAAAATAGTTATCATTGTTCCGATGGTCGTTGCCACCGGTATGACTATTATCGTGTTGTTGCTCGTTACCTTTTGGTTGTGCTTACTTATTATCGCGCTCCAATAACTGAGCCATATTCACGACATCTGAATATAAACAAAGTTTGTGAGAAATGAGGTATTGACGTATATCGGGTTTCAAACCTCTTAGAAACATTCGCGTCATTCGCTCCTCATTATCGACCAAATGGGATGCAAACCGAGATAACTCCGCAAATTTAGTCTCGTATTGCGACACAGTCATATTGTTTTGCTCCAACTTGATAAACTCCACCTCCTTCATGTGACGAATACTTTCGGGAAAGTACTTATCATTGAAAACCTCTTGAAACTTCTCCCAAGACATCTTGAGTTCGTCAGGTTGGGTACGTTTTACAGATTCCCACCAGTAATCTGCCTCTTCACGCAACATAAAGGTGGCAAAGGGAACCTTTTGCTCCTCGGAGCATCCCAAGACATTAAATATCTTGGTGATCTGCTTTAACCATGTCTCTGCCTTAAGTGGTTCTGGCTTTCCAAAAAACTCTGGCAGTCCCAGCTCCTTGAACTGCTTAGCAGCGACCAGCCGTGGGTTGCCATTGTTTCCACCTGCATTTTGAACAGGAGTCTCTCTCGCCTCATCGTTCATCATCTGATCGGTGTTGTTATTTACCTGAGGATTATTGTCTTCCTGTTGCACATTATCTTGGGTATTTATCGTTGGTGACCCAACGGTCTCATGTGCTTCATTGTTGATCTCATCATTTTCAGATGAAACACTGTCACAAAACAAGGGTTAATTGACATATCACATATTATCCCTATACTCTGACCGACCAATTAAATACCAAATAAAGTTAGGTAGGTCATACTAGCGAAGGAATTCCCCGTCTCTCCCCTCCTAGTTCTAGTCTCACATCTCAGCCATGGATCGTATCCCTAAGCTTTGATACCAACTGTGACGCCCCCAAAACAGGTATACATCACCCATCTTGAGTCGCCAGATATATGGTATATAAATTTAAATACAACTTAATTATACAACAGTCATGTAAAATACAACAAAACATAGTTGAGAGTTTAAACAAGAATATTGTCATCTAGACAATATCCACACTTAATGGTGTCCTCATTACAATTATTAACACATTATTCCGTAGAATAGTGAGGACTACTAAAGCCATTTATCCTGGACCATCACTCCATTCCCCGACTCGTCCCAGCTATATTCTCATTTCCTGAAGAGAACAATGAAAGAAAGGGTGAGCTCAACTAGCCCAGTAAGAAATATTATGACTAAGATAATGCAGAATAAATTATCCTTAGTCTTCAACATTATAACAACTGATAGAATACAATAGACAACAAGTTTTAGATCAACAACTGTAGCGGAAGAAGCAATCTATTAGAAGAGTCAAGTAGAGCATAAAATCTACTATCTTCTATGATTTAAAAAGTTTTCATCACTTTTATCGCTGAGACTCAGCTTAATAAATAATCCACATCATCGAATCATCCCTGCACTACGACCAAGGATATTCATGTAATCATTAATGGTCATTATTATACCGAATAATCCCTTGCTATAATCATGTCAATAACTGTCCATCAATGCACTATGGGCCAATGAGGACTTTTATGACATCATTCGTTACATTATGGTCATGATTGTACCGAATAATCACTGGGCATAATCATACCAAGTCCATCTATGCACGTAAGCCAAAGATGACTTTCATCACAATATAAGCATGAGGATGATGACAAAGACATAATAATTAGATAAAACAAGTTCAAGGATAAATTTTAAAGATTTATATTTTAATTTACCCAGAAATCAATAACGTCCAAATTGTCAACATGATACTGCTTTGTAGAGTAAAATTCAAGAATAATATTCTTGTACCAAAAATAATTTGGACAGAAAAGAAATATATTTTTTTCGGGTGAATAGTACCCCGTGAATAGTACATCGTAAATAGTATCCCGACATGAAAAGTGCCCCAAATACCCGAGTGAATGATACTAGAGTGAATAGTAACTCATGAATAGTACTCCGACATGAAAAGTGCCCCGAATACCCGAGTGAATAATACTAGAGCAAATAGTAACTGGGTGAATAGTAACCCGTGAATAGTAGCTCGTAAAAATAAAATACCAAAGAAAATGATATTCCATGACGAGTACAAAAGAAATGATATCTCATACGAGTATAATAGAATATACGAAACTGCAAATGGATTTTCACCCGCCATGCAGTAATCTACGAGACGCGATCATTTCCACAATTTAATAAAGAATGAATACGAATGATCATTCACCATGCATGCGGTAATCCACATAGACAGGTTATTCCAACAGAATAATAAAGAATGGCATAACAGAAGAATTCACCATGCATGCGGTAGTCCGCGTAGACATGTTATGTAAGACCCCAACTTTTTGAATAAAGATTACATTTTCTCGAAATATATTTTTGAATATTATGGTGTGGATTTGATATAATGTTATAGTTGTGGGTAGTATTTACAAATTTTGCAAAGTACATAAGTTGTTATTTAATATTCGATTGGTCGGGGAATATTCGTTTTAACAGATAATATTCGTACAACGACACAATCATTGGTGGACCCCCATAACGGAATTATTGTCGGATTGAGAAAACGACAAAAATACTTTATGAAAATAACGGCGGAAGTTTTATCGTTAACTGTTGAACTACCCGGTAGTAAAAGTAGAGTAATACGCGTGGTTGCATAGTAGCACACGGTATTGATTATTGATGCTTACGTGAGAAGTCACTCAGTTATACTCAATTATTGCTACAAGAATTCTTTGCATCATATCTCTCATATTATTGATTCGATTATTGTCATAGTATCATCTGAATAATATGTTATTTTATTAAATCAATAATTGAGATGACAAAGTTATTCATATTATTAAATTACAATATTTACAATGTCTAGAAGTTCTGTCAAGGAGAGGTTTGGTCACCTAATTGCGTGCCAATAGGGAGAAATCCTTATTGGAAAGCCCCATCTTTCCTGGGAACGACCTGGTTGATAAATATTGTGAGTTATAATATTAATGATGAATGTTATTAAAATTGAAGTTGTGTTCGGAGTTGAATTTGGAGACGCAGACGTGATATTTGAGTCCGGAACGATGAAATTATTAAAATAGTCTATAAACACAAAATTTTCTGAAATTCACTAATTGGTCAAAAAGTCAACAGTTGACTTTTTCAGAAAAAGTTATGTAAGACCCCAACTTTTTGAATAAAGATTACATTTTCTCGAAATATATTTTTGAATATTATGGTGTGAATTTGATATAATGTTATACTTGTGGGTAATATTTACAAATTTTGCAAAGTACGCAAGTTTTTATATAATATTCGATTAATTGGGGAATATTCGTTTTAACAGGAATATTCGTATAACGACACAATCTTTGGTGGACCCACAACGGAATTATTATTCGGATTGAGAAAACGACAAAAATACTTTTATGAAAATAACTATGGAAGTTTTACATCGTGAATCGTTGAACTACCCAGTAGTAAAAGTACGATGAATACGCGTGGTTACATAATAGTACACGGTATTGATTATTGATGCTTACGTGAGAAGTCCTTTCGGTTATACTCAATTATTGCTACAGTAATTGTTGCATCATATCTCTCATATTATTGATTCAATTATTGTCATAGTATCATCTGAATAATATGTTATTTTATTAAATCAATAATTGAGATGACAAAGTTATTCATATTATTAAATTACAATATTTACAATGTCTAGAAGTTCTGTCAAGGAGAGGTTTGGTCACCTAATTGCGTGCCAATAGGGAGAAATCCTTATTGGAAAGCCCCCTCTTTCCTGGGAACGACCTGGTTGATAAATATTGTGAGTTATAATATTAATGATGAATGTTATTAAAATTAAAGTTGTGTTCGGAGTTGAATTTGGCGACGCGGACGTGATATTTGAGTTCGGAACGATGAAATTAGTAAAAATAGTCTATAAACACAAAATTTTCTGAAATTCACTAATTGGTCAAAAAGTCAACAGTTGACTTTTTCAGAAAAAGTTATGTAAGACCCCAACTTTTTGAATAAAGATTACATTTTCTCGAAATATATTTTTGAATATTATGGTGTGAATTTGATATAATGTTATAGTTGTGGGTAATATTTACAAATTTTGCAAAGTACGCAAGTTGTTATATAATATTCGATTGGTCGGGGTATATTCGTTTTAACAGGGAATATTCGTACAATGACACAATCATTGGTACACCCCCACAACGGAATTATTGTCGGATTGAGAAAACGACAAAAATACTTTATGAAAATAACGGCGGAAGTTTTACCGTAACTGTTGAACTACCCGATAGTAAAAGTACAGTAATACGCGTGGTTGCATAGTAGCACACGGTATTGATTATTGATCCTTACGTGAGAAGTCACTCAGTTATACTCAATTATTGCTACAGAGTAATTGTTGCATCAGATCTCTCATATTATTGATTCGATTATTGTCATAGTATCATCTGAATAATATGTTATTTTATTAAATCAATAATTGAGATGACAAAGTTATTCATATTATTAAATTACAATATTTACAATGTCTAGAAGTTCTGTCAAGGAGAGGTTTGGTCATCTAATTGCGTGCCAATAGGGAGAAATCCTTATTGGAAAGCCCCCTCTTTCCTGGGAACGACCTGGTTGATAAATATTGTGAGTTATAATATTAATGATGAATGTTATTAAAAATGAAGTTGTGTTCGGAGTTGAATTTGGAGACGCGAATGTGATATTTGAGTCCGGAACGATGAAATTAGTAAAAATAGTCTATAAACACAAAATTTTCTGAAATTCACTAATTGGTCAAAAAGTCAACAGTTGACGTTTTCAGAAAAAGTTATGTAAGACCCCAACTTTTTGAATAAAGATTACATTTTCTCAAAATATATTTTTGAATATTATGGTGTGAATTTGATATAATGTTATAGTTGTGGGTAATATTTACAAATTTTGCAAAGTACGCAAGTTTTTATATAATATTCGATTGGTCGAGGAATATTCGTTTTAACAGGGAATATTCGTACAACGACACAATCTTTGGTGGACCCCCACAACGGAATTATTGTCGGATTGAGAAAACGACAAAAATACTTTATGAAAATAACGGCGGAAGTTTTACTGTAATTGTTGAACTACCCGGTAGTAAAAGTACAGTAATACGCGTGGTTACATAATAGCACACTGTATTGATTATTGATGCTTACGTGAGAAGTCACTCAGTTATACTCAATTATTACACACGAGAATTGTTGCATCATATCTCTCATATTATTGATTCGATTATTGTCATAGTATCATCTGAATAATATGTTATTTTATTAAATCAATAATTGAGATGACAAAGTTATTCATATTATTAAATTACAATATTTACAAAGTCTACAAGTTCTATTAAGGAGAGGTTTGGTCACCTAATTGCGCGCCAATAGAGAAAAATCCTTATTGGAAAGCCCCCTCTTTCCTGGGAACGACCTGGTTGATAAATATTGTGAGTTATAATATTAATGATGAATGTTATTAAAATTGAAGTTGTGTTCGGAGTTGAATTTGGAGACACGGACGTGATATTTGAGTCCGGAACGATGAAATTAGTAAAAATAGTCTATAAACACAAAATTTTCTAAAATTCACAATTTGGTCAAAAAGTCAATGATTGACTTCTTAGGAAAAAAGTTATGTAAGACCCCAACTTTTGAATAAAGATTACATTTTCTTGAAATATATTTTTGAATATTATGGTGTGGATTTGATATAATGTTATAGTTGTAGGTAATATTTACAAATTTTGCAAAAGTAATGCAAGTTGTTATATAATATTCGATTGCCTGGGGAATATTCGTTTTAACACGGAATATTCATACAACGACACAATCATTGGTAGACCATTAACGGAATTATTGTCGGATTGAAAAACGACTAAAAATACTTTTTATGAAAATAACGGCGGAAGTTTTACCCAGAATCTGTTGAACTACTAGATAGTAAAAGTACAAGATTACGCGTGGTTGCATAGTAGTAGCACACCAGATTGGTTATTGATGCTTACGTGAGAAGTCACTCGGTTATACTCAATTATTGCTCTGATGAAGTGTCGCATCATATCTCTCATATTATTGATTCGATTATTGTCAAGTATCATCCCGAATAATATGTTATTTTATTAAATCAATAATTGAGATGACAAAGTTATTCATATTATTAAATTACAATATTTACAATGTATCAGAAGTTACGCCTCAGGAGAGGTTTGGTCACCTAATTGCGTGCCAATAGGGAGAAATCCTTATTGGAAAGCCCCCTCTTTCCTGGGAACGACCTGGTTGATAAATATTGTGAGTTATAATATTAATGATGAATGTTATTAAAATTGAAGTTGTGTTCGGAGTTGAATTTGGAGATGCGGACGTGATATTTGAGTCCGGAACGTTGAAATTAGTAAAAATAGTCTATAAACACAAAATTTTCTGAAATTCACTATTTGGTCAAAAAGTCAACAGTTGACTTTTTCAGAAAAAGTTATGTAAGACCCCAACTTTTTGAATAAAGATTACATTTTCTCGAAATATATTTTTGAATATTATAGTGTGAATTTGATATAATGTAATAGTTGTGGGTAATATTTACAAATTTTGCAAAGTACGCAAGTTGTTATATAATATTCGATTGGTCACGGACGTGATATTCTGTTAAGGACAAGTTTGGTCACCTAATTCAAGGCCAATAGGAGAAATCCTTATTGGAAAGCCCCTCTTTCCGAGGAGCGATTTGGTTGATAAATATTGTGAGTTATAATATTAATGATGAATGTTATTAAAATTGAAGTTGTGTTAGGAGTTGAATTTGGAGAGCGGACGTGATATTTGAGTCAGGAACGATGAAATTAGTAAAATAGTCTATAAACACAAAATTTTACGAAATTAACTATTTGGTCAAAAAGTCAGCAGTTGACTTTTTTTCGAAAAAAGTTATGTAAGACCCCAACTTTTGAATAAAGATTACATTTTCTCGAAATATATTTTTGAATATTATGGTGTGGATTTGATATAATGTTATAGTTGTAGGTAATATTTACAAATTTTGCAAAAGTACATGAGTTGTTATATAATATTCGATTGGTCGAGGAATATTCATTTTAACAGGGAATATTCGTACAACGACACAATCTTTGGTGGACCCCACAACGGAATTATTGTCGGATTGAGAAAACGACAAAAATACTTTATGAAAATAACGGCGGAAGTTTTACCGTAACTGTTGAACTACCCGGTAGTAAAAGTACAGTAATACGCGTGGTTACATAATAGCACACGGTATTGATTATTGATGCTTACGTGAGAAGTCACTCAGTTATACTCAATTATTGCTACAGTAATTGTTGCATCATATCTCTCATATTATTGATTCGATTATTGTCATAGTATCATCTGAATAATATGTTATTTTATTAAATCAATAATTGAGATGACAAAGTTATTCATATTATTAAATTACAATATTTATAATGTCTAGAAGTTCTGATAAGGACAAGTTTGGTCACCTAGTTCGCGGCGCTTGATAGAGAGAAATCCTTATTGGAAAGCCCCTCTTTCCTGGAGCGACACGGTTGATAAATATTGTGAGTTATAATATTAATGATGAATGTTATTAAAATTGAAGTTGTGTTAGGAGTTGAATTTGGACCTTGCAGACGTGATATTTGATTAGAACGATGAAATTAGTAAAAATAGTCTATAAACACAAAATTTTACGAAATTAACTATTTGGTGAAAAAAGTCAACAATTGACTTTTTCAGAAAAAGTTATGTAAGACCCCAACTTTTTGAATAAAGATTACATTTTCTCGAAATATATTTTTGAATATTATAGTGTGAATTTGATATAATGTTATAGTTGTGGGTAATATTTACAAATTTTGCAAAAGCATAAGTTTTTATATAATATTCGATTGGTCGAGGAATATTCGTTTTAACAGGGAATATTCGTACAACGACACAATCTTTGGTGGACCCCTAGCGGAATTATTATTCGGATTGAAAGCGACAAAAATACTTTATGAAAATAACGGCGGAAGTTTTATTGTAATTGTTGAACTACCCGGTAGTAAAAAATCTGATGTCTGGCATTGGTTACATAATAAAGACAATTGTATTGATTATTGATGCTTACGTGAGAAGTCACTCGGTTATACTCAATTATTGCTCACGATAATTGTTGCATCATATCTCTCATATTATTGATTCGATTATTGTCATAGTATCATCTGAATAATATGTTATTTTATTAAATCAATAATTGAGATGACAAAGTTATTCATATTATTAAATTACAATATTTACAATGTCTACAAGTTCTATTAAGGAGAGGTTTGGTCACCTAATTGCGCGCCAATAGGGAAAAATCCTTATTGGAAAGCCCCCTCTTTCCTGGGAACGACCTAGTTGATAAATATTGTGAGTTATAATATTAATGATGAATGTTATTAAAATTGAAGTTGTGTTCGGAGTTGAATTTGGAGACACGGACGTGATATTTGAGTCCGGAACGATGAAATTAGTAAAAATAGTCTATAAACACAAAATTTTCTAAAATTCACTATTTGGTCAAAAAGTCAACAGTTGACTTCTTCGGAAAAAGTTATGTAAGACCCCAACTTTTTGAATAAAGATTACATTTTCTTGAAATATATTTTTGAATATTATGGTGTGGATTTGATATAATGTTATAGTTGTGGGTAATATTTACAAATTTTGCAAAGTACGCAAGTTGTTATATAATATTCGATTGGTCGGGGAATATTCGTTTTAACACGGAATATTCATACAACGACACAATCATTGGTAGACCCCCACAACGGAATTATTGTCGGATTGAAAAAACGACAAAAATACTTTATGAAAATAACAGTAGAAGTTTTACACAAGAATTTGTTGAACTACCGATAGTAAAAGTATGATTATTACGCTGCGTGGTTGCATAGTAGCACACGGTATTGGTTATTGATGCTTACGTGAGAAGTCACTCGGTTATACTCAATTATTGCTCTGATGAAGTCTTTGCATCATATCTCTCATATTATTGATTCGATTATTGTCATAGTATCATCCGAATAATATGTTATTTTATTAAATCAATAATTGAGATGACAAAGTTATTCATATTATTAAATTACAATATTTACAATGTCTAGAAGTTCCATCAAGGAGAGGTTTGGTCACCTAATTGCGTGCAATAGGAGAAATCCTTATTGGAAAGCCCCCTCTTTCACAGGAACGACTGGTTGATAAATATTGTGAGTTATAATATTAATGATGAATGTTATTAAAATTGAAGTTGTGTTAGGAGTTGAATTTGGAGACGCTTGGACGTGATATTTCGATCGGAACGATGAAATTAGTAAAATAGTCTATAAACACAAAAATTTACGAAATTAACTATTTGGTCAAAAAGTCAATGATTGACTTTTTGAGAAAAAGTTATGTAAGACCCCAACTTTTTGAATAAAGATTACTTTTTCTTGAAATATATTTTTGAATATTATGGTGTGGATTTGATATAATGTTATAGTTGTAGGTAATATTTACAAATTTTGCAAAAGTCACATAAGTTGTTATATAATATTCGATTGGTCGAGGAATATTCGTTTTAACAGAAATATTCGTACAACGACACAATCTTTAGTCGACCCTAACGGAATTATTGTTCGGATTGAGAAAACGACAAAAATACTTTTATGAAAATAACGGCGGAAGTTTTACTATATTTGTTGAACTACCCGGTAGTAAAAGTACAAGATGTCTGGCGTGGTTACATAATAGCACACTATATTGATTATTGATGCTTGGGTGAGAAGTCACTCGGTTATACTCAATTATTACTACTGAGAATTGTTGCATCATATCTCTCATATTATTGATTCGATTATTGTCATAGTATCATCCGAATAATATGTTATTTTCTTAAATCAATAATTGAGATGACAAAGTTATTCATATTATTAAATTACAATATTTATAATGTCTAGAAGTTACATTAAGGACAAGTTTGGTCACCTAATTGCGGCGCCAATAGGAGAAATCCTTATTGGAAAGCCCTCTCTTTCCGGAGCGACACGGTTGATAAATATTGTGAGTTATAATATTAATGATGAATGTTATTAAAATTGAAGTTGTGTTAGGAGTTTAATTTGGAGATGCGACGTGATATTTGAGTCAAGGAGCGTTGAAATTAGTAAAAATAGTCTATAAACACAAAATTTTACGAAATTCACTATTTGGTCAAAAAGTCAACGAGTTGACTTTTGAGTAAAAGTTATATAAGACCCCAACTTTTTGAATAAAGATTACATTTTCTCGAAATATATTTTTGAATATTATAGTGTGAATTTGATATAATGTTATAGTTGTGGGTAATATTTACAAATTTTGCAAAGTACGCAAGTTGTTATATAATATTCGATTGGTCACGGACGTGATATTCATTAAGGACAAGTTTGGTCACCTAATTTTGGCGCATAATAGGGAGAAATCCTTATTGGAAAGCCCCCTCTTTCCTGGGAACGACCTGGTTGATAAATATTGTGAGTTATAATATTAATGATGAATGTTATTAAAATTGAAGTTGTGTTCGGAGTTGAATTTGGAGACGCGGACGTGATATTTGAGTCCGAACGATGAAATTAGTAAAATAGTCTATAAACACAAAATTTTACGAAATTAACTATTTGGTCAAAAAGTCAAGATTGATTTTTTGGAAA
This sequence comes from Panax ginseng, assembly GCA_020205605.1. Taxonomy (NCBI): domain Eukaryota; kingdom Viridiplantae; phylum Streptophyta; class Magnoliopsida; order Apiales; family Araliaceae; genus Panax; species Panax ginseng. The sequence goes on along the minus strand of CM035146.1, from coordinate 52,454,918 downwards.
AAGTTATGTAAGACCCCAACTTTTGAATAAAGATTACATTTTCTCGAAATATATTTTTGAATATTATGGTGTGGATTTGATATAATGTTATAGTTGTAGGTAATATTTACAAATTTTGCAAAGTACATAAGTTGTTATATAATATTCGATTGGTCGAGGAATATTCGTTTTAACAGGAAATATTCTGTATAACGACACAATCTTTGGTGGACCCCCTAACGGAATTATTATCGGATCGAGAAAACGACAAAAATACTTTATGAAAATAATCTGGCGGAAGTTTTCTTTGTAAGAATTGAACTACCCGGTAGTAAAAGTACTGATGAATACATGGGTTACATAATAGCACAATTGTATTGATTATTGATGCTTACGTGAGAAGTCACTCGGTTATACTCAATTATTGCTCTGATGAATTGTTGCATCATATCTCTCATATTATTGATTCGATTATTGTCATAGTATCATCTGAATAATATGTTATTTTATTAAATCAATAATTGAGATGACAAAGTTATTCATATTATTAAATTACAATATTTATAATGTCTAGAAGTTCTGTTAAGGACAAGTTTGGTCACCTAGTTGCGCGCCAATAGAGAGAAATCCTTATTGGAAAGCCCTCTCTTTCCTGGGAACGACCTGGTTGATAAATATTGTGAGTTATAATATTAATGATGAATGTTATTAAAATTGAAGTTGTGTTCGGAGTTGAATTTGGACCTTGCGGACGTGATATTTGATTAAGAACGATGAAATTAGTAAAAATAGTCTATAAACACAAAATTTTCTGAAATTAACTATTTGGTCAAAAAGTCAACAGTTGACTTTTTCAGAAAAAGTTATGTAAGACCCCAACTTTTTGAATAAAGATTACATTTTCTCGAAATATATTTTTGAATATTATAGTGTGAATTTGATATAATGTTATAGTTGTGGGTAATATTTACAAATTTTGCAAAGTACGTAAGTTGTTATATAATATTCGATTGGTCGGGGTATATTCGTTTTAACAGGGAATATTCGTACAACGACACAATCTTTGGTGGACCCCCACAACGGAATTATTTTCGGATTGAGAAAACTACAAAAATACTTTATGAAAATAATGGCGGAAGTTTTACCGTAACTGTTGAACTACCCGGTAGTAAAAGTACGATGTCTGCATGGTTACATAATAGCACACGGTATTGATTATTGATGCTTACGTGAGAAGTCACTCAGTTGTACTCAATTATTGCTACAGTAATTGTTGAATCATATCTCTCATATTATTGATTCGATTATTGTCATAGTATCATCTGAATAATATGTTATTTTATTAAATCAATAATTGAGATGACAAAGTTATTCATATTATTAAATTACAATATTTACAATGTCTAGAAGTTCTATTAAGGACAAGTTTGGTCACCTAATTGCGCGCCAATAGGGAGAAATCCTTATTGGAAAGCCCCCTCTTTCCTGGGAATGACCTGGTTGATAAATATTGTGAGTTATAATATTAATGATGAATGTTATTAAAATTGAAGTTGTGTTCGGAGTTGAATTTGGAGACGCGGACGTGATATTTGAGTCCGGAACGATGAAATTAGTAAAAATAGTCTATAAACACAAAATTTTCTCGAAATTCACTATTTGGTGAAAAAGTCAACAGATTGACTTTTTCGTAAAAAAGTTATGTAAGACCCCAACTTTTGAATAAAGATTACATTTTCTTGAAATATATTTTTGAATATTATGGTGTGGATTTGATATAATGTTATAGTTGTAGGTAATATTTACAAATTTTGCAAAATACATTAAGTTGTTATATAATATTCGATTGGTCGAGGAATATTCGTTTTAACAGAAATATTCGTACATAACGACACAATCTTTGGTGGACCCCCCTAGCGGAATTATTATCGGATTGAGAAAGCGACAAAAATACTTTTATGAAAATAACGGCGGAAGTTTTACTATAAGCTGTTGAACTACCATACGGTAGTAAAAAAATACGATGTCTGGCGTGGTTACATAATAGCACAATTGTATTGATTATTGATGCTTAGGTGAGAAGTCACTCGGTTATACTCAATTATTGCTACAAGAATTGTTGCATCATATCTCTCATATTATTGATTCGATTATTGTCATAGTATCATCCGAATAATATGTTATTTTATTAAATCAATAATTGAGATGACAAAGTTATTCATATTATTAAATTACAATATTTATAATGTACAGAAGTTCATTAAGGACAAGTTTGGTCACCTAATTGCGGCGCCAATAGGGAGAAATCCTTATTGGAAAGCCTCTCTTTCACAGGAGAACGACTTTGGTTGATAAATATTGTGAGTTATAATATTAATGATGAATGTTATTAAAATTGAAGTTGTGTTAGGAGTTTAATTTGGAGATCTGAACGTGATATTTGAGTAGGAACGTTGAAATTAGTAAAAATAGTCTATAAACACAAAATTTTTTCGAAATTCACTATTTGGTCAAAAAGTCAGATTGACTTTTTCAGAAAAAGTTATGTAAGACCCCAACTTTTTGAATAAAGATTACATTTTCTCGAAATATATTTTTGAATATTATAGTGTGAATTTGATATAATGTTATAGTTGTGGGTAATATTTACAAATTTTGCAAAGTACGCAAGTTGTTATATAATATTCGATTGGTCACGGACGTGATATTCTGTTAAGGACAAGTTTGGTCACCTAATTGCGCGCCAATAGGGAGAAATCCTTATTGGAAAGCCCCCTCTTTCCTGGGAACGACCTGGTTGATAAATATTGTGAGTTATAATATTAATGATGAATGTTATTAAAATTGAAGTTGTGTTCGGAGTTGAATTTGGAGACGCGGACGTGATATTTGAGTCCGGAACGATGAAATTAGTAAAAATAGTCTATAAACACAAAATTTTCTGAAATTAACTATTTGGTCAAAAAGTCAACAGTTGACTTTTTCAGAAAAAGTTATGTAAGACCCCAACTTTTTGAATAAAGATTACATTTTCTTGAAATATATTTTTGAATATTATGGTGTGGATTTGATATAATGTTATAGTTGTAGGTAATATTTACAAATTTTGCAAAGTATGCATAAGTTGTTATATAATATTCGATTAATCGAGGAATATTCGTTTTAACAGAAATATTCGCATACAACGACACAATCTTTGGTGGACCCCCACAACGGAATTATTGTCGGATTGAGAAAACGACAAAAATACTTTATGAAAATAACGGCGGAAGTTTTACTATAACTGTTGAACTACCCTAGTAGTAAAAGTACGAGAATGGCTGTGGTTACATAAATAGCACAATCGTATTGATTATTGATGCTTAGGTGAGAAGTCACTCGGTTATACTCAATTATTGCTACAAAGAATTGTTGCATCATATCTCTCATATTATTGATTCGATTATTGTCATAGTATCACTGAATAATATGTTATTTTATTAAATCAATAATTGAGATGACAAAGTTATTCATATTATTAAATTACAATATTTATAATGTCTAGAAGTTACATTAAGGACAAGTTTGGTCACCTAATTGCGCTATGATAGGAGAAATCCTTATTGGAAAGCCCTCTCTTTCCAGGAACGAACGACACGGTTGATAAATATTGTGAGTTATAATATTAATGATGAATGTTATTAAAATTGAAGTTGTGTTAGGAGTTGAATTTGGAGACGCGGACGTGATATTTGAGTCAGGAACGATGAAATTAGTAAAAATAGTCTATAAACACAAAATTTTTCGAAATTAACTATTTGGTGAAAAAGTCAACAGATTGACTTTTTGAGAAAAAAGTTATGTAAGACCCCAACTTTTGAATAAAGATTACATTTTCGAAATATATTTTTTGAATATTATAGTGTGAATTTGATATAATGTTATAGTTGTGGGTAATATTTACAAATTTTGCAAAAGCATGAAGTTGTTATATAATATTCGATTAATTAGGGGTATATTCGTTTTAACAGGGAATATTCGTACAACGACAAATTCTTTGGTGGACCCCCACAACGGAATTATTTTCGGATTGAGAAAACTACAAAAATACTTTATGAAAATAATGGCGGAAGTTTTACCGTAACTGTTGAACTACCCGGTAGTAAAAGTACAGTCGCATGGTTACATAATAGCACACGGTATTGATTATTGATGCTTACGTGAGAAGTCACTCAGTTGTATTCAATTATTGCTACAGTAATTGTTGCATCATATCTCTCATATTATTGATTCGATTATTGTCATAGTATCATATGAATAATATGTTATTTTATTAAATCAATAATTGAGATGACAAAGTTATTCATATTATTAAATTACAATATTTACAATGTCTAGAAGTTACGGTAGGACAAGTTTGGTCACCTAATTGCGCGCTTAATAGGGAGAAATCCTTATTGAAAGCCCCTCTTTCACAGGAACGATTTGGTTGATAAATATTGTGAGTTATAATATTAATGATGAATGTTATTAAAATTGAAGTTGTGTTAGGAGTTGAATTTGGAGACGCGGACGTGATATTTGAGTCCGGACGATGAAATTAGTAAAAATATTCTATAAACACAAAATTTTCTCGAAATTAACTATTTGGTCAAAAAGTCAATGATTGACTTTTTTCGAGAAAAAGTTATGTAAGTCCCCAAACTTTTGAATAAAGATTACATTTTCTTGAAATATATTTTTGAATATTATGGTGTGGATTTGATATAATGTTATAGTTGTAGGTAATATTTACAAATTTTGCAAAAGTACGCAAGTTGTTATATAATATTCGATTGGTCGAGGAATATTCGTTTTAACAGGAAATATTCGATAACGACACAATCTTTGGTGGACCCCCTAACGGAATTATTAGCCGGATTGAGAAAAGCGACAAAAATACTTTATGAAAATAACGGCGGAAGTTTTATCAGAATCGTTGAACTACCCGGTAGTAAAAGTACAGTAATACGCGTGGTTACATAATAGCACACTGTATTGATTATTGATGCTTAGGTGAGAAGTCACTCAGTTATACTCAATTATTGCTACAGTAATTGTTGCATCATATCTCTCATATTATTGATTCGATTATTGTCATAGTATCACCTGAATAATATGTTATTTTATTAAATCAATAATTGAGATGACAAAGTTATTCATATTATTAAATTACAATATTTATAATGTCTAGAAGTTCTGTTAAGGACAAGTTTGGTCACCTAATTGCGCGCCAATAGGGAGAAATCCTTATTGGAAAGCCCTCTCTTTCCTGGGAACGACCTGGTTGATAAATATTGTGAGTTATAATATTAATGATGAATGTTATTAAAATTGAAGTTGTGTTCGGAGTTTAATTTGGAGATGCGGACGTGATATTTGAGTCCGGAACGTTGAAATTAGTAAAAATAGTCTATAAACACAAAATTTTCTGAAATTATCTATTTGGTCAAAAAGTCAACAGTTGACTTTTTCAGAAAAAGTTATGTAAGACCCCAACTTTTTGAATAAAGATTACATTTTCTCGAAATATATTTTTGAATATTATGGTGTGGATTTGATATAATGTTATAGTTGTAGGTAATATTTACAAATTTTGCAAAGTACGCAAGTTGTTATATAATATTCGATTGGTCGAGGAATATTCGTTTTAACAGGAAATATTCGTACAACGACACAATCTTTGGTCGACCCCCACAACGGAATTATTGTCGGATTGAGAAAACGACAAAAATACTTTATGAAAATAACGGCGGAAGTTTTACTATAACTGTTGAACTACCCGGTAGTAAAAGTACAGTAATACGCGTGGTTACATAATAGCACACTATATTGATTATTGATGCTTAGGTGAGAAGTCACTCAGTTATACTCAATTATTGCTACAGTAATTGTTGCATCATATCTCTCATATTATTGATTCGATTATTGTCATAGTATCATCTGAATAATATGTTATTTTCTTAAATCAATAATTGAGATGACAAAGTTATTCATATTATTAAATTACAATATTTATAATGTCTAGAAGTTCTGTTAAGGACAAGTTTGGTCACCTAATTGCGCATGATAGGGAGAAATCCTTATTGGAAAGCCTCTCTTTTCTGAGGAACGACTGGTTGATAAATATTGTGAGTTATAATATTAATGATGAATGTTATTAAAATTGAAGTTGTGTTTAGGAGTTTAATTTGGAGATGCGGGACGTGATATTTGAGTCCTAACGTTGAAATTAGTAAAATAGTCTATAAACACAAATTTTTTCGAAATTCACTATTTGGTCAAAAAGTCAGATTGACTTTTTCGTAAAAAGTTTATGTAAGACCCCAACTTTTGAATAAAGATTACATTTTCTCGAAATATATTTTTGAATATTATAGTGTGAATTTGATATAATGTTATAGTTGTAGGTAATATTTACAAATTTTTGCAAAAGTACGCAAGTTGTTATATAATATTCGATTAGTCACGACGTGATATTCTTAAGGACAAGTTTGGTCACCTAATTGCGCGCCAATAGGAGAAATCCTTATTGGAAAGCCCCTCTTTCTTCGAGGAGCGAATTCGGTTGATAAATATTGTGAGTTATAATATTAATGATGAATGTTATTAAAATTGAAGTTGTGTTAGGAGTTGAATTTGGGAGACGCTTGGACGTGATATTTGAGTCCGGAACGATGAAATTAGTAAAAATAGTCTATAAACACAAAATTTTCTGAAATTAACTATTTGGTCAAAAAGTCAACAGTTGACTTTTTCAGAAAAAGTTATGTAAGACCCCAACTTTTTGAATAAAGATTACATTTTCTCGAAATATATTTTTGAATATTATGGTGTGGATTTGATATAATGTTATAGTTGTGGGTAATATTTACAAATTTTGCAAAGTACGCAAGTTGTTATATAATATTCGATTGGTCGAGGAATATTCGTTTTAACAGGAAATATTCGTACAACGACACAATCTTTGGTGGACCCCCACAACGGAATTATTGTCGGATTGAGAAAACGACAAAAATACTTTATGAAAATAACGGCGGAAGTTTTACTGTAATTGTTGAACTACCCGGTAGTAAAAGTACAGTAATACGCGTGGTTACATAATAGCACACTGTATTGATTATTGATGCTTACGTGAGAAGTCACTCAGTTATACTCAATTATTGCTACAGTAATTGTTGCATCATATCTCTCATATTATTGATTCGATTATTGTCATAGTATCATCTGAATAATATGTTATTTTATTAAATCAATAATTGAGATGACAAAGTTATTCATATTATTAAATTACAATATTTATAATGTCTAGAAGTTCTGTTAAGGACAAGTTTGGTCACCTAATTGCGCGCCAATAGGGAGAAATCCTTATTGGAAAGCCCTCTCTTTCCTGGGAACGACCTGGTTGATAAATATTGTGAGTTATAATATTAATGATGAATGTTATTAAAATTGAAGTTGTGTTCGGAGTTTAATTTGGAGATCTGGACGTGATATTTGAGTCAGGAACGTTGAAATTAGTAAAAATAGTCTATAAACACAAAATTTTCGAAATTATCTATTTGGTCAAAAGTCAATTGATTGACTTTTTCGAGAAAAAGTTATATAAGACCCCAACTTTTGAATAAAGATTACATTTTCTCGAAATATATTTTTGAATATTATGGTGTGGATTTGATATAATGTTATAGTTGTAGGTAATATTTACAAATTTTGCAAAAGTACGCAAGTTGTTATATAATATTCGATTGGTCGAGGAATATTCGTTTTAACAGAAATATTAAATACAACGACACAATCTTTGGTCGACCCACTAACGGAATTATTGTCGGATTGAGAAAGCGAAAAAAATACTTTATGAAAATAACGGCGGAAGTTTTACTATAGCTGTTGAACTACCGGTAGTAAAAGTACACGATGTATGGCATGGGTTACATAATAGCACACTATATTGATTATTGATGCTTAGGTGAGAAGTCACTCAGTTATACTCAATTATTGCTACAGTAATTGTTGCATCATATCTCTCATATTATTGATTCGATTATTGTCATAGTATCATCTGAATAATATGTTATTTTATTAAATCAATAATTGAGATGACAAAGTTATTCATATTATTAAATTACAATATTTATAATGTCTAGAAGTTCTATTAAGGACAAGTTTGGTCACCTAATTGCGCTTGATAGGAGAAATCCTTATTGGAAAGCCCCCTCTTTCACAGGAACGACACGGTTGATAAATATTGTGAGTTATAATATTAATGATGAATGTTATTAAAATTGAAGTTGTGTTAGGAGTTTAATTTGGAGATGCGCGGACGTGATATTTGAGTTAGGAACGTTGAAATTAGTAAAAATAGTCTATAAACACAAAATTTTACGAAATTATCTATTTGGTCAAAAAAAGTCAATGATTGACTTTTTCGGAAAAAGTTATGTAAGACCCCAACTTTTTGAATAAAGATTACATTTTCTCGAAATATATTTTTGAATATTATGGTGTGGATTTGATATAATGTTATAGTTGTAGGTAATATTTACAAATTTTGCAAAGTACGCAAGTTGTTATATAATATTCGATTGGTCGAGGAATATTCGTTTTAACAGGAAATATTCGTACAACGACACAATCTTTGGTCGACCCCCATAACGGAATTATTGTCGGATTGAGAAAACGACAAAAATACTTTATGAAAATAACGGCGGAAGTTTTACTATAACTGTTGAACTACCCGGTAGTAAAAGTACAGTAATACGCGTGGTTACATAATAGCACACTATATTGATTATTGATGCTTAGGTGAGAAGTCACTCAGTTATACTCAATTATTGCTACAGTAATTGTTGCATCATATCTCTCATATTATTGATTCGATTATTGTCATAGTATCATCTGAATAATATGTTATTTTCTTAAATCAATAATTGAGATGACAAAGTTATTCATATTATTAAATTACAATATTTATAATGTCTAGAAGTTCTGTTAAGGACAAGTTTGGTCACCTAATTGCGCGCCAATAGGGAGAAATCCTTATTGGAAAGCCCTCTCTCTCGCGGAACGACTGGTTGATAAATATTGTGAGTTATAATATTAATGATGAATGTTATTAAAATTGAAGTTGTGTTCGGAGTTTAATTTGGAGATGCGGACGTGATATTTGAGTCCGGAACGTTGAAATTAGTAAAAATAGTCTATAAACACAAAATTTTCTGAAATTCACTATTTGGTCAAAAAAGTCAGCGATTGACTTTTTTCGTAAAAGTTATGTAAGACCCCAACTTTTGAATAAAGATTACATTTTCTCGAAATATATTTTTGAATATTATAGTGTGAATTTGATATAATGTTATAGTTGTGGGTAATATTTACAAATTTTGCAAAAGCTACGCAAGTTGTTATATAATATTCGATTAGTCACGGACGTGATATTACATAAGGACAAGTTTGGTCACCTAATTGCGGCGCCAATAGGAGAAATCCTTATTGGAAAGCCCCCTCTTTCCTGGGAACGACCTGGTTGATAAATATTGTGAGTTATAATATTAATGATGAATGTTATTAAAATTGAAGTTGTGTTCGGAGTTGAATTTGGAGACGCGGACGTGATATTTGAGTCCGGAACGATGAAATTAGTAAAAATAGTCTATAAACACAAAATTTTCTGAAATTAACTATTTGGTCAAAAAGTCAACAGTTGACTTTTTCAGAAAAAGTTATGTAAGACCCCAACTTTTTGAATAAAGATTACATTTTCTCGAAATATATTTTTGAATATTATGGTGTGGATTTGATATAATGTTATAGTTGTGGGTAATATTTACAAATTTTGCAAAGTACGCAAGTTGTTATATAATATTCGATTGGTCGAGGAATATTCGTTTTAACAGAAATATTCGCATAACGACACAATCTTTGGTGGACCCCCTAACGGAATTATCATTCGGATTGAGAAAAACGACAAAAATACTTTATGAAAATAACGGCGGAAGTTTTTATTGTAATTGTTGAACTACCCAGTAGTAAAAAGTACGAATGTCTGGCATTGGTTACATAATAGCACAATTGTATTGATTATTGATGCTTACGTGAGAAGTCACTCGATTATACTCAATTATTGCTACAAAGAATTGTGCATCATCATATCTCTCATATTATTGATTCGATTATTGTCATAGTATCATCCGAATAATATGTTATTTTATTAAATCAATAATTGAGATGACAAAGTTATTCATATTATTAAATTACAATATTTATAATGTCTAGAAGTTCAGTTAAGGACAAGTTTGGTCACCTAGTTGCGCGCCAATAGAGAGAAATCCTTATTGGAAAGCCCTCTCTTTCCTGGGAACGACCTGGTTGATAAATATTGTGAGTTATAATATTAATGATGAATGTTATTAAAATTGAAGTTGTGTTAGGAGTTGAATTTGGACACTTGGACGTGATATTTGATTAGGAACGATGAAATTAGTAAAAATAGTCTATAAACACAAAATTTTACGAAATTAACTATTTGGTCAAAAGTCAACATTGACTTTTTGAGAAAAAAAGTTATGTAAGACCCCAACTTTTGAATAAAGATTACATTTTCTCGAAATATATTTTTGAATATTATAGTGTGAATTTGATATAATGTTATAGTTGTGGGTAATATTTACAAATTTTGCAAAGTACGCAAGTTGTTATATAATATTCGATTGGTCGGGGTATATTCGTTTTAACAGGAATATTCGTATAACGACACAATCTTTGGTGGACCCCACAGCGGAATTATTTTCGGATTGAGAAAACTACAAAAATACTTTTATGAAAATAATGGCGGAAGTTTTACCAGAGCTGTTGAACTACCCATTAGTAAAAGTACAAGATAATGCATGGTTACATAATAGCACTACGGTATTGATTATTGATGCTTACGTGAGAAGTCTTTCGGTTGTACTCAATTATTGCTACTGATGAATTGTTGAATCATATCTCTCATATTATTGATTCGATTATTGTCATAGTATCATCTGAATAATATGTTATTTTATTAAATCAATAATTGAGATGACAAAGTTATTCATATTATTAAATTACAATATTTACAATGTCTAGAAGTTCTGTTAAGGACAAGTTTGGTCACCTAATTGCGGCCATGATAGGAGAAATCCTTATTGGAAAGCCCCTTTCACAGGAATGACACGGTTGATAAATATTGTGAGTTATAATATTAATGATGAATGTTATTAAAATTGAAGTTGTGTTCGGAGTTGAATTTGGAGACGCGGACGTGATATTTGAGTCCGGAACGATGAAATTAGTAAAAATAGTCTATAAACACAAAATTTTCTGAAATTAACTATTTGGTCAAAAAGTCAACAGTTGACTTTTTCAGAAAAAGTTATGTAAGACCCCAACTTTTTGAATAAAGATTACATTTTCTTGAAATATATTTTTGAATATTATGGTGTGGATTTGATATAATGTTATAGTTGTAGGTAATATTTACAAATTTTGCAAAGTACGCAAGTTGTTATATAATATTCGATTGGTCGAGGAATATTCGTTTTAACAGGAAATATTCGTACAACGACACAATCTTTGGTGGACCCCCACAACGGAATTATTGTGGATTTGAGAAAGCGACAAAAATACTTTTATGAAAATAACGGCGGAAGTTTTACTATAAGCGTTGAACTACCCGGTAGTAAAAGTACAAAGAATCTGGCGTGGTTACATAATAGTACAATCTGTATTGATTATTGATGCTTAGGTGAGAAGTCACCGGTTATACTCAATTATTGCTCTGATAATTGTTGCATCATATCTCTCATATTATTGATTCGATTATTGTCATAGTATCATCCGAATAATATGTTATTTTATTAAATCAATAATTGAGATGACAAAGTTATTCATATTATTAAATTACAATATTTATAATGTCTAGAAGTTACATTAAGGACAAGTTTGGTCACCTAATTGCGCGCCAATAGGAGAAATCCTTATTGGAAAGCCCTCTTTCCGGGAGCGACACGGTTGATAAATATTGTGAGTTATAATATTAATGATGAATGTTATTAAAATTGAAGTTGTGTTAGGAGTTTAATTTGGAGATCTTGAGCGTGATATTTGAGTTAGAACGTTGAAATTAGTAAAAATAGTCTATAAACACAAAATTTTTCGAAATTCACTATTTGGTCAAAAAGTCAACAGATTGACTTTTTCGAGAAAAAGTTATATAAGACCCCAACTTTTTGAATAAAGATTACATTTTCTCAAAATATATTTTTTGAATATTATAGTGTGAATTTGATATAATGTTATAGTTGTGGGTAATATTTACAAATTTTGCAAAAATCACGCAAGTTGTATATATAATATTGATTGGTCACGGACGTGATATTCTCAGTAAGGACAAGTTTGGTCACCTAATTGCGCGCAATGATAGGGAGAAATCCTTATTGAAAGCCCCTCTTTCTCAGGAACGATTGGTTGATAAATATTGTGAGTTATAATATTAATGATGAATGTTATTAAAATTGAAGTTGTGTTAGGAGTTGAATTTGGAGACGCTTGGACGTGATATTTGAGTCCGGAACGATGAAATTAGTAAAATAGTCTATAAACACAAAATTTTACGAAATTAACTATTTGGTCAAAAGTCAATACAGTTGACTTTTTTCGGAAAAAGTTATGTAAGACCCCAACTTTTGAATAAAGATTACATTTTCTCGAAATATATTTTTGAATATTATGGTGTGGATTTGATATAATGTTATAGTTGTGGGTAATATTTACAAATTTTCCAAAGTACATGAAGTTGTTATATAATATTCGATTGGTCGAGGAATATTCGTTTTAACAGGAAATATTCGTACGACGGCACAATCATTGGTGGACCCCACAACGGAATTATTATTCGGATTGAGAAAACGACAAAAATACTTTTATGAAAATAACGGCGGAAGTTTTCTTTGTAATTGTTGAACTACCCGGTAGTAAAAGTACAGTAATACGCGTGGTTACATAATAGCACACTGTATTGATTATTGATGATTACGTGAGAAGTCACTCAGTTATACTCAATTATTGCTACAGTAATTGTTGCATCATATCTCTCATATTATTGATTCGATTATTGTCATAGTATCATCTGAATAATATGTTATTTTATTAAATCAATAATTGAGATGACAAAGTTATTCATATTATTAAATTACAATATTTATAATGTCTAGAAGTTCAGTTAAGGACAAGTTTGGTCACCTAGTTGCGCGCCAATAGAGAGAAATCCTTATTGGAAAGCCCTCTCTTTCCTGGGAACGACCTGGTTGATAAATATTGTGAGTTATAATATTAATGATGAATGTTATTAAAATTGAAGTTGTGTTCGGAGTTGAATTTGGACACGCGGACGTGATATTTGATTCCGGAACGATGAAATTAGTAAAAATAGTCTATAAACACAAAATTTTCTGAAATTAACTATTTGGTCAAAAAGTCAACAGTTGACTTTTTCAGAAAAAGTTATGTAAGACCCCAACTTTTTGAATAAAGATTACATTTTCTCGAAATATATTTTTGAATATTATAGTGTGAATTTGATATAATGTTATAGTTGTGGGTAATATTTACAAATTTTGCAAAGTACGCAAGTTGTTAAAATTGAAGTTGTGTTCGGAGTTGAATTTGGAGACGCGAATGTGATATTTGAGTCCGGAACGATGAAATTAGTAAAAATAGTCTATAAACACAAAATTTTTCGAAATTCACTAATTGGTCAAAAAGTCAACAAATTGACGTTTTGAGAAAAAAGTTATGTAAGACCCCAACTTTTTGAATAAAGATTACATTTTCTCGAAATATATTTTTGAATATTATGGTGTGAATTTGATATAATGTTATAGTTGTAGGTAATATTTACAAATTTTGCAAAGTATGCAAGTTGTTATATAATATTCGATTGGTGGGGTATATTCGTTTTAACAGGAAATATCGCAGACAACGCAACGACACAATCTTTTGGTGGACCCCACAACGGAATTATTTTTAGGATTGAGAAAACTACAAAAATACTTTATGAAAATAATGGCGGAAGTTTTACCGTGAATCGCTGAACTACCCATTAGTAAAAGTACAAAGTGATGTCGCATGGTTACATAATGCTTTACGGTATTGATTATTGATGCTTACGTGAGAAGTCACTCAGTTGTACTCAATTATTGCTACAGTAATTGTTGAATCATATCTCTCATATTATTGATTCGATTATTGTCATAGTATCATCTGAATAATATGTTATTTTATTAAATCAATAATTGAGATGACAAAGTTATTCATATTATTAAATTACAATATTTACAATGTCTAGAAGTTCATTAAGGACAAGTTTGGTCACCTAATTGCGCTACTAATAGGGAGAAATCCTTATTGAAAGCCCCTCTTTTCAGGGAACGACACGGTTGATAAATATTGTGAGTTATAATATTAATGATGAATGTTATTAAAATTAAAGTTGTGTTCGGAGTTGAATTTGGAGACGCGGACGTGATATTTGAGTCCGGAACGATGAAATTAGTAAAAATAGTCTATAAACACAAAATTTTCTGAAATTAACTATTTGGTCAAAAAGTCAACAGTTGACTTTTTCAGAAAAAGTTATGTAAGACCCCAACTTTTTGAATAAAGATTACATTTTCTTGAAATATATTTTTGAATATTATGGTGTGGATTTGATATAATGTTATAGTTGTGGGGAATATTTACAAATTTTGCAAAGTACGCAAGTTGTTATATAATATTCGATTGGTCGAGGAATATTCGTTTTAACAGGAAATATTCGTACAACGACACAATCTTTGGTGGACCCCCACAACGGAATTATTGTCGGATTGAGAAAACGACAAAAATACTTTATGAAAATAACGGCGGAAGTTTTCATCAGAATCGTTGAACTACCCGGTAGTAAAAGTACGAAGAATGGCGTGGTTACATAATAGCACAATCGTATTGATTATTGATGCTTAGGTGAGAAGTCACTCAGTTATACTCAATTATTGCTACAGAAGTAATTGTTGCATCATATCTCTCATATTATTGATTCGATTATTGTCATAGTATCATCTGAATAATATGTTATTTTATTAAATCAATAATTGAGATGACAAAGTTATTCATATTATTAAATTACAATATTTATAATGTCTAGAAGTTCTGTTAAGGACAAGTTTGGTCACCTAATCAAGCGCTGATAATAGGAGAAATCCTTATTGGAAAGCCCTCTCTTTCCTGGGAACGACCTGGTTGATAAATATTGTGAGTTATAATATTAATGATGAATGTTATTAAAATTGAAGTTGTGTTCGGAGTTGAATTTGGAGACGCGGACGTGATATTTGAGTCCGGAACGATGAAATTAGTAAAAATAGTCTATAAACACAAAATTTTCTGAAATTAACTATTTGGTCAAAAAGTCAACAGTTGACTTTTTCAGAAAAAGTTATGTAAGACCCCAACTTTTTGAATAAAGATTACATTTTCTCGAAATATATTTTTGAATATTATGGTGTGAATTTGATATAATGTTATAGTTGTGGGTAATATTTACAAATTTTGCAAA
This sequence comes from Panax ginseng, assembly GCA_020205605.1. Lineage (NCBI taxonomy): Eukaryota > Viridiplantae > Streptophyta > Magnoliopsida > Apiales > Araliaceae > Panax > Panax ginseng. The sequence continues at coordinate 52,439,305 of CM035146.1, read as the reverse complement.
GTACGCAAGTTGTTATATAATATTCGATTGGTCGGGGTATATTCGTTTTAACAGGGAATATTCGTACAACGACAAATTCTTTGGTGGACCCCCACAACGGAATTATTTTCGGATTGAGAAAACTACAAAAATACTTTATGAAAATAATGGCGGAAGTTTTACCGTAACTGTTGAACTACCCGGTAGTAAAAGTACAGTAATACGCATGGTTACATAATAGCACACGGTATTGATTATTGATGCTTACGTGAGAAGTCACTCAGTTGTATTCAATTATTGCTACAGTAATTGTTGCATCATATCTCTCATATTATTGATTCGATTATTGTCATAGTATCATATGAATAATATGTTATTTTATTAAATCAATAATTGAGATGACAAAGTTATTCATATTATTAAATTACAATATTTACAATGTCTAGAAGTTCTGTTAAGGACAAGTTTGGTCACCTAATTGCGCGCCAATAGGGAGAAATCCTTATTGGAAAGCCCCCTCTTTCCTGGGAACGACCTGGTTGATAAATATTGTGAGTTATAATATTAATGATGAATGTTATTAAAATTGAAGTTGTGTTTGAGTTGAATTTGGAGATTTGGACGTGATATTTGAGTCCGGAACGATGAAATTAGTAAAAATATTCTATAAACACAAAATTTTCGAAATTAACTATTTGGTCAAAAAGTCAATGATTGACTTTTTCAGAAAAAGTTATGTAAGTCCCCAACTTTTTGAATAAAGATTACATTTTCTTGAAATATATTTTTGAATATTATGGTGTGAATTTGATATAATGTTATAGTTGTGGGTAATATTTACAAATTTTGCAAAGTACGTAAGTTGTTATATAATATTCGATTGGTCGAGGAATATTCGCTTTTAACATGGAAATATTCAGACAACTAACGACACAATCTTTGGTGGACCCCACAACGGAATTATTTTCGGATTGAGAAAACGACAAAAATACTTTTTTATGAAAATAACTACGGAAGTTTTATCAGAGCTGTTGAACTACCCTTAGTAAAAAGTACGAAGAATACGCATGGTTACATAATAGCACTTTGTATTGATTATTGATGCTTGGGTGAGAAGTCACTCCGGTTATACTCAATTATTGCTACAAAGAATTGTTGCATCATATCTCTCATATTATTGATTCGATTATTGTCATAGTATCATCCGAATAATATGTTATTTTATTAAATCAATAATTGAGATGACAAAGTTATTCATATTATTAAATTACAATATTTATAATGTCTAGAAGTTCATTAGGACAAGTTTGGTCACCTAATTGCGCATGATAGGGAGAAATCCTTATTGGAAAGCCCCTCTTTCCGGGAACGACTTTGGTTGATAAATATTGTGAGTTATAATATTAATGATGAATGTTATTAAAATTGAAGTTGTGTTAGGAGTTGAATTTGGAGACGCGGACGTGATATTTGAGTCCTAACGATGAAATTAGTAAAATAGTCTATAAACACAAAATTTTTCGAAATTATCTATTTGGTCAAAAAGTCAATGATTGACTTTTTGAGAAAAAAGTTATGTAAGACCCCAACTTTTGAATAAAGATTACATTTTCTCGAAATATATTTTTGAATATTATGGTGTGAATTTGATATAATGTTATAGTTGTGGGTAATATTTACAAATTTTGCAAAAGTACGTAAGTTGTTATATAATATTCGATTGGTGGGGTATATTCGCTTTTTAACAGGGAATATATCATGACAACGACACAATCTTTGGTGGACCCCACAACGGAATTATTTTCGGATTGAGAAAACTACAAAAATACTTTTATGAAAATAATGGCGGAAGTTTTACCAGAATCGTTGAACTACCCAGTAGTAAAAAAATAAGAATACGCATGGTTACATAATAGCACACCAGTATTGATTATTGATGCTTACGTGAGAAGTCACTCAGTTATACTCAATTATTGCTACAATAATTGTTGCATCATATCTCTCATATTATTGATTCGATTATTGTCACAGTATCATCTGCATAATATGTTATTTTATTAAATCAATAATTGAGATGACAAAGTTATTCGTATTATTAAATTACAATATTTACAATGTCTAGAAGTTCTGTTAAGGACAAGTTTGGTCACCTAATTGCGCGCAATAAGGAGAAATCCTTATTGGAAAGCCCCCTCTTTCCTGGGAACGACCTGGTTGATAAATATTATGAGTTATAATATTAATGATGAATGTTATTAAAATTGAAGTTGTGTTCGGAGTTGAATTTGGAGACGCGGACGTGATATTTGAGTCCGGAATGATGAAATTAGTAAAAATAGTCTATAAACACAAAATTTTCTGAAATTAACTATTTGGTCAAAAAGTCAACAGTTGACTTTTTCAGAAAAAGTTATGTAAGACCCCAACTTTTTGAATAAAGATTACGTTTTCTCGAAATATATTTTTGAATATTATAGTGTGAATTTGATATAATGTTATAGTTGTGGGTAATATTTACAAATTTTGCAAAAGTACATAAGTTGTTATATAATATTCGATTGGTCTGGGTATATTCTTTTTAACAGGAATATTCGCATACATAACGACACAATCTTTGGTGGACCCCACAACGGAATTATTTTTCGGATTGAGAAAACGACAAAAATACTTTATGAAAATAACTATGAAGTTTTACCATAGAATCGTTGAACTACCCTAGTAGTAAAAGTACAAAGAATACGCATGGTTACATAATAGCACACCAGTATTGATTATTGATGCTTACGTGAGAAGTCACTCGTTATACTCAATAATTGCTACGAAGAATTGTTGATCATCATATCTCTCATATTATTGATTCGATTATTGTCATAGTATCATCTGAATAATATGTTATTTTATTAAATCAATAATTGAGATGACAAAGTTATTCATATTATTAAATTACAATATTTACAATGTCTACAAGTTCTATTAAGGAGAGGTTTGGTCACCTAATTGCGCGCCAATAGGGAAAAATCCTTATTGGAAAGCCCCCTCTTTCCTGGGAACGACCTGGTTGATAAATATTGTGAGTTATAATATTAATGATGAATGTTATTAAAATTGAAGTTGTGTTCGGAGTTGAATTTGGAGACACGGACGTGATATTTGAGTCCGGAACGATGAAATTAGTAAAAATAGTCTATAAACACAAAATTTTCTAAAATTCACTATTTGGTCAAAAAGTCAACAGTTGACTTTTTCAGAAAAAGTTATGTAAGACCCCAACTTTTTGAATAAAGATTACATTTTCTCGAAATATATTTTTGAATATTATGGTGTGAATTTGATATAATGTTATAGTTGTGGGTAATATTTACAAATTTTGCAAAATCACGTAAGTTGTTATATAATATTCGATTGGTCTGGGTATATTCGTTTTAACAGGAATATTCATACAACGACACAATCTTTGGTGGACCCCACAACGGAATTATTTTCGGATTGAGAAAAACGACAAAAATACTTTATGATGAAAATAACGGCGGAAGTTTTACCAGAATCGTTGAACTACCCGATAGTAAAAGTAAAGAATAATTATGGTTGGTTACATAATAGCATTACCAGTATTGATTATTGATGCTTACGTGAGAAGTCACTCGCTTATACTCAATTATTGCTACAAAGAATTGTTGCATCATATCTCTCATATTATTGATTCGATTATTGTCATAGTATCATCTGAATAATATGTTATTTTATTAAATCAATAATTGAGATGACAAAGTTATTCATATTATTAAATTACAATATTTACAATGTCTAGAAGTTCTGTCTAGGAGAGGTTTGGTCACCTAATTGCGTGCCAATAGGGAGAAATCCTTATTGGAAAGCCCCCTCTTTCCTGGGAACGACCTGGTTGATAAATATTGTGAGTTATAATATTAATGATGAATGTTATTAAAATTGAAGTTGTGTTCGGAGTTGAATTTGAGAGACGGACGTGATATTTGAGTCCGAACGATGAAATTAGTAAAATAGTCTATAAACACAAAATTTTCGAAATTAACTATTTGGTCAAAAGTCAACAATTGACTTTTTTCGTAAAAAGTTATGTAAGACCCCAACTTTTTGAATAAAGATTACATTTTCTCAAAAATATATTTTTGAATATTATGGTGTGAATTTGATATAATGTTATAGTTGTGGGTAATATTTACAAATTTTGCAAAGTACGTAAGTTGTTATATAATATTCGATTGGTCTGGGGTATATTCTTTTTAACATGGAATATTCAGATAACGACACAATCTTTGGTGGACCCCCACAACGGAATTATTTTCGGATCGAGAAAACGACAAAAATACTTTATGAAAATAACTACGGAAGTTTTATCAGAATCGTTGAACTACCCTAAGAGTAAAAGTACAAGAATACGCATGGTTACATAATAAGACACCTGCAGTATTGATTATTGATGCTTACGTGAGAAGTCACTTAGTTATACTCAATAATTGCTACAGTAATTGTTGCATCATATCTCTCATATTATTGATTCGATTATTGTCATAGTATCATCTGAATAATATGTTATTTTATTAAATCAATAATTGAGATGACAAAGTTATTCATATTATTAAATTACAATATTTATAATGTCTAGAAGTTCTGTTAAGGACAAGTTTGGTCACCTAATTGCGCGCCAATAGGGAGAAATCCTTATTGGAAGCCCCTATTTTCGGGAACGAATTCGTTGATAAATATTGTGAGTTATAATATTAATGATGAATGTTATTAAAATTAAAGTTGTGTTGGAGTTGAATTTGGAGACGCGGACGTGATATTTGAGTCCTAACGATGAAATTAGTAAAAATAGTCTATAAACACAAAAATTTCGAAATTAACTATTTGGTCAAAAAGTCAACAATGACTTTTTCAAAAAAGTTATGTAAGACCCCAACTTTTGAATAAAGATTACATTTCTCAAAATATATTTTTGAATATTATGGTGTGAATTTGATATAATGTTATAGTTGTGGGTAATATTTACAAATTTTGCAAAGTACATAAGTTGTTATATAATATTCGATTGGTCTGGGTATATTCTTTTTAACAGGAATATTCGCATACAACGACACAATCTTTGGTGGACCCCACAACGGAATTATTTTCGGATTGAGAAAACGACAAAAAATACTTTATGAAAATAACGGCGGAAGTTTTACCAGAATCGTTGAACTACCCTAAGTAGTAAAAGAAACAAAGAATACGCATGGTTACATAATAGCATTACCAGTATTGATTATTGATGCTTACGTGAGAAGTCACTCAGTTATACTCAATAATTGCTACAGTAATTGTTGCATCATATCTCTCATATTATTGATTCGATTATTGTCATAGTATCATCTGAATAATATGTTATTTTATTAAATCAATAATTGAGATGACAAAGTTATTCATATTATTAAATTACAATATTTACAATGTCTAGAAGTTCTGTTAAGGAGAGGTTTGGTCACCTAATAATTGCGCTACCAAGGGAAAAATCCTTATGGAAAGCCCCTCTTCCACAGGAACGACTGGTTGATAAATATTGTGAGTTATAATATTAATGATGAATGTTATTAAAATTGAAGTTGTGTTCGGAGTTGAATTTGGAGACGCGGACGTGATATTTGAGTCCGGAACGATGAAATTAGTAAAAATAGTCTATAAACACAAAATTTTCTGAAATTCACTATTTGGTCAAAAGTCAACAATTGACTTTTTTCTAAAAAAGTTATGTAAGACCCCAACTTTTGAATAAAGATTACATTTTCTCAAAATATATTTTTGAATATTATGGTGTGAATTTGATATAATGTTATAGTTGTGGGTAATATTTACAAATTTTGCAAAAGTACGCAAGTTGTATATATAATATTGATTGGTGGGGTATATTCTTTTTAACATGGAATATTCAGACAACGACACAATCTTTGGTGGACCCCACAACGGAATTATTTTCGGATTGAGAAAACGACAAAAATACTTTATGAAAATAACGGCGGAAGTTTTACTCAGAATCGTTGAACTACCCTAAGAGTAAAAGTACAAGAATACTGCATGGTTACATAATAAAGCACACCAGATTGATTATTGATGCTTACGTGAGAAGTCACTTAGTTATACTCAATAATTGCTACAAGAATTGTTGCATCATATCTCTCATATTATTGATTCGATTATTGTCATAAGATCATCCAATAATATGTTATTTTATTAAATCAATAATTGAGATGACAAAGTTATTCATATTATTAAATTACAATATTTATAATGTCTAGAAGTTCTGTTAAGGACAAGTTTGGTCACCTAATTGCGCGCCAATAGGGAGAAATCCTTATTGGAAAGCCCTCTATTTCCTGGGAACGACCTGGTTGATAAATATTGTGAGTTATAATATTAATGATGAATGTTATTAAAATTAAAGTTGTGTTCGGAGTTGAATTTGGAGACGCGGACGTGATATTTGAGTCCGGAACGATGAAATTAGTAAAAATAGTCTATAAACACAAAAATTTCTGAAATTAACTATTTGGTCAAAAAGTCAACAGTTGACTTTTTTCAGAAAAAGTTATGTAAGACCCCAACTTTTTGAATAAAGATTACATTTTCTCGAAATATATTTTTGAATATTATGGTGTGAATTTGATATAATGTTATAGTTGTGGGTAATATTTACAAATTTTGCAAAGTACGCAAGTTGTTATATAATATTCGATTGGTCGGGGTATATTCTTTTTAACAGGGAATATTCGTACAACGACACAATCTTTGGTGGACCCCCACAACGGAATTATTTTCGGATTGAGAAAACGACAAAAATACTTTATGAAAATAACGGCGGAAGTTTTACTCAGAATCGTTGAACTACCCGGTAGTAAAAGTACAGTAATACGCATGGTTACATAATAGCACACGGTATTGATTATTGATGCTTACGTGAGAAGTCACTCAGTTATACTCAATAATTGCTACAGTAATTGTTGCATCATATCTCTCATATTATTGATTCGATTATTGTCATAGTATCATCTGAATAATATGTTATTTTATTAAATCAATAATTGAGATGACAAAGTTATTCATATTATTAAATTACAATATTTACAATGTCTAGAAGTTCTGTTAAGGAGAGGTTTGGTCACCTAATTGCGCGCCAATAGGGAGAAATCCTTATTGGAAAGCCCCCTCTTTCCTGGGAACGACCTGGTTGATAAATATTGTGAGTTATAATATTAATGATGAATGTTATTAAAATTGAAGTTGTGTTCGGAGTTGAATTTGGAGACGCGGACGTGATATTTGAGTCCGGAACGATGAAATTAGTTAAAATAGTCTATAAACACAAAATTTTTCGAAATTCACTATTTGGTCAAAAAGTCAACAGTTGACTTTTTGAGGAAAAAAGTTATGTAAGACCCCAACTTTTTGAATAAAGATTACATTTTTCTAAATATATTTTTGAATATTATGGTGTGAATTTGATATAATGTTATAGTAGCCAGGTAATATTTACAAATTTTGCAAAGTACATAAGTTGTTATATAATATTCGATTGGTGGGGTATATTCTTTTTAACATGGAATATTCGCATACAACAACGACACAATCTTTGGTGGACCCCCACAACGGAATTATTTTCGGATTGAGAAAACGACAAAAATACTTTATGAAAATAACGGCGGAAGTTTTACCGTAACTGTTGAACTACCCGGTAGTAAAAGTACAGTAATACGCATGGTTACATAATAGCACACGGTATTGATTATTGATGCTTACGTGAGAAGTCACTTAGTTATACTCAATAATTGCTACAGTAATTGTTGCATCATATCTCTCATATTATTGATTCGATTATTATTATAGTAGTATCCTGAATAATATGTTATTTTATTAAATCAATAATTGAGATGACAAAGTTATTCATATTATTAAATTACAATATTTATAATGTCTAGAAGTTCTGTTAAGGACAAGTTTGGTCACCTAATTGCGCGCCAATAGGGAGAAATCCTTATTGGAAAGCCCTCTATTTCCTGGGAACGACCTGGTTGATAAATATTGTGAGTTATAATATTAATGATGAATGTTATTAAAATTAAAGTTGTGTTCGGAGTTGAATTTGGAGACGCGGACGTGATATTTGAGTCCGGAACGATGAAATTAGTAAAAATAGTCTATAAACACAAAAATTTCTGAAATTAACTATTTGGTCAAAAAGTCAACAGTTGACTTTTTCAAAAAAAGTTATGTAAGACCCCAACTTTTTGAATAAAGATTACATTTTCTCGAAATATATTTTTGAATATTATGGTGTGAATTTGATATAATGTTATAGTTCAGGTAATATTTACAAATTTTGCAAAACGCAAGTAAGTTGTTATATAATATTCGATCGATTGGTGGGGTATATTCTTTTTAACAGGGAATATTCGTACAACGACACAATCTTTGGTGGACCCCACAACGAATTATTATTTTCGGATTGAGAAAACGACAAAAATACTTTATGAAAATAACGGCGGAAGTTTTACTCAGAATCGTTGAACTACCCGGTAGTAAAAGTACAGTAATACGCATGGTTACATAATAGCACACGGTATTGATTATTGATGCTTACGTGAGAAGTCACCAGCTTATACTCAATAATTGCTACAGTAATTGTTGCATCATATCTCTCATATTATTGATTCGATTATTGTCATAGTATCATCTGAATAATATGTTATTTTATTAAATCAATAATTGAGATGACAAAGTTATTCATATTATTAAATTACAATATTTACAATGTCTAGAAGTTCTGTTAAGGAGAGGTTTGGTCACCTAATTGCGCGCCAATAGGGAAAAATCCTTATTGGAAAGCCCCCTCTTTCCTGGGAACGACCTGGTTGGTAAATATTGTGAGTTATAATATTAATGATGAATGTTATTAAAATTGAAGTTGTGTTGTTGAGTTGAATTTGGAGACACGGACGTGATATTTGAGTCCGGAACGATGAAATTAGTAAAAATAGTCTATAAACACAAAATTTTCTGAAATTAACTATTTGGTCAAAAAGTCAACAGTTGACTTTTTCAGAAAAAGTTATGTAAGACCCCAACTTTTTGAATAAAGATTACATTTTCTCGAAATATATTTTTGAATATTATGGTGTGAATTTGATATAATGTTATAGTTGTGGGTAATATTTACAAATTTTGCAAAGTACGCAAGTTGTTATATAATATTCGATTGGTCGGGGTATATTCGTTTTAACAGGGAATATTCGTACAACGACACAATCTTTGGTGGACCCCCACAACGGAATTATTTTCGGATTGAGAAAACGACAAAAATACTTTATGAAAATAACGGCGGAAGTTTTACCGTAACTGTTGAACTACCCGGTAGTAAAAGTACAGTAATACGCATGGTTACATAATAGCATTACCGGTATTGATTATTGATGCTTACGTGAGAAGTCACTTAGTTATACTCAATTAATTGCTACAAAGAATTGTTGCATCATATCTCTCATATTATTGATTCGATTATTGTCATAGTATCATCTGAATAATATGTTATTTTATTAAATCAATAATTGAGATGACAAAGTTATTCATATTATTAAATTACAATATTTATAATGTCTAGAAGTTCTGTTAAGGACAAGTTTGGTCACCTAATTGCGCGCCAATAGGGAGAAATCCTTATTGGAAAGCCCTCTATTTCCTGGGAACGACCTGGTTGATAAATATTGTGAGTTATAATATTAATGATGAATGTTATTAAAATTAAAGTTGTGTTCGGAGTTGAATTTGGAGACGCGGACGTGATATTTGAGTCCGGAACGATGAAATTAGTAAAAATAGTCTATAAACACAAAAATTTCTGAAATTAACTATTTGGTCAAAAAGTCAACAGTTGACTTTTTCAAAAAAAGTTATGTAAGACCCCAACTTTTTGAATAAAGATTACATTTTCTCGAAATATATTTTTGAATATTATGGTGTGAATTTGATATAATGTTATAGTTGTGGGTAATATTTACAAATTTTGCAAATCACGCAAGTTGTTATATAATATTCGATTGGCCTGGTATATTATTTTTTAACGGGGAATATTCGCATAATAACGACACAATCTTTGGTGGACCCCCACAACGGAATTATTTTCGGATTGAGAAAACGACAAAAATACTTTATGAAAATAACGGCGGAAGTTTTTATCAGAATCGTTGAACTACCCAGTAGTAAAAGTACGATGAATACGCATGGTTACATAATAATATTACACGGTATTGATTATTGATGCTTACGTGAGAAGTCACTCGTTATACTCAATAATTGCTACTGAAGAATTGTTGCATCATATCTCTCATATTATTGATTCGATTATTGTCATAGTATCATCTGAATAATATGTTATTTTATTAAATCAATAATTGAGATGACAAAGTTATTCATATTATTAAATTACAATATTTATAATGTCTACAAGTTCTATTAAGGAGAGGTTTGGTCACCTAATTGCGCCGCCAATAGGAGAAATCCTTATTGGAAAGCCCCCTCTTTCCTGGAACGACCCTGGTTGATAAATATTGTGAGTTATAATATTAATGATGAATGTTATTAAAATTGAAGTTGTGTTCGGAGTTGAATTTGGAGACACGGACGTGATATTTGAGTCCGGAACGATGAAATTAGTAAAAATAGTCTATAAACACAAAATTTTCTGAAATTCACTATTTGGTCAAAAAGTCAACAGTTGACTTCTTCGGAAAAAGTTATGTAAGACCCCAACTTTTTGAATAAAGATTACATTTTCTCGAAATATATTTTTGAATATTATGGTGTGAATTTGATATAATGTTATAGTTGTGGGTAATATTTACAAATTTTGCAAAGTACGCAAGTTGTTATATAATATTCGATTGGTCGGGGTATATTCTTTTTAACATGGAATATTCGTACAACGACACAATCTTTGGTGGACCCCCACAACGGAATTATTTTCGGATTGAGAAAACGACAAAAATACTTTATGAAAATAACGGCGGAAGTTTTACTACCAGAATCGTTGAACTACCCGGTAGTAAAAGTACAGTAATACGCATGGTTACATAATAGCACACGGTATTGATTATTGATGCTTACGTGAGAAGTCACTTAGTTATACTCAATAATTGCTACAGTAATTGTTGCATCATATCTCTCATATTATTGATTCGATTATTGTCATAGTATCATCTGAATAATATGTTATTTTATTAAATCAATAATTGAGATGACAAAGTTATTCATATTATTAAATTACAATATTTATAATGTCTAGAAGTTCTGTTAAGGACAAGTTTGGTCACCTAATTGCGCGCCAATAGGGAGAAATCCTTATTGGAAAGCCCCTATTTCTGAGGAACGACTGGTTGATAAATATTGTGAGTTATAATATTAATGATGAATGTTATTAAAATTAAAGTTGTGTAGGAGTTGAATTTGGAGACGCGGACGTGATATTTGAGTCCGGAACGATGAAATTAGTAAAAATAGTCTATAAACACAAAATTTTCTGAAATTAACTATTTGGTCAAAAAGTCAACAGTTGACTTTTTCAGAAAAAGTTATGTAAGACCCCAACTTTTTGAATAAAGATTACATTTTCTCGAAATATATTTTTGAATATTATGGTGTGAATTTGATATAATGTTATAGTTGTGGGTAATATTTACAAATTTTGCAAAGTACGCAAGTTGTTATATAATATTCGATTGGTCGGGGTATATTCTTTTTAACAGGGAATATTCGTACAACGACACAATCTTTGGTGGACCCCCACAACGGAATTATTTTCGGATTGAGAAAACGACAAAAATACTTTATGAAAATAACGGCGGAAGTTTTACCGTAACTGTTGAACTACCCGGTAGTAAAAGTACAGTAATACGCATGGTTACATAATAGCACACGGTATTGATTATTGATGCTTACGTGAGAAGTCACTCAGTTATACTCAATAATTGCTACAGTAATTGTTGCATCATATCTCTCATATTATTGATTCGATTATTGTCATAGTATCATCTGAATAATATGTTATTTTATTAAATCAATAATTGAGATGACAAAGTTATTCATATTATTAAATTACAATATTTACAATGTCTAGAAGTTCTGTTAAGGAGAGGTTTGGTCACCTAATTGCGCGCGCCAATAGGAAAAATCCTTATTGGAAAGCCCCTCTTTCCTGGGAACGACCTGGTTGATAAATATTGTGAGTTATAATATTAATGATGAATGTTATTAAAATTGAAGTTGTGTTCGGAGTTGAATTTGGAGACACGGACGTGATATTTGAGTCCGGAACGATGAAATTAGTAAAAATAGTCTATAAACACAAAATTTTCTAAAATTCACTATTTGGTCAAAAAGTCAACGATTGACTTTTTTTAGGAAAAAGTTATGTAAGACCCCAACTTTTGAATAAAGATTACATTTTCTCGAAATATATTTTTGAATATTATGGTGTGAATTTGATATAATGTTATAGTTGTGGGTAATATTTACAAATTTTGCAAAAGTACATAAGTTGTTATATAATATTCGATTGGTTGGGTATATTCTTTTAACATGGAATATTAAATATAACGACACAATCTTTGGTGGACCCCACAACGGAATTATTTTCGGATTGAGAAAACGACAAAAATACTTTATGAAAATAACGGCGGAAGTTTTACCGTAACTGTTGAACTACCCGGTAGTAAAAGTACAGTAATACGCGTGGTTACATAATAGCACACGGTATTGATTATTGATGCTTACGTGAGAAGTCACTCAGTTATACTCAATTATTGCTACAGTAATTGTTGCATCATATCTCTCATATTATTGATTCGATTATTGTCATAGTATCATCTGAATAATATGTTATTTTATTAAATCAATAATTGAGATGACAAAGTTATTCATATTATTAAATTACAATATTTATAATGTCTAGAAGTTCTGTTAAGGACAAGTTTGGTCACCTAATTGCTTGGCCAATAGGGAGAAATCCTTATTGGAAAGCCCCCTATTTCTGGGAGCGATTTTGGTTGATAAATATTGTGAGTTATAATATTAATGATGAATGTTATTAAAATTGAAGTTGTGTTCGGAGTTGAATTTGGAGACACGAACGTGATATTTGAGTTCGGAACGATGAAATTAGTAAAAATAGTCTATAAACACAAAAATTTCTGAAATTAACTATTTGGTCAAAAAGTCAACAGTTGACTTTTTTCAGAAAAAGTTATGTAAGACCCCAACTTTTTGAATAAAGATTACATTTTCTCGAAATATATTTTTGAATATTATGGTGTGAATTTGATATAATGTTATAGTTGTGAGTAATATTTACAAATTTTGCAAAGTACGCAAGTTGTTATATAATATTCGATTGGTGGGGTATATTCTTTTTACGGGGAATATTCGCAGACAACGACACAATCTTTGGTGGACCCCACAACGGAATTATTTTCGGATTGAGAAAGCGACAAAAATACTTTATGAAAATAACGGCGGAAGTTTTAATCAGAATCGTTGAACTACCGGTAGTAGTAAAAGTACAAAGAATACGCATGGTTACATAATAGCACACGGTATTGATTATTGATGCTTACGTGAGAAGTCACCAGGTTATACTCAATAATTGCTACAAGATAATTGTTGCATCATATCTCTCATATTATTGATTCGATTATTGTCATAAGTATCATCCGAATAATATGTTATTTTATTAAATCAATAATTGAGATGACAAAGTTATTCATATTATTAAATTACAATATTTATAATGTCTAGAAGTTCATTTAGGAGAGGTTTGGTCACCTAATTGCGCATGATAGGGAGAAATCCTTATTGGAAAGCCCCCTCTTTCTTAGGAACGACCTGGTTGATAAATATTGTGAGTTATAATATTAATGATGAATGTTATTAAAATTGAAGTTGTGTTCGGAGTGGAATTTGGAGACGCGGACGTGATATTTGAGTCCGGAACGATGAAATTAGTAAAAATAGTCTATAAACACAAAAATTTTCGAAATTCACTATTTGGTCAAAAAGTCAACAGTTGACTTTTTAGGAAAAAAGTTATGTAAGACCCCAACTTTTGAATAAAGATTACATTTTCTCGAAATATATTTTTGAATATTATGGTGTGAATTTGATATAATGTTATAGTTGTGGGTAATATTTACAAATTTTGCAAAAGTACGCAAGTTGTTATATAATATTCGATTGGCCTGGGTATATTCTTTTTTAACGGGGAATATTAAGACAACGACACAATCTTTGGTGGACCCCACAAGCGGAATTATTTTCGGATTGAGAAAGCGACAAAAATACTTTTTATGAAAATAACGGCGGAAGTTTTACTCAGAATCGTTGAACTACCCGGTAGTAAAATACAAGAATGTCGCATGGTTACATAATAGCACACCGGTATTGATTATTGATGCTTACGTGAGAAGTCACTAGTTATACTCAATAATTGCTACACGAGAATTGTTGCATCATATCTCTCATATTATTGATTCGATTATTGTCATAGTATCATCATCCCGAATAATATGTTATTTTATTAAATCAATAATTGAGATGACAAAGTTATTCATATTATTAAATTACAATATTTATAATGTCTAGAAGTTACATTAAGGAGAGGTTTGGTCACCTAATTGCGCTTGATAGGGAGAAATCCTTATTGGAAAGCCCTCTTTCACAGGAGCGACACGGTTGATAAATATTGTGAGTTATAATATTAATGATGAATGTTATTAAAATTGAAGTTGTGTTCGGAGTTGAATTTGGAGACGCGGACGTGATATTTGAGTCCGGAACGATGAAATTAGTAAAAATAGTCTATAAACACAAAAATTTCTGAAATTAACTATTTGGTCAAAAAGTCAACAGTTGACTTTTTCAAAAAAAGTTATGTAAGACCCCAACTTTTTGAATAAAGATTACATTTTCTCGAAATATATTTTTGAATATTATGGTGTGAATTTGATATAATGTTATAGTTGTGGGTAATATTTACAAATTTTGCAAAGTACGCAAGTTGTTATATAATATTCGATTGGTCGGGGTATATTCTTTTTAACAGGGAATATTCGTACAACGACACAATCTTTGGTGGACCCCCACAACGGAATTATTTTCGGATTGAGAAAACGACAAAAATACTTTATGAAAATAACGGCGGAAGTTTTCATCAGAATCGTTGAACTACCCGGTAGTAAAAAGTACGATGTCGCATGGTTACATAATAATACACACGGTATTGATTATTGATGCTTACGTGAGAAGTCACTCCGGTTATACTCAAATAATTGCTACGATGAATTGTTGCATCATATCTCTCATATTATTGATTCGATTATTGTCATAGTATCATCCGAATAATATGTTATTTTATTAAATCAATAATTGAGATGACAAAGTTATTCATATTATTAAATTACAATATTTACAATGTCTAGAAGTTCTATTAAGGAGAGGTTTGGTCACCTAATTGCGTGCCAATAGGGAGAAATCCTTATTGGAAAGCCCCTTTCTCGGGAGCGACACGGTTGATAAATATTGTGAGTTATAATATTAATGATGAATGTTATTAAAATTGAAGTTGTGTTTGGAGTTGAATTTGGAGACGCGGACGTGATATTTGAGTCTGGAACGATGAAATTAGTAAAATAGTCTATAAACACAAAATTTTCTGAAATTCACTATTTGGTCAAAAAGTCAACAAGTTGACTTTTTTGAGAAAAAAGTTATGTAAGACCCCAACTTTTTGAATAAAGATTACATTTTCTCGAAATATATTTTTGAATATTATGGTGTGAATTTGATATAATGTTATAGTTGTGGGTAATATTTATAAATTTTGCAAAGTACGCAAGTTGTTATATAATATTCGATTGGTCGGGGTATATTCTTTTTAACATGGAATATTAATACAACGACACAATCTTTGGTGGACCCCACAACGGAATTATTTTCGGATTGAGAAAACGACGAAAAAATACTTTTATGAAAATAACGGCGGAAGTTTTACCGTCAGAATCGTTGAACTACCGGTAGTAAAAAAATGCGAGAATACGCATGGTTACATAATAGCACGGTATTGATTATTGATGCTTACGTGAGAAGTCACTCAGTTATACTCAATTATTGCTACGATGAATTGTTGCATCATATCTCTCATATTATTGATTCGATTATTGTCATAGTATCATCCGAATAATATGTTATTTTATTAAATCAATAATTGAGATGACAAAGTTATTCATATTATTAAATTACAATATTTATAATGTCTAGAAGTTACATTAAGGACAAGTTTGGTCACCTAATCATGCGCCGATAGGGAGAAATCCTTATTGGAAAGCCCCTCTTTCACAGGAGCGACACGGTTGATAAATATTGTGAGTTATAATATTAATGATGAATGTTATTAAAATTGAAGTTGTGTTAGGAGTTGAATTTGGAGACACTGGACGTGATATTTGAGTCAGGAACGATGAAATTAGTAAAAATAGTCTATAAAACAAAAATTTACGAAATTAACTATTTGGTCAAAAAGTCAACAGTTGACTTTTTCAAAAAAAAAGTTATGTAAGACCCCAACTTTTGAATAAAGATTACATTTTCTCGAAATATATTTTTGAATATTATGGTGTGAATTTGATATAATGTTATAGTTGTGGGTAATATTTACAAATTTTGCAAAGTACGCAAGTTGTTATATAATATTCGATTGGTGGGGTATATTCTTTTTAACGGGGAATATTAAATACAACGACACAATCTTTGGTGGACCCCACAAGCGGAATTATTTTCGGATTGAAAGCGACAAAAATACTTTATGAAAATAACGGCGGAAGTTTTACAGTAATTGTTGAACTACCGGTAGTAGTAAAAGTACGATGTCGCATGGTTACATAATAGCACTGCGGTATTGATTATTGATGCTTACGTGAGAAGTCACTCAGTTATACTCAATTATTGCTACTCGATAATTGTTGCATCATATCTCTCATATTATTGATTCGATTATTGTCATAGTATCATCCGAATAATATGTTATTTTATTAAATCAATAATTGAGATGACAAAGTTATTCATATTATTAAATTACAATATTTACAATGTCTAGAAGTTACATTACAGAGAGGTTTGGTCACCTAATGCATTGCATGATAGGAGAAATCCTTATTGGAAGCCCCCTCTTTCACAGGAGCGATTTTGGTTGATAAATATTGTGAGTTATAATATTAATGATGAATGTTATTAAAATTGAAGTTGTGTTCGGAGTTGAATTTGGAGACGCGGACGTGATATTTGAGTCGGAACGATGAAATTAGTAAAAATAGTCTATAAACACAAAAATTTCTGAAATTCACTATTTGGTCAAAAAGTCAACAGTTGACTTTTTCAAAAAAAGTTATGTAAGACCCCAACTTTTTGAATAAAGATTACATTTTCTCGAAATATATTTTTGAATATTATGGTGTGAATTTGATATAATGTTATAGTTGTGGGTAATATTTACAAATTTTGCAAAAGTACGCAAGTTGTTATATATATTCGATTGGTCGGGGTATATTCTTTTTAACAGGGAATATTAAATACAACGACACAATCTTTAGTGGACCCCCACAACGGAATTATTTTCGGATTGAGAAAAGCGACAAAAATACTTTATGAAAATAACGGCGGAAGTTTTTCAGAATTTGTTGAACTACCCGAGTAGTAAAAGAAATACGATGAATACGCATGGTTACATAATAGCACACGGTATTGATTATTGATGCTTACGTGAGAAGTCACTCGATTATACTCAATTATTACTACACGAATTGTTGCATCATATCTCTCATATTATTGATTCGATTATTGTCATAGTATCATCCGAATAATATGTTATTTTATTAAATCAATAATTGAGATGACAAAGTTATTCATATTATTAAATTACAATATTTACAATGTCTAGAAGTTACATTAAGGAGAGGTTTGGTCACCTAATTTAACGCTTGATAGGAGAAATCCTTATTGGAAAGCCCCCTCTGCTCGGAGGAGCGACTGGTTGATAAATATTGTGAGTTATAATATTAATGATGAATGTTATTAAAATTGAAGTTTTGTTAGGAGTTGAATTTGGAGACGCGGACGTGATATTTGAGTCGGAACGATGAAATTAGTAAAATAGTCTATAAACACAAAATTTACGAAATTCACTATTTGGTCAAAAAGTCAACAGATTGACTTTTTGAGGAAAAAAGTTATGTAAGACCCCAACTTTTGAATAAAGATTACATTTTCTCGAAATATATTTTTGAATATTATGGTGTGAATTTGATATAATGTTATAGTTGTGGGTAATATTTACAAATTTTGCAAAATACGCAAGTTGTTATATAATATTCGATTGGTGGGGGGTATATTCTTTTAACGTGGAATATTCGTACAACGACACAATCTTTGGTGGACCCCACAACGGAATTATTTTAGGATTGAGAAAGCGATAAAAAAATACTTTATGAAAATAACGGCGGAAGTTTTACTAGTCAGAATTGTTGAACTACCCGTAGTAGTAAAAGTACGATGAATACGCATGGTTACATAATAGTACGGTATTGATTATTGATGCTTACGTGAGAAGTCACTCGGTTATACTCAATTATTGCTACGATGAATTGTTGCATCATATCTCTCATATTATTGATTCGATTATTGTCATAGTAGTATCATCCGAATAATATGTTATTTTATTAAATCAATAATTGAGATGACAAAGTTATTCATATTATTAAATTACAATATTTACAATGTCTAGAAGTTACATTAAGGAGAGGTTTGGTCACCTAATTGCGGCATGATAGGGAGAAATCCTTATTGAAAGCCCCTCTTTCACAGGAGCGACTGGTTGATAAATATTGTGAGTTATAATATTAATGATGAATGTTATTAAAATTGAAGTTTGTGTTCTAGGAGTTGAATTGGGAGACGCGGACGTGATATTTGAGTCCGAACGATGAAATTAGTAAAAATAGTCTATAAACACAAAAATTTCGAAATTCACTATTTGGTCAAAAAGTCAACAGTTGACTTTTTGAGAAAAAAGTTATGTAAGACCCCAACTTTTGAATAAAGATTACATTTTCTCGAAATATATTTTTGAATATTATGGTGTGAATTTGATATAATGTTATAGTTGTGGGTAATATTTACAAATTTTGCAAAAAAGTCATGCAAGTTGTTATATAATATTCGATTGGTGGGGTATATTCTTTTTAATGGGAATATTCGCATACAACGACACAATCTTTGGTGGACCCCCACAACGGAATTATTTTCGGATTGAGAAAGCGACAAAAATACTTTATGAAAATAACGGCGGAAGTTTTACTGTAGAATGTTGAACTACGGTAGTAGTAAAAGTGCGATGTCTGGCATGGTTACATAATACTTTACGGTATTGATTATTGATGCTTACGTGAGAAGTCACTCGGTTATACTCAATAATTACTCACGAGAATTGTTGCATCATATCTCTCATATTATTGATTCGATTATTGTCATAGTATCATCCGAATAATATGTTATTTTATTAAATCAATAATTGAGATGACAAAGTTATTCATATTATTAAATTACAATATTTATAATGTCTAGAAGTTACATTAAGGAGAGGTTTGGTCACCTAATTGCGCTTGATATAGGAGAAATCCTTATTGGAAAGCCCCCTCTTTCTGAGGAGCGACACTGGTTGATAAATATTGTGATTTATAATATTAATGATGAATGTTATTAAAATTGAAGTTGTGTTGGAGTTGAATTTGGAGACGCTTGACGTGATATTTGAGTCCGGAACGATGAAATTAGTAAAAAATAGTCTATAAACACAAAAATTTACGAAATTAACTATTTGGTCAAAAAGTCAACAGTTGACTTTTTCAGAAAAAGTTATGTAAGACCCCAACTTTTTGAATAAAGATTACATTTTCTCAAAATATATTTTTGAATATTATGGTGTGAATTTGATATAATGTTATAGTTGTGGGTAATATTTACAAATTTTGCAAAATACATGCAAGTTGTTATATAATATTCGATTGGTGGGGTATATTCTTTTTAACAGGGAATATTAAATACAACGACACAATCTTTGGTGGACCCCACAACGGAATTATTTTTCGGATTGAGAAAGCGACAAAAATACTTTATGAAAATAGCGGCGGAAGTTTTAAAGTAATATTTGTTGAACTACCATTAGTAAAAATGCGATGTCGCATGGTTACATAATAGCACACGGTATTGATTATTGATGCTTACGTGAGAAGTCACTCAGTTATACTCAATAATTGCTACAGTAATTGTTGCATCATATCTCTCATATTATTGATTCGATTATTGTCATAGTATCATCTGAATAATATGTTATTTTATTAAATCAATAATTGAGATGACAAAGTTATTCATATTATTAAATTACAATATTTACAATGTCTAGAAGTTCTGTTAAGGAGAGGTTTGGTCACCTAATTGCGCGCCAATAGGGAAAAATCCTTATTGGAAAGCCCCCTCTTTCCTGGGAACGACCTGGTTGATAAATATTGTGAGTTATAATATTAATGATGAATGTTATTAAAATTGAAGTTGTGTTCGGAGTTGAATTTGGAGACACGGACGTGATATTTGAGTCCGGAACGATGAAATTAGTAAAAATAGTCTATAAACACAAAAATTTCTGAAATTCACTATTTGGTCAAAAAGTCAACAGTTGACTTTTTCAGAAAAAGTTATGTAAGACCCCAACTTTTTGAATAAAGATTACATTTTCTCGAAATATATTTTTGAATATTATGGTGTGAATTTGATATAATGTTATAGTTGTGAGTAATATTTACAAATTTTGCAAAACTGTGAGTTGTTATATAATATTCGATTGGTCGGGGTATATTCGTTTTAACAGGGAATATTCGTACAACGACACAATCTTTGGTGGACCCCCACAACGGAATTATTTTCGGATTGAGAAAACGACAAAAATACTTTATGAAAATAACGGCGGAAGTTTTACCGTAACTGTTGAACTACCCGGTAGTAAAAGTACAGTAATACGCATGGTTACATAATAGCACACGGTATTGATTATTGATGCTTACGTGAGAAGTCACTCAGTTATACTCAATTATTGCTACAGTAATTGTTGCATCATATCTCTCATATTATTGATTCGATTATTGTCATAGTATCATCTGAATAATATGTTATTTTATTAAATCAATAATTGAGATGACAAAGTTATTCATATTATTAAATTACAATATTTACAATGTCTACAAGTTCTATTAAGGAGAGGTTTGGTCACCTAATTGCGCGCCAATAAGGAAAAATCCTTATTGGAAAGCCCCTCTTTCTGAGGAGCGACTGGTTGATAAATATTGTGAGTTATAATATTAATGATGAATGTTATTAAAATTGAAGTTGTGTTAGGAGTTGAATTTGGAGACACGGACGTGATATTTGAGTCGGAACGATGAAATTAGTAAAATAGTCTATAAACACAAAAATTTACGAAATTCACTATTTGGTCAAAAAGTCAGCAGTTGACTTTTTCGAAAAAAAGTTATGTAAGACCCCAACTTTTTGAATAAAGATTACATTTTTCTAAAATATATTTTTGAATATTATGGTGTGAATTTGATATAATGTTATAGTTGTGGGTAATATTTACAAATTTTGCAAAATACATGAAGTTGTTATATAATATTGATTGGTTGGGTATATTCGTTTTTAACGGGGAATATTAAATACAACGACACAATCTTTGGTGGACCCCACAACGGAATTATTTTCGGATTGAAAGCGACAAAAATACTTTATGAAAATAACGGCGGAAGTTTTTAAAGTAATTGTTGAACTACCCGGTAGTAAAAAATACGATGAATGGCATGGTTACATAATAGTACGGGTATTGATTATTGATGCTTACGTGAGAAGTCACTCAGTTATACTCAAAATATTGCTACGATAATTGTTGCATCATATCTCTCATATTATTGATTCGATTATTGTCATAGTATCATCTCGAATAATATGTTATTTTATTAAATCAATAATTGAGATGACAAAGTTATTCATATTATTAAATTACAATATTTACAATGTCTAGAAGTTACATTAAGGAGAGGTTTGGTCACCTAATTGCGGCATGATAGGGAGAAATCCTTATTGGAAAGCCCCTCTTTCACAGGAGCGACTGGTTGATAAATATTGTGAGTTATAATATTAATGATGAATATTATTAAAATTGAAGTTTTGTTAGGAGTTGAATTTGGAGACGGACGTGATATTTGAGTCCGGAACGATGAAATTAGTAAAATAGTCTATAAACACACAAAAATTTACGAAATTCACTATTTGGTCAAAAAGTCGGCGATTGACTTTTTGAGAAAAAAGTTATGTAAGACCCCAACTTTTTGAATAAAGATTACATTTTCTCGAAATATATTTTTGAATATTATGGTGTGAATTTGATATAATGTTATAGTTGTGGGTAATATTTATAAATTTTGCAAAATCACGCAAGTTGTTATATAATATTCGATTGGTGGGGAATATTCGTTTTTAATGAGGGAATATTAAATACAACGACACAATCATTGGTGGACCCCCACAACGGAATTATTTTCGGATTGAGAAAGCGACAAAAATACTTTATGAAAATAACGGCGGAAGTTTTACTAGTAGAATGTTGAACTACCGGTAGTAAAAGTAATGATAATGGCATGGTTACATAATAAGCACACGGTATTGATTATTGATGCTTACGTGAGAAGTCACTCGGTTATACTCAATTATTGCTGATGTAATTGTTGCATCATATCTCTCATATTATTGATTCGATTATTGTCATAGTATCATCCGAATAATATGTTATTTTATTAAATCAATAATTGAGATGACAAAGTTATTCATATTATTAAATTACAATATTTATAATGTCTAGAAGTTACATTAAGGAGAAGTTTGGTCACCTAATTGCGCGCATGATAGGGAGAAATCCTTATTGGAAAGCCCCTCTTTCACAGGAGCGACACGGTTGATAAATATTGTGAGTTATAATATTAATGATGAATGTTATTAAAATTGAAGTTGTGTTAGGAGTTGAATTTGGAGAGCGGACGTGATATTTGAGTCTGGAACGATGAAATTAGTAAAAATAGTCTATAAACACAAAATTTTCTGAAATTCACTATTTGGTCAAAAAGTCAACAGTTGACTTTTTCAGAAAAAGTTATGTAAGACCCCAACTTTTTGAATAAAGATTACATTTTCTCGAAATATATTTTTGAATATTATGGTGTGAATTTGATATAATGTTATAGTTGTGGGTAATATTTATAAATTTTGCAAAGTACGCAAGTTGTTATATAATATTCGATTGGTCGGGGTATATTCGTTTTAACGGGGAATATTAAATACAACGACACAATCTTTGGTGGACCCCCACAACGGAATTATTTTCGGATTGAGAAAGCGACAAAAATACTTTATAAAATAACGGCGGAAGTTTTACGTCAGTTGTTGAACTACCCGGTAGTAAAAGAAATGCGATGTCTGGCATGGTTACATAATAGTACACGGTATTGATTATTGATGCTTACGTGAGAAGTCACTCAGTTATACTCAATTATTGCTACAGTAATTGTTGCATTATATCTCTCATATTATTGATTCGATTATTGTCGTAGTATCATCCGAATAATATGTTATTTTATTAAATCAATAATTGAGATGAAAAGTTATTCATATTATTAAATTACAATATTTACAATGTCTAGAAGTTACATTAAGGAGAGGTTTGGTCACCTAATTAATTGTGCATGATAGGAGAAATCCTTATTGGAAAGCCCCCTCTTTCACAGGAGCGATTTTGGTTGATAAATATTGTGAGTTATAATATTAATGATGAATGTTATTAAAATTGAAGTTGTGTTAGGAGTTGAATTTGGAGACGCGGACGTGATATTTGAGTCAGGAGCGATGAAATTAGTAAAAATAGTCTATAAACACAAAATTTTACGAAATTCACTAATTGGTCAAAAAGTCAGCAGTTGACTTTTTCAGAAAAAGTTATGTAAGACCCCAACTTTTTGAATAAAGATTACATTTTCTCGAAATATATTTTTGAATATTATGGTGTGAATTTGATATAATGTTATAGTTGTGGGTAATATTTACAAATTTTGCAAAATACATGAGTTGTTATATAATATTCGATTGGTGGGGTATATTCGTTTTAACGAGGAATATTTCATACAGCGACACAATCTTTAGTGGACCCCACAAGCGGAATTATTTTCGGATTGAGAAAATGACAAAAATACTTTATGAAAATAACGGCGGAAGTTTTCAGTAATTGTTGAACTACCGGTAGTAAAAGTACGATGTCTGGCGTGGTTACATAATAGCACGGTATTGATTATTGATGCTTACGTGAGAAGTCACTCGGTTATACTCAATTATTGCTCTGATAATTGTTGCATCATATCTCTCATATTATTGATTCGATTATTGTCGTAGTATCATCCTGAATAATATGTTATTTTATTAAATCAATAATTGAGATGACAAAGTTATTCATATTATTAAATTACAATATTTACAATGTCTAGAAGTTACATTAAGGAGAGGTTTGGTCACCTAATTGCGGCATGATAGGGAGAAATCCTTATTGGAAAGCCCCTCTTTCACAGGAGCATTTTGGTTGATAAATATTGTGAGTTATAATATTAATGATGAATGTTATTAAAATTGAAGTTTTGTTAGGAGTTGAATTTGGAGGCAGCGGACGTGATATTTGAGTCAAGGACGATGAAATTAGTAAAATAGTCTATAAACACAAAAATTTACGAAATTCACTATTTGGTCAAAAAAGTCAACGATTGACTTTTTTGGAAAAAGTTATGTAAGACCCCAACTTTTGAATAAAGATTACATTTTCTCGAAATATATTTTTGAATATTATGGTGTGAATTTGATATAATGTTATAGTTGTGGGTAATATTTACAAATTTTGCAAAAGTCATAAGTTGTTATATAATATTCGATTGGTGGGGTATATTCGTTTTAACGAGGGAATATTAAATACAACGACACAATCTTTGGTGGACCCCACAGCGGAATTATTTTAGGATTGAGAAAGCGACAAAAATACTTTATGAAAATAACGGCGGAGTTTTTAAAAGTAAGCTGTTGAACTACCCGGTAGTAAAGAAATACGATGTCTGGCATGGTTACATAATAGTACACGGTATTGATTATTGATGCTTACGTGAGAAGTCACTCAGTTATACTCAATTATTGCTACAGTAATTATTGCATTATATCTCTCATATTATTGATTCGATTATTGTCATAGTATCATCTGAATAATATGTTATTTTATTAAATCAATAATTGAGATGAAAAAGTTATTCATATTATTAAATTACAATATTTACAATGTCTAGAAGTTCTGTTAAGGAGAGGTTTGGTCACCTAATTGCGCGCCAATAGGGAGAAATCCTTATTGGAAAGCCCCTCTTTCACGAGGAGCGACTGGTTGATAAATATTGTGAGTTATAATATTAATGATGATTGTTATTAAAATTGAAGTTTTGTTCGGAGTTGAATTTGGAGACGCGGACGTGATATTTGAGTCCGGAACGATGAAATTAGTAAAAATAGTCTATAAACACAAAAATTTCTGAAATTCACTATTTGGTCAAAAAGTCAACAGTTGACTTTTTCAGAAAAAGTTATGTAAGACCCCAACTTTTTGAATAAAGATTACATTTTCTCGAAATATATTTTTGAATATTATGGTGTGAATTTGATATAATGTTATAGTTGTGGGTAATATTTACAAATTTTGCAAAGTACGCAAGTTGTTATATAATATTCGATTGGTGGGGTATATTCTTTTTTAACGGGGAATATTAAATACAACGACACAATCTTTGGTGGACCCCACAAGCGGAATTATTTTCGGATTGAAAGCGACAAAAATACTTTATGAAAATAACGGCGGAAGTTTTACAGTAAGCTGTTGAACTACGGTAGTAAAGAAATGCGATGTCGCATGGTTACATAATAGCACACGGTATTGATTATTGATGCTTACGTGAGAAGTCACTTTCGGTTATACTCAATAATTGCTACAGTAATTGTTGCATCATATCTCTCATATTATTGATTCGATTATTGTCATAGTATCATCTGAATAATATGTTATTTTATTAAATCAATAATTGAGATGACAAAGTTATTCATATTATTAAATTACAATATTTACAATGTCTAGAAGTTCTGTTAAGGAGAGGTTTGGTCACCTAATTGCGCGCTAATAGGGAAAAATCCTTATTAGAAAGCCCCCTCTTTCCTGGGAACGACCTGGTTGATAAATATTGTGATTTATAATATTAATGATGATTGTTATTAAAATTGAAGTTTGTTAGGAGTTGAATTTGGAGAGCCTTGGACGTGATATTTGAGTCGGAAGCGATGAAATTAGTAAAAATAGTCTATAAACACAAAAATTTACGAAATTCACTATTTGGTCAAAAGTCAACAGTTGATTTTTCGAGAGAAAAAGTTATGTAAGACCCCAACTTTTTGAATAAAGATTACATTTTCTCAAAATATATTTTTGAATATTATGGTGTGAATTTGATATAATGTTATAGTTGTGGGTAATATTTACAAATTTTGCAAAATGCATAAGTTGTTATATAATATTCGATTGGTGGGGTATATTCTTTTTAACGAGGGAATATTAAATACAACGACACAATCTTTGGTGGACCCCCCACAACGGAATTATTTTCGGATTGAGAAAGCGACAAAAATACTTTATGATAATAACGGCGGAAGTTTTACAGTGAAAGCATTTGTTGAACTACCGGTAGTAAAAAATACGATGATGGCATGGTTGCATAATGCTTTACACACGGTATTGATTATTGATGCTTACGTGAGAAGTCACTCGGTTATACTCAATAATTACTACGATAATTGTTGCATCATATCTCTCATATTATTGATTCGATTATTGTCATAGTAGTATCATCACGAATAATATGTTATTTTATTAAATCAATAATTGAGATGACAAAGTTATTCATATTATTAAATTACAATATTTACAATGTCTAGAAGTTACATTAAGGAGAGGTTTGGTCACCTAATTGCGGCGCTTGATAGGGAAAATCCTTATTGGAAAGCCCCTCTTTCACAGGAGCGACACTGGTTGATAAATATTGTGATTTATAATATTAATGATGAATGTTATTAAAATTGAAGTTGTGTTAGGAGTTGAATTTGGAGACACAGACGTGATATTTGAGTCCGGAACGATGAAATTAGTAAAAATAGTCTATAAACACAAAAATTTACGAAATTCACTATTTGGTCAAAAAGTCGGCGATTGACTTTTTTTGAGAAAAAGTTATGTAAGACCCCAACTTTTGAATAAAGATTACATTTTCTCGAAATATATTTTTGAATATTATGGTGTGAATTTGATATAATGTTATAGTTGTGAGTAATATTTACAAATTTTGCAAAGTCATGAGTTGTTATATAATATTCGATTGGTGGGGTATATTCGTTTTAACGGGGAATATTAAATACAACGACACAATCTTTGGTGGACCCCCACAACGGAATTATTTTCGGATTGAGAAAGCGACAAAAATACTTTATGAAAATAACGGCGGAAGTTTTTACAGTAATTGTTGAACTACCCAGTAGTAAAATACGATGTCTGGCATGGTTACATAATAGCACACGGTATTAATTATTGATGCTTACGTGAGAAGTCACTCAGTTATACTCAATTATTGCTACAGTAATTGTTGCATCATATCTCTCATATTATTGATTCGATTATTGTCATAGTATCATCTGAATAATATGTTATTTTATTAAATCAATAATTGAGATGACAAAGTTATTCATATTATTAAATTACAATATTTACAATGTCTAGAAGTTACATTAAGGAGAGGTTTGGTCACCTAATTGCGGCATGATAGGGAGAAATCCTTATTGGAAAGCCCCTCTTTCACTGGGAGCGACCTGGTTGATAAATATTGTGAGTTATAATATTAATGATGATTATTATTAAAATTGAAGTTTTGTTAGGAGTTGAATTTGGAGACCGGACGTGATATTTGAGTCGGAACGATGAAATTAGTAAAAATAGTCTATAAACACAAAAATTTACGAAATTCACTATTTGGTCAAAAAGTCGGCAGTTGACTTTTGAGAAAAAAAGTTATATAAGACCCCAACTTTTGAATAAAGATTACATTTTCTCGAAATATATTTTTGAATATTATGGTGTGAATTTGATATAATGTTATAGTTGTGGGTAATATTTACAAATTTTGCAAAAGTACATAAGTTGTTATATAATATTCGATTGGTGGGGTATATTCTTTTTAACGAGGGAATATTAAATACAACGACACAATCTTTGGTGGACCCCACAACGGAATTATTTTTGGATTGAGAAAGCGACAAAAATACTTTATGAAAATAACGGCGGAAGTTTTTATCAGTAATTGTTGAACTACCCGGTAGTAAAGAAATACGATGTCGCATGGTTACATAATGCTTACAGTATTGATTATTGATGCTTACGTAAGAAGTCACTCGGTTATACTCAATAATTGCTACAGTAATTGTTGCATCATATCTCTCATCTTATTGATTCGATTATTGTCATAGTATCATCTGAATAATATGTTATTTTATTAAATCAATAATTGAGATGACAAAGTTATTCATATTATTAAATTACAATATTTACAATGTCTAGAAGTTACATTAAGGAGAGGTTTGGTCACCTAATTGCGGCAATGATAGGGAAAATCCTTATTGGAAAGCCCCCTCTTTCCTGGGAACGATCTGGTTGATAAATATTGTGATTTATAATATTAATGATGAATGTTATTAAAATTGAAGTTGTGTTCGGAGTTGAATTTGGAGACGCGGACGTGATATTTGAGTCCGGAACGATGAAATTAGTAAAAGTAGTCTATAAGCACAAAATTTTCTGAAATTCACTATTTGGTCAAAAAGTCAACAGTTGACTTTTTCAGAAAAAGTTATGTAAGACCCCAACTTTTTGAATAAAGATTACATTTTCTCGAAATATATTTTTGAATATTATGGTGTGAATTTGATATAATGTTATAGTTGTGGGTAATATTTATAAATTTTGCAAAATACATGAAGTTGTTATATAATATTCGATTGGTGGGGTATATTCGTTTTAACGGGGAATATTAGATACAACGACACAATCTTTGGTGGACCCCCACAAGCGGAATTATTTTCGGATTGAGAAAGCGAAAAAAATACTTTATGAAAATAACGGCGGAAGTTTTTCTAGTAACTATTGAACTACCGTAGTAAAAAAATGCGATGTCTGGCATGGTTATATAATAGCACACGGTATTGATTATTGATGCTTACGTGAGAAGTCACTCAGTTATATTCAATTATTGCTACAGTAATTATTGCATCATATCTCTCATATTATTGATTCGATTATTGTCATAGTATCATCCGAATAATATGTTATTTTATTAAATCAATAATTGAGATGACAAAGTTATTCATATTATTAAATTACAATATTTACAATGTCTAGAAGTTACATTAAGGAGAGGTTTGGTCACCTAATTGCGCGCTTGATAGGGAGAAATCCTTATTGGAAAGCCCCCCTTTTTCTGAGGAGCGACTTTGGTTGATAAATATTGTGAGTTATAATATTAATGATGATTGTTATTAAAATTGAAGTTGTGTTGGAGTTGAATTTGGAGACCTTGACGTGATATTTGAGTCAGGAACGATGAAATTAGTAAAATAGTCTATAAACACAAAATTTTACGAAATTCACTATTTGTTCAAAAGTCAACAGTTGACTTTTTTAGAAAAAGTTATGTAAGACCCCAACTTTTTGAATAAAGATTACATTTTCTCGAAATATATTTTTGAATATTATGGTGTGAATTTGATATAATGTTATAGTTGTGAGTAATATTTACAAATTTTGCAAAGTACGCAAGTTGTTATATAATATTCGATTGGTCGGGGTATATTCGTTTTAACAGGGAATATTCGTACAACGACACAATCTTTGGTGGACCCCCACAACGGAATTATTTTCGGATTGAGAAAACGACAAAAATACTTTATGAAAATAACGGCGGAAGTTTTACCGTAACTGTTGAACTACCGGTAGTAAAAGTACGATGTCTACGCATGGTTACATAATATACACGGTATTGATTATTGATGCTTACGTGAGAAGTCACTCGGTTATACTCAATTATTACTACGATGAATTGTTGCATCATATCTCTCATATTATTGATTCGATTATTGTCATAGTATCATCTGAATAATATGTTATTTTATTAAATCAATAATTGAGATGACAAAGTTATTCATATTATTAAATTACAATATTTACAATGTCTAGAAGTTACATTAAGGAGAGGTTTGGTCACCTAATTGCGGCGCATGATAGGGAGAAATCCTTATTGGAAAGCCCCCTCTTTCCTAGGAACGACCTGGTTGATAAATATTGTGAGTTATAATATTAATGATGATTGTTATTAAAATTGAAGTTGTGTTCGAAGTTGAATTTGGAGACACGAACATGATATTTGAGTCCGGAACGATGAAATTAGTAAAAATAGTCTATAAACACAAAATTTTCTGAAATTCACTATTTGGTCAAAAAGTCAACAGTTGACTTCTTCGGAAAAAGTTATGTAAGACTCCAACTTCTTGAATAAAGATTACATTTTCTTGAAATATATTTTTGAATATTATGGTGTGGATTTGATATAATGTTATAGTTGTGGGTATTATTTACAAATTTTGCAAAGTACGCAAGTTGTTATATAATATTTGATTGGTCGGGGAATATTCGTTTTAACAGGGAATATTCGTACAACGAAACAATCATTGGTAGACCCCCACAACGGAATTATTGTCGGATTGATAAAACGACAAAATATTTTTTATGAAAATAACGGCGGAAGTTTTACCGTGAATTGTTGAACTACCCGATAAAAAAAAATACGATGTCTACGTGGTTACATAATAGCACACGGTATTGATTATTGATGCTTACGTGAGAAGTCACTCAATTATACTCAATTATTGCTCTGAGAATTGTTGCATCATATCTCTCATATTATTGATTCGATTATTGTCATAGTATCATCCGAATAATATGTTATTTTATTAAATCAATAATTGAGATGACAAAGTTATTCATATTATTAAATTACAATATTTACAATGTCTAGAAGTTACATTAAGGAGAGGTTTGGTCACCTAATTCATGGCATGATAGGGAGAAATCCTTATTGGAAAGCCCCCTCTTTCACAGGAATGATCCGGTTGATAAATATTGTGAGTTATAATATTAATGATGAATGTTATTAAAATTGAAGTTGTGTTAGGAGTTGAATTTGGAGACGCGGACGTGATATTTGAGTCCAGGAATGATGAAATTAGTAAAATAGTCTATAAACACAAAATTTTTGAAATTCACTATTTGGTCAAAAGTCGATAGTTGACTTTTTCTGGAAAAGTCAAACTTCAAAATTTTAAAATTTTTATTTTTGATAAAAATGGTTTCATTGTGTTGGAATTATTTGTGTTAGTGAAAATCGACAATTTTTTCGATAATAATTGATGTCTCAGAGGTTATATTGACCCGATCCGAATTATAACCTAGGATAAATGAGCAATTGATTGCTATTATTTCACATGATTATAACTATTTGTTCACATGTGTATACTATTGTTTCATATTCTTGTTACTATTAGGGGAGTTGGTGCAAGATTGATAATACTTGCATGACTAAGTTAAAAATAGAGGTATAGATGGAGGTACTATACTGTAATTCGTATTTTCACATGTCTAGAACTATTGATTCACATAATTTACTATTGAATCACATTATTTACTATTAGGGGAGGTGGTGCAAGTTTGATAATACTTCCATGACTAAATTAAAAATAAAGGAAAAGTTGGAGGTATCAGATTTGTAATTTTTCGAGCCACAAAAGCGTGCAATTATCGAAACTATATTTTTCTATAAATAGAAGCTCATTCTTCCTTCATTTCTCAACAATTCACAAAAGCTTTAGAAGCGATTATTATAGAGAGAAATTATAGAAAAGAAGAAGAAGTCTGCTACCTTACTATTCCGATTATCCGCTTTTTCTAAGGTAGGGAGTATTATTTCTTTCTTATCCATGAAGAGAACTTATGTTATTCCATTCTTTATTATTACATTGGAATAACTCAGATGTATCTGTGAGCTACCCTATACTTGGTGAAATTCTTATGTTGTTCCATTATTTATCATTACTGTTGGAACATCACATGCATGCGTTACGCGGACACGGTTTAAAATCTTTATTATTTTGTTAAAATATCATGTATGCATGCGTTTCTGCTTGGGATTGATTAAAATCTTTATTATTACATTGGAATATCCTCATCATGACGTTTTACTAGGACTGATTAGATTTTTTATTATTACATTGGAATATCACATGCATGCGTTTTATGCTTTGGGACTGATTACATCTTTATTATTTTGTTGGAATATCCTGTCAGATGTATGCGTTTTATGTCGGACCTAATTCCGTTATTTATTATTCTGTTGGAATAACCTGCATGTGCGGTCTATCGCATGCCTGGTGATTTCTTTTATTATTCCATTCCTAATTATACTCAGTTGGTTAAAGTTTTGACTTCTATACTCCATGAAATTAGTGGAATATCCTTGATATTTGTGCTTCATCCAGTATCTTTTCATGGAAATATTCTTCTGAGCATTCTTGAATTTTACTCTACAAAGCAGTATCATGTTGACAATTTGGACGTTATTAGTTCCTGGATAAATTAATTCTTGAACTTGTTTTATTGAATTCTTATGTCATTGTCATCATCCTCATGTTTATATTTTGTTGAAAGTCATCTGTGGCCGATAGTGCATAGATGGACTTGGTATGAATATGACCAGGGATTATTCGATGTAATCATGACCGTAATGTTACAAATGATGTGGAAAAAGTCCTCATTGGCCCGTAGAAACCTTCGATGGGACGGTTGTTGGCATGATCATGACCATTATTGAATACATAAATATTCTTGGCCCGTAGTGCATGGATAATTATGGTCGTGATACAAAGAATATCCTTGGCCGTAGTGCAGGGGTGATTCGATGTTGTGGATTATTTATTAAGATGAGTCCCAGCTATAAAAGTGATGAAAAACCTTCTAAATCATAAAAGATAGTAGATTTTATTCTCTACTTGACTCTTTTAATGGATTACTTGTTCTGCTATAGGTAAACTTGATGGTTGTTATATTGTATCAGTTTAACACTGTTGAAGGCTAACGATAATATATTTTGCATTATCTTAGTCATAATATTTCCTACTGGACTAGTTGAGCTCACCCTTTTACTTTTATTGTTCTCTTCAGGAAATTAGAACGTAGCAGGGACTAGTCGGGGAATGGAGTGACGGACCAGATGATAGCATTAGTAGTCCTCACTATTCAGTGAGATAGTGGAAAATAAATGTAATAATATTTGAATTTGAGTTTGTATATTGTCTAGACGAAAATATTTGTATTAAAACTCACAGCTTATGTTTTGTCGTACTTTACACGATAGTTGAATAATTAAGTTGTATTTGTATTCTGTTCCATGTATTTGACGACTCAGAATACGTGATGTATACCTATTTTGGGGGCGTCACAGTTGGTATCAAAGCTTAGGGATATGATCCCTGGCTAAGATGTGAGACTAGAACTAGGAGGGGAGAGACGGGGAATTGCTTCGCTAGTATGACCTACATAAGTTTATTTGGTATTTAATTGGTTGGTCAGAGTATATGGATAATATGTTGCATGTCAATTAACCCTTGTTTTGTGGCAGTATTTGAAAATGGCATCCGAGAATATTGAGAATAGCAATGGAGCACAAGAAATCGTTGAGTCTCCATAGATCAACAATCAGAATAATGTGCATCAGGAAGGCGACAATCCTCATGCAAACAACAACACTAACCAAATGATGAACGATGGAATGTTTAGAGGCTTTATGCAATTCATGAAACATCAGGCGAGAGCGGTTCCTGTCTAAAATGTAGGTGAAAACACTGGAAACTCTCAGACGATTACCGCTAAACAGTTCAAGGAGCTGGGACCACCGGAGTTTATTGGAGAGCCAAAACCACTTAAGACTGAAGCATGGATAAAGAAGATCACCAAGATATTTGATGTCTTAGGATGCTCCGAGGAACGAAAGGTTCCCTTCGTCACCTTCATGTTGCGTGAAGAGGCGATTCTTGGTGGGAATCAGAAACGCGTACTGACTGGACGACTCAAGATGTCTTGGGTGAAGTTCCAAGAGCTATTCAACGACAAGTACTTTCCCGAAAGTATTCATCACATGAAGGAGGTGGAGTTTATCAAGTTGTAACAAAATAATATGACCGTGTCGCAATACGAGGCTAAATTTGCGGAGTTATCCTGGTTTGTATCCCATTTGGTCGATAATGAGGAGCGAATGACGCGAATGTTTTAAGAGGTTTGGCGGAGATACGTCAATATATTATTTCTCATAAACCGTGTTTGTACTCGGATGTTGTAAATAGGGCTCGATTATTGGGAGCGCCAGAACGAGTAAACGCAACCAAGGGAAAGCGGTATAAAGATGAAAATACTGTGGTAGTATTCATCGTAAAACAGTGACAACAAGCGTGGAGGGAATCAACATGCCAGAAATGGTAACTACTTCGGTGGTAATCATAGCCCAGACAATAAGAATGGACATTTCAAGAAGAGGAGATTCAATAATGATGGAAAAACGTCAGCACCAACACCCGTTGTCAAGGAAGGAGAACGACCACTTATCATATGCTTCAAATGCGGAGGGGAGGGACACATCAGTCCAAACTATGCGATGCCGTCCAAAGCATGTTATAATTGTGGAAGGGAAGGTCACTTAGCTCGATTTTGTTGTTCACCGAAGACAAGTTCAGCTAGGATGGACGCACCAAAGGCCGTCCTAGAAAAGTCAAAGCCGGTAGTACAAGGGAGAGCGTTTGTTGTGACCTCCCAGAAAGTAAGGAACCCGAACGAGGTTATCACGGGTAAGCTTATCATAAACTCTAGTGAAGTCTATATCTTATTTGATACCGGTTCTACCCATTCTTTTATTTCTCCTACTTGCGCTCAACGTTTAAATTTGACTCCGGAGAAATTAGACTTTGACTTATCTGTTGAAACTCCATTAGGAGAATCCTTCATTACATCCACTGTTTATAAGTCTTGTTTGATTCAAATCAGAATCGAACGTTACACCGTCGATCTTATCTCCTTAAAAATACTTGCATTTGACGTGATTCTAGGGATTGATTGGTTAACTACTCATCATGCTAAAATTGATTGTTTTCATAAGGTTGTTAGCTTTCATATTCCTAATAAACCTATTATACGAATTCAAGTGACCAACCCATTAAAATTAATCACGGTCATCTCAAGCCATAAAGCTATTCGTTTATTGAAAAACGGATGTCAAGCTTTCTTAGCTCATGTCACGGATTTAAACAAAAATACGTCAGATTTGAAGGATATTTCTATTGTTAATAAATTTCCTGACGTATTCCCTGAAGAACTTCCTGGCCTACCCCCAGAGCGTGAAGTTGGATTTTGTATCGACCTTGAACCCTGTACAAAACCCATTTCCAAAGCCCCATATCGAATGGCTCCTATTGAACTTCTGGAGTTAAAGACCCAATTGGAGGAATTGTTAGACATTGGTTTCATTCGTCCTAGTACGTGTCCTTGGGGTGCTCCTGTTCTATTCGTGAAGAAGAAAGATGGGAGTATGTGACTTTTAATTGATTATCGGGAGTTGAATAATGTCACCATCAAAAATAGGTACCCATTGCCACGTATTGATGACCTGTTTGATCAGTTACAAGGAGCACAATTTTTTTCAAAGATCGATCTTCGTTCTGGATATTATCAGCTGAAGGTTAAATCTGAGGATATTCCAAAGACTGCCTTCAGAACTCGGTATGGGCATTATGAATTCTTAGTCATGTCTTTTGGATTGACTAATGCTCCTGCTGCCTTTATGGATATGATGAACCGAGTATTCAAGGAATATTTGGATCATTTTGTGGTCGTCTTTATTGACGACATCCTCATATATTCCAAAATTCGTGAATATCATGAACAACACTTAAGGCTGATACTCCAAAAGCTTCGTGAAAACAAGCTATATGCCAAGTTGAAGAAATGTGAGTTCTGGCTTGAGGAAGTTGCATTCCTTGGGCACGTGATATCAAATCATGGGATATCATTGACCGTAAGCAAAGATTGAAGCAATTCAAAGTCGGGAGCAACCTAAATCAAATGATCGAAGTACGTAGCTTTCTCGGCTTAGCTGGTTATTATCGGAGATTCGTAGAAGGGTTTTCTTGAATCGCTACTCTATTAACTCAGCTGACTCAAAAAGATAAAAAAATTCGGTTGGAGCATGGAATGTGAGAAGAGTTTTCAAGAACTCAAGAGGAGACTCATTTCAGCACCTGTTCTGACAATACCATCTGGTTCGGAGGGATTTGTCATCTACAGTGATGCTTCGGGCAAAGGGTTAGGATGTGTTCTCATGCAACATGGGAAAGTTATAGCCTATGCCTCACACGGTAACTCAAAGAATATGAGAGGAATTATCACGCTTTCATGGTCTAGAGTTAGCGGTGTCATTTCGCACTTAAAATTTGGAGGCATTACTTGTATGGGGAGAAAGTGGAAATCTTTACGGATCATAAAAGCCTCAAATATTTCTTCACTCAAAAGGAACTCAATATGCGACAATGACGTTGGCTTGAATTGTTGAAAGATTATGATCATACCATCCAATACCATCCTGGAAAAGCGAACGTGGTAGCTGACGCATTGAGTAGAAGATCATATGCAAGTACGAGTGTGATATCGTCAACGCAAAGGCCCATTTTGTATGACTTGCAAAGGATGAAGATAGAGTTAAAGACTCCAGGGACCCACATGATGCTGGCAAACATACGAGTAGAACCGACTTTAATCGATAAAGTTAAAGATGCTCAAGCTACATGTGACGCCCCCAAAATAGGTATATATCACCCATTCTGAGTAGCCAAATACATGGTACAGAAACAAATACAACTTCATTAAACTGTGAGTTTAAATACAAATAGAGAGTATAAAAACTGGAAGGAGTCCTCATTAAAATTATTGATACACTATTTTTAAAATAGTGAGGATTGCTAAAACAACTTTCTAGAACCATCACTTCAGGTACCACGACTAGTTCTACTATGTTCTCACCTCCACGAGAAGAAAAAATGGAACAAAAGGGTGAGATCAACTAGCCCGAAGAAGAATATTATGACTAAGATAATATATAACAAATTATCATTAGTCTTCATGAGGAATAATCGATAAAATATAATAGACAACAAGTTTTAGATCAACAACTGCAGCGGAAACAACAATCCATTAGAAGAGTCAGGTAGAGAAAGAATTCTACTATCTTCTAAGATTTAAAAGTCCATCATCAATATTTTATCCCTGTAACATCAATCAATATACATCTTGAATCAAATATTCATCTTTGCACTACAGGCCAAAGATATTCATTTGTATCACCAGTTGGTCATGTTCATCTCAACACCTGTTCATCTTTGCACTACGGGCCAAAGATATTCATTAGGTAATCATTCATCTTTGCACTACAGGCCAAAGATATTCATTTGTATTATCATTTAGGACTGAGGATGATGAAAAATATTTTAAAGAAAACGAATCCAGTGAGATAACAAATCAAATATTAAGGATTCGTATTACAGTTTATCCAAGTTCAATAATATTCCGAAATAACCAATTTTGAAGCAGAATTCGAAAATAATGATCAAAACATGGATACAATCAAAGATAGTAACCATAATAGACAACTTGGACAAAAAGAAGAAAATTTCATTTTTCGATGAATAGTGACGTATTAAGTGAATAGTCAGAGTATCTTGTGAATAGTCTTAGTATCGTGAATAGTAACCCAGACACAAAAAGTTCCAAATTTGATAAAAAGTTCATACCAATATTTCGGCATAATGATATTGAAGAAAATATCATTTAAGAAGAAGATAATATCCCTTACCTCAAAATATCAGTACTTCTAATCGGAATATCTGTATAAGGCTGAAGAAAACTTGCACTGATTAATAGAAACTCACAAAGTATCTAAATACTCACAAAATATACTCAATAATCTAGAGAGAGAGAAAGAGAGAAAACTTGTTTCTGGTGTGATTTTCAATTCTAACTTAGCCCTCTATTTATAGGAAAATGTTAGCACGCCGAAGCAGACTTAACCTGCAACCTGATGGCTTTACCTGCTACTATTCCCACCCACCATATTTGAATAAAAATCTCAGCACATTTCTTTACCAACCAAGAGTGGGCCCAACAATTCTAGAATTTTCCACCAAAAATGATTTATAACCTGATTTCTGAATCAACCACCTCTTAAAATTCATAACAAATCATAAGCTCATTTTTAACGGTTCAAATTTTGTGGACTTATACTCAACTTATATATGTATAACATATCCACAAATTACACCTCAACATCTCAACATTAATTCCTTCATTTATAACCACATAAATAAATCCATCATTTATATCCACATAAAATAAATATTTCCTTATCA
The DNA here is from genome assembly GCA_020205605.1 of Panax ginseng. Taxonomy (NCBI): domain Eukaryota; kingdom Viridiplantae; phylum Streptophyta; class Magnoliopsida; order Apiales; family Araliaceae; genus Panax; species Panax ginseng. The sequence continues at coordinate 52,400,410 of CM035146.1, read as the reverse complement.
TATGAATCAATGATTAATGATTAACAAATAAATTACATAATCACATTTATGACAACCAGGTTGTTCCCAGGAAAGAGGGGGCCTTCCAATAAGGATTTCTCCTTACTTGCGCGCAATTAGGTGACCAAACCTCTCCTTGACAGATCTTTCTAGACATTGCCAATAATGTTATCTAATAATATTATTCCAAATAATCTGAATTACTTATCCGATAAAGGAGATAATGTGCAGTGACGATAATTGAAATAACAATATTATAAAATATCAATGCAGCAATTATTGAATCAATAAAATAAAATATTGAGCGAAAGAACTCATGTGACAATAATTGAGTAGTGCCTTCTTCACGTAAGGATCAATAATTCAACAATCATGCAATACTGTAATACCTTTGCTCTTGTGCAACAACGCCAGATTATTTACTTTAACCATGTGGTATTCCAACAAGATTGTTAACGGTAACAACTACGTCGTTATTCAATTTTGTCGTTTTCTTCATTCACGTGAATTATCCGTTAAAGGGCCCACAATTGGCTGCGCCGTCATACGATTATTCCCCAACAGAAAGAATATTCCACCGACAAAATGAATATTTTATAACCACTTGCTTATTTTGTAAAATTTTCACATTTAACCCATAACCAAAGTTATTATATCAAATTAATACCTTATTATTCACAGTAATAAATAAAGGAAATTTGATTTTATTCATTAAAAAGTTGGGGTCTTACAACCTCCCCTCCTTATGAAATTTCGTCCTCGAAATTGACGTACATACCTGGTGTTTCAAAAACGTGAGGATACCTCGCTTTCATTTCTGATTCCAACTCCCAGGTCATCTCTTCAATAGCATGGTTTCTCCACAAAACCTTAACTTGTGGTATAACCTTCATGCGTAGGACATGCTCTTTCCTATCCAAGATCTTAACAGGTACCTCCTCGTACGTTAAATCTTCAGCTATCTCGTCTGGTTCTAACTCAATAATGTGGTTCGGGTCTTTAACATATTTACGAAGCATAGATATGTGAAAACCATTATGAACACGAGACATACTTGGAGGTAATGCGAGTCTATAGGCCACATTTCCTATTCGGTCAAGAATCTCAAATGGACCAACAAATCATGGATTAAGCTTTCCTCTCTTCCCAAATCTTGTAACTCCCTTCCATGGTGCAACACGTAACAATACATGATCCCCAATATTAAATTCCATGTCCTTCCGATGAAGATCCACATAACTCTTTTGTCGATCCTGTGACGACCCCAAATCCAGGTACTTGAAACCCGAACTCGGTTCTCCACGATACCATTTCTTTAAGCTGAATAATACTAAATAATAATACATTCGAACTTAATTTACATACATCAAAGTTTACTTCCCCAGGTACGTGACCTTCAAATACATTCCTTACAATACTTGAATAGATACCAATACAACTATAACCATTAACTCATAATACACACTTATTCAATCAACTTTTCCTTTTCCTTTGTTCGTGTACCTGAGCCTTCAGGTTGCTCATACATAACTGAAAACATTTAATTTAAGCAAGGATGAGCATTTAAGTGCCCATCAAGTAATAGCAATTATATATAAGTTGAAAGAATATAAGTATTCTCTTTACTTAACACTTCTACAATGAATTGAAAGTTGTGAAGTAATCTGTACTGATAAAAAATTCACATAACAACTCTCTTTCAAATTCTTTAAATTTGGCTCTGGCTCTACCCTTGAATAGGGTTTAAGAAACATACTATGAACATTCTTTTCATTTTTGAAAAGGTTTAGCGGAATTCTATCCTCAAACTGGTATAATAACTTACAGACACGGAGGGTGATCATTTCATTGTACCTGTATTGATCAATACTACATAACTTGAAGCGAAATTCATCGCTCACTCTATCCGCCATGCAAAAAATCTTCCCATATAGGGATGTTCATACATGCACAGTTCTAAACCCGAAGGTTTTTAATCTTGCTCAACAATAATATGTAATTCAACATATATATACGGGTAATTGACAAAGGTGTATCAACATGTGAACAAATGCCATGATTATTCAAGTGGGGACACTTGTATAACCATTTATAGAAATCAATGAAGCAGTAATATATATCGAGCTAACATGTCGATAATCAAAGAGTACATAATCATGACAGGGATAGAATAATTACGAAACTTCTTACTCATGTCCATTGCATAAAGGAAGTGCAAGGGTAGGATACTTGACTGATTCGCTGATTACAAATCTCAACTTAGGTTTTATCTCTTTATCATAACCTATCAATAATCAGATCATTCGTTCGATTAGAACAATATATCTTAACACCTAGTAATCGCCTATTAAGAAGCACATAGTCCAATCACATAATAATCACGGTGATCATACTTTTAGTTCTGTTCTATACTTGAAATATTTTTATACATTTTCAAATATCTCATCCACGCTCTTATGTAGTCTTTTCTTTCTTTTATAAGGTCCGACATTTTGTCGTAGCGATATCGACAACTTTATCGGGTAAATCATCGAGTCTAAGACTCTTATTCTATACCTCAACATCTGTAAATATCAAACATCTTATTTTTAATCATTTTCGTAATTTCCGTAAATTGAAAAATTTAAAATAATTCAAATCATCACTAAAGGGCCTATAGTGATATAATCATTTACTATAGGTGTTCTTCTTCAAATTCGAGAACTTCATAATCGGTTCTCAAGTCACTAGTTTGGCCCATTTATAACTTTCAAATATCGGAATCATAATTAAATGATTTAAACATTAAACAATTCCATTATCATTAATAGTTTAATTAATACTAAACTATTAATGAAACCATGCTAAAATATAAAAGTTATTTATAATAACTCAAACTATTTTTAAAACATTTATATTACCTTAAATAATTACCATTAATATTTAAATATTAATGTACTATTTATCCAAATATTAAAAGTCATTAATTATAACTTAAAATATTTTTAAATCCTTAATATCCTCTTTAAATGGTTTTTAAATAAGTAAAACCATTTTAAACTATTTATTTAATATTAATCATTAAATAAACTAAATATCATTAATATTATCTTAATATCATTAATATTTAATTATTAATGAAATTATCATTTAAATATTAAAAGTTATAAATTTTATAACTTAAAATATTTTTAAATACCTTATTTTCATTTAAAATGATTTTTATAATATTAAAATCATTTTTAAACTAAATTATTTAATATAATCATTAAATAACTTTAATATCATTAATAATTATTAATTAATGAAATTCATCACAAAATATTAAAATTCATCACAAATAACTCATTTACATAATCAATTCCAAGCCAAAATAAACATAGTAAACTAACTAGTTTATTAACAACACTAACTAAACTTCAAAAATTCAAACTTTAACTAACAATTAAAAATAATAACATTACAAAATTAAATAAGAAACATACTCTAAAATACGAATTCCCGCAATTTGAATCGCACTTCCACGCTTAAAATTTAACTAAGGAGATCTTTATAAAAGTTCTCCCACAACAAAGCCTTTCTCAAAAATTGGAGGCCTTATTGTTGGTGAATGAAACAAAGGCCAAGCCCTTCTATTTATAGGTTTAGAAAATGGTGAAGTTCTCAATTTAGTCGATATGGGACTTGGTTTATACTAATTTTTCAATAGCTCACTTTGCGATTTTCTAACGCATTGCTCATAACTCCGATTAATCTGATTTTTGGATATGTTATACATGGTATGTAAGACTATTTTTAAAAAATACTAATTACCCAATTCGGGTTCATTAGGTAGCCCAAACAGTGCGTCAAAAGTGGACGTTCATAACAGTTTTCAATCTCGTTTCAGCTTTACCCTCTTCCGCTAAAACAGTCATAACTCTTTCGTTTTAAAACATTCTTGAGCGATTCTTGAGCCCACGCGAAGCTAACTTCTGGGGATACAACTTTTATTCTTTGACCATTTCCAAATTCCGAACACATCAGCCCAGAAATTCCGTTCAAATGGACTGCACCGCACTTGTTGGGAAGTTTTGACACTACTACTTTGAAATGTCATAACTCTCTCCTCCGATATCGGATTTAGTCCGTTTCGGAGTCTATGGAAAGCTTATTCGGTGTACTATAACATACCAAAAGCCCAGAAGGTTTTGGAAACATTAACTAATCAAAATAGTGTCCCGAATAGCACATCCCGCTGCTGACTTTCAGTTTTGAGAAATTTGACACATTTCCTTCCAATCACCGTAATTCCCTCATCCGAGGTCGGAATGAGGTCATTCCAAAGCCTATGGCTTCCTAACTCAGTGCACTACAAAATATCAAAAGCCCAGACCTTTTAAAGCATAAAAAGTGGATGAGAATGCCCCCATTACTGATCGCCCTAAAAGCAGTTTATCATGATTAAATTCAACCATGTTTGACCATCTATAACTTCTAATCTATACATGATATGGACTTGATTCTTTTTGCAGATTAAAGACCACATATCAGGCTACACATAACAACTTTTGAAGAACAAAACTCATGATCGAGCAAAGAGTTATGGCCTCTGACATTTGGTGAAAAAATAACAGAATTCGGTTTTTCCAACTTGCTTAAATCTTCAAATTCGTGCACTTTGATGTTATGGGTCTTTGATTTATCAACCCATATCATCAATTAACATTCTATTACACAACTTAAACAATCAATTGCATCAAATAACATCGAATCAAAGGATTTCTAGGTTTAGTGTTCTTATACCCTTTTTGCCAAAAATTCTTGATTCTTGCTTCTGATTTGTTATGGGTGATGGTCGAGCTTTGTTTAAGAGTGTATGGGCAATCTTGTACAAGGCAATTAAATGTAATATTTAATCACTAGATTTAATTCTTATAATTTACCAATTAACTTCTATCCTTTGGTAAATTAAAACACTTATACAATAACATCGAAATTAAACCCGGTAATTAAAATTAGGGTTTCTCAACGTCATCAATTAGGGTTTCTAATTGACCATTAGTGGTTCTTTAATTATATGTATATGTTACTAACACAGTCGTTACGGTTTCTAATTTCAACCGGTTAGGGTTATAATAATTAGGGTTTGTCCTAATTATCGACGTACAGCAGTAATTAGGGTTTCTTCTAATTACCGATATTCTTATACACAGTAACTTCATATACACAGTCACTACTCAGAAATATCTCATAATTGAGTTTAATAATTAGGGTTTCACAGCATAGTAATATGCTATGACCTAATTGACCGTCATTGCTCAATATTATCTATCCGCACATACACAGTATATAATTATGGTACTGTAAAATCATTATATAAATAATATAATATTATTATTCTCATCTCTTGATCACAATCCCAATCTAGGGTTTGGATATCATATCTGACTTATTCTTCGTACACAGCATCAATAATCAAGTTAAAATAATTAACTTAAATATTCTGAACAATTCATATAATAAAATATTTATTATATAAATCTAATTATCACTTCATATATTATTTCCAATCATGTTTTCATGGAAAATAATTAATAATTCCAAAATTATTTCTAATTTTTCAAGTAATAAATGTATTCGCATTTATCGTTCACTTTACTTGACACTTAGTCTCGTCATTAAATAAAAAAAAAATTTATTCGCAAAATTTCTTATTTATTTTATCTAGAAAATCTCGGGTTACTACACTCACCCTCCCTTATAAGGATTCTGTCCCCGGAATCACCGCTTTAAAAACTCATATACAGAAGGGTACATAGCATATAATCATTGTACGTAGATCTCGATCATACTTGATCGAACCGATCTTTAATTATTCATCATAACACTTGTCTCATCCGATTAAGCGAAATATAAGATATATAAGTTATTCAAATAGCACTGGAGTTCATTTTCACCGCCACCAAGTATCGGATCGTCATGTTGTAAACCCTCGGAGTTGCTTTTCGTTGGAGTTCTTGGTTGAGTTTGGTCCTGAAATTGCTAACGTCCAACTACTTCTCCCCGTGGTTACGTTCCTCGCTTCCATTCCCTCTCGTGGACAGGTTCCTCACCTTATGCTCGATCGATCCACATATGAAGCATCCCTTGATCATCCTTGAGTTAGGGCGGTTGGGAGAGATATGACCCTCTTTCCACTTGACTTGTAGTATACAAACTTGCCCCCTTCGGACACTTTCCCGAGTGATTCTTCCCATGATTCTTGCCTTTGCACTACACCTTCTTTATACCTTCTGCTTTATTTGTATTTTCTCGGAAAAATTCCTCATTCTTTTCTCACCCCTATTCCCACTACTACTTTCTATCTTTCTTTTGTTCCTCCCGACTTGCTTTTGTTCTTCTTCTCCTTATGGTAGAGGCTCATGGCCTCACTTCCTGTTCAAGAATGATAGCCTTCTCCATGAGTCTTTGCCAAATGTATTGATTTGCGATCTTGACACCTTATTGTAGAGCCGAGGGTTTTAAGCCCGGCTCAAATCTCCTTGCCTTCCTAGCCTCTCTGTATCCACTTGATGTGGAGCAAACCTAGCCAACTCATTAAATTTTTGCGGCATACTCGCATAGCAGTCATGTTATCTGCTTTAACTCCGGGAATCTCACCTCCGTTCTAGGCGCAGATACTAAGAGAGAGATAGTTTTGAAAAATAAATCCTTAAACCTATCCCAAGTAATTTCTTCTTCTCACCTAGAGTCTTATTTGCCTCCCACCAAAAGTTAGCTTCCCCTTTCATCATATAAGTGGCAAAAGCGGTCTTTTGCCCTCATCTACTTTAGCGATTCTGACGCCTTCTCTATCTCGTTCACCCAAGTTTGGGCTTCTATAGGGTGGTGATCCTCCTGAATTACGATAGTCCTGACGGCTTTGAAGTCTTTGAATTTTGCCAAGCGATTATCATTTGGTTTCCATAACTGGTGTTTCCTATTTGCATAGCTTTGAGCTACCATGTTTGCAAAGTTTTTCATCAATTCTGGCTGTCGTTCCCCAGTATTAGTAGATTCTTCTATCCTTTGGTTTCGAGTTTGACGTCTTGGCGGCATTATCTGGTTAAATAAAACAATAAATTATACCCTTACATTTTAAACCTTATTGCATACGATTAATGTATTAAACTCGTTTCATTTCTCAAACTTAGATTCATATTCATTTATCGAATACATCCTGCTTTAATTAACAGCTATCCCTTTGTGACTACGAAAAGTCGGGATTTAAAATCTTAACCAACATAAAAGTTAAAAATAGTTCATTACTTATCACACATATTACATACATAACCCATATTACTTATTTACCAAGCCTTTTTCTTGGACATTCATTCGCTCGATGTCCTTCCATCCCACAATTAAAACATCCACCTTTCTTATAGTCGGGGCAACGAGGAGAGGTGTGTCCTTCACGGATGTGTCGCTTGAGGCTCGATCTGGTCAATTTGGATTTTGAGCTTATCCTGCTCTTCCATTGTTTCCATTAACGCTTTGACGCATCAACTTTTCTATCTCCCACAACCTTTCCAATGAAGAAACCTTGTTCTCCAAATCTCGCACCTCCGTTGATGCTTGAGCAACTTCAACTTTAGTGTCACGAATCACTATCTGTCAAATCCAACATTTACGGATCGATACTACGTTTTTCCACGATAGCCACCTTGTCCGATTTGGGTTCCTAGTGAGCTTCTATTTCATCTGTTGGCCTCGATATTAGCTCGGGGTGTGAATATGATCCTTCTTATTCCACATATCATTCTCACCAGACATCTACATACATATGTTACCCTGATTAACATATAGTATATATATACACAGCAATCAAGAGTTCTATATACGTTGTCTCTTATTTTGATTGACGATAAATTTATTCAATTCTCATCAACGCCTATCTCTGTAGAAGGCGACTCCATCCACTCTGCATCGAATCGCATGAAGGTGATGACTAAAGCTGGTCCAAGGTATATATCTGGTGTCTTTGGCTTCTATTTCAACCTTCAACCGTGTCTTATCTGAATATCTCCCTCGCTGCTCCAACCTCCCCTCATAACTTTCGGCTAACTCTATCTGTGCTTACAACATTCACACATATCATCACATGCTACCCAATACACCTCTCACAAGAGTAAAAGTTTTCAAATTGTCTTTGAGGGGTCATATAGACCATGAACACATAGTTTTACTTAAGTATTCATACCATAAAACAAAACATTACGGTATGTTTACAATCACAAAGAAGGTAAACTACCATTAATAGTACTTTAGGTGATTAGCCTATTGTAAATTAAACGTCATGTATAACGTATTAATCATACCTAGCATTAATATTTATGCCATTAGATTGGATCATTTATCCAAACAACATTGTTCACCTCAGTCTTATCATAGGATTCCGCACCAAACAATTTGGTTCGAGAAATTTCTTTCAATGAACACTTAGAGTTTTCATAAACATTAGTCTAGCTGATTCAAATAGCATAGACTCATATCAATAATTTAATTCAATCGAATTATTTAGATGTAGCCAAACCCCGTTGGCAAATTAAACTTTTTGAAAACATTTTCGAGAATGACGTCATGATGCCGTACTGTATTAACAATCCGTTGAGGATGCCGTCATTGTATGACTTTGTCATAACACATCATACAATAGTGGAACAGCGACTTCAGGTCAAATTCACACTAAGTATTCCTGTATTTACAACTCCATCACATTTTATCATCTACTTTTGAGTTACATGGTACATGAGTGATAATTAAAAACAAATTTTGATATTTCAAATCATTTTGCGTCTAGCCAAAATAAGTAGCATAGAATGCAGTACTTTAAACCGTTTCAAAAAATGATTACGAGTCTACATTTTTGTTTTCAAAAAGCACATAGTGCGTATTTAGCTTGATGTCAAAAATTTTGAAGTTTAGCATAGCTAGGAGTTTAGGAAAACCTAACACCTTCACTAAAAATCATTTACTTAACAATCTATCATTCTCGTAATCCATAACACTTCATTCACACAAAACTATACCCAGTTCATCAAACCACACTTATGAGTTCATAAATTGCCACAATCATATGAGTTTAAGAACTTATCCTAGTCGGACCTTTGGCGTCCATTCACGAGGGGTTCATAAACATTTCATATAATTATGAGTCAAGAATGTCTCATAGGTATGAGTTTTAAGAACTCGAACTTAATCTTATTTCTCTATCTATGACTTATCTACGGTATACACACGAGAATGGAGTCATCCTCTTAATGTGCATATAACAAATAGTGCGACCACGAGACATTTCAATGATTATCGATTGCGAGAAACTAAGTGGTTTTTACACCAAGTACAATTCGGCTCCCATACGAAGAATCATACAACTCAAATTGCCGAGCATGAGTCCTCAATTGAATCCCCTATCTAACACTAACCCCATTCTCTATACGAATTTAATTCGTATTTATAATTCTATTACGGATCTGCATGCAATTGATAGTACAATTCATCCACGGCAATCTTGTTTGTAAACTTTCCAATCATCGATTGATTCCTTACGGGTCATTATAGCCTTATCGAGATCACGGGGTGATCTCATCGTATATATTACGATTTAGTTCTATATCTTGATCGTTTTATTTTTACGATCTCTCATAATCGCACTTTCGGTCTTTTAGACTCAATCTATTCCCCACTCTTTGTTTAACTTTATAATCGAGTTAGGGAACTGTGTCTTTACACTCTCATCGAGATTCATCTTTGAATCTTATCGACCAACTAAGTCTCTATATGAGTTAATACTTATCCTAATCATTAGTTATTAGTCTAGGGTATTCCTACCTAAACTTCATAACCAGCGACTTTGATACCAACACCGTGATTTACCCCAAATCCAGTACTTGAAACCCAAATCCAGTAGAACTTCGGTTCTCCACGATACCATTTCTTTAATTTGAATAATACTAAATAATAATACATTCGAACTTAATTTACATACATCAAAGTTTACTTCCCAGCACGTGACCTTCAAATACATTCCTTATAATACTTGAATAGATACCAATACAACTATAACCATTAACTCATAATACACACTTATTCAATCGGCCTTTCCTTTTCCTTTGTTTGCGTGCTCGAGCCTTTGGTTGCTCATACATAATCGAAAACATTTAATTTAAGCAAGGATGAGCATTTAAGTGCCCAAAGTAATAGCAATTATATATGTTTGAAAGAATATAAGTATTCTCTTTACTTAACACTTCTACAAGGAATTGAAAGTTGTGAAGTAATCTGTCTTGATAAAAATTCACATAACAACTCTCTTTCAAATTCTTTAAATTTGGCTCTGGCTTTACCCTTGAATAGGGTTTAAGAAACATACTATGAACATTCTTTTCATTTTTGAAAAGGTTTAGCGAATTCTATCCTCAAACAAGTCATAACTTACAGCAGCGGAGGGTGATCACCCCAGTTGTACCTGGGATTGATCAATACTACATAACTTGAACGAAATTCATCGCTCACTCTATCCGCCTTGCATAAAAATCTTCCATATAGGGATGTTCATACATGCACAGTTCTAAACCCAGAAGGTTTTAATCTTGCTCAACAATAATATGTAATTCAATATATATATACGGGTAATTGACAAAGGTGTATCAACATGTGAACAAATGCCATGATTATTCAAGTGGGGACACTTGTATAACCATTTATAGAAATCAATGAACAGAATATATATCTGAGCTAACATGTCGATAATCAAAGAGTACATAATCATGCGAGGGATAGAATAATTCTGAAACTTCTTACTCATGTCCATTGCATAAAGGAAGTGCAAGGGTAGGATACTTGCCTGATTCGCTGATTACAAATCTCAACTTAGGTTTTATCTCTTTATCACAACCTATCAATAATAAGATCATTCGTTCGATTAGAACAATATATCTTAACACCTAGTACTGTCTATTACAGTAAGCACATAGTCCAATCACATAATCACAGTGATCATACTTTTAGTTCCTGTTCTATACTTGAAATATTTTTATACATTTTTCAAATATCTCATCCACGCTCTTACAGTAGTCTTTTCTTTCTTTTATAAGGTCTGACATTTGTCGGCGTATCGACAGCTTTATCGGGTAAATACTGAGTCTAAGACTCTTATTCTATACCTCAACATCTGTAATATGGTACTGTAAAATCATTATATAAATAATATAATGATGGTAAAACATTCTTGAGCGATTCTTGAGCCCACGCGAAGCTAACTTCTGGGGATACAACTTTAAAACATTATCTCGTTTCAGCTTTACCCTCTTCCGCTAAAACAGTCATAACTCTTTCGTTTTAAAACATTCTTGAGCGATTCTTGAGCCCACGCGAAGCTAACTTCTGGGGATACAACTTTTTTTCTTTGACCATTTCTAAATTCTGAACACATCAGCCCAGAAATTCCGTTCAAATGGACTGCACCGCACTTGTTGGGAAGTTTTGACACTACTACTTTGAAATGTCATAACTCTCTCCTCCGATATCGGATTTAGTTCGTTTCGGAGTCTATGGAAAGCTTATTCGGTTTAATATAACATACCAAAAGACCAGAAGGTTTTGGAAACATTAACTGATCGAAACAGTGTCCCGAATAGCACATCCCGCTGCTGACTTTTAGTTTTGAGAAATTTGACACATTTCCTTCCAATCACCGTAATTCCCTCATCCGAGGTCAGAATGAGGTCATTCCAAAGCCTATGGCTTCCTAACTCAGTGCACTACAACATATCAAAAGCCCAGACCTTTTAAAGCATAAAAAGTGGATGAGAATGCCCCCATTACAGACTGCCCAAAAATAGTTTATCATGATCGGTCAACCATGTTTGACCATCTATAACTTCTAATCTATACATGATATGGACTTGATTCTTTTTGCAGATTAAAGACCACATATCAGGCTACACATAACAACTTTTGAAGAACAAAACTCATGATCGAGCAAAGAGTTATGGCCTCTGACATTTGGTGAAAAAATAATGTAATTCGGTTTTCCAACTTGCTTAAATCTTCAAATTCGTGCACTTTGATGTTATGGGTCTTTGATTTATCAACCCATATCATCAATTAACATTCTATTACACAACTTTAAATAATCAATTGCATCAAATAACATCGAATCAAAGGATTTCTAGGTTTAGTGTTCTTATACCCTTTTGCCAAAAATTCTTGATTCTTGCTTACGATTTGTTATGGGTGATGGTTGAGAGCTTTGTTTAAGAGTGTATAGGCAATCTTGTACAAGGAAATTAAATGTAATATTTAATCACTAGATTTAATTCTTATAATTTACCAATTAACTTCTATCCTTTGGTAAATTAAAACACTTATACAATAACATCGAAATTAAACCCATTAATTAAAATTAGGGTTTCTCAACGTCATTAATTAGGGTTTCTAATTGACCATTAGTGGTTCTTTAATTATACGTGTATGTTACTAACACGATCGTTCACGGTTTCTAATTTCAACCGGTTAGGGTTATAATAATTAGGGTTTGTCCTAATTATCGACGTACAACAGTAATTAGGGTTTCTTCTAATTATCGATATTCTTATACACAGTAACTTCATATACACAGTCACTACTCAGAAATATCTCATAACTGAGTTTAATAATTAGGGTTTCACAGCACAGTAATATGCTATGACCTAATTGACCGTCATTGCTCAATATTATCTGTCCGCACATACACAGTACATAATTATGGTACTGTAAAATCATTATATAAATAATATAATATTATTATTCTCATCTCTTGATCACAATCCCAATCCAGGGTTTGGATCTCATATCTGACTTATTCTTCGTACACAACATCAATAATCAAGTTAAAATAATTAACTTAAATATTCTGAACAATTCATATAATAAAATATTTATTATATAAATCTAATTATCACTTCATATATTATTTCCAATCATGTTTTCATGGAAAATAATTAATAATTCCAAAATTATTTCTAATTTTTCAAGTAATAAATGTATTCGCATTTATCGTTCACTTTACTTGACACTTAGTCTTGTCATTAAATAAAAAAAAATTTATACGCAAAATTTCTTATTTATTTTATCTAGAAAATCTCGGGTTACTACAGATCCTGTGCCGTTTGTATACGTTGTCGAATCGTTTGGATCTTCTCTGTAGTCATGCGTACCAACTCTGGTCCCAACAATGTTGCTTCACCCACCTCGTCCCAGCATACTGGAGAACGACATTTTCTTCCATACAACGCCTCGAATGGAGCCACACCTATGCTCGCCTGATAACTATTGTTGTAGGAGAATTCCACCAATGGTAGGTACTTATCCCAACTCCCTTTGAGATCTAGGACACATAGTCTTAATAGATCTTCAAGAGTTTGAATAGTCCTCTCTGATTGTCCGTCTGTTTGAGGATGGTATGTCGAATCAATCGTAAACTGCGCCCATAGCTTTCTGTAAGCTAACCCAAAATCGTGAAGTGAATCTTGGGTCACGGTCCAAAACTATGGATACTGGCATGCCGTGCATTCTCACAATCTCGTTCACGTACATACTAACAAGACGTTCAAGGGAATAAGTCTCACGTATGGGCAAGAAATGGGCAGACTTGGTTAATCTATCAACAATAACCCAAATCGCATCTCTGCCTTGAGAAACCTTGGGAAGACCCGTAACGAAATCCATAGTAATGTGTTCCCACTTCCATTTCGGAATCTCGAGTGGTTGTATTAGACCCTTTGGCATTTGATGCTCTGCCTTTACACGTTGACAAGTTAAACACCTTGAGATAAACTCCGCGATCTCTCTGTTCATATTGCTCCACCAAAATGTATGTCGAAGATCATGATACATTTTGGTACTCCCAAGATGGATTGCAAACAGTGTGTTGTGTGCCTCCATCATGATTCTATACTACAAGTCAGAATCGTTAGGAACACAAAGTCTGGAGTTGACTCAAAGTATTCCTTCTTCATCGATTCTTGCTTCTGGAATAGCACCTTCTTCCACTTTCTTCTTCATACGCATCAGCTCCATGTTCGTAGCTTGAGCAGCTTTAACTTTATCGATTAAAGTCGGTTCTACTCGTATGTTTGATATCATCACGTGGGTACTTGGAGCCTTCATCTATATCTCCATCCTTTACAAGTCATACAAAATGGACTTTTGTGTTAACAACATTGCACTCATACCCGCATATGATCTTCTACTCAATGCGTCAGCTACTATGTTTACTTTTCTAGGATGATATTGGATGGTATGATCATAATCTTTCAACAGCTCGAGCCAACGTCGTTGCCGCATGTTGAGTTCCTTTTGGGTGAAGAAATATTTGAGGCTTTTATGATCTGTATAGATCTCCACTTTCTCCCCATACAGGTAGTGTCTCCAAATCTTTAATGCGAAAACGACTGCTGCCAACTCCAAATCATGAGTAGGATAATTCCTCTCATATTATTTGATTTGTCGTGAGGCATAGGCTATGACTTTCCCATGTTGTATGAGAACACATCCTAACCCTTTGCCTAAAACATCGCTGTAGATAACAAATCCATCCGAACCAGATTGTATTGTCAGAACAGGTGCCGAAATGAGTCTTATCTTGAGTTCTTGAAAACTCTTCTCGCAATCCTCTTTACAACCGAAATTTATATCTTTACGAGTTAGCTGAGTTAACGGAGTAGCGATTCGAGAAAATCCTTCCACGAATCTCCGATAATAACCAACTAAGCCCAGAAAGCTACGTACTTCGGTCACCGACTTTGGTTGCTCCTAACTTTGTATGGCTTCAATCTTCGTCGGGTCGACAAATACTCCATATTTTGATACCACGTGTCCAAGGAATGCTACTTCCTCAAGCCAGAACTCGCATTTTTCAACTTGGCATACAACTTGTTATCACGAAGCCTTTGCAGTACTAGCTTCAAATGGTGCTCATGATCTTCATGGCTTTTGGAATCGATGAGGATGTCATCAATAAAGACAACAATGAACTGATCCAAGTATTCTTTGAACACACGGTTCATCATATCCATGAAAGCAGCAGGAGCATTAGTCAATCTAAAAGACATGACTAAGAATTCATAATGCCCGTACCGAGTTCTCAAGGCAGTCTTTGGAATATCCTAAGTTTTAATCTTCAGCTGATGATATCCAGAACGAAGATCGATATTTGAAAAGAATTGTGCTCCTTGTAACTGGTCAAACAGGTCATCAATGCAAGGTAGTGGATACCTATTCTTGATAATGACATGGTTCAACTCTCGGTAGTCAATACAAAGTTGCATACTCCCGTCTTTCTTCTTTACGAATAACACAGGAGCACCCCAAGGAGAAGTACTAGGACGAATAAAACCGATGTCCAACAACTCCTATAGTTGGACCTTTAACTCCTGAAGTTCAATAGGAGCCATTCGATATGGGGTTTTAGAAATGGGCTTTGTACCAGGTTCAAGGTCAATAAAGAATTCAACTTCACGTTCTGGTGGTAGACTGGGAAGTTCTTCATGAAATACATCAGGAAATTCACTAACAATAAAAATAGTATTCAAATCTGACGTGTTTTTGTTCAAGTCCGTGACATGGGCTAAAAAAGCTTGACATCCGTTTTTCAATAAACGAATAGCTTTATGGCTTGATAAGACAGTGAATGATTTTAGTGGTTTGGTTGTTTGAATTCGCATAATTGGTTGGTTAGGAATATGAAAACTAACAACCTTACGAAAACATTCAATTTTAGCATGATGCGTGGTTAACCTATCAATCCCCAAAATCACATCAAATGCAAGAATTTTCAACGAAATAAGGTATATAGGTAATGTGATGGTACCGACTTGAATCATGCATGATTTAAAAACAGTAGATGTAACGAAAGTTTCTCCTAACGGAGTCTCAACAGATAAGTCAAAGTCTAATTTCTCTGGAGTCAAGTTTAAACGTTGAACACAAGCAGGAGAGATAAAAGAATGGGTAGAACCGGTATCTAATAAGGTATAAACTTTGAAAGAGTTTATGATTAGCTTACCCGTGATCACCTCGTTTGGGTTCCTCGCATTTTGGGCAGTCACAACAAACTCCCTTCCAGGAACCACCGACTTTAACTTGTCCGGGACAGCCTTTGGAGTCACCATCACTGTTGAACTTGGTTTCGCAACTAGACAATCTCTAGCTATATGACCTTCCTTTCCACAGTTATAACACACCTTAGATTGTTGTAGGCAGTTTGGGCTAATGTGTCCATCTTTCCCGCATTTGTAACATACGACCAGTGGTCGTTCTCCTCCCCTAGAAACAGTTGATGTTGGTGCGAACGTCTTTACGCTATCATTCTTGTACCTTCTCCTTTTGAAATCTCCTCCCGACTCGCTCCTTCTATTATCATGGCCACGATTACCACCAGAGTGGTTACCGCTTTTGTCTGAATGCTTTCCTTCCCTCTGGTTGTCATTGCTCGACGATGGCCGCACCCACCAGATGACCACAGTTGTGTTCCCTCGGTTGAACATACTCATTATCTCACTCTAATAATTGAGCCCTGTTTACAACATCTGAATATAAAGAAAATTTATGAGAGATAAGATATTGTCGAATCTCGGGCTTTAGACCTCTCAGAAACATCCTCGTCATTCGTTCCTCATTTTCGACCAAATGAGGTGCAAACCTGGATAACTCTGCAAACTTCGCCTCGTACTGGGACACCGTCATGTTGTTTTGTTCCAGTCTGATAAACTCCACCTCCTTCATATGACGAATACTTTCAGGAAAGTACTTGTCATTGAATAGTTTCTGAAACGTTTCCCAAGATATCTTTGAGTGCAAATGGTGGTACGCTTCATGAGACTCCCACCGATGAGTCCGCCTCATCGCGAAAAATAAAGGTGGCGAATGGAACCTTTTGTTCCTCCGTGCATCCCAAGACATCGAATATCTTGGTAATTTGTTTGACCCACATTTCCGCCATGATTGGATCTGGCTTTCCCTTAAATTCTGGTGGTCCCAACTCTTTGAACTGCTTGGCTGTGACAAGCCGCGCATTGCTAGCATTTCCACCCGTATTTTGTGCACGAGTCTCCCTCGTCTGGTTTTGCATGAACTACAAAAAGCTTCTAAACATCCCATCATTCGTCATTTGTTTGGTAACGTTGTTTACAGGAGGATTATTGCCTTCCTGTTGCACGTTCCCCTGGGTAGTGATCAAAAGTGTCTCCACGATCTGATTCACTCCATTATTAACGCTTCAATTGCCATTCTTAAATACCGCCATAAAACAAGGGTTAATAGTCATGCAACATATTATCCATATACTCTGACCGACCAAATAAATACCAAATAAACTTAGTCAGGTCATACTAGCGAAGGAATTCCCCGTCTGTCCCCTCCTAGTTCTTGTCTCACATCTCAGCTAGGGATCATATCCCTAAGCTTTGATACCAACTGTGACGCCCCCAAAATAGGTATACATCACCTATTCTGAGTCACCAAATACATGGTACAGAAACAAATACAACTTCATTAAACTGTGAGTTTAAATAAAAATAGAGAGTATAAAAACTCAAAAGGAGTCCTCATTACAATTATTGATACACTATTTTAAAAATAGTGAGGACTGCTAAAACAACTTTCTAGAACCATCACTCCGTACCCCGACTAGTTCCTGCTATATTCTCACCTCCTGAGAAGAAAAATGGAACAAAAGGGTGAGCTCAACTAGCCCAGTAAAGAATATTATGACTAAGATAATATACAACAAATTATCATTAGTCTTCAACAGGGAATAATCTAATAAAATATAATAGACAACAAGTTTTAGATCAACAACTGCAGCGAAACAACAATCCATTAGAAGAGTCAAGTAGAGAAAGAATTCTACTATCTTCTAAGATTTAAAAGTCCATCATCAATATTTTATCCCTGTAACATCAATCAATATACATCTTGAATCAAATATTCATCTTTGCACTACAGGCCAAAGATATTCATTTGTATCACCAGTTGGTCATGTTCATCTCAACACCTGTTCATCTTTGCACTACGGGCCAAAGATATTCATTAGGTAATAATTCATCTTTGCACTACAGGCCAAAGATATTCATTTGTATCATCATTTAGGATTCGTATTACAGTTTATCCAAGTTCAATAATATTCCAAAATAACCAATTTTGAAGTAGAATTCGAAAATAATGATCAAAACATGGATACAATCAAAGATAGTAACCATAATAGACAACTTGGACAAAAAGAAGAAAATTTCATTTTTCGATGAATAGTGCCGTATACGTGAATAGTAACCCCGACATAAAAAGTTCCAAATTTGATAAAAAGTTCATACCAATATTTCGGCATAATGATATTGAAGAAAATATCATTTAAGAAGAAGATAATATCCCTTACCTCAAAATATCAGTACTTCTGATCGGAATATCGGTATAAGGCTGAAGGAAACTTGCATTGATTAACAAAAACTCACAAAGTATCTAAATACTCACAAAATACACTCAATAATCTAGAGAGAGAAAGAGAGAAAACTTTTTTCTGGTGTGATTTTCAATTCTAACTTAGCCCTCTATTTATAGAAAAATGTTATACCAAGGCGGACTTAACTTGCAAACCTTGATGGCTTTACACCGCTACTATTCCCACCCACCACATTTGAATAAAAATCTCAGCACATTTCTTCACCAACCAAGAGTGGGGCCCACCAATTCTAGAATTTTCCACCAAAATGATTTATAACTTTGATTTCGAATCACCACCTCTTAAAATTCATAACAAATCATACGCTAATTTTTAACGGTTCAAAGTTTGTGGACATATACTCAACTTATATATGTATAACATATCCAAAAATTACAACGATCCAGCGGTCGGATTAAAAATTATAACTCCATAATATATCTCAAAAACACTAGTTTGATTTTTAATACCTCAATCCGAGCAAAATACTAATAAAACACCTCAACATTAATTCCTTCATTTATAACCACATAAATAAATCCATCATTTATATCCACATAAAATAAATATTTCCTTATCATATTAATCAATGATTAATTATTCCCAAATAATATTACAGAATCACATTTATGACAACCAGGCTGTTCCCAGGAAAGAGGGGGCCTTCCAATAAGGATTTCTCCTTACTGGCGCGCAATTAGGTGACCAAACCTCTCCTTGACAAAACTTTCTAGACATTGCCAATAATGTTATCTAATAATATTATTCCAAATAATCTGAATTACTGATCTGATAAAGGAGATACTGTGCAGTGACGATAATTGAAACAAGAATATTATAAAATATCAATGCAGCAATTATTGAATTAATAAAATAAAATATTGAACAGTAACTACTGTGACAATAATTGAGTAGTGCCTTCTTACGTAAGCATCAATAATTCAACAATACTGTGCAATACCGTATGCTACTGTGCAACAACGCGTATTACTTTACTTTAACCACAGGGTATTCCAACAGTGTTAACGGTAACAACTACGTCGTTATTCAATTTTGTCGTTTTCTTCATTCGACCGTTATCCGTTAAGGGGCCCACAATTGGCTGCGCCGTCGTACGAATATTCCCCGACAGAAAGAATATTCTACCGACAAAATGAATATTTTATAACCACTTACTTATTTTGCAAAATTTTCACATTTCACCCATAACCAAAGTTATTATATCAAATTAATACCTTATTATTCACAATAATAAATAAAGGAAATTTGATTTTATTCATTAAAAAGTTGGGGTCTTACACTACAGACCTGGAGCTAATGCGTATGAAGAAGAAAGTGCAAGAAGGTGCTATGCCGGAGCTAATACATTGATGATGAATGTGTACGAAATCATTTCCTTATTGCACTTAGTGCCTCGCACAATAACTGCTTGTGATATTAGTGCTTCGCACATGTCATCATTTTCATACGGTGAGACGCGATGTATGTGAATGTATATTGTGTGGTCCCTCCACCAGGAGGCTATCGCATCAGTGTTTGATTACTGGACTCGTGAGAAGACTAATTCTCCGAGGCTCAGGAAAGGCACCACCCAAATTCGCTCCAGTTGAAAGACCAGGATTAACTTCCGTCCAAGTAGATTGCGATGATTTGGGGAACCTTCATGCCAAAAAGCCGCGAGAGTAACTTAAGATAGGTCAGCCTCTGATAAACCCAAAACGAAGGAAAGTCTCTTCATGCTCTCATTTCAATTACTTGTAATTACATTCCATATATATCTCCATGTAATGAGAAATATGAAGAGAAATGTGTACACATATATATTAACATGCTACAAACAGCTGACATCCGTCTTGCAGGATAAAATTCCTAAAATGGACACATCACATAGCATGTTATTATACACATTCCCTAAAGACTAAACTATGCATGTCTTTCGCAGGGAACCAATCAGACCTACTACCCGGTCAAAGTCCAAAAAGGCAACGAAGCTTTACAAATAATCATGTCGTCATTCGACCGGATGAACTTAATCCGATTTTCGCAAAGAATTCAATTTAATTAACAAACAAATTAAGATTTGGTACATTTCGCTCAAAGAACTACACTAGTCCAATCAAGGTCCAAAAATCCCGTACATGCTGAGTCCTCCACACAAGGGGGAACCTGTGTCATTACAATACTCGAATCTAGGTTGGATATGACCAACAAAACTCATGATGCTGCCCATCCCACTAGAGATCCAGACACTGGTGACATTAAAAAGAAAGTCCTCCAAATAGAAGAGACCCTTCGTGCTATCAAAGGAATTGGAACACACGGGAGTGTTTTATATGCTGATCTTTGCATTTTCCCTGGTGTTCATTATCCAGAAAAGTTTAAAACTCAAGACTTTTAAAAATATGACGGGTTAGGAGATCCTTATACACATTAAAGGTGTTTATTGGAGAACTTGGATCTTATGCACATGACAAAAAACTCATAATGCAATTGTTCCAAAAGAGTCTAACTAGAGAAGCCCGTTCGTGGTACACAAGATTAGACAACTCTAAGATCCATAGCTGGGAAGAGCTAGCACATGCTTTTCTCACTCAATACAACTTTCAATCTCAGATGGCTCCTGATCGGTATCAAATTACCAAGATCAAAAAATAGTCTAACGAGTCTTTCAGAGAGTATGCTCAAAGGTGGAGACGCCTGGCTGCCCAAGTTAGTCCTTCCATGACAGAATCAGAGATGGTCATGACTTTCATAGACATACAAGAAGTGCCTTTCTATGAAAGAGTTATAGCCGGCATCGGCAAACCATTTTTTGAAATGGTCAAACATGGGGAGATAGCTGAGATGGGATTGAAGTCCAAAAAAATTCAAGACCTAGTTGCACTCAAAGCTGTTGTTGATCACATCCAATCCAAAAATTATGGGAACAACCCCCGGAGGGTCCATAAAAAGAAAGAGGAAGATGTTTCCCTTGTACTACAGGGTCAAAATGGTAATCAAAGCATGCCTATTCAAAGGAGAACCTACACTCCCTTTCAAGCACAGTCTGCGAACCCTCCAATACCAAAAGATGGAGAAGTCAAACGCCCTCGAGTGTTTACACCCTTAGGGGACACCCTCGAGAACATTCTCAGTCTTCTGACAACACAGAAGAAAATTACGCATCTTCTTCCCACCAAATGACCCTAATGGATGGGGTTTTAATCTTCGCTTTTAAATGTGCTTATCATGCCAAGGCACCTGGACACGATACTAAGGATTATTGGGCCTTGAAACACCAAATCCAAGACCTGATAGAAAATGATGAGATCGTGGTCACCAAACCCGATCAACCTCACGTTCAAGACAACCCTCTTCCTCAACACAAAGAAGAAGAGGTCAATATGATAAATTGGAGCAAAGGACAGAGTTCCAATTTCAGCTGTGAATCCTCCCAAACCCTCAAAGACGGTGATGAAAAATGGGATTATGCCAAGTTCCAGTTCACAATGGAACGAAAGATGAAGGCTCTATGCAAGCAAATTGAACAATTGGCAGAATTGGTGACTTATCAGCATCAAGTGACACGTCAATTAATCAGCCATGACCATGCAAGTCTCCTACCCCTTTTCATGAATATTCCCTCATCACTTTCAGAAAATGAAATGCTGGAAGGCAAAGTGCAAAGAGAGCAAATGCCAAAGCCCGTTGGGATTTTGCCAACAAAAGGGAATTCACCTATTTGGGCCAACCTATGGAGGAAATCCTTCATATGTTAATCAATGAAGGAAGGATCAGTTCCCTTCTACCTTCAATCAACCCTCGTTCAGGGTGGTACAACTCTGATGGAGTATGTCAATATCACTCCCAATCTCGCGGTCACAGCACAGAACTCCGCCACCTTATCCAAAATCTAATTGACAGTGGTGTCCTGCACTTAGCAGACGACGATACTGTGTTACGTGCAAGTGAGAATTCAGGTCCTACTAAGTGGAAGAGTGTGGTAGCAGTCATATCCACTGAAACTAACGGGGTTAACAAATCACTCATAATGCCAACAATTCAACTCAAGGGAAGCAACAATCCTTTGAAAGTGGCCGCTCCCGAGCTAATCAACTTGCCGTGCAGAGCACAATATCCTATTGTTAGCTTAAGCAAAGTTCCGTGGAATTATGGAGAAGGTGAAGGATGCACCTCACATACAACTGCTACACTGTTAAAGGAAAATCCACTGTATCTTCCCCAACGGGTGATGAAGTCTACCATCAAATCAAAGGAGAAAATACCTATGGAGAAAATTGAAAGATTCCTCCGCACTATGGGTCATAACGAAGCCAAGGTGGTTTTAAGATTAAAAGAAGCTCCACAACAGATATTAATTTTGGATTTGGTCCTAACTTCAGAGAATCACCGGAAGATCTTGTTGAAAGTTTTAGAAGAAGCCTATCTACCGACATCAGTTGATACGGAAAAATTTCAACATCTGGTTGATCACATTTTCAACAACAATGTGATATCCTTCACTGATGATGACATACCTCCTGACGGGACTGGTCATTGCAAGCCGTTGCACATTACGGTCTTGTCCTCCGGATACATGCTAGCTGGAGTCTTGATAGATGGAGGTTCATCTCTAAATATATGTCCATATGCTACCTTGGTGAAGATGAATATCAATCTCAACTGAATTCAGAGTAGCCATACTATTATCAAAGATTTTGATGGAGCCCGTCGAAATTCGGGTGGAGTAATTGAGTTGCTAATCGAAATTAGTCCTCATACATTCTACGTATCTTTCTATGTACTCAAGATAGATTCAGGATATAACCTGCTCTTGGGACGACCATGGATTCATATGGCTGGGGCAGTCCCCTCCACTCTTCACCAACAGTTGAAATACATTATCAACAATAGCCTGGTCACGGTCACCGCTGAACCAGAGTGTCCTCAACACGGGGACATTCCATTCATCAATGCCAATGCAGATATTGAGCCAGTCAGTTTTCATGCCTTGGAAGTAAGCAATACCCAATACCATGTTATTGGAATGCCATTACCCGAACCCAAGATTTCTGCCGAGGTAATGTCGGCTACTCAAGAAATGATGTCATTGGGTCATAAACCGGGACAAGGGCTGGGTAAAGATTTCCAGGGTATCAAGTACCCAATTCGATTAACCAAGCAAACTAGAACAGCTGGGCTAGGCTATTCTACCAGTTCTACTCACAGGGATCCTCATAAGCATCAGCAGATTCCTTCAGCTTCAACCATGCGACGTTTATCTTCGCCTTCAAACTCTGAGTCCGTACAACCTCCTATAAAGGTGCCAGCCAATGTAATGGCTATGTTATTTCCCAAGCCGGTATCGGTGAAGGAGAAAGAAGTCTTTGTTCCAAATCCCGCAGTGGAAGAAGAGGAACGAAGAATTAAGCAAGACATTATCCGAATGACGTCAGGCATATGCATCATCGTTCATGATGAACATACCAATAGATACACCCTAGACGATGATTGCCCAGACATAATGGCCATCATTCAGGACAGGGAGGATGATGACAATCCCTCCATCACTGCGGTCTACCCGGACTTTTCCCTTGCCAATTGGAACAGCACTCCTTGCATTGGTCGTCAAGGGTAAAGCGGGCAAAAACTCTTTCTGCCCTGTAGATATAATAACTGCTTACTTTTCTGTACAATATTAGAAGTTTATTTTTCCAGTATATGCAACACTGTGTATGATCAACACATTTCATATATACTAAGTGAAAGCATATTTTGTTTCAGGACTCTGAATTTAGATGTGTCGGTGCTTGCTGATACGATGCCTCTTCTCCACAAGGATTGTACCTTTGATGTAGAGATGAATTTAGCCTTGATGGATATACATGATGTCATTGAGGTGCCTCCAGAAATTCAAGAATGGGTCAAAGATCAACCTAAACCCAACCTTGATCAAACCACTTCTTTCAATCTCGGAACCTTAGAAAGCCTTAAGTTAATCCAGATTGGTTAAGACCTTACCCCAAACCAAAGGAATGACATGGTAATGCTATTAACCCAATTCTAGGATGTGTTTGCATGGTCTTATGAAGACATGGTGGGTTTTTCCACTGACATTGTCCTTCATCGCCTTCCCATTAAAGAGGGATTCAAGCTAGTCAAGCAAAAGCTCAGGCGATTGAAACCTGAGTGGAGTTTAAAGGTGAAAGAAGAAATTGTGAAACAATTTCAAGCTGGTATCATCATGGTGCCAACATATCCTGAGTGGATATCCAACATTGTTCTCGTGCCTAAATCCGCAGGGAAGGTGCGATTTTACGTGGATTATCGGGACTTGAACAAGGCTTGCTTAAAAGATAGCTTTCCCGTGCCATTTATCCACGTTCTCATTGACAATACTACACAATACGACAAGTACTCCTTTGCTGATTGCTTTGCGGGGTACCATCAGATCATGGTTACTGAGGAAGATCGTGAGAAAACTGCTTTCATCACGCCTTGGGGAACCTTTTGCTACAACGGTTGTCATTCGGCCTCATCAATGTCGGAGCCACCTATCAATGAGCTATGATGGCTCTTCTCCACGACTTAATGCACGAAGAGATCGAGATCTACGTGGATGACATCATTTTCAAATCCCGGAAGGAGGATGACCATATAGACCTTCACAAGAACCTATTCAACAGGTTGCGTAAGTACAACTTGAAGTTGAATCCAGCCAAGTGCGCCTTTGGTGTTAAATCAGGCAAGTTGCTAGGATTTCTAGTCAGCCACAAAGGGATTGAGCTGGATCCTACCAAAATCCAAGCCATCACGGAAATGCCCATTCCTCAGACAGAAAAGGAAATACGGGGATTTTTGGGAAGAATCAACTTCATTAGCATGTTTATCTCTCAACTCACAGCAACTTGTGAGCTAATCATCAAGCTATTAAGGAAGAACTCCTCCATGAAATGGAATGATGAGTGTCAAAATGCCTTCCTCACAATCAAGAAACAGCTAGTCAAAGCTCCCGTGTTGGTACCACCCAGGGATGATGTTCCCCTGTTCATGTACCTGTCTATAATTGACAATGCAATGGACTGCATGCTGGGATAGAAGGACGATAGAGGCCAAGAACAAGCTATCTATTACCTCAGCAAAAGATTCAACAACAGTGAACAAAAGTACACTCTGATCGAAAAGACGTGTTGTGCTTTAGCACGGGCTTCTATGAGGTTACAACATTACCTCCATGGTCACACAACCCATCTCATATCCCACGTGGATCCTCTCAAATATGTGTTCAATAAACCCATGTTAAATTATCTATCGTCTGTCCAGTTGCGCTTGATCCTACAACAATTTGACATCGATATGTGACTCAAAAGTCCATCAAAGGTCAAGGAATTGTGGATCAATCGGCCATGACCTTCGTGGGGATTTCAAGCCCTTGGAAACATATTTCCCGATGAAGGAGTAATAACCGATTCAAAGAACACCATCATCAAGATGATACGCTACCAATCATGGAAGATGTATTTGATAGAGCTGTTAATCTGGAAGGTTCTGGAGCTGGAGCAATTCTAGTATCTGTTACGGGGGAGTAGTATCCCGTCGCCGTCAAATTGCAGTTTGTCAGCACCAACAACACAGCTGAGTATGAAGGCTGTCTCATTGGGCTAAAACTTGCACGTTCAATGGGCGTCAGACGGTTAACTGTCTTTGGAGATTCAGAGTTGGTAATCAGACAATCCACTAGAATCTATCAAACCAAGGAACTACATTTGCTGCCCTAGCATTGGCAAGTTTTACAAATAGTTTCGGAGTTTGAAGAAATCTCCTTTCTACACATTCCTCGTAATAGCAATAACTTTGCGGACGCATTAGAAACTTTGGCCTCCTTGATTCGCATATCAGATAAGGAACATTTTCCAAGCGTCACAATTTCCCTGCACAAGGCCCCAGCCTATGGGAATTACGTTTGAGAAGTATCGGATGAGCTACCTCTCATCCAGCATCCTTGCTATCAGCATATCAAGGAATATATACGAGACAGATCTACACCCGCTGAGGCGAGCTCGACTGAGAAAAGGCGGATCCATCGACTTGTTATAAATTCTACCTGAATGGAGATGTTCTCTACAAAAGAGATGCAGGACTAGGTCTCCTCAGATGTTTAGACAAAGATCAAGCCCAAAGGCTTATGGATGAAATCCATGGTAGAGTCTGTGGCCCCCTCCTTGTCAAGAAAATCTTCAGGACATGACATTATTGGCTATCTCTCAAAGCTGATTACAATGACCACGTCAGGAGATGCTATCAGTGCCAGATTCATAGGAATGCTATACACGCTCCTCCATGGGAACTCCACAATATGAGTTCACCTTGGCCCTTCTCAATGTGGGGAATGGCCGTTATCAGATCCATTGAGCCTAAAGCCAGTAATGGACATCGATTTATCTTCACAATGATCGACTACTTCACCAAGTGGGTAGAGGCAGCCTCCTTCCCCAGTGTTACTAAAGAAGTCATCATTGCTTTCATCAGAAACAATGTCGTGTGTCGATATGGACAACCAGAGGGGATTGTGTCAGACAATTCTAAGAACCTCAATAACAAAATGATGGAGGAATTATGCAGTTAATTCCACATCAAACATCTTAACTCTGTCATCTATCGTCCGAAGATGAATGGTGCTGTTGAAGCGGCTAACAAAAACATCAAGAAGATTATGAAAAAGATGTCCGCCAACCACAAAGAATGGCCTGACCTATTTCCTCTTACTCTGTTAGCCTATAGAACCTCAATGCGCACTTCCACTGGGGCAACCCCCTACGCTTTAACCTATGGGATGGAAGCAGTGCTCCCCATAGAAGTTGAAATGGAATCCCTCATAGTGTTGATAGACGCTCAGCTGGATGAAGACCAATGGGTACAAGACTGGTATCACCAATTGTCTCTAATAGACGAAAGGCGAACCGCGGCTATCTTCCATGGTCAGTTATATCAACAAAGGATCGCCAGATCCTACAACAAAAAAGTCTGGCTAAGGTAGTTTAAACAACATGACTTGGTTTTGAAGAAGATCCTAGACAACCAAGATCAATCTAAAGGAAAATTCGCTCCTAACGGAGAAGGCCCGTTTATTGTCAAGGAAGTATTGACAGGAGGCGCTCTCAGATTGCAAGAAATAGTCGACGATTAATTTCCACAACTCATTAATTCGGACGCCGTGAAACGGTACTATGTCTGAAGTTACCATCAAGTAAACACCCTGGTGTTGGACCATCAAATCACCAGTCATTCTGGTTCTTTAACCCTTTACGACATACAACTTTTCTACACTGTGCCCCTCAAGGAAACATACTTTTCAAGCCAGCAGCCTGGCTCCTTTGCATTCCTACGACTTAGGTCATCCCACCGCGGATTGAACCTTTCACGTTTCCAGTTTGGCTACCCATACATGGGATCAAACTTTTCACTTGCAGTTTATCCTCAACCTAGGATTAAACTTTCTCCTCCCCGTACTCTGACATGCGCGTGGGATCACGCTTTTCCACTCGCCCTAAGGGGCGAACTATACCGACCTGATCTCCTCTTTAGTAGGAGTACGTAGGCAACCATTTCATAAGGCCCGGTCGCAATAAAATAAAAACAACAAAAACATTTCTACCCTTTTCCTTACAAAAAAAAAACAAAAAAAACAAAAATATTCCTACACCATTTCTGCCATATACAGCGTTGAACCTCTTACACCAGGTTCGAACTACGCAGACCTGATCTCCTCTTCAATAGGAGCACGTAGGCAGCCATTCATGGTTCGGTCTCACCCCCTACCAAAACACAAACCATTGTCAACTGGTATTGGGATCATCCTTCAAACCATTACATTTCATTCAGCTTCAGACCAAAGGGATGGAATTACCTGAACTCCTCCCAAATAGGAGATTCGGCGACCATCTAAGCTACGGTCATACCTTGAAGAACAACAAAAATCCATAAGAGATGGAATTAACTAGGCTTCTCCTAAATAGAAGTACTGGCGACCATCTGTGGTGCGGTCAATCTCAGAGAGGAAAGCCACACTCCACTCCACATTTTCATACATATACCAGTCCCAAGACACCAAAGATGGTAGGGATACATACAAATCAATGATCCACTTTGAACTATCCAGAGACATCTCAATGTCCATCCACCCAGGAGGAATTCAGAATACATCAAGATCGCAAGCCCTGAAGCAGCAGGCAAAATATCAAGCAAGTAGCAAAGCATATCTAAAAGGGAAGTGATCCAAAAATATATTTCCCTGTTATATATATAATGTTGTTTGATATATACAATATAAACTGTACATGATAAAATGGCTAAGCTAGTCTCTGCAGGAAAACTCAAGCTCATCTACAAGTCAGGGTATATGCGAGCTAACAAGCCCAACATGGCGTCCCTCTCAGAAGAAGGAGGCAAAGTTGTGGTCACCTGTACGAGAATATCCACACGACCCAACAGATCTGCAGCCATCTGCATGGTGACCATATGCTCATCAATGTAAACGCTCATCTCTGTGATCATGCCAGTGGTAAGGGACCTCACGACAGTATTATCTATGACGGCTATATCCCGGGCAGATATAACACTATCCCGCTCAACTATCACTGCATCTCTAGCTAATCTGGGCTCATCCCGCTCAACAACAGCGATATCTCTGCGAGCTAATGCCTCGTCTCTCTCTAATAGAGCTGCGTCCCTCCCATCAAGGGCAGTCAACATCATAGATCGAGCCTGATCTCTCTCAAAGGTCATCAGATGAAGACTCTGCTCAAGGTACTGTGTCGAGTGCTGAATCACAACAGTACTGGTACTTGGAGAATCTGGAGGAAAGGCTGGCAACCCAGCAGCGGGCTCCTCCTCGATATAGGAAGCGATGTCCTCCATGGGCTCTACATCATCTGACTCGCTATCCGGTACTGTAGATATTGTTGCAGCCGATAAAATCTCTGTCTCCATCCATGCAGAATACTCTACAGAACAACTCGGATGACTCACAGAAAAAGCAGCTATCTCACGCTAATCCCAACAAGCATACACACGGGATCGGTCCTCTACTGAGAGATATCGAGAAGCTGAACACTGACCTATCACCCCCTTGAAAGGATGAAAATTCTAAAACTGGTCAAACTACGACATCACAGCCAGTGGGTGGTAATTAGTCACGCCCTTCAAACCAGCCAGAGGCAGATAGTCCATGCCCAGAGCATGAGTAATGAAGCTGTATGGTGAGCTAAGCCCCGAACACGGCAATATGATGAATAGATCTCTGATATTTTCCAAAAATGTGGACCAAGACAGAGCACTTATACACTCTGATGGCTGAAAGGAGTATGACATGGCTACATCATGGGAGACCAATACCCATGTCGTCTAAGAGTGCCAATCGGTCTCAAGTGTGACATAAACCACACATACTGCATGACTGAACTACCCATTAACACTCATGTCGGATAAGTGCAACAGTAGGATGCTGATCGTAGGGTCTCTGCTACAATCATAGGTATAATGGTACGACCCTCCCTAAGAGCTCTCGCCACCATGATGACACCAATGTCTATCTCGTCCATGTATCGTGGCATATAGATATATAACAGTACGCATAACAGTAGTACATCAACCCTGGCGAAACGACAATGATCCTCCAGTGCGGTGAAATCCCCAAAATGTCGTGAATAGCTATCCTCATAGCCAAATCATCATACGAGAAAAATTTCGGGTATCACGTGGCTGACGTCACCATCATCTGTACCACTCTGCGCCGCAATCCAGTGAGAGTCATGAACCGTCTACTCATGTCTCCCAAAGCCATATGCACGTAAGGTCTGTCTAATGGCAGCATCATCAATCGTTCATACTCCTCCAGAGTAAGAGTCAACTCATGGGTCTCGAATCGAAAAACCTGCTTGTTCGGTACCCAATGCTCTAGCATCCTGTCTACAAACCCTGCAGGAACCTGAAACGTCAATAAAGTCATGGTATATACTGTAGCAAATGATCTACAGTCACCCTATCTGGTGGTGACATGCTATCATACCACGATCGCATACCCAATGCCACCAATGATGGTGGGGTATGATCTATACGGCTAACTATCGAAGGAGACATCTGTGCGGGTCGTGTCATAAGACCATCCAGGGGTCAATGCCGAATATCTATGGACATACATACATATGCATAACATGATATATGCATAGCAGATAATAGATGGAAATATGATATAGGGAATGGAAAAACTGTGCATACATTCCTAAATATATCATCATCTAATACATCATCTCTGTACAGCTACAAATATAGAGAAATGGATCATAACTGCCCAACAACTACCTGCGGCACCCCTATGTGGGTCCCACCCCTCTAGCTCGGTCCAATTTGAGTTGCAAAGGAGTTTTTGCGGACTAAAAAGGTCAAATCAAGAATAAAAATGCCACGCGATTGAGCAAAACAGCATACAATCCTGGTATTCTCAGATGAAACTTTAAGTCTATAAATCACTCATTGGTTGTCACCCAAACACGAGGTATACCCTGTCAATGATCTCATTTATCACAAATCACATTCAGCAATACCTCGTATAGGTCCGATGCCGCCAACTCCGAGTCATTACTCTTAAAGATCAACGTGAGTCCCCGACGGGGGTTACAACATGAGTCCATGATAGGGGTTATAACGTGAGTCCCAGACGGGGGGTTATAATGTGAGTCCCTGACGGGGGTTACAACATGAGTCCCCGACGGGGGTTACAACGTGAATCCCCGACTGGGGTTACAGCGTGAACCCCCAGCGGGGGATTACAACTTTAATTCAAGCCGTTGACACACATATCAATGAAGGTCAAGCAGCCTTGACATTATCTCAGTCGATAGCGATTAAACCTATCAGAGCTCCAGAGCTATTCGAGGATTTCCTGCTCGATTACTCATATTCCCCATCGGATCCCCGACGGGGGTCATAACGCAATGTTC
Organism: Panax ginseng; assembly: GCA_020205605.1. Classification (NCBI taxonomy): domain Eukaryota; kingdom Viridiplantae; phylum Streptophyta; class Magnoliopsida; order Apiales; family Araliaceae; genus Panax; species Panax ginseng. Next base: position 52,368,955 of record CM035146.1, on the reverse strand, counting down.
CGTTGATTCACACGTCAGCGAAGGTCAAGCAACCTTGACAATCTACCCACAGAGTATCAGTCGTTGATTCACACGTCAACGAAGGTCAAGCAACCTTGACAGTATATCCCATATGATTTTTCACCGTTGATTCACATGTTTGAAATACACGTCGTGAAGGTCGGACATCCCCGAGCGGCATTTTTGTTGGCGAGAAATCCAATGAATCTTAACATATTCTGGCGATACTAACCAGGAAAGGTCAATGTTATCAAAGAGGATCGATGATGAAATATGTTATACACATCCTCAAACAGAACAAGCTTTATCCCCACAGATCTCTTACACATAAGAGGTACATCTTCAGGATCAAGTCGTTACCAAGAACACATGAATTTGGTGATAAATCCAACATCAGCTTCCTAACAGATTCGAATTACACATCAAAATTGGTCATCATTGTCAATCCCTAGTTGAAGCAACATGGAGCCATCAATCATCCCCAACATGCAGGGCTACAACCCCGTACACATGCATCATACATTTGCATCGTGTTGCTACATACAGTACCATATTTGTCTTGTTGCGTTTCAAGTGTCTAGGATTCTTTATCCTACCCATGCATCGCCATGCATGGGTATGATAAAGAGGGGCATCTGTAGACACTCGAAATTTTCTGTACTACTGTCACTAACATTGTAGGAAGACAGATTCGTCTTTTAAGAGGGAAACCTAAAAGACAATCCATATCCATACCAGATACTACCGGAAGTTCAACATCAACCCCGGAGAACACTCTGGGAATAACAATTCCAACCTCGGAGATAACCCCGAGGCATACAGATCCAATACCGAAACACACACCGGAGAAGACCGATTAATCTTGGAGATAACCCTGAGGTATCCAGTCTCAGTCCCAACCATGGGAATAGCCACCATCCTGGGTGATAACCCCAAGGAATGCAGTTTCGGGGATAACCCCGGAAATGCATGGTTCAAATGCGACAAACTTTAATCTCGGCGCTCACTATGAGATACTATATACCAAACCAGAGATAACACCAGGAGGACAGGCACACCTCAAAGATGACAATGAGGACCTTCAACAAATGTAGCAGTCCAATCTCAGCGAAGCTTTGAGCAACAACTGCTTTATCAGCCCAATCCGACGATAACACCGGTGAGGGGCAACATCGTCATCTCACAAACACGATGCCACGCCATGTCATCTAACCATTTCATACACAACGATGTCCCACAAGACTAACCAATCCCGAGTGACTATTGTGCGAGGTAACGGATAGAATTTGAACCTTGAAGACCGGAGGGCATCGTCCCATATTCAATGACTTCATAAAAACTCTAATCCCATGCCATTGTACAACTCTCGACAACGGAGGTCCGAAATAGGTCCTGTATAACTTAAACAGATGCCCGGATTGTACTTCTGAAAGTTCGAGTGGACATTATAGTGCCTGAGTGCACGTACTACGAGACGACCCGACCCGAGAAACCCGGGCCCACCCGGGTTGCCTCTGGTACACCTGCGGCTCAGCCGCAGGTATACATGCAGCTCCATCATCTATAAATAGAGGGCTTGGGGTGGCCATTTTGCAAGAGAAAACGGCGAGGAAGCCCTGCCCAATGTGCTCTACACTCACCCCATACAGTGTACTTTATCATTTTAAACACCTGTGAGCTCATATATAGCTACTTTTGTATCTACAAAAGCCAGTGTTATCCACTTTAAAGATATAGAAGTCTTCTTTGACAGTCAACTGTACGCCTTCTCACACACTTTAAAGCCTTTCTCTTCATCTCTGCACACACCCTTCTTCACGTTGAGAGTCGTGTTGCGAGCATTTGCCCAAACTTCTGTCCGTGGTTTTATTTTAGTTTTTATATATATATATATATATATATATATATATATATATATATTTATATATCGGACTAACATCATCGAAGTTATGCCTCGATTGAGCCTGACTTTGATGCGGAGGCGTTTATTTGGTTATATATATATATATATATATATATATATATATATATATATATATATATATATATATGAATCGGTGTGTCGAACTTTGTTCGATGAGCCTGAACTTGATGCCCGAGGCGTTCATCGCTTTAATATATATATATATATATATACTTATATATATTAAGCGTGTGTGGGACTGCATTCGATGAGCACAGATTTTACATCCTAGTGCGTTTATTCGCTTATATATATATATATATATATATATATATATATATATATATATATATATATATATAATGGTGGGACTGATTGCTCGATGAGCACGGATTTTATATCCAGTCGTTTACTCGCTTATTTATATATATATATATATATATATATATATATATATATATATATATATATGAACTATTGTCGAACTACATTCGATGAGCCACAGATTTTATATCCGGTCGTTTACTCGCTTATTTATATATATATATATATATATGAACTATTGTTTAACTACGCTCGATGAGCACCGATTTTACATCTAGTGCATTTATTTATATATATATATATATATATATATATATATATATATATATATATATATTCGTCCCACTTGGAGTTTACTTACGTGGTGGTTGATCGCTTTTACTGACTTTCTTTACTTTTTCGTCCCTACACGGAGTTTACTTACATCAGATTGATTTCTTTATACGACTTTATTTACATTTTCGTCACTTTGGATTTCCTTGGCGGTTGATCATATTCTGACTTTATTTGCGTTTTGTCCCGCTTGGAGTTTCCTCCGTGGCGGTTGATACCTTTTACAGATTTATTTACATTTTCTGATCCCCTATGGAGGTGCTTCGTGGTTGGTGATCATGTCTGTATATATCTTTCATACAAATTGTAGTATCTTGTGCACCTAGAAATCATGTGATCGCAGATTCATCCCATTGGATCTAGATTCGATTCCAGTGATAGACATTTTCAGCTGTAAGCAGTTTGTAAATTATTCTGCGGTGTCTGAATTTCCTTAGATGGTTTCCATACCCACGAGGAAGTCGGCATTATTTTGTACATTATTTTTGTACGGATGCCTCGCATCTATAAAATAAAATTAATCAAGTCGAACACTTAATAAAATGGGAGTGTAAAAGGTCTCAATTACTATTGAGCATCAGGGTTTGAAAAACCTCTTTTATAAAACATCACTGTCATATCTTGCCTAAAATTGAATTTTTACATAAATTCAAACCCTATGTATATAGGTGCGAACGAGGCCTCGCACTACTTCCAAATAACAACACATTGACCCACACACACACACATTCAGATAATAGTTTCTTGAAAAGTGGCGGTCACCGTGGTAACACGAATGTCGGGGGGTGCCTAACACCTTCCCTCCACATAACCAAGTCCCCGGACCCTAATGAATATCGGTTTCACCGACCCGTTTAGCAGTGTCACATCACTGGATCAATGTGCAAACCTTTTCTCGGTTGTGTTGGTACAACCATTAAAAAAACCCAACTGGCGACTCTTAATAGTCCCATCGTCGACATTATACATATCGGGCCTTTTTCACTTGTTTTTTCAAACAAATCTCACCTAAAATGAGAACACCAAAGAACAAGTAACGGAAAGGGACATCTGAAAACCCCGACGTCGACAATAAATACTTTAAAAATATTCTAAGTTATCATAAATAACTTTAATATTTTGGCAATGGTTTCATTAATAGTTTAATATTAATTAAATATTAATGATAATATAATTGTTTAATATTTAAATCATTTAATAATGATTCCGATGTTTGAAAATTCATGATAAATTATAATAAATGTTTAAAAATTATTATAAGTCATTTAAAAATAATATGACTGATATTAAGTTACATGATAGATTCTTGGACTCGATAATTACCCAATAAAGCCATCGGTACACCGACATGTTTCAGAAATTGATCTGGACTTAGATAATTAGATTAGATATGTTTATTTGTGATTCAATGGTTGTTAAACATATGTGACAATGTGATTAGGTTATGTGCTGACTGCAATAAGCAATATTATGTGTTACGATATGTTATTCTAATCGATCAAAACGATCTTATTACTGATAGGTGTTATATATAAAGATAGAACTAAGTTACGAACTCTAAGCAGCGCATCAGGCAAGTATCTTACCTTTGCATTTCCTTTATGCAATGGACATGAGTAAGAAGTTTCAGAATTATATTATTATTATACTATATTATTAACCCTATTATGATATATTCTATATTCGATCATTGTTTATCAATATGTTAGTATATGGTAATTCAGATATATATTTTGTTCGTTAATTTCTAAATATGGTTACACAAGTGTCCCCACTTGGATAATCATTGTAGTTAAACACATGTTGATATATATATATATATATATATATATATATATATATATATATATATATATATATATATATATATATATATATAGCCGTCTAAGCTACTTGATCGACTAGACATGGATTTGAAATATCGTTGAATATGATAAAACCTTTTTGTATCCAATCAAATTGTTTTGGTTCGGATTCCAGTCTAAGTATGAACATCCCGATCAAGGGAAAACTTTTATGCGCCCAAGGCAGACAGAGTGAACGATCCTATCATTCTTGTAATGTAGTATTGATCAATACAAGGTCCATGGGATGTACACCCTCGTGCCCGTAAGCTATGACGGTTTGCAGATGAAGGTATGTCTAACCTTATCGAAAATTTAAAATAATGTTCATAGTATGTTGACTACCCTATACATATAGTCAATACGTAGTTTCAAAAATTTGAGATAGAATTGTTATGTTATTATTATCGGTTCAGTTTACTTCACAACTATAAATTCATTGCAGAAGTGATGTACAATAAAAAAACATTTAATTCTTTTAGCTAAATATAATTATAATTGTTATTACTTGTTGGGCACTCAAATGCTCATCCTTGCTTAAATTTAAATGTTTTCAGCTAGGCATGATCAACCTGAAGGTTTGGACAAGAATAAGTGAATATGAAAGCAAACATAACATGTTTAATGATGTCTTTTGTAATAGTTAGACAATATATAGACAATGATATGTATTATATATCATGTGAAGAATTATAGTAAAGGTTGCATAATTGGGATTAGACTCTGTTAAATATAAATTAAGTTGAATTTTTATATTATTGTTATTATTATTAGTATTATTCCGCTCATAAAAATGGTATCGTAAAGCACCGAGTTCGGGTTTCAAGTACCCGAGTTTGGGGGCTTTACAAGATAGTATCAGAGCTTAGGGTTAAAAACCTTAGGTGGGTTAGACCTTAGGCTATAACCTTGGAACACAAGGAAACGTTAAAAATACAAATAACTCATATACAGTTTATAAGGAGATGAATTGAATAAATTCATCGTCAAATAAAATAAAAGATAACTCGTATAAAACTATTATTTGCTATGTGTATATATTATATGCTAGTCTAGATAATTTTTGTGTATAGCTGTCGGATAGAAAAGAATTAGAATATCCTCAAATCGTAAAGAAGAAGTCAACCTCCATAACCGAGCCAATATCAAAGCCAATAGCTGAAATAGAGGCTCACATTGAAAGCTACCTCAATGAGGTGGTTGTTTTGAAAAAGTGAAGTACCGGACCCTGAAACGATAGTATAACTGATAGGTAAAGTATAGTTAAAGAATATGTGGTCAATGTCTAGTTCTTAAACTCATATGTTTGTGGTGAGTTCTTAAACTCATAATGTATGGTAAGTGGGACGAACTAGGTATAGTTAGGTGTGAATGGATTATCGAGGATAATGGAAATATATAGAATACTAAGCAATTGATCCTTAGTGAAGGTCTAAGAAGATAAGTAGTATTAGTATTACTTGAATAGGTATGTTAGTATAAGGTAATATTTTCAAATTTTGTATAAGTTGTGGTAGCGATTCCCGACTTTAGAGTCACAAAGGGATAGCGGATGATTAAAGAAGTATGTGCTAAGGTATGTCAAGTGATATGAGTATGAATTTATATGGGATTAATGAAATAAGTTGGTATAAAGATAGTAGTTAATTATATGAGTACTGGTTAATGCAAAAAATCAAATTTTCAAAATATATAATATTTTGAGTACATGATAAAGATAGAATTTCGTGTTATATGATTATACGTATATGATAAGGCTTAGAATAAAGAATAAATTGTGATAATGCCACCAAGGAGATGAAAATGAAATACACGGACAGAAGAACCTGTCAACAAAGCTGGAAGAAAACCAGACCCGATACAGAACTTTGCGAATATGGACGATCAAGCTATATATAACGGAATACCAGTCGCAGGAAGATCAGCCAAATAATCGAACAACAAACGTCAAAGACTTCAAGGTGTTCGTACTGCCAGGATTTAGAGGATCAACTGACATTTAGCAATGTTTGTGATAGCTAAGATAACGAAGGGGTAAAAGATAGTTTTATCACCTATATGATAAAAGGAAAGGAGATAAAAGGAAAGTCTGTGTGTTTTAAGTGTGAATCAATGGAGTATAAGGTGGAAGACTGTCCAAGAAGGAGAAGGGAGGCAAGGAATGCACAAACAAGGAAAAAAGGCGAGGACATTGGATACGGAAAAGGAGCAACATCAATAATCAAATCAACAAAAATCAACGAAATCAAAGCGTCTTCAACATGGACTGATTCAAGAAATCGTGGCGGTAGGGATGCAACTCTAGGTATTATTCAAACAAATTTTATTTCTTATATATTATTTTCTTATATATAGTAAATTATTTTGAAGGACGAAATTGAGTTGTATTATAAATCAATTTTTCGTATAAGCAGATAGATAAGCTTTATGCTGAATAGTTAAAGATCAGTTTGATCAATTTTGATCGAGATCTACTAGCAATGATTGTGTATGCTATGTACCCTTGTATGTATAGGTTTTAAAAGGTGATTCTGGGGACAAGATCTTTATAAGGGAGGGTGAATGTAACAACCCGATATTTTCTATATAAATAAATGAGAAATTTTGCGTATAATTTTTTTTTTTTAAGAATGAGGATTTGTACAAGATAATGTGTATATGTAATTATGTGATAAATAAAAATATATTTATTACATGAATATTTAAAAATAATTTTATTTTAGAATATTGATTATTATAAAGTATATTCTTATAATAAATAATCTTATATAGTAGAAATGTTTTATTAATTATTTTCCATGAAAATATAATTATATATTATTTAAATAATATATGAAATGATTTTTTTAGAATTATTATAATTATTATTTATTTTATTATAAGAATTTAGGCTAGATAAATTAAGTTAATTATTTTAACTTAATTAATAATGTTAAATATGAAAGATAAATCAGATATGGAATCTGAACCCTAATTTTGGATTTTTATCAAGGAATGAGAATAATAATATTATATTATTATTTGTCAGTGTTATAGATGTGTACTGTATGTGTGTAATATTAATGTGTGGAACAATTTTAATGTATTATGACTAAACCCTAATATTAATTTGTTTAACCCTATTTTTGAAATTTAAAGGGGAAATTCAAGATTTTTATATAACTGTGATATATGATTTATGTTGTATATAATGTTATGATTTATTAGGTAAACCCTAATTAATAGTTAGAAATCCTAGTTAGCAAATCAAGAAAACCCTAGTAATATTTTTTTTATAAACCCTAGTTCGTAAGTCAGTTAAAACATTGCAATCTGTAAAGCCATCGTGCTATGTTGTATATGATATGTGTTATAGAATTTAATGCTAATTATGGGAAAACCCTAATTAGTAATTACAAACCCTAATTTTGAAAACCCTAAATAATATTTATAAACCCTAATTAATTAGAAACCCTAATTAATTAAGAACGCTAATTACTAAACTTGGAAACCCTAATTTGAAACTCAATTATGAGTTAGAAACGTTTATGTAATTGTGCTAAATGAATTATGTTAAGTATTATAGAACTTAATGTTAAATAGAGAAACCCTAATTAATATTTAGAAATTCAAATTTCTAGAAACCCTAATTTCTAAATTAGTAAACCTAATTTCTAAATTAGTAACCCTAATTTACTAAAATAAAACCCTAATTGCTAATTGTAATCCTTAATGCTAATTAGTGGACGTCAAACCCTAATGTTCATGTATAATGTAATTAGATAACCTAATCTAATTAGGAAACCCTAATTTTCATTTTTAGAAACTAATTTTTTTTGAACCCTAAATAAAAATCCCAGAAAAGCAATTTTTTGTTAACCAAGTTTACAATTATGCCCTTAAGTTCTCAACCGAAAATACCAAAATGCCCCTCTTGCATTATTTGAGCTAACTTGAATATCTAACAATAATTGGAGTGGTTGGCCAACTATTGACCAACCATGTGACACATACCCATTAAAATCTCAGCAAAATCAGCAGCCATAGCTCAGCCTTCATTACAAGTCATTGTATAAATAGAATTAGAGAGAGAAAATGTTACATTATTGCTCATTTAAGCACAACTCTCTTCCAAGACCCCCTCTCTCTAACCTACGAAATCATAAGACAAATCAGTCCCAAAACAAAGCCCCACGAAATCCACTAACAAATCAGAAGCCAGAATCAAGGATTTGAACAAATGAGGTAGAACCCTAACTTGAAAATATGTCCATCGATCTGAGTTTCGATGTTAGTTTTTTTGTGTTATATATATTATATGTAGTGTAAATAAATGATATGGGTTGGTATTTAGTGGATACATAACATCTAGATTCACAAAATAAGAGTTTTCAAAAATCTGGAAAATTTTTAAAATGTCTCTGACAGTCAAATTTCAGATCGTGTAGATCTCTTTCTGTTTATGTTTTTGTATGTTTGAAGGTTTGTATGTGAAGTATGTTATGTGGTCTGTGATCTTGAAGTGGAATCATGGCTATTCCATGTCTAGATTTCATTTTATTATTGGTCAAACCTAGTTGACCGAGTTTGACCAAACGATTTCTGGGTAACCCAGAAATCCGTAGGCAGCGTCTGACATAATTTTGTAACGCCCAGATCTTTCTGTTATTAGTTGTTCGGTTTCTGTTGTTGTAATAATGTTGTGGTATGTTATATGGAATTCAGGTTAAGACTTTTAGATCCTTGAAATCATCAACAGATTTAACACTATGGATGGTCAAACCAGCTTAGATGACCACAGATTTGGTTTTCTGGAATTTCTAGAAAATCAAGAACACGATTTCTGACAGTGGTTTGACCGGACCGGATCTAATGATTGTAATATTTTTAGTGTGATTTTGTGTAATGCTTCTGTTTTCGTACATGTTGGCTACAATCTAGAACTGTTAAATCATAAAAACATCATACTAATAGAAAGTTGTGGAAGCCCAAAAGTGCATACTCGAACTGTTCTTCATTTCTGGGCAACCCAGAAATGAAGAACAGCCTCTGACAGCTACTTTGATGTCTCAAATCTCTTAGGTGCTGTGATGTATGAACATATTTGTTGTTGTAACTTGTAGTCTTGCATTAGTTCTACACGAGTTGCTCAACAACATTCCTAAAAGCACAAAACACATTGAATCATTGATGGTCAAACATGGTCCCTCGAAACTGTGTATGGTGTTCTAGGTTTTCATGAAGAACACCTATAGCGACAGTTCTGTCATTATAGATGGTCTTTAGCGACAGAAAATGTATTTTAATTAATTTAAATTCGAAAATTAATTATTTTGATTAAATAAATAGAAAAAAATAGTTTTTAATCATTAAAAATACCAAATAAATTATTAAAAATTATGTTAAATTCGAAAATTAGTTTATATTTATTTTAAGTATATTTCATAAATTTTTAATATTTTTGAAATATTAAAAGTATTTAAATTATTTAATTATAATATTAAATAAATTAGTTAAAAATGATTTTAATACTTGAAAAATCATTTAAAATTATATTATTTATATTATGATATAAGAAAATATTTTAAGTTATTTTGAAGGACTTTTAATTTTTGTGATGAAATTCATTAATAAATTAATATTAATTATCATTGAGTTATTAACTAAATGAATTAAATAAATTAATTAAATATGAAATTATTATATTAAAAATCATTTCAAATAATAATAAGGTATTTAAAAATATTTGAAGTTATAAAATATAACTTTTAATATTTAAAGGTAAATTTCATTAATTAATTATTAGTAATGATATTAAAGTTATTTAATGATTATATTAAATAAATTAGTTAAAAATGATTTTATTATTATAAAAATCATATTAAATAAAAATAAAATGTTTAAGGATATTTTAAGTTATAAAATATAACTTTTAATATTTAAAGTTCATTAATAATTTAATATTATGGATTATTAATTTATTATTAATAATATTAAATTTATTTAGTAATTATATTAAATAAATAGTTATGTAAATGATTTTATTAATTTAAAAATCATTTAAAAGGGATATAAATGAATTAAAAATATTTTTAAGTTATATTTAATGACTTTTAATATTTTGATAAATAAAATATTAATACTTTAATATTAATGATAATTATTTAAAAATTATTTTAAATGTTTTAAAAAATCATTTCAAGGTAATATAAATACTTTAAAAATATTCTAAGTTATTATAAATAACTTTAATATTTTGGCAATGGTTTCATTAATAGTTTAATATTAATTAAATATTAATGATAATAGAATTGATTAATATTTAAATCATTTAATAATGATTTCGATGTTTGAAAATTCATGATAAATTATAATAAATATTTAAAAATTATGATAAGTCATTTAAAAATAATATGACTGATACTAAGTTATATGATAGAGTCTTAGATTCGATAATTACCCAATAAAGCCGTCGGTATACCGACATATTTCAGAAATTGATCTGAACTTAGATAATTTGATTAGATATGTGTTTATTTGTGATTCAATGGTTGTTAAACCTATGTGACAATCTGATTAGGTTATGTGCTTACTACAATAAGCAATATTATGTGTTACGATATGTTATTCTAATCGATCAAATGATCTTATTACTGATAGGTGTTATATATAAAGATAGAACTAAGTTACGAACTATAAGCAGTGAATCAGACAAGTATCTTTCCTTTCCATTTCCTTTATGCAATGGACATGAGTAAGAAGTTTCAGAATTATATTATTATTATACTATATTATTAACCCTATTGTGATATATTCTATATCTGATCATTGTTTATCAACATGTTAGTATATGGTAATTCAGATATATATTATGTTCGTTAATTTCTAAATATGGTTACACAAGTGTCTCCACTTGGATAATCATTGTAGTTAAACACATGTTGATATATATATATATATATATATATATATATATATATATATATATATATATATATATATAAGTCGTCTAAGCTACTTGATTAGCTAGACATCGATTCAAAAATATCGTTGAATATGATAAAACCTTTTTGTATCCAATCAAATTGTTTTGGTTCGGATTCCAGTCTAAGTATGAACATCCCGATCAAGGGAAAACTTTTATGCGCCCAAGGCGGACATAGTGAACGATCCTATCGTTCTTGTAATGTAGTATTGATCAATACAGAGTCCATGGGATGTACACCCTCGTGCCCGTAAGCTATGACGATTTGCAGATGAAGTTTTGTCTAACCTTATCGAAAATTTAAAACAATGTTCATAGTATGTCGACTACCCTATACATATAGTCAATACATAGTTTCAAAATTTTGAGATAGAATTGTTATGTTATTATTATCGGTTCAGTTTAGTTCACAACTATAAATTCGTTGTAGAAGTGATGTAAAAAGAAAACATTTAATTCTTTCAGCTAAATATAATTATAATTGGTATTACTTGTTCGGCACTCAAATGCTCATCCTAGCTTAAATTTAAATATTTTAAGCTAGGCATGATCAACCTGAAGGTTCAGATAAGAACAAGTGAAAAGGAAAGCAAACAGAATATGTTTAATGGTGTCTTTTCTAATAGCTAGACAATATATAGACAATGATATGTATTATATATCATGTGAAAAATTATAGTAAAGGTTGCGTAATTGGGATTAGACTCTGATAAATATAAATTAAGTTGGATTTTTATATTATTGTTATTATTATTAGTATTATTCCGCTCATAGAAATGGTATCGTAAAGCACCGAGTTCGGGTTTCAAGAACCTGAGTTTGGGGGCTTTACAAAAACAATAATAAAGACGTAATAAATCAAATCTGAAAGTAATTGGATCCTAACTTCATTTAATACTTCATCTAATCACCACTATCATGCAAGACTTGTTCACATATCACATGAAAGTAGCCAAGGGCACTAAATGAGTCATATCCATTTTTCAATGTACTATGACCTACTTACACAACATCCACAAGCGATAGACTCTATGTATTCATCAATATAACCAAAATCAGTATATGTCTATGTGAAATTGCAATCATATTGAATTTAAGCATAAGCCCTTATTCTAACTCATACGGTGAAACAGTATATGTCTATATGATTCACTTAAATACACAAGCCATACAAAACAAAATTTCATATACGTATGCTATCATGATTACAATCCATACTTGCATGTTCATTGTCAATTCCATACAAGTACTAAAAGCGAATGGTGATCAAGCATTCATACATGCAAAATAATCATGATAGAAATCCCATATGATATGTAAAACAGTCCAGCATTCAAGCATGCAACCAAACTACATATTAAAATCCGTTAGAATCCCATAATGGAGATTAGTTCATGATTGAACCGAAAGCCATTATGAGATCAAAGCTAAACATGGCTAATAAGCAAATAATTGAAAGATGAAAGATAGAAATGATCAAACCAATTGATGATTATAATCCACTAGTAACATTCAAAACCTCATAAAAATCCAGTAAAATACTAATAAAAATCCACAGTGATAGAGAATCCCAAGAAGAATTAGAAAAGTAGAGTTTAGGCTTCGTTCTACGTTGGAATCTCTCAGAGTGTAAAACCTAGTTTCAAAATAAAAATACGTAAAAACTGAATAATGATACCTCTGACACCAGTCAGAAATCGTTTTAAATCAATTACAACCCTTAAAATTGGAAATTAAAATAAATAGCTCAACATTAATCAGGCATCGTGCGCCCCTCCTATGCAATCCTCACACGGGCGCAAGAACTAACTTGCGATGTGCAAAGTACGTCGGTCGAGTGCTTTGCGGCGGTATGCGATCCTTGTTTATTCTCGCCACGGCTTCGCAACTCTAGTTACATTGCAATGATCTATTCTGCTGTTCAATCTTTTGTCCATCCGTGCTTAGTCTCCTGCTCCAATTGATCCTCACACAATGCTTCCATAGCCTCATGCCATCTACATCACCAAATCGTGCCATATCCTCCACTTTAAAATGTACTTGAAAAGGGCACAGTTCGCGTGAATTTCTATCCCATAAGTAGGTATAAAACCCACTTATCAATCTACTATCTTATAGACTACGATCCTGCCTCGATAGCTCTCGAGTATTCCTTGACTCTCCTGGCAGACTACAATTTCTGGTGCAGTGCTCGACGATCAGACAAGCCTATCTATTACATCATAAGATCAACCTAACATGCTTGATCATTCTATATTTATAGTCCTTGCATATCATTTCTTTTCAAGGACTTTACAAAGCTGTTTTGCTTATGTAGGATCAACCTAACACATTTGATCAATTCATTCTAAGTCCTTGTACATTTGTTTCTATTATCTATCAAAGGACTTTACAGCTTTTATCAATGCAAGCATACTTGCATATTCATTCATATATATATCATAATCAAATCATATATAAATAGTAATAACATTCACATGCTGATTCCTGACAATATAAACTTTCGTTGCACATATAAAGAAACGGCAACATATAATGTCGTTGCTAATCGACGACTTTTGTTGCTATTGAAAAATAACCAGCAACAAACATTTCCGTTGCTGATTCAGCATAATGTCGTTGCCAAATAATATAATCAGCAACGAAAATCATTGCTAAAAAGTTTACATTCTGCAACGAAAGCAAGCTTAGGCAACAATTTTCATAATTTACTACAATAAAAAATGTCGTTGCAAAATGGTGTCAATTGCAACGAAACTAGATGGTCATTGCAAAAAAAAAGTTCATTTCATTGCCAATTAGCAGGCTTTTGCAACAAAATGGGGTTTTTAGCAACAAAATTTTAATTATTCTGCAACAATACATTTTGTTGCTAAAGGATCGATGTCTCTGTACAAAAGTCAAATTTTGTTGCAAAATGTATTACTTTTGGCAACGAAAAAAAAACATTCATTGCAGAATAATTAGCAACGCTCATTACAAGAACGAAAAGATTTTAACGACAAAGAAAGTCGTTGCCAAAACCCTTTTGCAATGAAATTTGGCACTTTTAGCAACGAAAATCAGTTGTTGCTGAAACCCCATTTTTTTGTAGTGATTAAATAAATAATGCCTTATTTTTATTAAATAGGGTTACCTGATATCTTTATAAGAGGAGTCTTATATCAAATATCAAATATACGTGATTCCAAAAGTTGGAGAGTACACCCCCTTTTTCTATAGAGATAGGAAAAACTAAGGTTTAAGCCAATACACTCTTCTTCTTGAAAATTCTTCTTCCTTGGTGGATCACCTGTAGAGCCCATACACTTGGGTGGCTAACATTGATCAAATGAAAGAATCTACCTAGAGATTCAAGGAGATTGCAAAGAAGTAGGAGTTGAACTTGTACCTGTGGAAACTCGTATCTACAAGGGTATGATTCCATAACTTCTTGTTCTTCGTTTTAATTATTAATATGCATAAAGGATGATCCGGGTAATTGATTTGTGAAAATTTTAAAATCTGATTTTACTCTGCTTCTGCTAATTTTGCAATTTGATTGCTATTTTGATCTTCATAAAACCATATAGTGGCATCAGAGCCAAAATTTATGTGAATTATTAATTGTTTTGATTCCATATATGTATGGGTATGAATTTAGAGTAATTTATTGAGCATAATTTGTTGTATAAAATTTATTTAAAAAAAAAACTGTAATCAATTCCGAAAATCTGTTATACTGCGAACTGCTGAAATAAAAACTGTAATCAATTCCGAAAATCTGTAATCAAATTCTGGTTTTCTTCTTGATTTAAATTCTATCTCTCTCCTATGTACTTCCCCTTGACTTCTGATCAAGGTTTCTATTTAAATTAAATAGTTTATGTAATAGGATTAGTTAGAATTTTTTTGAAGAACCGGAGATCAAGGAGCAAGGAGCGCTCGAAGACCCGTTTGTAATGAAGCCTGGGTTTAAATGTAATAGTTATATTTAAATGTTTATTCTTGCACCCTATGGTTTGACCTTTTGGTTCACTTGGTGGCTCTACTGAACCAAACTAGAATAAAAGTCCATAATCAATCCGGGTAGAATATAGTATTCTATATGTGCATGCTAGTATTATATATATTATATATTATACAAACATGCTTCACATGTTTAATAATATGACGTGTATTTTTATATATATATATATATATATATATATGCATGCGCGCTAAATAAGATGAGACAATTAATAACAAACCCCTCAAAGAAATTATATTAAGTCCTACGCGTTCAAAGATATTTTGAATATCGACCATTTCCTTCTTGCATGATAAAATTAATAGAGTATTAAATATTTAATATGATTTTGTTGTGTCACCACAAGGCAAGTATTAAGTATTTAAGATGTTAATTTATCACATTTGATGCTTATAAAGAAAATTGAAAAATATTGTTTTGTTGTGTCACTACAAGGATACTATTTTTCTTTTTTGAATATATGGAAGTGCTAGGATGGACATAACTTAGATAATTTTGATTCGGATGTGCCACCGCTTGATCAAAATAATCCAAGAGGCAAAACATAAGGAGTTACATGATGATGTAATTGACAAGGAGTTGTGTACTTATTTATTTATATATAGTTTGTTGTGTCACCACAAGACTATATACATTTGAAATGAGATCCTTATTCTCACTAGCAAATCTTTAATTAGATATTACCGAAATATATTGATGAGGGTAATTAGTTTGAAGAAAATAGTTAGAGATACCAACATAAAATAAAACCTAATTTATTTTGGTAAAATAAATTAATAAATGAATGTTTGCTAAAATGTTGTTTTGCACATACAGAAATTTGAAAATGTCACACTCACTAATTTCACTGTGTAGCATACTTGATGCTAACAAACTGACTGGACCGAATTACACGGATTGGTTAAGGAATCTGAGAATTGTTCTCATTGCTGAAAAGATTTCTGATGTCCTAAATTCGTCCGTACTTGTAAAAGTTGCAGAGACAGCCTCTGAGGAAGAGATTGCTACTTTTAAATAGTGGCAAAATGATGCATATGTGGCTTAATGCATCATATTTGCATCCATGAGTAACGAGCTTCAGCGTCAATATGAAACCATGGATGCTCCTACTATGCTACTGCACCTGCAAGAGTTGTATGGTGAGCAAAGTAAGACTGCTAGATATGAAATATCTAAGGAGCTTTTCTGATCTCGGATGACTGAGGGTACTACCATTGAGACTCATATCTTAAAGATGATCAATATGATTGAATGTCTTGGATAGCTTGGGTTCATCATGGATGGAGAGTTGAGTCAAGATTTAGTCTTGCAGTCACTCTCGGACACCTTCTCATAATTTGTTGTGAATTTTCAGATGAATAAGTTGGACGTCAGCTTGCCTGAGTTACTTAACATGTTGAAAACTACTGAAGGTCACTTCCCATCCAAGAAGAACCATGTCTTAATAGTGGATAATTCTTCCAAGAAAAGGAAGAGACTCAGAGTATTTTCTCTAAAGAAGAAATCTAAGAAGGTTAAGGGTAAAGAGAAAGTGAAGGATCAAAAGAAACCTGATCGAACTAGCAAAGGAATTTGCTTCCATTACAATAAGCCGGGTAACTGGAAGAGGAACTGCAAGGATTATCTTGCAGAGTAAAAGCTAAAGAAACTTGAAGAAGCTTCGAATCCTAATCAAGGTTTGTTTATGATTAAATTAATTTTTTTTGAAAGTCAATCTTCTATTTGGGTATTGGATATCGGCTGTGGTTCTCACATATGTAATAATATGCAAGGACTGGTCAGAAGTAGAAAGCTAAGCAAGGATGAGGTCATCCTACGAGTGGGAAATGGAGCAAAGATTACTGCATTAGCTGTAGGGACTTATTGTTTAGCATTGCCTACGGGCAAGTTCATTAATTTAAATAATTGTTATTTTGTTCCGAATATCATTAGAAACATTATTTCTATCTCTGTATTGGATATGGATGGTTTTAACGTTATAATAAAGAACAACAATTGTTCTATTTATAATGATAATGTTTTATATGGTGTTGGTAATTTGTAAAATGGACTTTATATACTTGACTTGTATGAAAATATACTTCAAATTGAACAAACTAAGAAAAGGAAAAGAGATGATGTTAATTATACCTATATATGGCACTGTAAACTTCCATATAAATTATGGATAGTGAGGAAACAAAATCTTAAGCATGTTAAGACTTGGGGTTGTCCAGCTTATGTCAAAACGTTTGAATACGATAAGCTACATACTAGATCCGACAAGTGTAGATTTGTGGGATACCCTAAAGAAATATCAGGGTATTATTTCTATCATCCAATTGATGAAAAAGTGTTTGTTGCAAAACATGCTACCTTCTTGGAAAAGGAGTTTATCCTTGAAGGGGTCAGTGGGAGTAAGATATATCATGAAGAAGTTCAAGAACGACAAAATACTACAGATCAAAGTCAGGTACATAACCAAGTGGAAGAACCTATTGTAACACACCCTATTCATAAATCTGGAAGAGTACCGAAGATACCTGATAGGCATGGATTCATTATAGAGGATGACGATGAGGTATTCATCATAAATGATGATGATCCATTGAATTACAAACAAGCTATGAGTAGTCAAGATTCAGAAAAGTGACAAGAAGCCACGAAATCCGAGATGGACTCCATGTATGAAAACCAAGTATGGACTTTGGTTTCACCACCTAAGGAAATTAAGCCTATTAGGTGTAAATGGGTCATTAAAAGATAAACTGGAGGAGAGGGCAAGGTAGAGACCTATAAGGCCCGACTGATCGCAAAAGGTTTCAAACAAAGACAAGGAGTTGAATATAACGAAACCTTTTCAATAGTAGCGATGCTCAAGTCCATTCCGATTTTGCTTGCGATTACAGCTTACCATGACTACGAAATCTGGCAGATGGACGTGAAAAAAAACATTCCTCAATGGAAAACTTGAGGAGGATGTATATATGACACAACTAGAGGAATTTGTTTCAAAGGTTGGAACAAATCAAGTCTGTATGCTACAACGATCCATCTATGGATTGTAACAAGCTTCTCGTAGGTGGAACATCCATTTTGATGCGACAATCAAAGAGTTTGATTTTATCAAAAATGAGGATGAACCATGTGTGTACAAGAAGGTTAGTGGGAGCGCTATTTCATTCCTTGTATTATATGTTGATGATATATTACTGATAAGGAATGATATTCCTATGCTACCATCGATTAAAATATGGTTATCTAAACATTTCTCTATAAGGGACTTGGAAGAAGCATCCTATATTTTGGGGATAAAGATCTATAGATATAGATCTAAAAGGATGCTTGACTTATCCCAAGGAACGTACATTGACTCGAGCTAAAGAAGTTTAGCATGGAAGATTCCAAAAGAGGTCTCATGCCGATGAGCCATGGAATATATCTCTCCAAGAAATAGGCCCCAAAGACAGCTGAAGAGAGAGACCGTATGAGTAAGATTCCTTATGCTTCAGCAATATGATCAATCATGTACAATGTGATATGTACTAGATCGGATGTCGCTCATGCACTTAGTGTAAAAAGAAGTTATTAGACGAATCTAGGAGAAGAACACTAGAAGGCAGTAAAAAATATCCTAAAGTACTTAAAAAGAACTAAGGATGTGTTTCTTG
Source organism: Panax ginseng (assembly GCA_020205605.1). Taxonomy (NCBI): domain Eukaryota; kingdom Viridiplantae; phylum Streptophyta; class Magnoliopsida; order Apiales; family Araliaceae; genus Panax; species Panax ginseng. Next base: position 52,349,928 of record CM035146.1, on the reverse strand, counting down.
TTTTACAGTGGGTCTGAATTAAAACTAGAGGTCTTTACAGACTCAAGTTTTCAAACGGACCAAGATGATATTAAATCCATTTCATGGTATGTGTTTACCTTAAACGGTGGCACAGTGAGTTGGAAGAGTTCCAAACAGCAAACAGTTTTTAATTCAGTGACAGAGGTAGAGTATATAGCTACAAGTGAAGTTGCAAATGAGGCTGTTTGGATGAAGAAGTTCATAACCGAACTTGATGTGGTTCCTAGCATTAGAGGACCAATACCTTTATTCTTGGACAACACCGGAGTTGTTGCGCAAGCTAAGGAGCCCATGTCTCATCAGAAATCCAAACACGTGTTGCGACGATTTCATTTGAACAGAGAGATCATTGAAAGAGGAGATGTCACCTTGGAGCGCGTGGACTCTCAAGACAATATTGCAAATCCATTTACTAACGCGTTAACACAACATCAGTTCGATCGTCACTTAGAGAAGATGGGTATGAGATACCACGACAATTGTCTTTAATGCAAGTGGGAGATTGAAAGTAGTATGCATACAAGCCAATCATATATGATGATAAAGCATATACTTTGTAATCAATCTTATTTATTTACTAATAAAAGAATTAATTATTAAAGGTATTTATTATCTATATGGTGCTATTTTAATAATATGTGAATCATGATGAGATCATGCTAATGATATCTGAATTCTTAGATAGCTTAAAACTAAAATGTTCTCAATCAATGGATTACTAAAAATGGGATTAGTGAATCCGGATAAATTGGTACATACGTTGCTTGCTCATTGGATGAGTGTCGACGTCGGGATTTTTATTTGTCCTTTTTTGTTCTTGTCTTTTGGTGTTCTAATGTTAGATAAGATTTTTTTGAAAAAACAAGTCGTGAAAAGGTCCGACATGTATATGTCGACGATTGGACTGTAAGAGTTGCCAGTTAGTATTTTTAAATGGTTGCACCAACTCAACCGAGAAAAGGTTTGCACAAAGACCTAGTGATGTGACACTGCTTAACTGGTCTGTGAAACCGAGATTCGTTAGGGTCCGGGGGCTTGATTAAGCGGAGGGAAGGTGTTAGGCACCCCCGACTTCCGTGGTGACACGGTTACCACCACTTTTCAATTTAAACTTTTATCTGATTGTGTGTGTAGGTCAATGTGCAATTGTCTGCAAGTAGTGCTATGCCTCATTTGTACCTATATACAAAGGGTTTGAATTTTGTATAAAAGTTTAATTTAACTAGATATGGCAGTGATGTTTCATAAAATAGGTTTTTCAAACCCTTATGCTCAATAGTAATTGAGGCCTTTGATACTTCCATTTTATTATGTGTTCGGCTTGATTGCTTTTATTATTTTCGAGATGTGAAGCATCTTCGAGAAAATAAGATAAATAGCAGCACCGAACTCCTTGTGGGCATGAAAGCCATCTAAGGAAATTCAGACACTATGAATAATTTACAAGCTGACTGCAGTTGAAAATGTCCATCACGGGAACCGAATCTATATTCATGAAATGAATATGTGATCACATGATTTCTAGGCTCACATGATGAAGCAATATGTACAAAAACTGTAAACAGTTATATATATATATATATATAAAAGCTGTAAATATATATATGAACAATCAACTTCCACGAAGTAAACTCCAGGCAAGACGTGAAATGTAAATATATATGTATATATATATAAGCTGTAAAAGGCCACGAAGTGATCTCTAGGTCTGACTGGAATGTAAATATATATATATAAAAGCGGTAAATGGCAACGAAGTGATCTCTAGTCCTGACTGAATGTGTGTGTGTGTGTGTGTGTATATATATATATATATATATATATATATATATATATATATATATATATATATATCGTGTCCAGGACTCTGGATGGGACCAAAATCAGACCTTTTTTTGTTGTTTTTTTTAAAACAACTAAAAAAATAATTAATATTTTATGGAATTGGAATTTTTATATAATATAGTGGTTTGGATGTGATTTGGATACGTATAACAAAATAGGTCTATACAGTCTGTGCAGACTATACATACATTTTTTGGTATAGGTATCCAAATCACGCCCAAAATATTGTATTATGGAAAAATTTCAGTTCTATAAATTATTAACTTTTTTTAGTCATTTTAAAAAAAAGCAAAAAAAAAAAAATAGGGTCCGGATTTGATCAGGTCTGGACCCGGACCTGATCCGTGGTGTGTATATATATATAAAAGTATATATATATATATATATATATATATATATAAGCAGTAAACGCACCGGATGTATATCAAGGCTCAATCAAGTCAAATTCGATAACAATATATATATAAAAGCAATAAAGGCCACGGATCGACAATCCGGGCATACACATGCAACACGACTCTCAACGTGAATAAGTATGTGTGCTGGAAGTGGAGAGAGGCTAAAAAAAATCTGAGATGCCTTACAGTTGGCTGCCAAGAAGACTTCAAATATCTTTAAATGAATGAATACTCGGTTTCCACCGGTAAAATTTAGCAAAACACAAGCTCATAGGTGTTTAGAAAAAGAAAGTACTCAGTTTAAAATGTGTACAGAGCAAAATGGAAAGGACTTCCTCGACTTTTTTCTTCTTAAAATAGCTACCCAAGCCCTCTATTTATAGAAGGGGGAGCCGCAGGTCTACCTAAGACAGCCGCAGGTGCACCTGCGGATATCCGGGGTGCCCCGGGCTCTGTGGGCCGCACCGTCTTGAAGTACGTGCACACATGTAACACGTTGTCCACTCGAACCTTCATAACTTTCAATCTGAGCATCTGATTGAGGCGTATAATACCTTTTTGGAATGCCGTTGTCGAGAGATACACAATGACATTGGATAAGAGGTTGTACGAAGGCTGGTAGATGGGTCCATGACAAGTTCTTCAAGTCTTCAAATTCTATCTGGTGTCCTGTCTTGTGTAGTAGTCACTCGGGATTTGAGCTATAGTTTTTGTGGGACACTTCTGTATAGAATGTGGTATGAAATGAAGTTGAGACGGCGTGAATGTGGGATCGAGGTGGCAAAATGATATTTTTGCCCCTCACCAAGGTTATCTCTTGCTTTGGGCTGATTTAGCAGTCGTTGCTTAGGGTTATTTCTGAGATTAGGCAACTATATATATACTGAATGTACTCAGGGTTATCTCCGGGGTTAGAAATGAGCGCCTCGGGGTTATCTCCGAGGTTGAAGCTGACTTCTAGGAATTAGAACGGACTTCTCTAGGGTTATCTTCGGAACTGAAACTGCATCCCTCGGGGTTATCTCCGAGGTTGGAACTGTATCTCCCGGGATTATCTCTGGGACTGGAACTGAATATCTCGGCGTTATCTACGAGATGGAAAATTGAGTATCCCGGGCTTGTCTTCGGGATTGAGCTGATTTGACCTCCTGGGTTATCTCTAGAAGACGATTCTGCCCTCCTGCAATATTAGCAACATGAATGCAAATTTTTTAGTGTCTATAGATGCTCCTCTTTATCATATTCATTCAGTGTAATGGCATAGATAGAATGAAGAATACTAGACACTTGAAATGTGATAGGATAATCATGATGCAATATAATGAAGTATGATGCAAATGTATGCTGAATGCGATTTGTTGGATCGTTTTTCCAACGGGATGTGATGACTACCTGCTCCCACAATTTCTGATGGGGATTGGAGTTATCACTGATGACCCTGATGATCTACTTGGATGTTTACTCTAAAGCTCCCAGGAACCTCCAGGATGTTGACATTTGGGTTATCACCAAAGTCCTTAATCCTATGTACAGACCTTCTACCATAGATGTTCTTCTTATGTACAAGAGATTCTGGGGGAATGTGTTTTGTCTGATGACTTGTATAACAATATATATATATATATATAAGTATTTTATTATGTGTTCTACTTGATTGCTTTTATTATTTTTCGAGATGCGAAGCATCTTCGAGAAAATAAGATACATAGCAGCACTGAACTCCTTGTGGGCATAAAAGTCATCTAAGGAAATTCAGACACCGCGAATAATTCACAAGCTGACTGCAGTTGAAAATGTCCATCACGGGAACCGAATCTAGATTCAGGAAATGAATCTGTGATCACATGATTTCTAGGCTCACATGATTAGGCAATTTATACAAAAGTCAGAAATGATTATATATATATATATATATATATATATATATATATATATATATATATATATATATATATACGTAACTGCTTTAAATGGGTCAAGCAATGATGAAGGATGGACCAAATGAAAAAAGAAGAAAAGGGGGAAGAAACGCGGGTCAAAAATCCGGGTCTTTCAGAATTGCCAAATCTTCTTCCCCCCTCTCTCACACTTGTCGATCACAAGAATCCTTCATTCCTTCCTTCTTCCTTCCAATTGCCGATTCTCTCTCCCTCACTCACAAAGAGCCGGGTCTTCCATCTTCTCTTTCTCGATTCTTGTTCCCTCACAGATCAGAAGGTAAAGCTAAACAGATTGGAAGGCAAAGCAGAGGAAAACAGATCGGAAGGGAGTGGGAATTTGAAAGTGGATGTGAAAATCAGAAAGTGGGTGGAAATCTAAAAGTGGATTTGAAAATTTTTCAGTGAAAGTTGGAATACCTGAATTTTGAAGGGAGTCGGGAAAGGGGTGGAAAAACCTACGCAGAGAAGCTTGAAACTGGGATTGGGGACTTTCAGAAGCTGCTCGTGACTCGCACTCTGAAACTCAAGCAACTTGGTGTTGAATCTTGCAAACATGTAATCATTCTAAAATAACCTTTTTCTAATAATAATAATGGTTTTCTTGCAATTTATTAGCTTAAATGGGAATTTTCTTGTTGTAAATATTGAACTTTGATGTTGTGTATACATGTTTATGGGTGTGTGGGTGTTGAATTCTAACTGCTTTGGAGGTGTTGATATAAACTAGATGAATATAGTATACGTGTGCTGGTGTAATTTTGGGCTTCAGAGAGTCTAGGAGTGTCTATGCTTTTATTCTAGAAATTTGGGACATTGTCACATTACAACACAGGAGCAAACCTGTTTGAGTAGTACCCATTCTGTAGAAATTTATAAGATACTTAGTTGATCAGGAGTTTCCTTTTTGCTAGGGGAAAAGTTTGTAATCATTTAGATTGCTTTTGCATTGCAATTAGTCATTTCAAAACTGATATTAAATAGGCTGATTGATATGCACTTTGCTTTGATATGAGTTATAGCAAGTTAGGTGCCTTTGGTCTTTCTCGTCCACACTTTTATCTAAAAGGAATGGAGTCCTATAATAGTACCTACTGCTTTCTGATTTGTAAGTTTTTAGATGGATATAACTTCACTCGCGAGCTTCTTAGAGTCCAAACTCTGCCTTGCAACCTCTGTTTTAGATTATCAATCAAAATTTGTTACAACTTGAAGTTGTGCACTTTTTGTTGGCAATTGATATTGTTTCCCCCAGTTTTGCTTGTAAGAAGCGTGTTGACGTTTTCATTTTTATGTTGCCTTTGAAGATGTTCACTCTTTGTATGGAACCTTGAGATTTCAATATTCGAAAATTGTACTTAACAAAAACTTAGTGAGTGATGTATAATATGATTTCTTCTTGAAATTTGCTCATGAGTAGTGATACTTACAGGAGTAGTTATTTGTGATGATTGACTATTCTTGTAGTGATTATGATGTAATATAATCATCTCATTTTTCTGTTATAGAGGAAACTGATATTGAAACATACACACAAGTACAAGCTGGGACTTTGGAGGCGTCGAACTGACCCTGTGAATGCTTAATGATTTCCAGAATGCTTATTCCATATCCTTAATATTTTATTAGTCTCTATATTGAAGATCAAGATTTTTTGGGTTTTTGTCATTTTTCTAATATCGTTCGCTTTCGATGTCATGGAGACAGAAATATTTAAGCATTATTTTCTGAATTTGGTTGTGCATCACAATTTCTATGACCCGAGAAAAAAAGTAGAGCATGTTAAGAGTTTGGTTAGTCTCTTTTAGCTATGCGTAAATTTTTGTTTTAGACATAAAACTCATGGTATGTATTTATTTATTATAATTTTTGTATATTTGTTCCTTTTACACAAGTGAATAAATTTTTTGTGTTCCAAAACTTTACTTCATGGTTTGTGAATGGTATGATATGCTCTAGTTTGCTTCATGGTTGTAATTCTGTGCACTTTGCTTCCTGGTTTACTTTTCATCGAAGTCAAACAACCTGAAGAATTGTATGGCTCTTTTCAAGAAGGCAAAATCATTCAATTTATTATATATTGGCTTAGCTGTGATAAAATGCACTTGCAGCTTTGAACCAAACATATCTACTGCGTTTGTTTGGTAGCAGCAGAACAAACCATTGATATATGCTATACTCTCTATCAATAATTTGCAACTGATTCCTTATAAATTGCTTTACATTTGCATTGTAGATAAGAAATTCTCTCATTACTATAACACTGAACAAACCACTGATATGCAAACACAAGAACCAGGCAGATCCTGATAATTTAATCCATGTGAATTGCATTGACTGAGCAAGACACAAGAACCATATGTATTTCCACAACAAATTAATCCATGTGAATTGAATTGACTGAGCAAGACACAAGAACCATGCAGATCCTGATAATGTATGTTATTATAGCAGTCTATTAACCATATCAAAAAAGTCGGATGTTATAGCATTCAAAAAGAAGTGCACAATAGCTATCTCAAACCAATTACAGAGAGCTCCAATTAGAAGTGGTTTTCTCCAGATCACCACTAGATAATAGGTCCCCCGGCTGCTCTCATCTGCATTTAAAAGATACTTTCAGACTCACAAGCTTCAAGGTAAAATACCTACATATTTCACAAACATAATGCGAAAGGGTATACATTTCACAAATCTGATACAGAACTGATGCAATAATAAAAGGCAACACAGTACAAATGATTTACCAAGCTTTTATATATTCGAGAAGCACAGTTATTGATTTTCACAAGATAGTTATTTCTCTCATTCACGAACAGGTAATTTCTGACCAGGAATTGATTATGCATATTAAGCTGACCCGATCCTGAGAAAAATAATAAAATAGTAAAATCGTGTCAAATGGGGAGAGAGAATCTCTGTGTACCAATAAAATTCATATAAAATAGTAAAATATAAATATTAACACTTATAAGCTTATAAAAAGTTAAGAAAAATAGATAAATTAATGTATGGGCCAATGCGTTATATTCCTAATTACCTTTCAAGTCTATCTCAATGGTTGCAAATTTGTCATAGATAATATAAACTGATGTTCCACAACCATAAATTAGGCTTGTTAACTGGGGAAGTAACTCTACACTCTAAATGTAGCATGATATCTCATAAAGGATGTTTAACTCTAAATAAAGGATGTTTAGAAGCAAAAGTGTAAAAGAATTACCTATTATATATTCTTGTGCGAACCTTATTCATTGAGAAGGTTTTGTAAAGACATTAATAAGTTCATAACCTACGAATATTCTAATTTCCAAAGTTGATAAACAGTTTGCTTAGAATTTGATAAAGAATTTACAATATACTTCCTCTGTTATGGAATAATATAGGACTCTCATTGTGGGATGCACTGGTAGTTTGCATAGCAATTGAAATTAACATCCATCAATTGGGAAACATCTATGGATAAAGTATTAAATACCTCTAATATGTTACCAAACTTAAAACTAATATTTTTAGGGGGCATTTAGGGAGGGGGCTAAACTTAATTTCTATCCAAAACCCCTTCAGATTAGTAATACCCATCTTAAAACTAATATTTTTATTAAAAAAAACAAAAACAAAATCAAAGTAGGGAAATTCGTACATCCAGATTATGAGTTTGTACAAATTAGGCAACGATTAAAGAAATTAGGCCACGAGAAAGTAAAGAATGTCGTGCGATCCGAAAAAAGAGGGATTTTGAAAGAACAAACCCTATATTTTCAAATGCCTAAAAAAATATACAAACCCAATAAAGTTATGGATCTTTACCTTCTGATCTGTTTGCCTCTGATTCCGATGAGCTCTTCCGTCTGCTCCTTGGAAGTGTGAGAGAGGGAGGGAAGAAAATGGAGCATCGTTTTTGACCCGACTCTTTGGGAGTGAGGGAGAGAGAATCAGGGAAATAGGAGATGGAAGATGGAGAGAGAATCGGGGAAACAGATTTACAGAGAAAGGTGTGAGAGAGGAATCTGTATGCTTGGAAGAGTGAGAGAGGGAAGAAATTCGGCAATTTTAGGAGAGAGGGAAGAAATTGGATTTTTTTACCCGGCTCTATATATGACCCGCATTCTTTCCCTCTAATTTGTTTATGACCCACACATTTTTTTCTCTTTTTTCACTTGGTCCGTCCCTTAGTCCAGATTAAGCAGGGCCATTTACGAAACACTCTGTATATATATATAATATATATATATATATATATATATATATATATATATATTAATAAATAAATCGCCACGTAAGTAAACTTCAAAGTGAGCGTGAAATGTAAATATATATATATATATAAAAAACATAAAAGGCCAATAAGTGATCTCTGTGCTGACTAAAATGTATATATATATATATATATATATATATATATATATATATATATATATATAAATATTTATAAAAGTGGTAAATGGCATAAAGTGATCTCAAAGGCACGAAAGAATGTAAAATATATATATATATATATATATATATATATATATATATAAGTATTTATATATACATATATAAAACATTAAACGCATAGGATGTAAATCCAGGCTCAATCGAACAAAGTTCGATAATGAGTATATATATATAAGTATTTATATATATATATAAATGGTAAAGCATATAGGATGTATATCCGAGGCTCGGTCGAGTCGAATTCGATATATATATATATATATATATATATATATATATATATATATATATATATATATATATATATATATATATATATAAGATAAAGACCACAGATCGACGATCAGGGTATACACACGCAACACGACTCTCAACGTCAATAAGTATGTGTCTTTGGAAGTGGAGAGAGGTTGAAAGAAATTTGAGATATCTTGTAGTGGGCTGCCAAGAAGACTTTAGATAGCTTTAAATAAATGAATACTCGGTTTCTACCGGTAAAATATAGCAAAACACAAGCTCACAAGTGTTTGGAAAGAGAAAGCACTTAGTTTAAAGTGTGTACAGAGCAAAATGGACATGTCTTCCTCTCCTTTTCTCTTCTGAAAATGGCCACCCCAAGTCCTGTATTTATAGAGGGGGAAGCCGCATGCTTTGCTCTTATTTAGCAGTCATTGGTCAGGGTTATCTCTGAGATTTGGCTGTTGTAGATACTGAATGTCCTCAGGGTTGTCTCTAAGGTGTGTCTGACCTCCCGGGGTTATCTCCGGAGTTGGAACTGAGTGCCTCGTGGTTATCTCTGAGGTTGAAGCTAACTTCTTGGAAGAAGAACGGACTTGTCCGAGGTTATCTCCGGAACTGAAACTGTATCCCTAGGAGTTATCTCCGAGGTTGGATCTATATCTCCCGGGGTTATCTCTGGGACTGGAACTGAATATCTCGGGATTGTCTCAGAGATGGAAAAATGAGTATCCCGGGGTTGTCTCTGGGATTGAGCTGATTTGACCTCCAAGGTTATCTCTAGAAGGTGATTCTGCCCTCCTGCAATGTTAGCAACAAGAATGAAAATTTTCAAGTGTCTATATATGCTCCTCTTTATCAAATTCATGCAGTGTAATAGCATAGATAGGATGAAGAATACTAGACACTTGAAATGTGACATGATAATCATGATTCAATGTAATGCAACATGATGCAAATGTATGCTGAATGCGGTTTGTTGGATCATTTTTCCAACGGGATGTGATGACTACCTGCTACCACCACTTCTGATTGGGATTAGAGTTATCACTGATGACCCCGACGAACTGCTTGGATGTCTACTCTAAAGCTCCTAGGAACCTCCAAGATGATGACATTGTGGTTATCATCAAAGTCCTTAATCATGGGTACAAACCTTCTACCTTAGATGTTCTTCTCATGTACAAGAGATTCTGGGGGAATGTGTTTTGTCTGATTACTTGTATAACAATATATATATATATATATATATATAAGTATTTTATTATATGTTCGGCTTGATTGCTTTTATTATTTTTGAGATGCGAAGCATCTTCGAGAAAATAAGATACATAGCATCACCGAACTCATTGTGGACATGAGAGCCATCTAAGGAAATTCAGACACCGTGAATAATATACAAGCTGGCTGCAGCTAAAAATGTCAATCATGGGAACTGAATCTAGATTCAGGAAATAAATCTGTGATCACATGATTCCTAGGCTCATATGATGAGGCAATATGTATAAAAGTTGATAAACAGTTATATATATATATATAAGTCGTATATATATATATATATATATATGAACAATCAAGCGCCACGTAAGTAAACTCGAGTGAGGACGTGAAATATATATATATATATATATATATATATATATATATATATATATATATATATATTTATACTTATATATATATATATAAAAAGTTGTAAAAGGCCACAAAGTGATCTCTGAGCAGCCCGATCGATATATATATATATATCAGCAATAAAGGCCACGGATCGACAATCCGGGCATACACACGCAACACGACTCTCAACGTGAATAAGTATGTGTGCTGGAAGTGGAGAGAGGTTGAAAGAAATTTGAGATGTCTTGCAGTGGGCCACCTAGAAGACTTCAGATAGCTTTAAATGAATGAATACTAAGTTCCCACCGGTAAAATATAGCAAAACACAAGCTCACAGGTGTTTGGAAAGAGAAAGCACTCAGTTTGAAGTGTGTACAGAGCAAAATGGACAGGTCTTCCTTGCCTTTTCTCTTCTTAAAATGGCCACCTCAAGCCCTCTATTTCTAGAGGGGGGAGCCGCATGCTTTGCGCTTATTTAGCAGTCGTTGCTTAGGGTTATCTCTGAGATTTGGCTGCTATAGATACTGAATGTCCTCAGGGTTGTCTCTGAGGTGTGTCTGACCTCTTGGGGTTATCTCCGGGGTTGGAACTGAGCACCTCGGGGTTATCTCCGAGGTTGAAGCTGACTTCTTGAAATTAGACCAGACTTCTTCGAGGTCCGGAACTAAAACTACATCCCTCGGGGTTATCTCCGAGGGTGGAACTATATCTCATGGGGTTATCTCTGGGACTAGAACTGAATATCTCGGGGTTGTCTCCAAGATGGAAAACTTAGTATCTCGGGGTTGTCTCTGGGATTGAGATGATTTGACCTCCAGTGTTATCTCTGGAACACGATTATGCCATCCTACAATGTTAGCAATAGGAATGCAAAATTTCGAATGTCTACGGGTGCCCCTCTTTATCATATTCATGAAGTGTAATGGCATAGATAGGATAAAGAATACTAGACACATGAAATGCAACATGACAATCATGATGCAATGTAATGCAGCATGATGCAAATGTATGCTGAATGCGGTTTGTTGGATCATTTTTCCAATGGGAGGTGATGACCACCTGCTCCCACGACTTCTATTGGGGATTGGAGTTATCACTGATGACCCTGACGAATAGCTTGGATATCTACTCTAAAGCACCCAGGAGCCTCCTGGATGTTAACATTAGGGTTGTCACCAAAGTCCTTAATCCTGGGTACATACCTTCTACCATAGATGTTCTTTTCATGTACTAGAGATTCTGGGGGAATGCGTTTTGTTCGTTGACTTGTGTAACAGATTCTATCATCGGTCCTCCCCGATGAGGATGGTTTTACCTATTTTGTATCGCCAGGTCTTTCCAATGCGCTATTGGAGTTACTGCCAACAATTTGTGTTGTCAGGGCTGCCTGACCCTCATTGAAATGTCCTTTAATGGCTACCATCATTGGATCACCTTCGATGCTTCGTTGGTTTTACTTGCCAACGACTAATGATGTTAGGACTGTCTGACCTTCATTGAAATGTGCTTCAACGGATGAAATAATCAGACCACCTCCGATGCTTCGCTGGATTTACTTTCCAATAGCTAACATCATTAAGGTTGCTTGCCCTTCGATTAAATGTGCTTCAATGGCTGAGACCATCAAATTACTCCCAACGCTTCACTGGATTTACTTGTCAATGGTTGAAGAACATCAAGGTTGCTTGACCTTTGTCAAAATGTGCTTCAACGGATGGGATCATCGGACCACCTCCAATGCTTCACTGGATTTACTTGCCAACGGCTGAAGAACGTCAAGGTTGCTTGACCTTCATCGAAATGTGCTTCAACAGATGGGATCATCGGACCACCTCCAATGCTTTGCTGGATTTACTTTCCAACGGCTTAAGAACGTTAAGGTTGCTTAACCTTCGTTGAAATATGCTTCAACGGATGGGATCATCAGACCACCTCCAATGCTTCACTGGATTTACTTGCCAATGGCTGAAGAACGTCAAGGTTGCTTGACCTTCAACGACTGATGATGTATGAAGTTCCCGCTGGGGAGAGGCTTTTTATGAAAGGTGTGGTGATGATCGGAGTTACGACTCCGAACTAACGGCATCGGACCTTTGTGATGTATTGCTGAGTGTAGTTTGCAATAGTTGTGATCATCGGTGTTGTGAACCCTATATCTGGGTAAATACCAATGAGTGATATGTAGACCCGCAGTTTGATCTTTGAAAATTAAAATTTCAGGTTTTTCCGCTTAATCACGTAGGGTCTTTTTTCCTGATTTGGCTTTTTCAACTTGTGAGACCTCCTTTGCAACTGAAACTGGACTAAGCTCGAGGGGTGGGACCCACCTAGGACAGCCGCAGGTACACCTGCAGCAGCCGCATATACACATGCAGCCATCCGTGGGTGTACTTGTATGCCATTTCCCTTTCACAAGTCATTTTCAAGTTGCGCCACATAGAGAATCAGAGAGTTCTTCTTCAGATCTATTGAGTTCGGGCTATTTTCTACAAAATCGATTATCGTACAAGTGTTCTGCACTATCCTTGTAACGTATGCATGTCTTATTTTCCCATTTTTATCCGTTGGAAAATGAGTTGTCACATAAAATGCTTCTAAACACATAGTAGTGAATATGCATGCTCATATAACTTGATAAAAAATATTTAACATAGTAAATGTTAGTATTTAACCATGCTGAATGTAATGATGTAAAAAAAATTTGACTTTTGAAACAGTCAAATTGGCACCTTTTTCTGCTATTTCTTATCCTATTTGAGGACAAATGAGCAAAGGTTGTAAAGCAAAGTAATCCTGGTAATTAGGCTACCCATACAGATTACGACTTTAATATTTTTATGCAAATAATATGTTTATGACTGTATGTTGGTGTGCTACTGAATTGCCACTTAGTCATGCCTATGTGCATGTGGATATTCTTTTTTACAAAGGAGACTGGCAAAAAAAATTCGTTAGCCTAGGCATTGAGTAGACATGCATTTTTAACTCTACTTTAGGCATATGTTAAAGTAATGCATGCATGCATATAGTCATAAAATGCATTTGAAAAGCTCCAGATTAGAATTTACCACACCCTTTTTGAGGTGATTTGGAGACTTGTGTCCTGATTTATGGATCTGGATCAGCCGAGTAGTTCCCGCCGGACCACTTCGGGTGTGAGGAGGAGGGCTTCTGATGTGCCTCACCTCCCCAAATTCAGGTACTTGAAACACGAACTCAGTGCTTCACGATACCATTTCTTATAGCGGAATAATACTAATAATAATAACAATAATATAGATTATCAAATTTAATTTACATATTATCAGAGTTTTCAATCCCAAGTACGAAACCTTCAAACATTCGTTACATTACATGATAATTAATATATATCATCATTATCCTAATAAAGTCTATTTATTACAACAAATAACATTATCTTTAATTCAACGACCTTCCCTTTCCCTTTGTTCTTGGCAAAGCCTTCAGGTTGTTCATACTTAGCTGAAAACATTTAAATTAGCAAGGATGAGCATTTCAGTGCCCAACAAGTAATATTAACAATAACATTTAGCTGAATGAATTAAATGTTTTCTTTGAACTATACTTCTACAACGAATCAACAGTTGTGAAGTAGGCTGAATCAATAATAAACAAACTATCATTTTGATTTCAAATTTTTGAAACTACGTATAAACTATAAATGGTGATCATTTGACGGACTATGAACATTGTTTTCTATTTTCGAAAAGGTTAAGCAGAACTTCATCTCAGAAGCGTCATTACTTACGAACGCAGGGGGGTGATCATTGAATTATGCCCTGTATTGATCAATACTACATTGCTAGAACTATATTATCGTTCATCCTTTTTGTCCTCATGGCATAAAAATTTCCCATATTTGGGATGTTCATACCAGTCTTGAATCCGAACAAAAATAATTTAGTTGGATAACAATAAAGTTCTTATCTTGTTCAACAACAATTTTAAATTAGTGTCTAGCCAGATCAAATAGCTTAGACGGCTTTTAATTCAACTTATACATACTGTACACCAATAAGTATGTATCAACATGTGATAAAATATAATGATTATCCAAGTGAGGACACTTGTATAACCATGTTTAGAAATTAACTTAATGTAATATATTTCTTGATCTACAATAACAGAATTAAGGAACTTGTACAACAGGATATAATTTAATAATTTACTTATACAGAATCATTACATAAGTATATACAAATGTTGAAATATTTCAACAATTGAAAAGAATACTTTAGATATTATCTTACGCATGTCCATTGCATAAAGTAAATGCAAAGGGTTAGATACTTACCTTGTCTGCTGCTTACACAACTTAGATTTATCTTTTATGTTAAGCCCTATCATTAAATAGATGATTCGTTCGATTAAAACAACATATCATATCATATTGTACTGCTATTTGCAGTCAGCACATAACTTAATCACATTGTCATGTAAGTTTAACAACCATTGAATCACAAATAATCACTTATCTAATAACATTATCTAAGTCCAGATCAATTTCTGAAATGTGTCGGTGTATTGACAACTTTATCGGGTAATTATCGAGTCTAAGACTCTATCCTTTAACTTAGTATCAGTCATATTATTTTTAAATGACTTATAATACTTTTTAAACATGTATTATAATTTATCGCAAATTTTTTCAAAAATCGGAATCATTATTAAATGATTTAAATATTAAATTATTTTATTATCATTAACATTTAATCAATATTAAACTATTAATGAAACCATTGCCAAAATATTAAAGTTATTTATAATAACTTAAAATACTTTTAAAGTATTTATTTTACCCTTAAATGATTTTTAAAACATTTAAAATCATTTTATATAATTATAATTAATAATAAAGTATTAATGTTTTATTTATCCAAATATTAAAAGTCATTAATTATAACTTAAAATATTTTTAATTCACTTATATCCTTTTTAAATGATTAATAAAACCATTTTTAAACTATTTATTTAATATAATTATTAAATAAATTTAATATTAATAATAAATTAATAATCATTAATATTAAATTATTATTGGAATTATCCTTTAAATATTAAAATTTATGTTTTATAACTTAAAATATCTTTAAATACTTTATTTTCATTTAAAATGATTATTATAATATTAAAATCATTTATAAACTAAATTATTTAATATAATTATTAAATAACTTTAATATCATTAATAATAATTAATTAATGAATTTTACCTTTAAATATTGAAAGTTATATTTTATAACTTAAAATATTTTTAAATACCTTATTATTATTTAAAATGATTTTTAATATAATAAAATCATTTTTAATTTATTTATTTAATTTATTTATTAAATAAGTTAATTATCATTAATATTAATTTATTAATGAAAATTATCACATAATATCAAAAGTCATTAAAATAACTTAAAATATTTTCTTATATCATAATATCATTTTTAATAATTTTTCATGTATTAAAATCATTTTTAAATAATTTATTTAATATTATAATTAAATAAATTAAATACTTTTAATATTCTAAAATATTAAATATTTATGAAATATATTCAAAATAATTAAAAAATAATTTTCGGACATTAAAATAATTTTTAATAATTTATTTTATATTTTTCAGAATTAAAAACTAATTAATACTAATTATTTAATAAAAATAATTAATTTTTTGTAAATAACTGTCGCTAAAGGGCTCTATAAATGGACGAAACCGTCACTATAGGTGTTCTTGAGGTGTTGCCGTAAAATCATGTCAGAAAACGAGTTGGCATGTTTGACCATAAATCATTTCTTACACAAGTTGTTTCTGGGGTTTTTGTTGATCCTATTATGTAGTAAAACTACACCACTACAAGACCCAACAATAACTAGAGTCATAACATGCATAACATAGAAGATCCAAGAGCCTAAAGTAGTCGTTGAAGTCATTTCTTCATTTTCGAAACCCGAAATGAAGAAAAACGATTCGAGTAACACTTTTGGGCTTCCACAACTTGTGATTTGTGTGATGTTTAAGTGATCTAAGGGTACCAGATTGTAGACAACATTTAATACTACAAATCTATTACTTAACATCAACAAAAGAACTACAAAATAGCCAGATTCGACTCGGTCAAACCATGTCAGACGACATGTTCAAGCGTTTTCTGGGTTACCCAGAAAACAACTTTTCATGCTCGTCCGGCTTGGTTTGACCATTGATTACCATTTTCCTGTTTGATAAAAATGCGATTTTAAGGCATAATATTGGAGTTCATATAAAAGACTACAACATAGATGCAACAAAAACAACAAAGAACTAACAACCAAAAAGATCAAGGGCTTAACTTAATTTCTTCTCAAGAGCGCATTCTTAATCGCCCAGATTACTTAGATTAATGGTCGATAATCGAGAGCGGTATTTGCTAATAACTTCCATTATAAACATCAAATGACCCTAATTCTTTTTGAAGATTAAAGACCATATTACCAACTACACCTAGCAACTTATAAACAACAGATATCATAAACAGAAAAATATTTATAGCCTCTGAAATTCACTGTCAGACCACCAAAAATAAAATTTCCAGATTTTTGAAATCTTCAAATCCGAGCTTCTAAATGTTATGGATCCAACATTTAGCAACCCAGATCATCATTAGACACTATAACAAACATGTTTTAACAAAAATTTCAAACATCAAACAACCAAAATTTGGACAGAATTCAAGCTAGGGTTTATACCTTTTCTTTGAACAATCTTGATCTTAGGCTACTGATTTGGTTATGATGTTCGTGGGGCTTGGTTGTGGAACTTATCTAGCCAAGGATTTCGTAGGTTAGAGAGAGAGAGGGACTTGGATTAGTTTGATGATCAAATGGAATAAAAAAAGTGAACTTTCTCTCTCTTAAACTATATATATAATGAGCTAGATGCATGAATCTGATGTTGCTGTCATTACATGGCTGATTTGTATAGATTTTGGCACATGGAATTATCTAGGGTTTGTGAACAACCCAAATCATGGAAAGATTTGAAAGTTACCTCAATAAAATAAATCCAAAAATGTTATTTTAGTAATTTAACAAAGTATTTAAGGGTATTCTTGTCCATGGTACTTGAATCTATGGATAAATCAATAGATTTTAAACCTTAAGGTTTCCCAAATAATTTCTAGGGTTTAAAAAAATTAAGTTTAAAGTTTAATAAAATTTTAATTAGACCACACTAATTAAAATTAGGAGTTTTAATAGAAAATTAGGGTTTTAAAATAATTAAGGTTTCTTAATATTACTAGGGTTCCCTATTTAGCAAATTAGGGTTACTAGGGTTTGACATGTTACACCATAATTGACCAACCATTATCTCATCCACGATATCGGTACTCTATTAATAGCCTTTGAAAAATCAAAAATATAATTAATATTATATTATTATCATTCCTTATTCCAAAACCATAATAGGGTTTGGATTCCATATCCGATTTACCTTGTATAAAACAACTTATATTAATTAAGTTAAAATATTTAACTTAATAACTGAAAGCTAAAATTCATATAAATAAATAATAATTATAATAACTACAATAACCATTCCTTATATTATTTAAATAATATAATATCATATTTCCTTTGAAAAATAAATAATAAAAACATTTCTATAATAAAATTAATTATTATAAAAATATAATTTATAATGATCATTATTTCTAAAATAAAATTATTTGTAAATATTCATGTAATAAATATATATTTATTTACCACATAAATACATATATACATTATCTTGTACAAATCCTCATCCTTAAAAAAAAAAAAAAATAAATTAGGCAAAATATCCATTTTATTTATATAGAAAATATCGGGTTATTACACGTGACCTCGAGGATCTGGTTCAGCATACACTCTCTATATCAGACTCTTCATCCAGAGTATAGAGAGATTGTGCATGGTTAGGGCTTTGAGGCGTTCTTTTCCATCCTCCCCCGCCGTTGTCCTTGGGGTTATCTCAGGGAGTTTCCTGAGCGCTGGTTTCAGCAGACTCAGTCTCTCAATTTGTTGGACTGCGAGGTGATGATGACGCTGATGGATTGGCGGTTTATCACTGGTATAGAGTTTGGAGGGGCTCCAATGCCTTGTGCGGTGAACATTACCCTGACTACCGTCAGATCCTTGCTAGGAGTCTAGGGTGAGGCGTTCAAAGGTAAGATAGTCCGTGCTAGTCCTTTGAGTGTAGATGCTATGAGTGGGGTGTTGAGTGAACCCATACCCGCTGATGTGAGAGTTAGGGATCGCATTCTTTGGAGATTGTTCCTGGTCATTCTTCGGGGTTATTTCATAGTGGATAACTCTTCCATGGTGTCGTTCGCTTTGGTTAGCGCCACACGAGAGGTTGACCACATTGCAGAGTATGATTAGGGCTCCTATACCTTTGCCTATTTCCTCAGGGGAATACGCATGCGTTCACAGGGCTTGACAGAGGCTTGGCTAGGATTTTACCCATTTCTGCTGGTGAGTATTTCTCTTTTGATTTCCCATGTATAGGTTAAGAGAATTGACTAACTATAGATGTTTGCCCTTGTATTTGTAGTTTTGCACCTATGAGAGGCTCCCATGTCTGCATCCCATTAGTGTGTTAGGTTTAGACACTTAACCACGGGGACGACGATGGCATCACTCCACGTTGGTGAAGGTTCCTGTAGCTGAGGGTTTCACCTATTGTCGACTATAGTTGGAGTTATTGACAGCCGATGTCATCACTTGGGTTCTCTATTCTGGGGACCATTTGACAGTTGACTTTGAGGATGGGTTCCCAACTGGTGTCAACAATGTGATATCCACCCGTAGGTTTCCTCTCTTCACATATAGAGGATGGGAGCTCTATTTGGGAGAGCGTGCTATCAGGAGCACCACATGAGAGATCTGTATGCCGATCTATCCTCCTGCAAGGCGTTATTGGCTTGTGTCGCAGTCGCCTGTTAGTGATATATAGTTGATAGGAGTTGACGCCTTTACTTTGTCAGAGGGTCCATTCACTCAGGAGGTATCATACCGCTGGTGGTCCCCTCGTATCATCGGAGCCCAGACCCGCGCCACTCAGTTCATGGGGGATATGGTTCTGGATTTGTGATGATGACAGATTGGATGGCCTGCATCTGAGATCCTACTCATTTGACGCAGATTGATAGCTTGACCCGGTAGTTGGACCGGGCACATTTTTTCATCCAGCATTTGGGCGGAGATCATTCCGAGGCGGATACCTTTGATCGTTCCAACTTAGGGGTTAGCCCTTCAGGTGGCCCGTATGGTTTTGTCGGTGCAGATCCTCCATTGTATCAGCCATATATCCCTCTTGGAGAAGATCTACTGAATTAGGAGGAGTTACATCAGATGGATATGATAGATGATGTAGACATCAACACCATTAACTTCTTCTGATGTGTTTCTCGCTATATCTTTTGATAGGCCTCTGTTAGATATTGGGTGGTTGTGCCCCATTCTTGTTATATCTTTTGATAGGCCTCTATTAGTTGTTGGGCGGCTGTGCCCCATTTCCGTATATTTTCCAGCTGTATACAGGGAGGATGTATTAGATTATGATGCACTTAGGAATGTATGTATACTTTTCAATTCCCTACATCATATTGCCATCTATTATTTATCGTGCATATCTAGAGATGTTCAGTATTGACCCTTGGATGGTCTTATGATACGGCCCACACAGATCTCTTCCTCTACAGTTAGCCGCATTGATTACAACCCACCAGTATTGGTAGGCTCATGTTTGAGATTATGGTCTTATAGTTTGTCACCTCCAGATTGGGTGACCGTAGATCAGTTGTTGAGGCACTCTATGACCCTCCTGATGTTCCAGGTTCCTATGAGTTTTGTAGAGGGTATGCTGGAGCATTGGGTACCGGAGAGGCAGATGTTCCAGTATAAGACCCAAGAGTTGACTCCTACTTTAGAGGAGTATAAGCATTTGACAGCTTTACCTTTGGACATGCCTTGCGCTCAGATTACTATCGACAATATGAGCCGAGAGTTTATGACCCTCACTAGGTTGAGGCGTAGAGTAGGCCAGGATGAGATCACCTCTAGGCATGTAGTGTCCCTGCATTTTTGATAGATATACTTGGCTTATTGGACAGTTATGCGCAGCACTTTGGGGATTTCACCACGTCGAAGGATGATTGGCGTGTTCCCAGAGTAGGCATACTCATGATGTGTGTAGTGGCTTATATGTACATGCCACTATATATGGATCATTTAGACATCGGTGTAGTCATGGAAGTGCGGGCTCTCCGGGAGGGACATACCATTGTACCAATGATTGTGGTAGAGACATTGAGGTCAGCCACGTATTGCCACACCCATTCTGTAGGGGTATTCATAAGCAGCTCAGTTTTGCTATACGTGTGGTTTATGTCACACCTGAGACCGAGTGGCACCTTCTGACGCCATGGGTATTGCTTTTCCCATGAGATAGCCATGTCTTACCCCTTTCAGTCGGCAGAGTGTATAGACACTACTTCCTGGCCGGTGTTCTTGGCAGGGATCGAGGATCCATTTGACATATTGCTGTATTCAGGGCTCAGTTCTACCTACAGCTTCATTACTCATGCATCAAGCATGTATTATCTTCCTCTGGCTGGTTTGAGGGGCATGACCACGTATCACCCATTGACTGTGATGGCACAGTTCGACCATTTTCAGGATGTTCATCCTTTTGAGGGAGTGTTGGGTCAGTGTTTGTCTTCTCGACATTTATCAACAGAGGATAGATCCAGGGTGTATGCCTGTTGGGATCAACATGAGATGGTTGAATTTTTCGTTAGCCATCCGGGCCATTCTATATAGTATTCTGCATGGATGGAGGTAGAGATTACATCGGCTGGGGTTGTATCCACTGAGCCAGGGATTGATTATGACAGTGGGGAGCCCATGGAGGACACTGATTCGTCCACTGAGGAGGAGCTATTTGCTGGGTTGACAACAACTCTTGTTGATTCCCCTAGTATGATTGCTACTGTGACCCCACATTTGTTAGAGTATTTAGAGCAGAGTTTGCATCTGATGACATTTGAGAGAGATCAGAATAGAGCCTTGATGTTGACAGCTCTTACTAGGAGAGATTCCGCTCTAGTAGAAAGAGATGATGCCTTAGCTCATAGAGACACCGCTGTTGCTGAGTGGGATGAGGCTAGATCATCCAGAGATGTAGTGGTTGTTGAGCAGGATGACACTATATTTGCCCGAGATGCCGCTATTAAAGATAACATTGCATTGAGGTCTCACACTACTGGTATCATTGTAGAGATGATCAAATATATTGATGAGCATAACGTCACCATGCAGATGGTTGTGGACCTTTTGGCTCGCGTTGATTCCATAGGGTAGGATCTCACAGCGTTACCCCCTTCTTCGGAGAGGGATGCCATGTTGGATTTGATAGCGCATATATACACTGATTTGTAGATGGGCTTAGATTTTCCTACACAGACTAGCTTAGCCATTTTTTTCATGTACGGTACACATTGTATATATCAAACAACATTATATATGGCAATGAAATATATTTTGATTCACTTCCCTTTTAGTTATGCCTTGTTACTTGCTTGGTATTTGCCTGTTTCTCCAGGGCTTGTGATCTTAATGTATTCTGAACTCCCCCTTGATGGATGGACATTGAGATTTCTCAGGATCTTTTAGAATGGATCGTTGATCTGTGTGTATTCCCTACCCTTTTTGGTGTCTTGGGACTGATTTCTATATATAGTTGTGGAGAGGAGTGTGGCTTTCCTCTCTGAGGTTGATCACCCCAGAGATGGTCGCCAGTACTCCTTTGTATGGTTGAGCCCAAGTAGTTCCATCTCTTATGGATTGGTGTTTCTCTTTGAGGACTCAACCGCAACTTAGATGGTCACCGGTTCTCCCACTGGTGTGGGGAGACTAGGTAGTTCCATCCCTTTGGTTTGAAGCCGGTGAAGTGTGGTTTGAAGGATGATCCCAATACCATTGACAAGTTTTTATGTTTTGGTAGGGGTGAGATCGAACCATGAATGGTTGCCTACGTACTCCCATGAAAGAGGAGAGATCAGGTTTGCGTAGTTTGAACCTGGTGTAAAAAGGTTCAAAGTTGTATATGGTAAGAAAGGTGTAGAGATGTGTTTGTTTTTGTTTTTTCTGTGGTGAGTCCGGACCATAAAAATGGTTGCCTACGTACTCTCGTGTATTGGGGAGATAAGGTCTGCATAGGTCGCCCCGTGTACAGGATAGACTGCAGATGAAAAGTTTGATCCCTAGTGGGACAAACTAAAAGTGTGAAAGGTTTTGAAAAACCTGAGTTGAGGGATGAATCTGATGATCCGAAACAAGGCTGGTGGTTGGAAGGTGTGTTTGTCCCTGATGGGGCAAACGGATTTGAAGAAAGGTCGTGTAAGAAAGGTTTTGAAAACCTAAACTGACTGGGGATCTGGTGATCTGGTGATCCAAACCCAGGATGCTGGTTTGCTGGTAACTTCAGACATAGTACCATTTCACGGTTTCAGAGTTGATGAGTTGTGGAAATTCATCGCCATCCATTTCCTATAATCTGAGAGCTCCTCCTGTCAGTACCTCCTTGACAAAAAATGGACCTTCCTAATTTGGGGAAAATTTTCCTTTGGATTGATCTTGGTTGTCAAGAATATTTTTCAAGAACAAGTCATGTTGTTTGAATTACCGTATCCAGACTATTCTGTTGTAGGATCTGGCAATCCTCTGTTGGTATAACTGACCATGGAAGATGGTTGCGGTCCGCCTTTCATCTATTAGAGATAATTGGTGGTACCTATCTTGTAACCATTGGTCTTCATCCAGCTGAGCGTCTATCAACACTCTGAGGGATTCCATTTCTACTTCTATGGGGAACACTGTTTCAAACCCACAGGTTAATGAGTAGGTCTATCAACCTTATTGACATGTTAAGAATCTATTTTAATATCATATTATATGTCTAATACATTTTTATGTCCATTAGATTACGTTACAAATGTGTTCACTGGACTTGAACAATTAAAGAAAAACTCATTCTAAACAATCGGCAGAAAGGTAAGCTAGCGCCACCACCATACATGTTAACCTTGGCGCTATTTAAGACTGACCGGTAATCACATGACACGACACACCAATTCCTGATTTTAATAACTTGGCCAAAACTTCCTATTACTTTATTTACACATGAATTTAAGCATAACCAAACAATATAATTAATATATGATCATTACCCAACCTTTCTAGCATGATTTTAATAACTTAATCATACAATTATTCGAATCAAATCACATAATTTCACTGTTCTTGGTGTTTTTGAAAGTTTTGAAGATAAAACATGAAATTTAACATGACGGGTTCATTATAACTCTGAATTCGTCCGTTTAAAGTTTGTTTTCTTTGTTTTAACATGTATTATCATAATCTACTGTTGAATTTCAAATTAAACAACAATTCTAGGCATACCATTACTCATAAGGGCTATATATATGAAACCTTTGAACTCTATATTTTCAAAAATCTAATTACGACATATTTATATGCAATTGAATTTTTGAAAACATACATAGATGGTAGAAAACATGTTATGATTATATCTTATCATGTATATACACACAAATCATCAATTCTTGCATTGATCAGACAATTTTTGTTTTACAGAGAACTTAGAGATAGTTTTTCACAAAAATATAAGAACGTAATTAAGGTTTGGGTTAAAGAGATTACCCTGCTAGTGACTGTAGATTAGTAGGAGATGAAATTCCTTTCAAATTCTTCTTCAATCTCACAATTTCTCTCTAAATTTTCTCTGAATTCTCTCTGGACTCTCAAAGTTTTTGTTTTAGAAAATAACATACGTAAGTATATTAAACTGATGAATGCGCATAATAACTGGCAATGTTGTGGTCACTTAATCCCTTTCATGGGTTAACTGCCCAACTCCTATTAGGGCCTTGTTTGACTAACCTTTATAAGACTCTTTCCGTTTAATTTAATTAATCCTTTATTATATAGTTTAATAATGTCACACCTATTTAAGTAATTAATCAAATATCTTATTTAATTTCAATAAAATATAATAATTTCTCATTAATTCGCATAGTCACATAATTAAATTCTCGTTTATTAATTATGTCAAATTAGTAAATCTCTAATTAATTAGAATAACATTATGCTTATCAAATAATTCATTTAATCAAATAAGCTCAATTAAATACATACTTTGAATAATAAATTTCTCCACATTAATTTAATCATTGTAACACATATAATTAAATTAATCTACCACAAATTCATCAATTAATTATTTAACCCAATAATTAAATCATTGAAAAATATTTATTTAATTCAATAAATATTCAAATTAAATTATAAAATCTCGTTCGTCACATCTTCCCCCCCTTAAAAAGATTATGTCTCCAGAATCACGACTCAATTAATTCGTCCCGTTATATTTTCTCCCCCCTTACAAAGATCCTATCCCTAGAATCGCTTACACATAACTTAAGTAAATAAATGAGGATAATTCTTCATCTTATGCTCTTCGAGTTCCCACGTACCTTCTTCAGCATTTTGGTTCCTCCATATTACCTTAATAGAAGGTATTACTTTATTTCTAAGAACTTGCTCTTTCCGGTCAACAATCTAAACAGGAATTTATTCATAAATTAAGTCTTTCTCAAAATATAAGGGTTCATATTCAATCACATGCTTGTAATCGGGTTTGTAGGGTTGTAAAACTGAAACATGGAAAACGTTGTGGATATTCTCGAGTGCCGGAGGTAAGGCTACCTCATACGCAACTTGTCCAATCCTTCGCAGTACCTCAAAGGGTCCAATGAACCTTGGGCTTAATTTACCATTCTTTTCGAACCTGGTCTTTCTTTTCCAGGGAGAGACTTTCAAAAATACACAACTACCCGATTCAAACTCAACATTTTTACGATGTGGATTGGCGTATTTCTTCTGCCTATCTTGAGCCGCTACCAGTCTTGTTCGGATCACTTTGACTATCTCTGATGTCTGCTATACCAGTTCTGGACCTAGTAATTGCCTCTCGCCAACTTTATCCCAGTATAGCGGAGTTCTGTACTTTTTGTCGTATAACACTTCATAAGGCGGCATGCCAATACTAGCATGGTAAATGTTGTTGTAGCCGAACTCTTCGAGCGGTAGATGATAATCCTAATTTCCTTTAAAATCCATTAGACAAGCTCTTACTATATCTTCTAATGTCTGAATCGTTCTTTCACTTTGCCTGTCTGTCTGAGGGTGAAATGTCGTACTTATTCTCAACTGCGTACTCATACATTCATGTAGTCGTTTCCAGAATTTTGATGTAAAGTGTGAATCCCTATCTGAAACAATTGACACCGGAACTCCGTGTCTCGAAACAATCTATTTTATATAAATTTGCCAACTGGTCTAAGTTAAATTTGATTCTGATCGGAAGGAAATGTACAGATTTTGTCAATCAGTCAACAATAACCCATACTGCGTTATAGCCTTTCTGAGTTGTCTTAAGGCCAACCACGAAATCCATTGTAATATGTTCCCATCTCCATTCTGGTATTTCTAAAGGTTGTAGCAACCCACTCGGCCTCTGATGCTCTTCTTTCACTTTCTAACATGTCAGACACTTGGCAACACACTCTGTAACATCTTGTTTCAAATTTGGCCACCAGAAATGTTATCGAAGATCTTGGTACTACCAGGGTGAATAGAATATCATAAGCTATGAGCCTCGCTCAAAATATCTTCCTTAATCTCTGGCACTGGTGGTACCCAAATTCTGCTCTCAAATCTTAGTATTCCCTCGCTGTCTATTTTAAACCTCGGTTCGGTTCCTTCAGATATCTTCTTTTTCACCTTCTCACATTCTTCGTCTTGAAGTTGAGCTTCCTTAATTTTATCCAGTAAAGTTGTACCAGCTTGCATCTTAAACAACTTCTTGTCAATCTCCGTAGGATACTTTACTACTAATTTTAGTTTCTCCATCGCTGAATTAGCTCCTGTTAAGCGGTTAACATCATCAATTTCTCCCGACCCTTTCTACTTAAGGCGTCGGCAACCACATTTGCCTTACCCGGATGGTATAAAATCTCGCAATCATAGTCCTTAATTAACTCCAACCACCTTCTCTGGCGCATATTCAAATCCTTCTGTGTAAAAATATATTTCAGACTCTTGTGGTCTGTATATATCTCACACTTTCCCCATAGAGATAGTGTCTCCAGATCATCAAAGTAAATAGCACCGCAACTAACTCCGAGTCGTGGGTCAGATACCCCTTCTCATAGTCCTTTAATTGTCCTGACGCATACGCAATGACTCTGCCATTTTGTATAAGCACAAAGCCAAGTCCTTTATGCGACACATCACTATAAACAAAAAAAATTCCCATTGTTGGGTAAAATCTAATTATGCACATCACACAAGTATACGTGGTCAAAAAGTAATATTATAGTAAGTAGAGTATCGTTCCATCAGAGACTGTAATAAGAATTTAAACCTCACAATTACCAATTTTCTATTAATCTTAATTTTATTAAACTAATCAATTTCCAGTTAATGGCTAAAAGTATTAAAAATATTAAAATCACCACACAATCAATAAACGCTAAAAACTAAATTTTCAAACAAATAATGGAGAATTAGGCTTCCGACTTCACTCTAAGCATCACTCTGATTCTTACACCTTTATTCCTGTTTAACTCAATATCCCAGTTTATTAATCAAGAACACATATGTTTCACTAACCACCTCTCGATGTACTAATACCATATGAACCCAAATCCACAATTAAGATATAATTAAGTTAAACACCTTAATCAACTAACTCACTATATCTCTATGTGAATTACAATTAAAGAATGTTTAAGTTCAAGCTCTTTATCGGATTACATGCGATGTCAAGCATATCTCTACCCTAACATTCATCAAGATTTTGTTCATTCACATAAATCAAGAACACATGCTATATTAACTAAGTCAAGACTCATATTTCATCTCTCGAGTTCATACAAGTCCACAAAGAATCGTTGATCAGGCAATTCATAAATTCAAGCTCACATTAATATAGATAAACAAGATACTGGTATAGTGTGTATGTGTGTCTGTGTGCAACATCCATGACAACTAAAATAGACTCAAATTCAATACAGAACCAACTTCTTAGAAGGAATCATATAGAGCAAACTCAAAAATTTTAAAAGAAGATGAGTTCCAACTAAAATTAAGCAATTACCACTATCAAGGGTTCACATAGGGTACTTATACTTTATATATTTTTTATTTTATTTTTCACGGGGGCTTTTTT
Organism: Panax ginseng; assembly: GCA_020205605.1. Lineage (NCBI taxonomy): Eukaryota > Viridiplantae > Streptophyta > Magnoliopsida > Apiales > Araliaceae > Panax > Panax ginseng. Next base: position 52,322,083 of record CM035146.1, on the reverse strand, counting down.
CTCTTTTCCCGTCATATTATTTTATTTTATTTTTACATGTCTGTGCAATGCCTCATTCCATTAGGCTGACAGTGCTACCTCTTAGCGAACTTTTAACCAACGACTCCAAGACAATAAAAGACCTTAGGGCGCTAGGTGTTTAGACACCCCTACGGGCGTACTTTATCAAGTAACAAAGGCCCCGAAACAAGACTAGTCACAACATATATTTTTTTAATAAAGCTTATGTACCCCACATTTATCCCCCCCCAAACTTAGGTTCTTTCCCAATTCTTCATCTTCACTTCCTATCCTTGTCATTTTCTTATTTACACTAGCATTATCCTTTAGAAACTCTTTATGTATCAATTTGATCTAATTAGTCGACACAGATGTTATTCGCGTGCTACCCTTTTTATACCAGTTTCAAACAAGAATAAGATCCAATTCATATTAAAAAACTACATCATGATTCTAAAAATTAGTGTTGTATTTGTCTACTTAATCTCAATATCATCATTGGCCAAAATAAAATGAACTATAATGACTGCTGGATATATGCTAAATAACATAATTCTAAATAAAAAAAATTGTATATTTTTTTTTATTTTTTTTATAGGGCAAACATAACATGATAACATGAATGCAAACATAAAACAAACACAAATAAAAACTAAATATGAACCTAAGCTACTATGCAACTGTATGATTACATGAATGCTTAAAACTAACATGCAAAACTAAAGTGCAATAACAAATGCAAACCTAACTAATGACATTATGCATGCAAACATAAAATGAAAAATACAATCTAACTCCCCCAAACTTAAAAATTACAATGCCCTCATTGTATAGATATAGTAGTAAAAATTTGAGGACTTCCCTGTAATCACTTTAGGCTTGGGGTGGTGGTGTGTTGTGTTCTTCTTCTTCCTCCGAATCACTTGGTGGCATTGGACCTAGTTCTTGGTATGGAAATTTGGCAGTAGGATTGAAGCTTTGGAGCGTTGTGTTCAATGATGCGAACGACAGGTTCATTGCATCAAACATATGGTCTTGTCTTGCTGCGAGCCGCCTCATCTCCCTTCGTGCTGCCTTGTTATGCTCCTCCATTTGTCGTTGAAATGCAAGAAACTGAGGCCTAGATATAGCATCGAAAGATGGTTCTACCTCAGTTCCTTGCTCTCCTATAGTCTCGTCCTCATCATCCAAGGTGTCTTCAGTGTCAACTTCGTCCCGAAGCTGATAGAAATACAAAACCTAACCCTCGAGGATGTGATTCACCTTCGGCCCACACCGAATATCGCGCTATCATTCTGGAATCTAATAGCTGCAGTGGCATTTGGGTGGGTTCATCATTAGATCATCGAACTCTTTCTTGGCGACACAACCCACAAATGAGTGATGGGTGTGGCAAGCCGCCCGAATAATTGCCTCACAAGCATCGGTGAATGGAAAAGCTGATTATGGCCCCGACATCGATGATGAAATCTTGCACAATCACATATAATAGTACAACCTTTTCTTTGGTGACATCAGAGGTGTGCGTGGATGGAAACAGTTTCGCACATAAGAAGGCGTACCAAATCTTCCCATACATACTGAGATCTTTGCTGTGAAAAACCGTTCCCTCTTTTCGAACATTGATCCATGTTGTTCTTGACTTAGTCATTTCTTTGAGAACAACCTCAAAGTCAGGATTAAAATCTCACAAGTGAGCATATTGGCACTGTTGAGGCACTCGCAACTAATAATAAGTGTTGATGACATCAGCACTGAATGGAACCAATCTCCCCCTGAACAAAAGCGTTGAAAGGTGCTTTGTCCTCGGCGTTAGCATAAAACTCCTTGACCACGTTGACAATAGTGGCCTCGGGTTCCTTAGTGAACTTGTTCCACCCTTTCTGATATATATGTTGCATCATCTCCCCGTCCACACGATCTGGTGCAAATCCCCACTCCGGTGTGAGTGCTTTTGTAGCCATATAATCGTATCGGTCGGCGGCGGTGACACTTTTGAATTTACGGCAATCAAAGGCCCATGTCGGTTGTGTGGGCCTTGAACTTTCTCCCCTTTGTCGTTTGGATGTAGGTTATGACGCCATTGAATTTTGGATGCCATAACACACTATTCGTTCCCCAAATTTCACTCACACAGACTGTCGAACACTTGGTGTGCACACTAATTTCTTCCCCCAAACTTGCCGATTTTTGTGGCAAATATAGTGAGAGGAGATGAACTTGTAGAATCATGACTCACACTCAATTCTTATACATTTGCCTCGGTAATTTGCGTAATTCATAGCTTTTTGAGATGGAGATGGAAGGATACGGTGAACTTTGGTCAAGAGGGTTTGAATTTATAGAATTAGAGGGAGGTAATGGAGAGGCTTGAGGGTTGGAGTAATGGAGTGAAGTAGTGGGTGTGTGATGTTGAAGTGGGAAGATGTAGTGTAGGATGCCAGAAACGTGGGTAGAGAGTGGGTGTAATGGATTGGAGTTAAACTTGTTATGGAGGAATAAAGAGAAGTAGTGGGTTTAATGTATTGTGTAACTGTCGAAACTGATTGTCTGAATTCAACGACCCTCGCCCCGACGGGGGGTAATAGGCTTACGAAGCCAGCCCCGACGGGCATATGCCCTATAAATTTTACCTGGAGACCTTTGCCCCGGCGGGGGGTTTATGCTTGAATGAGCCCGCCCCAACGGGGGTAGGTTTTCTGCACTTGGTCTGTTTTGTGCATTTCTTCCCTTCTTCCTCAAACCATGGACATGTTAGGATCCTGAAAGACCATGAAACACGAATGTATGTATATTTTAATCATTTGAAGCATGGTAGATAGATTATCAAGAATGAAAGAATATAATATCTACTTAATGACTTTATTATATCCTAATTAATCTAAACTCTAATCTAACTAGCATGACTAAAAAAATATGAAAAAAATTAAATACGATTGGGTTGCCTCCCAATTAGCTCATGAATTTAAGTCGTTCAGCCTAACTACATCCTGTTTATGGTGCGTCGAATAGTGTGATTGCGATGACATCCCAATTGGACTCGCCACCCCAATAATGCTTCAACCGTTAACCTTGAAAGTTTCCAATGGATTTGGACTGTAGAGTTCAACGGCGCCATGTGGGAAAACTGTTTTGATGGTGAATGTAATTCCCGCAAATTTTAATAAATTATAATGTTGAGAATAAAGCTTTGTTTGCATATATATTTGAATATAAGTATATATAGTATCGTCATGTGTTGTGATAAGTGGTTTAATTGATTAAGCCAGTGGTAATTAAGCATTGAAGCAAAAGTGATGAGAAGCTTAGTTTAAACTTGTGGAGTTATGCCTGGTATGGAAAGATGATGAAATGAGAAAGTACTAATTTAACTAATGATGGAATTTATTAGTATTACTAATAGATAAATAATTACATAATGGGATTGAATTATTTGTCATTCATTAATTGTCATGAATAATAGTATATAAAGAGAAATCATATATAATACAGTTTTTCATTCAATAAAAGATGAGGTGTGGAATTGGAATTATATAAACACTATATGACAAAAGTAAGCTTAACTTAAGTAATTAACCAAGTTGTATGAAAAAGTCTTATGTGATATCATGACATGTGTGGGAGTATTTAAATGTATATTTTAAACCTATGGGGAAAGTAACTTGGATTTAATAAATAATTGATATTAAATGATTACTTTAATATCTATGTAGAATTGGGATAATGAATTTCATGGAAGGTAATATCAGTACCCAATTAAATTATATCCTAGTCTAGGGTAAATATTAATTGAAATAAATTGATGTACATGTATTATATGATTTTTATGAGAGTGGGTCTATATGTATGCTCTTTTGTGGACAAAATGTAAAATAAACCTAAGTATGCTAAGTAATGGTTTGCAAATGCTGAGTATTGGGAGTGTCCCAAATTGAGTGTCACTCCATTTCTTCTTCTCGTAATAGGCCAAAGGCCTAGTCCCTCATTACCAACCACATAGCTAGCAAATCATGATGAAGGGAGTGGTCTACATAGTACTATTCCACCAAATCTTCCATAACCATCAGCTTCTTCTCCATTCCAATGGTTTGATTCATTGAGTAAAAGCACACATTGGTCACAAGTGTTCCTATAAATGGAGCCCTTCTCATTCACCACCATTTTGCTAATCCTCTGAGGAAATTTCAAGTGATTGTGGTTGAGCTAAGCTTATACAATCTACAAATTGAAGCTAGAGTAACAATTCAACTTCAGAAAAGGTAACATTCCTCTATATGTTCTTACATTCAAGTTTTGCAAAGTTATTAGAAAAGTACAAAAATACTTGTTTTGAGTTGAAATGTTTATAGTTGAAGCTTGCTAGAATGTATCAATTGATGCTATACATTTTTAATATGGCTAAATACAAAATCAATTAAGGTTAAACGAAGTAAATTGGTCAAGTAACGAATTCGTAGGTAAGAGAATTGATAAATGTGTTAACTTTGGAAAAAGGGCAAAAAAAATCTTGAATTGATCCTTGAATTTAATTGTTTGTATGTTTGGGATTGTTAGAAGCATGCTGGGAATGTTATGAAGCAAGTTTATAACAATTATACATCATTACATTGCTGCTTGGATATTTGTTGGGTTGAAAATCGCATTACAGCTCGAACATGGGAGATGTTTAATAGGGGACATGTCCGCCCCGGTGGGGGGTCCTGAAGCATAAATTCACTTCCGTGAAAGGGGGGTTTGTTTGTAAGCAACTTAAAATTTTGTTTGTTTGATGCAAGAAGTCATAACTTAACTTGACTCCAAGAACATGCATAATCCTTAAACATGTATCAATGTATGTTGCAAGATGTTTAGTAGGTTTGGAGTTGAATTATAACCTTTTTGAATGAAAAGTTAAAAGACGAAAACCATGTTTAAAAAACCTTATGCTTTCTCGAATCTAACCTTTTGAACATATGTTTATACCTTAGTTAGTCTCATATATACACATGAAATGTGGACTCAACGTACTGTGCATTGTAGTTGTTTGTCATGAAATCTTAAATAATTGAAAACCAACTGAGTTGAGGACTCTATGGTTTGTATTGTGAACTTTTGAACAACTATGATGAGATGTTTTATGCCTCTAGAGATAATCAACATGTTCACGCATCTAGTTAGATGATAAGTGAGTTTTACACCTACTTATGGAGTACCAATTCATGTGAACTATGCCCATCTCAAGTACATTTTAGTATGTTTTAGCTGCATTTCATGTTAATTTGCATTTCGCATACTTAAAACTCCTTTTGGTTAATAAGTGCAGGAATTGGCCTAATTTGGTGGTGTTATAGGGCACGAGGCTAATGGATGCGTGAGGCGAGGCAAAAGATAGGATGTGCATGACATAGGATTTAGTGGATCATGGATGGAAAAGCATGGATAGACATAGGACATTTCAGTAGCGGCAGCAACATTGCAGAACCAAGCCAAGGAGCAGAATCAAAAGACATAAACTGCAGTCAGCGTGGCGATAGAAGCTTGGAAAAGCGCCCTCATGAAAGTACCCACCTGGACCATGGAACCCCATCGCAAGTTGTGCGTACGAGAAGGACAAGCCTAGGGAGCGCGCACCCACGCGAGAGACCAGCAGAACATAAAAACTTACTACAAGTCTCGCGGCCACGAGCATAACAAAGTGGAGGAAGCAGCACATGCCATGTGAGTCTGAAAGCGGTACTTCTTTTATGTTATTTCCAATTTTTAAGGGATGTAATTGATTTAAAAACGATTTTTGACTGGTGTCAGGGGTATCACTGGACAATTATTAAGTTTTTCACGTATTCTTTTTATCGTAACTAGGGTTTACTCTTTGGGGGAGATTCCAACGTAGAAGGAGGCCAAAACTCTACTTTTCTACTTCTTCTTGGGATTTTCTACCAGAGTGGATTTTTATTATTATTATTGCTGGAATCATATGAGGATTTGATTATTAATAGTGGATTATATTCAGCAATTGGGTTTGGTAGTTTCATCTTTCATCTTTCAATTGTCGTTTATTAACCATGTTTAGATCTGATCCCATAATGGCTTTTGGTTCAGTCATGAACTAAACTCCATTATGGGATTCTAATGGATTTTAATATATAATTTGATTGCATGCTTAAATGCTAGATTGTTTTACATATCATCTGGGATGTCTATCATGATTGTTTTGCATATATGAATGCTTGATCACCATTCGTTTCAGTATTTGTATGGAATTGACAATGAACATACAAGTATGGATTGTAATCATGATAGTATACGTATATAGGGCTGTGTTAAATGGCTTATGTATTTCGTGAACCAGATAAACATATATTGTTTCACCGTATAAGTTAGAATAAGGGCTTGAACTTAAATTCAATATAGTTACAATTTCACATAGACATATAGTGATTTTGGTTATATTGATGATTACATAGAGTCTATCATCTGTGGATGATGTGTAAGTAGGTCTTAGTGCATTGACAAATGGCTAATACTCTTTTAGTGCTCTTGGCTACTTTTCTGTGATATGTGAACAAGTCATGCCTGATAGTGGCGATTGAATGAAGTATTAAATGAAGTTAGGATCCCATTAGTTCCAGTATCATTTATTCCATCATTATTATTTTTTTACTTGTTATTTGCAATTCGAGAACAAACCAAGTTTAGTCATTAGTTTGAGCATATAAATATATTGATTTAATTAATGCATAGTAATCTAAGTTAAACAACTTTCTCTGTGGGATCGATACTTTACTTACTCTGTATTGCTTGTTGACACATGTATGCTTGCATGAGTTAGAGCTCTTTTGTTAAGACTAAAAAAAAGAGGCAAAAAGTTTTTGGCACCGTTGCCGGGGAAAGGCGTTTAATTTAGTATTATTATCATTAGTTTAAGCTATATTGTATGACTTAGACAATTCTAGTCTTATCTCATTTCAGTTTTTGTTTTTTTTTCAGGTTTTTGGATAAATTTTTTTGCGCACGTAGTCATCCAACCCAGACTTAACACTTGTTTAGGATAACATAAATGGAAGAGGTTGGAAAGCGGGTGTTTGTAGAAATTTACAAGCACAGTTGGAAAACACGACAGCTAACATGGCAGCTGAGGCGCAAGGAGAAGAGCAAAGAGAGGAGCATAGGGCTCTGAAGGAATATTCCATGCCCAATATTAATGGACTCCAGTCCAGCATAGTCAGACCAACGATAGCAGCCAATACATTATAGATAAAAACTGTCACTATTCAAATTGTGCAGAATACAGTTCAGTTTGGGGGTGCTACTACAGACGATCCAAACGAACACCTGTTAAGTTTCATCAAAATTTGTGATACATTTAGATACAATGGTGTGACGGAGGATGATATTAGACTAAGGTTGTTCCCATTCTCATTGAGGGATAAAGCAAAAAGTTGGCTTCATTCTCTGCCAGCAGGATCTATAACTACATGGGAGGACTTAGCACAGAAGTTCTTAGCTAAGTTCTTCCCAATGGCTAAGACTTCAAAGATGAGGACAACTATCTCTCAGTTTGAGCAACAATAGGGCGAGTCATTATATGAAGCATGGGAGAGATACAAAGAAATGTTGAGAAAGTGCCCACATCACGGTATGCATGATTGGATGGTAATCAACACGTTTTATAATGGATTGGGATGGCAGTCGAGACCAATTGTAGATGTAGATGCAGCTACAGGAGGGGCATTATGGGCAAAGAACTATGAGGAAGCCTATGACCTTATCGAGACAATGGCATCGAATGATTTTCAGAATCCTACATCTTGAATGCCACATACCAAAGTTGCAGGTGTGTTGGAGGTTGATGCATATACTCAGTTGTCAGCACAGATGGCAGCCATGGCAAAGAAGATAGATACTTTGGAAAAAGGAAAAGTAAAGACGGTTGCCTTCGATGTGAGATTTGTGCGGGGGCACACTCGACGGATCAATGTGCTATCAGCTCAGAATCAGTGCAATATGTGAGCAACTATAGAAAAAACCAAGGTCAATTTCAGAACACATACCATCCCAACAACAGAAATCATCCAAACTTTAGTTGGTCGAATAATCAAGGGAATCAGCAGAATCAGTTTCCATCAAATAATCTGCTTTTGACGTTAGCCAAAGGCGGTCAAACCACGGTTTACTCCTAGACCACCTTTTCCGCCGGGATTTTCTCAACAACAATAGCAACATCACACTCCAGCTGCACCTCAGCAAGAAAAGAAATCAGAAGTGGGGGAGATGTTGATGAAATATATGGCAAACACAGAAGTTATGATCAAGAGCCAAGCAGTGGCTATAAAGAATCTGGAAACTCAAATGGGGCAGATGGCGAATATGCTTACTAACAGGCCCCAGGGTTCATTTCCAAGTAATACTGAGATAAATCCAAGAAGGGAAGGGAAGGAACAGTGTTAAGCAATCACATTGAGATCTGGGAAAGATTTGTCAAGATCTTTGCAAGTCTGCGCCCGCGAGAATGCATGAAGAAAAGAAAAGCTACGCCAAGGAGGCGGAGAGGAGCCACTCATCGAGAAAGAAAATTTGAGAAACTGAGGGTCGTGAGGAAGAAAAAAGATAAGCGGAGTCCGGAGGAGACGTTTAAGAGTTCAAGACCACCAATTCACACTCAAGTTTCAGATTCGCAGAGATTAAGTAAGAAAAGGGAAGATAAACAGTTCAACAAATTTTTTGGGGTATTCATAAAGCTGCAGATCAACATACCATTTGCCGAGGCATTGGAACAAATGCCAAGCTACGCCAAGTTTATGAAGGGTATATTATCGAGGAAGAGGAGATTAGATGAGTTTGAGACGGTAGCCTTTGAGAGGAATGCAAAGATGCAGGTGCTTCAAAGCAGAAACTACCTCAAAGTGAAGGATGCAGGCGGTTTCACAATCCTGTACACAATCGGGAAAATGAATTTTGAAAAATGTTTATGTGATCTTGGGGCAATCATAAATTTGATGTCCTTATCGGTGTTTAACCAGTTGGGATTTCCAGATCCGAAACCGACAAACATATCATTACAGCTAGCTAATAGATCGATCACGTATCCACGGGGAATTGTTGAAGATGTGTTGGTTAAGGTGGACAAATTTTTTTTTTCCGGCTGACTTCATTATTCTAGACTACGAGGAGGACAAAAGCATACCAAAAATACTGGGGAGACCATTCTTAGCAACATGCAGGACTTCGATAGATGTGCAAAGAGGTGAAATCACTATGCGTGTTCAGGATCAAGAGATCACCTTCAACGTCTTTAAAGCAATCAAGTTACCAACAGATAAAGAAGAGTGCTCCCTGGTTGACTTGGTGGATTGGGGCCTGCAGGATGAGGTACAGAAATTGGGATATTATGGACCGTTGAGGTGTGCAACGGGTAAAAATTCAGAGTTGAAGGTAGAGCCATTGACGAAAGATGAAGTCATTAAATTTTGGGGTGCGACAGACAATAAGGAAGGCACCTCAATTCTATCTGTGACATGAAACTCAGAGACAGTCAAGCTAATTGACTATAACTTTGCGCTGGATGGGAGGCAACCCATTATTTCTATCCCCATTGATTTATTTTTAGTTATTCATTTTGGATTATTTCAGTAGTTATATGGAGGTCATTTTTAATAGGATATTAGATGTTCATGCTTAAGTGTGTAACAAGACTTGCGTTGCGAATATTTGCAAGATGTTAGCATTATGTGGCCACTAAGTCATGCCTTAACAAGGTGCATTAATGTCTATGCAGGAACCACCATTGGACAGCATCACTGATAGGCAGAGTGGAATTGAATTTTAGCATTGCGAGATAGATACTCGAAGATCGCTTGGCAATACGGCCTATGAAGCTATAATATAAACTTCATACCACGCGCGTCAAGTTAATCAGGCCTACAAAACATTACGCAAATCCGCTACCAAGGCGCTCCAAGCCCAAGACAAAGCAGCGTCTTGGCGGTATGCGATTAATCGGATTAAGACAGATATGAAAAGTTTAAAAAAGAGTTGTGGACCATTTGGACTCTCATTTGGAATAATAACAGATGCGAAATTCTCTCTCTCTCCATAACTCACGTCGCTATCTATCTATCAGTTACCGTACATCTCTCAATTACTTAGCCACGATTCTCTCCTCATGCAAAGTCTATATCTCCTCAACTTCTCCAAAGTGCACTATAAAGCTAGGGTTCAGAATTTGGATTACATAAACGAGTATTGGGGGTATCAATTCTTCAAGATTTTCTTCATTCTCCGTTATATAATCTGTGCAATCTCTATCAAATACAAATGGGGCCTAAGCGAGCACGGTCTATTGTGTCGTCTTCTTCATCCTCTTCGGGCAGTCAAGAGGCTAATATTGTGGATCACACCAAGTTCCTCAACTTGGAAGCTCAACAAGAGTACTACCGCATTGTGGGGAAAACGTTCGTCAATGAGCGAGGATTCAAGCCGGAGGGGCTGGATGGCCCTACTTAAGCAATCGTGTTGCCTTACGATGATGCAGACCAAGAAATTATTAAAGAAAGGATGTGTAGATTATTTGGCCTATATATTAGATACTCAGAAAAAGGGAGTAGAAATGAAGAATATATCAATAGTTAAAGATTTTCACGATGTGTTTCCAAACAATCTGTCTGGTCTTCTGCCAGAAAGAGAAATCGAATTTGTAATAGACTTAACACCAGGAACGACACCGATTTCAAAAGCCCCATATCGTATGACGCTAGTGGAAATGAAGAAATTGATGATACAACTGCAATAATTGCTAGATAAGGGTTACATTCGGCCAAGTGTGTCTCCTTGGGGAGCATCGGTGTTGTTTGTAAGGAAAAAGGATGGATCGATGAGGCTCTGTATCGACTATCGGGAGCTGAACCGAGTGACGATTAAGAATAAATATCCATTTCCAAGGATAGACGACCTTTTCGATCAATTCAAGGGAGCGAAGTATTTTTCCAAGATAGACTTATGAATGGGTTATCATCAGTTGAAAGTGCGAGAGGAGGACATACCAAAGATGGCATTTCGAACACGTTACGGACATTGCGAATTTCTAGTTATGTCATTTGGGTTAACTAATGCTCCAGCAGCATTTATGGACTTGATGAACCGAGTTTTCAAGCCATACTTAGATCAGTTTGTAGTAGTGTTTATTGACGACATTTTGATTTATTCAAAAACTAGGGAAGAGCACGCCGAACACCTGAAAATGGTATTGGAAGCCTTGCAAAGAGAAAAGATGTATGCTAAATTTTAAAAATGTGAATTTTGGATGGAGGAGGTTCAATTTTTAGGACACGTGATAGATCAAAATGGAATTTCTGTGGATCCTGCAAAATTGGAGGCGGTAAGTAACTGGGAACAACCATGGATGCCAACAGAAGTAAGAAGTTTCTTAGGTTTAGCTGGGTACTATCGAAGATTTATCCAAGATTTTTCTAAGATAGCAACCCCGCTGACAAATCTAACAAGGAAGACGGTGAAGTTCGTGTGGACGGACAAATGCGAGGAGAGTTTTCAAGAATGGAAGAGAAGGTTAAGTGAGGCACCTGTATTATCATTACCAGATGATACAGGACGATTTGTAGTGTATAGTGATGCGTCACATAGAGGACTTGGTTGTGTGCTAATGTAACATGGCAAGGTCATTGCGTATGCGTCACGACAGTTGAAGGATTTTGAAAAGCGATACCCTACCCATGACTTGGAGTTAGCAGCGGTAGTATTTTCTTTGAAGATTTGGAGGCATTATTTATATGGAGAAAAATGTGAGATATACACAGACCACAAGAGTCTAAAATATATCTTCACACAGAGGGAGTTGAATATGCGACAAAGAAGGTGGTTGGAATTAATCAACGATTACGACTGCAAAATTCTTTATCACCCAGGGAAAGCAAACGTAGTAGCCGACGCTTTAAGTAGAAAAGGTAGGGAGAAGTTATTCAAGATGACAACTCAAGAGGAATTAATAAGAGAAATGGAAAAGTTGGAAATAGAGGTGGAAGAACCGAAAGAAACAGAAGGAAAATTATTCGTGATGGAAGCTCACCCGACGTTATTGGATAGAATAAAAGAAGCACAAGAGAAAGATGAAGAATGTAAGAAGATAAGGAAGAGAATAGTAGAAAATGAGGAAGAAAAGTTCAAAGTAGATAAGGATAGTATACTAAGATTTGAGGGTCGAGTATGGGTGCCAGTTGTAATCGAACTAAGAGAGGAAATCTTGCACGAAGCACATAATACTACGTACGTTGTTCATCCAGTAGGCACAAAGATGTACCGGGATCTTCGACCCCACTTTTGGTGGCCTAATTTTAAAAGAGAAGTTACAAAATGCGTTAGTAGATGTCTTACTTGTCAAAGGGTCAAAGCAGAACATCAAAGGCCTAGTGGACTACTTCAACCGCTGGAAATACCAGAATGGAAATGGGATCACATTACAATGGACTTCGTGGTTGGACTTCCGATCACACAGAAGGGTTATGATGCCATTTAGGTTATCGTGTTCCGACTAACAAAGACGGCTCATTTTCTACCCATCAAGATTCGATTAAGTTTGAACCAATTAACAAATTTATATGTAAAGGAAATCGTGTCACGACATGGAGTGTCAGTGTCAATTTTCTCCGATCGAGATCCGTGCTTCACGTCAAACTTATGGAAAAGTTTGCAAGATTGAATAGGAACTCAGTTGAGATTAAGTACTGCTTATCACCCTCAAACCGACGGACAAAGTGAACGAACCATACAAACATTGGAGGACATGCTTAGAGCTTGCGTGATGGACTTCAAAGGGAATTGGGATGACCATTTACCATTAGTAGAATTTGCTTACAATATTAGCTATCATGTGAGTATTGGTATGCCGCCATATGAAGCTCTTTATGGGAGAAAGTGTAGAACACCATTGTGTTGGGACGAAGTCGGAGAGCGATGAATTTTGGGACCAGAATTAGTTCAACAAACGGCGGACGTGGTGACAACAATAAGGGCCAGATTGGTAGCAGCACAAGATCGCCAAAAGAAGTACGCCGATTTGCATCGTCAGAACCAAGACTTTGAAGTCGGAAGTTTTGTGTTTTTAAAGGTGTCTCCTTGGAAGGGAAAGATTAGATTTGGAAAGAAAGGGAAATTGAGTCCGTGGTTCATAGGACCGTTCGAAATTTTGAAACGAGTGGGCGAAGTGGCATACAAAGTTGCATTACCACATGAATTGGAACACATCCACAACGTGTTTCACATTTTGGTGTTACGTCCATACAAGCCTGACTATAGACGCGTGATCTCCTATGAGCCTATTCAAGTAGAGAAAAATTTAACGTACGAGGAGACTCCTATTCAAATACTAGATAGAAAAGAGCAAACGTTGAGGAATAAAATTATATCTTCTGTAAAAGTGGTTTGGCAAAACCACAATACCAAAGAGGCCACATGGGAATTGGAAGATAAGATGCGAAGGATTATCCCCATTTATTTGTATAACTTTATACAATTCCGAGGACGGAATTCTTATAAGGGGGGGGGGGAGGATGTAATACCCGCGAATTTTAATAAATTATAATATTGAGAATAAAGCTTTGTTTGCATATATATTTGAATATAAGTATATATAGTATCAGCATGTGTTGTGATAAGTGGTTTAATTGATTAAGTCAGTGGTAATAACCAATGAAGCAAAAGTGATGAGAAGCTTAGTTTAAACTTGTGGAGTTATGCCTAGTATGGAAAGATGATGAAATGAGAAAGTACTAATTTAACTAATGATGGAATTTATTAGTATTACTAATAGATAAATAATTACATAATGGGATTGAATTATTTGTCATTCATTAATTGTCATGAATAATAGTATATAAAGAGAAATCATATATAATACAGTTTTTCATTCAATAAAAGATGAGGTGTGGAATTGGAATTATATAAACACTATATGACAAAAGTAAGCTTAACTTAAGTAATTAACCAAGTTGTATGAAAAAGTCTTATGTGATATCATGACATGTGTGGGAGTATTTAAATGTATATTTTAAACCTATGAAGAAAGTAACTTGGATTTAATAAATAATTGATATTAAATGATTACTTTAATATCTATGTAGAATTGGGATAATGAATTTTATGGAAGGTAATATCAGTACCCAATTAAATTATATCCTAGTCTAGGGTAAATATTAATTGAAATAAATTGATGTACATGTATTATATGATTTTTATGAGAGTGGGTCTATATGTATGCTCTTTTGTGGACAAAATGTAAAATAAACCTAAGTATGCTAAGTAATGGTTTGCAAATGCTTAGTGTTGGGAGTGTCCCAAATTGAGTGTCACTCCATTTCTTCTTCACGTAATAGGCCAAAGGCCTAGTCCCTCATTACTAACCACATAGCTAGAAAATCATGAAGAAAGGAGTGGTCTACATAGTACTCTTCCACCAAATCTTCCATAACCATAAACTTCTTCTCCATTCCAATGGTTTGATTCATTGAGTAAAAGCACAAATTGGTCACAAGTGTTCCTATAAATGGAGCCCTTCTCATTCACCACCATTTTGCTAATCCTCTGAGGAAATTTCAAGTGATTGTGGTTGAGCTAAGCTTATATAATCTACAAATTGAAGCTAGAGTAACAATTCAACTTCAGAAAAGGTAACATTCCTCTATATGTTCTTACATTCATGTTTTACAAAGTTATTAGAAAAGTACGAAGATACTTGTTTTGAGTTGAAATGTTTATAGTTGAAGCTTGCTAGATTGTATCAATTGATGCTAGACATTGTTAATATGGCCCAATACGAAATCAACGAAGGTTAAACGAAGTAAATTGGTCAAGTAACGAATTCGTGGGGAAGAGAATTGCTAAATGTGTTAACTTTGGAAAAAGGGCAAAAATATCTTGAATTTAATTGTTTGTATGTTTGGGATTGTTAGAAGCATGATAGGAATGTTATGAAGCAAGTTTATAGAAATTATACATCATTACATTGCTGCTTGGATTGTTGTTGGGTTGAAAATTGCATCATAGCTCGAATAGGGGAGATGTTTAACAAGGGACATGCATGCCCCCTACGGGGGGGCCTGAAGCATAAATGCCCGCCCCGACGGGGGGGGGGTGTTGTAGCAACTTAAAATTTTGTTTGTTTGATGCAAGAAGTCTTAACGTAACTTGACGCCAAGAACATGCATAATCCTTAAACATGTATCAATGTATGTTGCAAGATGTTTAGTAGGTTTGGAGTTGAATTTTAACCTTTTTGAATGAAAAGTTAAAAGACGAAACCCATGTTTAAAAAACCTTACGCCTTTTTGAATCTAACCTTTTGAACATATGTTTATACCTTAGTTAGTCTCATACATACACATGAAATGTGGACTCAACGTACTGTGCATGTGTAGTTGTTTGTCATATAATCTTAAATAATTGAAAACCAATTGAGTTGAGGACTCTATGGTTTGTATTGTGAACTTTTGAACAACTATGATGAGATGTTTTATGCCTCTAGAGATAATCAACGCAAGCATGAACTAAAAGAGTTTTGAGTAGAAGTTGTACAACCAAATCTAATACATACAAGCATGTGTAGAAAGATGTTTTTTTGGAAATATTATGTGGTTTAATGGATACTATAGTTAATAATTGATATAAGGAGCTCTTTTAACTTTGAAAATTGGAAATGTATGATTAACTTTAATAAAGAGCCAAAACTAGCTTAAAGATCCTTTAATATGTGAAACGACTTAAACACATAAATTAAGTGATATTTTGTACAAATAAAAGATGAGTATGTAATACTAAAGATTTTCAAAAGTAAGAACAATATGAATTATACATCTATGAGTTTGACTATGTATAAATTACATGAGTGTAAATATGTGTGATAAATGTATGTGGATATGTACGTCAAGGTGTATGACTAATGAATACCTATACATACATAAATAGGATAACCTAGTTTGTTGAGGTGATTTTACGCTATAAGTGGTAATCAACGCTAAAGGCAAGTCTCCTAACTCTCACAACTTTGGATTTCGTACGAGTTCTCTAACTTCATTTGATTCACCTATTGAACACAAGTTTCCTAAATTCTTTACATTGTATATTGTATTATCCGAATTATTGTCGTACTTATATTAAGCAAATGTTTATTACTATTCAGAAATAAAATGTATACTTTGACATTATTGTGAGCATTGAACTTATTGTTCTTAAATGCATTATAAAAGTTGTCTAACCCTTTGATTCGATTAGACTATTATTATACGTTAGAAAGCTATCCAAACCAATTGACTTGGTGTGGACTCTTATAAATCTACTGAGATGAACAACCCTCTTAAAAAAGGGAAACTTTATATTGCGAGGAGGAACCGACGCGATGATATAAGCATGATTAAGTATGATTAAATGTTATGTGATCTGTTATAACGTAGGGTACTTTAGGCTTAGTCCTTAGTGACTACTCAGTGTTCATTCGTAATAAACCTTGAAATATTATTGTTATCCTTCAGTCTATAGTAACACTTGTTGAACACTCTTGACATTTCTTGATATCCTTGAACTATCATTTATTGTTATATACAAACGTTATAACTACTTATTCTTATTGTTATATTACTTGCTGGGCAAATTTTTGCTCATTCTTGCTTCCCTAAAAACATTACAGTTAAGGGAGAGCAAGGCGGTACATCGGGAAAGGACAAGGGAAAGGGCAAGGCTACAGAATAGCTTAGTCCTTTAAGAGTAGAAATATTACTATTATTGTTATGATTATTATGATGTACTAAGGATGATTAATTATGTTTAAGTTTAATCACTGGATTTTTGTAGTAATGGTTTTGGTATCTTACGACGCGAATATTTATATTATATCAATGTAAATTATTCTATTATTTCTGTTGTTGATAATTTTAGTGTGATATTAGAATTAGCACATGGCGGACCAAATTCGAGATAATAGTGTCAGAATTTAGAGGCGTCACAGTGAATGGTCCTAACCACCTTGACTTAAGCTTTCCTGGGAACAACCTCAATCGTGAGTTGAACAGCAGTACTGATTGCCCCGGCTCGAACGTTCGGTCCATGATTTTTTGGTCGTGCCATTTCTTGACCTTTTCTTTGTATAATTTTGAGTTCTCATAAGCTTGCAGTAGAAATTCAACAATCTCATTTAACTGGAGCAGCCTCTTTTCACCCATAACTGCTTGATCAAAGTTTAATTTCTGAATTACCCAGTAGGCCTTATGTTGTAACTTTAACGCCTGAGAATTTTGAATTTTCAATGAATTAAATTTTTATTTGATTATGTGGATTAAATGAATTTAATTGAGTTATTATGTGAGTAAAATGTTCGAAGGTCATTCTATGACCTAGAATGTGCGGATGTGGTTAGTATTATGGCTTTGTGCTATAATTAATTATTGTGAATTATCAAGACGAGAACGAAGGTTTTCTGAGAATATTTGCGTAAAAACACTATTCATCTGATTTCGTTCGAAGCTAGGGTTTGAGATTCTGAGAAACGTTATGGTGAACGAAGTTTTCGAGAAGGAAATGAAACGCGAAGAAGGAATTGCGTTATGGTTAAGGCATGTGTTATACAAGTATAAGACTATTTAGTATCTATGTAAAATATGTTGAGTTAATACGGAGTACAATACGATTATCATACTAGTATTATACGGAAAGAATACATGAATTATACGTAGGGAATATGATTTGTATTCTATAATTAAGTTAAGACTTACTGTTAATTCATTTGGTTGGATTATGTTTAGTCCAATCAATTGAATGAGCAAGCCCAAAGGGATTAAGTGTTAAGCCCAAGTTAAAGCCCAACGTTTATTAAAGTCAAGCCTAATCCAAAGAATTAAACCGTGGGTCCAACCGGTGGGTCATGGGATGGGTAAAACCCATGGGGCAACCCATGGGATGATCCACAAGAGAGTGGGCCACACACTTGGTGGCCAAGTAAAGGAAATACTTGATCACCAAGTACTTTGCTCGGTGATCAAGAAGTGAATAGTAAGGAGGTGGGGAGTTGGACAATTTTACCCTCAATGTTGGTTGCCTATATATACAAGGGTTAGGTTGTCATTTGAAGTTTTTACAAAGCTTGTCCAACCATATTGAGAGAGAGAAAGAGCTAGAATCATATAATCCTTCTAGTTCCAAGAAAACCATTAGGCGTTTATCAAGAATGATAATTGCTTCAAAGGTAAATTCTCATAAATCGTAATCTTCATCTTTTTTGATTTCTTTCTCCTAGAAGAATCATAGATTGGTGGAGCATGTTTATTAAGGAGATATAAGGATGCCTATTAATGGCCAAATCATTTGTAGGTCATGACCAAATAGAAATCATAAGTGTTTACATGACTTAAAAACCATAAACGTCTTGAACATTAACTTAGTTATTAATGAACATTTTGGAAACCGTTATAGCTAAAGAATGTGCCTATTGTTTGGTTAGGATGTAGATATGAAGTCCATGGAGTATTCTATGTGATTTGGCTTAGAGAACATTAATAACGAAGTTATGGCGAATTTTATGGAAATTGACGTTAAACGTCGAAAATGTAAAAAGCCAGGATTAAAGGTCAAAAGTGTCCGTACGACTTGAAAACATTGGTTTCCAATGTCAACACGTGAGATAAGGTAATTAAAAGTCATTGGTGAAATAATCGTCGCATTCCGATTTATAACGAAGAAAACGAGTATTAAACAGACGAAAACGTTAAATGAACACTTAAAAATTAACGTAAAGGTGATATCCGAGTTAACGAATTCGGAAATATAAAATTCTTATATGAACACGTAAAGGATGTGATTTGTGACTTGTAGGCTTTCGAATGGGTCAATTGGATGTAAAACGAACAAATTAGGAAGTCGGGAGTTTTGTTTAGAAACCAAACTATTTTGGCCAATCGGTGTACAGACTCTGTGCATAAACACCCAAAACCAAGACAAAGTGGTGGCATGCAGTGCCAGACTCTACTGAGTACCGCTAACGCATACCGCAAAGGCTACTAAAATACATAGGATGTCGTGCCGCAACGCCGGTAGTAAAATTTTTTTGACCAAGTTAGGTTTTGTTCCATTTTGAATGTTGACCTAAAGTAAGACATTGAAGGTACTTTATGTACATGATTAGACTTACCTTAAATCACTTATAAGGTGTTAATGTAAGAAGATCTAGTAAGGTTTAATAGAAATTAAACGAAGAACACGAAGATGTAATAAGTGAACCGTGAATGACGTTCAACATTGGAATTTAACCAGTAATGATCGAATGTCGGTTAAGGACGTAAGAACGTTAATAAAACGTAACGAAGTATAGAAAGTCGAATCGATGTTAATAACGAAGTTAATTCAAATAAGACATAGAAGAGAAAGAAGTTGGTTAGAGCTAGTAAAAGTTAGTTTGTTTGATAACTAATTACGATTGTGCTATGTGAATATCTCATGTAGATCCTGTAAAGACTGAGAATAGTTGAATTGTATATTCGAAGACGCTTGAAGGCAAGTCTTTCTTAAACGCTTGTCTAACCTTCGAGTTAGCTATTTTTTACGTGATGCATGTTATACAATGCATGAATGATTTTAAAGAAAGAGTCGATGCCTGTTTTTACTTGGCTACACTAATACTGAAGAATTGATTGATTTGTTTACAAGTCTTTCGATATAGAACTATTAACGCTATCCTATGTCAATTATTTGGTACGGATGTAAAGGTAAGTTTGTCTATGTACAAACAAAAGTATTTTTCATCGATTATTCGATGGGCACGCAATGTTGCCAAATGTTGAACGTAAATATGTTTAACGTAAGAGTGTTGATCAACATAGAGTATAATAAGATGATCACCTAGAAGTGCTGGCCAGTAAAGACGGGTGGATGGCCTTAGTACCGGATATCCTTTTCAAATATGAAAACGAAAAGAGTATGGTCATGGTCTATTGACCGGTTCATCATTCCTAAGCTATTATATATACTTTGGAATTGTTGTTATGACATGAGAAGTATTAGTCAAATGTTTCATAATGCTTCGTAGATAATTATTCAAATATGGAATTAAAGCATGTAATTGTTAATGTGATATTCATATGATTCTTTTTTAAGACTTGTTGAGCTAGTTATGCTCATTCTTGCTTGAACCATATGCTTGCAGCTAAAGCCGAACGAACTGAGAGTTCTAAGAGAGATAAAGGCAAGGCTAAGATGGACAATTAATTGTCTTATAATAGACTAGTGTATTTGTATGTAATATACTCATGAAGAACAACGAATGTATTCGGTTAATGAACCTGGGAAAGGATTTATTACAAATGTAATACAAAGATAGTAATTACACTCATTTTGTTGTTATCTCAATGGAATGATTGTATGGATTGTAGTATCGTGGAGCACCATCTATCGGGTTGGAACATACCTGGATTTGGGGGCGTCACATGTTGGTATCAAAGCAATAAGTTATAAAACTTAAGGGGGGAAGAACCTTAGGCTAAGAACCTCGTTAGGAAAGGAAGAGTCTGAAGAAAGTAACTCGAGTCAAAAGAGTTAAAAAGGTATTGAGGAAACTCAGTACCGAAAGATTTAAAATATGGAAAGTAACCCTAAATGGATTAAATGTGATTTGTGCTTATATTATTGTGTATTATGTACTAATCAATTTGTTATGTGTTATTGTAGATGTCGGTTGATAGCTTGATGAATAGGGATATATATGTGGTCAGCGAGGAGTCCGTGAACCGAGTTGAGACAGTACATGTGCCTATAGCAGACATACCGGTAGTGATTCTAGAAGAGTCAGAGCCCGAGGAATATTACTCGGAGGATGACTATTCTAAGGAGACCATGGGAATAACATCATATTTGAATATGATGATTGATGTATAGGATGATATGGAGGTGACATCGATTAATACGGTCATGCCTTCCCTAGATTCGACACCTACAGAGACTATAAGGGCAATATACCTCTCAGTGCTTGACCGTAACGTGCAACTGCACAATATGGTGCAACACCAAAAGGAAGAGATCACTGATCTCTATGGAGCGAAAGAGTTGGCAGAGTCAGACTATGAGATAGAGCATGATGAGAAAGTGCTCATGACTGACAAGGCTAGGGACTATAAGAACGAGGTCGTAGAACTTCATAAGAAACTGGTTGAAAAAGACTAGAAGATAGCACGAATGTCATATATAAATGACAGTGCACACGAGGATTTCAAGCTAAAGATAACTTGTTATTCTATTGAGTCGGGACAGACTCGACATACTATAAGTCAAGATATTGTGTCGATACTGGCGAACCAGAAGCATGAGAATGTTGTTAGGCAGTATTAGGAGTAGTATGTTAAATACTTTATGTAGTGACGTAAAACCCTCTTTTGTATAATTAAAGGGTAGTGTTTTTGCAAATCCCAATTTTTGTAAAAGTCAATCGTGGGATAAATATGTAATAACTTTTGGGCTATAGAAAGCAACTTGTAAATAGTTTTGAACTATAAAGAAGCATTTTAATATAAGGAAGTTTTTATTTTAAATTGTTTTGTTGTGTACGAGTTATTGTTCAGTTGTTTGACGACTAATAAAGAAGTAAGCAAATAAGTAATAACGAAACTTTATTTATTTAATCAGAAATGCCGCCAAGAAGAAGGCAACGTAACCAAGAGGCAGAATCGTATAATCATAACGAGGGGGGGTCTTAATAACCCAATGCAAGAGTTCGTTAATTTATTAATGGCTGCATTTAACCAAGCTGGGGGTAGAGCACCCACAAGACCTAGGGTAGCCCGAACGACTACCTTTAAGGAATTTAAGAGTGTAGGTCCACCCAAATTTAAGGGAACAACGGACCCAATGGAGGCCAGACATAAAGTCAAGAAATAGAGAAGGCGTTGTTATTACAACGACGAGGTGCTAAAAAAGACTTCTTTTGCGACCTATATGATGAAGGGGGAAGCCAACTACTGGTGGGAGGCTCACCAGGGTGGAGATGGAGCGGAAAATGTTACATGGGAACAGTTTAAGAAGGTATTCTTCGAGAACTATTTCCCTACTAGCATGCAAGGGAGAATGGAGATTAAGTTCTTAGAACTTAAGTAGGGGGACATGATTGTTCCCCAATACACGACCAAATTCAATGAATTGGCAAGGTTTGTTCTACACCAAGTGGAAACGGAGGAGAGGAAGGCTCGTAGGTTTGTGCAGGACCTAAAGCCCTGGCTCTATAATAGGATATCAGTTTTTCAGAGTGCTTCCTACGGGACCATTCTGGAGAAGGAGATAATAGCGGAGGTTGGTAGTGAGGCGTTGACCCAATACCACAAAGATAGAAATAATAAGAGTAAGGGAGAGGGAGGAAATAAGGCAGAGGTTGCTAGTGGTAGTGGCAATATGCCTAAACAGAAGAATTTTAATCCTGGGAATACTGGGGCAAAACAAGGGGATCCTAAACGGAGGATGGAGGCACATAAGACATGCGGTAAGACTCATCTGGCAGTTTGTCTGAAGGGGAAGACCGGTTATTATAACTGTGGGCAGGAGGGTCATATATCTCCCAACAGTCCTAATCCTAAGAAAAGCCGGGGATGTTTTGTATGTGGGTCGGTGGACCATATGGAAAGAAATTGCCCGAAGAAAGGGGTGGAGGGTAGTAAAGGTTCGGGTAGTGTTAATTTGGCCATTACTGGACCAACATCGTCATTGGGTAGACCCTCAGTCCGAACGTTTAATATGACAGTCCAAGATGCGGTTGCATCAACGGACGTAGTAGCAGGTATCATTCCAGTCAATGAAATAAATGCTTACATGTTATTTGACTCGGGTGCTACTTATTCTTTTATAGCATGTGGATTTGCTTAGCAATTGGGATTAAATCCTGAAAAGTTAGAAATACCTTTAGACGTTGAGGTAGCAAACGAGGAGATAATTCCCATTGAACATATACATAGGAACTGTTTCGTAGATATCAGGGGTAATAGATTATCGGTAGATCTTTTATCGATAGGGTTAAGGGAATTTGATGTGATTCTCGGTATGGATTGGTTAATTAACCATAGAGAAATAATAGACTGTTATAGAAAGAGTGTAAACCTAAGGCTTCCTAAGCAACCTGAGGTGGTGTTTTTTGGAAATAAATCATCGGACGTTCTTGTTGTCTCAACCATGACACAAGCTAGGAAGATGTGAAGAAGAAGGGTGTAAAGGTTATCTGTGTCATGTGGTGGATACCCAAAGAGTGGGAACGTCATTGGAACAGATAGCGGTGGTTCAAGAATTCGCGGATGTGTTTCCGGAGGAGTTACCCGGTATTCCGCCGAATAGGGATGTAGAATTTGTAATTGATTTGTTGTCGGGTACGACACCAGTTTCAAAGGCACAATATAGGATGGCGCCAGTTGAGATGAAGGAGTTAATGGTTCAGTTACAAGAACTATTAGATAG
Organism: Panax ginseng; assembly: GCA_020205605.1. Classification (NCBI taxonomy): domain Eukaryota; kingdom Viridiplantae; phylum Streptophyta; class Magnoliopsida; order Apiales; family Araliaceae; genus Panax; species Panax ginseng. The sequence continues at coordinate 52,298,632 of CM035146.1, read as the reverse complement.
GAAGTACATTCAACCGACTGTGTCTCCGTGGGGAGCACCGATATTGTTTGTAAAAAAAAGGACGGATCGTTACGACTTTGTATCGACTATCGAGAGTGGAACAAGTTAACGATTAAGAATAAATACATGTTGCCCAAGATCGATGATTTATTTGATCAGTTGAAAGGGGCAAAATATTTTTCTAAAATAAATTTGCACACAGGGTATCATCAACTGAAAGTGAGGAAGGAAGATATACCTAAGACGGCGTTCAGAACTCGTTATGGCATTACGTGTTTTTGGTTATATCATTTGGGTTGACGAATGCGCCAACCGCATTTATGGATATGATGAACAGAGTGTTCAAACAGTATTTAGACAAGTTCATCGTAATGTTCATTGATGATATTCTAGTCTATTCTAAGACGCCAGAAGATCGTGCTGAACATCTAAGAATAGTGTTGGAAACACTACGGAGGGAGAAGTTGTATGCAAAATTCACTAAGTGTGAATTTTGGCTCGAACGAGTGCAGTTTCTAGGACATGTTATAGATAAAGATGGCATATCTGTAGATCCAGCGAAAGTGGAAGCGGTGAAGGAGTGGGAGCAACCGAAAATGCCAACCGAGGTTAGGAGTTTTCTGGGGTTAGCGGGCTACTATAGAAGGTTCATTTAGGACTTTTCTAAATTAGCTACTCCGTTGACAAATCTGACAAGGAAATCGGTGAAGTATGTATGGACAGAAAAGTGTGAGCATAGTTTTCAAGAACTAAAAAGGAGGTTGAGTGAAGCACCTATATTATATTTACCAGATGATACGGGGAATTTTGTAGTTTATAGCGATGCTTCGCATAAAGGACTAGGTTACGTGCTTATACAACATGGCAAGGTCATTGCGTATGCGTCACGTCAATTAAAGGATTATGAGAAGGTCTATCCTACTCATGACCTAGAACTGGAAGCTGTTGTGTTTGTTTTAAAATTATGTAGATGTTATTTATACTGGGAAAAATGTGAGATATACACGGACCGTAAAAGTCTGAAATATATCTTCACACAGAAGGAGTTGAATATGAGGCAAAGAAGGTGGTTAGAGTTGATAAAAGATTATGATTGTGACATCTTATATCATCCAGGGAAGGCGAATGTAGTAGCTGACGCGTTAAGTCGGAAGGGTAGAGAAAAACTGTCAATGTTAACGACTCAGAATGAGTTAATAACAGAGATGGCCAGGATGGAATTAGAAGTTAAGTTGCCAAGTGAAATAGTAGAGATGTTATTCTCAATAGAGACTCGACCAACGATAGTGGAACGGGTTAAGGAACTACAACTAAGTACTAAAGATGCGAGCGTATGAAAAAGATAGTGAAGGATGACGTGAAGACTAAGTATAACCTTGATAAGGAAGGTTTACTTCGTTTTGAAGGAAGAATTTGGGTTCCAAATAATTTTGAGTTGAAAGAAGAGATTATGTGTGAGGCCCATAGTTCAAGGTACTCGATACATCCTGGTAGTACTAAGATGTATCTCGAGCTTCATCAGAACTTTTGGTGGCCGAACATAAAAAGGGAGATTGCAGAATACGTTAGTAAGTGCCTAACTTGTCAGAAAGTTATGGCTGAACACCAAAGACCGAGTGGATTGATACAACCATTGGAGCTTGCGGAGTGGAAATGGGAGCATATCACCATGGACTTTGTGGTGGGACTTCCAACGACGAGAAAAGGATACGATGCTATTTGGGTAATAGTGGATCGGTTAACTAAATAGGCTCATTTTCTACCAATAGGAGTTAGGTATAACCTAGAGCAGTTAGCTAAGCTTTATGTTAAGGAAATCATTTCCAGACATGGAGTACCTATTTCGATTGTGTCCGATCGTGATCCACGATTCACGTCAGACTTTTAGAGGAGTTTGCAAGAGTAATGGGAACGCAGTTGAGGTTGAGTGCGGCGTATCATCCACAGACGGATGGACAAAGTGAACGAACGATTCAAATGCTAGAAGATATGTTAAGATCTTGCGTTACGGATTTCAAGGGGAGTTGGGACAAGCATCTACCTTTGGTAGAATTCGCTTACAACAATAGTTTTCACGCTATTATAGGCATGCCGCCTTACGAAGCATTGTTTGGAAGGAAGTGCAGAACACCACTTTGTTGGAATGAAGTAGGTGAATGTCGAATGTTAGGACCTGAAATGGTACAACAAACAGCAGACATGGTAAAGCTGATAAGAGCTCGATTAGTAGTGGCTCAAGATAGACAACGGAAGTATGCAGATCCTCATCGAGAGAAGAGGGAGTTTGAAGTAGGTTCATATGTTTTTCTAAAAGTATCGCCTTGGAAAGGGAAGATACGTTTTGGAAAGAAAGGGAAGTTAATTCAAAGGTTTGTAGGACCTTTTGAGATTTTAAGAAGGATAGGGGAGGTAGCTTATGAAGTAGCCTTACCTCCGTAAATGGAAAGAATACACATGTGTGTTCACGTGTATGCGTGTTTGCGTCCTTATAAACCGGACTACAAACACGTAATAGAATATGAATCTATTCAAGTAGAAAAAGACTTAACGTATGAAGAAATTCTGATTCAGATTATTGATAAGAAGGAACAAGTCTTGAGAAATAAAGTAATACATTTAGTAAAGGTAATTTGGAGTAACCACGATGCTGAAGAAGCAACGTGGGAGCTCAAAATTAAAATGAAGGAAAAGTTTCCTCATTTGTTGATGTAAGAATAGCGAGATTCTAGGGACAGAATCCTTATAAGGAGGGAAGAATGTAACGCCCGAGAATTTCGAATTTTTAATGAATTAAATTTTTATTTGATTATGTGGATTAAATGAATTTAATTAAGTTATTATGTGAGTAAGATGTTCAAAGGTCGTTCTATGACCTAGAATGTGCGGATGTGGTTAGTATTCTGGCTTTGTGCTAGAATTAATTGTTGTGAATTATCAAGATGAGAACGAAGGTTTTCCGAGAATGTTTGCATAAAAACACTATTCATCCGATTTCGTTCAGAGCTAGGGTTTGAGATTCAAAGAAACGCGTAATGATAGAATACGAAGATAGTATGGAATATTCAATAATAATTCTGTTATGGCAAACGAAGTTTTCGCCTGCGGACTTAAAACCTAAGGGTTGAGTATATTGTTTTTCGAGAAGGAAATGAAACGCGTTGAAGGAATTGTTTTATGGTTAAGGCATGTGTTATACAAGTATGAGACTATTTAGTATCTATGTATAATATGTTGAGTTAATACGGAGTACAATACGATTATCGTACTAGTATTATACGGAAAGAATACGTGGATTATACGTAGGGAATACGATTTGTATTCTAGAATTAAGTTAAGACTTAATGTTAATTCATTTGGTTGGATTATGTTTAGTCCAATCAATTGAATGAGCAAGCCCAAAGGGATTAAGTGTTAAGCCCAAGTTAAAGCCCAACGTTTATTAATGTCAAGCCCAATCCAAAGAATTAAACCATGGGTCGAACCGGTGGGTCATGGGATGGGTAAAACCCATGGGGCAACCCATGGGATGATCCACAAGAGAGTGGGTCGGCCACTTGGTGGCCATGTAAAGGCAATACTTGATCACCACGTACTTTGCTTGGTGATCAAGAAATGAATAGTAAGGAGGTGGGGAGTTGGACAATTTTGCCCTCCATGTTGGTTGCCTATATATACAAGGCTTAGGTTGGTCATTTGAAGTTTTTACAAAGCTTGTCCAACCATATTGAGAGAGAGAAAGAGCTAGAATCATATAATCCTTCTACTTCCAAGGAAACCATTAGGCATTTATCAAGAACGAGAATTACTTCAAAGGTAAATTCTCATAAATCGTAATCTTCATCTTTTTCGATTTATTTCTCGTAGAAGAATCATAGATTGGTGGAGCATGTTTATTGAGGAGATATAAGGATGCCTTTTAATGGCCAAATCATTGGTAGGCCATGACCAAATAGAAATCGTAAGTGTTTACGTGAGTTAAAAACCATAAACGTCTTGAACGTTAACTTAGTTATTAATGAACGTTTTAGAAACCGTTATAGCTAAGGAATGTGCTTATTGTTTGGTTAAGATATAGATATGAAGTCCATGGAGTATTCCATATGATTTGGCTTAGAGAACATTAGTAACAAAGTTATGGCGAATTTTACGGAAATAGACGTTAAACGTTAAAAATATAAAAAGCCCGAATTAAAGGTCAAAAGTTCCCGTTCGACTTGAAAACATTGGTTTCCAATGTCAACACGTGTGATAAGATAATTAAGATTCGTTGGAGAAAGAATCGTCGCATTCCGACTTATAACGAAGAAAACGACTATTGAACGGACGAAAACGTTAAACGAACGCTTAAAACTGAACGTAAAGGTGAATTCCGAGTTTACGAATTCGAAAATATGAAATTCTTATTTGAACACGTAAAGGATGTGATTTGTGACTTGTAGGCTTTCGAATGGGTCAATTCGGATTTAAAATGAACAAATTAGGAAGTCGAGAGTTTTGTTTAGAAACCAAACTGTTTTGGCCTACTGGTGCACAGACTCGGCGCCGCACGCCAAAGCCATTACAAAGTGGTGGCGCCGCAGCGCTAGACTCGGCCAAGTACCTTGCTAACGCGTGCTGCAGTGCCACTAAAATACATAGGATGCCGCGCCGCAGTGCCGGCAGTAGAAAAATGTTGACCAAGTTATGTTTTGTTCCATTTTGAATGTTGACCTAAAGTAAGACATTGAAGGTACTTTATGTACATGATAAGACTTACCTTAAATCACTTATAAGGTGTTAATGTAAGATCTAGTAAGGTTTAATAAAAATTAAATGAAGAACACGAAGACGTAATAAGTGAACCGTGAATGACGTTCAACGTTGGAATTTAACCAATAATGATTGAATGTCGGTTAAGGATGTAAGAACGTTGATAAAATGTAATGAAGTATAGAAAGTCGAATCGACGTTAATAACGAAGTTAATTCAAAGAAGACATAGAAGAGAAAGAAGTTGGTTAGAACCGTAAAGTTAGTTTGTTTGATAACTAATTACAGTGTGCTATGTGAATATCTCATGTAGATCCTGTAAAGACTGAGAATAGTTGAATTGTATATTTGAAGATGCTTGAAGGCAAGTCTTTCTTAAACGCTTGTCTAACCTTCGAGTTAGCCAAGTTTTTACGTGATGCATGTTATACAATGCATGAATGATTTTAAAGAAAGAGTTGATGCCTGTTTTTACTCGGCTACACTAATACTGAAGAGTTGATTGATTTGTTTACAAATCTTTCGATATAAAACTGTTAATGCTATCCTATGCCAAGTATTTGGTACGGATGTAAAGGTATGTTTGTCTATGTACAAACAAAAGTATTTTTCAGCGACTATTCGATGGGCACGCGAGGTTGCCAAATGTTGAACGTAAATACGTTTAACGTAAGAGTGTTGATCAACATAGAGTACAATAGGCTGATCACCTAGAAGTGCTCGTAAGTAAAGACGGGTAGATGGCCTTAGTGCCGGATATCCTTTTCAAATATGAAAATGAAAAGACTATGTTCATGGTCTATTGACCGGTTCATCATTCCTAAGCTATTATATATACTTTGGAATTGTTGTTATGACATGAGAAGTATTAGTCAAATGTTTCATAATGCTTCGTAGATAATTATTCAAATATGGAATTAAAGCATGTAATTGTTAATGTGATATTCATATGATTCTTTGTTAAGACTTGCTGAGCTAGTTATGCTCATTCTTGCTTGAACCATATGTTTCATAGACTAAAGTTTCGAATCTAACCGAGAGTTCTAAGAGAGATAAAGGCAAGGCTAAGATGGACAATTAATCGTCCTGTAATAGACTTGTGTATTTGTATGTAATATACTTATGAAGAACAACAAATGTATTCGGTTAATGAACCTGGGAAAGGATTTATTACAAATATAATACAAAGATAGTAATTACACTCATTTTGTTGTTATCTCAATGGAATGATTGTATGGATTGTAGTATCGTGGAGCACCATCGGGTTGGAAGATACCCGGATTTGGGGGCGTCACAGTAACTCGACAGGTAGGTGGCAAGCTTTCACGTAAAGTAATTGGTATGGTGATATACCAATCAGTGTTTTATACGCAGTTCGGTAAACCCATAGTGCATCATCCAACCTGAGAGACCAATCCTTTCGATTCAGATTCACTACCTTTTCCAAAATTCTCTTCACATCCCTGTTTGAAACCTTAGCTTGCCTACTTGTTTGGGGATGATACGATGTAGCTACCTTATGGTTGACCCCATACTTTGCCAAGAGAGTTGTAAAGGATCTGTTGCAGAAGTGACCACCTTCATCACTTATAATATCTCTCGGCGTGCCAAAACTCGTAAAAATAATATTCTACAAAAATTTGAGAACTACTTTGGCATTGTTAGTCGGGAGTGTTACGGCTTCCACCCACTTTGATACATAGTCCACCACAAACAAAATGTACTAATTGGTAAATGAGGAAGGGAATGGCCCCATGAAATATATGCCCATACATCGAAAATCTCAACTTCTAAAATAGTTTGAAGAGGCATCTCATTCCTTTTCGATATGTTGCCCACCCATTGACATCTATCACAAGTTTTAACAAATTGGTGGGCGTCATTAAATAATGTTGGCCAATAAAACTCAGCTTGAAGTACTTTTGTTGTTGTTCTCTCACTACCATAGTGTCCCCCATACGCAGATAAGTGACACTCATGCAGTATGTTCTTCACTTCACTATAGGGCACACATCTTCTGATCATCTTGTCGGCGCATTGTTTGAATAAATAAGGCTCATCCCACATATACCATTTGACATCATGAAGAAACTTCTTTTTCTGTTGTCGTGTAAGATCAGGGGGAAGAACGTTGCTCACTAGATAATTCGTGAAGTCCCCGTACCATGGAAAATCTGTATTTTTCCTAAACAATGGCTCATCCGGGAATGACTCGTTGATTACACACTTGTCCTCTTCCTTTTTATTCTGATTTTCCAGCCTAGACAAATGATCGGCGACTTTGTTCTCCATCCCCTTTCTATCCTTTATTTCTAAATCAAACTCTTGTAAAATGAGAATCCATCTAATAAGGCGTGGCTTAGCATCTTTTTTTTGAAATTAAGTACCCAATGGTCATGTGATCTGTATAAACTACTACCTTTGTCCCGATCAAGTATGCCCAGAATTTATCGAACACATACACCACTACAAGCAATTCCTTTTCTGTAGTTGTGCAGTTCATTTGAGTCTCCGTAAGTGTCTTACTTGCATAATATATGGCATGAAATACCTTCTCTCGGCGTTGACCCAAAACAGCCCCAACCGCATAGTCGCTTGCATCACACATTAACTAAGAGGGCATGGTCCAATCCGGCGCGATGATTACGGGAGCTGTGGTCAATTTCTTCTTCAACAACTCGAATGCCAATTTACACTCCTCATCAAACTTGAAAATCGAATCCTTCTCTAAAAAACTGCACATAGGTTTTGCAATTTTAGAGAAGTCCTTTATGAATCTCCTGTAGAACCCATCATGTCCTAGAAAACTTCTAATTCCCTTAACTGAACTCGGTGGAGGAGGCTTTTCAATCATTTCCAACTTCGCTTTATCAACCTCTAATCCTTGAGCCGAGACCTTCTCCCCCAAAATTATTCCTTCTTCAACCATGAAGTAGCACTTTTCCCAGTTAAGGACAAAATTTGTGTTTGTTCATCTTTATAAGACCATTACCAAATTCTCTAGACATGTATCAAAATTATCCCCATAGACAGAGAAGTCGTCCATGAAGACTTCCATATTTTTCTCCACCATGTCCGAGAAGATGGCCATCATACATCTTTGGAAGGTCGCGGGTGCATTACACAAGCCGAACAACATTCTCCTGAATGCGAATGTGTGGTATGGGCACATGAACGTAGTCTTCTCTTGATCTTCAGGAGCGATGATGATCTTATTATAACCCGAATATCCACCCAATAAGCAATAGTACTCATATCCCGCTAATCTGTCCAACATCTGATCGATAAAGGGTAAAGGAAAGTGATCTTTGCGGGTCATCTTATTCAAATTCCTATAGTCCATGCAAACCCTCCAACCATTCACCGTCCTTGTCAAAATTATCTCATTGTCATCATTCTGAACCACGGTTATTCCTCCTTTTTCGGCACACATTGCACCGGACTAACACACTTACTGTCTGAAATCAGGTAAATGATACCCGAATCCAACCATTTCAGGATTTCTTTCTTGACCACTTCTTTCATGATTGGGTTAAGCCGTCTCTGTTGCTCCACGGTTGGTCTTGCATCGTCTTCCATCAGAATTTTATGCATGCAAAAAGATGGGCTGATTCCTTTGAAATTCACTATTTTCCATCCTATAGCCGATTTGTGGTCCCTAAGCACTCTCAGCATCTCTTCTTCCTGCAAATCGTTAAGTGCAGTAGAAATCATAACAGGTAAAGAATTAGAATGGCCTAAGTATTCATACATGAGGTGTTTAGAGAGTGGCTTAAGTTCAAGAGTCGGTGGCTCCTCCAATGATAGTTTTATCCTTGTTGTGACTTTTTCATCCGCGTGCAATGGTTCAAATGGTGCTCTAAATCTGCTAACTCATGGCAGGGAGTCTAGCATATGCAAGTAGTCCACAAATTCTGGATCATATGATTCTTCATCTCCCAATAATGTTGTTTCCAATGGATCGTTAACAAAACTCTTTCCCATGTCTTCGTTGATTATCTGATCAATGATTTCCATCCAGATACAATCTTCTTCATCCGTTGGAAATTTCATGGCCTTGAAAACGTTGAATTTTACTTCTTGATCTTGGACCTTCATCATTAGTTCCCCTTTTTGTACGTCGATGAGTGTCCTACCCATAGCCAAAAATGGTCTCCTGAGGATGATTGGGATATTCTTATCTTCCTCAAAATCAAGAATAATGAAATCTGCGGGGAATATGAACTTGTTTACCTTAACCAATATGTCCTCCACAATGCCTCCGGGTATGTGACCGACCCATCTGCCAACTGTAAAGAGATTTTTGTAGGCTTTAAAGTTGGCAAACCATATTCTGTATAAACTGATAACGACATAAGGTTCACACTCGCTCCCAAATCACACAAGCACTTGTTGAATAACATATTCCCAATCGTGCATGGAATGGTGAAACTCCCCGGATCTTTCAACTTTGGTGGCAACTTTAAATGTAAAACCGCACTACACTCCTCTATTAATGCCACTGTCTCGAAATCTTCCAATTTCTTTTTCCTGGACAAGATCCCTTTCATGAATTTCTCATAACTTGGCATCTACTCTAAGGCTTCTGCGAACGAGATATTAATCTGAAGTTTCTTAAAAACTTCCGAAAATTTCGCAAACTGCTTATCTAATTTATGTTTTTCGATTCTCTGTTGAAACGGCGGTGGAGGATACACAATTGGCTTGTCGTCTAACTTTGTTTTCTCAATTTGCTTATCCGCAGCCTGTTTTTCTTCAACCACTTTGTTGTCATAAACTTTGTCATCCGATATAGCTTAATTTTCTGCACCTTTCCCATCCAAATGTTTTCCACTTCACAAGGTGATTGCTTGACACTGTTCATGATTTCCCTTTAGATTTTTTTGGTGTCACTTGGTAGAGTCCCTTGTGGTCTATTGTTCAATGCTAATGCAATTTGTCCCATCTGATTCTCTAGATTCTTGATGGCTATCTCTTGCAATTTCATTGTCATTGCTTGATTTTTCATGGCTACCTCGTTGCTCGTTATACACTTTAATATTAACTCCTCTAAATCTGATTTCCTCTCTTGACGTTGAACTGGTTGTTATTGATTCTGAAATCTTGGGGGGGATACGATGGTCGTGGAGCTTGCTGATTCTGATTATTATTCCATGACAAATTCGGATGATTCCTATTCCCCTAATTATATGCATTCTAGTACGAATTATGTGGAATTTTGTTGTAGTTACCCATAAATTGTACTGACCCTGGGTTGATTACACATTGATCCGTCGGATGTTCACCCGCGCATAATTCACAAATAACTACAACTTGTTGTGTCTGTCCTCCTGACCAAACGTCAAACTTCTTTGAGAGTGCTGAAATTTGCGCTGTTATTGACGTCACTCCATCTACCTCTAACACTCCAGCGACGGTAGGTTGTGTCATTCTTGTTGTGGGTCACTAATAGTTGTTAGCTGTCATTATCTCTATCAACTGATATGCCTCCTCATAATTCTTTGCCATAAAAGCTCCCCAATATTTGCATCAATATCATTCTGAGATTCCCATGTAATCCGTTGTAAAATGTGTTCATCTGCAACCACTTAGGCAATCCGTGATGTGGGCATTTTCTGAGCAATTCTTTGTATCTCTCCCATGCCTCGTACAATGACTCCCCATGTTGCTGATCAAACATGGTAATCTCATTCCTCATCATTGCAGTCTTCGCTGGCGGGAAAAATTTAGCTAGAAATTTCTAAGTCAGGTCATCCCATGTCATTATCGAACCTGCTGGTAGAGAGTGTAACCAACTCTTCACCTTGTCCCGCAGAGTGAATGGGAACAAGCGAAGTCTAACTGCTTCATCCGACTCCCCATTGTACTTGAAAGTGTCGCATATTTCCAGAAAGCTGATCAAATGCTCGTTCGGATCATCATTTACAAGTCCCCCATACTGAACCGAGTTTTGGATCATCTGAATAGTCCCAGGCTTAATCTCGAGTGTATTCGCAGCTATTGCAGGCTTGGTGATACTCGATTGCAGCTCAGTCACCTTGGGTGTAGAAAAATCCCTCAATGCTTTCTGGTCTTCAGCAGCCATTTCTTCTTCTTTTTCAGAATTTTTGAAGTCGTTCCTTGTTTCCATGATCTACTTACTTAACCTCTGAAACCTTCTATCAATGTCGTCCTCAAAAGGAAGCAAGTCTGGATTTTTGGATCGAGTTTGCATAAACCAACTTCAAAAACCTGAAATAAGATGAACAAGACAAAAACAAAAAGTGTTTAAATAAACTGGACTACTTAACTGATATTGCAAAATAATAAAATCTATACCAAAGTCGCCGACAATGGCGCCAAAAACTTGTTGGGTAAAATCTAATTACGCACAGCACACAAGTATACGTGGACAACAAGTAATATAATAGTAAGTAGAGTATCATTCCCTCAGAGACTGTAATAAGAATTTAAACCTCACAATTACCAATTTTCTATTAATCCTAATTTTATTAAACTAATCAATTTCCAGTTTATGGCTAAAAGTATTAAAAATATTAAAATCACCACACAATCAATAAACGCTAAAAACTAAATTTTCAAACAAATAATGGAGAATTAGGCTTCCGACTTCACTCTAAGCATCACTCTGATTCTTACACCTTTATTCCAGTTTAACTCACTAACCCAGTTTATTAATCAAGAACACGTATGTAGCACTAGCCACCTCTCGATGTATTAATACCATATGAACCCAAATCAACAATTAAGATAGAATTAAGTTAAACACCTTAATCAACTAACTCACTATATCTCTATGTGAATTACAATTAAAGAAGGTTTAGGTTAAAGCTCTTTATCGGATTACATGTGATGTCAAGCATATCTCTACCCTTACATTCATCAAGATTCTGTTCATTCAAATAAATCAAGAACACATGCTATATTAACTAAGTCTAGACCCGTATTTCATCTCTCGAGTTCATACAAGTCCAGAAAGAATCGTTGATCAGGAAATTCATAAATTCAAGCTCACATTAATATAGATAAACCGGATAATAGCTTATTAAACTGAAATCAGAGATTACATACTCATCGTTCCACTTAAAGATCCGTCTTAAGCCTAAAAAGTATTTAGTTCATCATAAATGAAATAATAACTGAATACATTAAAGATATCATCTTCTCAATTACAAATATAAAACTAAAGTAGAAGAATAACGCAGAACACCCTTCACTTTAACCATAATCCTCAACCGATATGAACTTCTTCAAAATCTTCACTCTGATGCTCAATATGAAATTATGTTCTCAATCTTCGTTAATTGCTTTGCATGATGATGATTTCGTTATTTGTTGCTCAATATATATATACCATACATCAGTCTTGGTCAAAATCCCATCTCATTTAGAGTCCATACGCCTAAATAAGTCCTCAAGTCCATGTTCCAGTAAAGTTCGAAGCACATTAGGATAACCCAGATTCGGCAACCCTCACCCTGGGGTATTTAGATAGAAACGCGCTTTCGACAGGCTAGGCCCCCATTGGGATTGAAGACCCCGCTTCCACGGGTAGGCTTTCTTGTTGACTTGGTTGAACATCCTTTCTAGCTCTTTTCTTGCCACTTTGGTGCCACGAATGCACTCCTTTAATGCTCAAATGCCACACCACCACACCTACACAATAAACAACAATAAACAAGTAAAATAGAACATAAATATGAGAAATTAACACCAATTAAGCTTGGATTAAGAACTGATTCGTAGATATAAAATCAACTTATTAGTGTCATTCGGAAGTGATAACATAGGTGCTGAATTCAACCTCTTCTTAAGCTCTTGAAAGCTATCCTCACACTTATCCGTCCAAACGAATTTCACAACTTTCCTAGTCAAATAAGTCAGCGGAGTTGCGATCTTGGAAAAGTCTTGAATGAATCTTCTGTAATAACCCGCCAATCCAAGAAAACTTCTCACTTCCGATAGAGTTTTTGGCTGATCCCAGTTCATCACAGCTTCGACTTTGGAGGGATCTACCAAAATTTTGTCCTTATCAATCACATGTCCAAGAAATTATACCCGCTCAATCCAAAATTCCCATTTTGAAAGCTTGGCATGTAACTTCTCCCTTCTCAACACCTCTGATGTTACCTTCAAATTCTCTACATGTTCTTCCTTGGTCTTCGAGTATACCAAAATGTCATCGATAAACACCACCACGAATTTGTCCAAAAATGGCTTGAACACTCCATTCATTAGGCCCTTAAATGTTGCAGGAGCATTCATTGGACCGAATTACATTACAAAAAATTTGTTGTGACCATATCGCATTTTGAACGCTGTCTTTGGTACATCCTTAGGCCTAACCTTCAACTGATGATAACCGATCCTCAAGTCTATCTTTGAAAAGTATCTCGCTCCCTTCAATTTGTCAAACAAGTCGTCAATCCTCGACAATGGATATCTATTATTAATCGTGACCTTATTCAGTTCTCTATAGTCGATGCAGAGCTGCATCGTCCCATCTTTCTTCTTCACAAATAACACCGACACTCCCCACGGTGATACGCTCGATTGAATGTACTTCTTGTCCAGTAACTCTTGCAGTTGTACCATCAATTCTTTCATCTCTACCGGTGCCATCCGCTATGGTGCCTTCGATATTGGAGCCATTCCTAGCGCCAAATCGATCACAAACTTAACCTCTCTATCTGGCGGAAGTCCTGGTAGATCGTCCAAAAATACGTCTGCGAAGTCCCTCATGACTGGTATCTCCTCTATTTTTGGGGTCTCTATACAACTTTCGACTATGTAAGCTAAATATCCTACACAACCTTGTCTTAACAACTTCATGGCCTGCATCATCATCAGATAACTTATTTATCTAGGTGACTTGCTGCCATAGAATACAACCTTTAACTGAGTCATAAGGTTAATACATTTCTTCTAGAAATCAATTACAGCCCCGTAATTGAATAACTAATCCATTCCTAGAATGACGTAAAATTCCCTAAGTCTGACAGGGATAAGATCTACGTTCATAATATTACCCTTAATATTCACCCTACAGTTCTTATATACGTACTTAACAAGGATTATTTCTCTATTCGCAATTTATATGTTCATGGGGTATTCTAACTTGTCCTTAAACAATTCCAAGTTCTTAGCTAAGTCATCGGATATAAATGCACAAGTAGCGCCCAAATCAAATAACACATAAGCATTAACTTTATTGATCGGAATGATACCTGACACCACATCGTGAGACTGCACAACATCCTGGACTATCATATTGAATGTCCCGGCGGTTGGTCGGTTGGTTGCAGTTGGTCCCGTGATAGTTAGAGCACTTCCAGCGCTGTTTCCCCTATTTCCTCCTGATCCTGCCCCTCCATATCCCTTCTTGGGTCAGTCCCTTGCCAGGTGGTCCTTTGAGCCGCAAGTGAAGTAGGCGCCCTTTCTTTTGCTTAGGACAGTTAGGTGATATGTGGCCTTCCTGAACACAATTGTAGCACACCCGTTTTCCCTTCATACAAACTCCCAGGTGAACTTTCTCGCAGGTCGGGCATGCTTCAATTCTCTTCTTCTGACCTACTTGTTGATTTCTAGTCAATGAGTCATCTGTCCACCTCCTCTTCTGATTATTACTTCTTCCCGTGTTACTGCCACTTGCCTTGTTCATTCCTTTATTTTCACTCTTCTTCTTCTCATCCTGATTATACTTGAGGTTGATTGTTAATCGCTTTAGTCAATAAGTTCACCAATTGTTGAACGGGGTTAGCATTTGCGTCATTGTTATTGTTTGTTAGCCCTTCTTGGGCTGGTTAATGGTTTGGTCTTCTTCTCGGTGGCATATTTCTGTTAAAATACATGCTTATTAAGTCTTTATTCAATTCTCTAAATATTTAAGGCTTAACTCAATCATTTTAATATAATCACTTAACACATTTTCTCAAATTACTCTGATATATTTATTTAATCAAAAGTTTGAACAAACTACGATAGCATCACTGCTATTTACATCAACTATCCATAGATAAAGAATCTACAGGATTTTAAACATCAAAATATTCCTCTGTTTATAAACACATCGGAATTTACTATTATATCTAGCAGATAGGTTTTCACATAATTAAACTATTCCTATCATTGCATGCTAAGGTGTTGAATAGCTTTGCTACGCTCTTCTTCCATAATGCGGGACATCGTCCTACGATCTAGCATGTACGATGGTAGTCCTTCAAACTGAATTGGGTATCTCATAACCCGATCTTGGGCCTCATCAATCACATTTTGAAGCGTTGAGTGCGTCTCCTCAAGCTTAGCCTTTTTCACTCGACAATTCTCTTCTGTAAGATCTACACGCAGTGATTCCCTTACCCAGGCCTCCTCTGCTATGGTCAGCCTTGTTGAGTTCTCTTTCATTTCATTCTTCAACTCCTCTATTTCCTCTGACTTCTCCTCGGTTTGACCCTTCTCGTGCACCAAATCCTACTCTACGTTTCCCAGACGTGTGTGAAGAGCCTCAACCTCTCTATCCCTCTGCTCGATGGTAAGCTGTTGAATAATCGTCTGCTCCCTCAGCTCCTGAACACTATCCCGTAACTCTATGTTACGGTCGTGTAGCTCATCTTACATCTCAACACAAATAAAGTTCGGTGGAAACTCATCTTCCTCCTTTTCTTCCTCAGGATCCTCCTTTGGATCAAACTCAGGCTCATGCTCATAGTGATCAACGGAGATGGCTCTCTCTGTACCAACTACTCCCGGACAACATGAATGTCTCAGGGCTCCTCCTCTATAGGTACTCGGGGTTCCTCCTCCCCAGCTTGACTAGATCCTCTAACATCCGACATCCTGACAACACAGTTTTAAGTTTTAGTTATTAATTGATACTCGTGAGCACATAAGTTTATCACATAAGCACATAAAATCTTTTATTATCTTCAATGAATTAAGGAATTCATTTCTTAGAACTCGATAAGAGTTTACCACCGCTATGTTCTCGAACTCCTATACGGCTACTACCTAAGGTTGTTCCCCTACCTAAGGTTCATAACCTACAGCTTTGATACCAACCTGTGATACCCCCAAATTCGGGTACTTCAATTCCCACGTGATTTGGTGTTCACTATACAAACATCATATGTCTATCTACCCATAATAAATGAAAACCATAAAATAGATAGATATAAATCCTCTCCTTATGGAGTTACAACATCTAAAAATAATTACATCAATCCCATGTCATACTAACCTTAAATATCAAATACGGAAACATAAACAAATATTAAGTCTTACACAACAGTCTCATAAGTCTAAATGTAAATACATTAAGTAAGCAACAAGTCTTCAACACTTGTTAATCTTGCCCTTGCCTTTGCTAATAGAAGGCTCGCTGGACCTTTCGTTATTAACTGCAATGTTATTTTTACTCAAGAGTGAGCACGATTGCCTACAAGTATAATAATATAATAACAATATAATAACATGCGAGTGAATCAAAGACTTCTGAAATAAGAAACTCGAATTTTGAATCAAGAATGAAAACAAGAATCAAAAGAACTCTTGAGGGTCATAAGACCTTGACTTATGTCCTAGGTTGTCAAGTGTTTAAACTTGAAACCTTTAACAATTATAAGACTATGGACTCTTCTACTTGTACTTAGGGGATCAGCCCTTAGTACCATACTGTGCAAAATATCTTAATGCTAAAGCATAAGTAGTCCCTTATAACATGGTTGTTCATCTCAGTTTGACATTAGAGTCCGCACCAAAGGAAGTTTGGTTTGGATAAACATAACAAGGGTTCTGAAATTTAGAACGTTTATCAACTGTGGACTAGTCGAATCAATAAGGTTTTTCTAGTATTACAAGATTCAACAATAAATGATATTCAATTTGAATAATAAACTCAAGAGGTATACAATGGAATAAGTATTGTATAACAGAACTCATGCTGTAAAAGATTGATACCATTTAATACGACAACTTGAACTTGATCAATAAATCACAAGAACTAGCTGGATATAGAATATAAGTCTAGAACTTGCTCAACGTAAAGAGGTAAGGGTTAGAAACTTGCATGACGATAACAAGTAGGGTTAGGAAACTTGCCTCGTGCGTAGGTTACACGTTAACTATACACGTCCCTCGATTTAATCCTACATACCATTTACATTCACAATACTAGTCAATTGTAACGTAACTAGCATCGCAAGTTCATTTTCTTCTCACTACACTCTAATCATGATTATACTAATCAAATCATAACACTTGTTTTCACATAAAATTAGACTTCATGAATGACGAGTTAACTACGTGTTCAACAATTTAATTAAACATGTAAATACCTTATTTACATGTTAAGAATCTATTTTAATATCACATTATATGTCTAATACATTTTTATGTCCATTCGATTAGGTTACAATTGCGTTTCATGGACTTGAACAATTAAAGAAAAACTCATTCCTAAACAAATTGCAGAGTGGCATTGCGGCGCCACCAAACATGCTAACTTTGGCCTCATGCATGGTATTTGGTGCTTTGACTTGGACTAGTGGCCTCATGCAGTTGGCGCTTATGGCACGGACTTTAAGTCTGGAGAGTGGCGTTCATACGACACGACACGCCAGTTCCAGATTCTGAAGTTCGCGAGGAAAACAGAACTTGGCCAAAAACATCAAATTACTTTATTTACACATGAATTTAAGCATACCCAAATAATATAATTCATATATGATCTTTACCCAACCTTTCTAGCATGATTTTAATAACTTAATCATACAATTATTCGAATCAAATCACATAATTTCACCGTTCTTGGTGTTTTTGAAAGTTTTGAAGATAAAACATGAAATTTGACATTACGGGTTCGTTATAACTTTGAATTCGTCCGTTCAAAGTTTATTTTCTTCATTTGAACATGTATTATCATAAAATACTATTAAATTTCAAGTTAAACAACAATTCGTGGACTTCCATTACTCATAAGGGCCATATTTATGAAACTTTTGAACTATGTACTTTTAAAAATCTAATTACGACATATTTATATGCAATTGATGTTTTGAAAACATACATAGATGGTAGAAAACATGTTATGATTATATCTTATCATGTATATACACACAAATCATCAATTCATGCATTGATCAAACAATTTTTGTTTTATAGGGAACTTAGAGATAGTTTTTCACAAAAAATATAAGAACGTAATTAAAGTTTAGGTTAAACAGATTACCCTGTTAGTGACTGTAGATTAGTAGGAGATGAAATTCCTTTCAAATTCTTCTTCAATCTCACAATTTCTCTCTAAATTTTCTATGAATTCTCTCTGGACTCTCAAAGTTTTTTGTTTCAGAAAATAACATACGTAAGTATATAAAACTAATGAATACGCATAATAACTGGCAAAATTGTGGTCAGTTAATCCCTTTCATGGGTTAACTGCCCAACTCCTATTAGGGCCTTTTTTGGCTAACCTTTATAAGACTCTTTCCATTTTATTTAATTAATCATTTATTATATAGTTTAATAATGTCACACCCATTTAAGTAATTAATCAAATATCTTATTTAATTTAAATAAAATATAATATAATAATTTCTCATTAATTCACATAGTCATGTAATTAAATTCTCGTTTATTAATTATGTCAAATTATTAAATCTCTAATTAATTATAAAATTAATTAGAATAACATTATCTTTATCAAATAATTTATTTAATCAAATAAGCTCAATTAAATACATACTTTGAATAATAAAATTCTCCACATTAATTTAATCAATATAACACATATAATTAAATTAATCTACCATAAATTCATCAATTAATTATTTAACCCAATAATTAAATCATTGAAAAATATTTATTTAATTCAATAAATATTCAAATTAAATTACAAAACCTCGTTCGTCACAGTCAGCAAAGGAGTACATGGCATACTGAGTTGTATTATCAATGAGTATGTGGATGAATGGTATGGAAAGCTATCTTTAAGACAAGATTTGTTCAAATCCCTATAATCCACGCAAACTCACACCTTTCCTCCAGGTTTAGGCACACAGACAATGTTGGAGAGCCACTCAGGGTATGTTGACACCATGATGATGCCAGCTTGAAATTGTTTCACAATTTATTCTTTAACTTTTAAACTCCACTCATGTTTTAATCGACAATGTCAGTGGACAAACCAACCATGTCTTCATGAGACCATGCAAACACATCCTGGAATTGGGTCAATAGAGTAACCATGTCATTCATTTGGTTTGGAGTAAGGTTCGTACCAATTTGGATTTGTTTGGGGTTTTCTGAGGTTCCAAGGTTAAAAGAGGTGGTTTGTTCAAGATTTGGCTTGGGTTTGTCTTCGACCCATTCTTTGATCTCGTTAGGTATCTCATAGTCCTCTCGTTCAATCTCCATCAAGTCTGAGTTCAACTTTACATCAAAGTTACAGTCCTTGTGAAGAATAGGCACCTCATCAACAAGTTTAGGCACATCTAACTTTAGAGTCCGAAAATAAAATGCTTTCACTTAATATATGAAACTGTTCAATCATAGAAAGTGTTAGCATGAAATGACTAAAAAAACTGCTAATACTGTATAGCAAAAGTAAGTAGTTATTTTTATCTACAGGGTAGAGGGAGTTTCTTCCCTTTTTACCCTTGTCGGCAAATGCAAGAACTGCTACTCCAATTGCAAGGGTGAAGTCCTAGTGGACGGCTGTGATGAAGGGGCTATTATCGTCCTCCTTCTCTTGAATGATGACCATAATGTCCAGACAATCATCATCTGGGATGTCTCTGTTCATACCCTCCATATGGACCAGGAAGCGCATGTTTGATAACCGTCATGGAATGTCTTGTTTATATCTCCGATCATTTTCCTCCACTTTGGGGTCTGGAATCCGGACTTCCTTTACTTTGACCGGTATCGTCTTAAGAAACAGTATATCTAACACATGGGCAGGGCCTTTAATGAGGGCCGTAGAGGCTCAGCCTCTATAGTTTTAAGCAATCGCCTTGAAGATGAAGGAACCTGTTTATGCTTGTGAGGGTTCCTGTGACTGGACCTAGAAAAATAGACTAGTCTGGATGTCCCTGTCTGACTGGGAACTTGAATTTGGTGCTTGATGCCTTGATGATCCTTTCCTAACCCTTGTCCAGGTTGAAAACCCACGGATATCATCTCCTAACTTGCCGAAATTACCTCGGCAAAAACTCTGGGTATCAGAGGTGGCACCCCAATGGGTTGATAGTGAGTGTTGCTCACCTCCAAGGCCTGGAAACTGGCATGCTCAACTTCTGCATTGAAACTGATGAGTATTATGTCACTTTGTACAGATATTTCGCTCAAAGATTAACGGTGACTAGGATATCATTAATGATGTATTTGAATCTTGATGGAGAGGGGACGGGATGGCTCCAGCCATATGAATCCATGGTCTTCCCAAAAGTAGATTGTATTATATAGCTATCTTGAGCACATGAAAGGATACATAGAATGTATGTGGACCAATCTCCACAGGTAGTTCAATCTCTCCGATAACATTTCGTCGGGATCCATCAAAAGCTTTGATGACTGTATGGCTGCTTCGGATCCTGTTGAGATTGATGTTCATTTTGTCCAGTGTGGCATAGGGACAGATGTTTAAAGATGACCCTCCATCTATCAGAACTCCTGCCACCACATGTCCATAGGACATAACCGCTATATGTAACGGTTTATAATGACCCGTACCTTCGGGAGGTATGTCATCATTGGTGAAGGATATCACATTACTGTTGAAGATGTGATCAACTAGATGATGGAATTTTTTAACATTCACTATTTTTGGTAAGTGAGATTCTTCTAAGACACTCAGTAAGACCTTCCGGTGATCCTCTGAGGAGAAAACCAAGCCCATAATAGAAATATGTTATGGAGCTTCTTTCAAGCTTAAAACCACCTTGGCTTCATTGTGTCCCATAGTATGGAGGAATTCTTCAATCTTCCACATGGTCACTTTCCCTTTAGGTCTTATGATAGGTTTCATCACCCGTTGAGAAAGATATAGTGGATTTTCTTTTGACTACTGCAGTTGTATTGGATGTAGATCCTTCGGCCTCTCCATAGTTCCATGGCACTTTTTATAGGCTGAAAACATGATATTATGGCCTAAAAGTCAATATGATTGGGTTTGGTGTAGCCACTTTCAAAGGGTTTTCAACACCTTTGAACTGAATTGGTTGAATTGTAAGTGGTGTGGCAGCCAAGTCTCCCTCAATGGATATAACTGCTACAACTTCCTTCCATCTTGTAGGAAGTGTGTTCCCACTAGTAGATAGTACAATGTTGTTATCTGCCATCTGCAAGTCACCACTGTAAATCATGTTTTGAATAAGATAGAAGAGTGCCCAGCATTCTTCAGTGTTGTGACCGCGAGACTAGGAGTGGTATTGACATACTCTATTAGCATCAAACCTCTTTGAGCGTGGATTGACTGGAGGTAGCAATGTTGTGATTTTTCCTACATTAATCAGCATTTGTAATATCTCTTCCATTGGCTGGCGTAAATAGGTGAATTACCTTTTATTGGCAAAATCCCGACGGGCTTAAGCTTTTTCTTTTCTAGCAAGCTTTTCCTCCCATGTTTCATCTTCTGGAATACAGGATGGAGGGTTTGTAATAAGAGGAAGGAGGATAGCATGCTTCTAACTGAATAATTGGTGTGTGACTTGGTGCTGATGAACCACCAGTTCTGCCAATTGATTGACTTGTTCACCAAGAGCCTTCATTTCCCGTTCCATCATGAACTGGAACTGTGAATAATCCCATTTGTCAGAATTATCCTCGTTGATTTTGGATGAACCACCCACATAGTTGGAGCTCTATCCATTGCTCCACTTAATCATGTTAACCTCCTATTCCTTGTGTTGAGGAAGAGGGTTGTCTTGAACGTGAGGCTAGTCGAGTTTGGTTACCACAATCTCACCATTGTCAATTAAATCCTAGATTTTATGCTTAAGGGCCAAACAATCCTGCGTGTCATGGCCTGGAGCTCCAACATGGTAAGCACATGTCTAGCTTGCATTAAAACCATTTCCACTCAGGTTGGCTGGTGGAAGAAGATGAGTAATTTTCTTCTGAGCTGTCAGAAGTTTGAGAATGTTTTTGAGTGAGTCCCCTAAAGGTGTGAACACTCGGGTACGTCTGACTTCTCAACTTTTTGGCAATTAAGGGTTTAAAGACTGTGCTTGAAAAGGGGAGTAGTTTCTCCTCTAAATAGGCATGTTCATATTACATTTTTGTCCTTGGAGTATCAAGGAAACATCCTCTTCTTTCTTCTTATGGACCCTCCGGGGGTTATTTCCATAACTTCCAGACTGGATATGCTCAACTACAGCTTTTAGAGCGGCAAGGTCTTGAATCTTTCCTGATTTCATTCCCATTTTAGCCATTTCTATGTGTTTGTGTTAGCTTTGTAATAATCATGAACGCAATCAAATTGCACAAAGTAAGCGAAAACGTGATAAAATAGAGTTTTAAAATTTTACAAACCATATACCCGGATCATCATTTATGCACAATTACTAATTAAACAAAAAGATAAAGAGCAAGAATCATACCCTTGAAGATTCGAGCTTCCTCAGGTACAAGTTCACCTCCAATATTTTTGCGTTCAACTTGAATTCACCAGGTTTGGTTCCTTCCTTTTGATCAATGTTAGTCACCCAAGTGTTTGGCCACTAGACGTGATCTACCAAGGAAGAAGAAATATTCAGGAAGATGGGTATTTGACAAAACCCTAGTTTTTCTATCTCCCATAGAAAAAGGGTGTACTCTCCTAACTATTGGAATTACGTATGTTGTGAAAAAGGCAACAACAACAACAACCCTTACCCATAATAAGACTTCTCTTATTTATAGATATAGGCAACCCTCCTTAACAATTAAGGAATTGGGTTTTATTTGAATTAATTAAACTCCTTTAATTAATTAGGCTCCTAATCTTATTAAGAATAATTACTTAAACTCTTTTAATAATTAGCCTCCTAATCTTATTAGGATATGTGAGAGTACTTTTATTATTTAATTCCCAAACTCCTTTAGGAATTAAATAATAATAATAATAATAATAATAATAATAATAATAATAATAATAATAATAAGACTCCACTTATTAATTTATATTTAATATTTCCAAAATATTAAATAATAAATATTAAGCTATTTAATTTATTCTATCACCATAGATTAAATTTAATATACTTAACTTATTATTACGATTATGCCAATAACTTCTTACATAATTATTCTTCCTTTTATGGTGTGACCCTTTAGGTTCTCCATATTAAACCGGTTATGAATAAATCAATTAGAACAATTCTAATCTTATTTAAATAAATAAATTATAATTTATTTAAATAAATAAATTATAATTTATTTAAATAAATAAATTATAATTTATTTAAATAAATAATATTTATTCTACAATAGGGATAAGCCTCCCTAGCGATTAACGACTTTCAAGATAATATAGATTTCAATATTAGTCATAAAAGAACCTTTGAGTAAATAGTTATCGTACAATTCAATCCTTCCACCATACAATGTCCCAATTAAATATAAGACATGGAATTACTGTCAAGTCTTATTTTATTTAATTATATGTATTTCGACTCTTAAATGCACAACTCCAAATAATACAAATTAGAAACTCCTTTCTAATTTCATTATGCCTTGGCCAAGGACTACTGGGTTGTCATTTATCGAATCACATAGGACATTTCTCTTCTTTTACTAGAAGCGGTAGATTCTTAATTGATCATACATTATATCCATGTACAACTTATTATACCCAAGCATACCCTTTGATATACCCTAATGGTCTTAAGTAATAAGTCAAAGTATAATTCATCATACACAAGATATTATAATGATCTCAAGTCCAAGGATCACTTACACTACTATCACTACAGGAATTCCTACTAACATGGAAGTAAAACTCCATTAGGTATTCCATAGCTATCCACGTTCAGTAAACTTATTCTCGAATAAGCACCTACATACTTGCTTTAGTGTCTCCACACAAATGATAATTAGATTAATCATCCTCATCCAATGAGCAAGTAACGTATGTACCAATCTATCTGAATTCACTAATCCCCAATTTAGTAAGCCACTTGGTCGTTGATGTTCAGCCTTAACTTTCTGACAAGTTAAACACCTACTCACATACTCAGCTATTTCTCTCTTCATATTCGGCCACCAAAAACTCTGTCGGAGGTCTTGATACATCTTAGTGCTACCAGGATAAATCAAGTACCTCGAACTGTGAACCTCTTGTAAAACATGCTCCTTTAATTCCATATCATTATCAAGACTAAACTTAATATCTTTTTCATTGGTCAACCTCTTTTTCATCTGGTCGCACTCATCAGTTTTGAGTGGCACCTCCTTGACTCTCTCTACAATGGTAGATTGAATCTCCGTCACAAACAGTGTCTGATCCACCTCACTTGGCAACTTCACATCTATCTCCATCCTAGCCATCTCTGTTATTAACTCATTTTGAGCTGTTAACATAGACAACTTCTCCCGACCCTTTTTACTTAACGCGTCGGCAACTACATTGGCTTTTCCAGGGTGATACATGATTTCACAGTCGTAATCCTTTTTTAACTCCAGCCATCTCCTTTGTCTCATATTCTACTCCTTCTGTGTGAAGATATATTTTAGACTCTTATGGTCCGTGTATATCTCACACTTTTCCCCGTAAAGTTAATATCGCCATATCTTTAAGGCAAACACGACCGCGGCTAGTTCCAGATCATGAGTAGGGTTAAACTTTCTCATAATCCTTCAAGTGCCTAGATGCGTACGCAATGACCTGGCCATGCTGTATGAGCAGACAACCCAGTCCTCTATGCGAAGCATCGATATAAACTACGAAATTTCGTGTGTCATCGGGTAATGACAAAACAGGCGCTTCACTCAACCTCTTCTTCAGTTCTTGAAGACTATCTTCGCATTTCTCAGTCCATACGTACTTCACCGTCTTCCTCGTCAAGTTAGTCAACGGAGTAGCTATCTTTGAAAAATCCTGAATGAATCTCCGATAGTAACCAGCTAATCCTAAGAAACTCCGCACCTCAGTCGGCATTTTCGGTTGTTCCCAATTCATCACGGCTTCCACCTTCGCTGGATCTACTGAAATGCCCTCGTGGTCAATGACATTACCTAAAAATTGTACCATCTCTAACCAAAATTCACACTTAGTGAACTTCGCAAATAACTTCTCCTTCCTTAGTGTCTCCAACACTATTCTTAGGTGTTCAGCATGATCTTCTGGCATCTTAGAATAGACTAAAATATCATAGATAAACACCATGATGAACTTGTCTAAATATTGTTTGAACACTCTGTTCATCATATCCATAAATGCAGCAGGTGCATTAGTCAACCCAAATGACATCACCAGAAACTCGTAATGACCATAACAGGTCTTGAATGTTGTCTTTCGCACGTCTTCATTTCTAACCTTCAGCTGATGATACCCCATCCTTAAATCTATTTTGGAAAAATATTTTACCCCTTTCAACTGATCAAAATGATCATTGATCCTGGGCAATGGATACTTATTCTTTATCGTCAACTTATTCAACTCTCGGTAGTCGATACAAAGTCTTAACGACCGTCCTTCTTCTTGACAAACAATATCGGTGCTCCCCACGGAGAAGCACTCGGTTGTATATACTTCCTGTCCAGCAGTTCTTGCAACTGCACCATCAACTCCTTCATCTCCACTGGCGCCATACGATACGGTGCCCTGGAAACTGGTGTCGCTCATGGAACAATGTCTATTACAAACTCGATCTCTCTATCCGGCGGAAGACCTGGCAATTCGCTTGGCAATACATCCACGAATTCACTCACTATAGGTATTTGTTCCATGGTCGCTCCCACTCTCTGGGTATCAACCACATGACACAAATAGCCTACATACCCCTTCCTTAATAATTTCCTAGTTTGTGTCATAGTAAGACAACACGAACGTCCTGGAAATTTATTCCCGTAAAATATTACATGAGATTGTCTTAATGTTTTAATATTTACACATTTTTCTTGGCAATCTATAATTGCCCCATGATTAACCAACCAATCCATTCTGAGAATTACGTCGAATTCTCCTAACTTTATTGGTATCAGATCTACCAATAATTTAAAACCTCATATGTCTACGCAACAACTCCTATGAATATCTTTAACAAGAATTATCTCTTCGTTTGCTATCTTAATGTTTAAAGATATAGGCAACTTTTCGGGAAGTAATCCTAATCGTCTAGCAAAATCACATGCGATAAACGAACAAGTAGCACCCGAGTCAAACAGCATGTATGCATTTAGGTCGTTGATTGGAATAATACCTGCGACTACGTTCCCTGATGCCATAGCATCTTGGGCGGTCATGTTAAAGGTACAGGCCATCGGCCTACCCGGCTGCGCTGGACCCCCAATAGTTAACTTACCACTATTGGTGCCCTTATTCACGTCCGTCCCCTAATTCGGGCAGTTCTTTTCCATGTGGTCAGTTGACCCACACACAAAGCATCCATGGTTCTTCTTCGAACTTGGATAGTTTGGCGTAATGTACCCCTCTTGTCCACAGTTGTAACACACGGCCTTACCCTTGAGACAAACTCCTGAGTGAGTCTTCCTACAGGTCTTTCAGGCCTCCATCCTCTTCTTCGGGTCTCCTAGTTTCACCCCGGTATTCCCAGAGCTAACTACCTTCCTCTTATAACCCTCGCCACTCCCGCTGACACCTTCAACCTTTATTCCCCCATCCACTTTCCCTTTATTCTTCTTATCTTTGTGGTAGTGGCTCAACGCCTCGCTACCACCTTCGGCAATTATTGCCTTCTCTAAAAAGATTCCAAAGGAAGTACTTTGGAATACAGAAATACGGTTATAGAGCCAGGATTTCAAGCCCTGTTCAAACTGTCGTGCCTTCCTAACCTCGGTGTCCACTTGGTGTGGAGCGAACCTTGCCAGCTCATTAAACTTGGTGGCGTACTGAGGAACCGTCATGTCCCCTTGCTTTAACTCTAGAAACTGCATCTCCATCCTTCCCTCCATGCTCGTGGGAAAGTAGTTCTCATAAAATATCTCCTTGAACCTCACCCACGTTATAACATCTATTCCGGCCCTAGCCTGATTGGCCTCCCACCAAAAGTTGGCCTCTCCCTTCATCATGTACGTTGCAAAGGCAACCTTCTGGGCCTCATCGACATTTTCTATCACAAATGCCTTCTCGATTTCCTTCACCCACGTTTGGGCTTCGATAGGGTCCGTAGTTCCTTTGAACTCTGACGGACCCACACTTTTAAAGTCCTTAAACGTAGTAGCTCGTACTACAGCAGGATTTACGGGGATATTAGCCCCAGTTCTATTAAATGCTGTGTTTAATAGATTTACGAACTCCTACATGGGGTTAACCGGACCTCCCTCTGGTTGGTTTGTGTTTACACCGTGATTACGTGGTACTCTTCTTGGCGGTATTTTGTTGTTACAATAAACACATATTTCGTTATTATTCATTTGCTGTCAGTTAGTTATTATTCAATTTTAAACAATAACTTAAACATTCATTACTCAACATTTTTCGAAAAAGAAAATTTATATATATTACTTCATTGTAGTATACTACTACATCAGTTACATTACACAGCCTAAGCTGAATACATTACTTTCCCGCAGTTACTTTCCAAAAATTGGGATTTTCAAAAGACTACCCTTGATTATACAAAAGAGGGTTTTACATCACTACTAGATACAAAAATATATACATATCTAACTACTCCAGCCACTACTAGATCACATTTACCTTAAGGCATTTTCAAAATCTGTCTTGGCAAGACCGGCGATAATATCACGGTTGATAGTATGCCACGTCAGCCCTGTCTCGACGGGATAACCAGCTACCTGCAGCTGGAAATCCTCATGAGAATTCCTATGGATATAGGACATTCTCCTTATCTTCTGTTTCTTGGTCTTTAGCTCCCCCCTGAGCTCAAAGACCTCCTGTTTCAGCTCATGGACCTTATCCTTAGCCAAAACCCTTTCATCTTGTTCCTGCTCCCACATGGACTCTACGTCCGTCTTATCCTCTATAACAGCTTGGAGCTCCGCCTTCAGCTCCTTAACCTCCTGACAATAGTGAATGTTCATATCTAGCACTGACATGAATAACGACATCATTGACTCCCCTGGAGCCATCTTTGCTGCTATTGCTACGGGGTTGAAGGCCACTACCTCCACTTCTTCTTCCAAGATGTCGTCAAACACGGACATGAGGTCTAGGCTCTCTGAGTCTCCAGACTCAACCACCATTATCTCGTCAAACATGGACATGGGGTTCGATATAATCTCTGTAACGATCGAGAAATTTGTAATTAAATTTAAATATTTATTAAATTAAATAAATAATTTATTTATTAAGGAAAATAAATAATTGTTAATTGTGGTGAATTAATTTAGTAATTAAATTGAATAATGATAATTTTATTGAGGGATTTAATTTAAGGAAATAATTAAATTAAATCAATTGTTTAATATTTAAGAGAATAATTAAACTAAATGAATTATTTAATTTAATGGAAATAAATAAATTAAATAAAGTGATGTTTCTAATTTATTAATTAAATTAGATATATAATTATTTATTATTTATAAGTATAATGATAATATGATTTTTTTTAAACTAAAGTTATCTAGGATAACTAAATTAGGGTGTGACACAAAGTAACTATATAATATAAATAATATAATAATAATTTGGTTTGGAAATTATGTGGTTAGCCAAACATGGCCTTGTGGCCTTTGGTTTTTTTAACTGACGCTATCTGTTGGGTTTTTACCTGACGTTAGTGGGAGTTAGTATAATTTTTGTACGCGTCTTATTTCTTTCCTTGGCTAAGTCTGAGAGTTAAGAGAAAACTAAGTAGAGCTTAACAGAGAACTTGAGCGATTGAGAGGAGATCTAAGCAATTTTAGTGTTTAACCAAGTGGATTACCAAGCTAAGTGAAGGTATTTTCTAAACCTTAGTATTATATATATTTATATACATATATGAGTTTACGGCATAATTTTTATGTTCTGTGAATTCGATTTTGTTGAATTATTCCTAGACAATTGAATTATGATGATTATATGTGTTGGGTATGTTTGAGTTTGTATGTAAACAAGAATTCGTGTGCTAATTACAGTTAAAAAAGGAAGAAACGTAATGTCAGTATATATTTTCCATATGGCTTGTGAATAGTACCAATTCTAGTGGCCAATTCGTATGCTAAACTATAAAGTGAGTCTTGTGTATGCTAGCTTATTAAGTAAAGAGCATAACGTAATTTGAATTAAGTGTTTTGGCCAAGTTTTGAGATGTCAGTGATGATTTTTGTGTGAGAAGTTCAAAAATGGAGTTTTATATGAAAACATGGAATTTTGAGAAATTAAACTAGTTTTAGTTGATGATAAATTGTGTTAATTGGTTGTAAATGTTAGCAAACATGTTTGTAATA
Organism: Panax ginseng; assembly: GCA_020205605.1. Taxonomy (NCBI): domain Eukaryota; kingdom Viridiplantae; phylum Streptophyta; class Magnoliopsida; order Apiales; family Araliaceae; genus Panax; species Panax ginseng. The sequence continues at coordinate 52,269,335 of CM035146.1, read as the reverse complement.
GTCTGTACCAATTGTAGATGTTAATTTCACTGTTTGGTGGGTGAAATTCGTGTAAGTTGGGCTAAAAACGGCTATTTTCATGCCGAGTCTGCGTCTATCATGCATTCAGTAGCAATTGCTACCGGTGTTAAGGTAAATTATTAGAATTCTTGCCAAATATAATGCTTTCAGATCAAGCGCAAATTACGCCATTGGTTTTCTCGCAATCGAGCACCATTGTAATGCAGACCGGCTTAAGTCGAGGACAACGCAGCTCAAGGCCAGTGCTCTCGAGCCCAGTAAAGTGACTTACGCTTATTTGCGAGCTATGTGTATCAGACTTATGTTAGTCTAGCATGCACGTTAATGATGTCGAGGCATAATATAAACTACAATAACGGGTTGTCATGCTTTGTAATACAAAGTGTAAAATATTTTTAAATAATTGTTAAACAAGTTATAAAATGAAACCAAGTGTGGTGTTTTCAAAGTTAGAGGTGAACGATTAAATTATGTTGGCTCGTAGTGAGATTTCAGATTCATAAGTGTGTTAACTTATATGGTTAGATGCTAAGTTAAGGTAGACCTAAATGATGGTTTAAATCTGAAAGCTAATATTCATATAACTAATTTTTGTTGCGATTTCAATGATAAATGTAGGGTAATTGGAGATTATTTTACACTTGTGTAGCTTACAAACAAGGCAAGTTCTTTAACCCTACTCTTATAATAATTGTGCAGGTTTCAAAACCTTATCTTTGTCATTGAGCAAGACTATTGATTCTATTCTAATGAATGATTGAATAAGCTCATGTAACCTATTTCGTTACATCGCATGAGTTTCACATTCTCATTTCTTGTCATTAGTATTCAAAACATATATTGTTCTAATACATTGATTCAAAGGAGATTGTTTTAATTCCTTGAATATAATACTTTGCATATATATATATATATATATCATGCTTATTCAGTTATATATTGTTGATATCCGATCTTTGACTTTGATAGCCTTGTTCAGTTATACATTCTTGTATTAAACCTTTATTAATTGAATTTGAATAAGTGTTCTAAAATTCTAGAAACACTGATAAGCTAGTTCCAAACTAAACTTTCTTTAGTGCGGAAATTCTAAATTCAAACTGAGACGAACAACCCTAACATAAGGGATTTTGTACGTGTAATGTTTAGATGTTTGTGCACAATACATGGTACAAAGGGCTGATCCACCAGAGTACGTTAAGAAGAGTCTGTACAGTCTAATGATTGTTAAGGTTAAGGTAATAACACCCAAATACCGTGGACATAGTTCGTGGTCTTAAGACCCTCAGATAATTAAAGTTCGAACTTGTTTTCTGTTTTGATTCGTAGAACAAGTTCTTTATTATTAAGTATTCGTTGTTCACTCTCACCTTGTTATTATATTATCTTTATGTCAGTGAGCAATTGTTTGCTCACTCTTACAATTAAACAATGCAGCTAAAGTTGAAAGATGTGATGATCCATCTACTAGCAAGGGAAAGGGTAAGATGTCTAAGTGATGAAGAATTAGTTAAAGTTTATTTAAATGCTTGAAGTTTTGAGACTTGTTCTATTTTAAAATGTATTCCGCAACTGATGTAATAATTTTCAGGTTAGATTACCTGGGATTTATTTTGAGATTATGATGTAACCCTTTAATGGGAGAGATTATTGCTTAATTTATTTATTTAATGTTTTATCCTTTATTATGGGTAGCTAGATGTAATTATTTTGATAGTGAGCACCATATTCGGTGAAAATGAAGTACCCCGGATTTGGGGGTGTCACAGGTTTGTATCAAAGCTTTAGGTTATGAACCTTAGGTGAAGAAACCTTAGGAAGTAGCCTTTAAGAAGTCAGAAAACACAGAAGTGATTAACTTTTATCGGGTTTTAAGGAATGGATTAAGGCATCCATTGAAACTAAACAATAAAAGATATTATGTGCTATGTGTTAATAACTTATGTGCTCGCGAGTATCGATAATGTTAAGTAAAACTTAAAATATTTTGTTGACAGGATGTCTAACGAATGAAGGTCCAGTCCAGCTAGGGAGGTGATACCTCAGGTGCCTAGAGATGACGAACCCCAGGATATTCATATAATGCGGGAACAGTTGATCCAGGAGGATGAGCCTGTGACCGATCCCGAGGAGGATAGTCCTGAGGAGATAGAGAAGGATGATGATGAGGAGGATCCTGAGGAGTTTCCACCAAACTCCATATCGACTGCGATGTATGACGCTCTGTATGACCGTAACATAGTGTTACAGGATAATGTTGAGGAGCTGAAGGAGATGGTTGAGATGCATCACGTTGCATTGGAGCAGAAGGATGTAGAGATTCAGGAACTTGATTCAAAGTTTGGAAACACAGAATTGGATCTAGTTCATACCAAGGGTCAGCATGAAGACTTCTTAGCAGTGAATGAGAAGATGAAGACTGACATGGAGAAGCTGAAAGATGATTTCAAAGAGGAATCAGCTAAGCGTGCAAGAGCAGAGGATGCTTGTATGAAGGCGAATCAACATGCAGACCGTGTTGAGGCTAAGGTCCAAGTGAAGAAATCCAAGATGAAGGAGATGGATTATGCTTTTAATTCAGCGATTGATAGGGCCTAGGATCGAGTTCATTATTACCCACCTCAATTTGAAGACTCGTCGTGGTTCGTGATGGATCGTAGGATGGCAAATCGCATCATGGAAGAGGAACGTCGAGAAGCCTTACGACGTCTTAATATGAATAGATAGAAAATAAGAGTGATGATAATAATATGTGGTTAATTATGTGACTAAATAAAGTTTTAAATCCCTTATTTTGAGATAAATAAAGGGATAGTATAAGTATGTAATCCTGAAACTTGTTTAGTTTAGGAAAGTGGATGTTTATAGCAGATATGCTATTTTTAGTATGTTTAAAACATTATGAATGAATAAAATATTAGAGTTTATTTGAAATGTTGTGTGTTATAGCTTTAATCTTGGAATGTTAAAGTTAAACTTCAAATACCCAAGAAGTTGAGTAATGAACTAATAAGTGTATATTTTAACAGAAAATGCCTCCTAGAAGAAGACAACCACGTCAGCAAGTACCTCCTGAGGGGTCTACTAATAATAACAATGAGACCAACGCTAATCCAGTTCAGCAGTTGGTAACTTTTTTGACGGGAGCACTTACGAATCATCCGCAAGCTCAAGTTACGACTTTCAAGGAGTTCAAAGCGGTCGGACCACAAATATTTCAAGGGTCTATAAATCCAGTGGAAGCCCAAACCTGGATCATGGAAATGGAGAAGGTGTTTGACATTGCTAAAGTTAATGAAGATCAGAAGACTGCGTTCGCAACATTTATGCTGAAGTCCGAAGTTAGCTACTGGTGGAAAGTAAATAAAGTTCGTGGAGGACAAGGAGTGGTAGCGTGGGATAGATTTAAGGATATGTTCTTTGAAATGTACTTTCCAGCGAGTTCTCGAAATCATTTGGAAGTGAAATTTCTAGATCTTAAGCAAGGGACTATGACAGTGCCAGAATATGCTGCGAAGTTTAATGAGTTGGCAAGGTTTGCCACATATCAAGTCAATACTAATGAGCGTAAGGCGAGAAGGTTCGAACAAGGATTGAAACCCTGGCTGTGTAGCAAGGTTTCAATGTTCCAGTTAAATACATTTACGGCTGTACTGGGAAAGGCAATCATCGTAGAAGGTGGAAGCGATGCCTTGACCAAGTACAATCAAGAACAAAAGAAGAGGAAGAATGATAGTGAAAATAAGGTTGGTGGAAGTAATATTGGAAGTAATAATCAGAAGAGGAAGTGGAACGAGAATTCGACTACGGGAGGACAGTAGGGAAGTCAGCAGAAGAAAAAGGTTGAAGCTTGTGCTACTTGTGGAAAGAATCATACTGGGATATGTTTGAAGGGAAAGCGAGTATGTTTCAACTATGGTCAGGAGGGACACATTGCACCTAACTGTTTTAGTCTGAAGAAAGGTGCATGTTTTACCTGCGGTTCAAAAGATCACATGGCTCGTGATTGTCCTAAAAAGCCAGCGGGGAATGCGAGTGGAGGAAAGGGAAACAACAACGGTGGTGGTGCATTAACTGTCTCTGGACCAACTCAGTTAAGCCGACCTACTGCAAGAACTTTTAATATGACTGTGCAGGATGCTGTTCAGTCTAAGGATGTGGGGTCAGGTATCATTCCGATTAATTATATTAATGCTTATTTACTATTTGATTCGGGTGCTACTTGTTCATTTATATTCGATGAATTTGCTCGAAACATGGATTTGCCTCAGGAAGAATTAGAATTTCCCTTAAGCATAGAGATTGCAAATAAGGAAGTGATTCCTGTTAGATTTGTATATAGGAATTGTAAAGTGGTTATAAAGGGTCAAGAGATGAGGGTAGACTTGATACCAATTAGACTGGGGGAGTTTGATGTTATGCTGTAAATGGATTGGTTATTCAATCACAGAGCAGTGATTGATTGCCAAAGAAAATGTGTTAACCTTATGACTCCGACAAAGGTTGTGTTCTATGGCAGCAAATCACCTCGACAAGCAAGTTGTCTAACGGTGATGCAAGCCAAGAAGTTGTTAAGACAAGGATGTGTAGGATACTTAGCCTACATAGTTGATACACAAAAGAAAAGTGCGAAGTTAGAAGAGATACCGATCATAAAAGATTTTGCAAACGTATTTCCAGACGATTTGTTGGGTCTTCCGCCATATCGACAAATTGAGTTCGTGATTGATTTAGTACCAGGAACAGGTCCGATATCTAAGGCACCATACAGAATGGCACAGGTAGAGATGAAAGAGTTGATGGTGCAATCAATTTTAATCAATTAGTTTGAAGGAGGAATTTGAGTTCTTTTAGAAATCAATTTTCCATATAAGCAGATAGATAAGCTTTATACTGAATAGTTAAAGATCAGTTCGATCAATTTTATTCGAGATCTACTCGCAATGATTGTGTATGCTATTTACCCTGGTATGTATAGGTTTTAAAACGGTGATTCCGGGGACGGAATCTTTATAAGGGAGGGTGAATGTAACAACCCGATATTTTCTATATAAATAAATCAGAAATTTTGCATATAATTTTTTATTTTTTATTTTAAGGATGAGGATTTGTACAAGATAATGTATGTATGTAATTATGTAATAAATAAAAATATATTTATTACATGAATGTTTACAAATAATTTTATTTTAGAATGATTGACTATTATAAAGTTTATTCTTATAATAATTAATTTTATAATAGAAATGTTTTTATTAATTATTTTCTATGAAAATATAATTATATATTATTTAAATAATATATGAAATGATTTTTAGAATTATTATAATAATTATTTATTTTATTATATGAATTTATGCAAGATTAATTGAGTTAATTATTTTAACTTAATTAATAATGTTATATATGAAGAATAAATTAGATATGGAATCCAAAACCCTAATTTTGGATTTTGATCAAGGAATGAGAATAATAATATTATATTATTATTTTTCAGTATTATAATTAGGTATGCTATGTGTGTAAGGTTAATGTGAGGATCAGTTTTGATGGAACAATTTTAATGTTACGGATAAACCCTAGTTTGAAGTCAAATGAGACTTTAAAATCTGTTTAGTAATTATATTATGTGATTAATGATATTTATTATAATATTATTTTATTTCAAAGGTCTTAGTAAATATGTAATTGTATGTGTGTGACTGATAATGTTGGTTTAAACGTATATGTATAATGTCAAAACCCTAGTTTTAAGTCGTTAAACCCTAATTTAAAATCGAATGCCGGGTTTAAAGGCATTACGTAATCGTGTTAATGAGATTTATGATCTAATTGTTATAGGTATTAACCCTAATTAGGGAGAATCTTAATTATTCAAAACCCTAATTAATATTTAGAAATATTAATTTCTAGAAACCCTAATATTTATTTTAAAAACCCTAATTTCTTAAATTACAAACCTTAATCAATAATTAACTTATTGATAAATGGAAACCCTAATTTGGAAATTATGAGTTCGAGATTGTTATTTAACTGTGTTATGTGATTTTTGTGGTGTATTATAGAATTTAATATTAATTAGAGAAACCCTAATTAATATCTAGAAATCCAAAATTAGGAAACCTAATTAATTAGAAACCCTAATTAATTGAGAACCCTAATTACTAAATTTGGAAACCTAATTTCTAAATTTAGAAACCGTAATTAGTTATTATAAACCCTAATTACTAATGGTAAACCCTAATCGTGAAATTAGAAAATCTTAATTAAATAATTAAAAAATTTAATTAATAATTAGAAACCCTAATTATTTTATAGGTAATGCTAATTGCTAATTATTTGCGCTAATTGCTAGATTAGTAAGCTTAATGATAATTATTAAAATATAAACCTAATTATCAAGTCTATGTGATTAGGAAACCGAATTAATTAAGAAACCTTAATTTTGTATTTTAGAAACTAAAATTTTATTATTTTATTATTTATTTATTTTTTAAACCCTAAATTGGAAATTCTAGAAATTATTTTTAAACCTTAAAATGTCCAAACCCAAACCCAAACCCTAAACCCTAAGGGTTTGCAAGGATTACAAGATTGCCCTTAAATTCTCAAGCCAAATGACCACTTTGCCCTTGCATAATTGAAGCTAGAATTTTAGATCTTGACCTATGAGAGTTGTTGGCCAACCCTAGGGAACCCATGTGACATTATATCTCAAAGATATATCCAGTGAGACTCCGCCTAATTCATGTATCTAGACTTGTATAAATAAGATCAAGGAGAGAGAAATGACATTGTTATCTTACATTTTTGCACAACCCTCATCCAAGACCCCCTTTTTCTCTAAATCACGAAATATAGTGATATATCAGTCCCTAATGCAACCCCCACAAATTCCTCTAACAAATCAGAAGCCCAAATTCCAGAAATCAACGCTTAAAGGTATAAACCCTAATCAAAATTTCGGACTTTGATCCTTTGTTAAAAGTTATGTTTGAGTGTTAGAATATGTTGTTTATAGTGTTATTAAGGAATCTGGGTTGATAGATGTTGGATCAATAACATCTATAAGCTCGGATCAAGTGTTTTTGAAAATCTGGAAATTTTTGTTTTTGTGTCCTGACAACGAATGTCAGAGGCTGTAGATCTCAGTATGTTATGTGTTTTGTTGTTTAAGTGTTTGATCTTGTAGTATGCTACGAGGTCTTTCATCTGGAACTCGAGGCAAGGTCAGAGCTGTTATAGATTGAAAGTTATAGGTGGTCAAACAGGGTTGACCGTTCATAGAAATGAAATTCTGAGTAACCCAGTTTACCCAGAAAGGTCTGACAACCGATTTTAAAGGCTTTAATTTGTCTGTGTTTAAGTGATTTTTCCACGTTATGGTTTTTATCTTCTAGACTGGTATAATAAATACACAATCATGCCTGTATATCATCCATATCGTATATAGAATCAAATTTGTTAAGGGTCAAAGTATGGTTGACCACCTGTTCTGGCGATTTTCTGGAAAACCTAGGTGGTTGATGAACAAAGTTTCTGACATGGTTTGACCATGCCAGATCTTGCTCATTTTATGTTGTAAGAGTAATATAGTGTTATACAAATGGACACTGACATTGTGGCTACATGTTTCACAATTATATCTCACAAACTAAAACCAGAACGTAAGTTAGAAGGATCTAAATATAGTACCTTCAACTGTTCTTCATTTTCTGGAAAACCAAGAAATGAAGAACAGCCTTGTCAGACCTTTGGAAGGCCTATAATTATCTGATCTGTTGTTCTATGACCGTGAAACCTGTTTGTTTATGTAGTATTACATGTGTACTACATGTGTAATAACATTATATACCCAGAAAATATTAGATCATGCATTCAAATGATGGTCAAAGTAGCTCACCCGTTCACTGATTATGATGTTCTGGGTTTCATGAAGAACACCAAGAACACCTATAGCGACGATTCTGTCGCTATAGGGCCCTTTTAGCGACAGTTTATTTAAGAAATTAATTATTATTATTATGAAATAAATAGAAAAATTAGTTTTTAATTATTAAAAATACAAAATAAATTATTAAAATTATTTTAAAATCAAGAAAATTATATTTTAATTATTTTGAATATATTTCATAAATATTTAATATTTTTGGAATATTAAAAGTATTTAATTTATTTAATTATAATATTAAATAAATTATTTAAAATTATTTTAATTCATGAAAAATCATTTAAAATTATATTATGGTATAAGAAAATAATTTAGGTTATTTTGATAACTTTTAATATTTTGTGATGAATTTCATTAATTAATTAATATTAATGATAATTAAGTTATTTAATAAATGTATTAAATAAATGATGAAAAATAGAATTAATGATTTAAAATTATAGAAAAATGATTTAAAGATTATAAAAATATTTTAAGTTATAAAATAACTTTTGATATTTTGTCATGAAAAATATTGATATTTTAATATTAAATGATATTAAATTTATTTAATAATTATATTAAATAAACTAGTTCAAAAATGATTTTAATATTAGAAAAATCATTTTAAATGAAAATAAATAGTTTAAATATATTTTAAGTTATAAAATATAACTTTTAATATTTAAAGGTAAATTTTATTAATTAATTACTATTAATGATGTTAGAGTTATTTAATAATTATATTAAATAGTTTAGTTTAAAAATGATTTTAATATTATAATAATCATTTTAAATGAAAATAAAGTGATTAAATATATTTTAAGTTATAAAATATATCTTTTAATATTTAAAGGATAATTTCATTAATAATTTAATATAAATTATATTAATTTAATATTAATGGTATTAAATTTATTTAATAATTATATTAAATAAATAGTTTAAAAAATGGTTTTATTTATTTAAAAATCATTTAAAAAGGATATAAATGGATTAAAAATATTTTAAGTTATGATTAAGGACTTTTAATATTTTGATAAATAAGGCATTAATACTTTAATATTAATGATAATTATTTAAAAATGATTTTTAATTATTTTAAAATCATTTATGTGTAATATTAATACTTTAAAAGTATTTTAAGGTATTATAAATAACTTTAATATTTTGGCAATGGTTTCATTAATAGTTTAATATTAATTAAATATTAATGATAATAGAATTGTTTAATATTTAAATCATTTTATAATGATTAGGTGTTTGAAAATTCATGATAAATTATAATAAATGTTTAAAATTATTATAAGTCATTTAAAAATAATATGGTGATACTTACGGATATTAAACTACGAGGATAGAGTCTTAGACTCGATAATTACTCGATAAAGTCGTCGGTAATCGAGCATGTTTTGTAAATTTATCCGGACTTAGATAATTTAATTAGATATGTGTTTATTTGTGATTGATGTTGTTAAACATATGTGACAATGTGATTAGGTTATGTCTTTGTTGCAATAAGCGGTCTTTATGTGTTATTGTATGTTGATCTAATCGAACGAATGATCTTATTACTGATAGGTGTTATATAAAGATAGAACTAAGTTACGATGCAAGCGGCCAAGATCGAGCAAGATATCTTACCTTTGCATTTCCTTTATGCAATGGACATGAGTAAGAAGTTTCGGAATTATATTATTATTATGCTATATTATTAACCCTATAGTGATATATTCTATATCTGATCATTGTTTATCAACATGTTAGTATATGATAATTCAAATATATATTCTGTTCGTTAATTTCTATATATGGTTACACAAGTGTCCCCACTTGGATAATCATTATATTCAATCACATGTTGGTATATATATATATAAGCCGTCTAAGCTACTTGATCAGTTAGACACAAATTTTGAAATGTCGTTGAATATAATAAAAACCTTTTTGTATCCAATCAAATTGTTTTGGTTCGGATTCCAGACTAAGTATGAACATCCCGATCTCGGGAAAGCAATGTAGTATTGATCAATACAGGGCCCATGGGAAGTACAACCTAAAGCCCGTAAGTTATGACAGTTTGCAGATGAAGTTCTGCTAAACCTTATCGAAAACGAAAAAAAATGTTCATAATATGTCAACTAAACTATATATATAGCCTATACGTAGTTTCAAAAATTTGAGATAGAATTGTTATGTTGTTATTATTGATTCAATTTACTTCACAACTATAAATTCGTTGAAGAAGTGATGTACAAAGAAAACATTTATTTCATTCAGCTATTTATATTTCTAATTGTTATTACTTGTTGGGCACCCAAATGCTCACCCTTGCTTAAATTTAAATGTTTTCAGCTAGGCATGGACAACTTGAAGGTTCAGACAAGAACAAGTAAAAAGAAAATCAAACAGAACATGTTTAATGGTATCTTTTGTAATAGTTAGACTGTATTAAGATAATGATATGTATTATATATCATGTAAAGAATTATAGTAAAGGTTACGTACTTGGGATTAGACTCTGATAAATGTAAGTTAAGTTTGATATTTATATTGTTGTTATTATTATTAGTATTATTCCGCTCATAGAAATGGTATCGTGAAGAACCGAGTTCGGGTTTCAAGTACCCGAGTTTGGGGTCTCCTCACAAAAAGTATATCCAGCTGAGCGTATCGCCATGGGGAGCGCCAGTGTTATTTGTTAAGAAGAAAGATGCATCGATGCGGCTCTGCATTGATTACAGAGAATTAAATAAGGTCACGATTAAAAATAAGTATATGTTACCAAGAATCGACGACCTATTTGATCAACTGAAGGGTGCGAGATATTTTTTCAAGATAGACTTGAGGAGTGGTTATCATCAATTGAAGGTGAGGCCAGAAGACATACCGAAGATGGCATTCAGAACTCGGTATGGTCATTACGAGTTTCTGGTTATATCATTTGGTTTAACAAATGAACCTGCAGCGTTCATGGATTTGATGAACAGGGTGTTTAAACCATTCCTAGACAAATTTGTGGTGGTGTTTATTGATGATATCCTGGTGTATTCTAAAACCAAGGAAGAACATGTTGAACACTTAAAATTGACGTTGGAGATATTGAGAAAAGAGAAGTTGTACGCAAAATTTTCAAAATGTGAGTTTGGATGGAACGTGTATAGTTTCTCGGGCATGTTATTGATAAAGACGAAATTTTGGTAGATCCATTAAAGTTGAAGCTGTAGAAAACTGGGATCAACCGAAGACACCGTCAGAGATAAGGAGTTTCTTAGGGTTGGCAGGTTACTATAGGCGCTTTATTCAGGACTTTTCCAAGATCGCGACCTTGTTGACGAATTTAACCAAGAAGGCAGTTAAGTTTGTTTGGACGGAGAGGTGTGAGGAAAGTTTTCACGAATTGAAGAAGAGTTTAAGTACAGCACATGTGTTGTCATTACCTGATGATACATGGAATTTTGTAGTGTATAGTGACGCATCGCATAAAGGACTAAGTTGTGTGCTTATGCAGAATGACAGAGTTATTGTATATGCATCACGTCAATTAAAAGATTACGAAAAGGGGTATCCGACTCATGACTTAGAGTTGGCTGCAGTAGTGTTTGCCCTGAAGATTTGGAGACATTATCTTTACAGAGAGAGGTGTGAGATATATATTGACCGTAAAAGTCTGAAGTATATCTTTACACAAAAAGACTTAAACAAGCGACAAAGAAGATGGTTGGAACTAATCAAAGATTATGATTGCGAGATTTTCTATCATCCCAAAAAGGCGAATGTTGTTGCTGATGCTTTAAGCAGGAAGGGACGAGAGAAGTTAATGTTGTTGACAGCCCAGGAGAAGCTAGTGTCAGAAATGGCTAAGATGGAGTTGGAAATTAAATATCCGACAGAATCCGATGAAAAGTTGTTCCAGATAGGAAATGATTCAACGTTGGTAGATAAAGTGAAGAATGCACAACTTCAGGATGAAGAATGTGAAAAGATAAAACATAAGATATCTAAAGGTGAGGAAAACAAATTCAAACTCGATTCGGAAGGGTTACTTCGATTCGAAGGTAGAATTTGGGTTCCGCTAGTACCAGAAATTAAAGAGGAAATTTTGAGTGAAACTCACAACTCACAATATTTGATTCACCCTGGAAGTTCAAAAATGTACCAAGATCTTAGACATCATTTTTGGTGGACGAATATGAAGAAGGATGTGGCTGAGTGTGTGGCGAAATGCTTAACGTGTCAGAAGGTTAAAGCTGAACATCAAAGGCCAAGCAGATTGTTACAACCGTTGGAGATACCAGAATGGAAATGGGAGCATATCACAATGGATTTTGTGGTAGTTCTTCCAATGACTCAACAAGGTTACGATGTTATTTGGGTGATTGTCGATCGATTGACAAAGTTGGCTCACTTTTTATCAATCAAGATTAGATTTACCCTATATCGGTTAGCAAAACTATACGTGAAGGAAATTATTTCAAGACACGGTGTACCTGTGTCCATTGTATCAGACAGAGATCCACGTTTCACATCAAATTTCTGGAAACAACTGCAAGAATATTTGGGAACACAGCTGAGAATGAGCACAGCGTACCATCCTCAAACCGACGGACAAAGCGAGAGAACTATCCTAACACTAGAAGATATGCTCAGAGCATGTATTATAGATTTCAAGAGAAATTGGGATGATCATTTACCGTTGGTTGAATTTTCATATAATAATAGTTATCACGCAAGTATTGTCATGCCGCCTTACGAAGCGTTATACCGCATAAAATGCAGAACTTCGTTATGTTGGGATGAGGTACGAGAACGTCAGCTATTGGGTCCAGAATTGGTACAGCAGACTTTCGAGATCATCAAAGTGATTCGAGCAAGATTAATAGCTGCACAAGATAGACAGAAGAAATATGCCGATCAGCACCGATAAAATCGGAAATTCGATGTTGGTAGTTATGTTTTCTTAAAAGTATCTCCCTGGAAGGGGAAAATTTGATTTGGCAAGAAAGGGAAATTGAGCCCTAGGTTTATAGGACCTTTCGAAGTGCTTCGACGTGTGGGTGAAGTAGCATACGAGGTAGCTTTACCTCCAGAATTGGTGCATGTCCATTGTGACACCCCCAAATCTGGGTACTTCGATTCCACGGAATTTGGTGTTCACTGCACGAATATCATCTATCTATCTACCCATATTAAATGCAAACCATGCAATAGACAGAAATAAATCTTCCCCTTATGGGGTTACAACATCTGAATAATAAACATAATCCCAGGTCATACTAACCTTAAATATCTGTGCGGAAACATAAACAAATCAGTCTTAAACAACATCATTAACTTAATACATAAATTCAACATCTCAACAAATAACAAGTCTTCATCACTTGTTAACCTTGTCCTTGCCTTTACTAGTGGAAGGTTCGTCGGTTCTTTCGTTCTTAACTGCAGTGTTATTATTACGCAAGAGTGAACACTTGAAACCTTTAACAGTCATAAGACTATGGACTCTTCTTCTCATACGTAGGGGGATCAGCCCTTAGTACCATACTGTGCACAATATCTTAACGCTAACGCATAAGAAATCCCTATACAGGGTTGTTCATCTCAGTTTGACATTCGAGTCCACACCAAAGGAAGTTTGGTTTGGATAATTCAATAAGGGTTCTGAAATTTAGAACGTTCATCAACTATGGACTAGTCGAATCATTAAGGGTTCGCTAGTCTAACAGGGTTTAACAGTAACTGAATATCTAACTTGAATAAAATCTCAAAGGTATACACAATATAATAAGTATTGTATAGCAGCATCATGCTTGAAAGATTAATAGGCTTTAATATAACAAAACAGACTTGATCAATAATAATGAAAATTTGCTCAATGTAGAAAGGTGAATTCATCACTTATATAACGATAACAAGTAGGGTTAGGAAACTTGCCTCGTACATAAATTACACTTTAATATACACGTTCTTCGGTATAAATCCTACATACCATTTCCATTCATAAAACAAGTTAATTATAATGTACTAGCCATAACAAGTTTATTCTTTTGTCTAACTCGAATTCATGACTATACTTAGTCAATTACAACACATTGTCAAAATTAAGACTTCACGAACAATAAGCTAAGTATGCATTCAATCGTTCAATTCACACGAAATGGTGTTATTTACATGTTAAGCATCTATTTTAACATCCCATTATACTTCTAACATATTTTTATGTTCATTACATTAAGTTACTAACACATTGCTAGACTTGACATCTTAAAAAAAAATTCATTTCGAACATTACGGAGGTGAAATGCTGCTATTTCAATCATTATCTTGGTCTTCATATTTGGCGAAGTTGTATGCTAGGCTTCGAGACTTGGCGACTATGAGCTGCGTGGCACTACTGGCCATGAGACTTGATTCTAGATTTGGTGGTGCGATGCGAAACTCCAGATTTTGATTCTCAGTTCGCGAAGAACACAGAGTTCAGCGAAAATAGCCACTATATGATCATTAATTTCACCAATTAAACATACCCACATGCTAGAATTCATACATAATCATTACCCAACATTTATAGAATGATTCTAACCCATTCAAACACATAATTAGAGAATTAAAATATGAAATTTTAACTGTTCTTGATGTTCTTGAAGGTTTTGAAAACAAAACATTGTAAATCAGTACTACGGGTTCGTTATAACACTGAATCCATTCATTTAAATTTTGGTCTTTTCGTATCAACATGCATAATAATATACGAGTGTAAATTTTACAAAACCATTTATGTTTGACATATTAAAATCACGTATAAGGCCATATGGCCATATTCTATACTCTGTAACTTTTGCGCCATAACATACGTTAATATTATGAAACTGACAATATGGTTTACATAGTATATATATAATCAAATACAATATGATAACATTTAACACATACACAAACTCATAATCATACCATTTCTCAATTACAAAGACTTTACAAAAGGTGATGCCATTTTTATGCAAACTTAATGATGTAAAAAGAGAAATTGGGTTTGGAGAATTTACCCAGAGTATAGATTTAGAAGAGATGATCAATGATGATCCTTTCACAAATGATTGTTGATTACACACTCACAATTCCTCTCAAACTTCTCAATTCTCTCTCTGTGATTTACTTGTTAACTTAGAAAAGTGAAGAAAATAAAGAAGGCGTCGAATATATCAAATAAATCGACGCGTTATGGATTTACCCAATCATGGGTAACTGCTATCAACTTCCTTTAGGGCCTTGTTTGGCTGGTAAGAATAGGTTTCAAAACCATTTATTTTAATAAAACCTTTATAATATAGTTTAAATAATGTCACACCCTTTATAAGGTAAATCAAATATCTAGTTTAATTTATTTTAAATAGAATATAATAATTTCTCATTAATTCACATAGTCATATAATTAATTTTCTCATTAATTAACTATATCAAATTATTAAATCTCTAATTAATTATTAAATTAATTAAAATAACATTAGGCTTATTAAATATTTCTTTTAATTCAATAAACTCACATAATTACATACTTGAATAATAATTATTCTCCACATTAATTTAATAAATATAACACATATAATTAAATTAATCTATCATAATTGCATCAATTAATTATTTAATCTAATAATTAAATCATCGGAATTATTTATTTAATTCAATAAATATTAAAATTAAATTACAAAAATCTCGTTCGTCACATCTTTCCCCCCTTAAAAGGATTCTATCCCCAGAATCATGACTCAATAAATTCGACTCGTTACATTCTCCCCACCTTACAAAGATTCTGTCTCCAGAATTGCTTACACATAATTTAAGTAAATAAATGAGGGTAATTCTTCATCATATTATCTTCGAGTTCCAACGTAGTTTCTTCAGCGTTGTGGTTTCTCCAAATTACCTTAACCGAAGGTATTACTTTATTTCTGAGAACTTATTCTTTTCTGTCGACAATTTGAACAGGAATTTCTTCATAAGATAAGTCTTTTTCAAAATTTAGGGGTTTGTATTCAATTACATGCTTGTAATCGGGTTTGTAGGGTCGTAAAACAGAAACATGGAAGACGTTGTGGAAATTCCTGAGTTAGTGAGAGTTAGAATAATTTTTTTACGCATCTTATTTCTTTCCTTGGCTAAGTCTGAGAGTTGAGAGAAAACTAAGTAGAGCTTAACAGAGAACTTGAGCGATTGAGAGGAGATCTAAGCAATTTTAGTGTTTAACCAAGTGGATTACCAAGCTAAGTGAAGGTATTTTCTAAACCTTAGTATTATATATATTTATATACATATATGAGTTTATGGCATAATTTATATGTTCTGTGAATTCGATTTTGTTGAATTGTTGCTAGACAATTGAATTGTGATGATTATATGTGTTGGCTATGTTTGAGTTTGTATATAAACAAGAATTCGTGTGCTAATTATATTTAAAAAAGGAAGAAAAGTAATGTCAGTATATAATTTCCATATGGCTTGTGAATAGTACCAATTCTAGTGGAAATTCGTATGCTAAACTGTAAAGTGAGTCTTATTTATGCTAGCTTATTAAGCAACAAGCATAACGTAATTTGAATTAAGTGTTTTGGCCAAGTTTTGAGATATCAGTGATGATTTTTGTGTAAGAAGTTCAAAAATGGAGTTTTATATGAAAACATGGAATTTTGAGAAATTAAACTAGTTTTAGTTGATGATAAATTGTGTTAATTGGTTGTAAATGTTAGCAAACATGTTTGTAATAGTCTGTACTAATTGTAGATGTTAATTTCAATGTTTGGTGGGTGAAATTCGTGTTAGTTGGGCTAAAAACAGCTACTGTTCATGTCGAGTATGCGTCTGTCTGTGCATCAGTAGCAATTGCTATTTGGTGCCAAGGAAAAAAATTAGGTTTTTTAGCAATTGAGCACCCGGTGCAAAATTGCACTTTATACAAGACAAGGATAATACAACATTGCTGCGTGCCTCGAGCTCAGCAAAGGTATCCGCTTTATTTGCCGATTATGTGTATCGGACTTATGTTAGTCTAGCATGCACGTTAATGATGTCGAGGCATAATATAGACTATAATAATGGGTTGTCATGCGTTGTAATACAAAGTGTAAAAGATTTTTAAATAATTGTTTATAAAATGAAACCAAGTGTGGTGTTTTCAAAGTTAGAGGTGAACGATTAAGTTATGTTGGCTCATAGTGAGATTTCAGATTCGTTAAATGTGTTAACCTATATGGTTAAATGCTTAGTTAAGGTTATAACCTAAATGATGGTTTAAACCTGTAAGCTAATATTCATATAACTAATTGTTGTTGCGATTTCAATGATAAATGTAGGGTAATTGGAGATTATTTTACACTTGTGTAGCTTACAAATAAGGCAAGTTCTTTAACCCTACTCTTATAATAATTGTGCAGGTTTCTAAACCTTATCTATGTCATTGAGCAAGACTATTGATTCTATTCTAATGAATGATTGAATAAGCTCATGTAACCTAATTCGTTACATCGAATGAGTTTCACATTCTCATTTCTTGTCATTAGTATTCAAAACATATATTGTTGTAATACATTGATTCAAAGGAGATTGTTTTAATTCCTTGAATATAATACTTTATATATATATATATATATATATATATATATATATATATATATATATATCATGTTTATTCAGTTATATATTGTTGATATCCGATCTTTGACTTTGATAGCCTTGTTCATTTATACATTCTTGTATTAAACCTTTATTGATTGAATTTGAATAAGTGTTCTAAAATTCTAGAAACACTGATAAGCTAGTTCAAAACTAAACTTTCTTTAGTGCAGAAATTCTAAATTCAAACTGAGACGAACAACCCTAACATAGGGGATTTTATACGTGTAACGTTTAGATGTTTGTGCATAATACATGGTACAAAGGGCTGATCCCCCTGAGTACGTTAAGAAGAGTCTGTACAGTCTAATGATTGTTAAGGTTAAGGTAATAACACCTAAATACCATGGACATAGTTCTTGGTCTTAAGACCCTCAAATAATTAAAGTTCGAACTTGTTTTCTGTTTTGATTCGTAGAACAAGTTCTTTTTATTCAGTATTCGTTGTTCACTCTCACGTTGTTATTATACTATCTTTATGTCAGTGAGCAATTGTTTGCTCACTCTTGCAATTAAACAATGTAGCTAAAGTTGAAAGAGGTGATGATCCATCTACTAGCAAGGGAAAGGGCAAGATGTCTAAGTGATGAAGAATTAGTTAAAGTTTATTTAAATACTTGAATTTTTGAGACTTGTTCTATTTTAAAATGTATTCCGCAACTGATGTAATAATTTTAAGGTTAGATTACTTGGGATTTATTTTGAGATTATGATGTAACCCTTTAATGGGAGAGATTATTGTTTAAGTTATTTATTTAATGTTTTATCCTTTATTATGGGTAGCTAGATGTAATTATTTTGATAGTGAGCACGAAATTCGGTGGAAATGAAGTACCCGGATTTGGGGGTGTCACAATCTCTACCTGATTAACCGATCCTTCATTGACTACCTGTACGTCTCTATTTTCTTTTGACATCTACAACAACACAAAAAATTTGATTAGTACACGTCAGTAGAATAATAAAAACACATAACATATATAATGCATTTTTATATGGTTAATTTCCATCTTTTATTCTTTGACTTTTCTTAAGGTTATGACTTAAGGTTTAAATCCCCCCTTAAGTTTTATAATCTAATGCTTTGATACCAACATGTGACGCCCCTAAACCGAGTATCTTCCAACCCGACAGATGGTGCTACACGGTGCTACAGTTCACATAAACATTCAATTGAAATACCTCAAAAGAATGAATATGCCTTATATATATAAATATATATATATATATATATATATCAAAAAGAATATTAACATTCCCTAAGTTCTTTATAACCATTACATCTGTTCTTGTCATAATAACAATATTATCATTACAAAACCTATACTATTACATAAGTAATCTACGGGTTCGCCTTAGCCTTCCTTTTATCCTTGCCGGATCCATCGGTCCGTTCGGTTTTAGCTGCATTCATATAGTTCAAGCAAGAATGAGCCTAACTAGCTCAGTAAGTACAACAATTCTAGTAAAATAGCATGCTTGAAACATAGGAATCGTATATCTTCAATAACTAAACTATAGTTACGAAGTACTTGAAATAGTATGCACACAAGCCAATCATGTTTGATGATAAAGCATATACTTTGTAACAATCTTATTCATTTATTAATAAAAAGTATTAATTTATTAAAGGCTTTTAATTATCTACATAATGTTGTTTTATAATATGTGATAAACCCATAGTTTTAAGCAATGCTTTTAGAATAATGATGATGATCATTCTAATGAGATCTAAATTTTTAGAAAGCTTAAAACTAAAATAGTTCCCAATCATTGGATTACTAAATTGGGGATTAGTGAATCCGGATAGATTGGTACATGCGTTGCTTGCTCATTGGATGAGGATGATTGATCTCATGATCATTTGTCTGGAGACACTAAAGCAAGTATATAGGTGCTTATTAGAGAATAAGTTCACTGAACGTGGCTCACTAAGGAATACCTAATGGAGTTTTACTTGTATGTCAATAGGAATTCCTGTAGTGATAGTAGTACAAGTGATCCTTGGACTTGAGATCATCATAGTATCTTGTGTATAATGAGTTATACTTTGACTTATTCCTTAAGACCCTTATGGAATATCAAAGGGTATGCTTGGGTATAATAAGTTGTACATGGAGATAATGTATGACCAATAAAGAATCTACCACTTCTAGTAAAAGAAGAGAAATTTCCTGTGTGATTCGATAAATGACAACCCAGTAGTCCTTGGCCAAGAGAATGAAATTAGAAAGGAGTTTCTAATTTGCATTATTTGAGTTGTGCATTTAAGAGTCGAAATACATATAATTAAATAAAATAAGACTTGATAGTAATTTCATGTCTTATATTTAATTAGGACATTGTATGGTGGAATGATTGAAGTATCTGAATCGCTTATTTACTCAAAGGTTCTTTTATGATTAATGTTGAAATCTATATTATCTGAAAAGTCGTTGATCGCTAGGGAGGCTTATCCCTATTGTAGAATAAATATTATTTATTTAAATAAATTAATAATTTAATTTATTTATTTAAGTAAGATTATAATTTTATAATTGATTTATTCACAACCGGTTTAATATGGAGAACCTAAAGGGTCACACCATAAAAGAAAAAAATAATTATTTAAGAAGTTAATGGCATAATCGTAATAATAATTTAAGTATATTTAATTTAATCTATGGTGATAGAATAAATTAAATAGCTTAATATTTATTATTTAATATTTTAGAAATATTAAATATAATTTAATAAGAGGAGTCTTATTATTATTATTACTATTATTATTATTTAATTCCTAAAGGAGTTTGGGAATTAAATAATAAAAGTACTCTCATATATTCCTAATAAGATTAGGAGGTTAAATTAATTAAAAGAGTTTAATTAATTATCCCTAATAACATTAGGGAGCTTAAATAATTAAAAGAATTTAATTAATTAAATAATACCCTATTTTCTAATTAGATTAGAAGGGTTAACTGATATCTTTATAAGAGGAGTCTTATATCAGATATTAATTTATGTAATTCTAACAGTTGGGAGAGTACGCTCTTTTTCTATTAGAGATAGAAAAATTAGGGTTTTGCCAAACACCCATCTTCTTGGATCTTTCTTCTTCCTTGGTGGATCACCTCTAGAGGCCAAACACTTGGGTGGCTAACGTTGATCAAAGGAAGGAACCAAACTCGGTGGATTCAAGTTGAACACGAAAAGGATTTGGAAGTGAACTTGTACCTGAGGAAGCTCGAATCTTCAGCGGTATGATTCTTGTTCTTTATCTTTTCGTTTAATTAATAATTATGCATAAAGGATGATCCGGGCATATGGTTTGTAAAATTTTAAACTCAGATTTTTCCACGTTTTCGCTTATTTTGTGCAATTTGATTGCGTTCATGAATATTACAAACCTAACAGTGGTATCAGAGCCAAACATTTATGCGAATTATTAATTATTTTTATTTGATATGTATATTAATGTGTTCAGAACAATTTAATTGGGCATAATTTTATTGTATAAAAAAAATAAAATAAAATAAAAATCGGTAATCCCGATCTCTTTTTTATTATTATTTCGCTAGTACTGTGATACATATACGGATTACGTGGATTATGCTTAAGATGATTTGGTTATTATATATATATATATATATATATATATATATATATATATAATTCATATTTTAGTAGTAATAATATATTATATATAATTACTATATATATATATAGGATCCTGTTTATCCTGCCTTTTATATGTTTATGTATAATATATATACCATGACCTGAAACATGTTTCCTATATATCCACATGATTTTGTTTTTTTAAGCGTATGGTGATATATATATATATATATATATATATATATATATATATTCTCAATAATTTTATAATTAAAATAAAAAGTTTATTTTAATTTTAAAATTAAATTTCATGCTAACTAATTATAGTTGGAATTGGATTCCATGATAACTAATTGGAATTGAAATTGGATTCCATATTTCCTTAAATAAAGGAGTTTATTTAGATATGAAATAAGATTTCATGTTATTGAAAATAAAAGAGTTTATTTGTGAATAGGAAAGAGAATCCGTATTTCCTTAAATAAAGGAGTTTATTTAGATATGAAATAAGATTTCATATTATTCAAAATAAAAGAGTTTATTTGTGAATAGAAAAAAGAATCCGTGTTTCCTTTAATAAAGGAGTTTTTTTTTTACTTGAAATTGGATTCCATAATTAATTAAAATAAAGGAGTTTATTTTGACTAAAGATTTTGATTAAAATAAATAGTTTATTTTATTCAAAATTCGATAAATTAAAATAAAGGAAGTTTATTTTGATTCAAAATTAGATTTTATACTAACTAAATTTGCCCATTAAATGATATCAATATATATATTAAATGTTTATTATTCATGAGATGAATGTTATTTATTGATGCATATGGTGATGTGTATGATAATAAATGTGATTGATTATAGACTATTGACCAATGTGATTGGATTTTATTTTTGTTAGATGCATGAATGTATGGGTTTTATTAAATGGGGTCTGCGTTCCTCGTCTTCTCTAATTTTTTCATAATGTAAATTCTAACTCCCTCATATGTACTTCCCCTTGACTGCTGATCAAGGTTTCTATTTATTTTAAATAGTTTTGTAATAGGAATAGTTAGAATTAATTTTGAAGAATTGGAGATCAAGGAGCGCTTGAAGACCCGTTTGTAATGGAGCTCGGGTTTAAATGTAATAGTTATATTTAAATATTAATTATTGCACCCCTAGGGTTTGACCTTTTGGTTCACTTGGTGGCTCTAGTGAACCAAACTAGAATAAAAGTCCATAATTAATTAAAATTTAGAATATAGTATTCTATATGTGCATGCTTATACTATATATATTATATATTATGCAAACATGCTTCGCCTGTTAATTAATATAACGCGTATTTTATATATATATGTGCATGTGCGCTAAACAAGATGAGACAAATTAATAACAAACCCCTCAAAATTTTTTTATTAAGTCCTAAGCGTTCAAAGATATATGGAATATCGAACGTCGCCTTCTAGCATGATAAAATTAATAGAGTATTAAATATTTAATATGACTTTGTTGTGTCACCACAAGGCAAGTATTAAGTATTTAAAATGTTAATTTATCACATTTGATGCTTATAAAGAAAATTGAACAATATTATTTTGTTGTGTCACCACAAGGACAATATTTTTCTTTTTTGAATATATTGAGTGCTAGGTTGGACTTAACTTGGATAATTTTGATTCGGATGTGCCACCACTCAATCAAAATAATCTAAGAGGCAAAATACAAGGAGTTGTATAGTTGATATTATTGACAAGAGTTGTCTACCTATTTATTTATATATAGTTTGTTGTGTCAGAACAAGGCTATATACATTTGAAATAGGATCCTTATTCTCACTAGAAAATCTTTAATTAGATTTTGCCGAACTATACAAGTGAGGGTAATATAGTTTGAAGAAAATAGTGGGAGATACCAATTTAAAACAAGACCGAAATTATTTTGGTAATTAATAAAAGAATGTATGCTAAAATGTTGTTAATTACAAATTCATTTATAGAATTTTACAATGGCTAAAATTATTATCACTGCATAGAATATTAGATGCTAAATTAACCGGACCGAATTAAACGGATTGATTAAGGAAATTGAGAATAGTTCTCATAGCTGAAAAGCTATCTTATGTCCTTAATACGCCTATCCCTGCAATTATTGCGGATAATGCCTCTGAAGAAGAGATTGCTACTTTTAGAA
Organism: Panax ginseng; assembly: GCA_020205605.1. Classification (NCBI taxonomy): domain Eukaryota; kingdom Viridiplantae; phylum Streptophyta; class Magnoliopsida; order Apiales; family Araliaceae; genus Panax; species Panax ginseng. The sequence continues at coordinate 52,245,946 of CM035146.1, read as the reverse complement.
AGTGGCAAGATGATGCACAGTTGGCTCAATGCATCATGCTCGCATCCACGAGTAACGAGCTTCAGCGTTAGCATGAAACTATGGATGCTCCTACTATACTCCTGCGCATCAAGTAGTTGATGGTGAGGAAAGTATGACTAATAGATATTAGATATCTAAGGAGCTCTTCCGATCTAGAATGACCGATGACACTACAGTACAGATAAAAGTCCTTAACATAATCAATTTGATTGATCATTTAGGACAACGGGTTTTGTCATGGATGGAGAGTTGAGCCAAGATTTGATCTTGCACTCACTCCCGGACTCCTTTCACAATTGTTGTGAATTTTTCATATGAACAAGCTAGATATCAACCTTGCTGATTTGCTTAACATGTTGAAAAATGTTGAGAGTCACTTTTCAACCAAGAAAGACCATGTCTTACTGGTAGGGGCCAAAGGATCTTCTGAAAAGAAGAACGATTCAAAGAAGGTAAATAGAAAGGCAAAAACAAAGGATAATGAGAACAAAACTGATACGGATAGCAAAGGAATTTGCTTCCACTGCAATAAGCCTGGACACTAGAAAGAAACTGCGAGAGGCATCTTGTAGAGGCTAACCAAAGAAGCTTAGTGAAGTTTCGATTACAAATACAAATTTGTTCATGATTTAAAATAAATTTTTCTTTAAGTCAAGGAACTACTTGGGTATTGGATACCGACTTTGGTTATCATAAATATAGATTTATGAAGGGACCAAACAGAAGTAGAAAGCTAAACAAATATAAGTAATCCTATATATGGGAAATGAAGCAAAGGTTGCCACATTAGCCATAGAAACTTATAGTTTAGCAATGCCTACGGACAAATCTATTAAGTCAATAAGTTGTTATTGTATTCCAGTTCTTATTAGAAATATTATTTCTATTTTATTGTTGGACAATGAAATCTTTGGTATTATATTTAAGAACAATTATTGTTCTATTTATAATAATAATGTTTTGTATAGAACTAAAATATTACTTAATGGATTTTGTATACTTGACTTACGTGAAAAATTATTTTTCAAATTAAACAAACTAGTATAGGAAAAGGAGATGATCATTCAATGAGTTGAATGTGTGTATTTGTTGAAATACAAGTGTGAATTATTTGAAAGGTTCAAAGAATTCAGAAGTGAAACAAATTTGTAAAGTATTAAGATTCTTTGATTACATCAAGGAATAAATACTTATGCAATAAGTTTCTAGATCATCTCAAAATGGTTTTCTCACAATGGACGCCTCCTGATACGCAATAATTGATTGATGTATCTGAAAGGAAAATTCGTACCTTGTTGGACATGGTGCGGTCCATAATGATTTTATCGACATTCCAGTATCTCTCTAGGATCATATCCTAGAAATGGCTGCATATCTACGGAAAAGGTAACCTCAAAATCTGGCCCCAAGACTCCATAAAAGTTATGGACAGGGAGGATTCCTAATCTTAAGTATGTTAAGATAAGGGGTTGTCCAACTTATGTGAAAAGGTTTCAAAGGATAAGCTTGGGACAAGATTTGACAAGTACAAATTTGTGGGACATCCTACAGTAAGTTGAGGGTATATGTTCTATAATCCTACTTAGCAAAAGGTGTTTGTTGCGAAACACGCTGCCTTCTAAGATAAAGATATTTATCATTGAAGGGGCTAGTGGGAGGATAGTGGATCTTGAAGAGTTCAAGAACCACAAAATACTATAAGTCAAATAAGAGGAACCTGTAGATAGACCTATTGTACCACAAACGAATCATAAATCTGGAAAAGTATCGAACATACCTGAGAGTTATGGATTCATCATGGATGATGATGATGAGGTACACATCATAGAAGATGATGATCCAGTTACATACGATTAGGTAAGAGTTGTAGACACTCAGAGAAATGGATTGAAGCAAGCTTCTCAAAAATGGAACATTCTCTTTGATGAAATAAATCAAAAGAGTTTGATTTTATCACAAATAAGAATGAACCTAGTGTGTACAAAAGGGTCAGTGGGAGCATCGTGACATTTCTAGTATTATATGTTGATATACTACGGATAAGGAATGACATACCAATGCTACAATCAGTAAAGATAAAGTTATCTAAATATTCCTCCATGAATGATTTGGGAAGAGTATCTTAATTGGGGATACAAATCTATATAGATAGATTTAATAGGATGCTCGACGTAACCCAAGGAACGTATATTCATTTGATGCTAAAGTCGTTTAGCATGGCAAAGTCTATGGGATATCTCATGTTGATAAGCTATGGAGTGTATCTCTCTAAATAGTCCCCAAAGACTCCAAAAAGAGAGATCACATGATTAACTATCATGTATGCAATGAAATGTACGGGACCTGATGTTGATCAGTCATATTCTGGAGAAGTTCACTGTGAGTCAGTGAAAAACATCTTAAAGTACTTAACCAGCACTAAGGATGTGATCATATTCATGGTGGGTCTAAATTAAAACTAGAGGGCTTAACAAACTCAAGTTTTTCAGACACACCAAGACGACAGAAAATCCACTTTAAGGTAAAGCGTTACCTTGAACGGTGATGCAGTGAATTGGAAAGGTTCCAAACAGCAAAGAGTTGTTGGTTTAGTGATAAAGACAAATTATATAGCGATAAATGAAGCTGCAAGTTGATTGTTTGGATTAAAAGTTCATTACAAAAGTAGGAATAGTTCCTAAGTCTCATCTTGGATATAAACATGTGATGTGGCACTTTCATTTGATTATAGGAATCATTGAATAGTAGTACAAGTGATCCTTGGACTTGAGATCATCATAGTATCTTGTGTATGATGAGTTATACTTTGACTTATTCCTTAAGACCCTTAGGGTATATCAAAGGGTATGCTTGGATATAATAAGTTGTACATGGAGATAATGTATGATCAATAAAGAATCTATCACTTCTAGTAAAAGAAGAGAAATGTCATATGTGATTTGATAAATGACAACCCAGTAGTCCTTGGCCAAGGCAGAATGAAATTAGAAAGGAGTTTCTAATTTGCATTATTTAGAGTTGTGAATTTAAGAGTCGAAATACATATAATTAAATAAAATAAGACTTGCGCAGTAATTCCATGTCTTATATTTAATTGGGACATTTTATGGTGGAAGGATTGAGCTATCACGGTAACTATTTACTCAAAGGTTCTTTTATGATTAATGTTGAAATCTATATTATCCGGAAAGTCGTTGATCATTAGGAGGCTTATCCCTATTGTAGAATAAATATTATTTATTTAAATAAATTAATAATTTAATTTATTTATTTAAGTAAGATTATAATTGTTATAATTGATTTATTCACAACCGGTTTATATGGAGAACCTAAAGGGTCACACCATAAAAGGAAAAATAATTATTTAAGAAGTTAATGGCATAATCGTAATAATAATTTAAGTATATTTAATTTAATCTATGGTGATAGAATAAATTAAATAGCTTAATATTATTATTTAATATTTTAGAAATATTAAATATAATTTAATAAGAGGAGTCTTATTATTATTATTACTATTATTATTATTTAATTCCTAAAGGAGTTTTGAAATTAATTAATAAAAGTACTCTCATATATTCCTAATAAGATTAGGAGGTTAAATTAATTAAAAGAGTTTAATTAATTATCCCTAATAAGATTAGGGAGCTTAAATAATTAAAAGAATTTAATTAATTAAATAATACCCTATACCCTATTTTCTAATTAGATTAGAAGGGTTAACTGATATCTTTATAAGAGGAGTCTTATATCAGATATCAATATACGTAATTCCAACAGTTGGGAGAGTACGCTCTTTTTCTATGAGAGATAGAAAAATTAGGGTTTTGCCAAACACCCATATTCTTGGATCTTTCTTCTTCCTTGGTGGATCACCTCTAGAGGCCAAACACTTGGATGGCTAACATTGATCAACGGAAGGAACCAAACCCGGTGGATTCAAGTTGAACACGAAAAGGATTTGGAGGTGAACTTGTACCTGAGGAAGCTCGAATATTCAAGGGTATGATTCTTGTTCTTTATCTTTTCGTTTAATTAATAATTATGCATAAAGGATGATCCAGGTATATGGGTTGTAAAATTTTAAACTCTGATTTTTCCACGTTTTCGCTTATTTTGTGCAATTTGATTGCGTTCATGAATATTACAAACCTAACAGTACTATCGATAATTCAAAATAGCACTTCTTTTCATTCAAAACATTTTACAACAAAAATATTCAGTAAAACATCAATTCCGGTTCAAGACCGTGAGTATTTCATATATACTTTGAAAAGGACGTCCCGGCACTAAGTCCGTAAGTCCGGCATAGCTTACGAGCACGTCTAGGTGATCAGCCTATAGTACTCTATGTTGATCAACACTACATTCATTAAATGTGTATACATTTAAGTTGTGGCAACCTCACGTGCATGTCGTTTGACGACAAAACAATTTTAGCATATTTAGTCTCCTTTTTAAAACTACAACAATATTAGTTTGGTAAATCATTATACGTACTTAAAAGATTAAAAGAATCCAACATATCGTAATTCTAGCCAAAGGAATTGGCGTTGACTTCATCAGAAATTAACTCATGCGAAGAATACATGAATCACAAAGACTTGTCCAGAACAAACTGGAACAAGGGTTAGAATACTTGCCTTAAGCGTCTGCCACAGTTATAACACATGCACTTTAGGTCTTTAAGTCTCTATAGTAGATGATAACATCACATAGCACATTAGGTCATGAATGATCATACATGGTTCCTAAAGAATCTTACCCATTTCTCAATCTAATTACGTATTAGATTTGTTATTATTGGTTTTGGCGTTCCGTTACGTCATTCTTACGTTCATATGTAATTGACTTAACTTAACCCTATGTGTTCATACTTAAAGCTTAATTATGTCTTAACAATGTTTCATTAAGATCGTTATTTAAGTGCTCATCAATTACTCTTCATGCTCATCATGTAGACATTTTCCATTATATAGGTTATGAAGTTGCTACAATACGGCTATTACTCTTGGTGTCATCCTTGTTGTGGCGTCACCTATTATTATGACCGGACTTCGTGGCTGGTTGAGTCCCTTTATTATTTGTCGTATTTGTAGGCGAGTTTCTTGAAATGAGGCTCACTTTGGTCTTTCTTGGGGCGGCTAATTGGCTTTGAGTAGCCTTGGCCCCAGAGCTTTGAGCCACGAAATGTTGATGATTTTTCAAATGGTGAGATTCCTGGACTCGTAACTTCTTCGTTATAAGTCTGAATTGGCTCGTTTAAGAGACTGCAATTTAAAAATTACATACTCTACGTGTTCATGCAACAATTTTATCTATTCGACTTCGTTTGCTAAAATTTCACCTATTAGTCCATTTTTAATGAAAATGATAAACGTTCGCGAACGTTCCACGCTCGTTTCTTCATTCAAAGTCAGAATCTGGCCATTTTTGAGTATGCAACTCTATAATGCCAAATACGACTTGTCTCCATCGAAAACCAACGTTTTCGAGTTCAAATACAAAATACGACTTCCATTCCGAGAATTTCACGAATTCGACGATTATCGTCCAATCGTGTGAATTCCGACAACACTTTATTACTAACGATTTGTTCATCATTCCAAATACATTCATTTGATTATCTAGACACCTCAACTTACATGATACAACAACTTATATTAGGTTATGGCTTATTCTTCATAAGCTCATAACTTAATAATTTCTTCACTACATGATTTTCATTCCATTATGACTTATTATTGATTTAAGTCCTTTACTCAATATTCTCACATCTTATCCAACATACTAATTCATATGACAAGTTCATCATAAGTTAATAACTTATTTAGGTTTAAGTTACTTATTCATAACTTTATTCGGCTTAGGTCCCTTACTTATCTACTTCCCTTATGTTCTTAACATCTAAGTTTATTTAGATTACACTTCTCTTATCACCCTACTATGATAGAGATAGAAGAGACAAGAACAATTACCTTTGAAGACTACTTCTCTTTCTTTAGAAATCTAACAATTGAAAGTTAAGCTTCAAAGTGCTTATTAGCTCTAACAAATAAGTTTTTTGAGAGAGAGTTTGTTGAATGAAAACTAATCAACCAATTAATGAATTGTGAGCTTCCTATTTATAAGATTTCTAAACTGAGGGTAAAATTGTCATTAAGGCATCCCACCTCCTTAAGTCACCTCCTTACTATTCATTTCTTGATGCTCACAACTCTTATCCCTTACTTGGTCATTGCACAAAGTTCTTGCTCATCACACAAAGGTCTTAGTCTCCACTTCACCCATGGGTTGCCCCATGGATCCTACTTTACCCATTGGATCACCCTTTGGGCTTAGTAGTTAATTTAATTAACTTAGTCTTTGGGCTTCATATTAATCCACACTTGGGCTAGACATTACTATACCTTGGGCTTGCCCCTTCATGTTATTGGACTTGTACTTCATTTAATAGTTCACAAGTTTAATTCATTTGGATTTCAAATCTTTTAACGTTCTCAATTTAAGTTCACATATCAAATATTGCATTTTCCATACTTAGATTATTATTACATATTCCATCTCGCCTCGATATTATAACGTTACGTATTTTTTGAAAGTTCAAAAATAATTCTTGAGCGATAAATGATGAATAGTGTTTTTCGGAAACTTTCTCAGAAAACTTTTATTTTCGTCTTGGAAATTCAAACACTTTAATTCTCTTACGTGGTTCCAATACTATGATGTTCCGACGTTTCTAGGTTATAGAACGACATACATCATATTAACACATAATAATAACAAATAATATTATTTTATTCATTATTTAATTTTTTTCAAGTATTTTACAAAGGATCTGAATTTCTCGGTCGTTACAGAGATACACTCCAAGGCTCATCAGCATGAGACATCTCTTGGAGTTTGCCATGCTAAACGACTTTAGCATCAAATGAATATATATTCCTTGGGTTAAGTTGAGCATCCTCTTGAATCTATCTATATAGATTTGTATCCCCAATTAAGATACTCTTCCCAAATCATTCATGGAGGAATGTTTAGACAACTTTATCTTTACTGATTATAGCATTAATATGTCATTCCTTATCCATATATAGTATATCAACATATAATATTAGGAATGTTACGGCGCTCCTACTGACCCTTTTGTACACACTAGGTTCATTCTTATTTGTGATAAAATCAAACTCTTTTGATTTGTTTCATCAAAACGAATGTTTCATTTTTGAGAAGCTTGCTTCAATCCATTTCTCTGAGTGTCTACAACTCTTACCTCATCGTATGTAACTGGATCATCATCTTCTATAATACGTACCTTATCATCATCATCCATTATGAATCCATACCTCCTAGGTATCTTCGGTACTATTCTAGATTTACGATTCGGTTGTGCTACAATAGTTCTATCTACAGGTTCCTCTTATTTGACTTATAGTGTTTTGTGGTTCTTGAACTCTTCAAGATCTATTATCCTCCCACTAGCCCCTTTAATGATAAACACCTTTATCTTAGAAGGTAGCATGTTTCGTAACAAACACCTTTTGCTAAGTAGGATTATAGAACATATACCCTAAACTTACTTTAGGATGTCCCACAAATCTGTACTTGTCAAATCTTGTCCCAAGCTTATCCTTTGGAACCTTTTCACATAAGTTGGACAACCCCTTATCTTAACATACCTAAGATTAGGAATCCTCCATGTCCATAACTCTTATAGTCTTGGGCTCGAATTTTGAGGTTATCTTTTTCGTAGATATGCAGCCATTTCTAGGACATTAGCCCAAAAGGATACTACAATGTCGGTAAAATCATTATAGACCGCACCATGTCCAACAAGGTACAATTTTTCTTTTCGGATACATCAATCAATTATTACGTATCAAGAGGCGTCCATTGTGAGAAAACCATTTGAGATGATCTAGAAACTCATTGCACAAGTATCCATTCCTTGATCCGATCAAAGAATCCTAATACTTTGCCAATTTATTTCACTTCTGAATTCTTTGAACCTTTCAAATAATTCATACTAGTATTTCATCAAATACAAGCATTCAACTCTTTGAATGATCATCTCCTTTTTTTTTATACTGGTTTGTTCAATTTGAAAAATAATTTTTCACGTAAGTTAAGTATACAAAATCCATTTCGTAATATTTCAGTTCTATACAAAACATTATTATTATAAATAGAACAACAATTGTTCTTAAATATAATAGCAAAGATTCCATTGTCCAACAACAAAATGGAAATAATGTTTCTAACAAGAACTGGAATACAATAACAACTTATTGACTTAATAGATTTGCCCGTAGGCATTGCTAAACTATAAGTTTCTCTGACTAATTTGCAACCTTTGCTTCATTTTCCACACATATGATTACGTATCTTTGTTTAGCTTTTTACTTATGCTTGGTCCTTTCATAAATCTATATTTATGATAACCAAAGACAATATCCAATACCCAAGTAGAATCTTGACTTAAAGAAAAATTTATTTTAATCATTAACAAAAACTATATTTGTAACCGAAGCTTCATTAAGCTTCTTCTGGTTAGCCTCTACAAGATACTTCTTGCAGTTTTCGTTCCAGTTTCTAGGTTTATTGCAGTGGAAGCAATCTCTTTTGCTATCCGTATTAGTTTTGTTCTTATTATCCTTTGTTTTTTCCTTTCTATTTACCTTCTTTGAATCGTTCTTCTTTTTAGAAGATCATTTGGCCCCTACCAGTAAGACTTGGTCTTTCTTAGTTAGAAAGTAACTCTCAACATTTTTCAACATGTTAAGCAAATCAGCGAAACTGATATCTAGCTTGTTCATATGAAAAAACTCACAACAATTGTGAAAGGAGTCTGGGAGTTAGTGCAATATCAAATCTTGGCTCAACTCTCCATCCATGACAAAACCCGTTATCCTAAATTTTTCAATCAAATTGATTATATTAAGGACTTTTGTATGTACTGAAGTGTCATCGGTCATTCTATATCGGAAGAGCTCCTTAGATATCTGATATATATCAATCCTACTTTCCTCACCATCAACTACTTTATGTGCAGGAATATAATAGGAGCATCCATAGTTTCATGTTGACGCTAAAACTCGTTACTCATGGATACGAGCATGATGCATTGAGCCAACTGTGCATCATCTTGCCACTTTCTAAAAGTAGCAATCTCTTCATCAGAGGCATTGTCTGCAACCATTGCATGGATAGGTGTATTAAGGACATAAGATAGCTTTTCAGCCGTGAGAACTATTCTCAAATTCCTTTACCAATCCGTTTAATTCGGTCCGGTTAATTAACATCTAATATGTTTTGCAGTGATAGTAATTTAGACATTTTTAAAATTCTGTAAATGAGTTTCTAATTAACAACATTTTAGCATACATTCTTTTATTAATTACCAAAATAATTTAGGTCTTGTTTTAAATTGGTATCTCCCACTATTTTTTTCAAATTATATTACCCTCACTTATATAGTTCGGCAAAATCTAATAAAAGATTTGATAGTGAGAATAAGGATCACATTTCAAATGAATATAGCCTTGTGGTGACACAACAAACTATATATAAACAAATAGGTAGACAACTCTTGTCATTTACATCATCATGTAACTCCTTTTATTTTGCCTCTTAGATTATTTTGATCAAGTGGTGGCACATCCGAATCAAAATTATCTAAGTTAAGTCCAACCTAGCACTTCCATATATTCAAAAAAGAAAAACATTGTCCTTGTGGTGACACAACAAAACAACATTGTTCAATTTTCTTTATAAGCATCAAATGTGATAAAATTAACATCTCAAAAAATTAAGATAAGTCTTGTGGTGACACAATAAACTTATAGTAATTAATTGATACTCTATTATTTTTTATCATGCTAGAAGGCGACGTTTGTTATTCCAAATATCTTTGAACGCTTAGGACTTAATATAAAATCTTTGACGGGGTTGTTATTAATTTGTCTCATTTTGTTTAGCGCATGCACATATATATATAAAATACGCGTCATATTAATTATCATGCGAAGCATGTTAAATATATATATATATATATATATATATATATATATATATATATATATATATATATATATATAGTATAAGCGTACACATATAGAATACTATATTCTACCCGGATTGATTATGGACTTTATTCTAGTTTGGTTCACTAGAACCACCAAGTGAACCAAAAGGTCAAACCTAGGGTGCAAGAATTAAATTTAAATATAACTATTACATTTAAATCTCAGGCTCCATTACAAACGGGTCTTCAATCGCTCTTTGCTCCTTGATCTCCAATTCTTCAAAATTAATTCTAACTTTTATTATTACAAAACTATTTAAAATAATTAGAAACCTTGATCAATAGTCAAGGGGAAGTACAAACAGGGTGTTAGAATTTATATTAAGAAAAAATTAGAGAAGACGACGTACGCAGACCCCATTTAATAAAATTCATACATTCATGCATCCAACTAAAATAAAATCAAATCACATTAGTCAATAGTTCATAATCAATCCTATTTATTATCATACACATCTACATATGCATCAATAAATAAATTTATCTCATGAATAATAAACATTCAATATATATATTGATATCATTTAATGAGCAAATTTAGTTAGTATAAAATCTAATTTTGAATCAAAATAAACTCCTTTATTTTAATCCAAATTTAAATCAAAATAAACATCTTTTATTTTAATTTATTCAATTTTGAATAAAATAAACTATTTTATTTTAATTAAAATCATTAATCAAAATAAACTCATTTATTTTAAATAATTATGGAATTCAATTCCAAGTAAAAATAAACACTTTTATTTTGGATAATATGAAATCTTGTTTCATATCTAAATAAACTCTTTTATTTAAAGAAACACATATTTTCTTTCCTATTCATAAATTAACTCCTTTATTTTGAATAATATGAAATCTTATTCCATATCTAAATAAAGTCCTTTATTTAAAGAAATACAGACTCTCTTTTTTATTCACAAATAAACTCCTTTATTTTGAAAAATATGAAATCTTATTTTAATATATAAATAAACTCTTTTATTTAAGGAAACACGGAATCCAATTTTAACTCCAATTAGTTATTATGGAATCCAATTCCAACTCTAATTAGTTAACATGAAATCCAATTTTAAGATTAAAATAAACTTTTATTTTAAGATTAAAATAAACTTTTTATTTTAATTATAAAATAATTAAAAATAATATTATTTATATATATATATATATAAAGTAATCATACTACATGTTACAGGAATCATATATAATCTGATTATATATATATATATATATATATATATATATATATATATTAGTAATAATGCTATCAAAGCCATGAATCTTCTGTAACCTTGAATAACCATGGATTCAGCGGAAAAACAAAAACGGGATTCGCGATATTTTATTTTAATTTTATAAATAAATATTTTACAATAAAATTATGTCCATAAATTATTCTAAACACATATCAACATACATATCAAATAAAAACAATTAATAATTCGTATAAATGTTTGACTCTGATACCACTGTTAGGTTTGTAATATTCATGAACGCAATCAAATTGCACAAAAAAAAGAAGCAAAAATGTGATAAAATAGAATTTTAAAATTTTACAAACCATATACCCGGATCATCCTTTATGCGCAATTATTAATTAAACAAAAATATGAAAAACAAGAATCATACCCTTGAAGATTCGAGCTTCCTCAAGTACAAGTTCACCTCCAATATTTTCGCGTTCAACTTGAATCCACCGGGTTTGGTTCCTTCCTTTTGATCAATGTTAGCCACCCAAGTGTTTGGCCTTTAGAGGTGATCCACCAAGGAAGACGAAAGATTCAAGAAGATGTGTATTTGACAAAACCTTAGTTTTTCTATCTCCCATAGAAAAAAGTGTACTCTCCCAACTATTGAAATTACGTATGTTATGAAAAAGTCAACAACAACGATCCTTACCCATAATAAGCAACCCTCCTTAACAATTAAGGAATTCTATTTTATTTTAATTAATTAAACTCCTTTAATTAATTAGGATCCCAATCTTATTAGGAATAATTAATTAAACTCTTTTAATAATTAGCCTCCTAATCTTATTAGGATATATAAGAGTACTTTTATTAATTAATTCCCAAACTCCTTTAGGAATTAAATATTTGGGAATTAAATAATAATAGTAATAATAATAATAAGACTCCTCTTATTAATTTATATTTAATATTTCCAAAATATTAAATAATAAATATAAAGCTATTTAATTTATTCTATCACCATAGATTAAATTAAATATATGTAACTTATTATTACGATTATGTCATTAACTTCTTAAATAATTATTCTTTCTTTTATGGTGTGACCCTTTAGGTTCTCCATATTAAACCGGTTGTGAATAAATCAATTAGAACAATTCTAATCTTATTTAAATAAATAAAATAAACTATTATTTTATTTAAATAAATAATATTTATTTATCAATAGGGATAAGTCTCCCTACCGATTAACGACTTTCCAGATAATATAGATTTCAACATTAATCATAAAAGAACCTTGGAGTAAATAGTTTACGTACAATTCAATCCTTCCACCATACAATGTGCCAATTAAATATAAGACATAGAATTACTGTCAAGTCTTATTTTATTTAATTATATGTATTTCAACTAGACATGACAAACCAAGTGTGGTAGGTCAAAATAAAATGGCCTGAAGTTTTGGTGAAATTTGATATTGTGAGGCTAAATCGCTAGGGTTAAGTAGGCAATTGGGCTTCTTTCTTTATTTATTATTTTTTTTTGTAAAATCTTTCTACACCAGAAATAGTAATAATAATAAATATTAAAAAAATAAAATAAACAAATGCACTTATTTATAAAGGTTTTGCCCATTAATTTAAATTATGTCATATATATATATATATATATATATATATATATATATATATTATAAATAACTTCTTAAGTCACTAGTTGTAACTTTTTCACATATAACATTTTGTCACATTTAACTACCTTTGATTTCAACATATCACTAATTGTGGATTAACAAAATGGCACACCTTAATGAGAAACTAGGAAACCCGATAACTGAAGACAAATAAAAGCAAGTTAAGGAAAGCATAATGAGAAATTTATCACTGGCATGATGTCTGCACATAAACAATGATTTACATACGGTCCTCAGGGAAAAAAAGGCATTGATATACACTTTCATAGTTGGTATACACATAATATTTTTTCAGCAGAACACTTCATCATTATCAAGCTAGCAGATTCATTCAATAGTACAATACCTCTCTCTCACTTATGAATCTTAACAAATCAATTAAATTTTTCTGAAAAATGGTAATACTCATAAATATTATAAATTAGGCACGATTTAGGTTTTACTTTTTAAGAATAATAAAATTTGAACAAAAGTAAAGAAACAATATATTGAAGATTGCAATAAAAATGAATAATTGTTGTAGCTCAGTTGGTTTAAACTTTTATTTATTTACTTACAAGTCTTGTGTTCAAGCCTCATAAACCACAAGTAGCAACAGTTTTTTTTTTAAAAAAAAATGTCACGGGCCGTGGGCCAGACCAAAATGGCCCACATTTTCTTGGGCTAAAATTTCTGGGCCCATGACCCATATTTCTACAGGCCGGCCATCCCGACCCGTGGGCCTGGGCCAAAATTGTCAGGTCTAATTTTGACTCTTAAATGCACAATTCCAAATAATGCAAATTAGAAACTCCTTTCTAATTTCATTACGCTTTAACCACGAGGACTCTTTGGGTTGTCATTTATTGAATCACATAGGACATTTCTCTTCTTTTACTAGAAGCGGTTGATTCTTTATTGATCATACATTATCTCCATATACAACTTATTATACCCAAGCACATACCCTTTGATATACCCTAAGGGTCTTAAGGAATAAATCAAAGTATAATTCATCATACACAAGATACTATGATGATCTCAAGTCCAAGGATCACTTGTACTACTATCACTACATGAATTCCTATTGACATGCAAGTAAAACTCCATTAGATATTCCTTAGCGCGCCACGTTTAGTAAACTTATTCTCTAATAAGCACCTACGTACTTGCTTTAGTGTCTCCACACAAATGATCATGAGATCAGTCATCCTCATCTAATGAACAAGCAACGTATGTAGCGATCTATCCGAATTCACTAATCCCTAATTTAAGTAATCCAACGATTGGGAACTATTTTAGTTTTAAGCTTTCTAAGAATTTAGATCTCATTAGAATGATCAGCATCATTATTCTAAAAGCATTGCTTAAAACCATGGGTTTATCACATATTATAAAGCGGCATCATGTAGATAATTAAAATCCTTTAATAAATTAATACTTTTTATTAATAATTGAATAAAATTGTTACAAAGTATATGCTTTATTATCAAACATGATTGGCTTGTATGCATACTACTTTCAGTTTGATCATTTCAGATAATGACTTGCCTATGCCAGCTAAGACCCTCTCATAAAAAGGAGCTTCTTGAATGTCTATGAAGGTCATCACCATTTCAGACTCAGACATAGAAGGAATAACTTGAGCAGCCAGATGCCTTCATCTTTGGGCATACTCTCTGAAAGACTTATTTACTTGTTTCTTGACCTTGGTAATTTGATACCGATCTGGAGCCATCTGAGTTTGGAAGCTGTATTGACTGAGGAAAGCATGAGCTAACTCCTCCCATCTATGAATCTTGGAGTTGTCTAATCTGGTGTACCACGCTCTGGCTTCTCCAGTCAGACTTTTTTGAAATAGCTGCATTCTGAGCTTTTCATCTTCGGCATAAGATCTGAGCTCTCCAATGAATACCTTTAAGTGAGTGTAAGGATCTCCCAATCCATCATATTTCTCAAATTTTGGAGTCTTGAACATTTTCGGATAATGAACCCCGGGGAAGATACAAAGGTCTGATTATGAAACACTCCCATGTGCTCCAATCTCTTTGATGGACCGAATGGTCTCTTCTATTTGTAAAACCTTATTCCTAATATCACCGGTGTCTTGATCTTCTTTGAGATGGGTGATTTTAGGGGCTTTGTTAGTCTTATCAAACTGAGACTCAGGTGCTGGAACTTCTTTGTCCAGACCTTGGGTTATTACATGTGCAGAGGATTCTGTGTGGATGGGTATTTGTGGACCCTGAGTGGAGTTGTGTAGTTCTTTGAGCAGAACAACCAACTCTGTAATCTGATTACTTAATCCTTCGAACTCCTCGCGAGAGATAGGAGTAGGATTAGACTGGCTAGATGTAGTCATGCTTGGATGTAGGCTTAGTGCCTTTTTGGACTTTGAACGGGTAACAGGACCAATTAATTCCCTACAAAAAGACGTATGTTGTTTAGTCTTGAGGGAATGTAGGAAATGTTACATGCTATGTAATGTGTCCGTTTAGGAGTATTATCCTGCAAATTCGATGTCAGTTATTTTAATGATAGTATAGCATGACATGTTTTGATATAAAAAGAGAATGCATGTACACACATTCCTTTATATTTTCCATTTCATTGAGATTGACATGGAAATGAAATTACAAGTAATTAAAATAGGAAGGTATGAAGAGACTTTCCTCCGCGTTTGGTTTATCAGAGGCTGACCTATCTTTGGCTACTCTTGCGGCTTTTTGGCATGAAAGTTCCCAGATTATTACAATTTACTCGACTGGAAATAAATCTGGTCTTTCCACTTAAGCGAATCTGGGTGGTGCCTTTCTTGAGCCTCGTTGGAATTAGTCTCCCTACGAGTCCAGTAATCAAACACCGACGGGATAGCCTCCTGGTGGAGGGACCACATAGTATACATTCACATACAACATGTCTCACCGTATAGAATGATGTCATGTGCGAAGCACTAATATCACAGGCAGATATAGTACGAAGCACTAAGTGCAGTAAGTAAATGCATTAGTACACATTCATTCAAATGTTAATACAACATCCACACACAAGCAGATAAAAGTTTTTGAAAAACTTTTAATAGCAGCTTAAGCCCTCTTACTGGATGTCCCCAGCAGAGTCGCCACCTGTCGAGGTTGAGATTTATATTTATCCCTTTTCTGTTCTTGTCTTTTGGTGTTCTCATGTTAGATGAGATTTGTTTGAAAAAACAAGTTGTGAAAAGGTCCAACATGTATATGTCGACGATTGGACTGTGAGAGTCGCTAGTTGGTATTTTTAAATGGTTGCACCAACTCAACCGAGAAAAGGTTTGCTCAAAGACCTAGTGATGTGACACTGCTTAACTGGTCTGTGAAACCGAGATTCGTTAGGGTCCAGGGGCTTGATTAAGCAAAAGGAATGTGTTAGGCAACCCCCGACTTCCGTGGTGACACGGTTACCACCACTTTTCAATTTCAACTTTTATCTGAATGTGTGTGTAGGTCAATGTGCAATTGTTTGGAAGTAGTGTTATGCCTCATTTTTACCTATATACAAAGGGTTTGAATTTTGTATAAAAGTTCAATTTTAACGAGATATGGCAGTGATGTTTTGTAAAACAAGTTTTTCAAACCCTTGTGCTCAATAGTAATTGAGGCCTTTGATATTGTCATTTTATTATGTATTCGGCTTGATTGCTTTTATTATTTTTGAGATGCGAAACATCTTCGAGAAAATAAGATACATAGCAGCACCGAACTTCTTGTGGGCATGACAGCCATCTAAGGAAATTCAGACACCGTGAATAATTTATAAGCTGGCTACAGCTGAACATGTCCATCACGGGAACCGAATCAAGATTCAGGAAATGAATCTGTGATCACATGATTCTTAGGCTCACATGATGAGGCAATATGTACAAAAGCTATGAACAATTATATATATATATATATATATATATAAGATGTAAATATATATATATATATATGAACAATCATCTTCCATGAAGTAAACTCCAGGCAGGACGTGAGTATATATATATAAAAGTGGTAAACGCACCGGATGTATATCCAGGCTCAGTCGAGTCGAATTCGATAACAATATATATATATATATATATATATATATATATATATAAAGCAGTAAACGCTTCGAATATTATATTCATCAAAACATAGTTCGATATATATATATATATATATATATATACATATATATATATATATAAGCAATAAAGGCCACGGATTGATGATCCGGGCATACATGCAACACGACTCTCAACGTGAATAAGTATGTGTGCCAGAAGTGGAGAGAGGCTGAAAGAAATCTGACATGTCTTACACTGTGCTGCCAAGAAGACTTCAGATAGCTTTAAATGAATGAATACTCGGTTTCCACCGATAAAATATAGCAAAACACAAGCTCATAGGTGTTTGGAAAGAGAAAGCACTCAGTTTAAAGTGTGTACAGAGCAAAATACACAAGGCTTCCTCGCATTTTCTCTTCTTAAAATGGCCAACCCAAGCCCTCTATTTATAGAGGTGGGAGCTGCAAGTCTAAATGCGACAGTCGCAGGTGTAACTGCGGCTACCTGTGGTGCCCCGGGATCCGTGGGCCATGCTGTCTCGAAGTACATGCACACATGCAACACATTATCCACTCGAACCTTCATAACTTTCAATTCGGGCATCTAATTGAGGCGCATAATACCTTTTCGGAATGCTGTTTTCGAGAACTACACAATGACATGTGATAAGAGGTTATACGAAGCCGGGAAGATGGGTCCATGACCATATCTTCAAATTCTATCTAGTGTACTGTCTTGTGTAGTAGTCACTCGGGATTTGAGCTATGGTTCTTATGGGACACTTCTATGTAGAATGTGTATGAAATGACGTTGATACAGCATGAATGTGGGATCGAGGTGGAAAAATGACGATTTTGCCGCTCACCAAGGTTATCTCTGGCTTTGGGTTGATTTAGCAGTCGTTGCTTAGGGTATATTTCTGAGATTGGGCTGCTGTAGATACTGAATGTCCTCAGGGTTGTCTCCGAGGTGAATCTGACCTCCCGGGGTTATCTCTGGGGTTGGAACTGAGCACCTCGGGGTTATCTCCAAGGTTGAAGCTGACTTTTGGGAATTAGAACGGACTTCTCTGGGGTTATCTCCAGAACTGAAATTGCATCCCTCGGGGTTATCTCTGAGGTTGGAACTGTATCTCCCGGGGTTATCTCCGGGACTGGAACTGAATATCTCGAGGTTGTCTCCGAGATGGAAAACTGAGTATCTTAGGTTTGTCTCCAGGATTGAACTGATTTGACGTCCAGGGTTATCTCTGGAAGATGATTATGCCCTCCTGCAATGTTAGCAACATGAATGCAAAAATTTGAATGTCTACAATGAGGATGATTGATCTAATAATCATTTGTGTAGAGACACTAAAGCAAATATGTAGGTGCTTATTAGAGAATAAGTTACTCTCTAAGGAATACCTAATGGATTTTTACTTGCCTGTCAATAGGAATTCCTGTAGTGATAGTAGTACAAATGATCCTTAGACTTGAGATCATCATAGTATCTTATATATAATGAATTACACTTTGACTTATTCCTTAAGACCTGTAGGGTATATCAAAGAATATGCTTGGGGGTAATAAGTTATATATGAAGATAATGAATGATCAATAAAGAATCTACCACTTCTAGTAAAAGAAGAGAAATGTCATATGTGATTCGATAAATGACAACCTAGGAATCATTGGCCAAGGTGAAATGAAATTAGAAAGTAGTTTCTAATTTGCATTTATTATGAGTTGTGCATTTAGGAATCAAAATACATATAATTAAATAAAATAAGACTTGATAGTAATTCCATGTCTTATATTTAGTTCGGACATTGTATGGTGGAATGATTGAATTGTACGGTAACTATTTACTCAAAGGTTCTTTTATGATTAATGTTGAAATCTATATTATCTAGAAAGTAGTTGATCGCTAGGGAGGCTTATTCCTATTATAAAATACATATTATTTATTTAAATAAATTAATAGTTTAATTTATTTATTTAAATAATATTAAAATTATTCTAATTGATTTAGTCACAACTGATTTAATATGGAGAACCCTAAAGGGTCACACCATAAAAGGAAGATTAATTATTTAAGAAGTTAATGGCATAATCGTAATAATATGTTAAGTACATTTAATTTAATCTATGGGATAAATTAAATTAAATAGCTTAATATTTATTATTTAATATTTTGGAAATATTAAACATAAATTAATAAGAGGAGTCTTATTAATATTATTATAATTAATATTATTTTAATTTCTAAAAGAGTTTAGGAATTAATTTAATATAAGTACTCTTATTTATTCCTAATAGGATTAGGAGTCAAAATTAGCTAAATGAGTTTAGTTAATTATCCCTAATAAGATTAGGTAGCCCAATTAATTAAAGGAGTTTAATTAAATAAATAATACCTTATTTTAATTAAATAGGGTTATCTGATATATTTATAAGAGGAGTCTTATATCAGATATCAAATATACGTGATTCCAAAAGTTGGAGAGTACGCCCCTTTTTTCTATAGAGAAAGGAAAAACTAGGGTTTGAGCCAATACACCACTCTTCTTAAAAATTCTTCTTCCTTCGTGGATCACCTGTAGAGGCCATACACTTGGGTTGCTAACATTGATCAAATGAAAGAATCTACCCGAAGATTCAAGGAGATCGCGGAGAAGTAGGAGTTGAACTTGTACATGTAGAAGCTCGTATCTACAAGGGTATGATTCCATAACTTCTTATTCTTCGTTTTAATTAATAATATGCATAAAGGATGATCCGGGTAATTGGTTTGTAAAAATTTTAAAATCTGATTTTACTTTGCTTCCACTAATTTTGTAATTTGTTTGCTACTTTGATCTTCACCAAACCTTACACTTATTACCCTTCATAGGCGATTTGTCACCTCCATTCTTCCCCTTCCTTGGGGACTTGACCACAACAACCTTCACCATAGCAAACTTCTTCAAATTCTTAATAGAATCATCCTCCGTTATTCTTTTCCTCTTGCCATCTTTCTTCCTTGTATCAACCATTCTATACTAAACATAAATAAGAAACAAACCGAAAAAATCAAAATTCTATTATGTTAATACACTAATTTAATACATTATACATTAAACTAATGAGTCAAATACTCATTTGTAGCGAGTATATGAGAATTCGAACAATCCTTCCTTGCAGACCACCGACGGCGACACCGAGTGAGGACGAAGAAGAAGAAGAAATCAACAAGAACTATAGAAGCAGAAAGTAGAGATAGAAGAAAAGAACAAGGGTTCCCAACTTGCAGAATAAGGGTTTCCAACTAGAGTCCTACAGTAAAACAAACACGTAAATGATAAGGGTTGTTATCATGCAATTCATAAAAACCGATCCGAACCAAAAATACGGGAACCGTTTTTTAATTGGAACACTGATTTGCCATGTCAGCACTCCATTATTAATCACATAAATTAAAGGAATAATAATTGCATTAAATTTGTAAATAAACATGGAAATATGTATTAATTTTGTAATTATTTTATGGATGCACTATTGTTGTAATTTTTCCTAAAATGTACTAGAATATGTAATTGTTTTTATATATATATATATATATATATATATATATATATATATATATATATATATATATACAGAATGGATCAGTCCGCACTCATTGCACTGATCAAAAAATCAGACCCAAATTTTTATTTTTATTTTTTACTTTTTTTTAAACAACTAAAACAAATATTAAATATTTTATGGAATCGAAATTTTTCCATAATACAATGTTTTTGGGCATGATTTGAATACCTATACCAAAAAATGGTGGTACATGCCGCATGGACTATACATACATATTTTATTTTCGTGCCAAATCACACCAAAACAACTTTGTATTATGAAAAATTTCAATTCCATTAAATATTATTTATTTATTTTTAGTTGTTTTATAAAAAAAAAGCAAAAAAAAAAAAAAAAGGTTGAATTTTGGTCGATCCGAGTCCTAGGACTGATCAGATACTATATATATATATATATATATATATATATATATATATATATATATATATATATATATATATATATATATATATATATATATATATATGGTTCGCATTCATGGCAACCGCTTCTTTGGGAGAAACCAAAAAAAGCCATAGTACAACATCTTGTAGCGGATGAGACAATTAAAAGGGACATGTCCCATTTTAATTGTCCCACCTGCCATAAGTCATAGCTTGATTGTTATTATTCATACTAATATTTTGTAATATTAGTATTTATAATATTTATATTTATAATATTAATATTAATATTAATAATAATATTATGTAATATTATTAATACTTACATTAATATTTTGTAATATTAGTATTAATAGTAATAATATTAATAATAGTAATAATAATATGAATATGAATATTAATACTAATATTACTATTATTCTTATTAATATTAATATTAATAATATTAATATTATTAACTAATATTTTATTGTAATTTAAGCTTTTAATATTTGTCCAGCTCGATTTAAAACTCGACCAAGATTCATATGAATAGATCGACTATGAAAAAAAACAAGCAGAGTATAATTGAATACAAGAATTTCTAAGAATAATATAAATTAGTTAGTAATATTAATAATATTAATATTAATATTATTAATACTAATATTACAAAATATTAATATAAGTATTAATAATATTACAAAATATCATTATTAATATTAATATTATAAATATAAATATAAATATTATAAATACTAATATTATAAAATATTAATATGAATAGTAACAAGCCACTACAACTTGTAGCGATTAGCGGCTGAGAAAATTAAAATGGGACATGTCCCTTTTTAATTGTCTCATTCTTGCTATGTCTGACAATGCTATGACTTTTTTGGTTGCTCCCCAAGAATTTGCCATGGATGGATGCACTCCTATATATATATATATATATATATATATATATATATATATATATATATATATATATATTGTAAGACCCCAACTTTTATAAATAAAGATTAAATTTTCTCGAAATATTTTTTTTCATATTATGGTGTGGATATGATATAATGTTATATTTGTGGGTAATATTTACAAATTTTGCAAAGAAAGCAAGTGGTTATATAATATTCGATTGGTCGGGGAATATTCGTTTTAACAGGGAATATTCGTACGACGACACAATCATTGGTGGATCCCACAACGGAAGTATTGTCGTAGTTAGAAAATGACAAAATTATCTTTTTATAAAAATAATGGCGAAAGTTTTACCGTTAAACTGTTGAACTACCCGGTAGTAAAGTACAGTAATACGCGTGGTTGCATAGTAGTACACGGTATTGATTATTGAAGCATACCTGAGAAGTCACTCAGTTATACTCAATTATTGCTACATTAATTGTTGCATCATATCTCATATTATTGATTCAATTATTATCACAGTATCATCTGCATAATATTTATTATTATTAAATCAATAATTGAGATGACAAAGTTATTCATATTATTATTTGCAATATCGACAATGTCTAGAAGTTCTGTCAAGGAGAGGTTTGGTCAATCCACCTCTTATCGGAAAGCCACCTCTTTCCTGCGAACGACCTGGTTGTTAAATATTGTGAGTTATAATATTAATGATGAATAAGTTCGTGTTGATTAAAGATGAAATTGATAGTTCCATTGTGTTGGGATTATTAGTGTTAGTGGAAATCGATATTTATTTCGATAATAATTGATGTCTGGAGGTTATATTGACCAATCGGGTAATTAATCGGATAAATGAGCAATTAATTGCTATTATTTCACATGCTTATAACTATTTGTTCACATGTGTGTACTATTGATTCACATTCATGTACTATTAGGGGAGGTGGTGCAAAATTGATAATACTTGCAGGACTAAATTAAAAATGAAGAAAAAGAGGAAGGTATTATAATGTAATATTTTGAGCCCCAAAACGTGCAATTATCGAAACTATATTTTCCTATAAATAGAAGCTCATTCTTCTTTCATTCTCACCAATTCACTAAGTCTCACAAGAGCAATTATTATAGAGAGAAAGAAGAAGAGAAGTCTGCTATCTCACTATTCCAGTATCCATTTTCTTCTAAGGTAAGGGGTATTATTTCTTTCGTATTCATGAAGAGAGTTATTTTCTTTCAATACTCGTAAGGGTTGTTATTCCATTCTTTATTATTCTGTTGGAATAACCTGTCTGTGTGGTCTATCGCATGCCTGGTGAATTCTTTTGTTATTCCATTCTTTATTATTCTTTTGGAATAACCTGTTTGTGCGGTCTATCGCATGTCTGGTGAATTCTTTTGTTATTCCATTCATTATTATTCTGTTGGAATAACATGTACATCTTGATCTATCGCATGCATGGTGAATTCTTACGTTATTCCATTCTTTATTATTCATTGGAATAACTCGTCTATGTGGACTATCAGATGCATGGTGAATGATCCTTCGTATTCATTCCTTATTAAATTGTGGAAATGATATGTCTACGTGGATTCTGCATGGAAGCAAAAATCCATTTGCGATTTCATATATTCTATTATACTCGGTTGGTTAAAGTTTTGACTTCTATACTCCATGAAATTAGTAGAATAACACGGATATTTTGCGCTTCATCCAAAGATCTTTTCATGGAAATATTCTTCCGAGCATTCTTGAATTTTACTCCACAAAAAAAGTATCATGTTGACAATTTGGACGTTATTGATTTCTGGATAAATTAAATTATAAATCTTTAAAAATTTATCCTTGAACTTGTTTTATTGAATTCTTATATCATTGTCATCATCCTCATGTTTATAATATGTTGAAAGTCATCTGTGGCATGTAGTGCATAGATGGACTTGGTATGATTACAAATGATGTGGTAAAAGTCTTCATTGGCCGTAGTGCATTGATGGACAGTTTTTGGCATGATCATGACCATTGATGAATACACGAATATCCTTGGCCCGTAGTGCATGGATAATTTGTGGTCGTGATACAAATGAATATCCTTAGTCAGTAGTGCGTGGATGATGTGGTTTATTTATTTATTGTCGAGTCTCAAATGATAAAAGTGATGAAAAACCTTTTAAATCATAGAAGATAGTAGATTTTATTCTCTACTTGACTCTTTTAATGGATTGCTTGTTCCGCTACAGTTAAACTTGATGTTTGTTATATTTTATCAGTTTAACACTGTTGAAGGCTAACGATAAATTATTCTGCATTATCTTAGTCATAATATTTTTTACTAGACTAGTTGAGCTCACCCTTTCCTTCATTGTTCTCTTCAGGAAATGAGAATATAGCTGGGATGAGTCGGGGAATGGATTGACAGTCCAGATGGTTGTTTTAGTAGTCCTCACTATTCTATAAAATAGTGTGACAATAAATGTAATGAGGACTCCATTGAGTGTGGATATTGTCTAGATGACAATATTCTTATTCAAACTCTTAGATTATGTTTTGTCGTATTTTACACGACTGTTGTATAATTAAGTTGTATTTGAATTTTGTACCATGTATTTGGCGACTCAAGATGGGTGATGTATACCTATTTTGGGGGCGTCACAGTTGGTATCAAAGCTTAGGGATATGATCCATGGCTAAGATGTGAGACTAGAACTAGGAGGGTAGAGACCGGGAATTCCTTCGCTAGTATGACCTACCTAAGTTTATTTTGTATTTAATTGGTCGGTCAGAGTATAGGGATAATATGTTACATGTCAATTAACCCTTGTTTTGTGGCAGTATTTGAAAATGACATCCGAGAATGTTGAGAATAGCAATGGAGCACAGGAGACCGTTGAGTCTCCACATATCAATAATCAAGATAATGTGCATCAGGAAGGCGACAATCCTCATGCAAACAACAACACTGACCAAATGATGAACAATGGAATGTTCAGAGGCTTTATGAAATTTATGCAACATCAGGCGAGAGCGGCTCCTGTCCAAAATGTAGGTGGAAACACTAGAAACTCTCGGAAGATCATCGCTAAATAGTTCAAGGAGTTGGGACCACCAGAGTTTATTGGAGAGCCAAAACCACTTAAGGCGGAAGAATGGATAAAGCAGATCACCATGATATTTGATGTCTTGGGATGCTCCGAGGAGAAAAAGGTTCCCTTTGCCACCTTTATGTTGCGAGGAGAGGCATATTACTGGTGGGAATCGGTAAAGCGTACTCAACCTGCCGCACTGAAGATGTCTTAGGAGAAGTTCCAAGAACTATTCAACGACAAGTACTTTTCTGAAATTATTCGTCACATGAAAGAGGTAGAGTTCATCAAGTTGGAGCAGAACAATATGACCGTGTCGCAGTACGAAGCTAAGTTTGCCGAGTTGTCCCGATTTGCGTGTCACTTGGTTGATAATTGTGAGACCCCAAATTTTATGAATAAAGATTTAAATTTCTCGAAATATTTTTTTAAATATTATGGTGTGGATTTGATATAATGTTATAGTTGTGGGTAATATCTATAAATTTTGCAAAGTATGCAAGTTGTTGTATAATATTCGATTGGTCGGGGAATATTCTTTTTGTCGGGGAATATCCGTACGACGGTACAATCATTGGTGGACCCCACAACGAAATTATTGTCGGATTGAGAAAACGACAAAAATATTTTTATGAAAATAACGGTGAAAATAACAAAAATATTTTTATGAAAATAACGGTTAATTATTGTCGGATTGAGAAAACGACAAAACCCATTTCTAAAACCCTCAAATATTTTCTTCACCCAAAACGAACGTGTAATGTGCCAAAGACGTTGGCTCAAGCTGTTGAAGATTATGATCGTACCATTCAATATCATCGTGGGAAAAGCGAACGTGGTAGCTGACACGTTGAGTAGAAGATCGTATGCGTTTACGAGTGTGATGTTGTTAACACAAAGACCCATTTCGTATAACTTACAAATGATGAAGATAGAGTTAAAGACTCTAGGGACCCACGTGAAGATAACGAATATACGATTAGAATAGACTTTAATCGATAAAGTTAAAGTTGCTCAAGCTACATACTCAGAGCTGATGAATGTGAAGAAGAAGGTTCAAGAGGGCATTATTCTAGAAGCAAGAATTAATGGAGAGAGGAAATCTCAACCCTCGATTTTATTGGCCCATTTGAAATCCTTGATCGAGTAGGAACCGTGGCCTATAGACTCGCGTTTTACCGCCAAGTATGTCACGTGTTCATAATGTTTTTTTTTCACGTATCGATGTTACGTAAATATGTGGATGACCCGAACCACGTTATTAAATTAGAACTAGACGAGATAGCAGAAGATTTAACGTATTAAGAGCTACGTGTTAAAATATTGGATAAGAAGGATCGTATTAAACACTCAAAGGTTATACCTCAAGAGTTAGAATCTTAAATGAAGTCAAGGTATCCTCATCTCTTCGACATACTAGGTACGTACGTAAATTTTGTGAGACCCCAAATTTTATGAATAAAGATTTAAATTTCTCGAAATATTTTTTTAAATATTATGGTGTGGATTTGATATAATGTTATAGTTGTGGGTAATATCTATAAATTTTGCAAAGTATGCAAGTTTTTGTATAATATTCGATTGGTGGGGAATATTCTTTTTGTTCGGGGAATATCCAATACGACGGTACAATCATTCAGTGGACCCTACAACGGAATTATTGTCGGATTGAGAAAATGACAAAATATTTTTATGAAAATAATAAATTGAAAGTGTTACCGTTAAAACTGTTGAACTACTCGGTAGTAAAAGTACAAAGAATACTGGCGTGGTTGCATAGTAGCTTGCACGGTATTGATTATTGATGCTTACGTGATAAGTCAGTCATATATACTCAATTATTGCTACAGTAATTACTGCATCATATGTCTCATATTATTGATTCAATTATTGTTACAGTATCATCTACATAATATGTTATATTAAATCAATAATTGAGACGACAAAGTATTCATATTATTATTTGCAATATTGATAATGTCTAGAAGTTCTGTCAAGGAGAGGTTTGGTCACCTAATTGCGCGCCAATAAGGAGAAAATCCTTATCGAAAAACCCCCTCTTTTTGGGAACGACCTGGTTGTTAAATATTGTGAATTATAATATTAATGATGAATAAGTGCGTGTTGGTTAAAGATGAATTTTATATTTCTCTTGTGTTGGAAATTATTTGTGTTAGTGGAAATCGACACTTGTTTAGATAATAATTGATGTCTAGAGGTTATATTGTTCAATCGGGTATTCGGGGCACTTTTCGTGTCGGAGTACTATTCACGAGTTACTATTCATGAGTTATTATTCATGAGTTACTATTCAGGAGTTACTATTCACGAGTTACTATTCATGAGTTACTATTCATGAGTTACTATTCATGAGTTACTATTCACGAGTTACTATTCATGAGTTACTATTCACGGAGTACTATTCACCCGTAAGATATATTTTTTTTGGTCCAAATCATTTTTGGGTACAATATTATTCCATGAGGAGATGTGCTAATTTTTTGAATAGTTAGTTGAAGATATAATAGTAAATCAATATGGATCATTTGGTGGAAAGTTATAATAGTGAATCAATATGGATCGCTGGTTTAAAGTTTTAATAGTAAATCAGTATGGACCGTTGCTTTAAGTTTTAATAGTAAATCAATATGGACCGTCTGTTTAAAAGTAAATCAATCTAGACCGTTCATGAATTAGTTACTATTCAGTCCATTCTCCTATAAATAGAAGCTCATTCCTTCATTATTTCTTATTTAATTCAACTTTGAAACTCTAGAGAGAGAAACTATAGAGAGAAAGAAGAAAAGTATTCTGCTACTTCACTACTCCAGTATTCAGTTTTTCTAAGGTAGAGAATACTATTTGTTGTACTCATAAGGGGTATTCTTTCTTTCTTATTCATGAAGAGAACTTCTGTTATTCCATTCTTTATTATTCTGTTAGAATAACCTGTATACGCGGGATACCCTATTCTTGGTGAAATTCTTCTGTTATTCCATTCTTATTATTCTGGTGGAATAACCTGTTTATGCGAAGTACCGCATACATGGTGAAATTCTTCTAATATTCCGTTCTTTATTATTCTGTTGGGAATAACCTGTTTGTGTAGTCTATCGCACGCATGGTGAATCCTTCTTTTATTCCATTCTTTATTATTCTGTTTAGAATAACCTGTCTGTGCAGTCTATCGCATGCATGATGAATCCTTCTATTATTCCATTCTTTATTATTCTGTTGGAATAACCTGTCTATGTCGATTACCACATGCATGGTGAATGATCCTTCGTATTCATTCCTTATTAAATTGTG
The DNA here is from genome assembly GCA_020205605.1 of Panax ginseng. Classification (NCBI taxonomy): domain Eukaryota; kingdom Viridiplantae; phylum Streptophyta; class Magnoliopsida; order Apiales; family Araliaceae; genus Panax; species Panax ginseng. The sequence goes on along the minus strand of CM035146.1, from coordinate 52,217,623 downwards.
GAAATGATGCATCACGTGGATTCCGTGCATAGCGGGTGAAAATCCATTTGCAGTTTCATATATTCTATTATACTCAGTTGGTTAAAGTTTTGGCTTATATACTCCATGAAATTAGTGGAATATCCTTGATATTTGCGCTTCATCCAATATCTTTTCATGGAAATATTCTTATAAGCATTCTTGAATTTTACTGCATAAAGCAATATCATGTTGACAATTTGGACGTTATTGAGTTCAGGATAAATTAACTTATAAATCTTTAAAATTTATCCTCATGCTTATATTATGTTGAAAGTCATCTTTGGCTTACGTGCATAGATGGACTTGGTATGATTATGACCAGGGATAATTCGGTATAATCATGACCATAATGTGACGAATGATGTGGTAAAAGTCCTCATTGGCGTGTAGTTCATTGGTGGATAGTTGTTGGTATGATTATGACCAAGGATTATTCGGTATAGTCATGACCATTGATAATGATATGAATATCCTTGGCCGTGGAGCGAGGATGATTCGATTTTATTTATTGTCGAGTCTCGCCGATAAAGTTGATGAAAAACTTTTTAAATCATAGAAGACAGTAGATTTTATACTTTACTTGACTCTTCTAATGGATTGCTTATTCTACTGCAGTTTTTGATCTAAAACTTGTTCTCTATTATATTCTATCAGTTGTTATACTGTTAAAGGCTATTGATAATTTATTATGCATTATCTTAGTCATAATATTTCTTACTGGGCTAGTTGAGCTCACCCTTTCTTTCACTGTTCTCTTCAGGAAATGAGAACGTAGCCGGGAGTAGTCGGGGAACATAGTGATGGTCCTACATGGTGCATTAATAGTCCTCACTATTCTGTAAAATAGTGTGATAATAAATGTAATGAGGACTCCATTGAATGTGGATATTGTCTAAATGACAATATTTGTATTAAAACTCACAGCCTATGTTTTGTCGTATTTCACACGACTGTTGTATAATTAAGTGGTAATTATATTCAGTATCTTGTATCTGGCGACTCAAGATGGGTGATGTATACCTTTTTTGGGGGCGTCACAGTTGGTATCAAAGCTTAGGGATATGATCCCTGGCTGAGATGTGAGACAAGAACTAGGAGGGGAGAGACGGGGAATTCCTTCGCTAGTATGACCTACCTAAGTTTATTTGGTATTTAACTGGTCGGTCAGAGTATAGGGCTAATATGTGATATATTAATTAACCCTTGTTTTGTGGCAGTATTTGAAAATGGCATCCGAAAATGCTGGGATAAGCAATGAAGCACATGAGACCGTTGAGTCACCAACGATCAATATCCAGGATAATGTGCAACAGGAAGACAATAATCCTCAGGTAAACAATAACACCGATGAAATGATGAACGATGGGATGTTCAGAGGCTCTATGAAATTCATACAACATCTATAAAACGTACCCAGCCTGATGCACTGAAGATGTCTTGGGAGAAGTTCCAAGAGCTGTTCAACGACAAGTACTTTCCCGAAAGTATTCGTCACATGAAGGAGGTGGAGTTTATTAAGTTGGAGCAAAACAATATGACCATGTCGCAATACGAGGCTAAATTTGAGGAGTTATCCCGATTTGCATCCCATTTGGTTGATAATGAGGAGTGAATGACGCGAATGTTTCTAAGAGGTTTGAAACCCGATATACGTCAATACCTCATTTATGAAAAACTTTGTTTATATTCAAATGTTGTGAATAGGGCTCAGTTATTGGAGCGCGATAATGATTCAGCACAACCAAAAGGCAATGACCAACAACACGATAATAATAAATCGGGCAAACAAAATGACCATCGAAACAATGATAACCATCGTGGGGGAAATTATTATGCCAAGAATTGTAACCACTTCGGTGGTAATCATGGCCAGGATAATAGAAGTGGAAATTTCAAGAAGAGAAGGTTCAATAATGATGTAAAGACAACAGCACCAGCACCTATTAAGGAAGGAGAACGACCGATTACGTATGCTTCAAATCACGGAGGGAGGGACATATCAGTCCAAACTGCGTGATGCAGTCCAAAGCATGTTACAATTGTGGAAAAGAATGTCACCTAGCCCAATTTTGTCGTGCACCAAAGTCAAGTCCAGCTGGGACGGTGGTACCAAAGGAGGATACGGACAAAACAAAGTCGGTGGTTTTAGGAAGAGCGTTTTTCGTGACTTCTCAAAAAGCGAGGTACCCGAACAAAGTTAGCACGGGTTAGTTAATTATAAATTCTTGCAAAGTCTATACCTTATTAGATACCGGTTCTACCCATTCATTTATCTCTCTTGCTTGCACTCAACGTTTAAATTTGACTTCGGAGAAATTAGACTTTGACTTATTGGTTGAAACTTCTATAGTAGAAACCTTCGTTACTTACACTGTTTATAAATCTTGTTGATTCAAATCGACACTTTCACGTTACCTGTCGATCTTATCTCTTTGAAAATACTTGCCTTTGACGTGATTTTAGAAATCGACTAGGTAACTACTCATCGTGCTAAAATTGATTATTTTCGTAAGGTTGTTAGCTTTCATATTCCTAACCAACCTTTTATGCGAATTCAAGCAACCAAACCACTAAAGTTAATCATTGTCATATCAAGTCATAAGTAAAGTGTTGGGGTTTCGGCACAGAAACGCACAGAGGAAATAAAATTTTTAAAGCAATTTCCGAAACCCTAAAATAGGATCCATGCGAAAAATTCAATTAATTCAGAGGTTAGAAATTATACCGATTAAGAAAACTGAAATTGATATGATCGAATCTCCAACGCAATCCACGAATTAAGAAACTGGAATTGATACGATCGAATCTCCAATGCAATCCAAATGAGCTGCGTCTCTACGGTATCCACACGAACGCTCCGCGAATCGTCCTACGATCTGCAGAAGAAGGAACCGCGGTACTAGCCACGAAGGATGAGGATTTTCGAAGCTGTTTTCTCTAGTCTCTCTCTAAGAGCGGCTAGGGTTTTGTATTTTTTTGACATAAAACCTAAAGTGACTGATATATATCATATATATAGCAGTTAGGGGGAATTAATCAAAACCTAATATTATTAAAATCCGAATTTATATATATCTTAATTAAGTCTTACTTAATTAATATACCTATATATAAATTATCCTATTAATTTAAATTCGTAATTTAAAATTCTATCAATCATATTGACATATTTAAATCTTTACAATTTAAATTAATTTTCTTTTAATTACGTTCTTTGTGTGTGACCCTATAGGTTATTATTACGTTGGCAATAATTTTAAAATCATATTATAAAATTATAAACAGTGAGCGGCATCTAGTAATGCATCACTGCTACCCAAGTAATAATAAGATCGATGATTCGATGCAACCTTTTTGTGACCAATGTTTCAATGTAATTTAATCCTTTTAACCTTAATAACCTAGATTAAACTCGAGTCATGGAATGTGTCATACTCTTCATAATTTCATCTGAGTTTTCTTGATCAATGAGTAGACTATATAAAACAAATCACTATTTGAGCATGGCCATGCATTTCATAGTCCTACTCAATCAAAAGGCCTATGGATATCACCCATAATATATAGGATAGTTAAATTCCATCTAGATCACTCATATTTCTCACACGATTCATGATGAATCAAATAATCACCTTTATAGTCCACCCTATTAAAGGTGACATTTGATGATATCAAAGTACATAAATTCTCGTGTAGTAATATAGCGATTTCAGGTCGGAGGACCATTACATCATTGTCACTATGAGAATTGCTAATGACACTTCGCATAATGCTCCAATACAATTCTCATGGTTGGTCTGTCCAGTACATCGTTCTCTAACGTGTACCCATGCATTGACTTAATATCTCATATATTTATGACCAATGAGATTTGGTCATCAGTCAATCCACATACTAGTCTCAATGCATCATTGTTGTCCCATCAACAATGATACTCGACTAGGGACATTTAAGAACAATGATACTAATTGTAATTATATAATCTTATGTTCAAGTTACATACTTGAAACTATATAATTTGTATCACTATTCTAAGGAATTTTATTATGTTAACAATTATATTACGCAGTAAATAAAACCATAATAAAATTATATATTTATTCAATCAAATATAATATCAAAACGTTAAGCAATTATATCAAATAATTGGCCTCTAGGGCATAAACTCTAACATAAAGAGCCCTGAGCCTTTCGCTGGTGACTTCTTTGTGTGGAATGCACTGTAGCAAGACTTTCTGTAGGCGACGCTGTGAATGACGATGGCAAGTTAATAGGTATTAATGTGACGTGCTATCCAAGTCTTGGATGAGAGTCACAGTTTTGAATGATATTTCTATCGTTAAAAAATTTCCTGACGTATTCTTGAAGAATTCTTAGCCTACCCCTAGAGCGTGAAATCGAATTTTGTATTGACCCCAGTACAAAACCCATTTCTAAAACCCTCAAATATTTTCTTCACCCAAAACGAACGTTTAATGTGCCAAAGATGTTGGGTCGAGCTGATGAAGATTACGATCGTACCATTCAATATCATCGTGGGAATAGCGAACGTGGTAGCTGACACGTTGAGTAGAAGATCGTATGCATTTACGAGTGTGATGTTGTTAACACAAAGACCCATTTCGTATAACTTACAAATGATGAAGATAGAGTTAAAGACTCTAGGGACCCACGTGAAGATAACGAATATACGATTAGAATAGACTTTAATCGATAAAGTTAAAGTTGCTCAAGCTACATACTCAGAGCTGATGAATGTGAAGAAGAAGGTTCAAGAGGGCATTATTCTAAAAGCAAGAATTAATGGAGAGAGGAAATCTCAACCCTCGATTTTATTGGCCCATTTGAAATCCTTGATCGAGTAGGAACCGTGGCCTATAGACTCGTTTTACCGCCAAGTATGTCACGTGTTCATAATGTTTTTTTTTCACGTATCGATGTTACGTAAATATGTGGATGACCCGAACCACGTTATTAAATTAGAACTAGACGAGATAGCAGAAGATTTAACGTATTAAGAGCTACGTGTTAAAATATTGGATAAAAAGGATCGTATTAAACACTCAAAGGTTATACCTCAAGAGTTAGAATCTTAAATGAAGTCAAGGTATCCTCATCTCTTCGACATACCAGGTACGTACGTAAATTTTGAGGGCAAAATTTCATAAGGAGGGGAGATTGTTAGACCCCAAATTTTATGAATAAAGATTTAAATTTCTCGAAATATTTTTTTAAATATTATGGTGTGGATTTGATATAATGTTATAGTTGTGGATAATATCTATAAAATTTTCAAAGTATGCAAGTTGTTGTATAATATTCGATTGGTCGGGGAATATTCTTTTTGTCAGGGAATATCCATACGACGGTAAAATCCTTGGTGGACCCCACCACGGAATTATTGTCGGATTGAGAAAATGACAAAAATATTTTTATGAAAATAACGGCGAAAGTGTTACCGTTAAAACTGTTGAACTACTCGGTATTAAAAGTACAGTAATACGCGTGGTTGCATAGTAGCACACGGTTGATTATTGATGCTTACGTGATAAGTCACTCAGATATACTCAATTATTGCTACAGTAATTGCTGCATCATATCTCTCATATTATTGATTCAATTATTGTTACAGCATCATCTGCATAATATGTTATATTATTAAATCAATAATTGAGACGACAAAGTTATTCATATTATTATTTGCAATATTGACAATGTCTAGAAGTTCTGTCAAGTTGAGGTTTGGTCACCTAATTGCGCGCCAATAAGGAAAAATCCTTATCGGAAAGCCCCCTCTTTCTTGGGAACGACCTGGTTATTAAATATTGTGAATCATAATATTAATGATGAATAAGTTCGTGTTGATTAAAGATGAATTTTATAGTTCCATTGTGTTGGAAATTATTTGTGTTAGTAGAAATCGACACTTGTTTTGATAATAATTGATGTCTGGAGGTTATATTGTTCAATCGGGTATTCGGGGCACTTTTCGTGTGGGAGTACTATTCACGAGTTACTATTCATGAGTTATTATTCATGAGTTACTATTCACGAGTTACTATTTATGAGTTACTATTCACGAGTTACTATTCATGATTTACTATTCACGAGTAACTATTCACGAGTTACTATTCACCCGTAAGATATATTTTTTTTCGGTCCAAATCATTTTTGGGTACAATATTATTCCATGAGGAGATGTGCTAATCTTTCAGACCGTTAGTTGAAGATATAATAGTAAATCAATATGGACCGCTGGTGGAAAGTTATAATAGTGAATCAATATGGATCGCTGGTTTAAAGTTTTAATAGTAAATCAGTATGGACCGTTGCTTTAAGATTTAATAGTAAATCAATATGGACCGTCCGTTTAAAAGTAAATCAATCTGGACTGTTCATGAATTAGTTACTATTCAGTCCATTTTCCTATAAATAGAAGCTCATTCCTTCATTATTTCTTACGAATTTACTAAAACTCTAGAGAGAGAAACTATAGAGAGAAAGAAGAAAAGTATTCTGCTACTTCAGTACTCCAGTATTCAGTTTTTCTAAGGTAGGGAATATTATTTGTTGTACTCATAAGGGGTATTCTTTCTTCCTTATTCACGAAGAGAACTTCTGTTATTCCATTCTTTATTATTCGTTAGAATAACTTTGTATCATGCTGGATACCCTATACTTGGTGAAATTCTTACATTATTCCATTCTTATTATTACGGTGGAATAACTGTTTATCGCAATACCGCATACATGGTGAAATTCTTCTAATATTCCGTTCTTTATTATTACATTTGGGAATAACACATGCAATGCAGTCTATCGCACGCATGGTGAATCCTTACGTTATTCCATTCTTTATTATTCATTTAGAATAACTTTGTCATGCAGGTCTATCGCATCGCATGGTGAATCCTTATGTTATTCCATTCTTTATTATTCTGTTGGAATAACCTGTCTATGTGGATTACCACATGCATAGTGAATGATCATTCGTATTTATTCCTTATTAAATTGTGGAAATGATCTATATACGTGGATTACCGCATAGCGGGAGAAAATCCATTTGCAGTTTTATATATTCTATTATACTCAATTGGTTAAAGTTTTGGCTTCTATACTGCATGAAATTAGTGGAATATCCTTGATATTTGCGCTTCATCCAGTATCTTTTCATGGAAATATTCTTATAAGCATTCTTGAATTTTACTGCACAAAGCAGTATCATGTTGACAATTTGGACGTTATTGAGTTCAGGATATATTAATTTATAAATCTTTAAAATTTATTCTTGAACCTATTTTATTGAATTGTCATCATCATCATGCTTATATTATGTTGAAAGTCATCTTTGGCTTACGTGCATAGATGGACTTGGTATGATTATGACCAGGGATAATTCGGTATAATCATGACCGTAATGTGACAAATGATGTGGTAAAAGTCCTCATTGGCATGTAGTTCATTGGTGGACAGTTGTTGGTATGATTATGACTAGGGATTATTCGGTATAGTCATGACCATTGATGATTATATGAATATCCTTGGCCATGGAGCAGGGATGATTCGATTTTATTTATTAAGCTGAGTCTCAGCGATAAAGTTGATGAAAAACTTTTTAAATCGTAGAAGACAATACATTTTATACTTTACTTGACTCTTCTAATGGATTGCTTATTCTGCTGTAGTTTTTGATCTAAAACTTGTTCTCTATTATATTCTATCAATTGTTATACTGTTGAAGGCTATTGATAATTTATTCTGCATTATCTTAGTCATAATATTTCTTACTGGGCTAGTTGAGCTCACCCTTTCTTTCCTTTGTTCTCTTGTGAAATGAGAACGAAATGGGACTAGTCTGGGAATAGAGTGATGGTCCTAGATGGTGCATTAGTAGTCCTCACTATTCTGTGAAATAGTGTGATAATAAATTTAATGAGGACTCCATTGAGTGTGGATATTGTCTAGATGACAATATTTGTATTAAAACTCACAGCCTATGTTTTGTCGTATTTCACACGACTGTTGTATAATTAAGTTGTAATTGTATTCAGTACCTTGTATCTGGCAACTCAAGATGGGTGATGTATACCTGTTTTGGGGGTGTCACAATAATGAGGAAAGAATGACGCTGATGTTTCTAAGAGGTTTGAAACCCGAGATACGTCAAAATCTAATTTCTCATAAACTGTGTTTGTATTCAGATGTTGTAAATAGGGCTTAGTTATTGGAGCGTGATAACGAGTCAACCCAACAAAGAGAAAGTAGCCGGCAAAATAATAATACTAGTGGTGGCAGTCATAGAAGCGGTGACAATAAACATGGAGGCAATCAACTTGCCAGAAATGGTAACCACTTCGATGGTAATCATGGCTAAGACAATAAGAATGGACATTTCAAGAAGAGGAGATTCAACAATGATGGAAAGACGTCAACACCAACACCCGTTATAAAGGAAAGAGAACGACCACCTATCATACGCTTCAAATGCGGAGGGGAGGGACACATCAGTCCAAACTGTGCGCAGCAGTCCAAAACGTGTTACAATTATGGAAGAGAAGGTCACCTTGCCCAATTTTGTCGTGCACCAAAGTCAAGTCCAGCTGGGATGGAGGCATCAAAGGACGTCCCAGACAAGATAAAACTGGTAGTTCAAGGGAGAGCGTTTGTCGTAACCTCCCAAAAAGTGAGGAATCTTAAGAAGGTGATCACGGGTAAGCTAATCATAAACTCTAACGAAGTTTATACCTTATTTGATACTGGTTCTACCCATTCTTTTATTTCTCTTACTTGCACTCAACGTTTAAATTTGACTCCGGAAAAATTAGACTTTGACTTATCTGTTGAAACTCCGTTGGGAGAACCCTTCATTACAACCATTGTTTATAAGTCTCGTTTGATTCAAATCGGTAACTGCACGTTACCTGTCGATCCTATCTCCTTAAAAATACTTGCATTTGATGTGATTCTAGGGATTGATTGGTTAACTACTCATCATGCTAAAATTTATTATTTTCGTAAGGTTGTTAGCTTTCATATTCCTAATCAATATATTATGCGAATTCAAGCTACCAAACCATTAAAATCAATCATGGTCATCTCAAGCCATAAAGCTATTCGTTTATTGAAAAATGGATGTCAAGCTTTCTTAGCTCATGTCACATATTTAAATAAAATTGCGTCAGATTTGAATGATATTTTTATTGTTAATAAATTCCCTGACGTATTCCCCGAAGAACTTCCTGGCCTACCCCCGGAGTGTGAAATCGAGTTTGGTATCGACCTTGAACCCAGTACAAAACCCATTTCCAAAGCCCCATATCGAATGGATCCTATTGAACTTCATGAGTTAAAAACCAAACTACAGGAATTGTTAGACATCGGTTTCATTCGTCCTAGTACGTCTCCTTGGGGTGCTCCTGTTCTATTCGTGAAGAAGAAAGATGGAAGTATGTGACTTTCTATTAATTATCGGGAGTTGAATCATGTCACCATCAAAAATAGGTACCCGTTGCCTCGTATTGATGACATGTTTGACTAGTTGCAAGGAGCCAAATTCTTTTCAAAGATTGATCTTCGTTTCGGATATCATCAGTTGAAGATTAAAACTGATGACATTCCAAAGACTGCTTTCAGAACTTGGTACGGGCATTACGAATTCTTAGTCATGTCTTTTGGATTGACTAATGCTCATGCTGCCTTTATGGATATGATGAACCGAGTATTCAAGGAATATTTGGATCACTTTGTGGTCGTCTTTATTGATGACATCCTCATTTACTTCAAAAGCCATTAAGATCATGAGCAACACTTGAGGCTGATACTCCAAAAGCTTTGTGAAAATAAGTTATATGCTAAGTTGAAGAAATGTGAGTTCTGGCTTGAAGAAGTAGCATTCCTTGGGCACGTGATATCAAATCATGGAATATCATTGACCAAGCAAAGATCAAGCAATTCAAAGTCGAGGAGCAACCTAAGTCGTTGGATCAAGCACGTAGCTTTCTCGGCTTTAATTTGGTTATTATCGGAGATTCGTAGAAGGGTTTTCTTGAATCACTACTCCATTAACTCAGCTGACTCAGAAATATACAAAATTCGATTGGAGCGAGGAATGTGAGAAGAGTTTTCAAGAACTCAAGAGGAGGCTTATTTCAGCACCTGTTCTGAAAATATCAGCTGGCTCGGAGGCATTTGTCATCTACAGTGATGCTTCAGGCAAAGGATTAGGATGTGTTCTCATGCCACATGGGAAAGTCATAGCCTATGCCTCACGACAACTCAAAGAATATGAGAGGAATTATCCTACTCATGATCTAGAGTTGGCAGCTGTCGTTTTTGCACTTAAGATTTGGAGGCATTACCTATATGGAGAGAAGGTGGAGATCTATACGGATCATAAAATCCTCAAATATTTTTTTGCTCAAAAGGAACTCAACATGCGGCAACGACGATGGCTTGAGCTATTGAAAGATTACGATCATACCATTCAATACCATCCTAGAAAAGCGAACGTAGTAGCTAATGCATTGAGTAGAAGATCATATGCGGGTACGAGTGCATTATTATCAACGCAAAGGCCCATTTTATATGACTTACAAAGGATTGAGATAGAGTTAAAGACTCCAGGGACCTATGTGATGATGGCAAATATACGAGTAGAACCGACTTTAATCGATAAAGTTAAAGCTGCTCAAACTACAAACCTGGAGCTGACGCGTATGAGTAAGAAAGTGCAAGAAGGTGCTATTTCGGAAGCAAGAATCGATGAAAAAGGAATACTTTGAGTCAACTCTAGACTTTATGTACCTATCGATTCTTACTTAAAGTATAAAATCATGATGGAAGCGCACAACACACCATTTGCAATCCATCCTGGGAGTACCAAAATGTATCGTGATCTTCGACATACATTTTGGTGGAGCAATATGAAGAGATAGATAGCGGGGTTTATCTCAAGGTGTCTAACTTGTCAACGAGTCAAAGCGGAGCATCAAGTGCCAAAATGTCCATTGCAACCACTTGAAATTCCAAAATGGAAGTGGGAGCACATTGCCATGGATTTTGTTACCGGTCTTACTAAGGTTTCTCAAGGCATAGATGCAATTTGGGTCATTGTTGATAGATTGACCAAGTCTGCTCATTTCTTACCAATACGAGAAACTTATACACTTGAACGTCTTGCTAGTATGTACATAAGCGAGATTGTAAGATTACATGGTATGCCACTATCCATAGTTTTTGATCGAGACGTAAGATTCACTTCAAGATTTTGGGTTAGTTTGCAAAAAGCTATGGGCACAGATTTATGATTTAGTTCGGCATATCATCCTCAAACATACGGGTAGTCAGAGAGGACTATTCAAACTCTTGAAGATTTATTAAGACTTTGTGTCCTTGACTTCAAAGGAAGTTGGGACAAGTTCTTACCATTGGTGGAGTTTTCCAACAACAACAGTTATCAAGTAAGTATTTGCATGGCTACATTTGAGGCGTTGTATGGAAGAAAGTGTCGTTATCCAGTATGCTGGGATTAGGTGGGTGAAGCAACGTTGTTGGGACCGGAGTTGGTACGTATGACTATGGAAAAGATTCAAACAATCTGACAACGTATAAAAACCTCACAAGATCGACAAAAGAGTTATGATGATCTTCATCGAAAGGACGTGGAATTCAATATTGGAGATCATGTGTTGTTACGTGTTGCTCCATGGAAAGGAGTTATGAGATTTGGAAAGAGAGGAAAGCTCAATCCTCGATTCATTGGCCCATTTTTAATCTCCGATCGAGTAGGAACTGTGGCCTATAGAGTCGCTTTATCACCAAGTATGTCTCATGTTCATAACGTTTTTCACATATCTATGTTACGTAAATATGTGAAAGACCCAAACCACATTATTGAATTAGAACCAAACGAGATAGTGAAAGATTTAACGTATGAAGAGGTACCTGTTAAAATCTTAGATAAGAAGGATCATATTCTACGCTCTAAAGTTATTCCTCAAGTCAAAGTTTTGTGGAGAAACCACGATGTTGAGGAAATAACCTGGGAGTTAGAATCTGAAATGAAATCAAGGTATCCTCACCTCTTCGACATACCAGGTACGCACCCTAATTTTGAGGATGAAATTTCATAAGAAGGGGAGGTTGTAAGACCCCAACTTTTATAAATAAAGATTAAATTTGCTCGAAGTATATTTTTGAATAGTATGGTGTGGATATGATACAATGTTATAGTTTTAGGTAATATTTACAAATTTTGCAAAGAAAGCAAGTTGTTATATAATATTCGATTGGTCGGGGAATATTCGTTTTAACAGGAAATATTCCTATGACGGCATAATCATTGGTGGACCCCACAATGGAAGTATTGTCGTAGTTAGAAAACGACAAAATTATCTTTTTATAAAAATAATGGCAAAAGTTTTACCGTTAAACTGTTGAACTAGCCTTGAACTAGTAAAAGTAACAAAGAATGTCGCATGGTTGCATAGTAGCACACGGTATTGATTATTGATGCTTACGTGAGAAGTCACTCAGTTATACTCAATTATTGCTACAGTAATTGTTGCATCGTATCTCTTATATTATTGATTTAATTATTGTCACAATATTATCTACATAATATTTATTATTATTAAATCTATAATTGAGACGACAAAGTTATTTATATTATTATTTGCGATATTGACAATGTCTAGAAGTTCTGTCAAGGAGAGGTTTGGTCACTTAATTGCGCGCCAATAAAGAGAAATCCTTATAGGAAAGCCCCCTCTTTCCTAGGAACGACATGGTTATTAAATATTATGAGTTATAATATTAATGATGAATAAGTTCATGTTGATTAAAGATGAAATTGATAGTTCCATTGTGTTGGGATTATTAGTGTTAGTGGAAATCGACATTTATTTCGATAATAATTGATGTCTGGAGGTTATATTGACCAATCGGGTAATTAATCGGATAAATGAACAATTAATTGCTATTATTTCACATGCTTATAACTATTTGTTCACATGTGTGTACTATTGATTCACATTCATGTATTATTAGGGGAGGTGGTGCAAGATTGATAATACTTGTAGGACTAAATTAAAAATAAAGAAAAATAGGAAGGTATTATACTGTAATATTTCGAGCCCCAAAACGTGCAATTATCGAAACTATATTTTCCTATAAATAGAAGCACGTTCTTCTTTCATTCTCACGAATTCACTAAGTCTTATAAGAGCAATTATTATAGAGAGAAAGAAGAAGAGAAGTCTGCTACCTCACTATTCCAGTATCCAGTTTCTTCTAAGGTAAGGAGTATTATTTCTTTCGTATTCATGAAGAGAGTAATTTTATTTCAGTACTTGTAAGGGTTGTTATTCCATTCTTTATTATTCTGTTGGAATAACTTGTGCGGTCTATCGCATGCCTGGTGAATTCTTTTGTTATTCCATTCTTTAATATTACATTGGAATAACTCAGATATAAGGTCTATCGTATGCATGGTGAATTCTTCTGTTATTCAATTATTTATTATTCTGTTGGAATTACCTGTCTATGTGGACTACCGCATGCATGGTGAATGATCCTTCGTATTCATTCCTTATTAAATTGTGGAAATAATCTGTCTACGTGGATTACCGCATGGCGGGCAAAAATTCATTTGCAGTTTCATATTTTCTATTATACTTAGTTGGTTAAAGTTTTGGCTTCTATACTTAATGAAATTAGTAGAATAACCTGGATATTTGCGCTTCATCCAGTATCTTTTCATGGAAATATTCTTCTGAGCATTCTTGAATTTTACTCCACAAAATAGTATCATGTTGACAATTTGGACGTTATTGATTTCTAGATAAACTAAATTATAAATCTTTAAAAATTTATCCTTGAACTTGTTTTATTGAATTCTTATATCATTGTCATCATCCTCATGACCGTAATGTTACAAATGATGTGATAAAAGTCCTCATTGGCCGGAGTGCATTGATGGACAGTTGTTGGCATAATCATGACCATTGATGAATACACGAATATCATTGGCCCGTAGTGCATGAATAATTTATGGTCATGATACTAATGAATATCTTTGGCCGTAGTGCAGTTATGATGTTGTTTATTTATTAAGCTGAGTCTCAGCGATAAAAGTGATGAAAAACCTTTTAAATCATAGAAGATAATTGATTTTATTATCTACTTGACTCTTCTAATAGATTGCTTGTTCCGCTGCAGTTAAACTTGATGTTTGTTATATTTTATCAGTTTAACACTGTTGAAGGCTAACGATAAATTATTCTGCATTATCTTAGTCATAATATTTCTTACTGGGCTAGTTGAGCTCACCCTTTCTTTCACTATTCTCTTCATGAAATGAGAATATAGCTGGGACGAGTCGGGGAACAGATTGACGGTCCAGATGGTTGTTTTAGTAGTCCTCACTATTCTATAAAATAGTGTGACAATAAATGTAATGAGAACTCCATTGAGTGTGGATATTGTCTAGATGACAATATTCTTATTAAAACTCTTAGATTATGTTTTGTCGTATTTTACACGACTGTTGTATGATTAAGTTGTATTTGAATTTTGTACCATGTATTTGGCGACTCAAGATGGGTGATGTATACCTATTTTGGGGACGTCACACACACACACACACACACACACATATATATATAGGCTTTTAATCCATAGCAAACGTTTGTTATGTGCACTGTTTAGCAACAAAGTTGATTACCGTTGATCTGGACAATGGAAGGCTGGGATTGGTCAATTTTTCCCCCTGCTGCTACAACTCGTAGCGGCAGACCCTTTTCCCTTTTGTCCGTTAGCTTATTACATTATTGTCCCTAACAATTTAATACATGTCTGCCGCTACAGGCTGTAGCGGCAGTGTAAGTCTCACCCATATGGCTATAATATAAAGATGAGTTTATTTTTATGTATACATAATGTAAAAATAAAAGATAATCTAAAGATACGTAATGTAAAAATAAAAGATAATGATAAGATAAGTCTGAATAAAAGATAAATTTATTTTTATAAATACATAATGTAAAAATAAGATATGTTTGAATAAAAGATAAATTTATCTTTTATAATAAAATAAATTTATCTTTTATTATAAAAGATAAATTTATCTTTTATTATAAATGATAAATTTATCTTTTATAATAAAATAAATTTATCTTTTATAATAAAATGAATTTATCTTTTATAATAAAATAAATTTATCTTTTATTCAAACTTATCTTATTTTTACATTATGTATTTATAAAAATAAATTAATCTTTTATTCAAACTTATCTTATCATTATCTATTATTTTTATATTATGTATCTTTACATTATCTTTTATTTTTACATTATGTATACATATAAACGAACCGGCTATAGCGACGATTTTTTTTGTCGCTATAGTATATAGCTTTCTATGCTATAGTGACGAAAAAAATGTCGTTATAGCTGATTAGTTTTTTGTTCACTCCCTATGGTTCATTTGGAGAGATTGGACCGTATATATATATATATATATATATATATATATATATATATATATATATTGTAAAATATAATATGAGGAAACAATCAAGAGAGAAAATATTAGAGAGAATAAGAGAACTATTCCATTTCATTCTCAAGTGTATCATTCATCAAATAATATGTCTCTATTTATAGGCTTACAAAGATGGAGGGGGAATGAACCATAAATAAAAAAATATACATGTATGAAAGAGATACATTGAATTAAGATATACATGTATTTGGAGGGTACATTGAATTAGGATAGTTCAATGGATATTCACAAATGCATGAATTCATAACACTCCTATTTAAATATCCATTGTATTAAGAATATGCCTCTTTAAAACCTTATTAGGAAAAACCGCATGGAAAAAATCTAGTGAAGGAAAAAGAGTAAATAACTCTTTTCAATAATATGCTTTTGATACTGCCTTATTAAATACCTTGCGAAGAAAAACCCAGTGGGAAAAACCTTCGCGAAGGAAAAGAGTACAATGCGTATTTTACTCCCCCCTGACGACAACATCATTTGAGATCTTTAAAATTCCGTATTCCAATCTTTCATACAAGCTTTTCGAATGTTGCAGCAGGAAGGGCTTTGTGAACAAATCCGTAAGAGTGTCACTCGAATGAATTTGTTGAATACTAATTTTACCTTTTTGATAGACTCCAAGGCACACTTACGTGAGGTGGTCGTGGCCCTGATCATTTCTATCAAAGTCGGAGGATGAACTGCTCACAACACCTTAACCCCTCGTCTATATGTAGATGGTAATCTCGGTACAATTTCTAGTGTTAGGAATTTTGCGTTGAATGGATACCAACGACACTGTAACGACCCCAAAATTCATACAATTTAACTCTCGACCTTGATCGTTATCAATACATTTTTATTCTAACATTACATCATTGATCGATGTTAAACTTAATAAAATGTGGAATAATTAAAACTTTTCTGTCTTCTTACTTTGATTCCTCTGAATCATAGCATTTATCAACTACACATGTCTGAATCAAATTTATTTTATGATTCGCATTATCAGAGTTATTATATAAAATCTTACGTCCCAGTTCAATATCATTTCTACTTCGGATAACTCAAACCTTACAACTCAATATAAAATATACTCCCTCCGTCCCAAGATAAAAGTCCTGGTGAACTTTTCACGCATATTAAGAAGAGGAATAAAATGACAAAATTGCCCATAATAATGTCATTAAATATGGAGAGAGAATTAGAACAAGAAAAGTATGAGATATTTAATGCTATGGGCATAATAGGAAAATATATGTAAAAGTTTGGTTATTAAAAGAAAGAGGACATTTAACATGGGACAACCCAAAATAGTAATAAGGACTTTTATCCTGGGACGGAGGGAGTACATCATAAAATATTGAGTACATCTCATGAACATTAAACATGGTTTAAAAAAAATAACAACTTTAGCTAAAATATTAATCTTCATTTATTATTTTTGATCCACGTTATTTAAGTAGCACATAGTGTTACCTTGAATTCTTAACCTGGAAAAATGGTTATTTGCAAGGTTGAGCTCGACATCCCAACAAATCTACCAGTTTTTATGCAATACGTAACACATAAATAACATGCCCATCTTATACATCATAAAAATCAATCTAACCATATTATACATGGTGTACATCACATATCAAATAAAGATTAAGTTTCATAACCCAATCAACATTCCTTACTCAACCGATGTAATCATAAATTGACTTTAACATTTCATACTTACAACATAAGTAATACATCATGGTCTTTGCAATAAAGATTTAAAACAATTCATCATCAAGTTCACATAACAAATAGGAACTGAAAGACTTACCTTAATCATTGTTTACCAATAACAGTTCAACAACTTACATCTATCTGCACTTCACGTGCCCTACACAATTATATAATCATGCACATCAACTATTAGTCACATAGCAATGCATAGTAGTTGTAATGTAAACTTTACTCTACATCTCATAATCCTTCCTATTAATCAATACACAATGTTCAATTTCATTGTGTTAACTTATATCTCACAATATTTTGTCTCTCTTATGTATGTTAGTATGATCATACAACTTATCTAATACATCATTTATTAATGTTAAGGATCGTTATATTTTCTAATATTCATGTTTTATAACTTAGAGCAACATCTTTTATGGTCAGACGCACTTCACTTGCAAACATGCATGCCCAACGCCCTTCAATTGCCTCTGAATACACATCAGTCCAAAAGATGGCCATTTTGACCACAACGAATGACCTCAAATCAAAAAACTTTAAAAAACGTTGTAGGTCTACTCTTTATCTTTCTGAATCATCCAAAATCGCCTTAATTGGAGTTCGTATGAAAACGTTATGACCGTTTTACTATAGGAGCTTAAAACAGTCATGCATGTCACTATTCTGGCGCTGCGGCGCCCCAATTAGCCTTGAGGGCTGCGCTGCAGTGCCCAAGAGTAGAATGGGTTGCTCAAGTTGTTCTGTTTCTCAAATTTTTGACCCTTTCCCCTTCCGATCTTCATAACTCGAGTTATACCCATCCAAACTAGTTTGTTTTCGACTCTATGGATTCCTAAATCATAGAACTACAACATACCAAAGAATCAATAATTTATAGAAACATTAACTAACCCAAATCTTGACCAAAAACTCATATTCATACTAAATTTTCATGTTTTAACATGTTTAATGAATTCATTCACTACAAATTCGGTTCTTAACCAAATTGATTCATTCAACTTGCATTCTTTTTGTTTTTCAACGTTTTTACAACATCCATCATCAATTTAAGGTTTCTATCATGATTTCATAACTAATTTTAGTTTTAAAATTGACTAATACTTATATGTACAATAAAGCTCAAATTCTTCATCATTCAACCTATTTCCATGAATTTGATTATTCTAAAACTCGAATTTAGGTTACTCAAATGTTAGATTTGAATGAAAATATTAGATTATTCAACACTTAACATAACCCTAATTGATTTCTTCATCAATTCATACTACCATGGCATCAATAAAAACTCAAGTATCTAGAAACTAGAGTAGTAGACTAGATTATTACCTTTTGATTCTTCTTAACCTTAGCTAGATGATAAGAAAAGCTTGAACATCCTTCTTCTTCTTCTTCTTTGATTTCTCAAAGTTCCTTTCCAACTTCATAGAAAACTCTCACCATCTCTCAATTTCTCTCTCACTTTCTTCCTCTTTATTTTCTTAGACTTAGGGAAAAATACGTAAGAATAAAACGGATAAGGAGAGTTTACGCATAATCAAACACTTTATTTAATTTAATTACTAAATCAATATAATTCCAATTTTATTTAACAAATTATTAGCATTCTAATTTAATTATTTAATTAAATTAGGACATCACCAACACATTAGCGTAATAAAATACGCACAAATTATAAAATTATTTATCATTAATTTATTTAATATCATCATACTTAAATAATTTATTCCATAATAATTTCTATTGAATATTAATTTTATTTCATAAATATTTCAACTAAAATATTTATTTTATTTGATAAATATTTTAATTATTTACGAACCTCACAAGCGTAACATATTAACATATTACATTTATATGTAACATGCATTACTCTATCATTTTATTAAAATATGTCATAATAAGAATTTTATTCATTAAATTATTATTTTATTTTTTTTACATTAATTCACTATTTTAATTAAGTTAATTACTCACATTATTTATAAGATTTAATTCATAATAAATTCATTGCCACAAGACATAATAATCAAATTATATTATTCCATAATATAATTTTTATCTTAATTAAATTAACTTAATTCCCTTTTCAAATAATTTCATTTACCTTCTTCAATAGTTAAATTAAATTAACTACTAAACCTCATTCTCCCAGTATATGAATATATATCTCTTCTACATTCACACCAAATCACATATTTCACAATATATAACACATATATACATATACTCAAACTCAAAACATCTTATAATTAGAATTTTATTTATTAAATTCTTATTTTAATAATTTTTGAAAATCCAGGTTGTCAAATCCTTCACTCCTTATAAGGATTCCGTTCTCGGAATCACTGAAACACTACCTTACTTAGGTTTTACTTCAAATCTCTTTTAAAAATTTATCGTTGAATAACTTCAACACATTACCTTAATATATGTTTAATAATTCCTATTTCATTCATTTTTCTCATTAATTTTGTTTGCAAGCTTTATTTTATAACCATCACCTAAACTCAATTATAGTTTGAGCGTTATATGTTCTTTAATCCGCTCATTACCTTTTCTAAGAATCATTATCATATACTCAACTCATATACACTCGGGATATTACATTCACCCCTTCTTCTAAGAATTTCGTTATCAAAATTTTATTTATTAATCTTCATTCATTTAATCTATCAAAATAGACTTTACATTAATATTTTATTTAGTCATTGGGTTCTATAACCACTTTATTTTCATAAAGATCTTTCTAAAATTAACAACTTTTCTATTAAAAGTTTTACATATTTCTTTGATAACTCATCTCCTTCTCATTTCAGAATTTCTTTTCTCAGTCGTTCAATATATTCATCATTAGGTGTCGCATTCTACGTCTTATTCTTTCTAAGGAATATCGTCCTCACCACATTCGCCTTTTAGAATAACAAGAATCTTCCACAATTGCTCAATAATTGGGAAGTAGTATGAATAATTCTGGAATATAAAAGATTCTCAAATCATGGTGAGGGGTCACAAGACCATGAACTCATCTCTAGGTTTAATAGTGCTTCACCCCCGATACTTCACACTATAAACCGATCTAACATAATGTTTAACAATCACACAGATTGTAAACATTCTACATCAGTGCTCTAGGTGATCAGCCTATCACATTCGTCGTGCACACATGTAGTACATCTTAACGACTATATGCGTTACTTTCAAAACCATTGTCTTCGATAACATGTCCCCTTTATAGAGTTGTTCACCTCAGCTTCTCAGCATCTGAATCCGCACCAAAATAATTTGGTTTGCATAACTTCTCAAAGAACGCTTGAATTTCATAAACATCTTTCAACAAACGTCCAGCTGAATCAAATAACTTAGACTTTTAACAACAACTCGGACATCAATCGAAATAGTTTTAGCCAATTCAATTAGCATTTCTTATCATAGTTTAAAGAAAACCAAAAATCCTTTTTATGATTTAATGATACCGTACCGTTTTATTAGTACGTTGAGGATTCATTCATTATATTATTCCTTCAAGCTACATCATACCATATTGGGATGACGATCCTATGATCACATCCAACACCAGGTTCAATTGCATTGATGACTTCCTCGTTTATCATGTTAGCACCATGCTTTGATGACTATAGAGAAAAATAAATTTTGATATATATATATATATATATATATATATATATATATATATATATATTTAAAAAAGAAAATCATTTTTGTCTTAACCGAAAAAAATGGCATAGACATACGAATAAATTTATTGTTTTTTAAAACTCATTAGTTCAATCACCTGATCTAATGTTTTTTTTCAGAAGTGAAAACATTATCACCATGTCACCAAATTTCGAAAATCTAGCATAGCTAGAAGATTTGGAATATCCAATAAACTTCAATCCTTACTCCATTGCTTCATTACTTGATCATTCTTTTCATTTCTAGCACCACCAATGCTCTTATACTAAATAATCTTAAATCTCCATTGACAATTTTCCTATACCCCAATATAGTTAATCAAACTTACCACATATTGGAAGTCTAGGAACTTTCCACAATAATATGTGTTTAGGAACTTGTCCTAGCAATATGTAGTCCAAGAACCCATCAGGGACTGTCCATACGCTTAGGGGTTTAAAAACAAACATATGATTATGAGTTATCAACTTACTATAAGTATGAGTTTTAAGAACTCGTACCTAATCCTAATAATATCTGACTAATCTTAATAGTCTCTAACTATCAAATATACACATGAGAAAAGAATCACATTTTCGTCATATATACATTGATAGCGCGACACCAACATTCTAATGATTATGAATGCAATAGACTAAGTATAAGCATAAACCCTCTGCCCATACACATGTTTTTACAACTCAGCCATCACATGAGTCCTCAATTGAAACCCCACCTAACTCTATCCTGCTCTAAACTTAATCTTTACTGAGTATGAACTTTCCGTATTTCATCATTTATAACTCCTCGTGAGTTTACCTCGTACTATTTTGTAGTACCTTCTCATTATAGCATCAAGATATAACCATTCAGTCATTATAGATCCTCTATTATTTTACAACTTAAACAAATCACATCGTGATCTTATTCTACAATCATCTCCCCTTATGATTCTTCTTCTATTTATTATCGTTTTGGTTTTTCTCTCTCTAATCATATTATCTTATGATTGTTCAACTCAGGTGTTCCCTGATTCTTTAGCTCTTTAAATTCTTCTTTGAACCTATTCATATTATCTGAACTTATTTCATAAGCATTCTTTGAATTTTCATCAATTAAACTCGATTTTAGTTCATTCTTATTATCTTAATCATCTTCATCTTGTAGACATCATCTATTTAATAACACTTAACATCTTATTACCGGAGTCAGGTAACTCCATATTCATATCTTTTAAATACCTCAAGATTCCTCTTTGAATCGTCTCATATATATTTTAATCTTTTCTCTATACATTTGTTAAATTTATTTCTTATTGTTCAAACTCTAATTGAGTTCATCCTTTACTATCTTCACCTTTCTTCTCTAAGATTATAACCTAAGGTACTTCTATATAAGGTTTATAACCTACAACTTTGATACCAACTATAACGACCCCAAATTTCATACAATTCAACTCTCGACCTTGGTCGTTATCAATACATTTTTATTCGAACATTACATCATTAATCGATGTTAAACTTAATAAAATGCAGAATAATTAAAACTTTTCTATCTTCTTAGTTTGATTTCCTGAATCATAACATTTATCAACTACATATCTTTGAATTAAATTTATTTTATGATTCACATTTTTAGAGTTATTATATAAAATCTTACGTCCCAGTTCAGCATCCTTTCTACTTCGGATAACTCAAACCTTACAACTCAATATAAAATATACATCATAAATATTGAGTACATCTTATGAACCTTAAACATGGTTTAAAGAAATAACAACTTTAGCTAAAATATTAATCTTCATGTATTATTTCTGATCCACGTCATTCAAGTAGCACATAGCGTTACCTTGAATCCTTAACATGCAAAAATGGTAATTTACAAGGTTGAGCTCGACATCCCACCAAATCTAACAGTTTTCATGCAACACGTAGCACATAAATAACATGATCATCTTATACATCATAAAAATCTGTCTAAACACATTATATATGTTGTACATCAATATCAAATAAAGATTAAGTTCCATAACCCAATCAACATTCCTTACTCAACCGATGTAATCATAAATTGACTTTAACATTTGATACTTACAACATAAGTAATACATCATGGTCTTTACAATACAGATTTAAAACGATTCAACATCAAGTTCACATAATAAAGAGGAACTGAAAGACTTGCATTGATCGTTGTTTACCAATAATAGTTTAACAACTTACAGTTATCTGCACTTCATGTGCCTTACATAATTATATAATCATGCACATTAACTATTAGTCACATAGTAATGCATAGTAGTTTTAATGTAAACTTTACTCTACATCTCATAATCCTTCCAATTAATCAATACACAATGTTCAATTTGATCATCTTAACTTATATCTCACTATATTTCTTCTTAGTCATACTCGAAGTTCATTCAAGTGTTTAAGTCTTACTAGGAATCCTTATTATTTTTATATTAAACCCATTCCATATTTTATAATGTTTATTTCAATTGAATTGAAACACTTTTTACCTTTATTAACACTTGTCACGGGGTTTCGACGTTCATTCGTCATACGCCCGATTTGTCTCTCTTTTGTATGCTTAGTATGCTCATAAAACTTATCTAATGCATCATTTATAAATATTAAGCATCATTATATTTTCTAATATTCATATTTTATAATTTACAGCAACGTCTTTTATCGTTAGAAGAACTTCACTTGCAAACGTGCATGCCCGACGCCCTTCGATCACCTCTGCATACACATCAGTCCCATATATGGTCATTTTGACCCCTACTAAACGACTTCAAATCGAAAAACTTAAAGAACAAAAGTTGTAGGTCTACTCGTTATCTTTTTGAATCATCTTGAATTGTCTCAATCGGAGTTTGTATAAAAACGTTATGGCTATTTTACTACAGAAGATCAAAAATGTCATGTCTGGCACTATTCTGGCACCGCGGCGCCCCAATTAGCCTTGGGGGCAGTGCTGTAGTGCCCACTAGCAGAATGGGTTGCTTAAGTGTTTCTGTTTTCTCGAATTTTGGACCCTTTCTCCTTCAAATCATCATAACTTGAGTTATACCCATCCAAATCAGTCCGTTTACGACTCTATGGATTCGTAATTCATAGAACTACAACATACCAAAGATTCAATAATTTACACAGACATTAACTAACCTAAATCTTGACCCAAAACTCATGTTCATACTAATTTTTCATGTTTGAACATGTTTAGCGAATTCATTCACTACAAATTCGTTTATTAACCAAATTGATTCATTCAACTAGCAATCTTTTCATTTTTCAACGTTCTTACAACATTCATTATCAATTTAAGGTTTCCATCATGATTTCATAACTAATTTTAGTCTCAAAATTAACCAAAACTAATATGTACAACAAAACTCAAGTTCTTCATCATTCAACCTATTTTCATGAATTTGATTATTCTAAAACTCGAATTTGGGTTACTCAAATTTTACATATGAATGAAAATATTAGATTATTCAACACTTGACATAACAATAATTGATTTCTTCATCAATTCATACTACCATGACATGAATAAAAACTCAAGAATCTAAAAACTAGAGTTTTAATTAGACTAGATTATTACCTTTTGATTATTCTTAACCTTAGCTAGATGATAAGAAAAGCTTGAATATCCTTCTTCTTCTCCTTTGATTTCTCAAAGTTCCTCTCCAACTTCATAGAAAACTCTCACCCTCTCTCAATTTCTCTCTCCCTCTCTTCTTCTCTATTTTCTCAGACTTAGGGAAAAATACGTAAGAATAAACTGATTAGGAGAGTTTATGCATAATCAAGCCTTCAGTTTAAAAAAACCAAAGAGTATCATCAGTTACAATAACAAAGGGTCACTAAGCCATGTTTGGCTAGCACCCAAAAACTCCTTTTTAATTTATTTTTATAAATTCCTTATTAATATAGTACACAATCGTCACACTTTATTTAATTTAATTACTTTTTTAATTAAATTAGGACATCACCAACACATTAGCGTAATAAAATACGCATAAATTATAAAATTATTTATCATTAATTTATTTAATATCATCATACTTAAATAAATTATTCCATAATAATTTTCATTGAATATTAATTTTATTCCATAATATTTCAACTAAAATATTTATTTTATTTGATAAATATTTTAATTATTTCTGAACCTCACAATCGTAACATATTAACATATTACATTTATATGTAAAATACATTACTCTCTCATTTTATTAAAACACGTCATAATAAGAATTGTATTCATTAAATTATTTTACATTAATTCACTTTTTTTATTAAGTGAATTGCTCACATTATTTATAAGCTTTAATTCATAATAAATTCATTTCACAAGGTATAATAATCAAATTATATTATTCCATAATATAATTTTAACTTAATTAAATTAACTTAATTCCTTTTCAAACAATTTCATTTACCTTCTTCAATAGTGAAATTAAATTAACTATTAAACCTCATTCTCCTAATATATATATATATATATATATATATATATATATCTTCTACATTCACACCAAATCACATATTTCGCAATATATAACACATATATACACATACTCAAACTCAAAACATCTTATAGTAAGAATTTTATTTATTAAATTCTTATTTTAATAATATCTAAAAATTTGGGTTGTCACAGACACCTTGATCCCTTGCTTATATTGAAGCGATATTCTCAGTACAATCGACGATTGATGCAGTAGAAAACACCACACATAACTATGTATTGTTGTATGATAAGTCAAACTTAAATCTCAAATAAAAACTAAGAAAAGGACTTAAAAATTCTTCAAAGAACCAAAAGTAGAGAATAATCTCACAAGTATTGATAAAATCTGAATGGTATCGAATGTTGTGTATGAATTACATTCATATAGCTTATTTATAATATCTATAATACCCTAGAATCCTTATAAGGAATTACATGTAATTTAGAATCAAACTCTAAGCTATAAGTAACCTAATTACAATAGGATTCTAAAATATACTAAAATTAATTGATTTAGAAAGTAAATATGCGTCCAAATCTATTAAAACGCCTCAAAACCCCAACTAAAACACGACCAACTCGCCTGGGTGAATTCACTATGTTGTGGAGCTCGCTGGGGTGAACTCAGACATATAGAAAGGGGTTGGGGGCGAGCTAAGAATTGGCTAGGGCGGGCATAGACAGAGGCGAGCTCGCTGGGGCGAGTTCAATGGTCGAGTTAAGCTCGTCGGGGCGAGATCCCTAGTTCAGCCAACTCAACTTCCTTTGATTCCTGGATTGGCATGCTCACTTGCAACGTAATCACGGACATTACGTCCTTGGAATCCAACTCACTAATCTCTGTAATTGATCCCACCTCATTATAGACTTCTTGAATCAAACCAATGAGCCCCACCTTGAAGCGTTTAGCCCGAGCTCTCGTCATGGGTCCAACCAAAACTTGCACTGGATCTGCTCTGTGGTTGCCCTTCACGACTTGCCTCATGAATTGCTAAAATTTTTGCATGGTTTAGAAAAGGTAGTAACTAAAGTTTGCTTTACAAATTGTCATGAAAGTTTGCTTTTAGAATGGTTAAATGCTAGATCAGGCTAGATCTAGGATAGATCTAGTCAAATAACCACAAATATCAAATATTTACACAAAATGAACGGTGGAAAGCTAGATCTGGGCTCTACTAAGTAATATATATATATATATATATATATATATATATATATATATATTAAAGTAGTAAATGAACATAAATCTTAGAAGATCTTACAGTATAGCGCGAGATCTGCAACGAAGGCTGAAAGCTTTCCAAACTTGATTTCAACCGATAGAAACTTGATATAACAAAGTTATATATATATATATATATATATATATATATATATATAAGTGTTTACAACTGAGATTTATAGAGTTTAAGATGAAGAATTGCTCCCTTTTTCTCTCTAACTCTCGGATTTCTCTCTTTAGAAATTTTCTGCTACTGAAATCTCCCTCCTGCAAATGAGCGAGGGGTCTAATTTATAGACCGACCCAGTAGGAAAAGGTGTGACAACCCAATTTTTATAAATTATTAAAATAAGAATTTAATAATTAAAATTCTTATTATGAGATGTTTGAGTTTGAGTAGGTATATATATCGTGCTATATATTTTGAAATATGTGATCCGGTGTGAAGAGATATATATATATATATATTTATATATTGGGAAAGTGAGGTTTAATAGTTAAGTTAACTATTGAAGAAATTAAATGAATTTGGTAATTATTTTAAATATTTATTGAATTAAATAAATATTTTAAATAAATTATTTATTGAGAAAAATAAATAATTTATGAGATTGTGGTATAATAATTTAGTTACGTGTGTATGATAATTAAATTAAAGCAAAGGTAAATTTTATTCTTTGAAGATTTAATTTAATGAATTAATTAAATTAAATAAATTGTTTAATATTAAAGGAATGAATAAATTAAATAAAGTGATGTTTCTAATTTATTAATTAAATTAGATATATAATTATTTATTAATTATAAGTATAATGATAATAAGATTTTTATTATTAATATGAGTTATTTAAATTAACTAAATTATGTTATTTAAATTAATCAACTAAGGTGTGACATGAAACTATATAATATAAGATAATATAAAAATAATTTAGTTTTGGGGGAAGGTTGTAGCCAAACAAGGCCTTGTGGCCTTTGGCATTCAATTGACGTCTTTTGTTATTTTCTAACGGAAGAGTACGTGGGTGGCCAGTTTCTTATACGCATCTTATTTTCTAAGGAGAAATAACAGATGTTTAGAAAGAGGGCTTGGAAGAAGAGAGGAAATACAGTGGAAATTGAGAGATTAAGCCTATGAGATTTTGTCCTAGAGGAAGGAGATTCGCCATCTTTTTGCTAAACCTATAATCTAGAGGACTAAATGTATAATTTATCTAATTTTCTTTGAAATACCTATTCTCTGTTAATTGGAAATTTTGTTAGATAGGGTTAAGATGTCGAATTCTATGTTTGTATGTTGTTGCTAAACTTGTTAGTTATCATCTATAATCCTTGGTTGATGTTCAAATTCGTAAGAATTGGTTTGTAGGAAGAAAGGTAAAATAACAATGTTTATATTATAGAATATGGCTTAGAAAGTACAAAATTCCATGATCAATACTTGTTATAATATGCGAATTGATGTTGGATTACGTTAGTATGTTAAGAAACGAAAGCGGCGTAGTTTGAATCATTTCAATTGGTTAAAAAACAAAGTCGTGGCGATCGAATTCGCTAAATGTGTTTAAAACATTTTTGAAATGTTAAAATTATTCTGTAGATGAGTAGTTCAGTGTTTCACGAGTTCATAGAATCCAAAACCAACTAATTCCGACTTAAAACGAAGAAGTTATGAAGATTTGAAGTTTGTACATTGAGAAAACTTTTTCATGCGGCCAAGTAGCGGTATTTGCTTAGGTCATGTGGTAGGCTGTGAGAAAAGAAGCGCTGACCGCGCCCCATGTCTGCTGACTGTGATTGCTTTGACCTAGTTTGGTAAAATGGCCATAACGGTTTCATATGAACTCCGATTAAGGCGGTTCAAGATGATCCGGAACGAGGACGAATAGACCTACAACTTTTGGTCTTTAAGGTTTTTAGTTTGAGGTCTTTAGAAATGGTCCAAATGGTCATTTTTAGGACTGTTGTGTTTTCGGAGGCAATCGGAGGGCGTCGGGCATGCACGTATGCAAGTGTAGTGCTCTTAACAATAAAAAATGTTATTTTAAGTTATAGAACATGAATATTATGAAATATAATGATGCTTAACATTAATAAATAATGTTTTAGATAAGTTGTATACGCATACTAAGCACACACAAGAAAGACAAATTGGGCGTGTGACGAATAAATGTCGAAACGTCGTGATAAGTGTTAATGAACATAAAATGTGTTTTAAATCAAATGAAATGAATATTATAAGATATTGAATAGGGTTATATAAAACCAATAATGATTTCTAGCAGGACTCAAGCACTTGAATGAACTTCGAATATGAAATATAGTGAGCTATAAGTCGAAAGTAACACAATAAAATTGAACATTGTGTATTGATAATAGGAAGGGTTTTGAGACGTAAATTAAAGTTTACATTACAACTACTATGCGTTGCTATATGACTAATAGTTGACGTGTATGATTATATAATTGTGTAGGGCACGTGAAGTGCAGATATCTATAAGCTGTTAAACTGTTATTGGTAAACAACGATCAAGGCAAGTCTTTCAGTTCCTATTTGCTATATGAATTTGATTATTTTAAATCTTTATTGCAAAGAGCATGATGTGTTATATATATGTTGAATATATGAAATGTTAAAGTCAACTTATGACTACGTTGATTGAGTAAAGCATGCTGATTGAGTAAAGAGCTCAATCTTTATACTTGTTATATGAACTGTAACATGTATGTTATGTTAGTCCAATATTTATGAGATATATGTTGAGCATGTTATTATGTGTTATGTGATGCATGAAAACTGTTAGATTTTGCTGGGTTGTCGAACTCAACCTTCCAAATAACCATTTTTGCAGGTTAAGGATTGAAGATAACACTATGTGTTACTTGAATGACGTGGATCAAAAATAATACATGAAGATTAATATCTTTAGCTAAAGTTTTTATTTCTTGAAACCATTATTAGGTTTCATGAGTTATATATTTTATTTCTTGAAACCATTATTAGGTTTCATGAGTTTTTATTACATGACGTGTTACTCAATGTTTTATGGTGTATATTTTATGTTGAGTTGTAAAGTTAAAGTTTGAGCTATCCAATGTATAAAGGATATCAATTTGTGACGTAAGTATACATATACATTAACTCCAATAAAGTGAATTATGGATTATATATGATTCAAAGACATGTAGATGATAAAGGTTTTGATTCAGGGAATTAAAGTAAGAAGATAGAAAAATTTAAATTATTCCTCATTTTATTAAGTTTAACATCGAATAATGATGTAAAATCAGAAGTTAGACGTGTTATTAATGACTGAAGTCGATAATTGAATTGTATAAAATTTTGGGGTCGTTACAACTGGTGGACTTGCGACCATAGTGGGTTCCGCCACCTCAAAGTTCATTCCTTCAATCGATGTGATGTCTGCTGAAACGTCCGTATCATGCAATCCAGGAATATTATGGAGATGTGTCATACCATTCAGGAAATCTCTTTTCGAGAGCTACGCAATGACATCAAGCTTGTCTTTTTTTGAATTCGGGGAGATGGGTCCATGACCAGAATAGTATCTTTAAGTCTTCATAGGTAGTCCGTTGATTTGTCTTGCATATTTTTACTCGGGATTGCTGCAGTGGCTCTTTTTTACCTTATCCATAGTTGGACAACTGTTTGCTTATGTTGTGTTGTTAACATTACATCTTTTCCCTCCCGGGGTTGTCTCCGGAATTGATGTGGTTTTAGCTGTCCCTCGGGGTTGTCTCTGAAAGTAGTATGGACACAAGTCAATCATGTATGATGAAAATTTCCTACGCACACTATATCATCATCTCAGCACTCCATAAGTGGGGCCCACCTCACAAAAAATGTATTTCTTAAAAAAATAGTTTTAACTCCAAAAATCAATTATTCCGGATCTTCAATAATTCATAATAAATAGCCCTTTCATCAGGAAAATTTGAATCTTATATCCATTTCATAGGAAATCTAATTCTCTACAACTTTGTAGAAGAAAGTTTTTCTAAATTCTAAATAGAAAATGACCGAAATCCATATTCGGATGATTTTCAACACCTCTATTCTAACAAAATACTGATAACATACCTCAGCATTAATCCCTTCATTTATCCACATAAAATAAATATTTCCTTATCATTTTTATCAATAATTAATTATTCACAAATAATATTATAAAATCACAATAATGACAACCATGTCGTTCATAGGAAAAAGGGGGCTTTTTGATAAGGATTTCTCCTTACTGGCGCGCAATTAGGTGACCAAATCCCTTTCCTAGGCAGAAGTTTCTCAGACATTGCCAATAATGCTATCTAATAATATTATTCAAATAATATGAATTATTGATCTAATAATGGAAATCTTTCATGTAAGTTGACAATTATTGAAACAACAATAATATAAAATATCAACGTAGCAATTATTGAATCAATAAAATAAAATATTGAACAATAATTACAGTAACAATTATTGAGTAGTGTTTTCTTACGTAAGAATCAATAATTAGAATTATTGTGCAATACCGTGTGCTACTGTACAACACCGCGTATTATTGTATTTTAACCACTGGATATTCCAACAGTGTTAACAGTAACAACTATGTCGTTATTTATAAAAAAACTCAAATTTGTCAGTTTCTTCATCGACAGTGTTCCGTTATGGGGCCCACAAATGGCTGCTCCATCGTTTGAATATTCTTCGACATCAAGAATATTCCACGACAAAAATGAATATTTTATAACCACTTGCTTATTTAAAATATTTATGCATTTGACCCATAACTAACCACATTAATCAAATCAACCCCTTACTATTTCAAAATAATAAATAGAGGAAATTCAATTTTATTTATAAAAAGTTGGGGTCTTACAGTAGTACCAAGTAATCCTTAGACTTGAGATCATCATAGTATCTTATATATGATGAGTTATACTTTGACATGTCCCTTAAGTTCCTAAGGGTATATCAAAGGGTATGTTTGGGTATAATTAAATATACATGAAGATAATGAATGAACAATAAATGATCTACCACTTCAAGTAAAAGAAGTAAATGTCCTATGTGATTCGATAAATAACAACTTAGTAGTCCTTGGCCAATGCATTATGAAATTAGAAAGTTGTTTCTAATTTTCACTATCGGAGTTTGTGAATTTAGGATCAGAATACATATAATTAAATAAAATAAGACTTGATAGTAAATCCATGTCTTATATTTAATTGGGACATTGTATGGTAGAATGAATGAATTGTACGATAACTATTTACTCAAAGGTTCTTTTATGATTACAGTTAAAATCTATATTATCTGGAAAGTCGTTGATCGCTAAGGGGGCTTACCTTATTGTAGAATAAATATTATTTAATTTAATCAATTATTAGTTTAATTTATTTATTTAAATAAGATTAGAATTATTCTAATTGATTTATTCACAACCGGTTTAATATAGAGAACCTAAAGGGTCAAACCATAAAAGGAAGAATAATTATTAAAGAAGCTAATGATATAATCGTAATAATAAGTTAATTATATTTAATTTAATCTATGGTGATGGAATAAATTAAATAGCTTAATATTTATTATTTAATATTTTAGAAATATTAAATATAAATTAATAAGAGGAGTCTTATTATTATTAATATTATTATTATTATTATTATTATTATTATTTAACAAGATTTTCTTAAATTATATTCTGAATAACAAATCAATGATGAAAGAATAAGACTCTTTTGAAGTTTCAATAATATTCAATTGATTATTGGTAACTAGGTTTTATACCCACTTATCCGGTATCTGTTACTTGAATTAGTTGCTTAATCTCATGTTTCTTAGTTACTTTTCATGCACTTTGTGTTCACTTGGGTTAAATGCAAAGTCGACCACTGAATTTTTCTGATATTTGGGTATTGAGCCCCTTTCTTCCGGTCAACGCAAACTGAGCCCCTTTCTATTCAAAAAGTTGGACTTTGAACCCCCAAGCGCCACATGTGCGTTGACCTACTGACGTGGCACACGTGGCGCATATGTGGCACATCTGACGCAACATTTTATATTTTAATTTGACACATGGCAGATGTGATGTGACTTCTTTAGAATTTTTTTCAAAAATTTGTCTCTCCCAAGGTTTGAACTTGGAACCTCAAGGGTGAAACTCTAAGTATTTGACCACTAGAGCACTACATGTTAGCTATTAATATTTTGCAAAGACTAATCTTAATATCAAAACATTTCATTTCTCCCAAAAATATTAAAATACTACACGGTTACTACTATTTTAATATAATAATAATAATAGTAATAGTAATAATAATAGTAAATATAATATTAGTAATAATAATAATTACTAATAATAATAATTATTATTATTATTATATTATAAATATAATAATAATAGTAATAGTAATTATAATATTAGTAATAATAATAATAATTACTAATAATAATAATAAAAATAATTATAATTATCCAATGACTTTCAACATATCTCATAACTTGAAAAAAAATTGTACATGAAATCATTACTTTTCTAAAAGCAGTCACTCACTCTTCATGCATCCTGTGATCAAATTCAGAAAGAAACATATCACCATTTTCATATTAAAAGAAAAAATAACCCAGTTTGTAATCCTATTATTTTTAATATTGTTGTTGTTGTTGTTATTTATTATTATTATTATTATTATTATTATTATTATTATTATTATTATTATTATTATTATTATTATTATTATTATTATTATTATTATTATTATTTTATTATTATGGGAGAATTTTAAAAAGCAAATGAATAAATTAATTGTTGGGGAGTACTTTTAAAAAATCCTTCCAGCCGCTACATATTGTTAGGGTTAAATGCAAAGTGTAATAATAATAATTATAATAGTAATAGTAATAATTATAATTATAATAATAGTAATAATTATAATAATAATAATAATAATAATAATTCATAATAATAATAATAGTAATTATAATTTTAGTAATAATAATAATAATAATATTCATAATAATAATTATAATAGTAATAGTAATAATAATAATTATAATAATAGTAATAATAATAATAATAATAATAATTCATAATAATAATAATAATAGTAATAATAATAGTAATAATAATAGTAATAATAATAGTAATAATAATAGTAATTATAATAATAATAATAATAATAATAATAATAATAATAATAATAATAATAATAATAATAATACTTATAATAATAATAATAATAAAAAAAAATTATAATAATTATTATAATAATAATAATAGTAATAGTAATAATAATAATTATAAAAATAATAATAATAATTATTATATTTTTATTATTAACGTTGGAACTTCACTCATGGTTGTTTTTAGAGGGAGAAAGGAGGAACGAAAATGGAGAGTGTAACAGGTCTTTGTTTTGGAATATGATGAATCTTGGGAGGGAGGAAGAAAGGGTAGATGTTGAGCTTAGTTGAGGTTTTGATATAAAGAATAAACTTTGCAAAATATTAATAACTAACTTGTGGTGCTCTAGTGGTTATATACTTAATGTTCCACACATGACGTTGCAAGTTCAAACCTTGGGAGAGATAAATTTTTGGAAAATTTTTTAAAGAAGGTACATCACATCTGCCACGTGTAAAATTAAAATATTAAAAATCACGTTAGATATGCCACGTAGGCGCCATGTGTCCCATGTCAGCAGGTCAACGCACATGTGGCACCTGGGGATTCAAAGTCCAATTTTTTGAATAGAAAGAGGCTCAATTTGCGTTGACTGAAAGAAAGGGGCTCAATACCCAAATATCAGAAAAGTTCAGTGGTCGACTTTGCATTTAACCCGTGTTCATGTAATTCTATGTATGTGCACACCTAGAGGGGGGGGTGAATAGGTGGTTAAGCTAAAGGTGATAAACGGTGAAAACTTTTTGAAATTTTCTGCAATAGGTATAAATTAGACAGCTACGCCTATCTGCTTTAGTGTCTGGTTTAGCTTATGTTCTTCGTTTCTTATTAACAGACAGCTAGACCTGTCGGCTTTAGTGTATGGATAGTGGCGTGAATAACAAAAAGTGCAAAACGTGAATGACAGTTAAAGAGATAAACAGAAGTAAAAATCACACCAAGATTTTTACGTGGTTCAGCCCCTATCCTCTAATCTAGTGGCCTAATCCATGTCCAATCCCAACTAGGATTGGAGACACTTTTTATTAAACTTAATATTCAATTAAATACAATAAAAAGAACTCCCTGTTACAAAGAAGTTTTTCACTGATGGACACCTCTGCCCCCTTTGCACCTCTGCAACCTTTCTCACCACTGAGACATTTGCACCTCTGCAACCTTGAAACCTCTCTTTGAACAGACCCTATCCACTACTGGATCGATCAAGCCAAACAAGCTTTGAACTTTGAATATGATATAAGAAATTACAATGGACTTCTTATTTTCCAGCCACAAAGAATTATAGACAGTACAATGAATAGCTGGAAATAAACAATGAAAGCTCTCAATAGGATTCTTCTCTGTATATCAACGTGAATTAGCTTCTTGTATCCTGCTCTGCTTAGCCGTGAAAATAAGACTATATATAAAGAGAGACCCAACGGCTATAAAATAATTGTTAGCAATAAATCAGATGATTTAAATCCCATAACAAGAAATCAGATGGTTTAAATCCCATAATATTAGCTACAATATTGACCAACGGTTATGAACAAGAGATAGAATAGGAAACACATATCAAAGTTGGTATACCCCATGATATTAGCAATTAAAGAGTCCAACAGATTTGGTAAATCAAGGATATGTTTCAAGTCAAACCAAAACACCTTAAATAAAGGAACAAGGAGATAAGATAAGATGAGACCCACCAACTCTATACAACTTCAGTAAGACTCCTTTCTCAATTAGAATACAAAGTACCACTAACAGTTATGGGTCCCACTAAGCAAGAGTATATCCTTAAATAAATTATAGTACCCACGAAATACTCTGTATAATAGATGAAAGAAATTTGAGCCAGCTGGAATAACATATATAAACCCATCTAATAATATTTGATAGCATTAAAAATTACAAATACCAATATTCCTTAATAAACTCAAATTCAAATCATCCTTAATAAACACCAAATCAAATCTTCCTTAATAAACTCCAAATCAAATCTTCCTTAATTTTAAAACATTCCAACTTACCAACGGAAGGAAATCAACAAGTGTTCATGTAATAACCATAACACATGTATATTAATAATAATATTATAACAAACCATGAACCATGCACATGTCTAATATACTTAAATTAGTCATCATTCAAAACATCATAAATTCAAAAACCACCATTCTCCCCCTTTTTGACGATGACAATTTATGCACCAACATGCTCCCCCTAAGTATATGGCTCCCCCTAAATTTATGCATATTAAGGAGCAAAAGAAAATTACTTTATCTAAACAACCATCATTGCATATTCCAGCATAATATAGTATCTCAATATCAACATGAATACCAATTCAAACCAATTTAAATATACCCAAATATCTCTCCCCTTTGTCATTATCAAAAGAAATAAATCATCAAGTTATATCTCTCCCCTATGTCATCAACAAAAAATAATTCATATCAATTTAGTTGAAGTTAGTTATCTCACCCCATTTGCCAAATTAAAAAAAATAAGCATAAAGAATGACAATAGAACAAGGTTATAACAAAATCACATATAACAAGTAAACAATATAATCATACTTTTGTAATTTGTTACCTATATATCAACCTTCTGTTAAGATTGTCATGTATATTAAATATGGAGCATTTGACATAATAAATGATGTTATGAACTCTTGTAATACGAAATCCATAGAGTTTTTATAATAATATATCTAATTAAAACTCTATTTAAAAAAGCATCCAAAGAAAAGTCTCTATCTTACCATGAGGTACTTACAGATTCCACCAAATAATTTATAGGTAACTTACTCTCTCAAAGTAAAGAATCATCCATCTCCTTTTTGATCTTGAGACACCTACAAACAAATAGTCTCTATCTTTTTGGTACCAAAATCTTCTTGGGTCCTTTTGGGTTAGTAGCATATAAATCACTTTTCTTTACCCAAATTTGTTTTTTTCTAATTTTATTGCAATTAGAATCAAAATGACCTTTAAAACCACATTTTTTACAAGTAATAAATGGTGAACAATAAAGTGGTTTATGTCTTGATTTACTATTAATCATTCTAATATTATTATTTGTAGGATTATACCCAATTCCTTGTTTATCAAGACTAGACCTTTGTGCCCCTAACATAACATATAGTACCCACGAAATATTCTGTATAATAGATGAAGGAAATTTGAGCTAGCTGGAATAACATATATAAACCCATCTAATAATATTTGATAGCATTAAAAATTATAAATACCAATATTCCTTAATAAACTCAAATTCAAATCATCCTTAATAAACTCCAAATCAAATCTTCCTTAATAAACTCCAAATCAAATCTTCCTTAATTTTAAAACATTCCAACTTACCAACGGAAGGAAATCAACAAGTGTTCATGTAATAACCATAACACATGCATATTAATAATAATATTATAACAAACCATGAACCATGCACATGTCTAATATATTTAAATTAGTCATCATTCAAAACATCGTAAATTCAAAAACCAACATTCTCCTCTTTTTTGATGATGACAATTTATGCACCAATATGCTCCCCCTAAGTATATGGCTCCCCCTAAATTTATGTATATTAAGGGGCAAAAGAAAATTACTTTATCTAAATAACCATCATTGCATATTCCAGCATAATATAGTATCTCAATATCAACATGAATACCAATTCAAACCAATTTAAATATACCCAAATATCTCTCCCCTTTGTCATTATCAAAAAGAAATAAATCATCAAGTTATATCTCCCCTTTGTCATCAACAAAAATAATTCATATCAATTTAGTTGAAGTTAGTTATCGACCCCATTTGCCAAATTAAAAAATAAGCATAAAGAATGACAATAGAACAAGGTTATAACAAAATCACATATAACAAGTAAACAACATAATCATACTTTTGTAATTTGTTACCTATATATCAACCTTTTGTTAAGATTGTCATGTATATTAAATATGGAGCGTTTGACATAATAAATGATGTTATGAACTCTTGTATCTGAAATCCATAGAGTTTTATAATAATATATCTAATTAAAACTCTATTTAAAAAATCATCCAAAGAAAAGTCTCTATCTTACCATGAGGTACTTACATATTCCACCAAATAATTTATAGGTAACTTACTCTCTCAAAGTAAAGAATCATCCATCTCCTTTTTGATCTTGAGACACCTACAAACAAATAGTCTCTATCTTTTGGTACCCAAATCTTCTTTGGTCCTTTTGGGTTTGTGACATATAAATCACTTTTCTTTACCCAAATTTGTTTATTCTAATTTTATTGCAATTAGAATCAAAATGACCTTTAAAACTATATTTTTACAAGTAATAAATGGTGAACAATAAAGTGGTTTATGCCTTGATTTACTATTAATCATTCTAATATTATTATTAGTAGGATTATACCCAATTCCTTGTTTATCAAGACTAGACCTTTGCGCTAACATAACATAACATATAGTACCCACGAAATACTCTGTATAATAGATGAAGGAAATTTGAGCCAGCTGGAATAACATATATAAACCCATCTAATAATATTTGATAGCATTAAAAATTATAAATACCAATATTCCTTAATAAACTCAAATTCAAATCATCCTTAATAAACTCCAAATCAAATCTTCCTTAATAAACTCCAAATCAAATCTTCTTTAATTTTAAAACATTCCAACTTACTAGCGGAAGGAAATCAACAAGTGTTCATGTAATAACCATAACACATGCATATTAATAATAATATTATAACAAACCATGAACCATGCACATGTCTAATATACTTAAATTAGTCATCATTCAAAACATCATAAATTCAAAACAAACATTCTCCCCCTTTTGATGATGACAATTTATGCACCAACATGCTCCCCTAAGTATATTGCTCCCCTAAATTTATGCATATTAAGGAGCAAAAGAAAATTACTTTATCTAAATAACCATCATTGCATATTCCAAAGATAATATAGTATCTCAATATCAACATGAATACCAATTCAAACCAATTTAAATATACCCAAATATCTCTCCCCTTTGTCATTATCAAAAGAAATAAATCATCAAGTTATATCTCTCCCCTTTGTCATCAACAAAAAATAATTCATATCAATTTAGTTGAAGTTAGTTATCTCACCCCATTTGCGAAATTAAAAAAATAAGCATAAAGAATGACAATAGAACAAGGTTATAACAAAATCTCATATAACAAGTAAACAATATAATCATACTTTTGTAATTTGTTACCTATATATCAACCTTACATTAAGATTGTCATGTATATTAAATATGGAGCATTTGACATAATAAATGATGTTATGAACTCTTGTATCTGAAATCCATAGAGTTTTTATAATAATATATCTAATTAAAACTCTATTTAAAAAATCATCCAACGAAAAGTCTATCTTACCATGAGGTACTTATGATTCCACCAAATAATTTATAGGTAACTTACTCTCTCAAAGTAAAGAATCATCCATCTCCTTTTTGATCTTGAGACACCTACAAACAAATAGTCTATATATGTTTTGGTACCAAAATCTTCTTGGGTCCTTTTGGATTAGCAAAGATATAAATCACTTTTCTTTACCCAAATTTGTTTATTCTAATTTTATTGCAATTAGAATCAAAATGACCTTTAAAACCACATTTTTTACAAGTAATAAATGGTGAACAATAAAATGGTTTATGCCTTGATTTACTATTAATCATTCTAATATTATTATTAGTAGGATTATACCCAATTCCTTGTTTATCAAGACTAGACCATTTAAGCCCTAACATAACATATAGTACCCACGAAATACTCAGTATAATAGATGAAGGAAATTTGAGCCAATTTTGAATAACATATATAAACCCATCTAATAATATTTGATAGCATTAAAATTATAAATACCAATATTCCTTAATAAACTCAAATTCAAATCATCCTTAATAAACTCCAAATCAAATATTCCTTAATAAACTCCAAATCAAATCTTCCTTAATTTTAAAACATTCCAACTTACCAATGGAAGGAAATCAACAAGTGTTCATGTAATAACCATAACACATGCATATTAATAATAATATTATAACAAACCATGAACCATGCACATGTCTAATATACTTAAAGTAGTCATCATTCAAAACATCATAAATTCAAAAACAAACATTCTCCCCATTTTGATGATGACAATTTATGCACCAACATGCTCCCCCTAAGTATATGGCTCCCTAAATTTATGCATATTAAGGAGCAAAAGAAAATTACTTTATCTAAATAACCATCATTGCATATTCCAAAGATAATATAGTATCTCAATATCAACATGAATACCAATTCAAACCAATTTAAATATACCCAAATATCTCTCCCCTTTGTCATTATCAAAAAGAAATAAATCATCAAGTTATATCTCTCCCCTTTGTCTTCAACAAAAATAATTCATATCAATTTAGTTGAAGTTAGTTATCTCACCCCATTTGCCAAATAAAAAAATAAGCATAAAGATTGACAATAGAACAAGGTTATAACAAAATCACATATAACAAGTAAACAATGTAATCATACTTTTGTAATTTGTTACCTATATATCAACCTTTTGTTAAGATTGTCATGTATATTAAATATGGAGCATTTGACATAATAAATGATGTTATGAACTCTTGTAATCTGAAATCCATAGAGTTTTTATAATAATATATCTAATTAAAACTCTATTTAAAAATCATCCAAAGAAAAGTCTCTATCTTACCATGAGGTACTTACATATTCCACCAAATAATTTATAGGTAACTTACTCTCTCAAAGTAAAGAATCATCCATCTCCTTTTTGATCTTGAGACACCTACAAACAAATAGTCTCTATCTTTTTGGTACCCAAATCTTCTTTGGTCCTTTTGGGTTAGCAGCATATAAATCACTTTTCTTTACCCAAATTTGTTTATTCTAATTTTATTGCAATTAGAATCAAAATGACCTTTAAAACTACATTTTTTACAAGTAATAAATGGTGAACAATAAAGTGGTTTATGCCTTGATTTACTATTAATCATTCTAATATTATTATTAGTAGGATTATACCCAATTCCTTGTTTATCAAGACTAGACCTTTGCGCCCCTAACATAACATATAGTACCCACGAAATACTCTGTATAATAGATGAAGGAAATTTGAGCCAGCTGGAATAACATATATAAACCCATCTAATAATATTTGATAGCATTAAAAATTATAAATACCAATATTCCTTAATAAACTCAAATTCAAATCATCCTTAATAAACTCCAAATCAAATCTTCCTTAATAAACTCCAAATCAAATCTTCTTTAATTTTAAAACATTTCAACTTACCAACGGAAGGAAATCAAGAAGTGTTCATGTAATAATCATAACACATGCATATTAATAATAATATTATAACAAACCATGAACCATGCACATGTCTAATATACTTAAATTAGTCATCATTCAAAACATCATAATTCAAAAACAAACATTCTCCCCCTTTTTGATGATGACAATTTATGCACCAACATGCTCCCCCTAAGTATATTGCTCCCCCTAAATTTATGCATATTAAGGAGCAAAAGAAAATTACTTTATCTAAATAACCATCTTTGCATATTCCAGCATAATATAGTATCTCAATATCAACATGAATACCAATTCAAACCAATTTAAATATACCCAAATATCTCTCCCCCTTTGTCATTATCAAAAAGAAATAAATCATCAAGTTATATCTCTCCCCCTTTGTCATCAACAAAAAATAATTCATATCAATTTAGTTGAAGTTAGTTATCTCACCCCATTTGCCAAATTAAAAAAAATAAGCATAAAGAATGACAATAGAACAAGGTTATAACAAAATCACATATAACAAGTAAACAATATAATCATACTTTTGTAATTTGTTACCTATATATCAACCTTCTGTTAAGATTGTCATGTATATTAAATATGGAGCATTTGACATAATAAATGATGTTATGAACTCTTGTAATACGAAATCCATAGAGTTTTTATAATAATATATCTAATTAAAACTCTATTTAAAAAATCATCCAACGAAAAGTCTATCTTACCATGAGGTACTTATGATTCCACCAAATAATTTATAGGTAACTTACTCTCTCAAAGTAAAGAATCATCCATCTCCTTTTTGATCTTGAGACACCTACAAACAAATAGTCTATATGTTTTTGGTACCAAAATCTTCTTGGGTCCTTTTGGATTAGCAAAGATATAAATCACTTTTCTTTACCCAAATTTGTTTATTCTAATTTTATTGCAATTAGAATCAAAATGACCTTTAAAACCACATTTTTTACAAGTAATAAATGGTGAACAATAAAATGGTTTATGCCTTGATTTACTATTAATCATTCTAATATTATTATTAGTAGGATTATACCCAATTCCTTGTTTATCAAGACTAGACCATTTGCGCCCCTAACATAACATATAGTACCCACGAAATACTCTATATAATAGATGAAGGAAATTTGAGCCAATTTGGAATAACATATATAAACCCATCTAATAATATTTGATAGCATTAAAATTATAAATACCAATATTCCTTAATAAACTCAAATTCAAATCATCCTTAATAAACTCCAAATCAAATATTCCTTAATAAACTCCAAATCAAATCTTCCTTAATTTTAAAACATTCCAACTTACCAATGGAAGGAAATCAACAAGTGTTCATGTAATAACCATAACACATGCATATTAATAATAATATTATAACAAACCATGAACCATGCACATGTCTAATATACTTAAAGTAGTCATCATTCAAAACATCATAAATTCAAAAACAAACATTCTCCCCATTTTTGATGATGACAATTTATGCACCAACATGCTCCCCCTAAGTATATGGCTCCCCCTAAATTTATGCATATTAAGGAGCAAAAGAAAATTACTTTATCTAAATAACCATCATTGCATATTCCAGCATAATATAGTATCTCAATATCAACATGAATACCAATTCAAACCAATTTAAATATACCCAAATATCTCTCCCCCTTTGTCATTATCAAAAAGAAATAAATCATCAAGTTATATCTCTCCCCCTTTGTCATCAACAAAAAATAATTCATATCAATTTAGTTGAAGTTAGTTATCTCACCCCATTTGCCAAATTAAAAAAATAAGCATAAAGAATGACAATAGAACAAGGTTATAACAAAATCACATATAACAAGTAAACAATGTAATCATACTTTTGTAATTTGTTACCTATATATCAACCTTTTGTTAAGATTGTCATGTATATTAAATATGGAGCATTTGACATAATAAATGATGTTATGAACTCTAATATCTGAAATCCATAGAGTTTTTATAATAATATATCTAATTAAAACTCTATTTAAAAAATCATCCAAAGAAAAGTCTCTATCTTACCATGAGGTACTTACATATTCCACCAAATAATTTATAGGTAACTTACTCTCTCAAAGTAAAGAATCATCCATCTCCTTTTTGATCTTGAGACACCTACAAACAAATAGTCTCTATCTTTTTGGTACCCAAATCTTCTTTGGTCCTTTTGGGTTAGCAGCATATAAATCACTTTTCTTTACCCAAATTTGTTTATTCTAATTTTATTGCAATTAGAATCAAAATGACCTTTAA
Organism: Panax ginseng; assembly: GCA_020205605.1. Classification (NCBI taxonomy): domain Eukaryota; kingdom Viridiplantae; phylum Streptophyta; class Magnoliopsida; order Apiales; family Araliaceae; genus Panax; species Panax ginseng. Next base: position 52,174,085 of record CM035146.1, on the reverse strand, counting down.
AACTATATTTTTTACAAGTAATAAATGGTGAACAATAAAGTGGTTTATGCCTTGATTTACTATTAATCATTCTAATATTATTATTAGTAGGATTATACCCAATTCCTTGTTTATCAAGACTAGACCTTTGCGCCCCTAACATAACATATAGTACCCACGAAATACTCTGTATAATAGATGAAGGAAATTTGAGCCAGCTGGAATAACATATATAAACCCATCTAATAATATTTGATAGCATTAAAAATTATAAATACCAATATTCCTTAATAAACTCAAATTCAAATCATCCTTAATAAACTCCAAATCAAATCTTCCTTAATAAACTCCAAATCAAATCTTCTTTAATTTTAAAACATTCCAACTTACCAACGGAAGGAAATCAACAAGTGTTCATGTAATAACCATAACACATGCATATTAATAATAATATTATAACAAACCATGAACCATGCACATGTCTAATATACTTAAATTAGTCATCATTCAAAACATCATAAATTCAAAAACAAACATTCTCCCCCTTTTTGATGATGACAATTTATGCACCAACATGCTCCCCCTAAGTATATTGCTCCCCCTAAATTTATGCATATTAAGGAGCAAAAGAAAATTACTTTATCTAAATAACCATCATTGCATATTCCAGCATAATATAGTATCTCAATATCAACATGAATACCAATTCAAACCAATTTAAATATACCCAAATATCTCTCCCCTTTGTCATTATCAAAAGAAATAAATCATCAAGTTATATCTCTCCCCTTTGTCATCAACAAAAATAATTCATATCAATTTAGTTGAAGTTAGTTATCTCACCCCATTTGCGAAATTAAAAAAAATAAGCATAAAGAATGACAATAGAACAAGGTTATAACAAAATCTCATATAACAAGTAAACAATATAATCATACTTTTGTAATTTGTTACCTATATATCAACCTTCTGTTAAGATTGTCATGTATATTAAATATGGAGCATTTGACATAATAAATGATGTTATGAACTCTTGTAATACGAAATCCATAGAGTTTTTATAATAATATATCTAATTAAAACTCTATTTAAAAAATCATCCAACGAAAAGTCTATCTTACCATGAGGTACTTACAGATTCCACCAAATAATTTATAGGTAACTTACTCTCTCAAAGTAAAGAATCATCCATCTCCTTTTTTATCTTGAGACACCTACAAACAAATAGTCTCTATCTTTTTGGTACCAAAATCTTCTTGGGTCCTTTTGGATTAGCAGCATATAAATCACTTTTCTTTACCCAAATTTGTTTATTCTAATTTTATTGCAATTAGAATCAAAATGACCTTTAAAACCACATTTTTTACAAGTAATAAATGGTGAACAATAAAGTGGTTTATGCCTTGATTTACTATTAATCATTCTAATATTATTATTAGTAGGATTATACCCAATTCCTTGTTTATCAAGACTAGACCTTTATACCCTAACATAACATATAGTACCCACGAAATACTCTGTATAATAGATGAAGGAAATTTGAGCCAGCTGGAATAACATATATAAACCCATCTAATAATATTTGATAGCATTAAAAATTATAAATACCAATATTCCTTAATAAACTCAAATTCAAATCATCCTTAATAAACTCCAAATCAAATATTCCTTAATAAACTCCAAATCAAATCTTCCTTAATTTTAAAACATTCCAACTTACCAATGGAAGGAAATCAACAAGTGTTCATGTAATAACCATAACACATGCATATTAATAATAATATTATAACAAACCATGAACCATGCACATGTCTAATATACTTAAAGTAGTCATCATTCAAAACATCATAAATTCAAAAACAAACATTCTCCCCATTTTTGATGATGACAATTTATGCACCAACATGCTCCCCCTAAGTATATGGCTCCCCCTAAATTTATGCATATTAAGGAGCAAAAGAAAATTACTTTATCTAAATAACCATCATTGCATATTCCAGCATAATATAGTATCTCAATATCAACATGAATACCAATTCAAACCAATTTAAATATACCCAAATATCTCTCCCCCTTTGTCATTATCAAAAAAGAAATAAATCATCAAGTTATATCTCTCCCCCTTTGTCTTCAACAAAAAATAATTCATATCAATTTAGTTGAAGTTAGTTATCTCACCCCATTTGCCAAATTAAAAAAATAAGCATAAAGATTGACAATAGAACAAGGTTATAACAAAATCACATATAACAAGTAAACAATGTAATCATACTTTTGTAATTTGTTACCTATATATCAACCTTTTGTTAAGATTGTCATGTATATTAAATATGGAGCATTTGACATAATAAATGATGTTATGAACTCTTGTAATACGAAATCCATAGAGTTTTTATAATAATATATCTAATTAAAACTCTATTTAAAAAATCATCCAAAGAAAAGTCTCTATCTTACCATGAGGTACTTACATATTCCACCAAATAATTTATAGGTAACTTACTCTCTCAAAGTAAAGAATCATCCATCTCCTTTTTGATCTTGAGACACCTACAAACAAATAGTCTCTATCTTTTTGGTACCCAAATCTTCTTTGGTCCTTTTGGGTTAGCAGCATATAAATCACTTTTCTTTACCCAAATTTGTTTATTCTAATTTTATTGCAATTAGAATCAAAATGACCTTTAAAACTACATTTTTTACAAGTAATAAATGGTGAACAATAAAGTGGTTTATGCCTTGATTTACTATTAATCATTCTAATATTATTATTAGTAGGATTATACCCAATTCCTTGTTTATCAAGACTAGACCTTTACTCTAACATAACATAACATATAGTACCCATTTAAATACTCGTATAATAGATGAAGGAAATTTGAGCCATTTGGAATAACATATATAAACCCATCTAATAATATTTGATAGCATTAAAATTATAAATACCAATATTCCTTAATAAACTCAAATTCAAATCATCCTTAATAAACTCCAAATCAAATCTTCCTTAATAAACTCCAAATCAAATCTTCTTTAATTTTAAAACATTCCAACTTACCAACGGAAGGAAATCAAGAAGTGTTCATGTAATAATCATAACACATGCATATTAATAATAATATTATAACAAACCATGAACCATGCACATGTCTAATATACTTAAATTAGTCATCATTCAAAAACATCATAATTCAAAACAAACATTCTCCCCTTTTTGATGATGACAATTTATGCACCAACATGCTCCCCTAAGTATATTGCTCCCCTAAATTTATGCATATTAAGGAGCAAAAGAAAATTACTTTATCTAAATAACCATCTTTGCATATTCGGCATAATATAGTATCTCAATATCAACATGAATACCAATTCAAACCAATTTAAATATACCCAAATATCTCTCCCCCTTTGTCATTATCAAAAAGAAATAAATCATCAAGTTATATCTCTCCCCCTTTGTCATCAACAAAAAATAATTCATATCAATTTAGTTGAAGTTAGTTATCTCACCCCATTTGCCAAATTAAAAAAATAAGCATAAAGAATGACAATAGAACAAGGTTATAACAAAATCACATATAACAAGTAAACAATATAATCATACTTTTGTAATTTGTTACCTATATATCAACCTTCTGTTAAGATTGTCATGTATATTAAATATGGAGCATTTGACATAATAAATGATGTTATGAACTCTTGTAATACGAAATCCATAGAGTTTTTATAATAATATATCTAATTAAAACTCTATTTAAAAAATCATCCAACGAAAAGTCTATCTTACCATGAGGTACTTACAGATTCCACCAAATAATTTATAGGTAACTTACTCTCTCAAAGTAAAGAATCATCCATCTCCTTTTTGATCTTGAGACACCTACAAACAAATAGTCTATATGTTTTTGGTACCAAAATCTTCTTGGGTCCTTTTGGATTAGCAGCATATAAATCACTTTTCTTTACCCAAATTTGTTTATTCTAATTTTATTGCAATTAGAATCAAAATGACCTTTAAAACCACATTTTTTACAAGTAATAAATGGTGAACAATAAAATGGTTTATGCCTTGATTTACTATTAATCATTCTAATATTATTATTAGTAGGATTATACCCAATTCCTTGTTTATCAAGACTAGACCATTTGAGCCCCTAACATAACATATAGTACCCACGAAATACTCTGTATAATAGATGAAGGAAATTTGAGCCAATTTGGAATAACATATATAAACCCATCTAATAATATTTGATAGCATTAAAATTATAAATACCAATATTCTTAATAAACTCAAATTCAAATCATCCTTAATAAACTCCAAATCAAATATTCCTTAATAAACTCCAAATCAAATCTTCCTTAATTTTAAAACATTCCAACTTACCAATGGAAGGAAATCAACAAGTGTTCATGTAATAACCATAACACATGCATATTAATAATAATATTATAACAAACCATGAACCATGCACATGTCTAATATACTTAAAGTAGTCATCATTCAAAACATCATAAATTCAAAAACAAACATTCTCCCCATTTTTGATGATGACAATTTATGCACCAACATGCTCCCCTAAGTATATGGCTCCCCTAAATTTATGCATATTAAGGAGCAAAAGAAAATTACTTTATCTAAATAACCATCATTGCATATTCCAAAGATAATATAGTATCTCAATATCAACATGAATACCAATTCAAACCAATTTAAATATACCCAAATATCTCTCTCCCCTTTGTCATTATCAAAAAAGAAATAAATCATCAAGTTATATCTCTCCCCCTTTGTCTTCAACAAAAAATAATTCATATCAATTTAGTTGAAGTTAGTTATCTCACCCCATTTGCCAAATTAAAAAAATAAGCATAAAGATTGACAATAGAACAAGGTTATAACAAAATCACATATAACAAGTAAACAATGTAATCATACTTTTGTAATTTGTTACCTATATATCAACCTTTTGTTAAGATTGTCATGTATATTAAATATGGAGCATTTGACATAATAAATGATGTTATGAACTCTTGTAATACGAAATCCATAGAGTTTTTATAATAATATATCTAATTAAAACTCTATTTAAAAAATCATCCAAAGAAAAGTCTCTATCTTACCATGAGGTACTTACATATTCCACCAAATAATTTATAGGTAACTTACTCTCTCAAAGTAAAGAATCATCCATCTCCTTTTTGATCTTGAGACACCTACAAACAAATAGTCTCTATCTTTTTGGTACCCAAATCTTCTTTGGTCCTTTTGGGTTAGTGGCATATAAATCACTTTTCTTTACCCAAATTTGTTTTATTCTAATTTTATTGCAATTAGAATCAAAATGACCTTTAAAACCACATTTTTTACAAGTAATAAATGGTGAACAATAAAGTGGTTTATGCCTTGATTTACTATTAATCATTCTAATATTATTATTAGTAGGATTATACCCAATTCCTTGTTTATCAAGACTAGACCTTTGCGCCCCTAACATAACATATAGTACCCACGAAATACTCTGTATAATAGATGAAGGAAATTTGAGCCAGCTGGAATAACATATATAAACCCATCTAATAATATTTGATAGCATTAAAAATTATAAATACCAATATTCCTTAATAAACTCAAATTCAAATCATCCTTAATAAACTCCAAATCAAATCTTCCTTAATAAACTCCAAATCAAATCTTCTTTAATTTTAAAACATTCCAACTTACCAACGGAAGGAAATCAAGAAGTGTTCATGTAATAATCATAACACATGCATATTAATAATAATATTATAACAAACCATGAACCATGCACATGTCTAATATACTTAAATTAGTCATCATTCAAAACATCATAATTCAAAAACAAACATTCTCCCCCTTTTTGATGATGACAATTTATGCACCAACATGCTCCCCCTAAGTATATTGCTCCCCCTAAATTTATGCATATTAAAGAGCAAAAGAAAATTACTTTATCTAAATAACCATCTTTGCATATTCCAGCATAATATAGTATCTCAATATCAACATGAATACCAATTCAAACCAATTTAAATATACCCAAATATCTCTCCCCCTTTGTCATTATCAAAAAGAAATAAATCATCAAGTTATATCTCTCCCCCTTTGTCATCAACAAAAAATAATTCATATCAATTTAGTTGAAGTTAGTTATCTCACCCCATTTGCCAAATTAAAAAAATAAGCATAAAGAATGACAATAGAACAAGGTTATAACAAAATCACATATAACAAGTAAACAATATAATCATACTTTTGTAATTTGTTACCTATATATCAACCTTCATTAAGATTGTCATGTATATTAAATATGGAGCATTTGACATAATAAATGATGTTATGAACTCTTGTATCTGAAATCCATAGAGTTTTTATAATAATATATCTAATTAAAACTCTATTTAAAAAATCATCCAACGAAAAGTCTATCTTACCATGAGGTACTTACAGATTCCACCAAATAATTTATAGGTAACTTACTCTCTCAAAGTAAAGAATCATCCATCTCCTTTTTGATCTTGAGACACCTACAAACAAATAGTCTATATGTTTTTGGTACCAAAATCTTCTTGGGTCCTTTTGGATTAGCAGCATATAAATCACTTTTCTTTACCCAAATTTGTTTATTCTAATTTTATTGCAATTAGAATCAAAATGACCTTTAAAACCACATTTTTTACAAGTAATAAATGGTGAACAATAAAATGGTTTATGCCTTGATTTACTATTAATCATTCTAATATTATTATTAGTAGGATTATACCCAATTCCTTGTTTATCAAGACTAGACCATTTGCGCCCCTAACATAACATATAGTACCCACGAAATACTCTGTATAATAGATGAAGGAAATTTGAGCCAGCTGGAATAACATATATAAACCCATCTAATAATATTTGATAGCATTAAAAATTATAAATACCAATATTCCTTAATAAACTCAAATTCAAATCATCCTTAATAAACTCCAAATCAAATATTCCTTAATAAACTCCAAATCAAATCTTCCTTAATTTTAAAACATTCCAACTTACCAATGGAAGGAAATCAACAAGTGTTCATGTAATAACCATAACACATGCATATTAATAATAATATTATAACAAACCATGAACCATGCACATGTCTAATATACTTAAAGTAGTCATCATTCAAAACATCATAAATTCAAAAACAAACATTCTCCCATTTTGATGATGACAATTTATGCACCAACATGCTCCCCCTAAGTATATGGCTCCCCTAAATTTATGCATATTAAGGAGCAAAAGAAAATTACTTTATCTAAATAACCATCATTGCATATTCCAAAGATAATATATATCTCAATATCAACATGAATACCAATTCAAACCAATTTAAATATACCCAAATATCTCTCCCCTTTTGTCATTATCAAAAAGAAATAAATCATCAAGTTATATCTCTCCCCTTTGTCTTCAACAAAAATAATTCATATCAATTTAGTTGAAGTTAGTTATCTCACCCCATTTGCCAAATTAAAAAAATAAGCATAAAGATTGACAATAGAACAAGGTTATAACAAAATCACATATAACAAGTAAACAATGTAATCATACTTTTGTAATTTGTTACCTATATATCAACCTTTTGTTAAGATTGTCATGTATATTAAATATGGAGCATTTGACATAATAAATGATGTTATGAACTCTTGTAATACGAAATCCATAGAGTTTTTATAATAATATATCTAATTAAAACTCTATTTAAAAAATCATCCAAAGAAAAGTCTCTATCTTACCATGAGGTACTTACATATTCCACCAAATAATTTATAGGTAACTTACTCTCTCAAAGTAAAGAATCATCCATCTCCTTTTTGATCTTGAGACACCTACAAACAAATAGTCTCTATCTTTTTGGTACCCAAATCTTCTTTGGTCCTTTTGGGTTAGTGGCATATAAATCACTTTTCTTTACCCAAATTTGTTTTATTCTAATTTTATTGCAATTAGAATCAAAATGACCTTTAAAACCACATTTTTTACAAGTAATAAATGGTGAACAATAAAGTGGTTTATGCCTTGATTTACTATTAATCATTCTAATATTATTATTAGTAGGATTATACCCAATTCCTTGTTTATCAAGACTAGACCTTTGCGCCCCTAACATAACATATAGTACCCACGAAATACTCTGTATAATAGATGAAGGAAATTTGAGCCAGCTGGAATAACATATATAAACCCATCTAATAATATTTGATAGCATTAAAAATTATAACTACCAATATTCCTTAATAAACTCAAATTCAAATCATCCTTAATAAACTCCAAATCAAATCTTCCTTAATAAACTCCAAATCAAATCTTCCTTAATTTTTAAGCATTCCAACTTACCAACGGAAGGAAATCAACAAGTGTTCATGTAATAACCATAACACATGCATATTAATAATAATATTATAACAAACCATGAACCATGCACATGTCTAATATACTTAAATTAGTCATCATTCAAAACATCATAAATTCAAAAACAAACATTCTCCCCCTTTTTGATGATGACAATTTATGCACCAACATGCTCCCCCTAAGTATATGGCTCCCCCTAAATTTATAAGTATTAAGGAGCAAAGGAAAATTACTTTATCTAAACAACCATCATTGCATATTCCAACATAATATAGTATCTCAATATCAACATGAATACCAATTCAAACCAATTTAAATATACCCAAATATCTCTCCCTCTTTGTCATTATCAATAAGAAATAAATCATCAAGTTATATCTCTCCCCCTTTGTCATCAACAAAAAATAATTCATATCAATTTAGTTGAAGTTAGTTATCTCACCCCATTTGCCAAATTAAAAAATCAAAGATAAAGAATGACAATAGAACAAGGTTATAACAAAATCACATATAACAAGTAAACAATGTAATCATACTTTTGTAATTTGTTACCTATATATCAACCTTTTGTTAAGATTGTCATGTATATTAAATATGGAGCGTTTGACATAATAAATGATGTTATGAACTCTTGTAATACGAAATCCATAGAGTTTTTATAATAATATATCTAATTAAAACTCTATTTAAAAAATCATCCAAAGAAAAGTCTCTATCTTACCATGAGGTACTTACATATTCCACCAAATAATTTATAGGTAACTTACTCTCTCAAAGTAAAGAATCATCCATCTCCTTTTTGATCTTGAGACACCTACAAACAAATAGTCTCTATATTTTTGGTACCCAAATCTTCTTTGGTCCTTTTGGGTTAGCAGCATATAAATCACTTTTCTTTACCCAAATTTGTTTATTCTAATTTTATTGCAATTAGAATCAAAATTACCTTTAAAACTACATTTTTTACAAGTAATAAATGGTGAACAATAAAGTGGTTTATGCCTTGATTTACTATTAATCATTCTAATATTATTATTAGTAGGATTATACCCAATTCCTTGTTTATCAAGACTAGACCATTTGCGCCCCTAACACAACATATAGTACCCACGAAATACTCTGTATAATAGATGAAGGAAATTTGAGCCAGCTGGAATAATATATATAAACCCATCTAATAATATTTGATAGCATTAAAAATTATAAATACCAATATTCCTTAATAAACTCAAATTCAAATCATCCTTAATAAACTCCAAATCAAATCTTCCTTAATAAACTCTAAATCAAATCTTCCTTAATTTTAAAACATTCCAACTTACCAACGGAAGGAAATCAACAAGTGTTCATGTAATAACCATAACACATGCATATTAATAATAATATTATAACAAACCATGAACCATGCACATGTCTAATATACTTAAATTAGTTATCATTCAAAACATCATAAATTCAAAAACTAACATTCTCCCACTTTTTGATGATGACAATTTATGCACCAACATGCTCCCCTAAGTATATGGCTCCCCCTAAATTTATGCATATTAAGGAGCAAAAGAAAATTACTTTATCTAAACAACCATCATTGCATATTCCAGCATAATATAGTATCTCAATATCAACATGAATACCAATTCAAACCAACTTAAATATACCCAAATATCTTTCCCCCTTTGTCATTATCAAAAAAAAATAAATCATCAAGTTATATCTCTCCCCATTTGTCATCAACAAAAAATAATTCATATCAATTTAGTTGAAGTTAGTTATCTCACCCCATTTGCCAAATTAAAAAAATCAGCATAAAGAATGACAATAGAACAAGGTTATAACAAAATCACATATAACAGGTAAACAATGTAATCATACTTTGTAATTTGTTACCTATATATCAACCTTTTGTTAAGATTGTCATGTATATTAAATATGGAGCATTTGACATAATAAATGATGTTATGAACTCTTGTATGTCTGAAATCCATAGAGTTTTTATAATAATATATCTAATTAAAACTCTATTTAAAAAATCATCGAAAGAAAAGTCTCTATCTTACCATGAGGTACTTACAGATTCCACCAAATAATTTATAGGTAACTTACTCTCTCAAAGTAAAGAATCTTCCATCTCCTTTTTGATATTGAGCCACCTACAAACAAATAGTCTCTATCTTTTTGGTACCCAAATCTTCTTGGGTCCTTTTGGGTTCTTGACATATAAATCACTTTTCTTTACCCAAATTTGTTTTATTCTAATTTTATTGCAATTAGAATCAAAATGACCTTTAAAACCACATTTTTTACATGTAATAAATGGTGAACAATAAAGTGGTTTATGCCTTGATTTACTATTAATCATTCTAATATTATTATTAGTAGGATTATACCCAATTCCTTGTTTATCAAGACTAGACTTTTGCGCCCCTAACATAACATATAGTACCCACGAAATACTCTGTATAATAGATGAAGGAAATTTGAGCCAGCTGAAATAACATATATAAACCCATCTAATAATATTTGATACCATTAAAAATTATAAATACCAATATTCCTTAATAAACTCAAATTCAAATCATCCTTAATAAACTCCAAATCAAATCTTCCTTAATAAACTCCAAATCAAATCTTCCTTAATTTTAAAACATTCCAACTTACCAACGGAAGGAAATCAACAAGTGTTCATGTAATAACCATAACACATGCATATTAATAATAATATTATAACAAACCATGAACCATGCACATGTCTAATACACTTAAATTAGTCATCATTCAAAACATCATAAATTCAAAAACCACCATTCTCCCCCTTTTTGATGATGACAATTTATGCACCAACATGCTCCCCCTAAATTTATGCATATTAAGGAGCAAAGGAAAATTACTTTATCTAAACAACCATCATTGCATATTCCAGCATAATATAGTATCTCAATATCAACATGAATACCAATTCAAACCAATTTAAATATACCCAAATATCTCTTCCCCTTTGTCATTATCAAAAAGAAATAATTCATCAAGTTATATCTCTCCCCCTTTGTCATCAACAAAAAATAATTCATATCAATTTAGTTGAAGTTAGTTATCTCACCCCATTTGCCAAATTAGAAAAATCAGCATAAAGAATGACAATAGAACAAGCTTATAAATAAATCACATATAACAGGTAAACAATGTAATCATAGTTTGTAATTTGTTACCTATATATCAACCTTTTGTTAAGATTGTCATGTATATTAAATATGGAGCATTTGACATAATAAATGATGTTATGAACTCTTGTAATACGAAATCCATAGAGTTTTTATAATAATATATCTAATTAAAACTCTATTTAAAAAATCATCCAAAGAAAAGTCTCTATCTTACCATGAGGTACTTACAGATTCCATCAAATAATTTATAGGTAACTTACTCTCTCAAAGTAAAGAATCATCCATCTCCTTTTTGATATTGAGCCACCTACAAACAAATAGTCTCTATCTTTTTGGTACCCAAATCTTCTTGGGTCCTTTTGGGTTAGCAGCATATAAATCACTTTTCTTTACCCAAATTTGGTTTATTCTAATTTTATTGCAATTAGAATCAAATGACCTTTAAAACCACATTTTTACAAGTAATAAATGGTGAACAATAAAGTGGTTTATGCCTTGATTTACTATTAATCATTCTAATATTATTATTAGTAGGATTATACCCAATTCCTTGTTTATCAAGACTAGACCTTTGCGCCCTAACATAACATATAGTACCCATTTAAATACTACGTATAATAGATGAAGGAAATTTGAGCCATTTGAAATAACATATATAAACCCATCTAATAATATTTGATAGCATTAAAATTATAAATACCAATATTCCTTAATAAACTCAAATTCAAATCATCCTTAATAAACTCCAAATCAAATCTTCCTTAATAAACTCCAAATCAAATCTTCCTTAATTTTAAAACATTCCAACTTACCAAGCGGAAGGAAATCAACAAGTGTTCATGTAATAACCATAACACATGCATATTAATAATAATATTATAACAAACCATGAACCATGCACATGTCTAATATACTTAAATTAGTTATCATTCAAAACATCATAAATTCAAAAACCAACATTCTCCCACTTTTTGATGATGACAATTTATGCACCAACATGCTCCCCCTAAGTATATGGCTCCCCCTAAATTTATGCATATTAAGGAGCAAAAGAAAATTACTTTATTTAAACAACCATCATTGCATATTCCAGCATAATATAGTATCTCAATATCAACATGAATACCAATTCAAACCAATTTAAATATACCCAAATATCTCTCCCCCTTTGTCATTATCAAAAAGAAATAAATCATCAAGTTATATCTCTCCCCCTTTGTCATCAACAAAAAATAATTCATATCAATTTAGTTGAAGTTAGTTATCTCACCCCATTTGCCAAATTAAAAAAATCAGCATAAAGAATGACAATAGAACAAGGTTATAACAAAATCACATATAACAAGCAAACAATGTAATCATACTTTTGTAATTTGTTACCTATATATCAACCTTTTGTTAAGATTGTCATGTATATTAAATATGGAGCATTTGACATAATAAATGATGTTATGAACTCTTGTAATACGAAATCCATAGAGTTTTTATAATAATATATCTAATTAAAACTCTATTTAAAAAATCATCCAAAGAAAAGTCTCTATCTTACCATGAGGTACTTACAGATTCCACTAAATAATTTATAGGTAACTTACTCTCTCAAAGTAAAGAATCAACCATCTCCTTTTTGATATTGAGACACCTACAAACAAATAGTCTATCTTTTTGGTACCCAAATCTTTTTTGGTCCTTTTGGGTTAGCAGCATATAAATCACTTTTCTTTTCCCAAATTTGTTTATTCTAATTTTATTGCAATTAGAATCAAAATGACCTTTAAAACTACATTTTTTACAAGTAATAAATGGTGAACAATAAATTGGTTTATGCCTTGATTTACTATTAATCATTCTAATATTATTATTAGTAGGATTATACCCAATTCCTTGTTTATCAAGACTAGACCTTTGCGCCCTAACATAACATATAGTACCCACGAAATACTACGTATAATAGATGAAGGAAATTTGAGCCAGCTGGAATAATATATATAAACCCATCTAATAATATTTGATAGCATTAAAAATTATAAATACCAATATTCCTTAATAAACTCAAATTCAAATCATCCTTAATAAACTCCAAATCAAATCTTCCTTAATAAACTCCAAATCAAATCTTCCTTAATTTTAAAACATTCCAACTTACCAACGGAAGGAAATCAACAAGTGTTCATGTAATAACCATAACACATGCATATTAATAATAATATTATAACAAACCATGAACCATGCACATGTCTAATATACTTAAATTAGTCATCATTCAAAACATCATAAATTCAAAAACCACCATTCTCCCCCTTTTTGATGATGACAATTTATGCACCAACATGCTCCCCCTAAATTTATGCATATTAAGGAGCAAAGGAAAATTACTTTATCTAAACAACCATCATTGCATATTCCAGCATAATATAGTATCTCAATATCAACATGAATACCAATTCAAACCAATTTAAATATACCCAAATATCTCTCCCCCTTTGTCATTATCAAAAAGAAATAATTCATCAAGTTATATCTCTCCCCCTTTGTCATCAACAAAAAATAATTCATATCAATTTAGTTGAAGTTAGTTATCTCACCCCATTTGCCAAATTAGAAAAATCAGCATAAAGAATGACAATAGAACAAGCTTATAAATAAATCACATATAACAGGTAAACAATGTAATCATAGTTTGTAATTTGTTACCTATATATCAACCTTTTGTTAAGATTGTCATGTATATTAAATATGGAGCATTTGACATAATAAATGATGTTATGAACTCTTGTAATACGAAATCCATAGAGTTTTTATAATAATATATCTAATTAAAACTCTATTTAAAAAATCATCCAAAGAAAATTCTCTATCTTACCATGAGGTACTTACATATTCCACCAAATAATTTATAGGTAACTTACTCTCTCAAAGTAAAGAATCATCCATCTCCTTTTTGATCTTGAGACACCTACAAACAAATAGTCTCTATCTTTTTGGTACCCAAATCTTCTTGGGTCCTTTTGGGTTAGCAGCATATAAATCACTTTTCTTTACCCAAATTTGTTTTATTCTATTTTTATTGCAATTAGAATCAAAATGACCTTTAAAACCACATTTTTTACAAGTAATAAATGGTGAACAATAAAGTGGTTTATGCCTTGATTTACTATTAATCATTCTAATATTATTATTAGTAGGATTATACCCAATTCCTTGTTTATCAAGACTAGACCTTTGCGCCCCTAACATAACATATAGTACCCACGAAATACTCTGTATAATAGATGAAGGAAATTTGAGCCAGCTGGAATAATATATATAAACCCATCTAATAATATTTGATAGCATTAAAAATTATAAATACCAATATTCCTTAATAAACTCAAATTCAAATCATCCTTAATAAACTCCAAATCAAATCTTCCTTAATAAACTCCAAATCAAATCTTCCTTAATTTTAAAACATTCCAACTTACCAACGGAAGGAAATCAACAAGTGTTCATGTAATAACCATAACACATGCATATTAATAATAATATTATAACAAACCATGAACCATGCACATGTCTAATATACTTAAATTAGTCATCATTCAAAACATCATAAATTCAAAAACCACCATTCTCCCCCTTTTTGATGATGACAATTTATGCACCAACATGCTCCCCCTAAATTTATGCATATTAAGGAGCAAAGGAAAATTACTTTATCTAAACAACCATCATTGCATATTCCAAAGATAATATAGTATCTCAATATCAACATGAATACCAATTCAAACCAATTTAAATATACCCAAATATCTCTCCCCTTTGTCATTATCAAAAGAAATAATTCATCAAGTTATATCTCTCCCCTTTGTCATCAACAAAAATAATTCATATCAATTTAGTTGAAGTTAGTTATCTCACCCCATTTGCCAAATTAGAAAAATCAAAGATAAAGAATGACAATAGAACAAGTTTATAAATAAATCACATATATAATGTAAACAATGTAATCATAGTTTGTAATTTGTTACCTATATATCAACCTTTTGTTAAGATTGTCATGTATATTAAATATGGAGCATTTGACATAATAAATGATGTTATGAACTCTTATATCTGAAATCCATAGAGTTTTTATAATAATATATCTAATTAAAACTCTATTTAAAAAATCATCCAAAGAAAAGTCTCTATCTTACCATGAGGTACTTACAGATTCCATCAAATAATTTATAGGTAACTTACTCTCTCAAAGTAAAGAATCATCCATCTCCTTTTTGATATTGAGCCACCTACAAACAAATAGTCTCTATCTTTTTGGTACCCAAATCTTCTTGGGTCCTTTTGGGTTAGCAGCATATAAATCACTTTTCTTTACCCAAATTTGGTTTATTCTAATTTTATTGCAATTAGAATCAAAATGACCTTTAAAACCACATTTTTTACAAGTAATAAATGGTGAACAATAAAGTGGTTTATGCCTTGATTTACTATTAATCATTCTAATATTATTATTAGTAGGATTATACCCAATTCCTTGTTTATCAAGACTAGACCTTTGCGCCCCTAACATAACATATAGTACCCATTTAAATACTCGTATAATAGATGAAGGAAATTTGAGCAATTTGAAATAACATATATAAACCCATCTAATAATATTTGATAGCATTAAAAATTATAAATACCAATATTCCTTAATAAACTCAAATTCAAATCATCCTTAATAAACTCCAAATCAAATCTTCCTTAATAAACTCCAAATCAAATCTTCCTTAATTTTAAAACATTCCAACTTACCAACGGAAGGAAATCAACAAGTGTTCATGTAATAACCATAACACATGCATATTAATAATAATATTATAACAAACCATGAACCATGCACATGTCTAATATACTTAAATTAGTTATCATTCAAAACATCATAAATTCAAAAACCAACATTCTCCCACTTTTTGATGATGACAATTTATGCACCAACATGCTCCCCCTAAGTATATGGCTCCCCCTAAATTTATGCATATTAAGGAGCAAAAGAAAATTACTTTATTTAAACAACCATCATTGCATATTCCAAAGCATAATATAGTATCTCAATATCAACATGAATACCAATTCAAACCAATTTAAATATACCCAAATATCTCTCCCCCTTTGTAATTACAAAAAAGAAATAAATCATCAAGTTATATCTCTCCCCCTTTGTCATCAACAAAAAATAATTCATATCAATTTAGTTGAAGTTAGTTATCTCACCCCATTTGCCAAATTAAAAAAATCAGCATAAAGAATGACAATAGAACAAGGTTATAACAAAATCACATATAACAAGCAAACAATGTAATCATACTTTTGTAATTTGTTACCTATATATCAACCTTTTGTTAAGATTGTCATGTATATTAAATATGGAGCATTTGACATAATAAATGATGTTATGAACTCTTGTAATACGAAATCCATAGAGTTTTTATAATAATATATCTAATTAAAACTCTATTCAAAAAATCATCCAAAGAAAAGTCTCTATCTTACCATGAGGTACTTACATATTCCACCAAATAATTTATAGGTAACTTACTCTCTCAAAGTAAAGAATCATCCATCTCCTTTTTGATCTTGAGACACCTACAAACAAATAGTCTCTATCTTATTGGTACCCAAATCTTCTTTGGTCCTTTTGGGTTAGCAGCATATAAATCACTTTTCTTTACCCAAATTTGTTTATTCTAATTTTATTGCAATTAGAATCAAAATGACCTTTAAAACTACATTTTTTACAAGTAATAAATGGTGAACAATAAAGTGGTTTATGCCTTGATTTACTATTAATCATTTTAATATTATTATTAGTAGGATTATACCCAATTCCTTGTTTATCAAGACTAGACCATTTGCGCCCCTAACATAACATATAGTACCCACGAAATATTCTGTATAATAGATGAAGGAAATCTGAGACAGCTGGAATAATATATATAAACCCATCTAATAATATTTGATAGCATTAAAAATTATAAATACCAATATTCCTTAATAAACTCAAATTCAAATCATCCTTAATAAACTCCAAATCAAATCTTCCTTAATAAACTCCAAATCAAATCTTCCTTAATTTTAAAACATTCCAACTTACCAGCGGAAGGAAATCAACAAGTGTTCATGTAATAACCATAACACATGCATATTAATAATAATATTATAACAAACCATGAACCATGCACATGTCTAATATACTTAAATTAGTCATCATTCAAAACATCATAAATTCAAAAACCTCCATTCTCCCCCTTTTTGATGATGACAATTTATGCACCAACATGCTCCCCCTAAGTATATGGCTCCCCCTAAATTTATGCATATTAAGGAGCAAAAGAAAATTACTTTATCTAAACAACCATCATTGCATATTCAAAGATAATATAGTATCTCAATATCAACATGAATACCAATTCAAACCAATTTAAATATACCCAAATATCTCTCCCCCTTTGTCATTATCAAAAAGAAATAAATCATCAAGTTATATCTCCCCCCCTTTGTCATCAACAAAAAATAATTCATATCAATTTAGTTGAAGTTAGTAATCTCACCCCATTTGCCAAATTAAAAAAATCAGCATAAAGAATGACAATAGAACAAGGTTATAACAAAATCACATATAACAAGTAAACAATGTAATCATACTTTTGTAATTTGTTACCTATATATCAACCTTTTGTTAAGATTGTCATGTATATTAAATATGGAGCATTTGACATAATAAATGATGTTATGAACTCTTGTAATACGAAATCCATAGAGTTTTTATAATAATATATCTAATTAAAACTCTATTTAAAAAATCATCCAAAGAAAATTCTCTATCTTACCATGAGGTACTTACATATTCCACCAAATAATTTATAGGTAACTTACTCTCTCAAAGTAAAGAATCATCCATCTCCTTTTGATCTTGAGACACCTACAAACAAATAGTCTCTATCTTTTGGTACCCAAATCTTCTTGGGTCCTTTTGGGTTAGCAGCATATAAATCACTTTTCTTTACCCAAATTTGTTTTATTCTATTTTTATTGCAATTAGAATCAAAATGACCTTTAAAACCACATTTTTTACAAGTAATAAATGGTGAACAATAAAGTGGTTTATGCCTTGATTTACTATTAATCATTCTAATATTATTATTAGTAGGATTATACCCAATTCCTTGTTTATCAAGACTAGACCTTTGCGCCCCTAACATAATATATAGTACCCACGAAATACTCTGTATAATAGATGAAGGAAATTTGAGCCAGCTGGAATAACATATATAAACCCATCTAATAATATTTGATAGCATTAAAAATTATAAATACCAATATTCCTTAATAAACTCAAATTCAAATCATCCTTAATAAACTCCAAATCAAATCTTCCTTAATAAACTCCAAATCAAATCTTCCTTAATTTTAAAACATTCCAACTTACCAACAGAAGGAAATCAACAAGTGTTCATGTAATAACCATAACACATGCATATTAATAATAATATTATAACAAACCATGAACCATGCACATGTCTAATATACTTAAATTAGTCATCATTCAAAACATCATAAATTCAAAACCACCATTCTCCCCTTTTGATGATGACAATTTATGCACCAACA
This sequence comes from Panax ginseng, assembly GCA_020205605.1. Classification (NCBI taxonomy): domain Eukaryota; kingdom Viridiplantae; phylum Streptophyta; class Magnoliopsida; order Apiales; family Araliaceae; genus Panax; species Panax ginseng. The sequence continues at coordinate 52,154,906 of CM035146.1, read as the reverse complement.
TGCTCCCCCTAAGTATATGGCTCCCCCTAAATTTATGCATATTAAGGAGCAAAAGAAAATTACTTTATCTAAACAACCATCATTGCATATTCCAGCATAATATAGTATCTCAATATCAACATGAATACCAATTCAAACCAATTTAAATATACCCAAATATCTCTCCCCTTTGTCATTATCAAAAGAAATAAATCATCAAGTTATATCTCTCCCCCTTTGTCATCAACAAAAAATAATTCATATCAATTTAGTTGAAGTTAGTTATCTCACCCCATTTGCCAAATTAAAAAAATCAGCATAAAGAATGACAATAGAACAAGGTTATAACAAAATCACATATAACAAGTAAACAATGTAATCATACTTTTGTATTTTGTTACCTATATATCAACCTTTTGTTAAGATTGTCATGTATATTAAATATGGAGCATTTGACATAATAAATGATGTTATGAACTCTTGTAATACAAAATCCATAGAGTTTTTATAATAATATATCTAATTAAAACTCTATTTAAAAAATCATCCAAAGAAAAGTCTCTATCTTACCATGAGGTACTTACATATTCTACCAAATAATTTATAGGTAACTTACTCTCTCAAAGTAAAGAATCATCCATCTCCTTTTTGATATTGAGCCACCTACAAACAAATAGTCTCTATCTTTTTGGTACCCAAATCTTCTTGGGTCCTTTTGGTTTATGACATATAAATCACTTTTCTTTACCCAAATTTGTTTTATTCTAATTTTATTGCAATTAGAATCAAAATGACCTTTAAAACCACATTTTTTACAAGTAATAAATGGTGAACAAAAAGTGGTTTATGCCTTGATTTACTATTAATCATTCTAATATTATTATTAGTAGGATTATACCCAATTCCTTGTTTATCAAGACTAGACCTTTGCGCCCCTAACATAACATATAGTACCCACGAAATACTCTGTATAATAGATGAAGGAAATTTGAGCAAGCTGGAATAACATATATAAACTCATCTAATAATATTTGATAGCATTAAAAATTATATATACCAATATTCCTTAATAAACTCAAATTCAAATCATCCTTAATAAACTCCAAATCAAATCTTCCTTAATAAATTCCAAATCAAATCTTCCTTAATTTTAAAACATTCCAACTTACCAACGGAAGGAAATCAACAAGTGTTCATGTAATAACCATAACACATGCATATTAATAATAATATTATAACAAACCATGAACCATGCACATGTCTAATATACTTAAATTAGTCATCATTCAAAATATCATAAATTCAAAAACCACCATTCTCCCCCTTTTTGATGATGACAATTTATGCACCAACATGCTCCCCCTAAGTATATGACTCCCCCTAAATTTATGCATATTAAGGAGCAAAAGAAAATTACTTTATCTAAACAACCATCATTGCATATTCCAGCATAATATAGTATCTCAATATCAACATGAATACCAATTCAAACCAATTTAAATATACCCAAATATCTCTCCCCTTTGTCATTATCAAAAGAAATAAATCATCAAGTTATATCTCTCCCCCTTTGTCATCAACAAAAAATAATTCATATCAATTTAGTTGAAGTTAGTTATCTCACCCCATTTGCCAAATTAAAAAAATCAGCATAAAGAATGACAATAGGACAAGGTTATAACAAAATCACATATAACAAGTAAACAATGTAATCATACTTTTGTAATTTGTTACCTATATATCAACCTTTTATTAAGATTGTCATGTATATTAAATATGGAGCATTTGATATAATAAATGACGTTATGAACTCTTGTAATACGAAATCCATAGAGTTTTTATAATAATATATCTAATTAAAACTCTATTTAAAAAATCATCCAAAGAAAAGTCTCTATCTTACCATGAGGTACTTACATATTCCACCAAATAATTTACAGGGAACTTACTCTCTCAAAGTAAAGAATCATCCATCTCCTTTTTGATATTGAGCCACCTACAAACAAATAGTCTCTATCTTTTTGGTAACCAAATCTTCTTGGGTTCTTTTGGGTTAGCGAAGATATAAATCACTTTTCTTTACCCAAATTTGTTTTATTCTAATTTTATTGCAATTAGAATCAAAATGACCTTTAAAACCACATTTTTTACAAGTAATAAATGGTGAACAATAAAGTGGTTTATGCCTTGATTTACTATTAATCATTCTAATATTATTATTAGTAGGATTATAACCAATTCCTTGTTTATCAAGACTAGACCTTTGCGCCCCTAACATAACATATAGTACCCACGAAATACTCTGTATAATAGATGAAGGAAATTTGAGCCAGCTGGAATATCATATATAAACCCATCTAATAATATTTGATAGCATTAAAAATTATATATACCAATATTCCTTAATAAACTCAAATTCAAATCATCCTTAATAAACTCCAAATCAAATCTTCCTTAATAAACTCCAAATCAAATCTTCCTTAATTTTAAAACATTCCAACTTACCAAATGGAAGGAAATCAACAAGTGTTCATGTAATAACCATAACACATGCATATTAATAATAATATTATAACAAACCATGAACCATGCACATGTCTAATATACTTAAATTAGTCATCATTCAAAATATCATAAATTCAAAAACCACCATTCTCCCCTTTTGATGATGACAATTTATGCACCAACATGCTCCCCTAAGTATATGGCTCCCCTAAATTTATGCATATTAAGGAGCAAAAGAAAATTACTTTATCTAAACAACCATCATTGCATATTCCAAAGATAATATAGTATCTCAATATCAACATGAATACCAATTCAAACCAATTTAAATATACCCAAATATCTCTCCCCTTTGTCACTATCAAAAGAAATAAATCATCAAGTTATATCTCTCCCCCTTTGTCATCAACAAAAAATAATTCATATCAATTTAGTTGAAGTTAGTTATCTCACCCCATTTGCCAAATTAAAAAAATCAGCATAAAGAATGACAATAGAACAAGGTTATAACAAAATCACATATAACAAGTAAACAATGTAATCATACTTTTGTAATTTGTTACCTATATATCAACCTTTTGTTAAGATTGTCATGTATATTAAATATGGAGCATTTGACATAATAAATGATGTTATGAACTCTTGTAATACGAAATCCATAGAGTTTTTATAATAATATATCTAATTAAAACTCTATTTAAAAAATCATCCAAAGAAAAGTCTCTATCTTACCATGAGGTACTTACATATTCCACCAAATAATTTATATGTAACTTACTCTCTCAAAGTAAAGAATCATCCATCTCCTTTTTGATATTGAGCCACCTACAAACAAATAGTCTCTATCTTTTTGGTACCCAAATCTTCTTGGGTCCTTTTGGGTTAGAAGCATATAAATCACTTTTCTTTACCCAAATTTGTTTTATTCTTATTTTATTGCAATTAGAATCAAAATGACCTTTAAAACCACATTTTTTACAAGTAATAAATGGTGAACAATAAAGTGGTTTATGCCTTGATTTACTATTAATCATTCTAATATTATTATTAGTAGGATTATACCCAATTCCTTGTTTATCAAGACTAGACCTTTGCGCCCCTAACATAACATATAGTACCCAAGAAATACTCTGTATAATAGATGAAGGAAATTTGAGCCAGCTGGAATAACATATATAAACCCATCTAATAATATTTGATAGCATTAAAAATTATATATACCATTATTCCTTAATAAACTCAAATTCAAATCATCCTTAATAAACTCCAAATCAAATCTTACTTAATAAACTCCAAATCAAATCTTCCTTAATTTTAAAACATTCCAACTTACCAACGGAAGAAAATCAACAAGTGTTCATGTAATAACCATAACACATGCATATTAATAATAATATTATAACAAACCATGAACCATGCACATGTCTAATATACTTAAATTAGTCATCATTCAAAACATCATAAATTCAAAAAACACCATTCTCCCCCTTTTTGATGATGACAATTTATGCACCAACATGCTCCCCCTAAGTATATGGCTCCCCCTAAATTTATGCATATTAAGGAGCAAAGGAAAATTACTTTATCTAAACAACCATCATTGCATATTCCAGCATAATATAGTATCTCAATATCAACATGAATACCAATTCAAACCAATTTAAATATACCCAAATATCTCTCCCCCTTTTTCATTATCAAAAAGAAATAAATCATCAAGTTATATCTCTCCCCCTTTGTCATCAACAAAAAATAATTCATATCAATTTAGTTGAAGTTAGTTATCTCACCCCATTTGCCAAATTAAAAAAATCAGCATAAAGAATGACAATAGGACAAGGTTATAACAAAATCACATATAACAAGTAAACAATGTAATCATACTTTTGTAATTTGTTACCTATATATCAACCTTTTATTAAGATTGTCATGTATATTAAATATGGAGCATTTGACATAATAAATGATGTTATGAACTCTAATGTCTGAAATCCATAGAGTTTTTATAATAATATATCTAATTAAAACTCTATTTAAAAATCATCCAAAGAAAAGTCTTTATCTTACCATGAGGTACTTACATATTCCACCAAATAATTTATATGTAACTTACTCTCTCAAAGTAAAGAATCATCCATCTCCTTTTGATATTGAGCCACCTACAAACAAATAGTCTCTATCTTTTTGGTACCCAAATCTTCTTGGGTCCTTTTGGGTTAGAAGCATATAAATCACTTTTCTTTACCCAAATTTGTTTTATTCTTATTTTATTGCAATTAGAATCAAAATGACCTTTAAAACCACATTTTTTACAAGTAATAAATGGTGAACAATAAAGTGGTTTATGCCTTGATTTACTATTAATCATTCTAATATTATTATTAGTAGGATTATACCCAATTCCTTGTTTATCAAGACTAGACCTTTACTTCCCTAACATAACATATATAGTACCCAAAGAAATACTCAGATAATAGATGAAGGAAATTTGAGCCAGCTGGAATAACATATATAAACCCATCTAATAATATTTGATAGCATTAAAAATTATATATACCATTATTCCTTAATAAACTCAAATTCAAATCATCCTTAATAAACTCCAAATCAAATCTTACTTAATAAACTCCAAATCAAATCTTCCTTAATTTTAAAACATTCCAACTTACCAACGGAAGAAAATCAACAAGTGTTCATGTAATAACCATAACACATGCATATTAATAATAATATTATAACAAACCATGAACCATGCACATGTCTAATATACTTAAATTAGTCATCATTCAAAACATCATAAATTCAAAAAACACCATTCTCCCCTTTTTGATGATGACAATTTATGCACCAACATGCTCCCCCTAAGTATATGGTCTCCCCAAATTTATGCATATTAAGGAGCAAAGGAAAATTACTTTATCTAAACAACCATCATTGCATATTCCAAAGCATAATATAGTATCTCAATATCAACATGAATACCAATTCAAACCAATTTAAATATACCCAAATATCTCTCCCCTTTTTCATTATCAAAAGAAATAAATCATCAAGTTATATCTCTCCCCCTTTGTCATCAACAAAATATAATTCATATCAATTTAGTTGAAGTTAGTTATCTCACCCCATTTGCCAAATTAAAAAAATCAGATAAAGAATGACAATGTAACAAGGTTATAACAAAATCACATATAACAAGTAAACAATGTAATCATACTTTTGTAATTTGTTACCTATATATCAACCTTTTGTGAAGATTGTCATGTATATTAAATATGGAGCATTTGACATAATAAATGACGTTATGAACTCTTGTAATACGAAATCCATAGAGTTTTTATAATAATATATCTAATTAAAACTCTATTTAAAAAATCATCCAAAGAAAAGTCTCTATCTTACCATGAGGTACTTACATATTCCACCAAATAATTTATAGGTAACTTACTCTCTCAAAGTAAAGAATCATCCATCTCCTTTTTGATATTGAGCCACCTACAAACAAATAGTCTCTATCTTTTTGGTAACCAAATCTTCTTGGGTTCTTTTGGGTTAGCAGCATATAAATCACTTTTCTTTACCCAAATTTGTTTTATTCTAATTTTATTGCAATTAGAATCAAAATGACCTTTAAAACCACATTTTTTACAAGTAATAAATGGTGAACAAAAAGTGGTTTATGCCTTGATTTACTATTAATCATTCTAATATTATTATTAGTAGGATTATACCCAATTCCTTGTTTATCAAGACTAGACCTTTGCGCCCCTAACATAACATATAGTACCCACGAAATACTCTGTATAATAGATGAAGGAAATTTGAGCCAGCTGGAATAACATATATAAACCCATCTAATAATATTTGATAGCATTAAAAATTATATATACCAATATTCCTTAATAAACTCAAATTCAAATCATCCTTAATAAACTCCAAATCAAATCTTCCTTAATAAACTCCAAATCAAATCTTCCTTAATTTTAAAACATTCCAACTTACCAACGGAAGGAAATCAACAAGTGTTCATGTAATAACCATAACACATGCATATTAATAATAATATTATAACAAACCATGAACCATGCACATGTCTAATATACTTAAATTAGTCATCATTCAAAACATCATAAATTCAAAAACCACCATTCTCTCCCTTTTTGATGATGACAATTTATGCACCAACATGCTCCCCTAAGTATATGGCTCCCCTAAATTTATGCATATTAAGGAGCAAAAGAAAATTACTTTATCTAAACAACCATCATTGCATATTCCAAAGATAATATAGTATCTCAATATCAACATGAATACCAATTCAAACCAATTTAAATATACCCAAATATCTCTCCCCTTTTTCATTATCAAAAGAAATAAATCATCAAGTTATATCTCTCCCCATTTGTCATCAACAAAAAATAATTCATATCAATTTAGTTGAAGTTAGTTATCTCACCCCATTTGCCAAATTAAAAAAATCAGCATAAAGAATGACAACAGAACAAGGTTATAACAAAATCACATATAACAAGTAAACAATGTAATCATAGTTTTGTAATTTGTTACCTATATATCAACCTTTTGTGAAGATTGTCATGTATATTAAATATGGAGCATTTGACATAATAAATGATGTTATGAACTCTTGTAATACGAAATCCATAGAGTTTTTATAATAATATATCTAATTAAAACTCTATTTAAAAAATCATCCAAAGAAAATTCTCTATCTTACCATGAGGTACTTACATATTCCACCAAATAATTTATAGGTAACTTACTCTCTCAAAGTAAAGAATCATCCATCTCCTTTTTGATCTTGAGACACCTACAAACAAATAGTCTCTATCTTTTTGGTACCCAAATCTTCTTGGGTCCTTTTAGGTTAGCAGCATATAAATCACTTTTCTTTACCCAAATTTGTTTTATTCTAATTTTATTGCAATTAGAATCAAAATGACCTTTAAAACCACATTTTTTACAAGTAATAAATGGTGAACAAAAAGTGGTTTATTCCTTGATTTACTATTAATCATTCTAATATTATTATTAGTAGGATTATACCCAATTCCTTGTTTATCAAGACTAGACCTTTGCGCCCTTAACATAACATATAGTACCCACGAAATACTCTGTATAATAGATGAAGGAAATTTGAGCCAGCTGGAATAACATATATAAACCCATCTAATAATATTTGATATCATTAAAAATTATATATACCAATATTCCTTAATAAACTCAAATTCAAATCATCCTTAATAAACTCCAAATCAAATCTTCCTTAATAAACTCCAAATCAAATCTTCCTTAATTTTAAAACATTCCAACTTACCAACGGAAGGAAATCAACAAGTGTTCATGTAATAACCATAACACATGCATATTAATAATAATATTATAACAAACCATGAACCATGCACATGTCTAATATACTTAAATTAGTCATCATTCAAAACATCATAAATTCAAAAACCACCATTCTCCCCCTTTTTGATGATGACAATTTATGCACCAACATGCTCCCCCTAAGTATATGGCTCCCCCTAAATTTATGCATATTAAGGAGCAAAAGAAAATTACTTTATCTAAACAACCATCATTGCATATTCCAGCATAATATAGTATCTCAATATCAACATGAATACCAATTCAAACCAATTTAAATATACCCAAATATCTCTCCCCCTTTGTCATTATCAAAAAGAAATAAATCATCAAGTTATATCTCTCCCCCTTTGTCATCAACAAAAAATAATTCATATCAATTTAGTTGAAGTTAGTTATCTCACCCCATTTGCCAAATTAAAAAAATCAGCATAAAGAATGACAATAGAACAAGGTTATAACAAAATCACATATAACAAGTAAACAATGTAATCATACTTTTGTAATTTGTTACCTATATATCAACCTTTTGTTAAGATTGTCATGTATATTAAATATGGAGCATTTGACATAATAAATGATGTTATGAACTCTTGTATATATAAATCCATAGAGTTTTATAATAATATATCTAATTAAAACTCTATTTAAAAAATCATCCAAAGAAAAGTCTCTATCTTACCATGAGGTACTTACAGATTCCCCCAAATAATTTATAGGTAACTTACTCTCTCAAAGTAAAGAATCATCCATCTCCTTTTTGATATTGAGACACCTACAAACAAATAGTCTCTATCTTTTTGGTACCAAAATCTTCTTGGGTCCTTTTGGGTTAGCAGCATATAAATCACTTTTCTTTACCCAAATTTGTTTTATTCTAATTTTATTGCAATTAGAATCAAAATGATCTTTAAAATCACATTTTTTACAAGTAATAAATGGTGAACAATAAAGTGGTTTATGCCTTGATGTACTATTAATCATTCTAATATTATTATTAGTAGGATTATACCCAATTCCTTGTTTTCAAGACTAGACCTTTGTGCCCCTAACATAACATTTAGGTTCTCTTCTCCTTGCAAAAATTTAGCAAGATCATTTTTTAAAGATGTTATTTCTGCATTTGTTATATTATCATCATGTTGAACATTCATCATTTTTCCATCATTAAAATCATCTATGCATGCATCTCTCATTTTCAAATTTTCTTTTAACACTTCATTTTCATTTTTAAGATATTCATTTTCTTTTCTTTCTTCAATAAGTGACTCAACTTCATTCATTAGCTCATTTACACAGTTCTTAAAATAAGCAGTTTTCTTTTTAAGCCTTTGATTTTCATTTTGTAAAGCAAGATAATCAGATGTAGATATTTCAAAATTTTCAAAAAAATTTGTTACCTCAAGTTGATCATCATCTTCTAGTCCCATGAAACAGAATTGGACAGTTTCTTCTTCTTGTTCCGTTTTGGATTTACTCACTTGAGTTGAGCTACCTTTTTGATTTTTCCTTTGTTTCTTTCTTTGAAGCAGTCTCTCGAGTTTTCTTGAGAACATTTCAATTTCTTCATCAAAATCTTCTTCATTGCCTTCTATGTAGCTTTCAACTTATAGAGCCAAGGTCTTCTTTTTAGGTGCCTCATCTTCTTCATCATACAATTTTAGTTTGTTTTCAAACTCTTCAAGTTCTCTAAATAAGGTAAGAGTTTCCATTGTGTTAATTGTGACTGAGTCTTGAAGTGTAGTAAGCTTTGGAGCGAATCGCTTTGGCATGACTCTGAGAAGCTTTCGGTTGATTTCCTTTTGATCAATCTTTCGTCCGAGCATGCTTAGAGAATTCATTAGAGTAAGGAATCTTGCTTGGGCATTTGATTCATTTTTCTCCAATTTGAATAGTTCATATTCGTGCATTAACATGCTCAGTTTGACCTCCTTCACTTTAGTAGTTCCCTCGTGGCTCATTAAGATTGTATCCCATATTTCTTTTGCTGTGTTGCACGATGATACTTTATCAATTTCAGCTTGGACTATTCCCCTTAGCAAGGTGTTCATGGCTCTTGAGTTGTAGGAAAATATATAGCTTTCATTTGTATCCATCTCCATGAGAGCCTTTGGTTTGCCATCATCATGTCTAGGAATGATAGGTCCATTTTCAACAACCCACCATTCCCATGGGTCTCTTTTAAGAAAAATCTTCATTCTGAACTTCCAAAAGTTTAAGTTTTCACTTTCGAACAGCAACGGTGGCCTACTTGTGGACTAACCTTCTTGAAAGTTTAGGTGTGCCATAGGATCTTCCCCTACGACCTGCAACGATCAATATTAGTAGAGCCTTGCTCTGATACCAAATGTAATTCTATGTATGTGCACACCTAGAGGGGGGTGAATAGGTGGTTAAGCTAAAGGTGATAAACGCTGAAAACTTTTTGAAATTTTCTGCAACAGGTATAAATTAAACAGCTACACTTGTCTGCTTTAGTGTCTGCTTTAGCTTATGTTCTTCGTTTCTTATTAACAGACAGCTAGACCAGTCTGTTTTAGTGTCTGGATAGTGGCGTGAATAACAAAAAGTGCAGAACGTGAATGACAGTTAAAGAGATAAACAGAAGTAAAAATCACACCATGATTTTTACGTGGTTCACCCCTTATCCTCTAATCTAGTGACCTAATCCACGTCCAATCCCAACTAGGATTGGAGACTCTTTTTATTAAACTTAATATTCAATTAAATACAATAAAAAGAACTCCCTGTTACAAAGAAGTTTTTCACTGATGGACACCTCTGCCCCCTTTGCACCTCTGCAACCTTTCTCACCACTGAGACATTTGCACCTCTGCAACCTTGAAACCTCTCTTTGAACAGACCCTATCCACTACTGGATCGATCAAGCCAAACAAGCTTTGAACTTTGAATATGATATAAGAAATTACAATGGACTTCTTATTTTCCAGCCACAAAGAATTATAGACAGTACAATGAATAGCTGGAAATAAACAATGAAAGCTCTCAATAAGATTCTTCTCTGTATAGCAACGTGAATTAGCTTCTTGTATCCTGCTTTGCTTAGCCGTGAAAATAAGACTATATATAAAGAGAGACCCAACGGCTATAAAATAATTGTTAGCAATAAATCAGATGATTTAAATCCCATAGTAAGAAATCAGATGATTTAAAATCCCATAATATTAGCTACAATATTGACCAACGGTTATGAACAAGAGATAGAATAGGAAACGCATATAAAAGTTGGTATACCCCATGATATTAGCAATTAAAGAGTCCAACAGATTTGGTAAATCAAGGATATGTTTTCAAGTCAAACCAAAACACCTTAAATAAAGGAACAAGGAGATAAGATAAGATGAGACCCACCAACTCTAAACAACTTCAAGAAGACTCCTTTCTCAATTAGAATACAAAGTACCACTCAAAGTTATGGGTCCCACTAAGCAAGAGTATATCCTTAAATAAATTATAGTACCCATTTAAATACTCAGATAATAGATGAAGGAAATTTGAGCCAAATTTGGAATAACATATATAAACCCATCTAATAATATTTGAAAGCATTAAAAATTATAAATACCAATATTCCTTAATAAACTCAAATTCAAATCACCCTTAATAAACTCCAAATCAAATCTTCCTTAATTTTAAAACATTCCAACTTACCAACGGAAGGAAATCAACAAGTGTTCATGTAATAACAATAACACATACATATTAATAATAATATTATAACAAACCATGAACCATGCACATTTCTAATATACTTAAATTAGTCATCATTCAAAACATCATAAATTCAAAAACAAACAGTTCACTTTGTAGATTGTATGCTTGGGAGCTGAAATTGCAAAGAATTGGTATGAAATCGCAAAGAAAAGCAAATCGGACATTGTTTGGGCTTTCATGTTCATTTCATGTTTTTGGCTTGGGACTTAGATTACATTATAGAGCTTCTTCTTTGCTTTCTGGAATAACTTGAATCATTCCAATCGGAGTTTGGATGCAAGAGTTATGACATTTGTACCAATGGACGTCGAACTTCACTATTTTGGGTGGCCATTTGCATAACAGTCACTTCAAGCCCAATTTCGACCTTCATCCGTTCATTATTTCTCAAATCTCAAAGAATGAACGTTGTAGAGCTCGTCGATATGTTTGATTTGATAGGTGGCAGGCCTCGTAACTCTACCGCTGGGGCGGGATTTTCCTTCACAAAACCCCCGACGTGATGGGCATACCAAATTGAAAAAGCAGAGATACCCCGTACGTATGCGGTCCTTTATAATATAAACCCCGGCAGGGGTATGACGCGCTATAAACTTCGGCTTTTGTCCAAATTTAAGTTCGGGAAGGATTGTTTTGATCCGATTGACTCAAGGACTTCCAAGAGGACTTAAAGACATATAAAGAGGCATATAAAAGGAGGAGAATAACAAGGATTAGAAGAGAGATTAGATTAGAGAGAGGATTCTATTAGATTAGATTAGAGTAGAATAGGAGAAAACACTAGTTCTTATGAGATTTGGAGATTGAAGCAACTTGGAGATCATTGAAGATTCAAAGTAGGAGCAAGGAGGGAGCTTCAAATCTACATACAATAGATTCTATATTCTCATCTTCTTCTATCTTTGTCTTTTATTGTTTATTCAAGTGTGGATTCTTAGATTTAATTAAATGAACTAATTCTTTGTTTGAGATTATAATGGATCTTATTTTGTAGTTTATTTTAATATGCTTCACTATCAAATATTATGTTCTATTGTGAGGATTGTCTATTGTGATTTGGACTTAATTTCTTAATTGCCTAGCTAACAATTACCGTGATAATCTATATGAACTCGAGAGAGGAAGTATAGATTTAGATTTGATCATGATAGCATGTGTTTGTGATTTCTGTATAGATAGAATTCATGATTCGTGTTTAGGATAGAGATATGCATTTACGCCATATGTAATCTTATAGATAACTTGTGCTTTAAATCCTTTTTAATTGTAATTCACATAGAGATATAGTGGATTAGTTAATTAGGGTGTCTTGCTTAATTCTATCATCTGTGGATTTAAGTGACTATGAGTATTATACATCGAGAGATGGTTTTATCTGATTTAGTGTTCTTGATTAACAATTCGGGATAGAGAATAATTGATGAGAAGCGTGTTAACTTAAATGAAGCAATAATTGAAGTTGTGATCTTAAATCTCCGTAATCTTAATTTAACTAGTGGAATTTAGTAGTATTTTAATTTATATAATTTGAAATTCATTCGTTTAAATAAGATTGAGCTGGTTACGGGTTAGTACTTGGTGATTTTTATTAAACAATTCCTCGTGGGAACGATACTCTACTTTCACTTTATTACTTGTTGACTACGTATACTTGCATGTTGTGCGTAATTAGATTTTACCCAATAATTATCAAGATATAATACTACTATAATAATAGAGTGGTATATTCCCAGATTTCATGCTGAGTGATCACAATTGGATCATGAACTAATAGAGGAATTATTAGTTATTTAATACTAAATTACCTTAAGTGTATCAATTAACCATAAAGATTAAATCATACTCTTCTGCAAGTACATGAAGTGATCAGCTTTATTGTACCCTATATTATGTATAATACTCAAAATAGCGCAATAGTCCGATGTCCGATAATAAAGTCTCCCTTTTCATAAGGGTTGTTCATCTCAATATTACATCATGTGTTCGTACCACAATAATATGGCTTGGATTGAATTCAAAGAAATGCTAAAGATTTCAACATATAATATCCATATTGATCTAGCCAAAATGATTGGCATAGATCTTTCAATAACAAATTAATTCAAATAATAGAACGTTTCATGCTTTAACAAATATTAGTCTCGCCAAAACAATTAGCTGAGACATAGCTCATAAACTGGTCAATAATAGACAACAATCAATCGCACTATGTGCGAATAATAATGATCATTATAGATGTGAATAACTGACAATAAGTATTCATTAATCATGCTTTGAATTAATAACTCAAGTTGAGTTAATGAATTTGCAATAAATGCGAATGTTCAATAATAATATTAGATGTGGTATAATCAGCAACAATTATCCACTTAACATGCTGCAAAAAAATACTAACTCGAGTTTGAGTTAAGGAAACTTGCCTTAGTCGTTGATTACTGCTACACAATATAATTTAACTTCATTTAAAAGACCTATCATCAATAATATTAATCTCTCAATTAGCACAATACATCACTATACATAATACTATTATTTAAAGTCACTATATAACTTAAATACCTTATCACGTATTCATAAGAATGATTAGAACCTATCAAAACAATTATCAGGTCAAACTATTTCAGTCTTGTATGATTTCGGTGTCAATTCGGTGTCTCGATTGTCTTACCAGATAATTATCGAGTCTACTTTTCATAAAACTTTATTTAAAAGCTTCAATATTATTTTAGATAATTTAATTATCATTTACAATATTTTTTCGAAAGCTCATAATAATTTTCAAATAATTATTATCATTTATAATAATTTTTTAAACACTGATATCATTTTTAAATGATTTAAATATCGAATACTTCTATTATCATTAATATTTAAATAATTTAAAATATTAATGAAATACATGTCAAAATATTAAAAGTTATTTATAATAACTCAAAATATTTTTAATATCTTAATATCACCTTTAAATGATTTTTAAAACATTTAAAATCATTTTAAAATAATTACCATTACTATAATGATATTAATTTATTTCATGTCAAAATATTAAAAGTCATTTATTATAACTTCAAATATTTTTTAAAACCTTTATATCATTTTTAATTGATTTTTAATACATAAAATTATTTTTAAATTATTCATTTAATACAATAATTAAATAAATTTATTATCATTAATATTAAGTTATTAATGAAATTTATATAAAAATATTAAAAGTTATTCATTATAACTTCAAATATATTTTTAACACTTTAATATCATTTCTAAATGATTTTTAAAATATTAAAATTATTTTTAACTAATTTATTTAATATAATTATTAAATAAATTTAATATCATTAATATTTAAATAAATTAAAATATTAATGAAATTTATGTCAAATTATTAAAAGTTAATTTTTATAACTTAAAATAATTTTTAAAACTTATTTATGAATTTTATTAACTATTTTATATTTTTCTATATTTATTTAAATTAGTTAATTAATTTTAATTAAACTGTCACTAAAGGCTTTAGCGACGAAAACTGTCGCAATAGGTGTTCTTCATTAACGAAGAATAGCCTTGGTCAATGCTCTAGGGCTACTTTGACCATTAATAATTTCTATTTGATGATGTTTCTAAGCATGAAAGTGTATCAATAGTGTAGTAGTAGTGTAATACTATAAGTACTAACCAATTTTAGGGTCTAATTACATCATAGCAAGAAGATCTAAGTGGTTATAGTTCTTGTCAGGACTGTTCTTGAGTTTCTGGGTTACCCAGAAACCCATACAGTGTTAAGTAGTCACTTTAGCACTTTAATAACTTGATTTCTGGACATTGTTTGAGTGATATAGTGTCACACTCTTGTAGATTACATGTCAAGGTACAAAAGTATTATACTTAGGTAGCTTTAACAACATAACAATATCAAGATCTAGCTTGGTAAAAAGGCTATCAGAAACTGTTCTAGGAAATTTGTGGAATTTCCATAAATTAGTTTATGTGCTTGGTCAACCCAGTTTGACCACCAATAACTCGGATCCTGTTGATGATTTAGGTGTTTTGATGTCATGGTTCTATAGTCCATATGTCATGGTATATTAATGATACACTTATACAAGCTAAAAATATAATAGATACAAGATTTAAGCCCCTCAAAAACCTGTCAGACCATTTCTAGGCAGTTTCTGGGTTTTCCAGAAATTCTTTTTCATGACTGGTCAACCATGTTCGACCATTAATAACTTAGAATTTGGACATGATATGGACATGATTGCACTTCCAGTTTACTGTCCTCATGTCATACTATAACAAGGATACACTTAGCAAGTCTAACACTTAACAAATTAGGATCTATGGCCTCTGACATTTGACTGTCAGACCATATTTCTAGGGTTCTTGACAGTTTATTAAATCTTCATTTTCATGCACTTAAATGTTATGGATCCATGATATATCATCATAAATCACTAAATAACATCACATACCACATATATAAACATAAAAACATAAAATTTTCCTAAGTATACAAGATCTTGCTTAGGGTTAGGGTTTAGGCCTTTCTTGAACAAATTTTGATCTCCTCTTTCTAATCTGATCTTGGGGTGGTCTTAGATTTTCTTGGGGTTGAATCTTTATCTAAATTTCGTGACTTAAGAGAGAGGGACTTGGTTAGGGTTAATGAACAAAATGAAGCTTTCTTTGATTATTCTCTTTCTTTAAATCTCAATCTTTGATCCAATGCATGTGAATGTTGCTAGGTGTCAAAGATATCAGATTTGGGTTGGATTTCAAGCACATGGGAGATCTCAAGTGATGAGTCATAAGATTTTGGTATATCTTTTTACTTAAAAGATAAGTATATGGTATTTTGGTCATTTCACATCCAAAAGGATATTTTGGTAATTTTCCACATAATTTTAATTGTAGTTTGGTCATTCCATATGATTTCCTTAAATCTTAACCCTTAGGGTTTGATACTTACATTAGAGTTTGCAAATTAGTTTTTAGGATTCCTAAATTAAGAAATTAGGGTTTCCGAATATAGAAATTAGGGTTTCTAACTAGTCATTAGGGTTTCCTAACTGGACATTAGGGTTGCTAATCTAACATTAGGGATTAATAATGTTATACTTTATCTTATCTATATTTGATCATTAATCACATACTGCACATACCAATAATCGTAAATACAATTATAATAATCGTATTAATAATCAAAGCCCTATCCGTAATTAGGGTTAGGGTTTTCGTCAGCTGTTCACCATAACTTCATTCATATTTCTCAGTCAATAACTAATTTCATTATCTTTCTATATTCATATCACAAATGCTCAATATAATAATGATAACAATATTGATATTAATAAAAAAAATTATTCATCAAAATAGAATTGTTTAAAATTCTAGGTCCTGAACAACTAGACTAACTATACGAACAATGTATGTATGTTCACGATTATATCAATGAAGGGGGTCTTTTACTTATTTCATTGTGCTTGAAAAGATTCTTATATTTGTCATATGCTAAGTCATTAGTAATACAAAATAAAAGTAAAAAGTATTTGAAATTAAAAAGGATTTATTCAACCCCCATTCTAGATCTATTGTGTGCCTACTGGGAACTAACAATACCAATAATCGTAAATACAATTATAATAATCGTATTAATAATCAAAGCCCTATCCATAATTAGTGTTAGGGTTTTCATCAGCTGTTCACCATAACTTCATTCATATTTCTCAGTCAATAACTAATTTGACTATCTTTCTTTATTCATATCACACATGCTCAATATAAT